>JALUTQ010000039.1:0-1200000 GCA_032718865.1 Tilletia caries | reverse complement strand
CGGTGTTGTATCGCAATGTTTCGTCTGCAACAGGTCGCGGAATAATGTGCAGCGTCTGTGGCCTTGGTGCGTCCTGATTGCCGACAGAAACCTTAGAGACACGGTGCAGACGTTGATGGAAGATGGACGACGCACGTCCAGTCCTGTTTCCGGCTGGGTCGTGATCGGAGGGCCGACTGGCGTTCAGCGCATTCTGCTTTGCCCTGTTTTTGATGGCAACAATGCGCAGGTCCCGACTTTGAAGAGTGCGACGGCGGTTGTTGAATATCAGGCCCTTCTCCAGATCTGCTAAACGAGCCTTGATGGTAGCCGAGAAGGACTTCTTCCCACCATTCTGTGGGCTGGGGCTGGACGAGCGGGAAGGGTCCGGCATCAAGCGTTCGTAATTGAAGACCGCAAACGAGGCAGCAGCGAGCAATTCAAGGAGACAATACCCGCCATAGAAGGCAGGCGTCCCATTGATGACGTGCGCTCTGGGCTGCTCGACTTGAAGTGTCTTGTAGATGAACGCAAAGAAGAGGAGGGTGATGAGCGCCGTCAATTGGACAAGCTTCCTGCCTTCGAGTTCGGGATGTGGGACTCTGTCCAGGCTGAAAACGAAGAGGTTGGCGTGGTCAGATGAAACCCGACGCAAAGCAAGAAGCACATAGCGTTGCTAGCGAACGTACTAGAAATTTCCCATGCCATACTCCATCGAAAGGACGAGGACGATCGCGGCGCACACCAGAACCGCCAGGACGAAATAGAAGGACGTTGCTAACCAGATGTTTTGCAGTCTCTTGATACCGTCCGAATAGCCTAGGATCGCATCGGTGTATTCGATTGCCGCCTCGCAGAACAAGACGCCCATGCAGAGCAGGCCAAATTCGAGAGAGTAGGTGAGAAAGCGGAGGACGCCGATCCGCTGTTTGCGTCCGGCTGAGGCGCAGTCGACCGGTCGATACGCTTCAGCGGCGTCTCGAAGTAGCATCAAGACAGCACTCAAAAGAACCAGAGGCGCAGCGGCGAGAAGTACCGACTGCGCAATGAACTTGTGCCTTGCCGCCGCGACGTGCATGGTGGTATGTGTTGACAGCCAAATGCGAAGGCTGAACACGACGATCCGAAGCAAAGTGAAGAGGGCCGGCCGCCAAATGTACGCCAGCGTGGTCGAGGCAGCGACGAAGCGGGCGAGGAGACCAATCAGGAGGAGGTTGTAAAGTGCGAGGAAGACAATGTCGGGGATAAGACAGGTTTGCGGACCTGGGATCCCGCCCAGGGGCATATTGAGTGTCGCATTCCGCATCGAGCTCATTTTGAAACTGTAGGGGGACTGGTTCGGACGGTGGCAACAGACGACCGGCGTGCTGTCGCTCCGTGACTGCAAGGGACAAAGGAGTTGTAAATGTTGGCTGACCAGAGCCAAGTGAAGAAGGAAAAGAAAAGGGGGCGGGGTGTCGTTCGCAGAATGATGTGAGCAATCAGGAGCAGGAGGAAGCGAAAAGGGAAAGCGGTCAGCTTGAAGGGAGGCAGCCTCTTATATCTTTTACCCACGGCTTGTGCGAATGACCGGGGCGTAATTGCGGATCTCATTTGGAGGAGTCCGAAAACGTTACAGCCTTACGCTTCTGTTGCTCGCAAATGGAATGCCCCCTGGAAGCCCCGAGAGGGCCGAAGGTGAAGCGGCGATTGAAGCTGTGGACATGGGATCGAGTTCCTTGTGATGTGGGCTTCATCTCATCCTCATGTCCTTCCGCGCCTGCACGATCGTCGATCACCGTGACATCCAGACGAATGAAAACGGTGCTTGACGACCTGAGCCTGAGTTGGAATTCAAGGCGGCCCTTGAGTTGCAGTACTGTTGGTGGGCAGAAGGGGAGAAACGGGCTCAGCGACATCTGCTCGTCCTCTGTGCCGACCTTTCTGTCTGAACCTGGACCCGACCATCGACCAGACAGACGACGTGGAATGGTCACTTGAATTCACGCGCTACTTCGCACTCGGGAGTCTGGTTCGTGGGGAGAGGTCGCGACGCAGCGATGCTTCCACGTCGGCGTCGCCGCTCGTCGAGTTTGGCGTTGTGATCGTCGCTTGCGAGCTTGGACGTGTCTCTTGCGAGATCCTGTTCCCAGAAGGTCGGCACCAGCCACCAACACCAGTTTGACACGCTTCGTTCCCAGAAGATCGCACCACCTTCTTTTAGCTTGATCTCTCGAATCCACTCCTGACCGTATGACCGTGTCCGCCGACAAATGCTGATTCCGTGATTCGTGGACAGGCGAGCGGATGAGCGATGAACTGGGGCAGGAAAAAAAGTTACGCGTCGTCGCCTCATCAAGGCAAAGAGAGACCTCGCCGGGCACATTCCTTCCGTCTGCCACCACCTCGAACCCAAGCAGGGCAGAAAGCGATATAAAGCAGCCAGAAGGAAGCACCGCCGTGCCCAGCGATCCCCTCCGCTCCTCAATACTGATATCTCTCTGCCTGCGATTCCTCATTGACCCTAAACCTTTCACACCAGCTCCAAACCCACGTACGGTAAGTCCCCCCGCCACTGTTCCGTTGCCCCACTCCCATTTGTTCGCGCCTCTCATCTCTACGACGAGAGCCAGACGCTGACTGAAGATCCTTTCTTGTGTCAAGAGCAGGCCTGTCAAGTTCTGAGCTTTGCAGCGACACTCAAAACAGCTTTTTTGCCACTTCAATCTTTTCTTTCCGCCCTCGCCACAGATCGACGAAGGAAGACAAGTCAGTAAGCATGGAACGTATGCTAGCCCAGGAGAGAGATCCTGACAGATGTTTTTGCCTTGGTGCTCCTGCAGAGCCTATCTCGCCCACAAGAATCGCATCAACTCCGACTCTGCCGCAACCTCTGAAGCAAAAAATTATGGCTTGCCCGGTCAACTCGCCCGCGTTCCACGCGCTCATCTTCCTCATCGGTCTCCTCATCGTACTCGGTCGCTACGTCAAGGGCGCGGAAGTCAGCAACCTTTCCTCCCCCGCCGGCGCATTACCTTTGCTCATCGCTGTGGCAAGATCACCGGCTCTAGGGTTATGACCGTGGAAGGGCCCTCTTCTCGAACAGCATGACCATCAGCATGCCCGCGAAACGGACGGATTCGGGCTGCTTCGCGTCTCACGGACATTTCCTCTATTTGCCACTTGATTGCCACCTTTCCCTGTCTCACGCGCTGTACCTTGTAGCATCAAAATTCCAAAAGGTACTGCCTACCTTCTCAACATTAGGACTCCACGTTCAAAGCCATACTGAACACCTCCGAAGGTGATCAGTTGCACTTGACAGCATCGTCCCGATAGTAACTGTTCGAATGAGGCAGGCCTTATTATGTTGATTGCATTGCTGTCGATCTTTGGTTCACCCTGGTAACCGCTTCGGGGCTTCCTCCAATACTGGGTCCGTCCACACCGCATACACCAGTGGCGGGCCCTGATCCGGCGATGCAGAAAGAGAAAGGAAAGTCAGTCCGCAGTCCATGTCTAGCGACACGCTCTGAGGGCATATGCGGCTCACCTCGTGATCCTCGTCCAACCGCATCCGCGCGAGCCGCTCCGTCTGGCCCATACTTTCGCTCACACTCGGCGTGTTAAAGTAGCGCCCCAACGTCTCGATTACGTCGACGGGGATGTCGTACTCTAACGCGAGCGTCTCGAGATCTTTCTTTGACATGCAGTCCTTGCGTTCGTCGAGAAGGGTCGCGATCGTGGAGGGAGACAGGCGGAGTGGTTGTGCTGCTCTTGCTGTGCCGTCTGAAGGAGAGTCGTATGCGTCCTCGGCTCCCTCCTCAGATTGTGCTACGTCCCGAGCGCGGGCAGCGAGGATCTCGATCATGTTGCCGTGCTGCAATTTGAGGGGAGATCAAGACTTTGAGCTTTGGACGCGCCTGAAGATAGCATTCGACGCCGTGCCGCCAGAAGTACAACTTACGTATGAGTTCCGGTCATTTAGCGGAGAGTGGGGATGCTCGACGTCGACAGCGCCAAGTCTCTGCAAGTTCTGCAGAAGAGTCGGGTCACCCGCGTCTTCCATTATTTCTACAAAGAGATCGCATGGGAGCAAAGTGTGTGCGTGTCAGCAGAACAGGATTTAACCAAAGAGCAGCCCAAAGTTACCCACCTCTTGTCTTGGTCTCGCTCGCGCTATGCTTTTCGTAGCCGTATGGTTTGGGCCCTTGACTCTGGCCAGCCTGGAAGGCAGCCGCATTGCTACTTCTCGGCACCCCTCTCGATGCTGAAGTCGGTCCCGATCCTGGCGCCGCAGGGCTGGCGGCTGCGGGACGGCTCACGGGAGCGCCGGCGCCAGCACGGACTTGGGAGGTGACGGTCTGCGCAAGCTTGCGCCCGGCGGGCTTCGAAGCGGAGGAGCCCATCTTTGAACGTCGAGCTGATATATGTCCTTCAGTCAACCATGCGTGGTCGCGCTCTCCTTTTGTCAGCGCGAGTGATGTCCATAACTTCGAGGTGACGGAGCTAAGACCTTCTTATCTCCGAGGAAGTGGGAACCACGAGCTCATCCAGGCGGCGGCCTCAGCGGATGAGGAAGAAGACGACGAGCTCGAGCAATAAGCAGCGAAGTACTCACAGCGCAAGCACAGCATGGCCATCCCACCGCCCTCGACAGCGCCGCTGGCGTCCCTGACCGGAAATGCGCCGCCGGTCCTGAACCTGACACCGTCTGAGGATCAGCACCTGTACTGCCTCGTGTGCGCATCCAATCAGGTTCGTTCAGCCCGGAGCATTGGCATATAGACACTCGCATCCTTGGTATTGACATGCGCGCCTCTGTAATGTCTTTATATCCCCTCAGAATCGCTCGATGGAAGCGCATAATGTCCTTCAGTGAGAGGAGGAAAAGCTCTGGCTCTTTCCGGCTGTGACTGCATTTAATGTCTTCATACTCACCTACCTTCTTTCGCTTTCAGTCACGCCGGGTTCAAAGTCGTATCAGCAGGAACAGGATCCATGGTCCGCCTGCCCGGACCAGCCGCCGACCAGCCAAATATCTACGCGTTCGGAACCGCGTACGAGCTCATGTATCAAGACCTCAAATCCAAAGATCCCCGTCTGTACCAAGCCAACGGCCTCCTACCCATGCTGGACCGGAATCGGCGGCTCAAACGGGCACCAGAGCGATGGCATGAGAGCAGGAACATCGCCGATGTGGTCATTACGTGCGAGGAGAGGTGTTACGATGCCGTTTGCGAAGACCTGCTGAACCGTGGCGGGGAGCTCAACCGGCCGGTCCATGTCATCAATGTCGACATCAAGGACAACCACGAAGAGGCACTCGTGGCCGGAAAAGCCATTCTCGAATTGGCAAAAGCGGTGAGTCATCTCTGTTTCCCTCGAGGCCCCGTCTGGGTCTTCCGGTTTTTGCTCAATCTGCTTCGTTTTGTCTCTTTGCTCCAGCTGGAAAGGGCGACCGACCTGGATGAGGAAATCACCTCCATTCTCGACACCCATCAACAAAGGCACCCACACCCTCTGTTGCACACCATTCTCTACTATTAGACACATTTCGACCCAATTTGCTCTCCCAAATCCCAATCTGTCACCACAATCGCATCTCCTGTGTACTTGTACATTCTGTTCACCCAATTGCATACAGACCAATCATCGAACGACATGCCTACACAGACACTGCACTAGGCGAGAGGACTGATATTGCACCTTGACGGTCGGTTTCAGGAGCGTTTCCTGTCTATCCAGCAAGCCCCCACCAAGCTATCATATCCCCTTCCATTCTCCCTGCCAAGTTACTGCGGAACAAACGTACGTCCTCTACAGGGCTCAAGGCCGACCGTAAACTACGCACGTTTCCTAAGGTGATAGTTTAGACAATCATCCATGCACTGCTGCCAAGTATGCCTAGACTGCCCCTCGTTTGTAAAGGTGACATCGGCCCATCATGGTCCGTAGGGGCTGCGGGCGAAAAGAAGAGGGGATAGCTGTGGCAAAGGGGGGCTGCGAAAGGACAGGGCTCTCCTATACTCACTTCGTAAAGCATCAATCTTGGTGCGACCCGATCATGAGGATGGGTACCTGAAAGGGAAGAAGCTATGAGGGGAAGGCAGTCAGCAAACATAGCGTGTCCGTGAACAAGCTGTTGACTCCATTCGAGCGTTTCAAACGCGATGTGATCCATCCTTGCCTTTGCAGAAACTGGAGAGGGAGGGCGGCATGAGAAAGAGAAGGAAGGGAAGAGAGAAAAGGAGTCAGTGCTTTGCAAGAACACTGAGTGAGCGGGATAGAAGAACCGACGCCAGCAAGCCCCTTCCACGCCACCCCAACCCCTGACCCCCTAATTCCAAGTCACCAGGCGTCCACTGAAACAGAAACGTACGCAGCGCTACGCGAGCAACAGCTCAAACCGCAGGAGTGTGTGGTTAATGGATAATGGGCGAAGGGACCCCCTCCCATGCATGGATAAAGCCGCATGCCCCTTCAAGTCCAACGACTACCAAGGCCAGCACAGTCCGTGACCCATGTGCCTTGGGCCCAATCCAAAACTCGCAGCAGACGAGACACCGGACCTGAGGAGCTGGTCCGTGGGCGAGACAGGAGGGAAAGGGGGAGGGAGATGGCTATGGCAACGAGGCTGCGACAAAACAGGGCTTTCCTACTCACCTGTCAATCGATCTGAGGATGAGAGTGTCTGGGAAGAAAAATGAGTGTTCGTGATATCCTCGACGGACTTCCCCAATGAGCAGGACACCGTCGTGGGGCGTAGGAAGAGAGGGCGGCCGAGCAGGACTTCTTGACCTTGAAGCAAATAAACCCCGTTGTTGTAATGTCGCCATAGAGATAGTTGGAGAGGGAGCGAGGATGAGGGCAGGGTGGTGAAGGAGAAGGGAAAGGAAAGAGAGTCAGTGCTTTGCAAGAACACTGAGTGAGCGGGATAGAAGTACCGACGCCAGCAAGCCCCTTCCACGCCACCCCAACTCCCCCCATCTCCCCCATGTCAAGTCACTCGACGTCCACAAAGCGTGTACGAGTAGCTGCTATGGAAGAGTGGCTACTGGGAATGGACGGAGGGCCGATCGGGACAAGACCAGGCTGGCATCAGGGCACCCTCCAAGAGGACCTTCCAAGGGCCAGTATGCTACTGCGCCTTGGGCCCAATCCCAGGACGACGGTAAGCCGTGACATCGGAGGCAGCGTCCGTTGGTGTCAGGGAAAGGGGGAAGGGGGGCGGCCGTGGATGGAAGAGCTGCGGCAGAACAGGGCTTTCCTACTCACGTGCCAACTAGTTTTGAGGATGAAGGTCTGGAAGGGAAAAGGGTGAAGAAAGGGAACGAAGAGAGAGAAAAGAGAAAAATTGTGAGGGGAAGGAGAGAGAAGAGAAAAGAGGAAGGACCTGAGGAAGGAGTGGTGGATGGAGAGGGGGAAGGAAGAAGAGGGGAAAAAGTCAGCCTCTTTATATACGCTCGATAAGGTTTGTTTGCTTGTCCCGCCCTCCGTCAAAGGGCGGGCGATCGCACGCAGTCCCGCTCGCAGCTCCTCGCAAACACGTCGGTCCCCTGCAGGCAACGTTATCAGCCAATGAGAATGATGAGAAGAAGCCCAACAAAATTTCATGGCCCAAGCTCATCGATTTCTGTGCCCCTGCATGCTGCATTTCCATGATCAATCTTGGTCTGCTTGAAGCTCAGCAATCTCAGCTTGCACCTCTGCCATGGCCTCATTGATCTCCTCCCGGATCTGATGCCGTTCTCGCTGCAACTCATCGATCTCAGCTTGGTTGGCTGATGGATCATTGGGCGAGGTCCGCTGGTCATCAACGGTGGTGACGGCGTGCAACGCGTTTGTTCGGAGCTGGTCTCGCTTGACGGTCGTTCGTAACAGGCGATTCTCTAGGTCCTGCACGGTGCCCAACAATCGTGCGAGGGCTGGTTGGGGAGTGAGGTCGACCTCTTCGCCCGTCGTGTCGCTTGTTGCAGGATTGCGAAGATGAGCCTCGAGCATTCGGGATTGGTGAGAGCAGGAGAGCAAGCCTTGGGTGACGAGGTTGAGGATTTGGAGAAGCATGGGTCCGTTGACTTCTGCTATCGGTGCCGGTGCCGGTGGCTGTGTTGTTGGCGAAGCCGTGCTTGCTACGACAGATGCAGTATCGACGCCATCAGCATGTGCACAGGATGACGAATGACGGGCTGGAGCGTCATCGTTGTCCGCCTCGGATGATGCCTGCTCCTCCTCCTCGTGGTCGTCCTTGGACAGTCGTTCTTGACGGGCGGCAGACCAGCGAAGATGGGCGTCCATGGCGTCCGTGTATTCGATCCAGTATTCTGCCCGCTTGCGTTGGACATCGCGGAAGGCGAGGAGCGTCAAGCATATGTTCTACTGGAATCTTGCCGCTCGCCTAATGACAAACGCTCCAGCGACAGCGAATCTAGGGATTCCCTGAGGGTGCTTCGCTCGTAGAGGTTACACTGCGCTGCGGCCCTTATTGCGAAAGGAAAGCTGTCCGACTGTATGACACGTATGAAGGCATTTGTGAGAAATCCAAAGTGTTTCCTATGCGTCTGCCATACGTACCTGTGATATGGTCTTCAGAAGCTGCACGCTGCACGCATGCTCCAATCTTTCGAATCGCCGCTGGACAAGTCGGCGAATATTGGCGGCTGCGCCTAGGCCCACCGCCTCGATCTTGCCGCGGATCCCGAACGGATGCCACCACTGCGCGTTCACCTCCAATAAGGAGGCTACGTCGAGCGTACCTGGTCTGGCCTCGTCCAACTCCGAGGCAAGGGCGAATAGCCACAAGCTGTCGCTGAAAAATCCGCTGGAGTATACGTACAGCGGACGCGAGGGATCGACTGGTGGATAGTCAACGACGGGATCCTGCTCTGGAATCTGACAAGAATCGGCCAGTTCAGGGTCCATCTTATAAAAGTGAGACTTTTCTTGCCCTTCCAGCGGCGCTCGCGTGATCTGGAGTGCGCCGTCGACAACAGCCGCGATTCGTTGTACGTCAGTAGGTGAAAGGCCCAGTGCGTTGGCGACCTCGATTCCGTCCTCGTCTTCGGATGCGGGGGAGGACCAAGTGTACTGCGAAGAACCCCAAGAATTTGTGGCGAAACCAAAGCGTATTAGTAGCTGGTGAACCGAGAGGTCGCCATAGGAGTTGAAGATCTCGACTGTGCGACCGCGGGGAATCGCCCAGCTCCGGATGACTGTCAAAGTGACTGTGTCTGGATCGTCAGCCTTCGCTCCACTGCGTTCGGCGACTTCAAGACCATCGTGCTCGCACTCGTACAGGGCGCCACAGTCGGTACATACGACGTCGTCGCATTCGAACTCGACATGAGGAGCGCTAGTTTTATGATTGAACCTGTAAATGCGCGCATGTACGGGTTCAGTCGTGTCTTTTGTCGCGAAGTCATAACAAGGGTCAAATCTTGTCCGCACTCACGCATCTGCAATTGGCACCATGGCGAGTACGTGGAACCAGTCGATCACGAAGCTTCGAGTCGAGACCAGAGTTGCTGCCATATCGTAGAGTCTCCAGAGTTCGTCGCTTGAGAAGCTTTGACTCCCCGCCGCTTCGTGAAGCCGATCGAGCCGCATGAAGGTCGCTGGTGAAGATGTACCTGAGCTCGGGTCCGGATTTGAGCTGACGAGGCCTGGATGAGCTTGTGAGAGGTGTGCAAGACCCTTGCCAAAGAAGAACTGCCTCAGAAAACGGTCTGTGACGGTATGGTCGGGTAAGGCAGCAGACGATTCGCGCTGTAGTCGCTTCATGACCTGCTCAGTCTCCGTGTGCTTGAGGATACTGTATTCCGGCGAGCCGTCAACCCACTGACGCGGAAGCTCGACTCCATAAGGTGGCAGGGTGTCCAGATACGGCCAGAAGCGAGATTTTGGGCCAAGAATGAATTCATGCAGAAGACAGAGTGCGAGGTGTGGAGTGGCCAAGGGAGAAGCTGTGTCGTCGCTGAGAGTTATCCCGCCAATGGTGCAAGGGACGAACGTCGGGTCATACTGGGAAAGACTTGAGCTCTGGGGAGAAAGAATCGCCGTCTTTGGAATCGTTGCCGCTGCGGGGGGACAAAACGTGTTCAACTATGAAAAGTCACAATGATCCAGGAGGTCTTCTCACTCACCTTGGGCACCCTTTGCGATTCGAGCCTTCGCATGTACGCACATTCCATGATGGACGAGGTCGGTCGACGATAGCGACGCAAATTCGTCGCCATAAGGAGCGGCCGGCACTCCTGAGCTGAGCTTGAGCTCGAGGGACTCATGCAGACGAACCTCGTTCTCCGAGCACCATGAGAGGAACCTTGCGTGCTTCTCCTTCGCTGCTGATAACGAGGAGAATGGATCAGTCGCGCCCGCCACCTGTTGCGGAGCGGGCGCATCAAGGATGGCAGCCTGAGCAGGTACATCCATCGTTACATGCCGGCACTTCGGATTCCAAGATGGGAGATTGGACAAAGGGGAAGTCGGCTCGAGACAAAGGGAAGGACGGTGAGCCGTGTTCGGGTGATGTCACGTGATACTGTGTTATTATGCTTTTTCATGTGATTCATTTCGTTCCCTTGTCGCAGACTTATTTTCAGTGCCGGCGTCTGATAAAGAGCGGGGGGGCCATTACAAGTCTTTCCTCATCTGCCCCCTTCCACTTACAGCAACCTTTTATTTCCTCTTGCTGCAAGCAGCTGGCAGCTTATAACGACGTTACACGACGCGTCGACGCGTTCGCTCTGACCTCAAGGTGAGCACTGAGCAAGCAAGCTATCCCGTTCCAGGCGCGTTGGCTGTCTGTGCTGATCGTCCAATCCTCTGTAATGCAGGCGCGCGTGTCCCTCCCCTCCCGGTAACAGCGCGTAACGCGTCTGCGGCCCCTGCTTCCTACGCGTACATACGGCTCTTCCTCAGTCCCCAAAGGTTCGCAGCTATGGACGGCTTCAACTTCGGACACCATCCCTCGCCGGCGCATCACCATCATCACCACCACCAACAGCATCAGCAGCAGCAGACCCATCATCACCAGCAGACCCATCAGCATCAGCACGCCACGCATGGTCATCACGACCCTACCGGCGCGGCTGCCGGTCTCTCCGCGAGCAATGCTCACAATCATGCCCATGCCCACCAACATACGGGCGCAGCATCCACTCCGACCGGAGGCCCCCATCATGCAGCAGCTTATACCTTGGGACAGTCATCACTCGAAGACTTAGTCGCGGCCCGAACACATGTGAGCATAAAGTCGCGGTTCTCACACGCCGTGGGAATGTCCTTGACGTCTGACGCCCGCTCTTTCAGCTCGTCGAGGCGGTAAATCGATTGAGTCAGGCCTATCGAGCCTCGTACGAAGCCACGGAACAATTTCAGCGCATCGTACAGCGCGCATCCAATCAGGCCCTCACAACTTTCTTCTCCACCACATCATCACCCTTCGTCAGCGGAGATTTTGCTATGTCGTCCTTCTTCGGATTAGACACGACCCATGGTGCCGGGAATGGACTGGGCTCCCTACACTCTGGTATGGTCAGTGCTGCCCCGCAGCCCGGGACCACTACGATGCAGACGAGCTACGCAAATCTGGCGCAGGGCAACAACACTACACCGACAACCCAGACGGCCGCGACTGGGACTAGTACAGGAGTTGGCACTATACAGCCAGGGAGCGCCAGTGGAACTATTGCGGTGGCAAACACTGGAGAGAAGAAGGGTCGTCGATCAAAGAAGGACAAAAAGGAGCGGGATCCCAATGCACCCAAGCGGCCTCCGAGTGCATACATTCTCTATCAGAATGATGTGCGGGACGACACGCGGAGTAAAACGCCTGAATTGACGTACACGGGCGTGTTGGGAAAGATTGCTGTGATGTGGAAGCAATTGTCGGAGGAGGAACGCAACGTGAGTAGGGTGCATTGTTTCTGCAGGCTTTACATAGACGCTCAGAGCTGATTCCACCGCTGTCTGTGCTTGTTGCATGCATTTACGCAGGCGTACACGGAGAAGCGGAAGAGACTGATGTCCGAGTATACAATACTCAAAAAGCAGTATCATGCTCGCGTGACCGCAACAGGCGGTGTCCTCAAGTACGTTTATATGCTCTTTATGGGAGTTTCAAAGGTGCATTCAAGCTCACCTACGCAACATCCTTTCTTGGCAGAGAGGATTCGGACTCGGACGAAGAGGACGGAGACGATCCGATAGCAGCACTCACCAACGCCGGTGACTTCAGCTCGAATGGAATACCAAATCGGCATCTCGGCACCATCGGGATTGGCCATCATGGACTTGATTCTCCGTCTTCGGTGGATCCACAAGCGCTGAAGAAGCGCAAAGTTGTGCCGTCGAAGGATGCCGCTGGAGAAAAACGTGTGAGTTCATCTGGAGAAGACGGGTCGGAGTGACCTTGACTGAACTCACAATTTGGGCCCCTTTCGAATGGTACACAGGCTAAGCGCTGAGCTCGGGCTAGCCTCTTCGAGGGCCAAGACGGCGGTCTGTCCAGGCGTCGGCTCCCGTTCTGCAACTCAATTTCCCGGAGCACGGCCTACTTCAAGTTCCCTTATTTGCAAGATTCAAATGCTATCTTCCTCTTCCTCAAGTTCCTTCGAATCTCACCATCTGTATCTTTCCCCGCTCGCCATTCTGGTCCCCTCCCTTCTCCGGGTCTCTCGTGGACAGTTCCAATGCCCAGTCTCGAGCATGTCATTCTACGCCCATGGCCAAGGTTCCTTCTCTGTTTCTCCATCTGTGCCTCTTTCCTGCCCCTCCCACCTCACTTTTTTTCGGCTTCAAGCCTGGTGTGTAAACGGAATCAAAGTGACGATGTCTATCGTAGCCAGTGGCAGGATGTTGGTACACTGCAGAGTTATTGTACATGGAACAGCTCGCGAGTCGCAACGCTTGAACGGGTTCAGAAAGCCGTGACGGGATTCGTCGGCCTCATTGCTGTTGTGATTCTGCCTGCGCTTGACTTTGGCCTTGAACATAGGTCGTCGTGGAAGACGGTGCAGCCTCCTCGCCGCCAATGTGGGAGAGATTGAAGCTCGCATTTCGTCGGTACTGCCAGGAGCGAGCACAGCGATCAGCTACAATTTGTGCAACACACACATAATGACATCTACCCGTGACGAAAGAACTCACTCCTTCCCATAGTTCACCGACAACCGTGATGGCTTGGTTGTGCTGGTTGATCTCTCCGATCGACCGGTCGAGATCGAGGAGGGCATCGTTCAGGACGTCGACCGTCTTGATGATCCGTTCCAGGAGAAGACATTGGCGCTCTTCCTATTGGAGTAGAAACCCCGTCAGAAAGATGGCCAGATCCAGCGAGCATTCATGGCGTCAAGCGGACTCACGTGGGGATTCTCCATGCTGGCTTTCGGACGCGAGTGAGACGATGAGGTGGGTGATGCGGTGATGGCCGTCGGGCGTGTTGTTCTCAGGCGCGTCCGGGTCGAGGCGCGTCCAACTGGAGACGCGTTTGATCTCCGCTGTCAGAACAAAGTTGCGGAACTTCTCTGGCCGTGCATGACAGCAAATTCAGGGGGGCTGCCAAAACATTGATTTGTCCTCCCACCATCTCCAAGTCCTCGCTCAGCTCACGTACTCTTTGGGCGGCGCGCGTTTATTCTTGCCTGGCTCACGGTGTCCCCAACTTATTGCACGAAACGCGATGAGTGCAGCACCCTCCGTCTCAGGATCGGCCGCTTCCAACTCGGGCAGTCAAAGTCAACAGGCGCGATCGCAGGCTCTGCGCATCAATGTCGCCCAATACATTCCCGCATCCACGCTGGCGTATGCCGCAGCAGTGACCGCCTTTCCTGACGCGGCTCCCTCGACGTCTACCTCGGAACGCCGCCGGTCTGCCGCCATGAACCCTGGCGGTCTCGAGACGCTGCCGGAGGCATCCCATGTGAATGCGCTCAACACGGCCACTGGCCGATCACCGCTGGGCTTGCCGCACGATATCGATGTTGCGGCGGAGCAAGCACTGCGGAGCATGCCTCCCGCGCAACGAGCGCTTACTACTGCACGGGGCGATGGGTACGACAGCATCATTGTCGAACTGTCCAATCAGAACTGGCACGAACGCTGGGAACGGCTCTGTCTAGCATCGCTGCCGGATGACGGTGGGGTGGGAAATGCATCAACAGGTTCGGCTTCTGGAACGAGCGCACCACCCATGAACGGACACATGGCGCACGAAGCGGGTAAATCCAGCGGGCTCGCTCCGCCGTCGTGGGGGAGCGTGCCGGGGGGTATGGGCGCCAGCTGGGAGATCATCTCAGCGGCCGGTGGGGCCGGAGTTCCTGGCATCGTGCGGAGCTCCAGTCGGCCAGGCTTGGCAAATGTGGGCGAGATCAAGGTCAACGTCAGTCGCGACGGGCTTCCCAACGTGACGAAGGAAATGTATCGGGAGGCGGAAGAATGGCGCAGAGCACCCGCATTCAGGCGTGGAGAAGTGAACATGACGCGTCTTGGTAAGTTTTTCTTTTGCGCAAACTCTGGCACGGCTTTCTGTGTGTGCTGATTTGGTGATATTTCTGCTCCTGTAGACGATACCTCAGGCATGATTGCTCTTGCGAGCCAATGGCTGGATTTGGACAATCCGGACGAAGGGGTCCGACTCGATGCTGAACTCGTGAGTACTGCAATTTCTCTACTCTTCTGCCTGCGACTCGGTCGACCAGAGGCGTCCTGACTTTCTGCGCGTTGTTATCAGGCTTTGCATCAAGAAATCGCGTATGCTGCTCATTTAGGACTGTCTCATGCGGTCGTGCCACCACCTTCCAGCGCGCCCGAGCATCGCCCATACTTGAAGGATTACGCGCGCGCCATTAATGGCCTGGTTTCCACTCGAGGGGATGAAAGCGCATCAGCCGGACAGTGGATGACGCTCTGCGTCCGATTGCCGATTTCATCCGCTCACTCGCTCAACGAGATTTTGCGGCGTCAAAAGCAGCGAACACCAGGCAGCCCTGCTATGCAGGCATCAGCCGTCAACGTATCATCGCTACGCGCAGATGATGATTGGGCATGGGAAACGTGGGAGATCATTCGGTCCATGTGCGCATACAATCCACGGATCCAGATCGTCCTCGATCTTTCCTTTCCACTACCCGGAACCTTGAGCCTTGGCAGATGGTCTGCCGAACCCGTGGCAGGCATCTGGTTACCGGCCCAGAGCTTCTTGGCGAACGCAAAGGGCTATCCGGTGCTCTCAAAGGCGGCGCAAGGCTTTGTGCGGTTGCTTGCGCGACGACGACCCTTTGTCGCGCTCGCGGGCACGCAAAGCCCTCCCCCGAATCACTCACAAGTACGGACGCAGCCCGCGGCGTACCTCCAGTACATTCGCTACCTCGAAGGCTCCATGCCCGCCGAAGGGGTGGTCAACACCTTCGCGAAAGGATATGCAGATTGGCTCCAGGCACCCCTCCAGCCCCTGATGGACAACCTGGAGAACTCGACGTACGAAGTATTCGAACGAGATCCAGTCAAGTACGCGCTATACGGTGAGGCAGTGGAAAAGGCCTTGGCGGATTTCCCTGCCTCTGTCGCTGTGCACATCTGGGTCTGTGGTGCTGGGCGGGGTCCGCTGGTCAGCGAATGCATCGCCGCGGCAGGGAGAGCGAGCCGGGCGATTCGGATCACAGCATTGGAGAAGAACCCAAATGCCCTGGTGACGTTGCAAGAGCGTCAGGCCAAGGAATGGGGGGACGTGGTCACGGTCAGGTTCGGCGACATGCGGTTGTATCCTGTTCCTCCGATGCAGGAAAGGGCGGACATTGTGGTCAGCGAGCTGCTCGGTAGCTTTGGGGACAACGAACTCAGTCCAGAGTGTCTTGATGGCGCGGTTCGATTTCTGAAGCGTGAGTAATCCGGATGGGAGCACCGTTAGGCTGCGATAGCCCAATGTGAGATGTACTGATCTTTTTTCTGATCTGTTGCGGGGACATCAACAGCGGACGGAGTCTCGATCCCTGCCTCGTACTCCGCCTTCCTCACACCACTATCTTCGGCCAAGCTCCATGCGGAAATATCGAGCAAGGGGGCGCAGAATGCAAACGAAGCGATTAAAGCAGCTGAGACGCCGTACGTTGTGCTATTCCAGGCTGTGCAGCATCTCGCTGCGAAGGGGGGCCGAGGACATTGGGAGAAGATCCAAGAGTGCTGGGCGTTCGCGCATGGTCCCTTGGATGATGTTTTCGCGAAGGGTCCTGATGGTGAGTGCTCTGATCATCCTCCCGACTCTAAAAGCTGGCGTTCAACGCAAGTGGACTTGATTCGAGAGCTGAATCTTTGCTGACTTTGCCTTCGCAGACATGCCATTGACGAACTGCCACAACATTCGCACTGCATCACATACTTTCCACATCCCCAATGCGGGCGTTTGTCATGGCTTTGCTGGCTACTTCGAGGCTGTCCTGTACGGCGATGTCATGCTCAGCACGTATCCGGAAGGCGGCAGAGGCTCGCAAGATATGCTTTCCTGGTTTCCCATCTTCTTCCCGCTGCGAGTGAGTGCCACCCCACTCATTTCGGCCCGCAAAGAATTATTGTGATGTACTGACCATGATATCGATGCTGTGCATGTGTTCCATTCTTCCAGGAACCAGTCTATTTGCCCGCTGGCTCTGAGCTCGAGGTCAACATGTGGCGGCTGACTACGATGCGCAAGGTGTGGTACGAGTGGTGTGCCGAGGCCTTCCTGCCCCTCGACTCTCGGGGCTCGGGTCCAACCACGATCGGCGGTTCCGCAGCAGCTGGAGCAACAACAGGAGCGTCCGGTCAGAATCCTCGTCGATTCTCCATTGCGAGCGACGGGGCGTCAAGCATTGCCTCGGGCACGACGGGCGCAGGGAGCGCATTCCAGAACGCGCCAGGCACACCGTCATTACCGGATTCCGCAATTTCGGACGGCGAAGATGGGCCGAGACGGATCAAGATTGGCTTCAGTGGACTTTGCAACCCCGGTGGTCGTTCGTCCTGGATCGGACTTTGAGGCATACATTTCACAAGGTTTCCTTCTATTGATTGTTTTTATTTTCCCGGCTTGGGCGAACTTGCCATCTGCCATGATGGCCTCTGTACCAAAACGAATGTCACAAACCGTCGACTCATGCGAACATGCAACGAACCAGACAGTCTCTGCATGAGGTGTGAGGCTCAGGCCTGAAGTTTGCCATATCATATGAAGATCCGAGTACTGATAATAGATCGCTGAAATGTCCAGCCTGCAGGCGAAGAAAACCTCGATGCTACCAGGAAGAGAATTCGGAAACCTCACTGTGCCTTGCCGTCTTTGACCAAGGAGGCTCCGTTTGATGAGCCAGCTGCAGTCGGCTTGGGCAGGACTCGAACGAGGTAGGGTACCATGCTGAAGGGCCCAGTGTAGGCGATTTCGAACGTCTCGGGGCTCTCGCGAACGGATCCCATGAGGTACGAGCCTGCAATGCCGGCGGTGTAAGCGCCCCAGGATGTGAAGATGTGCCACCAGGCGTGGCCTTCGAGCAGGATGCCTGGGATCGGTCCAATGCGGCGGCGAGTCTTCCTGAGGTCTTCGCACCAGATGTTGTCGACGTTCCAGAGGAAGAAGCCGACGGCGAAGCAGGCTGTGGACTGCCAGAAGAAGTTGGCGACTCCCTTCCGGACCAGAGCGTGTTTCCCTCCCTTCTTCGTGAGGGCCGAAGAGGGCTTGGAAGACATTAGGTTGACAAGACGCAACGACGAACCGAGCTGGAGCATGGCGTAGGTGACTTGATGCAGGAGCGTGTTCTCTTTGTTCAGGAAGTAGGCGGTGATGTAGAATCCGAGGAAGACGAAGATGGACAAGGGTAGCAAGATCCGGAAGCGGGATGTTTTCCCGACTGGGGTCGTTTCGAAAATCCCCCAGGAATAGATGACAGACGTGATTATCATCGGTAACTCGTCGAGGACTTGCATGCTGTACTTCATGGTGCTGTGGAATAAAGCACTACCGATCCCGATGGTTGCGATACCTGGACACCCGTTAAACATCGTCAGCATCCGAGATCGTCAGACGCGGGAGAGGAAATAACGAGCGTACCTAGATAAACCCCGATGAAAGCGACGGGCAGTTGAGCCTTGATCGTCCATCGAGCTCCAAAGACAGCCAGAGTCACAAAGAGAATGTTGCTGAGCGCGTTGCAGGGCTCGGCGAGATACTTGGACCATCCTTGCGGTGACAACAGATCAGAGTGAGCTAACTCAAGATATACATCGCTTTCGATTATGGGGAGCGCCAGAGGGAGGAACTCACTGTACTTCTCCTCGCACCAGATCAATGTCGCTGTGACTTCGCCCCAGTAGCCAGTGGGCATTTCTGCGTCCTTGTACCACGACATCTTCGCGACGTTGAGAAGATCGAGTGATGGGCGTCTGCCTTGATTGTTCGAAGTTTATCGGAAGGGTTGACTGCAATAAGAAGGCAGAGAGTAAGTTTGCGTGAGTGAGGGCGGAAATTGAAGGGTGCCTCTTACCTCTTACAGTCTTGCCGGTTGCTCTTTATGTACAGTCGACCGTAAGGCTGTCGAAGAGGAAGGCGGAGCTGTTCTGGCCTTGGGGACGGGGAGATAAATCCTTCCTTTCTTCCGTAGACGCGCTGGACGAGATAAACGAGATGCACAGCCCTTCTTATACAGACGGAAGCGGATCAGCACTCAGATACTCAGAGCTGAGCAGGAAGCAGTCAGTAGTGGCTTGTGCGCTGGAAGGAATGGAGGAGACTGGAGAGCGCAGCATGAGAAGAATTACATAAATCCAGCGCAAGCAAATAAAGAGAGCGATAGCGATGAGGCAGTGGCGAATGACCCACGTGGAAAGCCTTCTTAAATTAGCCTTTCGAAGCAGCATACCACGTGGTGCGTGGTGATGATAGTTGGAAACCACCGGTCCACGCACTTGTGGAGTGGTCTCTTCCGGTAGTCTCGTAGTCTGTCGAGCACCTTTTCTTCCCCTTCTGAGCTTCTCAGCTTCACCTTTCATCCTGTCTATCACATCGCATTCCGCTTGTACTTCAGTCCCTTCTAGGTACAATCCACACTCTCCTTTGGCGTCGGATACCTCTTGTCTGCTTCCCGTTCTCACCCGTTCAGGGGGAGATATCCAACTGGTTATGAGTCCAAGAGCTCTACACTGAGCTACAGGAGCCCCAAGAGCCCAAGACAAGAGCTCCAGGGCTGACACTCTGTCAAGGATATCGTCAAGTTCCATCCTTTCTCTCTTTCTCTTCTTCCCACAGACAGCTGGTGCGCTTCGGCACGCGTTCGGTACCCTGCTCGTTCAAGAGTCCGACGCGCCGATCTTTGGTCAAGCAGTAGCGCGACTATGCGCACATCGGTCAGCTTCAAGCTTCGGCAACCTTCGGCCTTCGGTCAAGAACGGCGCGGCAAGGCTTCGATACGGTGACCGGTACCAGGGCAGATGGCCCACGGACACCACATAGGAGGAATGGGACGGATTGCGGCGACGGAGCCCACTACGTGTGGAAGCGGTGTCTCGGCGGCGAGCACCGCGCGGAGACCTACGGTCCGGCGCCCGAGCAGCAAGGAGGAGCTCGATGCCGTCACTGGCAAGCTCCTGGGGCTCGGCGCAAGGCAAGGTCGGGATCCATTCTCCTCGGATCCCACGATCAAGGCGCGTGAGCGGCATTCAAGGCACCGACAGTACTCGGTAGCTTGCAGCGCTCGGCGACTCAAGGATCTACCGACGGCGGCCCAGTAATGCGTCTGGGCGCGCGCGCAAGGTCGGAGATCATCCGGGAGTGGAACGAGGCATAGACGACTTCAGGTCTCAAGCTTCCGACACTCCAACACTTTCCGGTTTCCGCTCATAGGTTACGGTCTGCGGCAGACAGGGAGCGGCGCAAGCTCTCCTGCGACGTGATGGAGCCGGTTGGCGGTCTTCGGCTTGGCGCAAGAACATGAGCCCGAGCACGGAAGACGCGAGAGGTACCAGCACATTGGTGGACCTCAACTTCAAGGCAGAAGATGCACTCGGTCTGGCGAATGGCAATACAGGTCGAAGACCCGCCAAGACCGAAGACGACAAGCACCTTCTGCGACGCGACACCGAGCCGTGCATCAACTTCAAGAACGCACCGGGGCTCGGATCGCTCTCGAGTCTCGATGCGCGCGTAGGCGCACGGGAAATGGAAGTCCTCGCCGACAAGATCATGCTCGGCACAGGCACTACGACTCGGTCGACAAGAGTCGTACAAATGGGGGACAGCGCGGCTGGTACGCGCCTGTCCTGGTTCCATCACACATGTAGTCTGGGAAGGAGTAGAGGATCGCCACCACCACTCCCTCGGGCGACCGACACAGGACACCTTGGTCGGGACCTGGCGATCGAAGACGGCCTCGGGACCGCCGTTGTTGCTGGACGGGTTGGCAAGGAACGCGGGCCATATGGCCTCGCTGATGTCAACGAGATTGGTGGGACAGCGGAGACGTAAAAGCCGCTGACACCGATACGGGTTGACCGTGAAGGGGGCATGCACAACAGCATCGCTGGCGTCAACCCGGCGCCGAACCAGCGTGGATCGACGGGTCTACGCAAGTTCTGCGTTGTGGCATCCGACAAAGGCCCGTCGGAGCCAAAAGGTCATGGCCACGGCCAAGTGCCCACAGGGCTATTTCAAGGATGAACGATTGAATCAGCAGCATCGTTCGAGGGAGCACATCCGCATGGGCGGCGTGCGTAGTCCCTCAGGCGACAGCGACAGCGACAGAGACGGACGAGTGGTTCAGTTCAATGGGAGTGAGGAGAACGTCTGGTGAGGCCTCGCGGCCGAGCCTAGCATTGGCGCAATATATGCGGGGCAAATTCCCCATGCATGCACCAACACAACAGTGCAGTTTTCCTCCAGAACCACCACACCCTCTCTCTCGGCTTCGCGTCGTGCCGGGATGGCGAACAGGGCGCGAGCGGCGGCCCTGGTCTACTAGCCATACCGTGTCCGGTTGATGACCGGAACACTGTCCCCACACCCTGCCTCCAAGCCTCGGCTTGTACCGCTTGGCGGGATGGGGACACCTCCTACCGGTGAGTATCAGAATGAGCCACCACACTGTAGAACGTACGCTGACACCATGCCTTACCTCCCTTTGCGCGCGCTCCGAGTCACTACCCATGTCTCGGGCGTCAAGCACACTCCTTCTGTCCCAGAATCCTGTCCCTGTCGACGGCATGCGTGCCTGACACATCAGCACGTGTATGCGGGCATTGGACGACTGTGGGCAGAGGAGGGGATCGGTTTCGGTATTGGTGGTCGGTGGACGACGAGCAGGAGAGGCAGTGCGACGTGGGTCGGCTGCGGGAGCGTCGCCCACATTGGGGTGACGTGCGGAGCTAGTGGACACTAGTCCGCAGGATCGAAGAACCAACTCAGGATCGAGCCAGTCATTGCTCGGAGGACCGCCACCCAAGTCATGCCAGAAAGCACGGAGTCGACATCAGTCGACGTGCTTTGCACGGTCAACGTTCCTTCCTTCCTTCCCTCTCTCTCCTCGCTCAGCCTCGGGACCGTCAGCGGTCGGGGCAGCTCCTCACACGGCATACGCGGGGAGGCGCACACAAGCTGCGGACATCAGTGGTGCATTCGGGCCCAGGCCTCAAGTTCGATTACTCGACGGAGCGACCAGCAGACAGCGAGCCGCAAGCATTCCTGCTCTCGGCAATCGGCAGTCGGCAGTCGGCAGATATGGCGGACGTGTAAACCGACGTCGTGCGGCAACAGCGAGCGCACAAGAGCGCGGACACGATGTCGTCTGGGTTCTCAAGGTTCGGCATCGTCGAGCATCGGGCAAAAGAAGATTGCCAGCCACGGACGAGTCATGCCCACAAATGACAGCAGCAGCCGGTGTCTCAGCACCATCGGAGACCCGGTGATGCGTAGCGCTAGCGACCACACTCATGGCGTGCGCAGAGCTCCACCCACCAGCGGCGACCGGTCGTTTCGGCGCCGGGCCGCCGGCTCACAGATCACAAGTGGTCCACAGCAATCGAGAAGCTGCGGAACCTTCGCGTGGAATCAAGCGCATCATCACGGCGCATTGATCGGCCAGTACGGCACGGCTTCTGAGAACGGAAGGCACTGGAGCGGTGTATGGGACAGTCGGAGTTGTAGTGTGGTAGTGCGCAGATTGGGATCTCGGCTCCGGGACGGCATAGGGCTGTTCACAACCGGTCCGAGTCCACGACACAACACAAAAACGTCAACAACCACAACACCATCACCACACGACCCACGAGCCTCTCCGCGCGCCGCCGCGACAGGTATTACGCAAGGCAGCAGCCGGCGCCCAGTTCCAGCATCACACCCCACAGCTCGAAGTGTCCCCGATGGAACACAGGCTTCCCGCTTCCTGAACCACGCAGGAGCATTATCGGTGCAACTGTTTGCCCTCGAGTCTCAACTCAATCACAACTCGGACAACCATCTTCTGCAACGACCACACGCAAGGTTCTCTCCTCGGGCCACCGTGCTCATCGGGACTCGACCAGTCGTCGGCGTCCGGAGCAATCATGTGGCAGCCCAGGCACGACTTTCTCTTGGCTGGACGTACAAGGATCGGTGGGAGCAGTGAATGGCATGGCTGAGAGGGCATGGGAAAGGAAGGGAGATGCTCAGTTGAGGCGGCAATGGCGTGCCTCAGGAGGCAGGAGCAGAGGTGGTACGGATGGGCTGGGAAATTGGCGCTTGGCAGGAGTGCAGGACCAGACTGGCACGAGACAGCAGTAGCTCAGTCCTAGGTGGACGAGCTGTAGGGCGGTCTCAGCAGCTGGTGTGAGTGGCATCTCCTCGATGAGGATGTATGCGAGCGGTGGGAGCATCAAGAATAGGCCGTACGATCGATGACGAGTGGTTCGGAGGATCGGGCCGCAGTTGTGCTGGTTGAGTAGCAGCGATACAGTTCTCTTTCTATTTCCCTTTGTTTTCTCCACGTGGTTCCCACGTGTTCCCTCCTCCTCCACTTCTTTCCCACGACTCGATGCCTCTCTCACTCCTCTCTTAATGACCTCCCACTTGTATTCTCTCTCTTCTTTCTCTTCTGTCTTGCAATCAATCCTCAGACAGCTTCTTCTTACCATAAAACTGAGCATCAGGATTGCTCAAACTGACAGGTCCGGACTCCTGTCTAGTATATGGTGATAAGAGTGAGTTCTGTGGACTGACCGACTCGGAAGTCAACAACCCAACCGCCCTCGAACATCCTATCCTCTCCGTCGTTTGCCACCCTCACCATGGCTCCTGCCGATCCGCTTTCCTCCTCCTTGACCAGCTTGGACGACCCCGGCGACCGTGCCGAACGTTCTGCTGGTCGTCCCGCGGCGCCCCTCCAGGCTGTGGACGCCCCACAAGCTGCCCTTCCCCCTTCTCCCGGCTCGCAAGCGGTCAACCGGGTTCTCGAACGTTTCGATCGTTTTGAGACTCGCCTGGACGACTTGGAGGGCCGCCTATCGACAAGCGGGGTTGCTGCTCCACCCTCCGGTATCGCTCCGGTCTCGATGGCCCGCATCGCGTCTGCACCAGCCGGTGCCACCCAGCAAGCCTCACCGTTTGCCACCCCTTATCGAGGCCAACAACAAACCTCTTCGATCCCTTCCGGCGTGGCCAGCAGTGGTCCACCCCACTTGGTTCCCCGCCACTCCACTCCCGCTCGCCCTACGGACGTGGAAAACCTCGTCAATTCTTTCCGCGATCTTGACGACGCCGACAAGGACTCGTTCCGCCTTCTGTGTCAGAAGATGGGCATCAAGTCCAGCAAGGTGTTCGATGCGCTCGGCGAGATCTCCGCCGCGGACGGGGCATTCGACGCGACCTTTGGACCTCCTCCTTCGGTCCCGGCCTTGTCGTCTGCTCGGGTGATCCAGCATTCATCCCCTTCGCCCGCTCCGCGATTCATCCAGTGCAAACCGGAGTGGCTTCCCAAATTTGACGGTGTCCCGGCGAACCTCGAGCACTTCCTCGGTCGGATCCTCGATATTGCCCGGTCGAACGACTCGGAGGCGTGGGACTCCGCAATGGCCCGCACGATGCCACTCGTGTTTACGGGCGACGCTGCTTCTTGGCACGAGGGACTTCGCCTCCCCGTCGCTCGCTCCCTTAACAGCGTTGACGCGTACGCCAAGGCTTTGCGGAAGGCGTTCCCTGTCGACGAAGTGGATCAGCGTCGTCGTGCTCAAGAGCGAAAGTGGATACCCGAGGACGGTCCCGTACAGACGGACCATTTCGACAAAATCCGTCTGCTCCGCACTGACGACCCTGAGACAGAACCATCAGAGATTCGCCTCGTCCAAGACCTTCTCGACGGTCTTCCAGCCTCCTTCCGGGCGCTCATGCACTTGCCTCGCCGTACCGCCACGCGCGACGATGTCCGTCTGGAGCTTGTCGAGGTCGAGTCTCTTTGGCGCAAGCTGAACCCGGACCGAGCGCTTCGGACCACAGCGTCGACGGCGACCGAGTCCTCTGCCCGCGCAGCGTCTTCGTCTTTAGGAGGTAGGGGATCGCGTTCGGCTCCTGCTGAGTCCTCCACACCGGCTCGTGCTCCCACCGTCGTATCGCCTGCGGCTCCTCGTCCTGGCGCTCCCTTGGGGATGTCTGCGACCTACGACAAGAGTCGTATCGTCGAAGCAAAGAACGGTCGGCCTCGCATGTACCGTTGGCCCGACTCCACGAAGGTTCTCGAGCTGTCCCACCCGTGCAAGCGTTGCGGACAGGACCATTTCGACTTTGAACATAACGATCTAGTCCCCGCGGTGCGCGTGATCGATACGATCGATTCGTCGGACTATAGGGTCATTGACGAGTCAGAGTTGAGCTCCGAGGATTTTTGAACGTCCGGAATGACGTAAAAACTACTCACGGTTGATGCTCCGGCAGTTAACCGTCCCCCCCACCGCTGCCACCGGAACTGGACGCTCGAGATCGTCCCATTGCTGACGGTGATGATCTCTCGAAGATTCCGGTGCTTGGAGAGAGTAATGCGGCGGAAGTGGTTGCTGCAGATGAGGATGCTGTTGGTGCGGATGCGAACGTGGTTGATGCGGATGAATTGGTGGAAGGGACAGGGGTCCCGCGGCTATTTGCCACCCCTAAAGTGAGTGAACCAAAATACCTCAAATTTATCGCATGCGCTCCTAAAACCGAGGTTGTGCCCCCATTGAATGGCGCGGGATTTTCCTTCGCAGATACTGTAGATATTTCTGGGGCGGACGCGCACAGCGTTCGGGAGGGTACATCAGGTACCCCGAAGGAACCCCATTCCCCCTTCCCGCGGGGTAAAGGCGCTCAGCCTGTCATTCCTCCTCAAGGCCCGAGATTGGCACATCTCGACGGTTCGACTCCCGGCCTTCACTTTGCGACTCGGGACGCGTTCCAGCTGAAGCGCGAATCAGGCCTCGATCCGGCCGCTAAACCCCTGCTCCATCCCACTTTCCGATATGGCAATGTTGTGGCGATGGCATCACCGGACGCCACCGGCACTGGCATGGGGTACCAGAACCATGTTCCCCTCTTCGCGCAATTGATGATCAACAGCTCGACCGGCGCGTCCACCTCGGTTCTGATCGACACAGGTGCGGCGTTGTCGGTGATCGATGCTGGCTTGCTCCGCCGTCTCGGGGGTGAACCACACGGGGATCCGATGCCGGTCCAGGGTTTGGGCTCCTCCACCACTCTGGGATGGACCTCGTTCTCATTCTTCATTGATGCGAAAGACAGAGACGGGCGTGACGCGACGTTGGAGTTTAAGCAAGATTTCCATGTCTTGCCCAAGTTTGCCCCTGGGATCTGTCTCGGGTTAGACTTCATCTCCCCTCACGATCTCTCGATCTCTTCCGCTCGAGGTCGTGTCCGTGTTGGATCCTTTACTTTCCCCGTCCACGAGCGTCTAATCGGTCCGTATGCGGTGGAGGCAGAGCTCCATGTCGCTCGGGAGACCGTTGTTCCGCCGTCTGCTCATGTGTGGATACCCGTCGATGGTGGCTGTCTTGCTCCCACGGTTGACTACTCGGTGTATCCCCGTTTGTCGATGACACCGGACGAGACGGGAGGATTGGCGGGTCCCGCATGTGTGCTGACGCACAAGGTGAAGCACCATGTCCTCTTGTGCAACTTCGGTACTGCTCCCATCCATCTCCAACGGGGAACCGTGGTGGCCGACGCGTTTGCGGCACGCCTGGGCGAGGTGGCGAAGTCGTCTGGCCAAGTTTTCCCGTTGTCCACCGCGGGCGCGCCTTTTTCGTCTCCCTCCGCCTGGCCGGTGGCGCCGCAGGACGATCTCGACGCGGCCGCCCTATTGGATGCGTACTTGGGCGATGATGAGGCTGGTTCCGACCTCACGAGGGAGGCGGCGACTGTGCTGGTGGATGAGACCTGGCGTGTGGGGGTAAACGCCGAAGGGGAGCCGCCGCAGGAGATGTTGACGCTACTTCGTCGTCATGCTGATGCTTTCGCCCTGGACAATCGTCCTGGTCGGATTGTGGATGCTGAGATGGAGATTCCCTTGCAGCCCGATGCCACGATTCGTCCAGAGGCCCCGCGGCGCGCGAGCCCAGAGAAGAAAAAGGCTATGGACGCCGCCATCGATCAGTTGATCGACTGGGACGTGATTGAGCCGTCGTCTAGCTCGGTCTCTTTTCCGGTGCTGATGGTTCGACAACACGGCAAGTGGCGTTTTTGCGTTGATTACCGCAATCTCAACACTGCCACTGTGTCGGATCGGTATCCGCTCCCGACGACGGATGCGATTTTCCAAACGCTTGTTGGAAAACGGGTCTTCAGCGCCCTTGATGCTATCCGAGGCTATCATCAGCTTCCCGTTAAGTCCTCCGACCGGTGGAAAACCGCCTTCGTGTGCCATCGGGGCCTGTTCCAATATAAGACAGTCCCCTTCGGTCTCAAAGGGGCGCCGGCCGCGTTCCAGCGACTCATGGACCGCATTCTCGGGGCGCTGCGGTGGGATCAGGCGGTCGTGTATATCGATGATGTGGTTGTCGCGAGTCGGGATGCCGAGGAGCATGCTCGTGCTCTGGACACCTTGTTGTCGTCAGCAACGGCGTCCGGACTCAAGTTCAGCCCGACGAAGTGCACGTTTGCTGTTCCGTCATTGGTCCTCCTCGGTCGTAAAGTGTCTGGCGCCGGTGTCGCGATCTGGGGAGAGCGGGCTAAGGCGGTCGAGGATCTGGCGCGGCCGACAACCCTTCGAGAGCTGTACCATGTTCTGGGGTTGTTCGGGTACTATCGGGGCTTTATCCATCGATACGCCGAGATCGCCGCTCCCCTCTCCCGCTTGACTCGAGGCTGGCGATACGAGGAGGCGAATGGTCGCTATCGCTTGGTGAACGTGGAGGGGAAGCCTGCGTCCGCGGACAGTACCGTCATCGACTGGAAAGACGCTCAACAGGAGAGTTTCGACGCTTTGAAAAAAGCGATCTCCAGTCCGCCTACGTTAGCGCATCCCGACCCGACGCGTCCCTACGTGCTCTACGTAGATGCGAGCAAATCTGCATACGCGGCTATCCTCCACCAGGTCTTCGAGGAGCACACCGAGCTGCCCCCACAGACGTCCTCCGCTCCGTCTGTTCATACGCAATCCGTTGCTCGACTCCCGCAGGGTCTAGCACGTGAGCGTTGGTCGGCGTGGCTACGTTCCGATCGTCACTTTGGTCCATTGCTACGACGGGTGGAAGCAGACGGGTCGGAGGATTGGGTATTGCGCGATAGGGTTTTGTGCCGACGTGTTGACGGCAAAGTTGCGTTGCCGGAGGCGGCTCTTCCGGAGCTTCTTCGAACTGTCCATGATGATGGCGGACACTTCAGCTTCTTCAAGACCTATCTTGCGTTGCATCGGCACTTTTGGCGTCCTCAGCTAGCCAACAGCGTCCGCGCGTGGGTGAAGTTTTGTTCTGCTTGTCAACGCACGAAGAGAGCGAAGAAGACCGGCATGCTCGATGTCGAGAACGATCCGCAGTTACCGTTCGAGTTCGTCTCCATGGATCTCCTCTTGGGTCTTCCTCGGTCTCGCTCTGGGAAAGACGCTGTCCTGGCGATTCTAGACGTGTTCAGCCGGATGATCTTGCTCGAACCGTGCTCGTCTTCCATCTCGGCCGAAGGGATTGCGGCCGTGATCAGCCGCCGAGTCCTGCGCTTCGGCTGGAAGCCTCGGCGGATCATTTCTGATTCCGAGGCTCGGATGTCGGGTTCGGTGATGTCGCAACTGGCGATGTCGTTGGGCGCACACTTGGCTCCTTCGTCGCCGTATCATCAGCAAGCGAACAATGTGGAGCGTGCGATCCAGTCCGCCCAGACCGTTCTCCAGACGATGTGCCTTGATTCTCGAGCCCACTGGGACGCGCGCGTTGTTCCCTCTGTGGAGTTGGCCATGAATTCGGCGCCGTCAGTGACGACTGGCCATCGCCCATTTGACTTGGTCTTCGTCAGTCATCCGGATGTTGTCCATGCCGTCTTTGATGCCGATGAACACCTGGGCGTGTCGGCGTTCTCCGAGCGACTTGCGGCGGCGGAGGAACGATTGGCTGATGCGCGACAGGCCATCGAGGCGGCTCGGAGAGGTCAGAAGCAGCGCTACGATAAGCTCCGGTCGTTCCCTATGGCCCTCGCGCCCGGGGATTCGGTCTTCGTTCGATTGTCCGACCGACCCGTCCCGGGCGCTGTCCGAAGTAAGCTGGATCCCCGCAAGATGGGGCCTTGGCGGGTAGAGGAGGTGCTCTCGCCCCATCGTGTTCGGCTGAAGCTGCCTGCCGACGTGAACATCGACGACGAGTTCAGCATCGAGCAGCTGGACCGGGTTCCACCGCCTGAACTGGATCCGTTTGCTGGGAATCGAGTTCCGGCGAATGCGGGTCGGCATGACGAGCTGCTCGGCGATGTCGGTGCTGATGCGAGCGTTGCAGCGGGGAGTCTGTCGTCGGATCACGAGGAGGAGGAAGAGGACGTTCAGACGATGCTAGGTCCTACGCGTCGTCCGCTGCGTTCTCGCATCGTTCCGACTCACCTTCGCGACTTCTCCTTGGGGGCGTTGTACGAGCAGACTGTTCTTGACGAGGCTTTGCGAGGACCGATTCATCGTCCTCGACGATTGGAGTTCGGGAATCGTTCGGTGCTGCTGGTCGAGCATCCAGTCGCGTACCTGTCTCGATTGACCAGCCCGTCGGAACAGAAACTCGTTGCTCCAGAGTTGGAGTTGTCCTGTTTGGCGTGGGCCTTCGCCCGTTGGGGTCATCTGTTGGAGGGTGCACAGGTGACGGTAGTGACGGATCATAGTCCAATGGGCGCGATGTTGACATCCTCATCAAACGTCAGCTACGGGCCAGTCATTACGCGTTGCCGAGCGGTTCTGATGCCTCACCTGGGGAACTTGCGCTTCTCGGTCAAACCTGGTCGCCTCCACGCCAACGCTGACGCGCTCTCTCGATTGCCTACGAACCCGTGACGGTTCGCTTGCGTCGGTGGGGATGTGCTGGTTGAGTAGCAGCGATACAGTTCTCTTTCTATTTCCCTTTGTTTTCTCCACGTGGTTCCCACGTGTTCCCTCCTCCTCCACTTCTTTCCCACGACTCGATGCCTCTCTCACTCCTCTCTTAATGACCTCCCACTTGTATTCTCTCTCTTCTTTCTCTTCTGTCTTGCAATCAATCCTCAGACAGCTTCTTCTTACCATAAAACTGAGCATCAGGATTGCTCAAACTGACAGGTCCGGACTCCTGTCTAGTATAGCAGTCGGCAATAAGGATCTTCCCGGAGTAGATCCCCGGAGCCCGGACTCCGGGGCGACGCTCCGCTCAGCTCCGTCTGAGCTCTGGCCAGCTCCGCGCTCCGCAAAATTTCTGGTGATCAGCTGGCGAGCACTCCGTGCTCCGTCGAAGTTGCGGTTGCGCACAAGAATCTACTCCGTGCTCCGTACATTTTTCACAGGCGGACTCCGTGCTCCGCCAAAATAGCTCCGCGGACTCCGGGGTACTCCGGGGTGTCATGAAATGAGTCCAACATGGGCTCGGGAGAAGGTCGAATCTCATCAAAACAGTTCAATCGCAGCTTTGGAAGTCTATATCATTTCTTTCCAAGGGTTTACTGCCCCAAAAAAGCTGAAATACACAGTATTTCGACCTGATTCGGACGAGAAATCCCTCAAAATCCGGTCACGTGACTCAGTTTTGGCCATCACGTGACCCACTTTGCCATCCCCGGAGCTCCGACGGACTCCGGGGTCTGCTCCGTGCTCCGGGGCTTTTTTGACAATGCCAGCAAACTCACTCCCTGCTCCGGGGCGCTGCAGCCATACCTTCGCGGAGTAGCTCCGCAAATCTAAAGCTAGTAAAAAACGCTCAAATCTCGCTCCGTGCTCCGTACCCGTGCAGAGCGTCCCCCGGAGTCCGCGGAGCTCCGGGGAATGCTACTCCGGGGCCTACTCCGGGAAGATCCTTAGTCGGCATTGACGCCGGCGGCAGCATCAACAGCAAAAGGAAACGCGCGTCCCGCGTTTAGTCCTCACGCTCCACCACCACATCCAGGATCGGCCCATTCAGCAAGTCTCGGTCGCTCAGGACGTCGAGCAACAAGTTCACATGGTCAACATCCGCTCAAGACGCATACATCAGGTCGTCGGAGTAACACAATTATGGCCAGTGGTGCAATGCCCTTGGGAAGCTCCAGCACTTCGAACCCGTGCACAGAAACACGCACCAAACGTAAATTAAGGAACACAAGCCAGCCATGCAACACAAGACCCTGTTTATCCTTCCTCCCTCTTGCGCACTCCCAGGCTCGTGCTCGGCCCCATCGGTGTCGACTAGTCGGTGCTCTGGCACCCGAGCAGTGAGCGCCGGACAAAGGACGACAAGTTGGACGGTTTTGGATTTGGGTCAGTGGAATACGGTACATGGGCTCATAGGCAGTGGTGGTTTCAGGCTTGGGATAGGTGGTATGGCAGGGCGCGAGGCATCATGGGAGCAGGACGGTAGTGTAGGATGGATGCAGGATGAGGTTATGTGGGATATGGCTGATTATCGGTGGACGGTGATCAGCAGGTGGTGTAGTGCGTTGGCATGCAGGAACGGTGGGAGCAGGTTGGGGTTCGGCACATCGGCACATCGGCATATGGGCGCGCCGCGTGACAACCCCCGAGCCAGCAACAGGCACCATTACTGCATTACACGGCCATCGGACTGACATCCACAACGAGCCACCCCCCTGCGCCATCATGGTTCGCCCTCACCGCTCAATCATCAACCATCAACATATCGTCGTTCGGCACATCGACCTCAGCATCAGCAGTCGACGCACACACACTCATTTCGCTTCATTTACGACACGTACGATAACGAATCATAAAACCCCCGGCGACTACAGGTCTGGAGAGCTAGGACACACGCCTCGGCACGGTCAACTAGGCGACCCTCACTGTCAGAACAGGATACTCGAGGTGGGAGAGTTGGAAACCACCGGTCCACGCACTTGTGGAGTGGTCTCTTCCGGTAGTCTCGTGTCTGTCGAGCACCTTTTCTTCCCCTTCTGAGCTTCTCAGCTTCACCTTTCATCCTGTCTATCACATCGCATTCCGCTTGTACTTCAGTCCCTTCTAGGTACAATCCACACTCTCCTTTGGCGTCGGATACCTCTTGTCTGCTTCCCGTTCTCACCCGTTCAGGGGAGATATCCAACTATGATGGCCAAATTCCAGCTTCCCAAGATTCCCAGCACCGTCAGCCGCGAGCCGACCCTGCAGCCTGCGGGGTTGTGGGGACGTGGGGTGCGCCTGGCGCAGCGAAGGCGTGGCATGAAGGGCGCAAGAAGGTTGATTGTTGATCCTGCCTCGAAGATCAAATCTTCCTTGGACGATCTCGACTCTGTATGTTGGCGGAGAATGAAAATAAGTCAATACTGACCTTGAAGGCAGAGCTTGTAAGAGGAGAGAAAGATGTAAGAAGAGCTACATTGCAAAAGGGGGAAGAAGAAGAGAATCGAGTCGTTATATACCTACACTGTGCTTGGTAGCTTCGGGGAGGTATATATGGAAAGGTCGCAATGTGAGAGGAGTGAGAGGGAACTAGGAAAGTGGCAGGTCGTTACGCAACGAATAGAGAGTCTTGGAGTGGAGGAAACGTGGAGCGAGAGAAAGGGAAGCGGAACGGAACGGAACGGAATGAATCGGAGAAAAAGGGAAGCGGAAGAAATGGAAACCTAAGTGATCATCACGATGATCATCATACCTCTGCCAGCACACACCCCCCGGAAGAAGAAGACCGTCCCTGGTCGATGGGAAGGCGGGACAACGCGTCGACGTTCGTGTGGCGCGAGCCCTGCCGATAAACGAACCGAAGGTTAGGCAGATGTGGAAGAATGAGGGCGCGGCATCGAGTAATGGTGGGTCCATAGGCGATGGTGTTCGACGAGGTGAGCATACGTTCCATGGGCGCATGGTCGGTAACCACGGTGACTGACGCCCCCTCGAGTAGATGAGCCCACTTGTGGAACGCCCACGCGAGGCAGACCAACTCAAGCTCGGCGGCAACCAGTTTCCGTTCCGCCACGCCCGTCAGCCGCGACAGGAACGCTACTGGTCGTTCAGTGAAGATGACGTCCACTCCAGCGATCGTCAACCGTCGAGGACGAAAGAGGGGTCCCCGAAGCAGGAGGTCGAGCTCTGGCGACCGCACGGGCACAAGGGTGCCGAGTTGGAACTCCCGGAGATTCCCCGGGGCCCGACGTGACCGCGACGCCGCCGCAACGCTCTCGGTCTCCACCACATCGGAATCCGGGACTACAGTGTCGGCCTCCGTCGGTAGCACGTCAACCGAGTCGGGAACGAACGCTGGCCCCGAAGGAAGGGATTTGTGGCCACGGCCGGCAAGACACGAGCGTCCGCGAACGGATCGACAGCAGCAGGAGCGAAGTCCAATTGTTCGACATTGAACACAGAGTCGACGTCCATGCCCTCCGGCAGACGTAACCGGACTCGATGCGCCGACAACACCTCGACGATCTCAAAGGGGCCATGTTTCCGAGCGTCGAGTTTGTCGCGAACGAGGCCCGGTAAAGGACGATCACGAAGGCGAATCCAGACCTTCATGCCGGTGTGGAGGGCAGGGATGGCAGATCGGCGTGCATCGTACCGTCGCTTCTGATCAGATCGAGCCTCGACGATGGCACGACGCGCCTCGTCCAGTCGTTCGGCGGCCACCGACAGTCGCTCCTCAAAGGAGGACACCCCGCTGTGCTCATGGCCATCAAAGACAGCATGGACAACGTCTGGATGGGCCACAAAGACCAAATCGAACGGTCGGAAGCCGGTCGACAATGCGGGCGTGCTGTTCATCGCCAACTCGACAGCCGGCAGGATACGCCGATCCCAATGGCTCTTTGATTCGACAGCCATGACGCGAAGAACCTGTTGAGTCGTCTGAATCGCTCGTTCAACAGCGTTGGCTTGCTGATGATATGGAGAGGACGGGATGATGGTAGCGCCCAACGAAGCCGCCAAGGAGGTCGCTACGGCGCCGGATACTCGAGACTCGGAATCGGCGACGAGGCGTTTCGGGCGCCAACCCAAGCGAAGTACACGATCTGCGATGATGGCAGCAACGCCCTCGGCCGTGATCTCTTTATGGCATGGTGTCAGCAAGATCATGCGAGAAAAGAGGTCCTGAATCGCAAGGGCGGCGTCATTTCCGGATTGAGAGCGGGGAAACCCGTAGAGCAGGTCGAACGAAATGGTTTCGAATGGAAGGGTCGGGTCGTTCGAGATGTTCAGACTTCCGACCTTGGGAAGCGACTTGGTGCTCTGACAGGTCGCGCAATGCTTAACCCAGGATCGTACCATGGACGACAGGTGAGGGCGCCAAAAACGTCGCTTGGTCGCCAGGAACGTCTTTGTAAAACCAAAGTGCCCCAGGTCGTCATGAACCGCCCGCATAATGAAGGGGACGGCAGCAGCGGGCAGGGCAAGGCGATCATCCAGGCGACGGATCAAGACGCCCCCGGAAAACGACCATTCTGCATCCGGCGACGTGGACGTGCGAACCCGACGAAGAACCGGGCCGAAGAAAGGATCATCGTCCAACCATCGCTCCCACTGATCACGCGCGACGTCTGCAGGCAGTTGTGGCAACGACAGGTGGTTCATCGAAGCGACGACCGGATCGACGGGCGATGGAGCGGAATCAGCGTGAACCTGATGCAAAATGGCAGCAAGACCGGTTTGACTGGCATCGCAGTAGAGGACGTATGGCTTCGTCGGATCCGGGTGGGCCAAGACAGGGGGATAGGCGATCGAATGCTTCAAAGCATCGAAGCTGGATTGTTGATCAGGCCCCCATTCAATGGGCACCCGACTAGCTGTGACCGTTTTTCCTTCAGTGTTCACCAATCGAGACTGTCCGTCGGCGAACTCATAACGCCATCCTTTCAGCAGTCGAGTGAGAGGCGCCGCTCGTTCGGCGAACCCGCGGACGAAAGCTCGGTAATATCCGAACAGACCAAGCGTATGGTACAGTTCTTGGAGCGTGGTAGGTCGCGGCAGAGTCGCAACCGCCTGGGCGCGATCCTTCCAGATGGCGACCCCGGCGCCAGATATCTTCCGCCCGAGAAGCACGAGCGACGGCACAGCAAACGTGCACTTTGCAGGACTGAACCGTAATCCGACCTTCTCCGCGGAATTGAACAGCTGATCCAAAGCGTTGACGTGTTCGTCCATGGTGTCGGACGCGACCACGGAGTCATCGATGTATATGACTGCTTGGTTCCAGCGAAGCGAGCCAAGGACGCGATCCATGAACCTTTGGAAGAACGCTGGCGCGTTGCGAAGGCCGAAGGGAATGCGTTTGTATTGAAACAGTCCGCGGTGGCAGACAAACGCAGTCTTCCAGCGATCGTCTTCGTGAATACCCAGCTGATGGTACCCCCGAATAGCGTCCAGCGAGCTGAAGATCTTCTTTCCGCATAGAGTGTGAAAGATTGCGTCGATGGTGGGGAGCGGGTAACGATCCGGAATCGTGTGCGTGTTGAGACGACGATAATCCACGCAAAACCGCCATTTGGACTGCTGTTTGACCATAACCACAGGGAACGACACCGGGCTGGAGGATGGTTCAATCACGTCCCAGTCTAACAGCTGGTCAATGGCGGAATCCATGGCGGCACGTTTGTCGGGGCTAGCACGGCGGGGAGCTTCTGATTGCAAAGTCGCGTCAGGGTGTAGACGAATCTCCATATCGGCGTCCGCGACCTGACCCGGCCGACCGTCCAGCGCAAATGCCGACGAGTGCCGCCGAAGAAGATCGACAATGGGAGAGTGAACGTCGCCATGGGAGTCCACGCCGACTTTGTAGACCCCGTCGACCATGACCGTGGCAGCGTCCTTGGTGAGTGACGAGACATCGCTGCTGTCATCGTCAAAAGGATCGAAGGGCATACCTGCATCATCCGAGGCGGAAGGCCGAAAAGGTGGAGGATCGACAACTGTCGAGTCCGTGCCACGGTGAAGGGTGAAAACCGAAGGATCGACCGTGGCAGTGACGTCGCCAACGCGAGCGGCCGAGGCATCCGCGACGGAGGTGTCTTGTTCGATGGTGAACGACTCATCACCGTAGTTGCCGAGCAAGACGTGGCGGACCGGGCCGTGAGTCAGGAGGCCGTTCGGGCCCGTCAAGCAGACACCTTGGTCCGGAGACACGCTCAAACGAGGAACGACGGTGTAGTCGACCCCGGGAGCAAGGCAAGCGGCATTGACCGGGATCCATGCCTGGGTCCGAGGCGCAATGGTGACGGCCGTACTGGTACGAAGCTCGACATCGGTGGAGAAGGGTTTGTCGAGCCGTTCGTGGACGGAGAACGTGTACCGGCCCAAGCGAGCACGACCGCGCACGGGCGAGATGCTGATACTGTGAGCATCAATGAAATCGAGTCCAAGACACATGCCCGGCGGGAAGCTTGGCAGAACGTGAAAGTCCTGGGACGCCTCCAAGTGGACGTGCTTGCCTTGAGGGTCTTGAGCGGCGATGAACAGGGGAAGAGTTATTCAGCCGAGCGTCGTGGATGACCCGACGCCGTGGACCGTCATCGGCTTGCCGGTTGGAGCGCCGCCCATTTTTGTCAATAACTCCGCGTCAATGCACGAGAGGGAAGCTCCGGTGTCAAGTAGGGTGGACATGACACGGCCATCTGTGTCGTTGACTCGGACATGGGTAGACAAAGGCACATGGTTGCGATACCCCTGCCCCGTTCCGGTCGACGAGTGCCGAGGCAAAGCCACCACTTTCCCAAACGCGCGCTTCTCCTGGGCCAGAGGAGGGGCGGACGTGTTGGGCCGTAGCGTCCGTGTGATGGCGAAGATACTTCGATCCGCAAAGTGCAACTCGATCGGATCAGGCGAACGTTGGATGGCGTCAACAGACTCGAGAGTCGGATTTGATTCAAGAACTTCGGAAGGGAACATGGAGGGCGCAGGGCCAGACTCCAAGGATAGCTACAAAAAAGGGGAACAGGGAACAATGAGAAAGAGGAACTTCATCGTGAAGGATCGCAGAGAAGGCAGGGCAAGTGCTGCGCAGGCCTCAACTCACGGAGGGGTCTTCGTCGTCCTCTCCTTTTCCATCCTCCTCAGGGGTATCGTCCCACAAATACTCCTCGTAATCGTCGTCGTCCACTGTCAGGGTCCGAACCTGAGGTACGAGGTGGCCATGTTCAAAGTTGAAATGGTCGCCGTCGCAGTATGAGCACGGAGCTCGCAGGTCCATCACCGTGTCACGACCAGGGGGTCGGTAGCGGCGAGGTTGGCCATTTTGCGGCAGGAATCACCCGAGTGGGGTCGTAGGCGGCAGCGAACTTTGAAATGGATCGTGGAGTGGTATCGATAGGAGGGGGGCGCGCAACGACGAGCTTGCAGGCGTCTGTGTGCCTGTAGCCGCAGGAGTCGATGGCGCCGAGGCGGAGCGCCCCATGGTCGTTTGAAGCAGACGAGTTGTGGCCGGTGCACGAGGTGCTGTCGTGTTCCAGAAAGGAAGGCTCGAGCTTGCAGCTGAGGTAGTTGCAGCAGGGGAGTTGATCGTCATAGAGTCGTCCGACTTTGACGTTCGCAACGGAACTTTGAACTGGACCCTCCAGTTCGGTTCCCAGTCGCCCAACTCGAAGCGCAGCTCCGCGAGTGTAGCTCCCACCCGTGGCAATCGGAGCAAGCCGATAATCGTCTCGGGCAAGCCGTCCTTGATGTCCGTAACCAGTGTATCATCCTCTTGATCTTGGCCGAAAGCTTGACGAAGAAGACGGACCTTGTCAAAGAAGTAGGCAATTGACGTCTCCTCCGTTGTCTTCCATCGACGAGACCGGGCGTCTCGGCGCAGCTGACTTCGGTTCACCGGAAAAGCTGAACGCATCGCTGCCGCCCAAGCGTCGAAGGAAGTGAGGCGCATAGCCTCTTGGTCGGAAAGGCCTTGGTGCCAAACCGCAGCGTTCTGAGTGAACGTACGTGGAAGCGTACGAAGGACGGCCTTTATCCATGTCGGAATGAGTTCCTCCTGAGTCTCCGACCGAATGAGATCCCTGATCCGAGTCAAGAAGTTCTCCAACTCGTTCGGTTCCCCCCCGTATTCACCGATCCACTCGGTCCGGCATATCATCGGCCGAGTAGAGACAACCAGAGCCGACGATGTGTTCGATGTCTCCGGTCTTGGTGATGGGGTGGGGGTGGAGGATGGAGGTGGTGCCGACAATGTCGATGCCTCAACTGGACGAGAGCTAGCTTGAATCGTCGTTGAGGTGTCGCCAGAATTTGTGGACGGCAGAGGGATGGTGGGTGATGGATCCGTGATGGGCTGTTGCTCGTCATCATGGTCCGATCCGGTGTCATCGTCCTCGTCGTCCCGGAAGGCGTGCATGAACTCCCGGAAGGTCAACCCGAGCGAGGCAATCGAGCGTTGTATGTGACGCTTCTCGCCTCTGGTAAGCTGGTTGTATCGCTCCAGAGGTGGGCTGCTGTTCGACGGAAGGGAGGTTGTCCGAGAAGGAGCAGACACCGGGGTGCCCAAAGCCGCCGCCGTCCGTACCATCACCGGATTGGTGGTAGAAGCCTCGGTGAGATGAGGAGGAATCGGTGCCCCAGGTCGGATGTGATTCATTCCTCGACCGAGAGTGACGGAAGGAGGGGGTGGGTCGTACTCGGGTGATGAACGAGCTTGAGCCGAGGAGTTTGGATTCGTTGCAACTTCTGGTTGACGAAGAGCAGAGCGAGGAGCCGGGGAAGGGGAGCCGGGTTGGTCGTCCTGGAACCGAGCGTTTCGTTCCATGCCTCCCAAGCGCATGTTCAAGCCGTCCATCCTAGCCGAAAGCTGCGAACTGACCGATCGAATTTCTTGAAGGAGGATATCAGTCGAGATCGGTGTGGTTGGGGCCAGATTGGTGGCGAACGCCTCTCGGAAGGAGTCGGTGGAGGAGTGACGAGCTGGGAGGGTTGTGGACTCGTCTCCGTTGGACATGATGGAGGGGTCGGTGGTCGGAACGGAAGAAACGGTGGGCTTGAATCGGAGGGAGTTTCTCAACCTCTACGCCTGCACCTGAGTCGACGTCAACGTTTCGAAGCTGAGCGATGTGTGAGATGGAGTTGGATGCCGAGGAGAGTGGCAATGTTGAGAACCGATGTCGAAAGAGAAGAGAGGAAGCCGAAGAAGTGGCTTTTTCGAGAGGGAGGAAGAGGGAGAGTCTGACGAGTAGACTTTTGAAGAAGAGGATGTTTCTTGAAGCCGAAAGATGGCTTTTTGGGAGCTGCTTTGTCGAGCTCTTGATGGGGTCTGCTGGTTCCGTTGTCGGTTGTCAGCAGTGATCATTATGATGCATATATGACAATTTTTTGGGCGATGTCATATATCTGCATTATGACAATCTAGTTTTGGGAAGGCGATGTCATATATATGCATTATGCAAATGTCATTTTTCTGTCATATGAAGTCATAACATTGTCATATTTCTGTCATATTACGTAAGCAAACTTTCCGCCTCTGAGTTGACCGTAATATCGCGTGGCGAAGCGCGTCTCGCCATGTGGTGAACCGCGAAGCGCGTCAAGCCGCGTCGCCGCGTTCCCTCTTTCAGGTTGGCGCAGTTTTTCACCTCATATCCAGCCATCCAGAACAGGCGCGTGAATCTTGCTGCGGAACATGTAACATGTTGGGAGCCATCTTGAGCTCCGGAGCGTTTTATTTCGTATCGGGAGAAGGGGCAGGGCCCAGGGGGATGCCGGAGACACGGAAGATGCCAAAACGCTTAATATTATTCTGAAAATGCCAGGCACTCGGCGCCTGAGCGGTGAGCCTGACCAGAATTTAGAGCTCAGGTCATATAAAATGTCAGATTTGCCAAGAATATGACATGATTATGCACGACCATATGACAGGATTATGCATCTTTTCGGCCCGGCTGTGGACGTTTTGTCAGAATACTGTCATACATAAGGCATATGTTCTGCATTGTCATATGACAGAATATGACAGAATTTAGGGCGGGAAAATTATGTCATATTCTGTCATAAAGCTGTCATATGACAGCCACGGGAGGCATTATGGCCATAAATATGACAATGAGACTTTGTCATAAACCTGTCATATGACTATGACAATTTTTTTGTCATAATTCTGTCATATGTATGACAAAAGGTGACGATCACTGGTTGTCAGCGAGAAATCCCTCTCATCACCATATGTTGGCGGAGAATGAAAATAAGTCAATACTGACCTTGAAGGCAGAGCTTGTAAGAGGAGAGAAAGATGTAAGAAGAGCTATATTGCAAAAGGGGGAAGAAGAAGAGAATCGAGTCGTTATATACCTACACTGTGCTTGGTAGCTTCGGGGAGGTATATATGGAAAGGTCGCAATGTGAGAGGAGTGAGAGGGAACTAGGAAAGTGGCAGGTCGTTACGCAACGAATAGAGAGTCTTGGAGTGGAGGAAACGTGGAGCGAGAGAAAGGGAAGCGGAACGGAACGGAACGGAATGAATCGGAGAAGAAGGGAAGCGGAAGAAATGGAAACCTAAGTGATCATCACGATGATCATCATACCTCTGCCAGCACACTCTGGGGAAAGTGGAGGGACCACCTCGCGCCTGGACACGGGTCAACCCGCGAACGCTCTCATCGTCAACTTCTGGACCACGTCAGGGGCGCGCTGGCGATCGTCGCGCTCACCATCGATGCCATGAACTTCGGCGTCTCCAAGTTCCAACCCCCTCGGTGGTCGGCTGCCTTCCCTTTTCCCGAGCCGGTTTCGTGAAATTGACCCATCGGAGCGAACCAGGATGCTTCAAAGAAGCAGGCGGGAGGCGCGGACGAGGCGGATCAAGCCAGGGGACCTTCCCACCTTCCTCTCAGTTCGTCTCAGTCTATTTCCATTTCCACGCAAGAAGGAAGAGTTGCGCCTGCACGCGCCAAAGAAAGGAGTGTGCCCCGCGAGGCGCGACCTCCCCGCAAGTCGCAAGTCAATTAGCGGCAGTTCCGGAATCCGGACGGGCAGCTGATCATCGTCATCCCGATGTTGTCGTTCCTCGTTCCTTCTTCCGGTTCCTTTTCTTCTTGCTCCCTCCCCAGCTCCAACGTGGAAGACGCCGAGATGGAAGAGATTCATGAAAAGTTTGAGTGCGACCTGCGTCCGGCGCCTCTCGAGTCTCGACTCTCACGCTCGTTGTGATGGGAGTGCGAGCGCGATGCTGGAACCTGGGTCTGAGCCGGAAGATGCTTCGGATCGTCATGGCATCAGTTTCAGCATGTCTGTCTTGCTTCTCTCTTACTTCTCCAGTTTGCGGAGGCCGGAGACTCGCAAGTCACAGGCCTGAGCCGGCTTTCACATTTCAGCTCCTAGCTTGGCGTTGGCATCGGCCTCAAACCGCAGCGAGTGCCGAGTGTCCGTGTGTTTAAAGAGACCTTCCTTCCTGCTTGCAGCTCGGCCCCTTCCCTCTCTCTCTGATCTCTAACCCCCTGCCCTTGCAATTCTGACAACCACAACCACTACCATCATCATCATCGCCCCTGGTCTTCCGCTGGTACTCACTCCCACACACACATAGCATTCACAGTCATGGCATCAGCAGGAGGAAAGAAGAAGGTCGCTCCTTCCACCCACCTCATCGCAGGTGGTATTGCCGGCTTCGCGGAGGCATGTACCTGCCACCCCCTCGACACAATCAAGGTCAGTCCGATGCACAGCGCCTGAATGCCTGATAGCGCGTCCATTTTTTGACGCGTTCTTCTCGTGTGCTTGATCGTGCCTCTAGGTCCGCATGCAACTGTCAAAGCGCGGCAAGTCAGGACAGAAGCCGCGCGGGTTCTTCGCGACCGGCTCTCACATTATCCAACGAGAGACCGCCCTTGGTCTCTACAAGGGTCTCGGTGCCGTTGTCGCCGGTATCGTGCCTAAGATGGCCATACGATTCATGTCGTTTGAATACTACAAGAACGCTCTCGCAGACAAGAAGACCGGCAACACTGCTGCGTCCGGTGTCTTCCTTGGTGAGCACTTCTCTCTGCTAGTCCTTTTTGCACGCGTACTGACGCGTTTTATCTATCCTCCCGTCTTCTCCTGCAATGGCTGCCTCTCACAGCTGGTCTTGGTGCTGGTACTACAGAGTGAGTGCATTGCATTCGCCCTAAATGCTCGCTGTGGACAAGCATGACATTCCTTTTCGCGCACACAAGACACTGACGCGACTCACTCTTCACCTCACCCTCAGGGCCGTTGTTGTCGTCAACCCTATGGAAGTCGTCAAGATCCGTCTACAAGCACAACAACACTCGCTGGCCGACCCACTCGAGGTGCCCCGATACCGCAACGCCGCCCACGCTCTCTACACCATCGTCCGCGAAGAGGGCCCAATGACACTCTACCGTGGTGTCGCCCTGACCGCGCTTCGCCAGGCTACCAACCAGGGTACGTTTCAATCAACTTTCCCCTCTCTCTTTTCCGTGTTTGCTTCTGAAACTGACGCGTCCGTGTGTCATAACAGCCGCCAACTTCACTGCTTACCAAGAACTGAAGGCCGCCGCGCAAAGATACCACGGCGTTACCGAGTTGCCCTCGTACGAGACAGCTGTGATTGGTCTCATCTCCGGTGCTCTCGGACCTTGTACGTCTGACTGATGATCTCCTAGGTCTCAAATGCGCGCAGCTGACCCTCCTCCTTCCCTATTCCTCTTCCTGAAGTCTCAAACGCGCCAATTGACACGATCAAGACGCGTATCCAGCGCGCAGCACGCGTTGAGGGCGAGACCGCGGTCAGCCGCGTTGTAAAAGTCGCGCAGGAGATGTTCGCGCAGGAGGGTGTTTCCGCGTTCTGGAAGGGTATCACTCCTCGTGTTGCCCGTGTCGCACCTGGTGAGTCCCCCATCCCTTCTGAGTCTGCATTTCGCGCGCGCGACGCGCGACTTTGCTGTTTCCCCGCGGAAAATACCAAAGGAACAATGCTCACACTTTGGTCCTTCTTGCTCTCAGGTCAAGCCGTTGTTTTCACCATCTACGAGAAGGTTAAGAACTTCATCGAGACCTCCAAGCCGGGCGAGTTCACCCTCAAGGAGACGCGCTCGGAAGAGTAATTGCTGTTCACCTCAACACCTACACAACACGGCGCGGCGCGGTCTGGATCTGCTCAAACCCGATGATCCAGCTGGATCCGCTCCGAAATGACTGATGCAGATCGTGCGGTTCGGAAGCACACGGGACATCTACATCGGCTCTAGCATCAGCGACGACTCGGAGCGACAATAGGCACACATCACGTACGCTCCATCAATACCATTCGAACTTGCTTGGCTCAGACTGGGAGCCACGTCGCCCTCGTCCACCTTTCTTCCACCTTTCACTTCAACCACCTTCACGGAGCGAACGACTGTGCGGCAAACCCACTTGCTTCCCAAGCACAAGCACAACTCGAACCTGAAGCTACCTTATTCCATTCCCCCTTACTTACTTTGTTCCCCTTTCACCAACTGAACTATATGGCCGCTTTCCTTTCACACTTTTTCCCTTTCCATCCTTCATTCACACCTCTTCGGAATGGTGCATCTTCCTCACAACCTTTATACATCTCAGTTATGTGTTTCCCCCCTCTCCTTCATCCTACAAAACAGACCCTGTAATTTCGTACAGCGACAGGACAGCCTTCTCTCCTCACACTTTCAAAAGCACGCATGCATGCATGATCCACATCCACCGCCAGCTTCATTCAGCGTGATATTTTGCAGATTCGAGGTCGCCGGTGATGCTGGGAAAAGGGAAAAAGGGGGGACTGCTCGGAGCCTTTTCCCATGCCCTTCTTCCTCCGACGATGCGATCCGCGGACGGCGCGACTGAGGCGAACGATTCAATTGAGCTGCACGAGCAAGACAGCCCAAAGCGCCAGTAACGACACTCCCCTACCGAAAACGATGGCTGCGCTCCTTGCCCCCGTCGCCGGCGCCGTCGTAGGCACCTCGCTCCTGTACGGCATCCACGTCGTCCAAACCGCCCGGAGGGACGCCGTCCTGGCCCAGATCGAGGTCCGACTGCAGCAACAACAAGCCGAGGAGGAGGCGGGGAGAAAGAAGGCGCCTTCGGCGGACGAGGTTGGGTTCGTCCCTGTCCCGACTCGGTATCGGAGTGCGACGAGGCCGAGTGTTACGGAGGAGTTGCGGGATCGGTGGAACGTGAGTATTTTCCCCCTTTTCCTGCTCTGCTTGGGAGGGGAGGGAGGTTCTATCCCTAGGGGAACCTCTCCTTTCTTGCTTCTTTGCATATCAGCTTCCCCCTTTTTTCCCCGCCTTCTTCTGACATACTCTCAAATCCTCCCATGCGCGGCGCGTCTATCAAAAAACACAGACACACATCTTCGAAGCCATCGACGTCGTCTCCCGCGTCCAATGGGACATCGCCGCCTCCAAAGCGTACGGCCAGGTCCGATCGCTGCTACCGTCTTCCCTCAGCGAGGCGGAAGAGCAGGCACAACGGGCGAAGGAGACCGTTGTCGATCAGGCCAACAAGGCTGCGGCGGGGATGAGCTTGCGATGAATGGGTCCCGATTATGTGCGCGTTGCGCCAGCGGGCGGCGGTGCTGGGGAGCTTGGGTTTGCGGTATGGGAGGAAGCTTGAGTGTTGGAATCGCACCATACACAACGGCGTGGCATATACGGCATCAAGGGCAATCACTATTTCGCGGAGCCCGTTCTCTCTCGAACTCTGGAATGTCTTTGCCGGCCCTCCGAACCTCTTCCAACTGGTTCCAAGCGCATGAGAGATGATTGGGAGCTGACCTGCTCTTCTTGTTCGGCAACCTCAGGTGTTCATGGATGCGGGCTACTAAGAGCTTGGGTATCCGGACGATGCTGACCCTCTGACCGCTGACCTCTCGCTCCCTCACTCCTTCTTTTTCCAATCCCTCCCCACTTTGATCTTCTCGCAACAGGCACGACCGGTGCAGTAGCGAAATGCCAAAGCTAGAAGCGGACCCCATCCTTGCCTTCCGACGTGAAGTGCACGACGACGAAAACTTAGAGGATACGGCTACCCAAGCGTTTTCCCTACATGACTTCCTGCCCGCCTTCCCACAAGTCCAAATTTCCACGGATGTCGACCTCTCATCGCTCATTGCTCATCCTTCGCACTCCAGCTTTTCTTCCGTTCTTACTCTGCCTGACATTAGGTTGACCCTAAGCCATTGATGTCTCGCTTCGGAGTCCGGAGACTCGTCCGCTGGACGACTGCACGTAGCAGATGGATACCGAATTCCCCTCGTGAACACGCGGAAGCGCGCACACGACGAGCAGTATCCTGAAAGGATGGTCGATGTCTTTGGATCCAAGTGGAGAGTAGTATTTGGTCAGTGCTGGGATATCACGCTTGATGACGGATAGATCCTTGAGAACACTCACTCATCGGACGAGGGCGAACGTGCGCGAAGCAGGTCGGCCCTGGAGTCCTGTGTGAGACGTCGCAGTTGAAAGAGAGCAACGTTAGTATGGTCATCACTACTGCTGCACCTCCATTGAGCTCACCTGTGAGGGTGACCGAAGGGGTTTGGGTGCCTCCCCATGCCGGCGTGTGTGTGAAGAGCCCGAGTTGAAAATCGGCATTGACTGAAAGAGAAGGTGCGACAGAGGAGCAAGGTGTATGAGCGCGTCAGCAACAGCAGGCAGGAAGGAAGGTAGGAAGGTCATGGACAACTTACTGTCTGTCACAAGTATGCGCATATGGGTTGATGAGGCGGGAGGGGGGAAAAGTGCTCCGGAGCACTCTGTGTGTGGAGATCGAAGAGGACGGAAAAGGCCGGTCGGTCAGCAAGCAGCAAGGGCAGGTGAGATGGTGGCAGGGAGAAGAGAGTACTCACTTGTGGTAGCTGATGATGAAGACGTGCGCGTACCAGCGCGCTTGAAGGTGGAAAGGTCGAGCGAATCGTCAGAAAAAGAGGGTGTGTGTCGAGGTGCGATGATCGCAGCCGAGTTCGGAGAGACGACAGCGTGAAGAAAAGGGCGCAAGGAGAGCAGGGAGAGGAGACTAGAGAATGGGGAGAGAGTAGCGATATGGTGACTCAGGTGAGCGGTGATGGGGATTGGGGGAAGCGTTTGTAGGGAGGGAAGGGAGGCGGAGCTTATATATGTATGTGGTCCAGAACAGCGAAGCTCTGCGGCAAGGTGTAGGATCGGTCAAGTTTACCATGCAAGCATGGCATGCATGATGCGAGATGAGACCCAATCGAGGGTTGCTGCACAACATTCTCAGACTCTATGGAAGGAGAAAGGAATGAAGCGGGGATGATGAAGGCAGGGAAGAATATGTGGTCGATCAAATATCGATCATGCCGTGGGAAAATGAGATTATGCATCATGCATCATGCATCATGCCTGCCTCCAGCGATGCCGCATCCAAGATTTTTTGGGGGTAACGCACGTTGCACACGCTGTCGCCTTGGGAGCAGTTCTTTTGCGGTTCTCTCAGTGCACAGATATGCAGCAGTGGCACTCTGCGGTCCGGGCCTGCACCAGATGCTTGGGCCAAGAGGGGAAGGTTCGGCCGGAGATTTCTACATGCATCATGCACACTGTTTTGGCCACGGTTTGATAGTTTTGCCAGAGAAGGCGCATGCGCCACCGGACCGCAAGACCTCATCGTAAAGCGAGCGCAGAGTCTCCAGATGTTTTCTGATTCCGGTCTGTCATCGAGCTCGACCTCCCCAGCCCCGTCCTCACAACATCACGCGCTCCTTACAAGTACACTCTCATGTCTCCAATGGTAAGTGGATCCTACCTCTCTTCAGCGCGAATAACCTGGCATCGATGCTGACTCTTCTGTCTATTTGTGACTCCCCGTCTTCAGGATCATCACACGCAAGTCAACCTCGTTCCTGATGATGCCTCTTGAACGTGTTCAAAAGTCGGAGCCTCAGCCTCCACCTGTTCATGCTCTACAGTCTGGGCTCTGAGTCGGTATGCCCTCCCGCTTGGCGCTTTCGTCGGTGAGTCTTCTTCGCGCGCCACCTTCACTCTACGACCCTTGTTGCCCTGCTTGCTGTTCTGATTACTGCAGAGCGCATACATCCACTTCTTCGCGCTAACGGGCAGCCCAGCTGCTCTCGCTCGAGAGACTCGAGGCCCTGGCGCCGCTGCACAACATCGTATCGACGCGGGTGATCAAGCTGTGTTTGCGGGTGATGCCGAATGCGGATCAGCTCTGTTTGTGGGACACGGCTTTTCATTGGACGATCCCGGAGGAGATCTCGACGTACCCTGTCTGGCAGCCGGAGGCGATTCAGTTGCCTGGGGGGATGCCGCTTCGGAAGTGGGGCTTTCATGGACTTTCGTACTCGTCCGTGTTGCGTCAGGTGGTACGTTTCTTTGCCACTTGGGCACCTTCCTTTGTTTCCCTTTTGCATTCACAGCGTACTGATCAGAGACTTGTCGTTGTTCGAGGTTTGAGGGCAACGACTGCCCCATCAGACTACTCACCAATAAAGGTTCGTAGACCGGAAAACGTGTGCAGGGGGTAAAGCGAAGGGAGGGTATTCAGAGAGGAAGTATGAGAGTACGTGATTGGATTGTCCAGAAGAGGAGAAAGATAGAAGAAAGGACAGGCTATTTATAGGAAAGCTGGGAGACAAGTTGGAAGTCGTAAAGTCCGGAGTTCAGGAAGGGAAATGAGGAGAACGAGTATCTGTCGTGAAGGGAGAAGGGATCTGATCGTGGCAGAGCGCAAAGTGGAGTGAGGTTGGAGACGATCGGAGGGAATCTGGCCGCTTCATGTAACACTGCCGCGACGATCGGAGGGAACCGACCGACGCTCGCTTGTCATATTTCAACACTCCCTCCCATGAGAGGCGCAGTGAGCGTGAATGATCGTCAAGTTGAGGTGGACTGGTGGTGATTGTTGATACCGAGAGTACCCCGGTGCTGGATGAAGGTGGCTGGTGCTAGTGGCTTGGTAAACACATCTGCTGGATTGACGCGCGTGTTGATGTACTGAACCTTGACCAGTCCTCGCTCCTGATGTTCTCGCGTAGAAAGGTACTTGCGTTCGATGTGCCTGCTGAGACCATTGCTGACCGGATTCGTGATGATATGAATAGCCGGTTGGTTATCGCAGTAGATGACCGAGGGAGGACCAGCGTCTGTGGAGCGCAACCCAAGATCCTCAAGCAGGTGCTGGATCGCCAAGACCTCGCGCGCTGTCTGCCACACAGCAATCAACTCAGCCTGAGCTGTCGAGTCCGCCACCAAGGTTTGAAGCTTTGATCCCCATGCGACGGTCGCTCCATGGACGGAAATGCACCACCCTGAGGTTGATTTGGCGGAGTGGTCGCCTCCAAGATCTGCGTCTGAGTGGGCCACAATATCCTCCTCGGAGTGGCTGGCAATGCGAAGCTTGAAGTCAATGGTGCCAGCAACGTATCGCATCACCCTCTTTGCGCAACCAAGATGAATTGGACCGGGATTCTTGGCGTGTCGAGCGAGGGCAGCCACGGCGTATGCCAAATCCGCTCGAGATGCTTGGGACAACCACATCAAGCAGCCGACCATGGACTGGAAGAGCTTGGTGTCTGCCTCGGAGGCTTGTCCTTCGTAGGGGACCAGGCGCTGTTTGCTGTCGAGGGGACTAGGTGCTGGCTTGAGGTGTTCGAAGCCAAACCGAGCAAGCATTGACTTGATGTATGCTGCTTGTGAGATGAGGAAGGATGTTCCATCCGGGCTGCGCTCGATGTTGATCCCCAAGAACTGCCCAATCTCCCCCTGGTCCTTCATCTTGAAGCGCTTGGCGAAGGAACTCTTGAAGGAATTGATGTCTTCAAGGCGGCGACCAAAGACCAAGACGTCGTCGACATAAACGGCGACCACTGTCGCCTCCTCGCCTGTACCAAAAATGAAGATGGCAGGGTCGAAGAGGCAGCGCACGAAGCCCATGTCGATGAGGGCAGCGTGGAGGGTATAGTACCACTCCCGCCCCGACTGCTTGAGGCCATAGATCGCACGTCGAAGCTGACAGACGAGGTGCTCGGCGCCTTGTGCTTCAAATAAGGCGGGCTGGCGCATGTAGATGGGGCGGTCCAGCAGGCCATAGAGATAGGCAGTGACCACGTCGAGTTGGTGAACGTGCCAGTGGAAGTACGCGGCGAGGGCAAGGAGGGTGCGGATAGAGATGAATCGCGTGACCGGCGAGTAAGTCTCGTCATAGTCCACCCCGGGGATTTGACTGAAACCCTGGGCGACCAACCGACCCTTGTATCGTGCGACGTTCCCGGCCGAGTCCAACTTGAGCTTGAAGACCCATCGAGAGCCAACAACATCCCTTCCCTCCGGCAACTCCGCCAACTCCCACGTTCCCATCTCCATGTGGGAGTCGATCTCCTCCCTCATGGCCTCCAACCACTTAGCCCAGTCTGGCCTTCGCATCGCGTCCTTGAGCGTATTAGGCTCGAGCTCGATGCCATCCGCGGAGAGCTGTGCCTTGAAGGCAGTCGCAAACGAGTCGCTGAGGCTGAGCACTGTGCCCGCTGTAGCCCGCTGCTCTCTGCCCTGTAACAGTCGCTGCTGATGCTGTCTCGTCTGGTACTGAATGGTGGGAGGGGCTCGGGCGCGCCGGCGAGGAGCAGAAGAAGATGGACCTGCTGCTGCTGGCGCGGACGTTGGTGCGGGTGACTGCACTGCTCCCTCCGGGGCGGCAGCTGCTGCTGGGAGCGGTACTGCGGCAGGAGCTGGAGCAGGACCCGGTGCGGGGGCTGGAGCCGCGGGTCCCGAGAGCTCGATCTCGACGATCTTTGGAGAAGGGGGCGCTGGTGGGGGGCGAGGGCCGATGACCACAAGGCGAGGACGAGTGCCAGGTGGTCGTGATGCCGATTGAACCACAACATCTGGGGTCGTGATAGTGGTGGGTTCCGGCACAAGGGTGTTGAAGTTGTACCCCTTGTCTTCGTGGAAGTCCACGTTGCGGCTGATTGCAAGAGCACCTGTATCGGGGAAGTGAACTCGATAACCCTTCGAGTACTTGTCGTAACCGATGAACACTCCGACACGAGCACGAGCCGAAAGGCTATGCTCACGAGCCTTGTCTGGGAGCATGACAAAGGCCAAGCAGCCAAAGATGCGAAGATGGTCGATACGTGGAGGGGTTCCGTACCAGAGCTCGAAGGGGGTTTTTCCGCCCAAGGGGCGGCTGGGGCGGTGGTTGCGGAGGTAGGCAGCGGTCGAGGCGGCCTCTGCCCAGTAAACCAAGGGCAAGTTGCGCGCATGAAGCAGGGGGCGCATTATCGTCTTGATGATGCCCACATGCCGCTCGGCTACCCCATTCTGTTGAGCAGTATACGCGCACGACTTCTCGTGTCGCGCCCCGGAGAGTGCGGCCTTGATGGCCCAGTTGTTGAACTCTCCTCCCCCCCGTCCGTCCTCAACGTCCCAATAGGTCCCTTGTGAGGGACCACCTCGTCCCTCCACTCGATGAACTTGTCGGCGAAGTCGGACTTGCGTGCCAAGGGCAGCACCCACACCATCCTCGTGTGGTCATCAACCAAGACGGCGAGATATTCTGCGCCGCCGAGTGACTTGGTGATGATGCGGCCTGTGAGATCCGCGTGCACAAGCTCGAGTGGGCGGGTTGTCTTGGTGGTTGAGTCGGGGAAGGGGGAACGCTTGATGTTGGTAAGAGAGCAGGTCTCGCAGCTCGAGACCCCGCAATTCTTCCGCTTCGCAAACAGCTCGGGAAGACCGACACTGTTCTTGGCGAGGGTGGGCAACATTGACTTGCCGATGTGGCCGAGCCGCTCGTGCCACATTTCACCCAGCCGCAATCGCTCATTATCAGAGACGGGAGTGGCCACCTCCTCGTCGTCCGATGCTTCGTCAGACCCATCGTCTGACTCATCGTCGTACTCCATCATGGACGCGGTAAACGCATGCTCCTTGTCCCGTACCACGGGCACAAGGTACGCCTGGGACTCCTTGGACCACCGTGCTGTCACCTTCCAGCCATGGTAGAAAGGGTCCGTAATCTCTGCTTCGAGTTCCTCCGTGAACTCGACCCGCAACTGCTCTTGGTTCAACTGGTATACCGAGACCAAGTTGAAGTCCAATCCTGGGACAAGCAGGACCTCGCTGAGAGGTAGCAGTCGCGCCTGATCGTCATCAATGGGCAAGAAGACGACGCCTTTCCCCGTTGCTCGAAGTCGTCCCCCGTCAGCTGTGATGACTGAAGTGCTGCACGGGACGATCTCATCGAATAATGAGGCGTGTGGTGTCATATGAGATGATGCACCACTGTCGAGTATCCAATCTGAGAGATGTGGAGTTGGGGTGCTCTCGTCCAAGTAGGGTGACTCGGGGAGAGCGGCGAGTCCCTAATGGAGACGGGGGCCAGCGGAGGCATCGCCCAACCGATCCGCGAGACTCCCGTACTGGTATGTTCGCGAGAGCTCTTGGTGAGGGGCTTGTGCGACCATCCTATGGGCAGAGGCGGGGCCATGGTAGCCAGATGCCGGGCCTGGTACCCACTGTGGCTCGTAGGCATTATGGTAGGCTCCATAGCTGGGAGTACTGAGCCGGGTCTCAAGCGCAGCAAGGCGAGCAACAACGTCGCCATGGTGCATGTTGCTTGAGGCACCCCCACTCTGGCTGGTCGTGCCTCGTTCCTTGGCAATTTGAGATTCAGGATGGGGCTCGTTCCCAGCCAAGCGGCGGCGGCAAGCCTTCATGCGGTGACCGGTCTTGTAGCACCAGAAGCATCGTATGTTGGAAGCTGTGCCATTCGCCTTGCGCTGAGAACTGGGCCTATTTCCGCTGGTGCTAGCAGGGCTAGGGGGCGACGGGGGGGCCTGCTGAACGGAGCGAAGGGCGACTGCTCCTTCAGAGGAAGCGCCCGTAGTGGTGCCTGATGCCACGAAGCGAAGGCCTTCTTCTCCTGCGAACCGACTCATGACTTCGTCGAATGTGTACTGATGGCCGTTCTGCCATGCGGTCTGGATGGTGGCACGAGTTGAGTCGAAGGCTGTGTTGGTGAACACACGAAGGGCGAGCGAGATCTTGCGGACCTCGGATACAGGTTCTCCTCCGGCCATGTACAGCTGGGCGAAGAGAAGTTCCAGGTACTGAGTGACCTCCTGTACCGACAGGGTGCCTAGGACGGCATTTGCCATATCCATCTCGGCCTTCTGCATGCTGGCAACATCCTTTCCACCATAGCGGCCGAAAAGGGTCCGCCACACGGCCTGACCATCGATGCCTTCATCCGTAATGAGGTTGACAACATCGTTAGCCGTCTTGGGAGCGAGAGTTGGGATGAGGACCGAACCGATAAGGTTGAGGTCGGTACGACGGTAGGCCTCAGCCTCCTCCTCATCGATGGGCTTCTCGTCATCAGCAAGGCTGAAGATGGTGCGGTAGGCCTCGATGCTTGTGGCCGGGTGGTCATGGATAAGGTACCAGAGGCGACCCTCCAGATGGTGAGAGAAGGTCGCGGCGATGTAGGTGCGCCAAAGCATCCAGTTCTGCTTGCCTTCGAGCTGAGTGACATGCGTCTTGCTGGGCTTGATCTCGCCGGAAGTGGCCTTGCGTTGGCCACGAGTGAGCCGGGCCAAAATGATCTTGTAACTGGCTCCATGGATCTGGACACCAATGGAAGTATCTCCAGGCTGGGCCAGAGCAGGAGGAGTAGTAGTAGTGGGCTGGGTAGTCATTGTAGTAGACTGTTGGAGACCGCCAGGGTCGAGTAAGGTGGGTGATCAGCCCAGTAGGAAGAGGCGCCAGAAGGAAAAAGAATAAAAACGAGTGTGAGTAGCTATTCCTGCACAGAGCATTGGGCTCATAACCTGTCGTTGTTCGAGGTTTGAGGGCAACGACTGCCCCATCAGACTACTCACCAATAAAGGTTCGTAGACCGGAAAAACGTGTGCAGGGGGTAAAGCGAAGGGAGGGTATTCAGAGAGGAAGTATGAGAGTACGTGATTGGATTGTCCAGAAGAGGAGAAAGATAGAAGAAAGGACAGGCTATTTATAGGAAAGCTGGGAGACAAGTTGGAAGTCGTAAAGTCCGGAGTTCAGGAAGGGAAATGAGGAGAACGAGTATCTGTCGTGAAGGGAGAAGGGATCTGATCGTGGCAGAGCGCAAAGTGGAGTGAGGTTGGAGACGATCGGAGGGAATCTGGCCGCTTCATGTAACACTGCCGCGACGATCGGAGGGAACCGACCGACGCTCGCTTGTCATATTTCAACAAGACTTGCTTGATTTCCTCACCTGCACTGAACCTTTGAACCCTACCTAGTCCGCCTTCCTCGAGCGACCAGCTTCCACACTGAACCTCATAATCGCCCACCTCGGCTCCGGCGCCTCCCTCTGCGCAATCCGAGCGGGCAAGTCACTCGACACCTCCATGGGTCTGACCCCACTCGAAGGTCTGCCCGGCTCGACTCGCTCCGGCTCCGTCGACCCCGCGCTCTCGCACCACCTCAAGCCGGACCCCGCCCGACACGGCTCTACCGCGGGAACGGACCTGAGCGAGCAAGGACGGGTGACGGTGCTCGGCAGCGAGGGTGTGCAGATCGACTGGGCCGAGTGGGAACTCAATTCCAAGTCCGGCTGGCTCGCGCTTGCAGGGACGCGCGACTTCGAAGAGATCGTCGCCCGCAAAGACGGCCGGGTCGAAGGCTGCACCGACGAAGAGCGTCGCAAAGCCATATTGGCATTCGACGTCTTCGTAGACCGCGTCCTCGCCTACCTCGGAGCGTATACCTTTAAGATTCTCGCCACGGGCGCCCAGCACGTCGACGCCCTCGTCTTCTCCGGTGGGATTGGGGAGCATTCGACCGAGTTACGGATGGCGCTGGCGGCTAAGTTGGAGCATACGCCTTTGGCGCTGCGCAGTGCTGATGGTGGCTTTTATGGGAGTGAGAAGGTTGGTGGGGTGCGGCGGATCTTGGGTCCGCCGAGGGAGGGGGGCACGAAGTGGTCTGGGGAGGCTGCTCCTAGCTCGCCGCTGGGGCCGGGGCCGAGCCCGAGCACGCCGGGTTCGCCTCTGACGCTACATGGGACGACGTGCGGTCGGTGGGGCGTACCTTGGCTTGTGGCTGAGGTATGTACTTCTTGTCCTGCTGCTGGGATCGTGTTTGATCGACGACGCTAACGGCTTTCACTTGATCATACGCAGACGGATGAAGAGATGAAGTGTGTCCGACTCTCTATGCCTAAGATCCGCAACCTGTGGTCGTCCTCACTGGAGCACGAGCAGAAGGGGAAGCAGTGCCGCGCAAGGGTTCTTCGCCAGACATCTTTCTTTCAACAGACAGCTTTTCTCTGTCTCCTCTTTCACGCAGCAAGCAAAAACGTTCCCCATCAACGCATCAACTTGGCACCAAAGCGCAAACGCAACTCGCATCGACATCTCTCCACCATTTCTCGCCCACTTCTTTCGGGTCTAGAGAACCGCCTTGATCCCCTCGTCTCGTCCCTACTGTAACAGCACCACTCTTGATGTACTCCACTTTGTTTTGCAACTGTTAAGATTTCGATTTCGCTCTTTCGGAACGTAACTCGTTACCCGACGACGTTTCGAAACGGAACGTGATTGATGCACCGCCCACAGAAACCTGCCCTGTGATGAAAAGTACACGTTGCGGGAATCAATGGCCTACTCCAAAGAGCAACCGCAGCAAGTCCCGCAGATTCTCGCCCTTCGCCCGTTGACGCGGGAAACAGCCGAAACGATGCGCCAGAACCGCGCTTCGAAGTTTTCCACGAGGGTGCCGAGTAACGCAGTACTTTGGAGCGGACCGACAATGTCCCAAATAACGACGTGGATCGTTGCCAGCATGACCCGGCACTGTGTGATTGTCTCCGGAATCTCGTCGGTCGGGACGTCCAGCACGCGCAGGATGGTTTGGAGGAACTGGAGCTTGGGCACGTCCACGGAGAGCTGGGCGAAGAGTTCGTTGACTTCTTCGATGCCTGCTTCGCGTTCTGCTCGATGTTGGTTCTGAGATTGGCCGTGGTAGTCAGTCACAGTGTCCGTGTCTGCGTCGTCGTCGTCGTCCTCATAAGGGAAAGAGGACATGTTGAGTTCCGCCAGTTCCGAAGCCAGAGCCGGACGACCTTTCTGAACTCACCCATGGTAACACAGGAAGCCTGGCAAAAAGGGAGGGAGGGACAGAGATAGAGAGGAGGAGAGGAGGAGAGGAGGAGAGGAGGAGAGGAGGAGAGGAGGAGAGGAGGAGAGGAGGAGAGGAGGAGAGGAGGAGAGGAGGAGAGGAGGAGAGGAGGAGAGGAGGAGAGGAGGAGAGGAGGAGAGGAGGGAGAAGTGAGTTGAACTGGAAAAGGAAGGAAAGGGAAAGCATCAGCGAACTTCCCACCAGATGCATCCTACCTTTTGTACAGGATCCGCCTTCGATTTGACTATGTCCTGTCACACAGTAACGGTCGTATCATGTCGCAGGCGGCGCATACCCCAAGCTCTGGCAGTATTGCGGTGCAGGCCTTTCACCTCGAGGATGAGATGAAGGATTGGCAGACCGCGCCCTTGGGCTTGGGACCAGGGATAAGGGTCGGGAATGAGTTTTGAGGCGTTTCTCGATTGAGCCTGCGCTGGGGAGAATTATTTAGTCATTCGGCAATGCTGGGATATCTATGGTGACGATGGCGAAGGAAAGGTGTCTCCGCTGATACAGGGAGAGATGCGAGAAGAGAAGGTCATATCGCATTTTTGCATGACTCTGGGCTCGAAGAACGCATCTTCAAGCTCGCTGACAATTCTGCATTCATGTAACGCTTTCCTTTCGCAAGCATGGAACAGAAAGAAGAAGCTTCCGGCTCCTCGTCTGGACCTCGTCGCTCGAGTCGTCTCACCAGTCAGGCGTTACATACAAAGGGGGAAACGTCCAAGGCCTCAAAAGATAAGGGCAAGGAAGCTGCCCCGGCCTCGAAAATACCTTCCTCTCATCCTTCTACGGCCATTCTACCTAGGGAACGTCAGTTGACTCCAGAGCTGGCGCGCGCAGGAACCCAGAACGATTCAAGCTCTTTGCCTTCGCTCAATCCAAACATCTCTCGGTCGTCGGTTCAAGAACATCGATTCAAGCTAGTGTATCAAAGCAGTGCACTTCCCGGACAGGTATCAGCACACCTACGCACCCATGGAGCTCAAGGCTTTCAAAGGGCAGAGCGTCAAGCAGGGAAGCAAGGCGGGACTCTGTACTTCGACAGTGCGGTGGCAGCGAACGACACCTTAGAGCGGTTTCGACACATTAGCATCGGCGAACATGCTTGCCGATTGGACTATTCCCAATCCAACTACGAAGCCCTTCAAGACGTTCCACTCGGTTTCCATACGCCTGAAGCTCTCAAAACCACGCTCGAAAGGACACAAGCCAGCCCTCGACTCGTGAAGATCGGCCCGCTTCCCTCCTTCTGGCGCGCAGGCAAGGTCACTGACCTGCTTGATCCCAGCAAGGGTCCTCCTGCGATACGCTCATCGGAGCAAGTGCTCCTGCCAACTGGAGATGCCATTTGGAAGATTGCCTTTTACCGCGACGACGATGCTGCGCGATGCATCCTCCGCTTCGCCGACCAAGTCATTACGCAGGTCAGATGGGTCGACGATGACGAAGGAAAGTCGCTGCGACCTGCAAGAGGGCCAGCCAGGCCGGCCCCAGTGGAACAAGTGTGCAGCATCAGGAACAGACAGAAGCTAGCGCCGGCAAGCGGCCGGGATCTGCACTGGAGGAAAACGATCCCAAGCACGTACGACTAGGTTAAATTTTGATCACGTTGCTCGCTAAGCGCTCTCGCCCGAATCGTTCAATGTGATTCGCACCTTCAGACTTGTCTCTTTCTCCCATCACAAGAAACAGGCTGATGCACAGACGCTTCCCTTGCCTCGATGAACGCTCATATCGGTCAAGAGAACTCATGATCAAGTGGACAGATGACTGATGAGTTAGCCTGATGATTGCCGACTAATGGCAGAACTTGGAGATCATCACAGCCTACAGGTCGCCGAAGTCGGCGGCGGTGTAAAGACAGACATCAACTCCGTAAATGTTCTGGTCACAGTACACATACCAATGGTAAGTGTTCAGCAGATTGTTTCGCTGATGTCGTAGCGCAGGACAAAGCGTGAGGCAGGAGAAAACGTTCCAAGGAACAACTCACATTGAAGTAGATGTCGAGGTGAGAATAGATCCGAGCTTTGACGCCGTATGGAAGGTACTGAGGGTGATGTTCACGCAAGCAGTCGTAGATAATCTTTGCTCTTCAATGTCCCAGCAGTCCTCAAAGAGCACACAAATACATGGGTCAGGATGCTCAGGATGGTGCTGAGACATGCCGCTTGCCTTGACCGCCGTCATCGTTGCGCCTTGACCGTGAAGGAGAGACAGAGGTCCGTTGATAAAAGACTGGCTCAACTCGATGAAGTACGCCTCGAAAGCGTGACCGTCTTCTTCCTCGGGCATGAAGATGAGCCTTGTTGTTTGAACCAAGACTTGGATTCAGCCAAGTAGGAAGCTGGAAGACGGCCAAGCACGGACAAATCAAGCAAGCGTTACTTACCACTCTCCTTCGCGCAGACCTTGGGTCGTTGAGCACACGTCATGAACATGATCTAGGGCCACGTTCATCATCGCTCGTCGCAAAGGAAGGGCAAGCCCCTGATTCTCCTGTGTAAAGTGAATGAAGAGAGGTGTCAATTGCCAATCACAGCCTACATGGTGATACATGGCTGTACAGGGCAAAAGAACGTACCACAAGCTGGGCCATAGCCCTTTCAGCTTCAAGCAAGGAGAGTTCGCAGACACTGACTTGCTGCAACATCTGCGCTCGCTCCGCCTCGTTCAGAAAGTAAGTCTCGCTGCGACGACGAATCACCCACGTCCATCCCAGTCGAACGAAGGGATTGGTAATTGAAGGTCGGTGAAGAGCAATCCAGCCGTTGAAGTTCTGCCACGGAAGGCCCACTTCTGGCACAAGATAGACAGATGCCCATAGTAAAGGATGCGGGTGAAGGAGATTCTTGAGCATATTAATTGTTGTCTGGTACAGATCGTTGGTGGTGCTTAGAGTTCAATCACGTTCTCGTTTGGTTCAGAACGTTACTGCTGCTGATTTTTGACTATACGGTATACCCGATTTGTAGTCTGTGATAATCACAACAAATTCTCTCTGCAGACACCTAGCCGCTAGCCGCCATTTGTCAAGGGTCAGGACATACAAGCTACGTTTTTTTCACATTCTGAGCAGCAGTATACATCGTCGACGTTCTTCGTTACCCCAGGCCCAGGCCCAAGTCACTGGCTCACACTATTCAGCAATTCAGCAACGTGAAAGCATTACTCCTCCTCCTCCTCCTCCTCCTCCTCCTCCTCCTCAAAGTCGGGATTGACCTCGTCGTGTGCCTGAGAGAGACTGGGATGCTTTGATCGAGATAGATGCGCAGGGCGACCGCGTTCTGTGCCGGCTTGAATGGCGTTTGCGTGGTGCTGGAAGATCAGACGGAAGTTCATGGCCGCATAACGTCTCTGTCCATGAAACGACCCGATCCTCCACACTCATCCTTGCACGTCTTGCTGTTACACACCAAGAGTCCATGAGGTCGAAACCGTCCTTGCGCCTCAGTTGAATCGTGCTCGAAGAACTGGTCACTCTACCGAAGCAGAAAGGACAGCACGAGCTGGTGAGATACTCGTCCACGCTGTAGACGGTGAAGCCGGCCTTGGAGAAAGCTTTCTGTAGAGTGCTTGCCTTCAGCGTCGACGGCTGCTTTCGGATCTAAGATTCATGAAAGGTAGTATATTCAACAATCAGCACGTCGCTGGCCGTTGCTGACCTGTCACCCGCACACAAACTCATAACTCACCGATGTCTGATTCCACGTTCCGAAGATTAGAATGGCGTCCGAACCAAACTTCTGAGAGAAGTTCTTGATCAACTTGGTTGTCTCGATCTGTTGCATACTATACTTCCGCAGAAGCACCTGGCGGTAGAAGAGATCGCCATAGACATTTGCAAGTCTGTCGAAGTGAGAGGCCATTGACTGCAGCCATGCAGAGATTGCAGAGGCAGAAAACGCACGGCTGTTGAGCCGGCTGAGGCTTGCGATGACCTCCGAAAGACTGGGATCCATTCGAAGCTCCCGTTTTGTAAGCCGCTTCTTGAACATCGCCGTTCCAAGCGAGGCTGCGCGCTGTGCAGCAGAGTACCGAAGCACAATGGCTCCATGCTTCTTGGACTTGGAGTGCTCTCCAACCGCAGTGAGAAGATTCCGCTTCCCAGGATCGATGAAGACGGCCCGTCCCATCGCATTGCGTACCTCCTCATCGGTGAGGGTCTCGAGCTCGGGGAAGTCTCCTCGGGCTTGAAGCACTTTGGCGTTTGCGCGAGCCTTTGCAGCAGATCCTCGAGAGCTCACGAACCTTCTCGCCTTTGCCTCCGACTTGGAGAGTTTCTTGCTGTTTGTCCGCTTGTGAACCGAGATAGCGACACCATCCGTGCGAACGGACGCATCCAAGATCCATCGCGTTGTTGAGCCGAAAGGTAGCTTCGTCAGGTCGAAAACGAAGTCCCACGCCTCCGTCTTGAGTTGTTCTTTTGATTTGCCGTACAGCGCGAGAGCTGTGGATTGGGGCTGAGGTCCTACGTACTGGATCGATGCCGATAGGTGTGATAGCGCAGCGGCGTCCAACAGAATGTGCTTGGGGACGAGCCGATGCGCGGTGGGAAAGCGGATCGGAGGATGGGCTGCACAGAAGACTGGATCCTCAGCAAAGAATCGAAGGGCGGAAAGGAAAAAGCGAAGGTACCGCAGCGGGTTGCGCTCAAGGTCTCGATCCAATCGTTTTCGATCGCTGCGGGGTAGTTGCTCAAGTAGAGGCAGAATCTTACCATGCACCTTTGCGATTGCAGCGTCGGTGAGATCCGGTGGTGCTAAATTCTCCGTGTGCTCGAAAAGCCATGCCTTGTATTGTCGTATGGCGGCGAGGCGATTCTTGGAAGCCGCCACAACGCCGGGGTCTGCATCAAGACGATGCGCTTGAGCCTTCTTGATGTCGGCGACCTTATTGACGATGTGGGCCAGGGCGTTCATCAGATGTTCTTGTATTTGGGTGATGACAGCCGAGGTCCACTGAGCAGCGAATGCAATTAGGACGGTCCTGTGAACCTCTGCATTGTTTGGCACAAAGGGCCAGAGGGCGTGGAATTCCGCAGCGTGGGTCGCGACGAGTTCCTTGCAGACAAGTCGCTTCGTTCCGTCCGGGGGGCGCTTCCCCTTTGACGATCGTACGTTGCCGGAGTTCGCATAATACATGCACTCCTCGAATAGAATACCGAGTCCTGAACCGCCACGGGTGCCCGAAGTATCAGAGAGCACGTCGATCGAGTCGGCGTATGTCCCGGCCCGCTGTAATGCCTTCAGCTTCGATGGATGCCGATGCTCCGCCTCGACGATGTAGCAGGCGAACCAGGAAGCGATGTACTGAACCTGATGGGCCGCAAGCGTCCATGCTCGAATCTTGGAGAGGAGCTTGGATCTGCGACGAGGGCTAGGTTGAAGAACGACCTTGAGCGTGCCCTTGTGTGTCGTGCTTGACCCTTCGTTCTGCAAAGGTGTAGGAAGACGTATGGAAAGAGATGTCTGTGACATGATACTGCGTGGGCAACAATAAGAACGAAGAAAGTCAGTCAGCTGTCCTGTATCATGTTAGTTGAAAGATGAAGCAGAGTGAATGTAATCAACACGGACACGCGTCCGCACGCATCCGGCAGGCATCAGTGATCAGACTCTTTCCTAGGGAGTAGGTACTAACCCGATGAAATTTGAGCGACCACGAGCGAGATAGCAGAGACGATGATCAGAAGCGGTCAGTCTGGTTGTTGGTTTCCTATGGCTGTTGAGAGCGGAAGCGGATGGGTACATGTGTGAATGTGTGTGACATTACATAAGCCGTCATCACACATCATCCATGTGTCCGGTGCGACGGAGATATCCGATACGAGCGCCGGCGATTGTGGATCATGTGATGATTGCCAGAAGGAAGTGGGGAACAGAACCACATGGTGATCGGGAAAGATTAGATAAGATAAGGAGAATCAAAAAAAAATCAACCACTAAAGTCTTTAAATCACTGAGCCCTTGAGAAGAGCAAAGCAACTGAGAAACACAAGTGGGAAATATATTGTGGGCCAGGCTCGACGTCCATAACACCGTAGGACGGAGAAGAAAGAAGCTCAATTTCCTCGGAGTTTTCACTCGTCGGAAAGAGGGTGCCATGAGCTCGACGACATATAAGTTATATGTCGGAGAAAATCAAAAGCTCGACGACTTGTAGCACCAAAGTCGGAGGAAGTCAACATGCTCGACAACAGCAAAGTGTTGGAGAAAAAGGGACCAGCTCGAAAACCCGAAGGTTTGAGTACAAAGTGATTTGGCATGTGATTGAAAGCCCAAGGAAATATTATGTGACAAAAAAGAAAGAAAAAAACTACTGCGGAGCTTTCTTGCGGGTATGAGATCGTCCTCGTTGAGAGTAAATCTCACCCTTGGACGTTCGGCTGGTGGGGAGAGTGAAGTGCCTGAAATTGACAGCAGGCAGACGTTTGGGCCGAGACTTGCCCTTGGGGAGTACTTTCGTCATGACTTGGTGTATGGATTGAAATTGGGCAAGCTCGACCATGGCAGTGATGTCACTGCAAGAACATCTAGGATCAAGGAAAAAAAAGTAAGGTTAGTTAGAGTATATCATCATAAGTACCGAGAGAAACTCACCCTTCGGTAAGCGCAGCAAGCTGCGAGATTTGTTTATCCTTCAGCGAGTTCTTGATGCTGCCCATGTGGTGCAGGAGCAGCGCTTCCCGTGCAGGCAGAGAGGGTAGAGGCACCTCGATCTTGAGGGGAAGCCGCCGAAGAAGAGCGGGATCGAGACGGTCCTTGCTGCAAAGGAGGAAGAAATATGATTAGTAATGTTCGTCATGCATGGTCGGGATGGGGAGGATAACTCACACATTGGTGGTAGCGACGATGGCAACGCGCTGACCCCGGACGTTATCCATCTCCGTGAGGATCTGGGCGAGAACGGAGGGGTTCTTCTCGCCCGCAACCGACCCTCGGGACGGAAAGATGCAGTCGATCTCGTCTATGACGATGATCGACGGAGCGGCGAGCTTGGCCTCCTCAAAGGCGTTGGAAAGGATTCTATAGGGTGGACGAGCAGGAGAAGGGGGAGGAGGAGGAGGAGAAGAAGAAGAAGGAGGATGTCAGCAATGTACTATACTTAGTGAGGAATAGAAATTGTACTCACTTCTCCGAGATGCCGATGAACTTGCTGTGGATGTCGCTGGCCTTCAGGCGGACGCAGTTAATGCGCGCTTTGAAGGCCGCCTGCTGGACGAGCAGGGTCTTTCCGGTGCCGGGAGGGCCGTAGAGGAGGGCGCCAGAGGGAGCGGCCAAGGTCCTGAACATTCCGTTGCCTTGTAGGGGCTTGAGCAGGCCGAAAAGCAGCTTGTCGATCTGCTGGTCGACACCGACGGGCTTGGCGAGGGGCTTGGCGGGGAGGGCAAAGGAAGGAGGGGGCGGCACGTCCTCTGCGTCGGAAGGGGGAGGGGAGCTGGCAGAAGAAGAGGGCATCAGAAAGAGAATGGGTGAGGGAGAGGAGAGGTGAGGAGACGAGAGGGAAGGTGATGAGCAGCTGTGGATGGGAGAGGATGAGTCGCTGTACTTGTAGCCATCAGTCACAGCCAGCTCAAAATGAACATGTGTTGTATTGCTCGAGTAGTTGGGGGCGGTTGAGAGAGGCGGGATGGGAGAGGCAGCGCTTGGGTCGAAACGCGCGCCCGTGGGGAGGGTTGGAAGGGCGGGATGGGCGGGTGTTGGTGCGCGGAGCGCGCCGCGGCGATGGGGTGGTCGGGCGGGTGGAGTAGTCGCAACGGCAGGTGATGGCGCGCGGTGGGAGGACGGGCGGGTGAGCGGGTCGCAACGGCGAGCGCAGCGCGGTTGGGCTTGTGGCAGCTACGCAGCGCAGTTGGGGTGGTGGGATGGGCTAGGATGAGATGGGCGCCTCCGGAACAAAGAAGGACTGGCTCACCGAAGAGGCCAGCACGCTCTTTGCCTTTGTTCGCCCGAGTCCGATGTCGGAAGAGGAGGAGCGGGATGTTATTCAGAAGCGAACCGGTGTTGGAAGCAGCGAGCTTGATAGGCTGTTCTGGTTCGTGAGGACGTACAGAATCACGAGTAGCGATCCTGTGAGTATCTTAGGCATGCACGTAGTTTGTACGAGTATGTAGCGCCTTGAATTACTGATCCTGTCTTTCTCAGAACCTCAACCTAAATAAGCAAGTCTCGACGACTCGGCACGCGCCAGCTCATCCGTATCGCAACCCGTCTGGCTCTTGATCCTTATGCCGATCTGCACTCCCTCCTCTCGCGCAACCTCCTTGTCGCCTACCTACCAGAATGGCATACACCCACTGCCGGATCTCCCGTGGCGCGCCGACTGCCGTCGTTCGCATGTCCGGATCTTCGAGGCAGAACCAGGGCGCGAAGACGCGGGAGGCCATAATCTCCGGCAGACCTCCCGAGAAGCGCGAGTTCGTGAACGCGACCTTTAACCGTTCCCCCCCCTCTTCTACTCTGCCTGACCAATGTGCGCCGTCCAAGCAATAAGCGAACGGTACTCGGATTACATATACAGTATACACCTGAAGAAAACAGGAGAGCTGAGCGAACGCAGAGGACTGGGAAGGAAAGGTAATAAGGGAGGGATGCACCAGAGAGCAAGGAGCCCCGAAGGACCCTGCCGAGAGATGCCTCTTCAGAGAGGGAACGCAAGCAAAGGGAATCTAAGAGCAGAATGGTGTCGAATGGCGGAACTATGCGCGATCGAAGAGGGATCGCTACGCGTGGATTGAGGGTCCGAAAGGGGAGAACACTTCGCCGCGCCGCCTGCCGTCCCGGAGACCTTGAATCGCCAGCGAGCCTTTTGCTCTGACACACAGTTGCCGAGCGATGCAGGGCGGGCCGGAACTGTGGAAGAAATGCATGAATTCTCATTCTTCACCGTCCATGACGAGCACAGCCTCCTCGATCCGCTCGATCCCTTCGTGAACGCGCTGCTTCATCCGCTCCAGCTCGCCAAGCGCGTTCTGAATCTCAGCCATCATCCGCTGCTTGTTCTCCTCGATGGCGGTCTGAGCAGTCGTCAGCCTGTTGCGTTACCCGAACTCAGGTGGTCAGTTTCATGTTCTCGTTCCCCCAAGTGTGCAGTTCCGAGAGCTAGAGGATGAGGGATTCAAGACACTTACTCGTCTACCATGGCGTCGTATGTCATGTTAGCTTCTTGAAGCGCCACTCGACCCGCGCTCTCGACCGAGGTGAGCTGACGTTCCTTCCGTGCATACTCCTGCGCCAGCATATCCATCTCGATGCCGGAGTTCTGTTCAATGAAGAAAAGGGTCAGTCCGTCAACCAATTCAAGAGCACAAGGCTTAAGAGAAAAACGCACCGAGGTAAGCTCATCAATCTGATCCTTGAGCGCAGCAAGCCTTCCTTCCTCCTCCCGAATCTGCGCCCGCATCGCCGTAAGCTGCTCCACCAAGTTCTCCTCCTCCTCCTCCAACGCAAGCTTCGCATCCGAAACACTCTTGAAAGTAGCATTCGTCGCATGTCGCAGCCCTACGATCGCAGGCTTGATGTCCCGCTTGATGTCGAGCCCTTTGGGGAGGAGGGTGTCCTCGTTCGCGGGTACGAGCTCTAGTTTGTCGAGTTCGAGACCGTCGGCGCTGGTTAAGGGTAGGAACTTGACGCGTTCCCCGATCTCGTTGAAGGCGGACATCAACGTCTCCACAGCCGCCTGTCGCTTCTGCAATTGGAGCTCGATCGCCCAGTTGCTCTTGGTGACCGTCTGGATGACCCGGCTGGCCTCGACCAGTTGCTTCTGGATATGCTCCCGTTCGCCGGTGAGTCGCTCGAATTCCTCGGCGCTCATGTCTTGTGCGTCGACGATCGCTTGCAGCCTTGCTTTCTCCTTCTCAATCTCCTTGACATTCTCCTCTATTAGTTCGAAGGGAGGGTAAAAAGGACGTCGCGGCATCAGCGATTTTCCGGTGTTGAATGAAGACGACGGGCAAGTACTCACCCAGCTCAATGTTGTCTTGCTTCAGCTTCTCCACCGCCCTGGCGCTCTTCTGCAGCCTCGGCTCAAGAACCTCCTCGTTGTACCTAGAGAACTTGGCAATATCGCTCTGCAGCAATTCGGCCTCTCTTTCCTCGTGTTGGAGCGGTGACTGCGGAAAGGGGCGCCGATTGGGAAAACATGCGGTGAGAAGCCGTGTTGAAACCCTCCTTTGTTCGAAAAGAATGGGACATACCTCTTTCTCGAGCTCCGCAATTTGAGCATGCATCCGGGCGATCGACTTGTCCAGCTCGGCCATTTCGGCTCGACCGGCCTCATTTCTCTCATCTTGCAGCCAGCAAGAGAGCAAAAGGGGGGTAAACTAAGTCAGCGTCAAAGGCGAGGGAAACGACGGGAATGACACATGGGCTATGTGGGGGAGCCCTCAGCTTGACTCACCATAGATCGCCCTGAGCTCGTCGTTCTCCTCTGGGAATTGGTCTTCGCCCTGCCAGAACTTGGCGTAGCATCGCCAGAGGTACCGGAAGAAGATCTCATCGCCGCCCTCCTCCTCCTCTCGCTGCAGTGGTCCTCTGCCCAATTCTGCTGCATGCAGCTGGGGGACAAGAAAGAAAAAGTTAGGAGCAAAAAGGTTCATCAGAAAAAAATGCTGCGATTGACTCGGAGAGAGACGGCGAGAGAGAGAGTAAATGCTGGAAAAAAGGAAAGAACTCACCCCGAGCCGGACCATCCAGTCGAGCATGCCGAGACAGATGGGCCAGTTCTGCTGACTGCCCGCAGACGTCAACCTCGTCTTACTCAAATCATCCACAAAGGGATACTTCGCGTCCTTCATAAGCATAATCACCTCCTCCTCGAACTTCTTCGCCTCCGACCCAAACACGTAGTCAGTGTCGAACAAGTGCGAATAGATGTGCCGGAACATGTTCACGAAGGCCTGCTGGGTCGGCTCGTGGATCGTCTTGTTCGTCCAGCCGGCCATGGTGAACCCGGTCTTCTCGACGTAGTCCTTGATGTTGGCTTCCATCCCGGCGCGGAAGTTGGCGTTCCGGAGCGGGCGCGGGTCTTTCATTGCTGCTGGCTCGGGTCGGGAGCCGTGTGCGACGGATTGACGGCCGAAGACGCGTTGTTGACTGGCCCCAGGAAAAATAACCAAACTGTCAATACAACCTTTCCGAATTTCTGGGGGAGAGCATAACTCACTTGGGGGTAGATTGAACGGCCAGGCTCTGTCTGCCCACTCCAGCACTTGCCGTACTCTGGCGCATCTGCGACGACCCAACCCCACGCACACTCGTGCCCGCCCTGGGCGTAGTCAACGCCTCCTCTGAGTACGTCCGCGTCGAAGCCCCCGCCCTCCCGGCTCCACCTCCTCCTCCCGGCCCGATGCTCGATCCCAACCCGCCACTCCCTCCCGCCGCACCGACGATACTACGCTCCGCGGCGCCCTGCGACGAGAGCGGCCCGTCCTGGGAGCGGGAGGGGACGAGGGATGATGTGCGTGATGCGCGGAGGGCGCTGTGCTGGGAGGAGACGGGGGGCCCGTGGGCTGAGGAGGAGGAGGATTGTGACTTGTGGGCGGAGGCGGGGATGGGGATGTTGGAGCCGGAGCCGGAGCCGGAGCCGCTGGGGCCGGCGCCTTGGTCTGGGGGGCCGACTGTGGATCTGCGGTGCGACATTTCTGTGTTAGGGAGAGAGAGATTGGGTACAGAGGCGCGGTGCTCGGTGATGGTCGAGACGCGAAGCAAGTCAGTCGCGTCACGCGTGTGTGTTGTTCTCCCGCACTTTTGGTGTTGGTGTCACGGTGTCACGTGCTGCAAAAATGACTCGCTTTTCAGTTTGGAAGCTCTTTTCTGGTTTCTTCTGAGGCGCAAGTGGGCAAGAGGATCGCACGACCGAAGTCAACTCCAGCCAGCTCGCAGCCCTCAACACCGCCGATATACATCCCGCACGCAGGTTGATAACAAGAGCATCTGACTCCAGAGACTGAGCAGCAGCATCAGGAGTAGTACCACGTACGCCCGCGCAAATTTCGACCGAGCGAGCCCGACCGAGTCAGCAGAGAATGGTATACACCAAGAGCTGGGCGGTCTTCCAGTCGCAATGCCTGGAGCTATATGCTGAAAGCCCAAGCACGGTGAGTTCGGAGGAGACTTCCGCGCTTTGGAACTACATGCTGATATCCCCTCCTCCTGCTTGCGTGCGCGCAGACTCGATATTTGATCAAGGCGCATCCGGCAACACAATGGCTCACCCTCAAAGTGACCGATGACAAGAAGGTAAGCCCTCGATTTCCTGATCACTCACGGCTCGGAGAGACGCTCATCAAAATCACATTTTTCCCTTGCACTACCGAAGGTGCTCAAATTCAAGACGCGGTCAGCAGCCATCCTGAATCGGCTGGAAGCATTCAACAAGGATCTAGCAGCGAGCATGGTCGGTCTGCGGTTACCATCCCAAATACAGGCGGAAGCGGAGGCGGAGGCGGCGCGGGCAGCAGCTGCTGCTTCCTCTTCGAATGCGGACGCGATGGATGTCGATGCGGAGGGGGGCAAGGCGGGGGCCAAGGCGGGAGGGAAAGGTGGGGCTGGGTCAGCAGCAGCAGCTGGGGCATCTGGGACAGGGACAGGGACAGGGACAGGCGCGGCCGGCGGGGGAGGGAAAAAGAAGAAGAAGAAGGGCAAGAAGTAGAGAGACTGGCAGATTGGAAACGTCACATTCCTCCATTTCTCACTTTCCCCGAGTGACTTCCTCTTGGGTGCACGGCTTGAATTCATTGGAATTCCCAACTGATTCAAACATCACAGCAAAGAAGCGCGAGAATGTCATGACGAATGGAGAGCTTGTTGCGATACAAAGAGTTTGGCACAAAAATGCGAGTCGAACTCGTGAGAAGGAAAGAAAGAGGGAAGGAGGCGCAGCAGAGATTCAAAGGTGGATGAATGCTCAGAATCCCCGCCCTCTTCCCCGTCCACGTCCGCGCGGTCCTCCTCGTCCGCCTCTCCCACCACGAGCATCCCCCTTCCCCCTCGCCTCCCGCTTCCGTACGCCGGCCTTGGGCTTGGGCGCGTCGTCGACGAGGAGAGTGTCGAGCGGTAAGCTGTCGGGTAGGATCCAGTAGCGGGTGTTGTTCCCGCGGACGGATATCGTGTCCAGGCTTTGGGGTTCTTTGCCGCGGTGGGTCATCTTGACTGTCTTGAGGTGGGTGTTCATCTGCACGTCCACGCCTGTCTCAGAGAGGAGGGGAGGATGGAAATCAGGGAGCTGTGATTCTGGGAGCGGGATCCTGAGGCAGCTTACCGGTGACGGTTCCGTGAATGATGGTACCATTCTTGAGCTCGATGGTGACGGTCTCATTGTTGAGCTTCATCAAGAATCTGGGAGTAGTGGAAGGAGAGCTAGGGTGAGCAACGAGGTGGTAGAGAAGAGGGATCCGAGACTCAGTACGCACCGAACGAGCTTCATGTTGGATGGAGATTGCTCTGCTGCCTTAACCCTGAATCGAGGAAAGAGGTGATCTGTAGCTCAGCTCCCAGTTTCTGTGATTGGGGAGTCCGGCAGCGTGTAAGTAGAGACTAGAGAGTGGTCGATGCTGCGGAAGGTCGAGGCGAGTGAGGCGAGGGTGGGCGAGTGAGGCGAGGGTGAGCGAGTGAGTGAGTGAGTGAGAAGATCCGGGAAAGTGCGATTATAGCTGCACTTTTGGAATGAAAATACCTTTGCGGGTAATAATGACGGTGGGATGCCTTCCCCACTCACTTGACTCACTCACTCACTCACTCACTCACTCACTCACTCCCTGGCCATCAGCTCATCCTCGACGCCGAGCAGAGTGAGAGAAAGGGATGTCGCGATGGCAGACAGCAAGAACGAGAACGAGAACGGCGCATTGCCAAAGCCAAGCCTCCCGCCGCGCCCCGCTGACTCAAGCGCGCACGTAGCAGCCACCGCCAAACCACCGATGGCCACCAGGAAGCTCGTCTCCAACATCCCAGCACCAGCCTCGGCATCAGCAACGAGCAAAGCGCTCGAGCCACCGCCGCGCAGACCAGGCGCCCCCATCCCAGGCTCGCTCTCTGTCGCAAGGAGCACGGTGAACAGCTACTACAACACCCCCGCACCAGCACCAGTACCAGCAACAGCAACACCCTTCCCAACAGCGTCATCCCTCTCCACATCTCCAGCCGTGACCGCAAGTACAGGCACAGCCCTACTCCCACCCCCCGTCCGCAGACTGCCCGGTTTCGCATATGGCAGCCCTTCCCACAGCCCCGTCATGACCACCACATCCCTCGACCCGCCCTCCGGCTTCAACAACAACTCGCCCGGGCTCAACGGAAACACAGAGTCCATCCCCAGACTCCCACCACGCAGGCATCCTGTCTACCCACTCGCGAATAACAACAGCAACGCCATCTATCCCTCGTTTGACAGGAAATCATTCCTCCCCGTTAGCAGCCCTTTACCCTCTGCCGGTCTCTCCGCCTCTACAGCAACAGCGACCCTCCTGCCTCCCCCCGTTCGAACACAGCGGCCCTCCCCCTCCGGCTCATCCCATACCGCCCGTCTCTCCGGATCAGGTCCTACTCTCTTGCCCCCTGGTCCATCTACATCCCGGGGCGCCACTGTTGCGGGCAGTAGCGGTAGCAGCAGCAGTATCAGTACCAGCCCTGCGAACATTCCTCGACCCACAGCAGCCATCGTCGCACCCGCCGCACGCAAAAGGTACGAAGCCTTATTCGACCGCGAACTCGCCGCCCAAACTAATTCCTCAGCATCACGAAAACGTCGATCCTCGTCAAAACGACCGGCACATCCCCATATCTCAGCCGAAACGTCCCTCTCCCGCTCCCTGGGTAACGGTCCGGATCTTCAGCATCCGTACATTGCAAGAATACGAGGTCCGCCGCCGTCGTCGAATTTCAGTCCGGCTGCGGCGGCTGCGATGGCGGCTGCGAATAATGGGGGGAAGTCGGCGCTCGGGGGTGCGTCTCGCCACCGGTTTGGGAATAGTGATCCCTCGTTTAATATCTGTCGGGGGAATGTGGGCGGAAGTAGGGGGGAGCCGTCGTCGGAGGATGTAGATGGGTCGGTGGCGTCTTCGGCGGCGGTCACTCCGAGTCCGGCCAATGTGAATGCGCTCAAGGGGTTCTTTGAGGGCAAGTCGTCGGATCCTCCTCCTCCTCCTCCGTCATCGACGCAGGGACCGACATCCAAATTGGCAGTAGCACAAACATCGGCATCCTCTACCTCTTCTTCTTCGTCTAGCACGCTCTCCCTCCCCGCCACTGCTGGCCTGCCCCGTCTTCCCGAACGCAGGATGACCAAGTCAAACACGGACTCAGGGCTCCAGATCAACAACCTCAACCTCAACTTCAACCAGGACGCACTCCTGCTCCGGGCGCCCAGCCGGCTTGCCGTCCGTTCGCCGGGGAACAACAGCGTCAATGGAGGGGGTTCGCGGATCCGGGCTGTGTCTGCCTCTGCTTCGACGGATGAGGGGATGAGTGCTTCGGGGTTGTTGATGGGGGACTCGGATCGACTGGGTGCAGGCAGTGTTGGTGGTGGGGCGGGTTCCGGGGGTACGCTCGGTTTCTTGAGGTCGGAGCATGAGCGTGATCGGTCGGGAGGCACACTTCGGAGTCTTTCCTCCAAGGACCTTAGGGCAGACGCGGCCTTGCACGCCGCTATATGCGGTCTTCCCTCCGCACCAACGAGCTCCAACACCACCTCATCGACGACGGCTATGAATCTGAGACTGTCCCCGCGACGGACGAGGGACGTCTGGAGACGGAGTCGACTGCGGGAGGTCTTCCTTGCGAAATTGTGGGACGTCATGGGTGGGAATGCCGACGGTATTACGAGGGAGAGCTTCGTCAGGGGGATGGCGGCTATTGATTTTGAGCTTGCTAAGCGGTCGGCTTCGGCTCGGGGGGCGGGTCGTGGTAATGGGCCTGGGGGTGGGAATGATGGTGCGTTTGGTCGGGGTCGGCCTGGGGAACGGGGTTGGTAGGACACGCCCCGGGTTAGGTCTCGGGATACAGCGAAGGATCGGCTTCAACTTCCCCCTCACCCCCTTCTCCCTTCCCCCTTTCGACTTCTTTTATACATAGCCCTCTTTTGTTCATCCACATCTTTGCTCCAACGCTGCTCCCTGCCACAAGCTAGCTCTCTCTCTCTCTCTCTTTCTTTTCCTCTCTCTCTATCTCTTCACGCTCCTTACCACCCAACAGACATTTTGCATGCAATCGATGTACCCGGTTACCAACATATGTATATAAAATTGTCCATCATTAAAACCCCAATCTGCGAACATCCAGCGAGGGCTTGGTTGTTGTTGTTGTGAAACCGAAACCGAAGACGATCCCCCTCCCTCCTACTCGCTATCTGTGAGCAAGCTCCGCGTAGAAGCCACGCTCTTCGACCGTACAAACCCAGGCCTCCGCGGCGGGCTCGGACCAACACCCGCGCCCCCCGTCCCCGGACGCTGCAGTACCGCATTCCCCGATCCCGTTCCCGCTGCTGCTGGAGAAGAAGAAGGCATCCCGAGCGAGCTCAAACTCGGCTTTTGCGGGATGGGAGGTGGAGCACGCCGTTGGGCAGCAGGAGGGGATAACTGCTGCTGTTGATGATGTTGCGGGCCAGTGGTACTGCTCGTCGGGGCTGAGGCCGAGTCGGGTGTTGTCGCTCGGCTGTCCCGACTGGGTAGGAGGGGCGGGAGGGCTAGGCGTTTGGGTGCACTGCCGCTGCTGCTGTTGTTGGTGGTGGTTGTGGCGTAGGTCGTGGAAAGGCCGTTGGTGGTGCTGAATTGTTGGGCGGTGGGGGGTGCGCCGTCCGTTCGGGGAGTGGCGCGGAAGGGGTTCGAAGGGCGATCTTCTTCGGAGTTGGAGGAGGTGTCGCTATCTGAATCCGGACCTGTAGGGTTTTTTGGGGGGTATTGGGTTAGTAAGTCATCATGCTTTTGGAGATTGAGAGAGGGCATGTTGAGGGAGAAAAACGTACCTGTTTGGTCCCACCAGCTGAATGTATCGCTTGAAGGCTCGGGTACTGTGATGAAAGCAGGGACAGGGTCAGCGCATCGCTTTGAATGAATGGCTCCCGCCGGGAATTCGTGAACGCATGAGAGAAACTCACATTCTTCTTCATCGCTCTCCGAAGATGACAGTTCCATTCCAGCTCCTGCCACCCTCCCAACCACCGCTCTCCGCTTGCTCATAATCTCCCCCAAGACCTCCTTCCTCCGCTTCTGATCATGAATCCGCAGCTCCGCCTCGAAGAACGCGTACACCGGTCGATGATCACTAGTGACAAGCTCGGCCCGGTTATAGATCAGCTGCCGGAGTCCCAACCCGCGGAAGAGGATCCGATCCGTCCAGGCAGGGACGCGCTGCTTCTCCGAGGAGTCGTACGTAGACGTACCATTGTCATACTTGTACGTCGGCCGAAACCCAATCTGCCCCTCGTTAAAGCCCACAAAGACCAACTGGGCCTCCTGCGCCCGTTTCAACTGATCTTTCGCCATCAATGCGGAGTAATCGTCCATCTCTGCGTAATAACGGGCACGCTCGTTGGCAATGTCGATCCGGTAGTTGAAGTCGCCGAACCAGAAGATGTGGTCGTGCGAGCTGATGGAGGTGCCTTGGGAGAAGACGAGGCCGGAGGAAATGGTTCGATAGTCGTCATTCCGCTGGTCGACATTGCTCTGGCCCGCCGCCAGATGGGCGGTGACGAAGCAGACAGTCGAATCAAAGACTTTAAGTCGGATCGCAACCCCACCTTTATTCCCGCTCATCCCACGCAAGCCCGTCTTCTTAGTGGCCGACTCGATCTGGCGGACGTTGTGGAGCAGGCTCGTCTTGACGAGGATGAGTAGGGCGGTGCCGACCAGTTGTTCGCTTCGCACGAAGGCGTACTCTCCTTGTTTTTGGGCACGGCGGTTGATCGCTTCCATGATGGCGTTCTCCCAGACCCATAGACGGCTGGGGTCCGTTAGGAGGATCTGGCTCGGCGTGAGCGGGACCACCTCTTGGAAAGCTGTCATGATTTGAAGGGTCAGGTCAGTTTCTAGCCTTTGTGAGCAAAGGGCCCCGCCACACCTAACATACCCAATGCAATGATATCTGGGTCATTCGGAAGTGTATCCGGCAGTACCCAGGGCAAGAGAGACTCGTCCGGACTCTTCGCATTAACATTGAACGTCCCCGTCAAGATGCTGACCTCCCGCTTCGTCGAGTACTCGTCCCTCCGCTGCCAGAGCTCCGCATTGACCGACTCCAGGACAGGGTCGGGCGTCATCGCGAGGGCAGTGGCAGCGCCGTTGGTGCCGCTGATGACGTCCATGACCGCCTGGCGGGCGCGGTCGGAGAAGTTGCCGATCATGCGTCGACCGAGGGCGGCGTAGGCTTCGTACTCGATTCTACCCCCGGCAGCAGGCTGCTGGGCGGGCGCTGTGAGGCAATGCGCAAAGGGGTTCCCCTCTTTCAGCAGGACTTTTACCACTTGCAGCATCATGGGAACTCACCCGCATATAGCTGGCCGGGAGTGGCTTCTGCGTGACTGTTGCTCGTCACACGACCGGAGCCCGCGGCGCTCATTGTTGATGCTGTGGTCGGTTGTGCTCCAGCTGAGCTTGCGCTTACGCTGACGCCGTCTCGTGTCGCGTCCATCTTGCGCGCATTGCCCAGGCCTGCGAAAGCCCTGGTATCTGACCTTGTCTTTGTTCCGCCTCCGCGAGATGAAGCGATGACGAGTTGGTGGTCCTCGTCTACGTATGTAGATGTAGATGTTGAGCTCGGACATGGGGATGACGAGGACGGGCTCGATCTCGACGTCGACCACACAGCAAGACAACTCCTGAGACACAAGGGAAGGGAAGAAGAATGTCGTCCTCACAGCCAGATGCGGAGACTCCCGCTGCCTCCTCGTCCTCGTCCTCGTCCTCGTCCGCTCCCGCCGCCGCTGTGAAGGTGTTCCGACCAGCCAATGCCACCGCTGGACCATCGCGTACGTCTCGCCCCACTCCCTCTCTCAAACTCGTTCATACACAACTCAATGACTATTTATGTCTCCTTTCTACAGGCGCAAGCCAGCTCCTGTCCAAGCCCGAGGAGAACGCGCCTTCGTCGTCCGAGCTCAAGCAGGCCTTTGCCGGCGCCATTGCGGGAAGACATGGGCCTGATGCGCCCCTGATGACCAAGGCGATGCGGGAGAGACAAGATGCGAAGTACGGCACTACGAAGAAGGTCTACACCACTGTGAGTAAGAGACTCTCTCTTTACCAAGGCTTGCGGGCAGAGGGGGGACATGCTGAAGGATTCTTTCGCACCCAAAATCAATAAAGGTCCGCCTACGAATCCGCTTCTCAAACGGCACCCAAATCGAGTCCGCCTTCCCGGCGTCCTCCCCGCTCCCGCCCGTGTACGACTTCGTCCGGTCCAGCCTGGCCCCCGCGCACGCCCCCAAGAAGTTCACCCTATATCTCACCCCGCCCAAGCGCGATCTCGGCGAGGTGGATCCGAAGTTGAGGGGGAAGACGCTGGGCGAGCTTGGGTTGGTGCCTGCTGCGGTGTTGAACATTCGATGGGAGGACACGGAGATGAACAGTGAGTTTTGGTGGCGTGAGAATGCTCTGAGTGGCATGTAGATGCGCAGAATAGGGGGCGCCGGAGCTGACGATTCTGTCTTATGCTCAGGTAACACATATCCCGCGCCACTGAAGCCAGAACTGCTTAACGACGCACAAGATATCCCCCCTCCGCCTTCCTTCGATGAACCCTCGTCCTCCCAAACACCATCCTCGTCCTCCTCGTCCTCAACAGCCCAAGGAGACGGCGCAAAGAAGGATCCAAAGGCAATGCCGAAGTGGCTCAAGGCTGGCTTTAGTACGTTTTGTGTTACTCCCTAATCTTTGCGCTCGCTGGGGGAACTCATCACCCCCCGTCTTTTTCCGATCTGCAGAGAAGTGAAGGTGGGCTCGGGGAAGAGCAAGTACCCATACCCTACTCGCACATGTACCAACTACGTTCCGTCCAAATACCATCTGCATCCCGGGGGCAGCCAGTCGCCACGCATTTGCATGGCTGGACCCGCATCACTCTCACCACTGTCCAGAGTGCCTCAATGCACACGGTTACCAACAAGATTACCCAGATCTTTGCTAACAGCACAGTAAAGTAAATGGTATGTACAGGATATATGATAATGTGAAGAGCACAAAGGTAGGGGAAGATATGATCGTAACCCCTGCTCATAGCCGGAAGGGAGGGGAGTACCGTGGTGATCGTCTGGTTCGTATAGGTAGTTCGTCTCAGGTCGTCGTTCGTTCATTCTTCATACACATGTCGTAAGGGCTACCGGATCTGCAGAAACGAAAACAGTGAAAGATGTTCAGCCTCCATCGCAATCAAACCCCAGCCTTACTCAAGACAGCTGATCCGGAACAAAAAACTCACCGGCGGAGCACGACCCTGCCCAAAACGCGTCTCGTCCCTGTTCAAAATGCCAGCATAAGGCGAAGTCCGTCCATCGCCCTGCCGAGCACCGCCACCAGCGCCCGCACCATAAAGCCTCTCCTCCTCCCGCTCCTCCCGCTCCCGATTCCCAAACCGGTCGCTCTGGGGCGGCGCACGCATGAAGTGGGCCCCATACGACGATGATGCTCCTACCGGGTCCCTCTCGCGCTCGCGCGGGTCGAGCCGGGTCGAGCCGTAGTTGAAGCCGGCGGAGGAGGAGGATGTGGAGATGTTGTTCATCGGCATCGTCTGTCTTCGTACGTTCGGCAGTGCCCTGGGGTCGCCATCCCTGTCGAACCGGTAGCTGCCGCTGCTATACCCCCCACCAGGCGGCGGTCTTCCCGCTCCTCCCGCTCCTCCCGCCCCTGCTCCTACACTTGCTCCTGCGTCGTTATAATGCCGCGCAGAACATCGCTGGCATCCACATACGTCCGAATGCGGCGCCTCGTCCCCCCGTTCCTCGTCCACCGCGCCATAAATCTTCGACCCCGGTCCAGAGACATACCGCTGCGACGGCGGCTGCGCAGCAGGCAGACCCATCCCCGACCGCGTACTCTTCACGCTTCCGAACTCATTCGCACCGCCTTCGTATCGGTTCAGGTACGGGTCCGCGGCGCGGAAGCGTGAGCCAGCGGCGGAGCCGCCGCTGGGCGCTGTGCTGCTGTAGTGCTGCTGGGGCGGGTCCCTAATGACGGAGGATGTCGTCGATGCTAGGCCGTCGTCGTACGACAGTCCATTACGTGGACCTTTGAGAATCCCATATGAGCTCGATGGAGGTTGCAGTTGCTGTTGTTGATGTTGGGGCCCGCCCGCAGGGTAGGAATGTCTCGGACTATACTGCGACGCCAGATCCGATACTCTCCTCGTCGTCGGCGGCATATCCACAATCACCGACCCAGGCCCCCCATACGGTGGGACGACCTGCGCCGGGACCAACGCAGCCTGTCTCAACCCTTCCTTCTCCGCCTGGTATTTCTGCTTCATACGAGCCACAAAACTGCGCTCGCTCGCCGTCGTGTCCGTGCTCAGCGTCCGACTCACGCTCACAGACGCGATCCGGCTCTGTCCGATATTGGGCGCATAGCGTTCCCGGTCACGGTCGTACTCGCGACTGGCAGCCTGCTGCATTTCGTCATTGTCGTCGTCCCCGTCCGCATCCACCTCGACGCCTTCGTTGATCACGCCTGGGTTGCGGTTGGCGAAGTACGGCCGTGGGGAGGCGACGGGTGCGGATTCCTCCGAGCTTGGGCGACTGGTCGAGTTCGTCAGGGAGGGCGTCGAGTCGGACTCGTCCCGCCGCGAGCCTTCTTTGGAGGAGGAAGACGCGGAGAAGTCACGGATCGGATCGTTGCCGTTGTCCGGGATGGTGAGGGACGCGGCGAGGTTCAGCACTGAGCTTCGCGGGTCGTCTCTGAAGTCTGGCTGGCCTACGGCGGAGCGGACGGTGGAACCTGTTGCGGTGCGATGCAGCTGTGTTGCATGGTTGGGCAGATCCAAATGCGGGTCTGTGTCATTCTGCGCGTACGACATCGGTCTTGACGCCGTTCCAGCCCTTGGGGACGCGTCGGCTCTGTCTCGGCTCTGCTCCACCTCATCCTCTGCCTCCTCGACGACCTCCTTGACCTTCGCCGACGAGGGCGCACTGTTATAAATGGTCGTTACCGCCTTTTGGCTCTCCTGCTTCGAATCCCCCTGGCTCTTCTCGTCAGATTTCCGCAAAATGGGCTCTATATTGGCCCGCTCGCGAAAATCCTGAGTTGCTTGAATGGGCATGGTCGACGGCTCGGCAGGGACGAGTCTTCCGTTGCTGTCGAGTTTGGGCAAGTCGGCAAATTTGATGGATTGGACTGGTTCGTGTCTGGAGGACTCGGCCTGTGATGGAGCGATGGAACGCATGGTCGCGACTGGCGTTTCGTCTGCCTGGATCTGTTGACGTGTCGTCAGAATGCCACCTCCGGGCAGTAATTGGGTTTGATCCTGGGCGAATGCTTGGGTGGCCTGCGACTGTGCCTGTGTCTGTGCCTGAGCCTGAGCCTGTGCCTGGAGCTGGAGCGCAGCCTGGTATTGGGCCTGTGCCTGGAGCTGTGCCGTGTCCATCCTGGCCGCAGGACCGAGCTCGTCGTCGTCGAGATCAAAGGGTTGTTGGTCAGGCATGGCCTCCGTAACCGCAAAGTTGAGCCAAGCATTCAAGGGCCCGACCTCTTTACCCGTCTTGCGGACGGACTCGCAGGTGGAGCGGAAACGAGCATCGGCCAAACCTCCGACGGCACTGGCGACGACGAGGGAGATGGCGTGCGTCTTGGCCCCCATGGAAGCGGTGTGGGAAGCCTTGGCCTGGGTGATGTCGTTCGTCAGGGCAGAGACTTGTGCGATGTACTTGTCGTGGGTCTCGACAGCGCGTGGACCGACGCGTTTTGCGTTCTTCTCCTGTGTTGCGTGTGCCTTCTTGATCTTGCTGTCGAGACTGTCGACGAGTTCGTCATGGGCGCGTTCCTCCTTTGCGACGCGTTTGAAGTACTTTGCGCAGGCGTCGTTTACCGCTTCGTACTCCTTCTGGACGAGTTTGGCGTGTTTGGAGTCGACTTCGTTGAGACTGTCGAAGTGTAGGGCGGAACAGCCGAGTACTTGAGCTGCGGGAGGGAGGGGGCGTCAGCGTGCGTGATTTTGGACAGGGGAGGGGGTAGGAGGAGACTCACAAGGGACGTGTCTGACGGACTTGATCTTGGAGATCTCGGACGCGCTCTTTGCGATCTTCTTCTCGATCTTTGCCATCTTTTGTGCGAGTTCTCTGTATTCGTCGAGACCGACAAGGAGACCTTCGAGGGAGCGCAGGACCTTGGGGAGGTCGTTCCGATCGAGCGGCGCGACATCGGACGCTGCTGGCTGTGAGACCGGTGCTGGTACGAAGGAGGTGTAGCTGTCGTCTACTGTCTGTGCAGGGGATGTGCCGGCCATGAAGCGGACGGGCGAGGGAAGCGGCGAATATTGTTGTTGTTGTTGCTGCTGCTGCTGCTGCTGCTGCCCAGGCGGTGGTGGAGTGAGCGAGGGCGGTGCGAGTGCGTTGGGAGTCTGTATGGAGTTGGGCCCTGCGTTTACAGACTGGATGTACATGTTGGATGCAGCTGCAAGGTCGAAGTAGTGCTGCTGCTGTTGCTGCTGTTGTTGCTGTGTGTGGATGTAGGAGGGCGATGGACTTGGCTGTGGCTGTGGCTGGTACTGCTGCTGCTGCCCAGAGAAGTCGTTGCTGTTGCGCTGTGGGAGCATCGAGAGCGCGGGCGCGTTCTTGTCCGCGTTGAAGAAGCGCTTCATCCTGCTGACTGTCTGAGTGACTGAGTGAGTGAGTGAGTGAGTGCGCGTGTTGTTGATGGCAGCGAGCCAGCCAGCGATGAGCGATGGGATAGGGGCTGCCCGATATGAGGCAGGAGGTGGGACACCGAAACGCTCCGAGCACGGATATCGCGGCCTCGCACTGCAGAGATGATCATGATCGGCGGTCACGTGATCGGTCCTATTCCAATCATTCTCGATTTATTCTCGATTTAATCGACCCCCCACGGCTTCCTCAAATTTTTGTCACCTTCTTCCTCACTCACTCACTCACTCACTCATTCGCACTCGCACTCGACACCGGCAGACGCGCAGACAGCATCGGCGGGAGAGTAAACATGGCAGACTCGATCTACGCGCCGCACAACAACAGCAACAACAGCATCGACGAGGAGGACGAGGAAATCAGTCTCCAGCCAGACAACCCCTTCCTCACCAAGCCGCTCCTGCACCTGTCCGCCATCGACAGCTCCATCTCCGACCAGGACATCGCTGCGAAGACATTCGGAAACTTCCTCCCCGTCCGCCTCAGCATCGACAGAGAGTCACAGCACGATGGCGAGCTCGCAACCGGAACAGTAGAGTTCCAGACCCTCGACAAGGGTGAGTCCATCACACTCTCGCTCTGTTCTGATCACCATTGAGGAGCTCACGCACTCTCTCCCCGTGAATCACAGCCGAGAAGGCGTATGCGACTGTGCGCGGGACCATCACCCTCGCCATCACCGAAGACGCCGCAGACCCCAAGCCAGCAGCAAAGCCAAGGCTCGTCAAACACCTGCCGCCCCACACCGACGATGGCATGCTCTTCGACCTCTTCCGCCGCTACGGGCCCCTCGCTCGCGCACACTGCATCCTCTCCAACCCCGCTGGCCAGTACACCGGCTTCCGCGGCATGGGACAGCTCGACTTCTACGACGAGACACACGCCCAACACGCACAGAACGAGATGCACTGCGCAGAGGTAGACGGAAAGACCATCAGCGTCTCCATCGACTCCGTATCCCGCCAGCCCACCACCTCCGCCGAATTCAGCGCAGCTGCTGCGCCCTTCGTCCCCGCCGGCGCTCGCTCTCTTAATGCCGCCGCTCCTTCTTTCCAACCGCCGCAACGGACAGCCTCGGGCTCAAATGCCTCCATCTATGCCGCCGCCGCACCGGGAACACCCACCTCCCCTCAGCCTGTCAATCACCAAACTGCAGGCCCTCTCTACCCTGTTCCCGGCTCCAATCTGCAATTCAGCAGCTCAGCCGGGACCTACATCGACCCTTGCAACCTTTTCATCAAAAACATCGACGTCAACATCGACTCCAACCAGCTCTTCACCACCTTCAAGTCCTTTGGTCGCATTGTCTCCGCGCGCGTCATGCGCGACGGTGAGGGCAACTCCCGCGGCTTTGGCTTCGTCTCCTTCACCACGGCTGAAGAAGCCAGTCGTGCCCTCGCTACCACCAACAACTCGATGCTCGGCAACCAGAAGATCAATGTCCGTCTGCACGAGCCAAAACGCATGCGCGAACAGAAGCTCGCCGCCAAGTTTGGTGCAGACTCCACCTCCCCCGGCGGTTCCGAGACCGGAGGATGGACAGGCGACCAGAGCCCAGAGGCCACTCCCTCCCCAGCTCATGGATCACCTAGTACTACCCAACAAGGTTCCGCCGCAGCCAAGAAGGCCGATAAGCGCGCTAGCAACAGCTACTTCAAGGCAGCCCTCTCCAACGAGACCGAAACAGTCGACGCCGAGCAACTCGCCGCACTCACCTCGGGCGTCCGGCAAGAGGTGCTCTCGGGCGAATTCAGTAAGCGCGTCAGCAAGCTGCCTACCATTCAGGACGATCAAGTTAGCAGCATTGTCGACGAGCTCGTCAAGATGCGCCTCACGGACGCTGTTGATGCGCTCAACAACCCCATCGAACTTCTCCAGCGCGTCACAGATGCACGCGAGAAGCTCGGCATTATCCACGGCTCGCTGCCGTCTGTTAGTGCCCCTGTTGGAAACGGAAACGGCACAGAGGCAGCGGCAACACAGCCACAGCAACCACCATCTTCGTCGTCCGGTTTCCTCCTCCCTCCCTCGTCCAAGAAGGCCACAGGCGACGCCGCCAGCGTACTCTCCTCCGCACCCGCAACAGGAAAGGAGCGCGAACGCCTCTTCAACGCGATCCAAGGCGTCGCACCCGCCGGCTCCGACGTCGAGGCCATCACCGACATGCTGGTCTCCCTGCCAAAGAAGGAGCGTGCGTTGTGTCTGTTCAACACGGAGATGCTCCGGAATAAGGTCGAGGAGGCCCGGGAGATCTTGTCCATGTCGGACGAGGAGGACGACGATAAGGGGTACTCGCCTGCGGTCACTGCGCCCGCTGCTGAGGCGAGCAGTGTTGTTCCTGGTGCTCCGGCCACACCGGCCGATAGCACGCGTGCGTTGAAAGACGCCCCCGTGAGCGCCGCCGCCGGATCTTCAACCGACGCCGCCTCCTCCGCCCCCCAAACATACACCCTCTCCACCCTGGCCGCCCTCCCCGCCCTAGAGATCGTCCGTCTGGCCTCGGCGCCTCCCTCCTCAGCCAACAGCGGCGGGCTCCCGCTGCCGAAGGCGGATGCGAATGTGTTGCGGGAGACGGATGCGTTTGTGGATGGGCTGTCGGGGAAGCCTATGCATGATCAGAAGCAGAAGGTGGGGGATGTGTTGCATAAGAAGATCAAGGCGATGGGGTACAAGGGCGCGCCTAAGCTGAGTGAGTTTTCTCTTCTTTTCTCCTTGCGGATTTTGGAGGATGATTGTTGACCGCTCTCTCTCTCTCTCTCTCTCTTCGTCGCGAATGCTTTTGCAGCGATCGCACTGCTCGACTCCGAGGACCTCCGTTCGCTCGCACATCTGATGAACTCGTACCCGGAAGTGCTGCGAGAAAAGGTGCAACAGCATATCGCCAGTAAATGAACGAACGAACGAAACCAAAAAAAAAAATAACCAATGGCTCCCCTGATGAGCAACACACTTAAAATGGCAGACGGACGTCCCGTTTTCTTCTTCTCCACCTGTTCGTGCGCGCCCGCCCTCTTCGCTTTCCCGGCCCCCTCTCCCCGGCGCCCTTATTGGCTCCCCCTCCCCAGCTCGCTTCTCACTCTAGTTCCACACCACCCCCCCTCTTTCAATAGTAGATTTTTTCCATACCCCACTCACTCTCTTCGAACGCAAGAGACTCGATTCTTCTTCCGCACGTTCCTTTCCTTTCTTCTTTCTTTCTTTCTTTCTTTCTTTCTTTCTTTCTTTCTTTCTTTCTTTCTTTCTTTGACCCGCTCTTAGACGCTGGAAGAGAGGATCTAAGGCCCCAGAAGAAATGCTGGGAGAAGACTGCTTTCGATCCCGTGGGTTGTTCAACTGTCTGTATGCGTTTCTGGAGAGCGGGAAGCGCTGTCCTTTCGGCAGGGGGCGAAGGCGGATACGACCGTCAGCCCAGCACGACGTTCGGGTAGACATCGAATCGCCCTGCAGGGAGAAGAGAAGATATCAGCGACCAGTTGCGCAGAAGAAAGGAGGGGGACAACAAAACCCCCAAAAGAAACTCACGCTGCGTACCCAACGGCACATTCTTCCTCGCCTCCGCCAACACCTCCGGCTCCAACGTCCACCTAACAATCCCCTCCCCTTCCTCCGTCGTCTGCACCACGCCCGCCCAGGGATCCACAACCGTGCTGTGCCCCCAGGCCGGGTAGGCACCCTTTTCGATTTCGGACTGGGAGGCGCGGGCGGGGGAACAGGCTGCGACGTAGAATTGGTTGTCGGTCGCGCGGGCGCGTTGGAGAAGTTCCCATGAGCGTGGTCCGGTTGTTGCTGTTGTTGTTGTGTTTTTCAATGGTATTGTCAGCTTTTGGGTTGGTCCATCCTCTCTCTCTCTTTCTCTACTCACTGTTGAAGGCGCCGGGGTAGATCATGCCTGCTGCGCCGATGCGGGCGGCGATCTGGGCGGGCTCGGGGAATCGCAGGTCGTAACAGATGGCCAGGCCGAAGCGGCCTTTGGCTGAGTGGGGAGCAATAGCAAGGGAAACGACAAACCGTTCAATATCGTAACATGGCTGGTCATCGAGGCTTTCTGCATTTGGACTTACAGCAGTCAAAGACGGTCAGACGGTCGCCTGCGGCGAGAGTTGTGCTTTCTTTGAAAGTCATTTTGCCGGGGATGTCGATGTCGAATAGGTGCACTTTTCGATGTATTGAGATGGCTTCGCCTAGAGAGGGAAGGAATCGAGGAAGTAGCATGCTGAGCGATTCAAGTGGGAAAAATGCGCGGAGCGAAAACTATATCTGCTCACCCTGTTCATTGAAGACGACGCTCGTATTGTACAGCTTGCCAGTGCTCTGATCCCGTTCCGGAATGCTGCCTCCGACAAGGACGACGCCGGTCTCGCGAGCGACCTGGCTGAGCATCTGGAGCGACTCGCTCTTGATCGAGCTGACGTCGACACTCACTCCATCTTTACCATCGATCCCCCAGCGAGCCTCGAGCGCTTCCGCACTGGGAGACCCACTCTCACTCGTTTGGAGAGGCTTCTTGATCTTCTCCCACAGCCCGTCGAGCGACTCCGCATACCCCTCGAAATGAGAGACACCATAAGGCGAGTTGAAACATTCAGGCAGTACGACGAGATCGGCTCCACCGTCTTCTTTGGCCGCGCGGAGGACGGCCTCCCGGGCGTGGGAGAGGTTGAACGATTTGTCTTTGGAGGTTTGGCCGAGTTGGATCAGGGCCAGGCGGGTCTTGGAGAGCCGGCCTTGAGGGGCGGTGGACGAGGACGAGGACGAGGACGACATGAGGCGTGCGGGGTGAGACAGCGAAATACTGGCAGAAGAGAGGAAAGACTTCGAGAGGCGCGTGAGCATCGAGCGAGAGAGCGAGGGCACCAGCAAGTGATGGGGGACCTTGAGCATGAGCGTGGCCTGAGCCCATGCTTCGGAAATTCGGAAGGTGGTGGGGTGGGGTCATGCTCGGAGCCTTTTTCCCCACGTTTTGCCACGTGGCCACGTGACAAAACACGTCAGACGCGACAGACGCGTGACGCGTGCGCGCCGCGTGTGGAGAGGCAAGAGCGCGTCGAGGTTGGGAAAAGTGTTGGACTTGGGCTGGGAAAGGCACAGCAGTCACCGGTCACCACCGACACTGGGGGAGCAAACGAAGCAGGACAAGTTGGAAGGGAAAAGCGGACGACGGTCAGTCTAAGGCAGACCTGAAGAGAGCTGCGCAGAAGTTTGTGGGATTCCGCGTTTCCAGCTCGATCCTTGGGCCGTGGTCAGAGGCACCATACACACCATCCCTTCCCTCCTCCAAAACGCACAGAGAGACGCGTCCTTGCGTCGACATCACACGCGCCTGAGATGGGTATTCAAGGCCTGCTTCCGCTGCTGAAGGACATTCATGTGAGTATCGCAGGCGCGTATGTTCTGACTTCCCTGCGATGCATTTCGACTGAGAAAGTGCCTCCTCCTCTACCAGAACCCGACGCACATCAAGGAGTACAAGGGCAAGACGCTCGGCATTGACGCCTATGTCTGGCTTCATCGCGGTGCCTATGCGTGCGCGCAAGAACTCGTCCTCGGCCAGCCAACAGACAAGTGAGAGCCTCCCTCCACTCCTCCCACTTCACAGACTCTTCTCGCAGGCGCTGACAAAGTTTTCACACATCTTTCATTCCCTCTGCTACAGGTTCATCAGATATACGATGCACAAGATCAACATGCTGAGACACTTTGGCATCACTCCGTACATGGTCTTTGACGGCGACAAGCTTCCGAGCAAAGCGCACACCGAAGATGACCGAGACAGGTACGCTCACATCTTGTCGTCTCGTGAATTGACTTCAGCGTGCTGACACTTCTGTCACATTCAGACGTCGTACCGAGAACCGCGCCCGCGCAGAGCAGTGCCTAGCAGCTGGAGAAAAAGATCAAGCGAGGGAATTGTTCTCAAAGTGCCTCGACGTCAGTCCTGCTATCGCATATCAGCTGATCAAGGTGAGCCATTCCTCCTGAACCAAACGCAGCCCCTTCCCCTTTCTTGCCGTATTCTGACTTTAGGTATTGCTCTTATACCAGGCGTTGAAGAGGGAAAAAGTGTCATACATTGTCGCACCGTACGAGGCTGACGCTCAGCTGGCATATTTGGAGAAGGAGGGTATCATCGACGGGATCATTACGGAGGACTCAGATATGCTCGTATTTGGCTGTAAACGGGTGAGTTGTCACAGTCTCATCCATCTAAGTGACTCTACATAGAATGTGCTGATCGTGTCTATTCTGTTGTAGGTTCTGTTCAAGCTCGACTCTGATGGCGGGTGTGTCGAGATCTTGCAGTCCAAACTCACCGCCAACAAGTCAGTCTCCTTCGTGGGCTGGACGATCCACGAGTTCAGACAAATGAGCATTCTCTCCGGATGTGACTACCTCGAGTCGATCATCGGCATGGGCCTCAAGAACGCTCATCGTCTGCTGCGGCGGTACAAAACAGTCGACAAGGTACTGCAGGCAGTCCGCCTCGAGGGCAAGCTGCGGGTACCTCCAACGTACGCTCATGACTTCCGACGGGCCGAGCTCACTTTCTTGCATCAGCGAGTGATCGATCCTCGCGACATGACTCTCACCACGATCACGCCCATACCGGCCGGAGTCGATGATATGGCGATGGACTTCATTGGGCCTCCGATTCCTGCACATCAGATCGCCGGCTTGGCGACCGGTACGCTCGATCCTATCACTCGGGAACCGGTTGTTGATATCATGCCCGACCGTGAACCCAGTGCAAGTCAGCAGTCATCCTCGAAACCCCGGAGTGGAGCATTCTCCTCAGCTTATAGCAAGGTACAGAACCAGGCGCGGGATCCGAAACAGCCGACCCTCAACGGCTTCTTTCAGAAGTCGAGCCAGACTGCTACCTCCTCCCATGCAGGATCGTCGGCACCAAAGCACGTCGGGAGGACGTCTATTGCATCGATGCTCAAGAGCACATCTCAGCCCACCAAATCCCGCGAAAGGGCTCTATTGCAGCCCAAAGACATGAATAAGAGGCAATGTTCGCCTCTGCTCGCCTCGTCCCCACCGGACGCATCCTTCTGCTTACGAAGCCGAGCGAACGCCTTTGCTACTCAAGCGCCCGAGGAATCTCACAACGGAATCAAGGCACAGAAGAGGAAGGAAGGGGTGAAGGAGATTGACACCTCTGTCGTTGAAGGCACAAGTCGATACTTCCAGCTGAACGGTGGGAGCTCACGGGAGGCTGCACGAGTGGCACGTCAACAGGTTGATGACGAGATGGAGGCGCTTGAGACCGTCTCGTCCGCGGCAGGGTCGAGTCCGGTCAAATCTGAGTCTGATCGAGGAGCAGGCAAAGGAGTGACTGCAAGACAGCGGCCTGGCCTCGTGGACTTTTCGCAATACCTTCACGGCGCTGGTTCGACGTGGGACTGTGACGACCTGTCGTCAAACACCTCTTCCCATCGGCGGAAGCGTCAGCGCCTGGCTGGATCAGAATCTGCTCACGATGCGGAAGATATCGAAGAGGTGACGTTCCAGCCTGGGCAACGGCCTTCGCCGAGGTCGGTCATACGGGAGCGGCAAAAGATGCTGTCGAATAATCAAACGGGGCCACGGGGAATTGGGCAGTCGCCAAAGTCGAACGTCACCTCCTCTCCATCATCGTCGCCTGTTCTCGACGACGCTCGCTGGGACGTCGATACGCCTCTGGGCCGGAGGAACACCATGTTAGGCGACGGCGGCTTCTTGGCGCCGGCAGACGACTTCGGTGACGTACGGTGGACTCCACTGAACAAGGGCAAGGGCAAAGTCGCAGTCTTGGTTGAGGAGAGCGTTTATTCTGGCGTTGAAGATGATCTCGATTTCGATACGCCTGTGGCTGGCTGCTCCCAGATCCAACATCTCGTCAGCTCGCAACAGTATGGCCGCGCCTCGCCGCATGAGAGTCAGTTGGGCGACGATTGGGCGTCGGAGGTGCTTATCAAGGCCACGCAGGACAGTGAGGTGATCACCGAGCATTCCGCCGACGGACCGGACGCGATGAGCAGCTCCGAGGAGGTGTATACACTGAGGATTCGATCAGCTGTCCGTCAGCAGGAATTGCAGCGATTCCGTCAGAAGCGGCCCGCTGCTGTGCTCGATTTTCCCGACAGCGAGGACATTGGGTACGGCCTGGCGTACGTGATTAAAGACGGCAAGACTCTGAATGGGCATCATGGCGAGCTCGGCTTTGCTTCGCAGCCCGTCCAACAAGCGCCACCCTCGGGTCTTCGCATGGGCGATGAGGGCCGAACGAGGACGACGGCAAATGCTGCTGCACCTCCCAGTCGACCCATACCGAAACCGATCTCTCGCTCGAGCAGCGGACCTGCCTCCTTGCGAAGTATTGGCGAACAAGCTCGAATGCAACAGAGACCAGGTCGTGTATCGCTCCCCGCCCATGCTCCCGCCGCTGCGGAGCCGAAACGACAGCGGCTGGACATGATGACGACTCAGCTTGACAATACCCCCGCGCGTGGGGGTGGTCGGTTCGAGGGCGAGACGCCGATTCGAGACAGTGAGAAGAGGCCCAGGGCTGGTCCCGGCTCTGGCTCTGGCTCACGGCATCGGACTCCGCTTCAGGCCCTGAACCTGGCTTCATATCGCCATTCAGGATGATCCTCTTACAATCGTCTTGTTTCCATTTCGCCCTTCCTCTTTCAAGCGCTTGCGGACTAACTACTTTCACACGGCACTAATCAGAATACCGTGGTCAGAACTCTGACGCGGTGAATCCGCTGGCGACGGTTTGATCGAGCTTCAAACAGGCGTTCGAGCTTCAAACAGCGGTCACTTGGTTGAGGCGACCCGCTTGGAGGTCACTTGTCGATCTTTTAGACTCTCCGTTGCGACCTGGAACCTGGAGGCGGTATCAATCTCTTTGCTTGCCTCATTTTCGACTGACTTCTCGTCCTGACGCCTCTCTCCGTTTCGCAGCAAAGCGTCTCTAACTTCTCCACTTGCGACCCTGCGACCACGCGACCCTGCCCAGGCCACGCCTGGAACCCATGATCCCAAAGCATGTGAGATAAGCAAGCAAGCGTCGAGATTTGAGACGATGCAAGTAACTGACCATTCCCACGCAGCTCATTGGCTGTCGTGTTGGAACTTGACAACCTTGGAGAACTCCCTCCCCCGCGCAAGCAAACCCACAGCATCACATTACTCATCAGGCGATGAGGCCTATAAAGAGCTGCCTTCGACCGCTGACCCTCTTCCCTTTCCGCATTCCATCCTCCTCCCTCAGCTCTGGTTTGTGTTCCCCAACCCATGTTCGCACGCCCCATCCGCCAGATCTCCATCTACCGCAACTCTCGACTGAGCTACCGAACCAACACATTCAAGCTTGCCGCTTCCGCCATGTCGTCCCACAACCTCGACCTGATGCGCGAGATCGTCGTCGACCACGACAACATTCGCGACCTCCGCGAGCGCTTTGAAGCCGCCCACAAGGAGAAGGACTCCCAGCTTATGGGCCGGATCGCAACTACGATGATCCAGGAGGCCTCTCTGCACAGCGACGGCGAGGAGCTCTCGGTCTACAAGGCTCTTGACGCGCACGATCTCCACAACGTCGCCGAGCACGACAGGGAGGACCACCAACACGTCAAGCAGGCGTTCTCCAAGGTCGACAAGCTGCTGATGGGCCCCATGAGTCCAGATTTGGACGAGCTCGTCACCTGCGTCCGCGAGGCCTCGGACATCTTCATCAAGCATGCCGAGGATGAGGAGAAGAACCAGTACCCTCAGCTGTGAGTTGTCTTCAAAGCCTTCCCCTCACATCAGCAATGACTAATAACAAACGGAACTTCATCTCATTGCGCACCCAGGATCAAGAAGCTGGGCGAGAAGGATGCCACCGACCTGACGAAGGAGTTCCTCAACGCGCGCAAGATGGCGCCTTCCCGTCCCCACCCCAGCGCTCCCCAGTCTGGCGGAGCTATGCAGGCTGCCGCTGGCATGATGTGTACGTTCTCTCTACCATTCCCATTCACCTTGCTCTCATACTGATTTTGACATCTGCCTTTCCTCCCCTCAGCCAAGCCCATGGACGCCATGGTTCAGGCCTGGCGCGACCACGTTCCCCTCAAGCACCACCACGCTGAAGTTTGAGCCTGAGCTCCTTCCCCGATCACAGGGTGTACGTTTTCTCCCATCTGTCACGCTGTCACTTGTGCCCCTCCTGTCCGACCCCTCTGTCTGTCTCTCAAAGACATCGCATCTCGCAATCGCATTCATTCGCATCGTTGTTCCCAAGTTGTTCTTTCGCATCGTTTGTTGACCGCACTCACTGACTGTTCAGCGCGTTCTTACGTAATCCGCCTCAGAAAGTCAGAACGCAACTCGGGAACAACGAAGGCTTCCATCGATCCGTCCCTCATCCAGCAGACAAGGGGGAGCGAGAGGCTCTGCACAAGGATACGTAAGAGGGCAGACATCGAGGGAACATGAGCCAGAAGCATTCGTCTTCAACTTCTTCCACACCACAGAGGCAGAGGACAGTCGAGGAAATTGTGCAGCATTTACGGAACTCGAACGCTGTCCAGACATCGCCATCGCAGCTGACCCCCAAGAAGAGAAAGCAGCCAGACTTCCTGACCACGAGCTCACAGGCCGGACCGTCCAGCGCACCGCTGAAGAAGAGAGTACTCAGCACATCGACGAGTGAGTCTTTGTCGCCATTGCCACCTTGATTCGGGACGTTTATGTTCTGAATTCGAATTGTATCCCCTTTTCTTCCCAGGATTGTTCGTCAAGCGTGCCAAGATTGACAGGGAGACCGCTGAAGAACTGAGGCAGCTCGCTGCATCGCTCGGGGCTGTCATTACCGACGTCGAGCACGCGAATATCATCGTCACTGATACTTGGTATGCAACACCTACCATATTGGCCCTGACACGACTTACCTCATTTTACATTGCTCTCCTTCTTCCCATGCAGGGCTGAGGCACGGGCGAAAGCTGGTCTGCGACCCGACTTGTACAGGGTCAGTCAGCTACGAGAATTTTCCTCAGCCCTGCTGATTGATGCTCACTGCTTTCTTTTCGCAGGAGCAAGCACACGTTGTCCACTCAAGCTGGCTAAAGGATACGGCGGAGAAGGGTATCTACCTCGACATCGACAAGTATCGCATACTTCCCGCTCCTACAGCGACAGACGCATTCGCCAACCCAAGCAAGGCGGAATCCGTCGATTCTGAAACGGAGTCCGAGGATACGCACGTCAGTGACGGTGATTTGCAGTCTGCATCATCCGGAATGCGGTTGCCTCTACGCGGACTGTGTGAGTAAGGATATAATCGGAAGAAGCGATCTGAGACGATGCTCTGACTTCTGTTTTATCTCGCTTCAGGGGTCCACGTCTTGCCAGCAAAGCTCGACAAACCAGCTATGGAGACACTTCGAGCTCGTGTGCTCGCTCTGGGAGCAGATATCGTGCCGCAGAAAAGCGCAGACTTCATTGTCTCTGCGGCAGGGACCTCTGCTCGCGTCAAGCCTTTCCTCAAGAGTGTCAAAGAAGGAACTGTGAGCTAAATTTGGATCGGCTCTCCACAATGCAGGTTGTGACTGATTGCGCGTTATGCATGCAGAGCATCCCGCCCCTGATCCATGCGCGCTGGATCGATGCGGTCGAGTCTCAGCAGGCTTGGGTTGACACTGAGAAGTGTCTCGTCGCAGGTGTTCCAGAGCAGCGCAAGATCTCTCTTGAGGACGCCCGTAAATTGTCCAACACGACGCGGACGCTTCCCGAGGGCGCTCTGGTCGCCAGTCAGGTGCTCAAGGCCGCGTCATCTGCTGCATCCGAGACGAAGGCTCCTCCAGCTCAGGAAAAGGAGAGCGAGAGTTTCGAAGATCTCCCTGTGTACAGCCCTCGGGAGGGCAGCCAAGCACGATCACCAGACGCCGGCGTTGAGGACGACGAGGACGGCGACGACTTGCTTGACAAGTACCCCTGGACCAACTCGGAATTCGCCTGCCAACGTCCGACACCTCTTATATGCATCAATCAGGGCTTAGTCGAGGAGCTTGGCGTCTTGCAAAAGCAGCGCGAGCTGATTGGAGAATCTACGTCCATGCTTGCATACGAGCGCGCACTCTCAGCCATCAAGTCGTATCGGCTCGACTTGAAAGACGACCCGGGCTCGGCTTCGAAGATCAAGGGGGTGGGAAAGAAGATTAGCGGGTTGGTCAAGCAGTACTATGAGGATGGATTCATTGCTGAGGCCAGACAGATCCGGTCGGACGGTGCTCTGAAGGTCATGATGGGATTCATGGAGTGAGTGACACTTTTTTTTCCGTTCTCAGCGCATATCCCATTGATTCCGCCCGAGCGCTCACTATGGAGCGATATTGGACACCACAGACTGTACGGGATAGGCCCAGCCAATGCGCGCACGCTGTACAACGAAGGCTGTCGAACTGTCGAGGACGTCGTTGAGGCGGGTCGAAGTTACGGCACGAAGCTACCTGTGGGCGAGTGCATTAAATTGCTTCCAGAGCTCCGGGAGAAAATTCCACGTCGGGAGGTCGAGTCAATCACAGCAACGGTGAGCACCTTCAAAATTGAACCTCTGTCAATAGGATGTCGCTAATCCTAAGTGCTGTCGTTACTCGTCTGCAGGTGATGGCGAAGGCGAACGAACTCTTTCCTGGTACGTTCTCTTTGTGGTTACTGCCTTGGGCTCGCGTTCTGACCTGTTTCCTTGCTGCTTTGAAGGATGCCTGCACACGATCTGCGGTGGGTGGCGTCGGGGCAAACCTGCTTCGGGCGATGTAGACATCGTTATTACCCATCCAGATCATGAGCCAGCTGAGGTCTGCAAGAAGCTTGTGTCGAGTTTGCGAGAAGAAGGTGAGCTCTTCAATCTCATGCTCCCCGTCTAACGGAATGCTGACGCTTTTTTGAGATCTGCAGGGCTCGTGACACATGTTATCGGTCTGTCAAACGAGTAGGTCCACCCAGTCGTCCTCGTACGAACAAGCATACAGAATCTAATGATCCCCTCTCTGCATCACCGCAATTCAGAAACGGGAGCAAAGAGTCCAACTCGTCCGCGCATAACGTGGCCGAGCTGGTCTTCAAGGCCAAGGCCACCAAGCAAGGCGTTGCTCCCGTGCATCGACGTCTGGATCTCATCTTCTGCTGTCGCCCCGTGTACGGGGCCTGCGTTGTCGGCTGGACGGGCAGTACGTTCCTCGATTATCTTCGCGAGGCAAAGATCGCGGCATTGAGACTGAAACTGACCCTGTCCATTCAAATACCCTTTCTGCAGGCATGATGTTCGAGAAAGACATTCGGCGCTGGGCACGGAAGCAGCTGAACTACAAGGTCAGTCCTCTCACCCTGCCACGAACGTTCCTCGTTTGTCTTCGCTATCAGTCTCTGATAAAGGATAACTCTCCGTCCTCACAGTTCCACAACTACGGTATCATCGACCTCGACACGGGCGAGTTGATCGAGACGCCGGAGGAGAGGGACGTGTGAGTTGCCACACGAGCCATTAACGTTCCTGCTCGTGAGAGAAACTGCCTGCTGAAAAGGTCTGTTGTCTCAATGCCAACTTTGCATTCACAGTTTCGAGACGCTCACCCTCGACTGGATCCCTCCCCGGTTGCGCAACTGCGACGTCTAACGCGGCCGGTAACGAGCTACATTTCAAGGTCCCACATATCATCGAGAAACCCATTCACGCTTCAACGAGCACGCTGTATCAGCTGCCTTGAGATCGAATTTCCATCTGCTGTTCGGCGGCATTGAACTTGTCAACAAGCTGTGTGCAAGTCCCCCTAAATCGCGTTCTTGTAAGATAGCACTTCGCCGCAAAGACATCGCCCTCACAACAAGAGCTACAGTCGGCTCGAAGCGCTGAAAATGCACGCACAATTCGACCGAGGCAACGTTTGCATTGCAAGGGGTGTCAGTTACAAGGTAAGCGAGTCCGGAGGGAGATTAGTTATATTATGGACGAACTTAATGGCCGCCCTAGGGCGGCTTTGAGCCTTTGGCCGCCCCCATGCATCAGAGCAGTGTGTGCAGGATAACCTTGGTAAATCCACGACTTTGAATTTTTTTCGGCCCATGATTTTCTCTCCAAGGCAATGCCATTCACATCAACTTCGAATGTTCTCAAATTTGGCAAGGATGCTCAGTAAGATGTCCTCGACATGCGTGTGAAATTTGAGCACTCGTTTATATGTGCGTTGTGGAGAACTCAAGGGGGGGGGGGGGGGCCTCGGAGCCTTTTCCCGCCCTAGGGCGGCCATTAAGTTCGCCCTTATATTATTGGGTGTATGTGGTCGTTTCGACACTGAAGGGAGTTCGAGAGCCATGCGGCGAACACTGTCTCTTGCACCCGCACGGGAGCTCTCCTGTTGGGACTGGGGCCTGGGCAATGGTAGACACGCATCAGTTGGACCGAGACCCTGGCTGAGCAGGGTCTGGATGAAGACGGCTTTGATTCGCGAGCGGGAGGGTGGGACACTACCGCGTATACCGGATGAGAGAGAGGAAGGAGAAACTAGGCGAGCCAGAAACGAGAACATAGAAACGAGAAAGGAGAAAGGATAGAATCGGCGAGCCACGAGAACGAGTCCGGAAAGAGAGAAGAGAAGCCGTCCGCACCGAATGCCACCGCGGTGCTGTTCACGAGGGTGGTGGGTGGGAAAAGAAGAATGGGGGAATGAGGAGAGAATGCGAGTGCTGATTGTTGGGGGAAGACGAGACGCGTTGTGGTGGAGAGAAAGACTCTCCTCAACGCGTCGCGCTCTTCCGTTGGGCAAGAGACTGGCCGATTTCGTTCCACGAGGTTCCAGCTGTCCCGGCCGACACCTCTTGCACCCGCACGGGAGTTCTCCTGTTGGGACTGGGGCCTGGGCAATGGTAGACACGCATCAGTTGGACCGAGACCCTGGCTGAGCAGGGTCTGGATGAAGACGGCTTTGATTCGCGAGCTCCCCGAGATGAAGGCGGGACTGACGAGGACCGTCGCGCTCGTGGAAGAGAGAGCCGGCCCGAAAAACGAAGAAGAGGGTGAAAGGCAGGTGCGCCTTCAGCCGACGAGTTGGCGCCGCACGGTGGGAGCCGGAGCCAGACGAGACGAGAATATCGTGACGTGGTCGCGAACATACACCGTCCATGCGTCCGATCGCCAGCGGCCGTGTGCTTTGACGTCCTCGATGGCCGCGCCTTGCAATAGCAGCTCTGTGCAGCCGCCGATTCGGAAGGAATGGCCGTGGAGATGCGGCAGACCAGCGGCGGTCGCGGCCGTCTTGAGGCGGGCCAAAAACATCGAGCGCGACAGCGGGGACGAACGGCCGGCACGAGAGAAAGCGAACAATGGTGAGGCAGCCGGGAGCGGAGACACTGCCAAATGCAGCAGAACCGCCGTCACTGGGCAGAGATCGTCCATACGGGCGGTGAGCACCACGACCGCGCCCGCCGCGCGCGTCGTCTTCGTCCAGGGCAGGCGCAACGCAGCAGAAGCGGAGGCCGCTGCATGGACGTGGGGCGGGACTTGCTGGTGGACCCAGCCAGACCTGGAAATGTGCATTTCCGGCGAGTAGGTCTTCTGAGTGGGCACTATGGCCTCGCCGACACGAAGGAGGCCCCAAAATGCGCAAAGCGCACAGGCCCACACGGCGGCGTCGCGCGGGACGGAGAGATTGAAGTGGGCGCGCAGCGCGCGTAGGTACGCCGTCGTGTAGGGTTCCCGTGGCGGGCGTCGAGAAGAAGCAGGAGTCATGGCCGCCGCGCCACGAAGCGCCAAAGTGAGGCGGGATTTGGGCTGAAAATTCCAGCGATGGCCGTGCCATTTATGCCAAGCTCCGATGGCGGACACCATCTTGGAAATGGAATCCCCCGAGTAGCTGCCGGCGCGAGAAGCCACGAAACGGCACAACAACTCCTCGGAGGCCGGGCAACATTCCTCCTCGGCAATGCTGTGGGCCTCGCACCAATCCAAGAAATGACCCAACCCACAACCGTAGCCCTCCAACGTAGATGGGGCAAAAGCCTTTTCCATGACCCGGGCCAGCTGTTCGTCCTCGAGACCGATGTACCGGTCCGCAGTGGAGGCCGGCAGGCATGCGCGCAAGCGTGTGGACGGAGACAGCTGGGAAACTGTGTGGGGCGCCGGAGCGACACGCGGTGTGAACTGTCGGCGAGTGAAGTCCTTCTTGATCGTCCGAACCATGGATCGCACATGTGAGAGTGTCGAGGAAGACTTGCGAGCAGGAGCTAAGGCGCGCTGGTATGCGGCATCCGCGGCTCCAGATCTAGTAGATCCGGTGGACCAGACTCTGGAGCTCGGCAGGGATCGTGATGGGAGGGAGGGCTGGCAAATCTGACGGGGCGCCACGGGACGGTCCGTCGGCCGGATTGTCCTGAGAAGTGACGTGAGCCGGTCTGACGACGATGTTGTGAAGGGACGCGAAGTGGAAGACGCGCTCGAGGCACTCGTTTGCGGCCTCGTTCTGCACGCGGCCGTTACGGAAGCCGGCTTCGACGGCGGTATTGTCCACGTATACACGCACAGGTCCGTCAGGTGTGCCGGAGGCGACCAGGTGGTGCAGGCCGAGCTCCGCGCCGACTGCCTCCGCCCACATGATGTCCCGTCCCCCCTCTCTCCACGATGAGTCGAGGGAGTATGCCGCAACACAGCCAGCAAGGACCACGCCAGCACCAGAGCCGCAAGCGTCGGTGTATAGGCCGGGGTCGTGGAGACAGAGGTCGTTGGAAAATGAACGTGCGACGGGGGAGCGTGCAAGCTCCTCGCTCCACCACTCGAGATCGCGGCGGACACGGGAAGGAGGCCGGAGAGTGGCCGAAGCAAATGAACGTCGAGCAGGGGCACGCCGGTCGGAGGAGCGGGCGTGCATGCGGAGGAAGTTGACCAGGCCGGTGAGGTACTGGCGGCCGTTGGGGACCACGTGGGTGGCGAACTGGAGCTTGCCAAGGAGAGACTCTGCCTCCTCTCGAGTGTGAGAGGGGCTTGCCCGCCAACTCCGGATCTTGTCGACCAAGCCAGCCCGTTTTCGATCGGGCAAGGAGATGATGCGGTCGGGAATGCTGAATTCGACGCCGTAGTAGGTAAAGGATGGCCCAAATTGCTGCTCTTTCTCCTCTGACCACGGCACACCAAGTGGTGCGCAGACGCGGTCCACGTCAGCGAAGGAGTAGGCCCAATCAGCGGGTCCCTCCAAGTCCCGTAGTGGGCGCCGGAAGTCCTCGCAAAGCTGATGCTCCCCGTCCGTCCAGTATATGGACCCCCGCGTCGCGTGGGCTGGACTTTGGCGTAGAGTTGCAGGCGGGCATGGTTAAGCTGGGGAAGGTGTTGGCGCGGCACACGAAAGAAAAAGAAAGTCGTCGACCCATTTGAGGACCGGACCGACTCCGTGAGCGCGGAGAACGTCCGCCAAGGCGTCGCCAACGACCCCCCCAGGCGCCGGCGGAGGAGGAAATGCCGAATGCAAGGGCTTTGTCGACGTAGAAATTGCCGTCCCACTGCACCACTGCTGCTGGCCACTGCGCAGGGTGTAACGGAATGGTGCGATAGGCAGAGCGGACGTCTCTTGCCCCTGCTTGAGCGGTAATGGGAAGCTGCAGAACCTGATGGTTGAGAACGACGGGAAAAATGAAAAATGAACATGATTAGCCTCAATCTGGGCGGAATGCGCAGGAATGGGAGTATGGCACCCCAAATGAAGACCAGGTCCGGAAGAAGGAACACGGAAGCATGCAGGCAACTGCCAGGCACGGAATGAAATGCGCCACCCCGGAAGCACGCGTAGCACGAACCGACAGGGAGGACCACTGTGCTGGACCGCGTCGCAGCGGGGAAAATGATTGGGCCAGCCAAGCACCGAGCCAAGGCAAAGTGGAAGGCTGGAATGGGAATGAAATGGGAAACGGAGCAAGGTGCAACTCACTTGCCAAATGGCGACTGCGATGCCGGCCCATGTGCATGGCCAGTTATCCGAATCGATCTGAGAGTTGATGGAAGGTTGGGTGGCGTCCTTGATGGGAAAGGACGCATCCTGAATGAATCTCCAGCCATCCGGGGGCTTCGGTGCGAGAGACACTGGAGAGGTTTGGAACGGACCACCAAGGTAGTGAGAGCACTCTTCTTGAGAGAAAGGCCCACAGTATCGGCCCGCTGCCAGTTCCTTCGTAATTTTGGCCATGACTGTGTTTGGGTCATTGGTGGCGGACTTTTGATTGTTTGGGATGAAGGTTCGAGTGATGAGGGGGAGACCGACGTCAAAACCGTGTCGGATGCCGGGAACGATTGACGGAAATCGTTGTTCCAGCTTCCACTCTCGCAGGGCAGTTGCCCATCCGTCTGCGATGAGTGGTGTGGGACCCAGCTCCCGTCTAGGCTCGGTGGGGGGCGGTGGGGCACTGCTGGTGACCGTGACCTTGCCCGCCACACCAGGTGCATCGGTGGGGATTCTTGCACCCCGAGCAACTGGATGTGTTGTAGTTGATACAGATTCGATCCCCGTTGTCCGCGAACTTGACTCCGTTGGTCCATGTGGGATCGGCCACCAGCGTGGGGGCTGAGCCGTCGATACGCTTGGCGGGCAGGCACCTGTTGACTTTGTGCTGCTGGGATGAACCGCAACGGAGACACGCGCTGAAGCTTCCCGAGCCGCGAGTCGAGTTAGAAGGACCGGCTCCCCCGGTCGAACGAAAATTGCTGGTCTTGTGAGGCCCCTGACTTCCTTGTCCCGCGCGTCCCTGGAGGATGATTGCCTCAAGCGCGGCAATCCGGGCCTCAGCTTTGGCCTTGTCCTCGGCGGCTGTCGCTACCCTGATGTCTTCGAGGGCGTCGCTCCCCAGCGCCTCGAGCTTGAAATGACCCTTCTCGTGGCGCTTCTCCGACCATGTTGACCGCTGATGATCGTGCCATCGCATGGCGATGACCGCATTTTGCCGCCAAAGCGCCGTGTGAATGAGTTTGGCATTCAAGAGGATCATCGAATCCACCATGCGTCGTGACACGCCGGCGCGCAGAGCAACGTCAACCCACAGGCTGGCCGCATTGGCAAAGTCTTCTGGGGAGAGCCGATGATCGTCAATGAGGCTGTTGGGATGCCCTGTAGGCTTGAGTCCGCCGTCCAGCTGCATAAAGATTGCCTGACTGGTGCCGTCTCGGCGCTCCTTCGCGGCGAGGGCGCACCCCGCGTCCGAGAAGTACCACATTGGCACGTAGTTGAGGGCGCGAACTTGCTTGACGATGCGATCCGCTGGCCATTTCTCGGCGTACGAGGTCGTGTTGACGCGACTCTCGTCCAAGTCTAGGCCGTCGTCCTCGTCCTCAGTACGATACTCGGGGGACAAGGCCCGATGAGGCGCGCTTGGGCGCGTTTTCTTTGCCTTGCGCGTGTCACCGTCCTCCTGCGCGCGACGCTTCCCGTTCTGCTTGGGCGTTGAAGTAGGAGGCGCCGATCCGCTGCGTTGGCCGGCGGTCGGGGTTGCTGGAACCCCCGTCGCGGTAGTGGGGCCCGCGTGTACTGGAGGGGTGTTGGAGCCAGGCGTGGGCTGGATCGCCTTCTCCATCCACTCGACAGCCTTGCCAATCGAGTGTCCCGCCGTGATCAAAGCTCGGGCTGCTGCCGCCGCCGCTGGGTTGGCTTTGGTAAGGTTGGCGAGGCGTTCGACATCCGTGGGCTGTCCGGGGCCAGAAGCAGGCTCTGACGCGGAACGCACGGACGTGGCACGAGCAACGGTTGATGGCACGACTGACATTGCTTTATGAAAAAGAAGAATGGGGGAATGAGGAGAGAATGCGAGTGCTGATTGTTGGGGGAAGACGAGACGCGTTGTGGTGGAGAGAAAGACTCTCCTCAACGCGTCGCGCTCTTCCGTTGGGCAAGAGACTGGCCGATTTCGTTCCACGAGGTTCCAGCTGTCCCGGCCGACACTGCCAACGTTGACGCTGAGGGGAGGGAAGGCAGATGTCAGATTCACAATGAGAGCAGGGCCAATGGGAATGATAGAGAACGTACACATCACGCCAGCGGCAGCCTGCATAGCTCCGCCAGACTGGGGAGCGCTGGGGTGGGGACGGGAAGGTTGTGGCAGATGACGACTCGGAGCTGAGAGGTGGTTTCGTCGGCACAGGAGCGTTCCAGGTATACTCTTTATCGAATGGTTGCTCCTGGGAGTAGTACGCCTTTACTCGATTGAGATCCTTCCACAGCTTCGGGAAGAAGGCGTCGCATTCCCCCTCGGTTAGGGTGAGGTCGTCCCGGTTGAAATCAGAGCCGTAGTGCAGGTCGGTGCGAGACGAATTCGTGACCCCTGGTGCTGTTGCCCAGGATGTTTCCTCTCCAGTTCCCGTCTGACTGTTGGCTGTGCTCCAGGTCACTTTCTTCGCGTACGTGACGAGGGAGAAGCCAACATTTCGGCCGTCGCCAAGGAAGAGGTTGAGGACGACGAGGACGAGGACAGCGAAAACAGAGAGTACGACGGTCATCCAATTACGGCGTAAAGCGCTGGAAGACTCGGCGACATCGAGGAGAGACGATGAGGACAGCAGAAGTACAATGTGGACAAGGTGTTCAGTTCATTGCTTACGGAAGTGGGGAGGCCAACATATATGATATACAGATACTGTGGAGAGCAATAGTCAGAGGTCAGACGTCAGACGTCAGACGTCAGACGTCAGCGCACTCACCTTGCTCGAGGTCGGTCGATGCGTCGAATGGAAAGGTGGGGAGCTCGTCACTCGTGAATCGAGAACCGTGAGGCATCGGCGTGATGGCGAGGAAGCGGACCAGGTATGAGCGATGTTGTGGTGATGGTGATGATTGTCGTGGTGGTAGTGATGGCGGTGGTGATGTGGTTGGACGAGGACCGGGGATAGAAGGCAATGGGGGGAAAGGCAAAGAGGAAGATTTCGGTTAGTATAAGGCGGACTAAGACAGGAAATGGAAGAGGAAAGCAGGGATGACTTACCCCTTATGTGAAGGGCCCCACCCTTCCCAACCTTCCCCAGTGAAGGGAGCACGGAATCACAGCCAGAGTATCGGCACTACTGGTGTGTCCGGCCATGTTGTCGATGTGGGGGGAAGGTATTTGGGAAGAGTAAAGTTGTCGCGGGAGCTCCCTACGACACCCGCGACCATCCTCGAGCGCCGCCGGTCTGTGGTCGTACAGCCCGGTTGTCGTCCGGGTCGGCCGTTCGCAGTTAGAAGAGCCTCCACTCCCATTCTAGCTGACAGCCCGAGACTGCGGCCGAGCAGCCCCGAGTGTTGTCCGGTCACCGTCCCGCCGCCGGTCTGTGGTCGTACAGCCGGGTGTCGTCCTGTCGGCCGTTCGCGGGTCGGAGAGCCAAACTCCCATCCTAGCCGTCACCGACGGGACTGCGGTCGTGCAGCCCCGAGTTTCGTCCTCGTCGCGGGCGTAGGAGAGTTGCTGCTCCCATCCTATCCCGTCACCGTCCCGCCGCCGGTCTGTGGTCGTACAGCCGGGTGTCGTCCGGGTCGGCCGTTCGCAGTTAGAAGAGCCTCCACTCCCATTCTAGCTGACAGCCCGAGACTGCGGCCGAGCAGCCCCGAGTGTTGTCCGGTCACCGTCCCGCCGCCGGTCTGTGGTCGTACAGCCGGGTGTCGTCCTGTCGGCCGTTCGCGGGTCGGAGAGCCAAACTCCCATCCTAGCCGTCACCGACGGGACTGCGGTCGTGCAAGCCCCAGTGTCGTCCGGGTCGATGTCTGAGGGGAGTACACGTAAGAAAGGTCGCTGAGGTCGGTGAAGAGGTTGGTGAGGTCGGTAAAGAAGTCGGTGAGGTGGGTGAGGTCCATGAGGTGGGTGAGGTCGGCGAGGTAGACCGTAGATGAGAGAGTATGAATGGATAGCTCGGTGATGTCCATGATGTGGGTGAGGCCGACGAGATCAAAGAAGGGAGTAGAGTAGGCGAGGAGATGAGAGTGGATGGACGTATAGGTGGGTGAGGTCGGCGAAGTCCATAAGGTAGGTGAGGTGAGTGAGGTGGGTGAGATAGGTGAGGTAGTCAAGGTAGGTGAGGTAGGTGAGGAGGTGAGGTAGATGAAGGTAGTAAGGTAGTCGAGGTAGATGAGTGAGGATGGATGGAATAAAGAAGTGAGGACGGATGGATGGATGGAATCAAAGAAGTGAAGTGAGGATGGATGGATGTGGTGAGGAAGGGAAAAAAATCTTGAGTTGGGGGGTCGGGAGGGCCTGCTTTTATGCCTTTCGGGCCCGGCCATTTTCCTGCTACATCATGTAGGGGAACGGATAGGAGAGGGACATAGAGCTGGCCGCTGTCAAAGTTCAGCGTTGGGAAGGGGACACAGAGCTGGACACTGCCGAGGTGCAGACGTACATTGCACTGAGCCTGCTAGGCTCCCTGGTCCAGTCACCAGTGTGTATCCCTTTCTGCGCTCCCACGCCATTGCATGGTGCCAAGTGCTCCTTGACCTTCTCATCGCATCCTGGCCACCGCGTTTCTGCCAGCGCTCTGCCATGAACTGTCGCTAGTATCGGATTTTGAGACACCTAGAAGCTCGGGAATGGAGAAGATGTTGCAAAGAACGAGGTTAGCGGTCAGGATTGACGAGCTATCCATGCAAGATTCCTTCGCACGACGGGAAATGTCAGCTAACTCGGGATGCGTGGTTCGATAAAACGAGTGTGAGCACGATACTAAACACAGCGGGTGGGACTATGCGGGAGGCACGGTAAGAAAGAATGAAGCGATCGAAGTTGCACGTCAGTACGTGTGTCTTCGCCAGCAACGCTTGCCAAGGCTTCCTGAGCAGTCCTGACTCACCAACGTCCTCTGCCAGCACCTGTCTGGTTGTCCGGGCAGCACTCTGGTAGGACATGTCGTTCGGGTCGACAATGGAAGCCACCTGGGATTTCGAGCTAGAAAGAAGAATGAAGCAGATCGGAAGGGTCAACGTTCGCAGATGATAGCAGGTGGATGCAGAAAGGAGAACATCCGCCGTACGTGAGATTATGAGAATGCCACACGTTCTGAGATGTGATTGGTCTTCTGCAGCAGAGAGGACAGAACCGTGAGCACGACGTTTGGATGAGACTAAGGCGTCAGTGACCGTCAGAAAGAATGAGGCAGTCAAATGCTGCACGCCAGATGATCGCGATGAAGGGTGACCAGCTGGAAGGCGTGGCGATGGTAGTCTCCAAGGTTGGCAGGAAGAGAGATGCATGCGAGTTTCATGTTCGAAATTGGGAATTTGAGAACATGACTGGCTGGGAAGGTATGAAGAGATGTGAGCACGCTGATGGGTTTACCGTCGTGACTCGTGTGCTAGGAATGAGGGAAGATAGAATGCGTGATCAGTTGAAGAGCGTGCATGTGAGCAACCATTGGCTCGTTGCTGTGAAGAGATGTTCAGAGGGATACACGATAGCCCAGACTAAGGCGCGTCTTTGGGTCGATGTTCAAAGAGCAGCGTTGCGTCGAGGCTCGCCGCGGGCTCCTCGTCCCAGCAGCAGCAAGCTACGCACGCGCTTCCGGTCGATCTCATCCTTGTGCTGGCACCTGTATACTCACACCGCCATGCCGGCTGTCCGTCGTTGCTGGCTGGGTTGTGGTCGCTTGAGGTCAGGCGCGCGGGACGAAGTGGAGACGAGTGTTGGACATCGTACATGGATGGCGCAACTGCAAGAAGCACAGAACACAGAGGGAAGGAGAAAGACGAAGGGGAGGAGGAGCAGAGGACAGCAGCTGCGCTCAACTGCTACGAGGTGGTGGCCAGCAAGGTGAATGAATGCTGTTAATCAATCTGCGAATCCTCAGATCATGGTTTCGCCACAGCGCGTGATGAAACTGCTGCTCTCATCCTCTTATGACACCCCGACTCTGGTATGCACTCCTCATGCATACAGGGTGGCGAGCGGGGAGCAGTCAAAGCGCGTGCAGCGATCAATGTATCGTATTGAGAATGGTGTTCCAGGTTGGAAAGTCATGCGGTAGTGGAATAAACTGGGATGCAAACAAAAAGTCAAAGACAAGCAGAAACGGAGATCGCAGAGCTACGGTAGAGTGCGGCCGTCTACATGCGCGCCTTCTGGCCACGAGGAGTCTTCTCCGGGGCCTCGGGCTTGTCGCTCTTCTTCTTGCCTGCGGACTCAATGTAGTCGACGCGCTTGCCGCCGATCTTGGCGATGCCAGTCTCGTCCCGGTAGACACCGAGCTCCATCAGACGCTCGAAGACGTTGGAGAAGTCGTTAAAGAAGCGATCCCGGTCCTCGGCGTATACCTCGACCCATTTCTTGAAGTGACGGTCCTGCACGAGCGCGTAGTCGGTGGGCAGCATCATGAGCTCCTCGTCGCCGTCCTTGGCGCCGGGTGCCTTGGCCGCGTACTGGAAGTTACCGTCCCACTTCTTGGGCTGCCAGTCAAGCTTGAGCAGCAGCTTGAAGTACTGGTTCGAGAACCGGGTCGGGTTATTGACCCACGGACCTGAGAAACCAGACCGGTCGGCGTGGCATCGGCCGAGGTTGTGCGCGCCGGAGAGAGCGACAATTTCCTGGTCGTTGAAGCCCATGCGGTAGAAGACGTGGCGAAGGTGATCTGATCCTTGCGAGGCGTCAGGCAGACGTCCGCGGGGAGGGCAGCTCTTGTCGTCGAGCGCGTCAGTGCGGCCGGCCTGCCATGGGATCTTGGGACCCTTCATGGCCTCAATGGCAACGGTGCCAGCGAGAGTCCAGAGGTCAGCGTAGGAGATGTTGTCGTGCTTCTTCTTGATGGGCTCAAGGAAGGCGCGTGCGTGTTGGAGACCGGCGTCTGTTCACGTGGCGCGCGCGCGCGAGATCGGGAAGCAGCCGTCAGTTTGCGCGTTAGATGGATAATATCGCCTGTACAACTAGGATGACTCACTAGCACCGTCACCGCCTTCTGCCTCATACCGCATACCAGCGCCGTTGGATCCGCCGGTGTCAGAGTAGACATCGTAGCTATATGCGGTTCAATTCCAAAGTGGCAAGAGGGGCAACATGTCAGTTCGGCCGGCTCAGCGAAGGAGTGGAGGCACGCGCGTACTCACGTTCCGCTACAAGCGCCACGAATGCATCAAGTCCCAGGGTCGGAAAAGATAGAATATGAGAGCAGTCAGTTTCCCGTCATTCCGACGAGAGACGCGCATACATGCGGTCAAGCTGACTCGCCAGACTCACGCAGCGTGCCATGCGAGACGGACGAGGACGGGGCCGATAGATCCGTCGTCGTAGTCCTTGATCTCGCCGATAAGGGACGCGATGTCCTTGCGAACAGCTGTCAGCACCGAATCAAACAGGGTGGGTCGAGATGAGGGAACGAGAGATGGAGTTAGCGGACACTCGAGAACTTAGGGGGCGGGGAGAACGCATGCTCACTTTCGAAGTCGATGTTTCCGGGAGCCATGTTGTCAATCGTTAATGCGCAGCGAGAGATGGTGGTGGTCGAGTTCAGTGTGAGGCGCGAGGTTTCCACTGGCTTCTTATTCTCGCTGCTTCGCTGCTTCCGATTGGAGCTCGGTTCGCCGCCCTTGTGTTGTTTCGGCCTCCCGGTTTTCGAGGTCTCGCAAGCGAAAGACCCCAACGACAGCAGCAACAACGCACCCGGCACTTCGCCACTGACCCACCTGTCCAATGAGATCCCCTTTCCAATAAGTAATTTCCAAACCGGGCGGGCGTTGGAGGACAAATTGCGCATGCTTCTTCTCGCACAAGGAGGATCGACATGCAGATGCTTAGTAATCGAGTTTCTGAGACTCGCGAAGCGGCGTCTCATCAGAGAACACAATCACGTGATGCACGTTGCCACGGCCCGGCGAATCCCGGGATGAACGAGTGGGAGGACACGGACCAGGCGTCGAGCCTTCCTGGAGAGCAGTGCGATCTTCCAGACCGTCACCTGTCTGTCCTCCGTGTGCTCGTGCTTGTATGTCCAGCAGACTTTCCGCAGTACAACGTATCTCACTCCAAGCTCGCCATCTGTCCGCGTCCGCCGCCGCCGTAACCCGCACCAACATGGCCGCTTCCGACTTCAAGCTCCGCCAGATCGGCGCCCCCAACACGCTCGAGTACCGTGTCTTCTTCGAGAACACCCGCACCGGTCTCCCCGCCTCGCCCTTCCACGACATCCCCCTCTGGGCCGACGAGGCCAACGGAATCCTCAACTTCGTCGTCGAGGTCCCCCGCTGGACCAACGCCAAGCTCGAGATCTCCAAGGAGGAGGCATTCAACCCCATCAAGCAGGACATCAAGAAGGGCAAGCTCCGCTACGTCCGCAACTGCTTCCCTCACCACGGCTACATCTTCAACTACGGTGCCTTCCCCCAGACCTGGGAGGACCCTAACCACACCCACCCCGACACCAAGGCCAAGGGCGACAACGACCCGCTCGATGTCTGCGAGATCGGTGAGCAGGTCGGCTACACCGGTCAGGTCAAGCAGGTCAAGGTTCTCGGCGTCATGGCCCTCCTCGACGAGGGCGAGACCGACTGGAAGGTCATTGTCATCGATGTCAACGACCCCCTGGCCGCAAAGCTCAACGACATTGAGGACGTCGAGCGTCACCTCCCCGGTCTCGTCCGTGCCACGAACGAGTGGTTCCGCATCTACAAGGTGAGTTGTTGCCCAGTCACTGACTTTCCCCTATGAATGATGCTTACATTCCCTCCATCTCACCAGATCCCTGACGGAAAGCCCGAGAACCAGTTCGCCTTCTCCGGTGAGGCCAAGAACCGCAAGTACGCCCTTGACATCGTCAAGGAGTGCCACGAGGCATGGAAGCGTCTTATTAACGGCCAGGTAAGTCGTTATGCGCGCGCTTCATTTAGCAATGGCTGCTCATAGCTTGCGTCGCTTCCTCTCCCCCCCCAGGCCGACGCCGGCGAGGTCTCCATCGTCAACTCCAACGTCCAGGGATCCAAGAGCCTTGTCTCAGGCTCGGACGCAGCCGTTTCGGCTGTCCCTGCCGCCAACCCCAAGCCTGCAGAGCCCGTCGACCCCAGCATCGACAAGTGGTTCTTCATCTCTGTGAGTACTGTCTATCTCTGTCTGGTTGCCTTCACAAACGTCGTAAATCGCCTTCTGATCGCCTCTCGTTTGATCTGGAGCAGTCCTCGTCGTTCTAAGCGCACACGGCCAGCTCACCGGCGAAGAATTGTGGATGTAAATCTACACTTGGCGCAACTCTAATATGAACTAAATGCAGCACGCAAAGAAAAGGGCTGAAGAAGTGCGCGTGGTTTTGAAACGTCTCTATGAGGATACCAGTGGAATGCAGTAGATAGTTCATCGAACCTTCGACTGTTTCTTCTTTTTCTTTCCCTTCGCAGAAGTCCCCGTTGACGAGATAGATTCGTCCATCACGTCGGCCAACTCGCGATTGTCCGCCTGTACCTTCTTCCGGGCTCCCTTCACCTCCTGCCCCGCATCCATCTTTCCATCCCGCACCAGCAGAGCAAGCACCTTCTTCTCCAACAGGAACAGGTACGTGTCCCGGCTGTCCGGAAGCCCTCGTACGGCCTCGGCAAGCTTGAGCACGTATTCGTGATTCGGACCCGAGGGACCGGAGCACGACACGATGCGCTCCGCCAGTCGATCCATGGGCTCAGGTCCGACAAACGCCTCGTTGTCCGGCAAGCCGACGTACAGCAAGCAACCTTGCCGCACGCGGACGTGCTGTCCGTCCGCACCGAGCGCGAAGACGTCGACCTGCTGAGCCGAGTAGCCGTTCTTCTCCCGGTGATTCAGGTATTCCCGCACTTCGACCGCGTGCGCCGGATCGATCGTATAGCTCACCCCCCATACGATGTCGCCCTCCGGCGGGACTTCCTCTTCTTCCTGAGCGCCGTTTCCTTCTGATGATGATACCGCGGAGCTGTACTTGCGCCAGTCCGAAGCCGTCACGAGGGTCACCACGCGTCCCGGCCGTTGTGGGGTGCCGCGGTGATCGTTGCTCGACTGGGCGAACCGACGCGAGAAGCCGGAAACGAAGCCGGGGATGGAATGTAAGACGTGTGGTGGAGGCTTGAATATGAGCGAGCCATATCTGTGGAGCGGACCCGATTCCTGATCAGTACGTAAAGCACCTTCGTGCTTGACTTGAAGCAGAACTGCGCGCCTCAGACATACCCAAACACATCGAAAGAGCCTTCGGGGGGAACGAATTCGGAGGCGAGAGTCGCCGAGTCCTTTACGACCTTGGTACCCGCATCTGGACGAGCTTCCTCCTCCTCCTCCTCTTCCGGTCCTCGATTTTTTGGGGACTTTCGCAGCCGCATATTCCTCTGCATCATCTCAGCCAGCACCGAGTCATCCTCCAGATCGCCGCCCTCCCCTTCCTCGTCCGAGTCCTGAGGTACGCCCGGGTTGACGTTCTTCTTGCTTTTCTTCTTGTTATTCTTCTTCTTCGCCTTTTTGGCCTTCTTGCTACTGCCTAGTAAGGCTGGTTCGGGGTCGGAGCCGAGAGCCGCAGCGTCAACATCGTCCTCCGCTGTATTGTCGGGTGGAGCTGCCGAAGACGTCTCGTCGTGTTCGTGGTCATCGTCTTGAAGTGCCTTCGTAGCAGCCGGAGTCGCTTGAGTGCCCAGATCCAACAATTCTTCCTCCTCCAGCATCTCGCGCCGAAGCTTTTCCACTTTTTGTTTGTGCTTCTTGCTCTGCTCGTGGTTCCGCAGTCCACCTTCTGTCTGGAAGACCTTGTCGCACGCGAAACATTCGAACTCATCCAGCTCGATACCGTCGGCGCCCTCGTCCTCCTCGTCTACACCGTCATTTGTCTCATCCGCCTCCGCTTTGTCTTGGTCGTCCCTGTCCGCACCCTCGCCAGACTCGGCTCCTTCCGCTGAATGTCGTTCCGCATTTGGATCGTCATCTTCATCGCTGTCGAACTCGGAGTCGTTGTACGTCTCCGTCCGCTGCCAATCCTGAGCGATGTATGCGTCAGCAGCCCTTTTCTGTTCAGCAGCTTTTTCTTTGGCCTCCGCCTCCCGTCGGACGCGTTGAGCAGTGGCAACGTCAGACTGGACGTCTTGATGCGCCTTGAGTCGCGGATCTCGTTTGCGAATGTGAGCGACGAGAGCCTGTGAGGATGGAGCGGGTGCCATTAATTTCGAGTATGCATAAGGTCAAAGTCACTCCGAAAGCGGAGCACACTCACTCTGACTGTCTCATTGTACTCTTTCCTTGCCTGTTCTCGTATTCTCTTGTTCTCCTTCTCCATGAGACTGCCGTGGGCAACGCATCAGGGTGTGTCAGTTCATGAGAGCATACTAGTATAAGCAGCGTAATAACGGAAACTACGTACCGCTTCACGTTCCGGTCCGGAGCCTGATTCGTCTGATATTGGTCCATCCAAGTGAAGGACTTCTCGCTGACGAAGTTGCTCCAGACTTTGTAGAACTCTTTGACCGGAACCTGGTGAACGGTAGCCTCGGCTCCCTTAGCGACAGCGTATGGCGTGTGGCTGTATCCAAAGGAAGGAAACAGATCCATATCGACGTCGATATCCTTGGCTTGCATCGCAGCCTTCTCCTCCTCGGCCAGTCGTTCGAACAATCTTCGGTAGGTGCCGAAGAATCCGCTTTCGTCTGATTTGGGACCCGTGGTCTCCAGAGTACTGGCTGCGGCGACGAATCGGACCAAGTGTCGGACAGTGAGGCCAGGTCCGGTCTGCGAGGGCGCGGCAGGAGTCGCTTTCCCGCTCCGATACTCGTCAAAGGTCGCATCATCGACATCCTCATCAAGGGCTGCGAAAGAGAATATTCGTGAGCAAACAAATCCAGAAAGAAAGTAAGAAAGATCGAAACTCACTTCCGTTCAGGATGTCATCCCGATGGTTGTCGTACCAGGCCCGCTCTTGATCGTCATTGAGGACATCATAGGCCGCCTGAACTTGCAAGAACTGTTGCTGAGCCTCTTCGACATTGTCTGGGTTCTTGTCCGGATGATGTCTGAGGGCAAGTTTGCGGTATGCCTTTCGAATCTCGTCGCCGGTCGCCGTCTGTTCCACGCCCAGCACAGCGTAGTAATCTCTTGCCGCCGTCGCCGAATCGGACCCGCCTTGACCACCTGCCCCAGACTGCGCTGCTCCCATCCTTTCCTTGCAGTACTTTTCACTTTCTGGGCTTCTTGCTTGTGGTAAGAGCTTACAAGGTTGGCACTTGGAAGACTTCACTCAGACGCTCAGACCCAAATGAGACATCGCACCTTTATGGCCAGCTCAACGCTCAACTCTCAAGGCATCCTCCCACAGCGGACGACACTCTTCACTTAGAATGGGGGCACAACGAGCGAGAGCATTGCGATTGAACGGAGACACGTCGTGGCTGATGACGCTTCCATTTCGTGCAGAAGATGGCCAGGAAAGGACCTTCAATCTGGTGAGTCCCGGGCCTGAACACAGTGCATTGAAAAGGGGCATCCTGACTCGACCTCTTCACCACATCTTTCGACAGGTTCTGGACCCCTGGCTGGACGAATCCAATCAGATCGACATGAACTTTGCATTCTCAGTGCAGACCCGTGTCATCAAGGCCGTCGCTGGCTCGCTCAGCGAGGTCGATGCTCTGATCGCCAACAGTCGAGACGACAAGGATGATGCAAGCGGTTCGAATTCGGGTCGAGTCGATGCCTTGGTGCTCAGCCATCCCTTCACCGATCATGCCCATCCGCAGACGCTCACGGATCGTTCGAACAGGACCGATCTGCGGTTGTCCGGTACGCCGGATGCACTTCGCTCCATCCGAGGGTTACCCGGCCTTCCCTTCAAGGACGTCAACACCATTCCTCTTGCTAGCTGGGACACTTCACCACTGAACGAGCCATCCAGCTCGCCTCTTGCCCCCGGTATTCGGATCGTCAGGCTCGCGGCAGTAGAGAGGTTTGCAGCACTACGGTACGGTCCGGCATGGTCTACGCTTCACGGAGGACTAGCCATCGTTTGGCAGACCGAAGCAGGCTCGTCGTCGTCGCCTCGATTCGGGGCGATCGTCTATTCGCCACACGGAATTATGCCTGCTTCTGTCCCGCCCTGGCTGAATAAGGCCGAACCCAGGATTCTGATCCACTCCCTTCATCGGCAAACTCTACCGGTCTGGCTCGCGGGCCCCGTTTCCCTCGGCTTCTCGAACGCCCTAGACCTTTGTCGGCCAGGGTCTTTTCAACCTCATCTACTTCTCGGCACACACGACGAGCACAAGGTAGCAGGGGGTATAGTGTCCAGGCTGCTGAGACGGCAGGAGTGGGCCACCCAGGAGATGGAACGATTGCTCAAGGATGTATCTCCCGTGAAGCTGCGGGTGTTGGCTGCGGGAGAGGAGACGGACATCCAGTGAGCTGGACGTCGGAGAAGGGCCGCTGCCAGTGCTTGCGGACGTGCCATGTATGTATGCATATATATAGTCAGTACATACTAGTAACTTATGGTTGAGGATCACTGTGCCAACGGTAGTAGTTTCCAGCCACCGAATACTCTTTGGAAATTGACAGTTTTCAGGAGGTTTTCTGATCAGTGAAAACCTACCGGTTTTCATCGAGTTTTTTGAGCTCAGAATATCTTTCAGTCTTCAAGGAGTATTCGCTTGTCGAAAACTCAAAAAGGACTTGGCGAGTTCCAGGAGGTGACCTCCTCTTCGCCTCAAACCCTCACGTCCTCGCCAGAGCTATCGTCGTCAACATCTCCTGCGACTGGCTCGGTTATTATACTCCCGTCAGCTTCCCCTGAGTTCTGGGAACTCCAGCGCCTGGCACTCTGCGCTCGCCGCTCGGTCGCACTTGCTCGCCATGATCGCCATCTTGTGGCCTCCGGGTTACGGATAGGTACAAGTACCTGTCGCTGGTAAGCCCTCTCCGTTCCTGGCTTGCGGATGTTCTGGATATCGGTCACTCTGATCATTCATCTCCTCCTCTTTTCCTTGTCCAGCCTTCACACAAATCACAATCACGCCTATGTCCGACCGCTCTTCTCCCTTTGACGAGCAGCGTATCGACCCGTGGAAACACCTCGGCCATCCCAAACCTGCTCCCGTCACACTGGCGCTCGAGCTGCTCACTTCACACGCTTCCAATGTTCGCATTCAGCGTCTCGTTCATTGGCAGGACGAACCGTTTATGTCTACCGACCCGGACATCACAATGGAAGACCGATACGCCAGCTACTTTCGATACGCACGACGCGTCACCGCTTTCGATTACAGCAAATACGAGCTCCCCCATCACTTCTACTCGGTCCTCGTCAATCTGGTCATCAACGTCGGGTCGACTGAAATCACGTATGCCCATCAACGTGCTCAGCAGACGATCATTGGTCGGGTCAAGGCAGAGGATTTGCCGACCTCTCCCGGCATCATTCAGGCACCTTTGGGCGACGCTTCCAACGATCAAACCGAGGAACGATCACCTGGGTCCATGGCGCTCGGTATCGGCGACGATATGTCTGAAGCAGGAGACTCTACGTTCTCATGGGGTGGACTGGCATCATCTTCAAGCCGCGCAAACTCAATCACCACCTACGTTCCAGGCTCTGCTCCATCTACGAGCGGAGGTTCACGCTCGTCGGTCCCATCATCATGGAGGCTCCCGTCAGTGAAGCATCGTCGTGGGCACAAAACTCCTCTCGGGTGGACGGATGCCCATGCGTGTTGTTCAGTCCATCAGCCCACTCGTTTTAGGACGCCCGACCACCCAGCTCGCACTCCTGACGTGCCCGTTCGTCGTCCAGCCTCACGGTCTCCCGACTCGGTCGACTCGGTTTCCAACGAAGAAGATGGCCCTCCTCCCCCTCGCAAAAAGTCGAAGCTGACGCCTTTGCCGGAATCACCACAGGATCCGGACTTCTTCATGTCCCCTCGCGGTTCTCGCTCTGGAACGATGCACGGTGATCCCATCAATTCTGTCGATCCTGCCGCGGAGTCCGTCACAGAGCCCAAGTCCCCTGCTGCGGAGTCTGTCACGGAGCCCGAGTCGGAAGCCGATTGACCAGAACTTGTCCAGGCCTCGCCAGTGTCTATCGTACCTATGACTCTCAATGCTCTCAAATCAATGACCCGTTCTATTATGCTTGATGCCGCTTGATATTGTGGCCTGTGACTGAGTCGTTTGAGATATCGGTGATGCTCAGCTGTCTGCATCGCCTCCTGAAATCTATCCACACCTCGTCCATCTCCACGACAACACTCGCCAACGCCCAGCACCGAGCAAGCATCACGTATTCAAGTACAGACTAACAGACACAGCAGCACACTCCACATGTCATCAAGACACCTCAGCACGGAGTCTGAGGGCGAGCAGGGCGTCGCGGGCGCGTCCGGGCGCAAACTGTGTCGTTGCAGGACGCGGTGTGGTTCGGAGGGTCGGTGGGTGCATTGGCGGACTTACAACGACCATGTTGTCGACTTTGACGAGGCCGACTCCTCGGGCTCTGACGAAGGCCTGGGTGGCGCGTCTGACGGCGGCGGTTGGACGGAGGATCGGATGGATTCTGCTGCAGAGGACTTCGGACAGGTGAGTAGTATCGACTGGAAAGGGGAGGCTGGTGATGTCCGAGTTCTCTGATTCTTTCCCAACCTTGCTTCTTCATCTTCACTTCAGGGTATGGATTACTCTGATGAGGACGAGCTGTACCTGGGTCTCAACGAAGGACTGCTTCCCGCTCAAGAAGATCTGCTGGCGGGCGGGTTTGCTCTGGACGGAAACGGTGTCGGCGAGAGCGATTCGGACTGTGGTTCGACAGCAGCACCCACCTCACAGCCAGAGTGGCTATGGCTGATGGAGATCATGCTGGTTTGGTGCAACGTCGTTCACGGTGTCTCGGATCGTACATGCGAGCAGCTCCTCACCTTTCTCCAAGCTGTCGCGTACACGTTCTTGGCCGGCTCCACCGCTTCGAAGCAAAGGCCAGCTCCGAACCCTCGCATCACTCGGGTCAGGAAGTCTCTTGGCCTAGAGGGTTATGGAATCACTTATGCGCTATGCCCGGATCGAACTTGCTGGACTCCGCATCTGCTCAAGACCGCGATCGAGCTCCAGACCAAACTATGCAGACGATGTGGCACGGCACTATTTTACGATTTATCCGCGAACCCATCAAACACCCCTTCGCAACAGAACAATCCTCTCTCGCAGCGCCAAGTCAAGGTTCGATTTCGGTACGAGCCGATCTCGCATTGGATCAAACAGCTACTACCTCAACCGGACGTTTTTGCTTCTTGCAAGAAGTACCAGCAACAACCGCGCCCCCCCCGGCATTTACCGCGACTTATACGACGGCTCGGAGTGGGCCGACCGTGAGGGCGATGATCGGTTCGACCTCGTTCTTCATCTTTCACTGATGATAGACTGGGTTCAGCCGTTCTATCGACTAGGGACATCGTCGTACAGCTGCGGCGTTATTTCGGTTCGGGTAGACAACCTCCCCTTCCAAATGCGCAACTCTTCTTCGTACACGCATGTCTGCTGTATCCTGCCCGGCCCGCAAAAAGCCCACATCGGACGGCCTTCAAGCGGCGCTCGAAATCATCGTCACGGAACTCCATCGGCTTCACAAAGACGGCATCCAAGTCGACGAGCTCATTGACGAACGGACACGTCAACCCCTCAAGGTTCGGATCAGACTTGCGCGCCTATTGGCGGATACCGATGCACGCACAATGACGGTTGGGTTTCCAGGTCACTCGTCCAAGGGGCAGTTCTGTCCGTGGTGCACGGTGGACGAAGGGGAGTGGGTCAAGTTGCTGCTGCGAGGGGAGGAAGGGTCGCCAAGGAGCGAGGCAGACCATCGACGCAACTGTGTGAAGGCTTTGCCAGATGCTATACCGCGGCTACGCCCTTTTCAGGTGGACGCACTACGACGCGATCATGCCGCGGCCACCTGCGTTCTCTACAAGCTACCCGGATGGTCAAGCTTGGCCCACGCGCCCGTAGACGTGATGCATAACCTTGATCTTGGGCTATGCAAGCATTTCTGGATGCAGACGTGCGTCGATGGCAGCCTCATCGACTCGAAAGACCTACAAATCTGCAAAACGATTCTTCAAGAGACGACATATCCCACTGGAATCACCCGGATCAGTCCTGACCTGGGCCAGACATCAGGGGGGACCCCGACCGCAGCCGGCTGGTCGATCCTGTCTCAATACATCATGCCAGTTCTCCTCGCCTCATCCTGGGCCACTCTTCTGCAAACATCGGCACAAAAGACCTTCCACAGCAAAAAGAAGAAGATGGTCAAGGAGGGATTGGCCGCTATTGCCGCAAGCTCAGCATCCAACCTTGTCAGCCCAGAGCTAGCCGGTAATGCGTCGACTTCGACGTCGATACATGCTCCTGCCATCGCATCATCTTCGACATTAACTCCCACACGTGCACCGCCGACGTCGACACATGCTCCTGCCATCGCATCATCTTCGACATTAACTCCCACACGTGCACCGCCGACTTCGACGCTTGCTCCTGCCGTTGCATCATCTTCGACGTTGACTCCCACACGCGCGGCAGCGGTGCGTAGCCGTGCCAGACACGGCAAGCCCCGCAAAGGGAAAGAACCCGAGCCCCCCAAAGAAAAAGAACCAGAGTTTACTAAATCAGTACCGATTGCTTCAATACTGGAAGCATCACTGGTGCTCGCCAGGGCGTGTCGATTGGCACACGGCAGGATCATAGAAGAGCCTCAAATCACAGTGCTGCACATGAGCTTGGTGACTTTCGCGACTCTGATTGCCACCCAAATTGGCTCCCCCCCTGGGTCACCTACAACTACCACATTGCCCTTCATATTGCCGATCATATTCGCCGTCACGGTCCAGCGTGGGCCTACTGGAGCTATCCACAAGAACGATCCTACGGACTGATGAAACGAGTGAGTAGACTGTGGTCTGTAGGGGTCGAGTCGTGATTCGTGTTCTATGTGCTGAATTCACTTGTCTCCTCTTCGTAGATCAGGACCAACAAGCACCGTGGTGGGGAGTTGGAACACACCATGCATACTCGCAGCGAAGATCGTCATCGTATCATGGCCGTTCTGGAGTCAATGCCTGTCACGCCTCTCTCGCGGATACTGCGCGGCATCATCAGGGCCGAAGCAGGGACTGAAGCAGGACCCGAAGCAGGGCCCGACGCAGGGTCCGGCGGAGGTCCCCAGAGCACTGGTTTGCTTCCCGACGAGTCAGGACTCCGTGACGAGGGAGACAACGGTGACGGTGACGAGTCAGGAGTCCGTGACGATGGAGACAACGGTGACGATAACGATGCTACGAGCGACCCCGACGGAAATAGCACCGACCGTCCGATAACCCTCAGCATTGCAGATCTCCAGCGCATATGCTCATTGGCCAATCAACATCGCAATGAGGGTCAAGCTCTGTTCGTTCCCCTCTTCGACTATACCGGCCGCACGCGTCAGCTTGCCCTCGACTCCAGCGCGTACTATGTCGCCAAACTTGCTGTCGGGGAATTCGTACTGCGTCCGAGGAACAAACGTCACGGGCCACGATCAGACCCGTCTGCATGCTTCGTATCGACGCCGACAGGGTCAAGACTGGCGCATTTCCATTCGATCGTCCGCTTACCTTATTTCGACGAACGTCTACGCGAACAGTTCAAGGAATACGCCGTGGTATACATTCTCGATGCGATTGCCTGGCCAGCTAGTCCCGGGTTGTCGTCACCGACGTGGAATCAACTCGGATACCTCGCCGCTCGATCCCGGTCTGGCGTCCGAACCATCATCAAGATCGATAACATCTTGGGTCCTGCCATTGTCCTACCAGGCTCCCGCATTCTCGATGATCAAGACGGCGTAATCGCGACCATGGTGCAGACCACGAAGAAGACTTGAGCTCATACGCCTAACGCAGTATGTGAGTGCGCTGACTGGCCTCCTTTACATACTTCCATCGTCTCATGTTCTCGTTTGCTGATTGCTGAACGACAAGTATCATATCTTGCAGTCCTCGGTGCTCTCTTTGCCCTGCCGAGGCCCGAGTGCCGCCAGCTGTCAATTTGCATGACAACTCAGACCACTGCTTTATGCTCGTGGAGGGAAAGATCAAAGAACTATGTGGATTGTGATCGAGTCGAAATAAACGAACAAACTGACCGAACGATTGAATAGGCGAAACCCTTAACCCAGCAGCGGACAGGCTAACTGGCTGACAACTTCTGCAACCCTCTCCCCCTTAATCTCCGGCTCCTGTCTAACCAGGTCCGGCGTCGTCCCCACCTCACTCTGAGTCCTCCTCATCGTCACTTCGCTCGGGGTCATCGGCCTCATCGCTATCTTGATCGCTGCGGCGAAGGATATTGCCGTCGACGGCGCTGAGGTCGCCGTCCTCGTTGCCACGTTGACTGGGTGTGGAGAACATTGACCAGTCCGGGTCTTCGCCCCAGTCCTTTGCAGCTTTGACCACAGAGAACCGATCTTCAAATGGACCAGCATTGTCCGATACATCGACGCACGCATCCGGGTTTGCTTCTGCCCAGGATCGAGCAACCATCCACCGACGAATGTTGGAAGGCAACGTAAATCCAGGAGGTACGTCTTGAAGGCGCCGAGGCGGAAGCGTGATTTTGGCCGGCTGACGCTTTCGCTTCTTGTCCAAACTCTCAAGCTGTGAGATGAGGCACGCCGAGCGCCAGATCAGACCCACCCGACGGCGAGCTGTGTACCCGGATGGGTCTTCGTCCATACCATCGTTGTCCGAGTCGGCGTCTGAGGATGATCGACGTGGAGCCCTGCCTTTGCCCTTGTCTTCAACGGGCACCCATTCGTCTTCTTCATCACTCATAACGAATTTCTGAACGGCAAACTCCACATCCGCCCGCACCGCCCCTTGTCGCACCTGACGAGCATCGTCCTTCTCCTTGGGCTTCGAAACCTTCGCACCATCAGAGAAAAGGTAGTATCGGTCGATCCGCAGCGCTTTGGCACGCGCCACCGATTTCCGTTCTCGGCGCGACGTTTCTACGGACCGAGCTAACGCAGCTTCTTTTTTCTTTTGACCAGTAGATGAGAGCGAGCGTGTGTATTCTGTGGCCCAACCGTCGAACGTTACGGCGCACCTCGCGATGAGTTCTTCGAGCGTCATATCGGGCGGGACACCACACCTCTGCCGATGAGCCAGCATGTATCGGAAATACCGGCGGAGTTGATTCTGGTTGATCGGATCGTTGTACGGGCGACCTAAGTGCAGCCGAAGTTGATCTCCGCTGGTGAGCTCCTGTTCCGCGCTTTGAGACTCGCTGGGACCCGACGTCTCGGTACTATGAGAAGGAGGATGCTTCGGCCAAGCGCCACGGGCGGGATACGCCTGCTTAACGATGTTTTTTCCTCCTCGCAGTCCACCATACCCGACGTAAACGAGCCTGCGGAAACTTGCATGCAGCTTTGGAGTCCGATGTTTTCTCGAAATAGGCGGCGCCGACGGACCTCCATTCGGGTTTCGACCCAATCGATTCAACTCTTTACGTTGTTTGCGAGTCGTCACTTGAGCGGACTGGGACGCGACCCCACTTGTCGCCGACTCCAACAGCTCCTCTAGGATAGCCACACGTTCTTCGAGAGTACGAACCTCGGCTGCACTTGCGGTTCTTCCCCTATGGGCAGACGGGCTAATAGTGTAGGGGCTGGGCTCGGCCATACTGATTTACTGACGCAGAGTCGCAGACCGTAGTAACCTGACGCAGAGGGAGGACGTGGAGAGATCAGAGCACAACGATTGACCCCAACTGACTTTGATTCTTGACTTTATATACGACAGACACGGAAGCTGCTGACAGTTGACCGCTAAGCAATTATCCCCATCCTGTGATTCCTCAGTAGTCTGCACAGGTCATCAATTGCAAGCAAAACCGGGAGATCAAGGAGGTCAGGCTCGTCAAGGAGGTCAAGGAGACGGTCCACAAGCAAGCGAGGTCGCGAGCATCGTCCGTCCGTCAGGAGAGGAAACACGGTGAGGGGGCGGGGGCAATCCGTAGGGCGCGATGCCGCGATCGACTCGAAGCCCGGTGGCAAGGAGAGCCTGGAGAAGCAAAGCATAAGGGAAGCGAAGGGCGGGGCGACGAGGGTGAGGCGAACCGACGGGAAAAGATATCTGGAGGACTGGAGTAGAGTAGGGAGGAAGGGCTGTGAGCGGAACCTGTACAGAGCTCAAGCTCGCTGCTCGAAGAGCTGGCAATCACCATACACCGCGTACCATGTATGCGCAGCATCATGCCTAACTCCTGTACCGATACGCAGCGCTTGAAGCTTGAACGGATTGACCAAGCGAGGAAGGAGTCGCGGGCGGGAGGGTCAAGGGAAGCGACAAACACCCCCTGAACCTGGGAAGACGAAAATCTCACGGAAAGGCAAATCCAACATCCGAATACGCTCAGAAAACTGGAGCGTATTCAAAAGACATCCGAATACGCTCAGAAAACTGGAGCGGATTAAAAAGTTTTCGAGGACGGAAACTACGTAGTTTTCACCCAGTTTTCATCCACCGAATACTGGTTACCGTTTCGCAGTGGATGCTGGCCGCGACACAAGGAGGATGCCAGGGCCCGGGGAGGTGTGTGTCGGAAGAATGTGCCGCACGCGGAGTTCCGAGAGCTCTAGTGCGGATTTTGCATATTACGGGCTCGCGTCTCAACTCTCAGGAAATCTGCAGCGGCGCCATAGACGCGCCAAAGACGCTGTAACTTGCAGTGAGACCATGCAGCGTTGGGGAAGCGTCTGAGGCGCGTCCACTCTCTCTCTCTCACAGCTGCATCAGGAGCGTCCGTCGACGCGGTCGGCAAGGATCAGGCGTCGACGGACGCGCCATCCACGCGCCTCCAACGCGATTCAGACACTCTCCAGCGTACGCTCAATAGACGCTGCTCAGACGCTCCTCGAACACTGTCTCGAAGTCGCATATATGCCCTGGTACGATTATCATCAGGTACTGCGTTTGGAAAGAATCCGAGTTCGGGTCCAATGGTGTAGCCGTGTAGGAACGAGGACAACGGGATGAGAACTGTCAACTGAGAAAGGATTAAGGGTCGAAGAGAAGCGGGAGCGAAGAGCATGCAGAGGAAGAGAACTGAGGAGCAGGGTCAGGAAGCAGAGCCGAGGAGCAGAGAAAGAATCGCAGGCTGGATCGTAGGAGAGGACCAAGAGTCCAAGAGGCTCGATCGGAGTTTGGACAGTTGGACTCATTCGTCCGTGATTTCAGAGCTAGGAAGCATTAAGCAAAAGGGAAGCTTGTGAGAGATGCTGTTCACTTGAAGGTGTGCTGTTGAACTCACCTGAGGCCAGGGTATCGGATTTGGTCCGCCGTCAGCTTGATGCGCCCGTTTGAGTGGGCTTCAATGAGGATGTCCAGGATGTCGCTACGCACTGCTCCGCTCTTGAATTTGATGTTCGCCGACTTCAAGATTTGCGTCGCATCCTTCTTTGAAAGCCTCTGAAGGTGGACAAGCAAGTGTCAGCTCGGGTCTCCTCCCATCTTGAGACGAACACAAAGTGAGGCATTACCTTAATCGCATTAGCAGTTATAACGCCTTGCTTGAGCTCCATAGACACTCGAGCCCGTTTCTTGTCTGTCTTGCTCGTCGAGGGTCCTGCTTCTGCGTTCTGAGTCGACGACTGCGCATTGGACGATCCGATCTTGAATGCCAACTTGATCCGTGCGCACACCTTCGCGATGTGGTTGTGGACGAGTGGCTGAGTGGAACTCCCTCGGTCGATGAGCTGTTGCCGGCCAATATGCCAGATGCGCAAGAGCGCAGAGAGAAGCTTGAATGCATTGGCGGTACGCCGGTACGTCCCCAGGTGTCAGCGCTCGAGAGCGGTGTGTCGTACTTCCATCGACCAATTGCTCGATGCCCGAAGCATTATCCGAGCTCGTCCTCATCGTCGATAGTCGCAGGGTCGAGCTTCTCCAACTCCTCCAGCCAGGCAACAAAAGCAGGATCTCCATTCGAGTCTTTGGATGCACCACAGGAGTCGACCGTCTCGAGAAGTTGGAGCGCATCGTCGACCTCCTCAGTTTCAGGAAGCTCCGAAAATCGAACCTGCAGAGCAGACCGAAGAGCCATAGCGGTTGGATCCTCGAGCTTGGAAGCATCCACGGCGCGCATGTTGCCGAGAGCCGGGGAAGGGACGGCAGAGGTCGTCTGGGGAGCTCGCTGACTTGACGCAGGGGCAGCAGTTGTGATCTTGAAGGGAACAGGAAGCTTCGAGCCCATTTGCGTGGTTGGATCCGAATTCGTAGCCGGACGGGATACACTTGTGGGAGCTGGGCGGAATATGGTTGCTTTGGGAGCTGCACTCGAGGCCTTGTGAACGGGAATGGTGATTTCCTTCGAGATGCTGCTGGCCGATGCTTGAGCTCGAACCGGAATGATAATGCCACTTGTTCTGGTACCCGCAGTCTCCTGGAGATCAGCAGCTGATTTCACTGCCCCTTGTTTCGTCTCTGATTGGAAAAATATACATCGTCAGAGTGCACTGTGCATAAATGCGCCTTATAAGTTATAACATTGGGGGGAACGCGTCTTACCGTGAGGATCACCCATCTCACCATCACCATCAACATCTTTCATCTCCTCATCTGATTCGTCATTGCTGAAGTCAAGACCACGCTCCTTTGCCAGCTGGTTTAAACGCTGAACTGCAGTCAGAGCCTTGGACTTCTGTTTCTTGCTCTTGGGCTCTGTCGAAAGAAGGAAAGAGTTCACGTTATCCAGGTCCTTGAGTCTTGAATGTATGCACTCGCTAAGCTACTCACCATCTTCTCCACTGCTGTCGACATCCTCAAACGGGTCGGGAGTCAACTTCCTCGCGCTTGTAGAAGCAGTCTTGTTCGAAGCAGGTCGCTTCTTCGACGACGATGACTGTGAGGTCTGCTGTGTCGAGGATATGTTCTTTGAGGTGGAAGAGGGTGCGGCCGTCGCTTTGGTCTGTTGCTGTTCCGATTTGATCGCCTTCTTCCTCATGAAGCCCTTGTGCGACTTCAGATGTAACAGGATCCAGATGAAGGGCTTGTAAAACATGTCGCACCACGCGAGCTCGGGAAACTGCTCGCCGAGCAGTTGTGCGAACACAATGGTTCGTAAGTAGGAAGCTGCGTATGCTAGAAGATCATCGATGTATTAGAAGGCTAAGTACAAAGGGAAGTGAGGAAGAGAAAAGAGGTGACTGGAAGAATGGCGTGGGAAATGTGGAGGATGGAAGTGTTGCTATGCGGGAGTGTGGGAAAGGAAGAGAGGAAGATAATGATAATAGATAAGATAACTGGCCATGTGGCTTCGCCACGTGTTGCCAGCACATCCCCACCCAAAAAGAGACAACTGTCCTCAGACCTCAGTTGTGGATGGGCTGTGCTGGACAGGGTCCATGTGGCTTCTTTATCTTATCTTATCACCTTCCCTTTCTCTCTACTTTCCTCTTGTCCCACACGCATCCCGCATAGCAACACCCTGCCTCCACTTCCTTCCACTTTTCCCACGTCACACTTTTCTCTCGCCCTCATCTTTACCCTTCTCGAGCTAGCCTCAGATCCCCAGGCGTGTCTTAGCTCCACTTCTGTATGTGTGGGAAAAATTCCCAGGTGATGTGGAGGGGTTGACCCAGCTCCAATCACGTACCGTTCGCTAGAACGCCTGGGCTGAAATGTGACATTTTGCTTGCGATGTCAAAAGACTTAGTCGTTTCAGCGGCCTCTCACTGTAGCAACAGCCAGCTCACCGCTCACATGGTCCGTGCACACCCACACCCACACTCACACAGCACACTCACACAGCACACTCACACCCACACCCATGCTCGCACTCACTCACTAACCCACGCACACAGCACACGCACACGCACTCGCACTCGCCCTCGCACTCACTCACATGTACTTAGTCAGAGTCAATGCACAGCCCACAGGTCAGGTCAACATGTCATTCTCATCATCCATGCACGCTCGGACAAGGAGCAGCTGACCGCCTAGCTCGAAGAGGCGCTCACGAAGCGGCGCTCAGCAGCTCACTCAATAGCTCTCTCAGCAGCACTCTCGGCAGCACTCTCAGCAGCTCTTTCCGGACATGTGTGCGCGAGACAAAGGGAGGGTGTTCAGTATTCAGTCATCTGGCAGCGAATGCTACTGTGTTCATTGCTGGCTGCCGAGCTGGGAAGCGATCTGAGTGGTGGCTGGGAAGGCTCCTGAAACGACTAAGTCTTTTTACATCGCAAGCAAAATGTCAGTTTTAAGACCAGGCTGTCTAGCAAGCTAGACGTCCTTCGGAGGCTTTTAAGCAGTCACGTGAGGTTGTTTCGGAGAGGACGAAACAAAGCACTGGACTGAATTGCCGACGTCGGCTTGCTACAGACAGCCTGGTGATATGAGGCTATTCTCGAGCTCATCCCTTGTACCTAGTTCTTTCTCTTGGTCATTCATCACTGCTCATACAACTGTCACTTGCACATACTACTAGCAGAACATTCTCTAGTTTAGTATATGGTGATGAGAGTGGTTTCTCTTCACTGAGCGAACGACGCAGGTGAAGAAACCTACGACAACCTTCATTCCCTCCCTGATCCCTTCACTCCTCACCTTCTCACCACTACCTTAACCGCTCACCCTGCTTTTCATCCTTCCCTCTTCTTTCCAACGACCAACATCGCTCAACCTCTTTCACCTACACTTTCGTTTTCAAGACCTCCAGCCTTCACTGCTCGGGCTTCTTTCCTGCTCCAGTGCACGTCGAGGTCGAGAAATCCCTCCGCCAGTCCGCCTACAATGCCAACGCAACTCCATACCGGTGCTCTCAACTCTGGCTCTTTCCCATCACACCTTTTCCCGCTCTGCGCCCCCAATATGCGCGCCGAACTTCGTCTCTCGCCCGTCGGCTTCGGTCCGTCGTTTGCTTCCAAGACTTTCACCTTCGACCGTCCAGCTACCCTTGAGATCGATGGCCACGCTCCTGGCATGAGCTTCCTTCCCGCTCCGGCTTCGGACAACGCCATACTCCCTTCTTACGCCTTGGTGATCGACCAGGCTTTTGTTCACTTCAACGGGTCCTCGTTCACGCTGAAGTCGTGCTCATGGCATTCCGACTCGGTGCTCGTCAACAAACAACTTCTCGGTGACAACATCCACAAGCTCAAGGATGGCGACGTGCTGCGCTTTGGAGAATATCTCAAGAATGCTCGTCGATTCAAAAGCGAGTGCGCTGTCCGCGTTCACATCTCTTTCCCTCCTTCGCCCAAACGTGCGCCCACGACCACGAATTGGCCAGGAGTACACAAGCTTCTCGACGGCCTTCGGAAGGAACAGGAACATCGTCGACCAGGTCGGCAGTCAGATTCGGCGTCTCCTACCAGTCCAACCTCACCTGCGGTACCTCTACCATCATCAACTTCATCACGTCCTGATCCACCCCCCGGCAAGAGTTACGGGGACGTGATCAACGAGCTGCATTCCCGCTTGCCTGTTATGGATACATCGGTCTTGCCTCCAGCTGCAATCAGTCCGGCTTCGGCCTCCCTCTCCCCGCATCCCGACTTTCCTCCTCCTTGCGTTGAGTCAGCCGTCGCGACGCCATGCGCCGCAAGCATCCACCATTCTCCGATCCGCACGATACCGACTTCGGGACTGACGTCGGTACTGGGTTCGGTACCGGCTTCCTTCTGCTCCAATTCCACGCCCACCTCCGACAGCATCACCTCTTCTGACTCAGCTGTCGCCCACGGTGCTCCTACAAGCCCTTCGTCCATCGTCGCCCCCAAGATCACCGTCGGGGCAATAACACCATATCCTGATCAGGTCAGGTCATCGGTCGAAGTTCGAGACCAAGCTTCTGGGTCCGCTTCGTTCTTCAGTGATGCTGCAGCCACTCGTACGGCGCCAATCGTCTTCGACGTCGACACGACCGCAACCCACTCATCTGGATACGCAGATTCGGCACGAATCGCGGTTTCTCGAGCACGAGACGCGTGGTTGATAGCGCGACGGGCAGTGGTCGACGCTGGCGTGGCAACTGCAACTGTTGCTTCGGCTCGTATGCGGACCGCATGGATTCGCGCACGCTCTGACCTTGCTGTCTCCGCTTTGACTCCCAACCGATCTTCAATCGCATCGCCCTCGTCCCTATACCCTTCCATCCCGACAGTTGACGACCTGTGCGACACCGGGACCCCCAGCATCAAATTTTCAGCTCCCGCAGCAACTTGGTCGCCTTCGACTTCCGTGGCTACTCCGACCTCTGCTCTTTACCCTACTCCCCAGTTGACTTTGCAGGATCCTTCCCCTTTCATGGGTCCCGCGATCGCCTTTGCACACCTCTTTGCCGCATTCTCCGCCTTCCAACTTCAACAGTCGTTCTCGGCATCATCTTCGAACACATATCCCATTCAACATCACGCGCAATCCCTCCCATATCGTCTCTATCCGTACCTTCCTGCGCTTCCTCCCATCCACTTTCGCTGACCGTTCACCCCCTACAATTCTTGCCCCGTCAACGACTCGGGACAGTCGTCTTCCGTCGGTGGGGATGATGATGATGATGATGGTTTTTAACGTCTGTGGAACTACTTTCTAAACACGACTACATGTTCAACACTAAGACGAGCGAGAAGCGCTGACTCCCCTACAACGCGAGTAGGGATTATTCGTGCCGGTACTACGGATTCCACTGTTGGCTGCACAGTGAGTGGCTTGGATCGGAGAGGTGGTAGCGATGGTTCCGACTGGCAGAGAAACTCTGCCCTCCTCGAAATTCATCTCAGAGTGAAGGAATACCCGTGCGCGCGGGTCTACACCGCCCAACTGACCGGTCCTCGTCGTCATGACGCGCATCAAGGCCGGAAGTGATAAAAAGAAACTAACCCTCCTCCATAGCAGCCGCCGTTGCTGCCCCGTCTCCCTCACCACTGGTCGGCTGCGCCGCGGCCGAACCGGTCTGCCTTGCTGCTCGTGCTGCGCCCGCGACGATGCGACGGGCGACTTCGTGCTTGCGCTTGCGTTCGCCAAGTTGGCGGGCGCGAGCGAGACGTGTTCCGGTAGGAATAGTGACTGCATGCACTTCCTTGCAGTAGCGTGCTGCCGCGAAGCACCCGGGTGAGAAAGCCGAGTGCGGACCGTGGCAATGATAGCAGCGTGGGATTGCCTGCACCGAGTCCTCAGCCGCCTTAGACATGAGGCAGGCCCCGCTCCCTGCCGAATGGCCCTCAGCCGCGCAATCCTTGCAACGGGGGGTCAGTTCCTTGCACCGTGCCGTTGAGTGGTGCTGGGAGAGGCAGTGGTCGCAATGCTCCGAGGCCCGCTGCTCCTTGTACGGGCGGACGGGAAAACGTTGGCCGAGGATCGAAAGCCGTGTCGTGTCTGCCGGCATCCGTCCACCGGGCAGAGAAAAGAGCACGGATGAGCTCCGTTGAATGCTGAGCGCCTCCGGTCGGCCGAGGCGACGCGGGGGCTCTGGTAGGGGGCATCCGACGGCGGCGGTAAGCTCGTCGGAAAGGATTTCGTCAGGAACTTGCTCGCCATCAATGAAAGTCGGAACATTCATGAGGACAAAGCGGTCCCATTGGTTGTCGATCTCGACCTTGTCGGCAGAGAATGTCGCCTTGATGAGGTCGTGAAGAGAGAAGAGCTCGGAGACGGCGCAAGAACCGAGAGGTCGCAAGGCCAGGCCAGACGGAACGTGCTTGATGGTGTCGATGCCTATGTGAGAGGGAGCATTGGCGGCGGCAAAAGCGTCCAAGATGGTCTTCTTGAGGAAGTAGGCATGTTTGGAACGCAAAGAGTGCTGGCTGGACAGGCGTACGTAAACCGTGTCGTCCGTGCCACTGGCCCTCTCGAGCGCTTCCTCGGCGCTGCCGGCACCGCGACCGCGGAGACGGAAGCCTTGAAGAGGTCGAAGGGGTGGTGGGTCCGGGCGGGCTTTGACGGATGTCCCTTTTTGAGGTCGCGGGAAGGTGAGTTTCCGGTCGTTGGGTGCTGCTGCAGCGGCGTACGAGTCGTGAAGGCGGATGCGATCCGCAGAGGCCTTGTCAGCGGGGTCCCAGGCGTTGAGTGCTTTGATGAGCACCTCCGGTGGCGCGTGCGCTCCAGGAGTGAGCGCCTGCCTAAATGCTGCTTGCGCGCCGGCGGCGAAGAGGCGGGCAGAGTTCGGGTCTTGCGCACCAGATGACTCAAGGTCACCAAGGTCGCGCAAAAAGCGGTCGATAAAGGCCGCCACCTTTTTGTCGGCGGCGCGGCGCTTCTCGAAGAGGTCGGCTTGAACGGCGTAAAGCTCGTTGCTGTTGGGTGCGCGCGGGAAGGCTTGCTGGCGGATGCATTCCGTCGCAGCGGTCTTAGCGGCACGGGTGGGTGGCAAGCTCGCGTCGGTTGACGCAGCCGGCGGATCTTTGCGTTTCGATGCTGGGGATGAGATCGCGGGGAGCGGATGCGTCAGGCGGCCGCGAGGCTCCCGCGTTGAGGAAGCCGCGCCGCAAGGTCGAACTTGAGCTCATGCTGTCTTTTTTGTCGGTGGGGATGTGCTGGACAGGGTCCATGTGGCTTCTTTATCTTATCTTATCACCTTCCCTTTCTCTCTACTTTCCTCTTGTCCCACACGCATCCCGCATAGCAACACCCTGCCTCCACTTCCTTCCACTTTTCCCACGTCACACTTTTCTCTCGCCCTCATCTTTACCCTTCTCGAGCTAGCCTCAGATCCCCAGGCGTGTCTTAGCTCCACTTCTGTATGTGTGGGAAAATTCCCAGGTGATGTGGAGGGGTTGACCCAGCTCCAATCACGTACCGTTCGCTAGAACGCCTGGGCTGAAATGTGACATTTTGCTTGCGATGTCAAAAAGACTTAGTCGTTTCAGCGGCCTCTCACTGTAGCAACAGCCAGCTCACCGCTCACATGGTCCGTGCACACCCACACCCACACTCACACAGCACACTCACACAGCACACTCACACCCACACCCATGCTCGCACTCACTCACTAACCCACGCACACAGCACACGCACACGCACTCGCACTCGCCCTCGCACTCACTCACATGTACTTAGTCAGAGTCAATGCACAGCCCACAGGTCAGGTCAACATGTCATTCTCATCATCCATGCACGCTCGGACAAGGAGCAGCTGACCGCCTAGCTCGAAGAGGCGCTCACGAAGCGGCGCTCAGCAGCTCACTCAATAGCTCTCTCAGCAGCACTCTCGGCAGCACTCTCAGCAGCTCTTTCCGGACATGTGTGCGCGAGACAAAGGGAGGGTGTTCAGTATTCAGTCATCTGGCAGCGAATGCTACTGTGTTCATTGCTGGCTGCCGAGCTGGGAAGCGATCTGAGTGGTGGCTGGGAAGGCTCCTGAAACGACTAAGTCTTTTTACATCGCAAGCAAAAATGTCAGTTTTAAGACCAGGCTGTCTAGCAAGCTAGACGTCCTTCGGAGGCTTTTAAGCAGTCACGTGAGGTTGTTTCGGAGATTGGACGAAACAAAGCACTGGACTGAATTGCCGACGTCGGCTTGCTACAGACAGCCTGGTGATATGAGGCTATTCTCGAGCTCATCCCTTGTACCTAGTTCTTTCTCTTGGTCATTCATCACTGCTCATACAACTGTCACTTGCACATACTACTAGTAGAACATTCTCTAGTTTAGTATAGGATGCGTGAGGGAAAAGAGAGAAGTAGAGAATAAGAGAACGAGATAAGATAAGATAAAGAAGCCACATGGACCCTGTCCAGCACATCCCCACCGACGAAAGACGACTGTCCCGAGTCGTGGTTGTGGAGGGAATTGCAGTCAGTGTGAGCCAAGAAGAGAACGGGGAAGGAAGCGCAGAGAGTATGAGGAGGTAGAAGGGTTGGAGGATGTGCTCAAGATCAACGAAGGGCGAAAATGCAGATGATGACAGTGACCTGTGCCAGAAGAGCGTGCCAAAGCAGCCCTCTGCTGAGGTCGATGGTCGAACTGAAAGGAGCTGGAGATGCAGAGAATGTTGATGCGACTGTGGAAGAACACGATTGAGGAATCGAGAAGCAGGGGAAGCGAGCTGTGGGAGATGTTGGAAGCATGGAGGTAGGGTGTCGATGTGCGAGCTGGGAGGCATTTTCTCCAAGGCGCGGAGACCGAACATTGCGCTGCGATCGACATCCATACACTGAGCTCGATCCACTCGCCGCACAAGGCGCATCGGTTTTGACAGGGTATGCTGGGGTGGACCGCATAGTCATCAGTACCGTCCGTAAACGGCTGAGCGCAAGCTCGATGGCAGCGGCACGATTCGTCACAGCGGCACGATTCGTCAAAGGGGAAGCCGGGGCTGCTGAAGGCGATGAAGTCGTAAGAAGTTCCTCGCGAGACGCGGTCCAAGCTGCACGGACGCGGTCTATCGCCAACGTGGCCGAAGCCACGGAGGGGCAACAACAAAACCGAGTGGGAGTCTCGTCGATGTCGGACGCGACAGTCGCTGAAGCACTTGCTTGCGCAGAGAACGAACGCTGAGCGGTGAGGGCGGCGTAGACGAAAGTCTCCGGATTGAGGGCTAGGCGACTGGACGGTGACATCGCTTCTGCCAGGAGAGGACTGGAAGCAGGGCTGAGAGGGGTTGCAGGCGCCAGTCCCGAAGTCAGTCCCGAGGTGACGTCGACACGTGCTTTGGCGACGGACATCGGGTTCGGGAGTGTAGATCCAGACGGAGAGGCTAGGGGGGTGGGAGGATGCGCGTACAGGATAGAAGCAGATGGGACCGGGGAGCATGCCGCTGCCGAGCTCGTAATGGGGGAGCTTCGCTCGACGAGCTGCGCAGATGAACGGGCGGTTGCACGTTAATCGGTCGCTGAATGCGAATGCGCCACGGATGTCAGCCCTTGGCGCGCCTCGTGCCCTGGACGACGGTGTTGTCGCAAGTCTGCACCTGGTGTCGTCGAAGCCCGAATCCCCTCCACAAGATCGCGAACGCCCGTCCAATTGGTGCCGGTTGGTGCAGGCGGTGGAGAAGGAGCAGGCGCGCGCGTTGAGGTGCGATCGGGGCCGATCAGAGCAGCAGATGGAATAGTCGTGCGCCGTGAGAGTCGACGTTGAATGCGAACCGTGCAGATGACCATATCGATGAAGTCGAGGTGGTCTCGAGAACCGATCGGCTGGTCAAATTCGCCGAATTCTAACTGGTCACCGTCTTGAAGTTGGATGACGCTATCCTGCTCGCGGGGCTGACGAACGACACGATGGTTGCACAAACTACCGTAGTAGTTGTCCTTCACACCGACGTCTCGAAACCAGAGCTTGTCCTTGTAGAAGGTGAGCTCCGAGAGAGCCTCGGGAAGTGGCGCTGGGAATCGACCGTTGTGGGAAGAAGGGAGGAGTGTGTGTTTTGCATCCCCTCCGAGGTGAATGATGCGATACTCGTTGGCGTAGAATGTGAAGGTTTTGGCGGCGAATGTTGTAAAGCTTCGGGGATGCGGGGAAAGGGTTAGGGTGAAAGTAGACATGATGTGAGGCTAGAAACCCGACGGACGCGTCGAGCGAAGGAGAGCTGGTCTTGAGTCTTGGAGAGCGCAGCGAGGATCGTGGGCGGAGGGGGCACCTCAACCTCAACACCCACACCGTACGCGCGAATCGTCTGAAGAGCTGCTGGGACTTGCGAGCCGCGAGAGTCGAGACGGAGAGTGCCTAGTGGATGAAAGAAGCGCGGTCTCGAGAATCGAGGGGAAACGGCGACTGGCGACGGGCGAGAGTCGAGATGGATGAAATGGTAGAAGAGAAGATGAGGGTGGTGGGAGGGCAAAGCGGTGAAAAGGGTGAGGGAAAGGGTTGTGGTCTGTGGGTTGCTTGGCGTGCGTCGTTCGCTCAGCAAAGCAGATCTACTCTCATCACCATATACTAGATGAACTAGCAGTGAGCAGCAAAGTGCAACCAGTGAAGTGTGAGTGAATGACCAGGAGAGAGAACTAAGTACAGGAGATGAGCTCGAGAAGGGTAACGATGAGAGCGAGGGAAAAGTGTGACGTGGGAAAAGTGGAAGGAAGTGGAGGCAGGGTGTTGCTATGCGGGATGCGTGAGGGAAAAGAGGGAAGTAGAGAAAAAGAGAACGAGATAAGATAAGATAAAGAAGCCACATGGACCCTGTCCAGCACATGGGCACTGGGCAGGAAGGACTGCAACGGACACGGAGTGAGAATGCAAGGGGGCGGGGTGCGCGTGAAGTCGTAGGGTGTGGAAGGGACTGGGATGTGGTAGCTGTGTCGAAATGGATGGAGTCAAGCTGTGAAAGGGCGGCTGGGGTAGAATGGATCATAGATGTAGTCGGAGTGAGGAAAGGAACAGGCCGAGGGAAAAGCGAAGTGGAAACGGATACAGGGGCGATGATGATTGATGGGAGCCCGAACCGCTGTCCACTAGCTGATCGTGACAGGAGCAGTACCCGCCAGAGTACATCGGCACGTCGTGATGTTGAGGAGGAGAGGCGCTGCCGGCTCGATGCTGGATCGTAAAGACGCAAAGCGCAACAGAGCGCGATGGCCGATGATCGATCCAGAGGTCTCAATGCCCATCCGGATTCAGCGCACTCACAACGAGCTCAGTGGCTCGCTTCGCGCCGAGGACGGCAATCACTTGACTGGGATCGGCATAAACTGCGCCTAGAACGTCGGCGTCCTCCTCCGACACGCTGGACATTCGAGCTTGAAGGGCATTCACCGCGAACGAATCCGAAGCTGGCAGCGTACCCGTTGACAAGGCCTCGTACAAGCTCTGGATCGCCAGGACGCGCTGGGTGGCCGAGGGCGAGTGGCTGAGAAGGCGCAAACGGAGACGCTGCTTTTTAGCAGGTTCTTCTGCGCCGTACTTGAGCGTCAGCAGGTACCGGGCGGCTTCGAGTCGGAGATCGTCACTGAGCGATGGGGCAAGAATGATCTTGCTCAACGACTCCGCGGTCTCATCTGGTGAAGCCAAGGGAGTCCCGGGCCGTGTGACAGCTGCAAGAATCTGTTGAGCCAAAGGCGTGACCTCTGTCCCGCGTCCGCTGGCTTCCGCTACACTCTCTGCGAATCGAGGCAGGCCGAGCAAAACCTGTGCAGCCTCCGCAGAGACGAGTTGGGCCGCTTCTTGTTCCGCCTGGTTGAGGAAAAGCAGAGGGGAGAGAGCATCCTCGTCGGAGAGAGCGTGACTGAAGAGAGCAATGCAGGCGGAGATCAGAGGCATAATGGCCTGCTCGTCGGCAGCTTGGGGATCCGCTCGGGCCGGAGAGACGAGAGACTCGATGGTAGCGCGGACCGCCTCCGAGCTGAAGGGGAAACAAGCCCCCAAGGCTGCGATGACCATGAGTGATGCCGTTCGGAGCTCGCTTATGTCGTCCTGTGATGGGACCAAGGCGGCGCATCGAAAGGCGACAGGCAAGATGAGATTGCGTCAGCGTCAGCGTCAGCGTCAGCGTCACCGTCGAGCTGGGTGAGCCGGAGGCCGGGATCGCGTCGTCGGGGGAAGTCGGCATCGTCATTGGCATTGCCGCCGCCGATGGTGAAGCTCGCACGTTTTGGGGGCGTCGCGTCTGTCATCGTTGAGGAGTGCCGGGAGGAAAGACAGGACCGGCTGCGAGAAGGTGGTGGTGGTCGAGAACGTCTTGACGGTGCTGTGCTGTGCTGTGCTGCCGAAACCCGAGAAAGCAGAGGAGATGCCTCGACTCAATGCACCTCCAGGGATCGACGGACAAGCGGGAGCTCGGGTCGGAGACGTGAGAAGGTGAAGTCCAGACGCCAGCGCGCGACGAGGAAAGAAACTGGGCCGACCCACGGAGTCGATGTCGTCCGGTCGTGTGGCCCAAAGCTGCTGGGCCGGTCCACCCAGGGAAAGCGGAGGAGATGCCTCGACTCCACTTGCCTACTGGGATGGCCCGATGGCCGGCACAGAACCCGGAACAGAAAACAGGCCAGCTGTGGAGAAAGGAAGAAAGAAGAAGGCCGTCGAGGGAGGTCTTGAGGAAGAAGTGAAAGTGAAGAAAGTTGGGTGGTAATGTGTGAGAGCTGAGAAGGAGAAAAAAGCAGAGAGATCGAGAACGAGAGAGATGGATGTGCCGATCCGGAGGCGCACTGGAGCTGTTGAGCTCGCGAGGCCGTCCGAGAGGGTCCCGAAACCAGAGGCGCTTTGGAGCTGTTGAGCTCAACGAGGCCAGTCTGGAGAAGGAGCCGGACACGAGACCGAGGCGCGCGAAGTTGTTAGACTGTGGGGCCATCGGCGTGGGTCCCACTGGACTTGGTCGGTGCAAGTCAGTGGTCAAAACCCTCTCATCACCATGTGCGAACACAATGGTTCGTAAGTAGGAAGCTGCGTATGCTAGAAGATCATCGATGTATTAGAAGGCTAAGTACAAAGGGAAGTGAGGAAGAGAAAAGAGGTGACTGGAAGAATGGCGTGGGAAATGCGGAGGATGGAAGTGTTGCTATGCGGGAGTGTGGGAAAGGAAGAGAGGAAGATAATGATAATAGATAAGATAACTGGCCATGTGGCTTCGCCACGTGTTGCCAGCACAGCAGTCTGGCCAGTTTCATCAACGAGTCGATGTAGTTTTCCTTCCAGTCCTTGAAGTTGATCTTGCTGATAATATCCTTGTCTTCCGGGTGTTCCTTCTTGAGCCTTGCTCTAGCCTCTTCGGTGACAAGGTTGACGCCCGCCTCGATCTCATCTTTGCGTTCGTCGGAGATGATTCGACCCTCCTCATCGCGAGTCACGAACTGCTTGCTGTACCTCTTCATGGCCTTTCGAGCAGCGGACTCGGTCCACAGCATGTCCTTTCGGTTAGGGAAGGATGAGAGCGGGCGTTGAGATTGCTGGCGAAGCTCAGTTGCTCGGTCGACTGGGACTTGCTGCGCAGCGGATGTAGACACGACCGTCGTCGAAGTTGTAGATGCCGCCGGCGTTGGAGAGGAAGCAGCTAGAGTAGGAGCAGACGATGCTTGGTTAGCAAGGAGTTGAGCCAACAAAGGATGAGCCATCAGCAGGTCGACCGGGATTTGGTTGACGCTTGATTGATTCCAGGTTGAAGCAGTCGGAACATTGGCAAGAGCCGGGACGTTTGGAGAGGGTCGGATCCGGCGCGTCTCCAAGCTGAGACAAGCTAGAGAAGGGTGGTGGGGGCTGCATGATGAATGCTTGCTTGCTTTGGGCTTGTTGAGTGTTGGTTGGGTGATGATGGTGATGGTTGATGGCTAGATTAGAGGGGAAGGGTTCAGAGATGGTCAAGACTCAAGGCACTGCAAGCATACAAGCACGGCTCACACGGCTGAGATGCTTGAAGTCCTAGGAAGGAAGGCTGGTGGTCTTTGGGTAGAACGCGAGCGTGAAGGCGTGTGAGAAGGAATAGAGAGTGAGCTGAATACTGAGCAAACTGTATGCTGCCTGGTAAACGGACTGTATGCGGTATTGCCCCATATCAATCGCACACTCATGTCTTCCTCTCAGTGGACCTGCATTGACTAGATGTAGAATTGGAGAAGCGCCAGAGATTGCGAGGGAAGGCGTTGCAAACAGTAGTGTACGAAAGGGAATGAGAAGGGCCGAAGGGGGCAGTCCGCAATTGGACAAGATCAAGGTGAGATCGAAAGACGTGGAACAGTAGAGGAGGTACGATCAAAGTTGTCAGCATTAGCAATGCAATCCTCTTCAAGGGGCGATGACACGTTGCTGATGATACTCACCGTCGATCTTTGAAGAGTGACGGCGCATGTAGTCCAGGGTTGACCGGTGGGAGACGTGAGTAGTGCTCGTGCCGGGGGCGAAACTAGTCCGCTTCATCGTGGTCTGTGAGCCACGACAAGCGCCGAAGTACGTACACCCAGCCACCAAGCTCGCAGATGGCCACGGGCTCGATGATGGTCCGGATGTCGAGGATGAACAATTGTGAACTCCATCGACCCTTGATGGTCCCCTCCGCCGTGACTACGTCTTGCAAGCGCCGAAAGAGTATGAAAGCCGCCTGATCGTTGACTGGGGCCTCGTCGTCAAGGTCGTGGTCGGCTCCGAAGCAGATAAAGTGCAAGGCTTTGCCATACGAGATGCCATCATCGTGCCGTGCGAAGAAATGGCAACATCTTCTAGCTCCATCGCTTTCGATGCGACTGCCGCGGACGGTACTGGTCCCCGGAATCTCGAGCTTGCCTCGGTAGAAGTATGGTGGGAGAGGAGTGGGGATTAGGCCTTGCTCTTGGAATGTTCGAATGAGGGCATCCTCTTCGTCGACTTGAGACTGTGTCATTCGTCGGTGCTTTGAGGAGATCTTCGTTGCGAGAGTTGGAACATCGGGAGGGTCGTCTTCGTCTTCAGCGTCTTGAAGGAGTAAGTCGAGGAGGCGGATGTGTTCGAGTTCTCTGACGTTTCTTGCAATGCTAGGGAACGGAGATTTGAATGATCGCAGGGCATACTTGATGTGCCCAACCTCCCGCTCGCATCTGCCTTGGGAAGTGTTACGCATGTTTCCATGGCAGTAGATGAACATTCGCACGTGCAATAGCTGATGTATGGAGATGCTGTAGGATATCGAGACAATCAGAGACTTTCCATATGCTTCAGGACTCATCGGGATACTCACGTTGCTCTGTGTAGAAGTGAAGCTTTCCCTCGCACAAAATCTTGCTCCCATAGGCGGACAAATTGCACAAAGTGATCGTGCATGTCATCAAGTTCCGAAGCGGAGATTCCCCTGTCTGCCATCGCCAAGCGAACACCAGCTTGGAGATGAGACATCATTTGAACCAGCGAGAGAGGTGCACCGATTGCGTAAAGGAAGGATGGCAGGTAAAGGTATGTGACGAGGGTCCATTCGTACATCTTGTAGTACGAGCCAGCCTTCGTCGTTGGCGTCCGAGGCGCCGAATTGGAGAAGGAGGACGGTAAATCTCGAGCGGACTGCTCCAGCAAGGTGGTGAAGAGCTCTTGGTGCTCTTTGGTGAGAGGGAAAGGGTCGTCGGGCTCTTCGGTTGTGAGCGTGTTCCAGATGAGCGAGGGGATGTTGGACCCGAAGAGGTGGAAGACGTCCACGGGAAAGAACAAGGGGACCATGAACGCTGGAGAGAATGCCAGCAATGGCCGACCACCCACTCCCGTGAGCCGCCGAGACTCTCTCCGGTCCGCGGCAGTGAGAGAGTTGGATACCTCGGTAAGATTCTCCTCGAACGAATCCTCAGAGCGGAGCGGGAGATCGTAAGGGTCGTACTGTTGCGGACGATCGCGTGACCGCGCCTTGTCGCCCTTAACCGTCTTGAGGGGGAAGTATCCAACCGATTGACCTTCGTAAGCGTAATTGGCAACCATGTGGCAGTTCCTGCACCCGCAATACCCAGTCGGACCCGTCATGTGATTGATCTTGGAACTGCCTTGCTGATCTGCAGCAGTGGCGACCAACCACGCCCTCCACACGAACCACTCCTCTCGCGCTCCATCCCAAATCCAATACCCATGTGCCGCCCGTGCAAGCTCTTGAACGACGGGCCAGAGGAACGAATCAACGTTGACGGGGTTGTTGGGTCCGGGAACGACGCAACTGACGAAGGTCTCCGGGCGCTTGAACCGCTTGGTGTGAAGTTCATTGAGCGATGAAAGCATCACGATCCATCCATTCGACTTGCGCTTGGAGACGAACTGGGCACCGTCCGTGCTGAGGACGAATGCGTCGTGCCGAGGATCATCGAACAAACCCTTCTCCCGCAGGTGCTGGTGGCACGCGCCGTCCGGCCAGTCCGCGAAGTGATGATGGTCCGTTCCCCAGGTTTGTGCCGACCACTCTGCCTGATAGTGCAGATATGTGGAACCTGATCCAGAAGCAAACTTTGCTCGCACGCGGGGTATAATGGAAAGGGTCGTATACTTCCGCCGCGGCTTGCCCTTGCTGTCGAATCGCGCCGCCCCGCATCGTCGTCCTTGCCTGATAGAGTTGCATCGCTGTAGGTTCGCGTGCGGTCCCACAAACGCCATACACGACTCTGGACACATGTCCCAAGTGTGTTCTCGAAGACGAGTGACTCTCTTGGCGAGTGCGATGGCAGCTTTGCGTCCAAGGATGGTGATGTCGGGATTCTGGGCCTCGATGTTCTTGGCAAAGGCGCGGTACTGCTCTTGAGTGGCGTTTGTGCGGATGCAGGTTCGGATATGTCGGAGGGAAGCAATCTCGCTGGGGTTGAGACGTTGCATGATGCCAAAGGCCGCCGTGTATGGATCTGGAGGTCGCACTGGGCGGGAGGGCAGTCTGTAGCCGGAAGCAAGCTGATCGAAAAGGTCCTGTGCGTGACGACTATGAACTCTTGCATCGACAGCTGCATCGTCATCAAGCTCTTCTTCGTGATAGTCTCTTCCTACTTCGGAATTGCCGTCCTTGTCGTCGTCAGAAGAGAGTACTCCTTCCTCGTCCTCACTCTCATCGGAAAAGAGATGGAGCGCATCAATGTCCTCCGAGTCCAGATCGGAGGCAGCCTCGCCGTCCTGAAGTTGCTGCTCGTATTCGGCGTACTCCTCTTCCTCGCCGAGCTGGTCTAGATCATTGACGTCGTCGAGCTGTGGGTCGTCGTGGTCGTCGAGCTGTGAAATACCGTCCTCCTGATCGACATTAAAGTCTATGTTGTCGAACTGAGCAGGCGAGCTACCACGGGAGGAAGGCGAGACTGCTGGAAGGTTTGGGATAGATGGACGATCTTGCCCTCCCTGGGACGGGCCTAAGGATCTTCCCGGAGTAGGCCCCGGAGTAGCATTCCCCGGAGCTCCGCGGACTCCGGCGGACGCTCTGCGCGGGTACGGAGCACGGAGCGAGATTTGAGCGTTTTTTACTAGCTTTAGATTTGCGGAGCTACTCCGCGAAGGTATGGCTGCCACGCCCCGGAGCACGGAGTGAGTTTGCTTGCATTGTCAAAAACCCCGGAGTACGGAGCAGACCCCGGAGTCCGACGGACTCCGGGGATGGCAAAGTGGGTCACGTGATGGCCAAAACTGAGTCACGTGACCGGTTTTTGAGGGATGTCTCGGCCGAATCAGGTCGAAATACTGTGTATTTCAGCTTTTTTGGGGCAGTAAACCCTTGGAAAGGAATGATATAGACTTCTAAAGCTGCGATTTAACTGTTTTAATGAGATTTGACCTTCTCCTGAGCCCATGTTGGACTCATTTCATGACACCCCGGAGTTTCCCGGAGTCCGCGGAGCTATTTTGCGGAGCACGGAGTCCGCCTGTCAAAAAGATACGGAGCACGGAGTAGATTCTTGCGCGCAACCGCAACTTCGACGGAGCACGGAGTGCTCGCCAGCTGATCACCAGAAATTTTGCGGAGCGCGGAGCTGGCCAGAGCTCAGACGGAGCTGAGCGGAGCGTCGCCCCGGAGTCCGGGCTCCGGGGATCTACTCCGGGAAGATCCTTAGGGATGGCAGCGCGTCTGACTGTGAAGGGGCTGATCGGCTGCTGCTGCTGCTGCTATTGGAACCATCGCCATCCTCGCTCGACGTATCTTGCCGTACGACCGCAAGTACCGTATCGGCAGCCTGAGAGGACTCGTTCCTGTGGATGGCGAGGTCGAGGTCGTGATCTGCACCCAATCCCAAGCCCATCCTAAGGATGGGCACGGAGGCATCCGCGGAGTTTTTCCTCCGTCCGCCCGCCTCCGTAAAAACTCCGCCCCAATTTTTTGAACATAAAAATCCCTCCGTCACATCATCGTAACCTAGAGGCGAGCAAAAAATCCCTCCGCCGCATCATCGTAACCTAGAGGGGAGTGAAAAATCCCTCCGCCCTCCGGTAAAGATACGACCGCAGTCATCGACCTCCGTCCGCCACCTCCGGCGGAGCTCCGCCCAGGGCTCGGCTCCAACTATAGTCGCACGTTTTTTGGCATAGTCATAGTCGTAGTCGTAGGCGTTTTTTGAAAATCCGAAATAGTCATAGTCGCAAGTCTGACTATAGTGCCATAGTCGACTATAGTCGTAGGATTTTGCGCAGCCAAATTTTGCACTATAGTGTGACTATAGCCAAAATTGTAACGCCTGTGCGCCACTATAGTCGGACTTTGGGACAATGATTTTCGCACTATAGTTGCACGTCAAATTTCAGACTATAAATAGTTATAGTGCAGGTCGCCTTCCATTATCCAGAATCGGATATAGTCAGGCTATGGTTCGACTATCCAACAATAATAGTCGCACTATGACTGGCTATAGTGTTTCATGGGCAATGGATGTCATAGTCTGACTATAGCGGTGGCGGTCGGGCCTGCGGCTATAGTCGCAACTCCAAGCTATAGTCAGACCATGCCATGCTATAGTCGGACTATAGCCGAACTGCTTGCTGCGACTATAGCCTTGACGTCCAGCTATTGTCCGACTATAGTCGCAAAATCAATTTTAGACCAGATTTTTAGCGACTATGGCGACTATTGTCTCACATTTTCTGGAGCATAGTCATAGTCATTGTCGTAAGTGCGACTATCAGCGACTATGACTATAGTCGCTCATAATCGTATGAGGCTATAGTCGTAATAGTCGTAAAATCCCATAGTCGTGCCGAGCCCTGCCTCCGCCGGAGCTCCGCCCAAGGCTCTGACAGTTACTTACAGTTGTCCATTTTGGGTATACAGTACAGTACAGTTACAGTTATGACTTACCGCCAGCGCCTACAGTACAGTTACAGTTACAATTAAGTGACTTTAAGTTACTACAGTTACTGTATTTTTTTCGTCGCGCACGGACCTCCAATCCCAGTTTAAGTCACTGTAACAGTCACTAACAGTTACTGTAAAAAAACTCTCAAAGTAACTGTAACTTAAAAGTATTTTAAGTCACAGTTTTGCCTTTCAACTGTAATTGACTGTACGTCAACTGTAAGTAACTGTACGTGGCTGTCAGTGGCTGTAAGTGTTTTCTCAAACTGAAAGTGGCTGCCAGGCATTTTTTTCAACTTAAACAGTGCTGTATAGTCATAGTAAGTTTGAACAGTTTGGGGCCCGAAAAAATTCCAACTTAATCAACTGTACAGTTGACTGTACCCGGGCCCTACAGTTACAGTCAACTTAATTTTTTTTCCGGCTCCGCCGCCTACAGTACAGTTACAGTTATGACTTATTAAGTCAACTTACCTACAGTTACAGTGGGCACAGTTATACAGTCGCCGGGCCTTGGCTCCGCCCCTCCGCCGCTTTCCAACAAAAAAAATTCGGGCACAGATTCTGATCGAAAATTACCCTTCAATGTATCGGTCAACATCATCCCTCCCGCACTAACGTCGCAAAATGTCTTCGAAGCTGTCTCATCGCGATTTTTCAGCGGGTTTCCGAAAGTGGCAAACCGGAACGTGACCCGGGAGCTGAGAGACTGAGACTCTGAGACCACTGAGACTTCTACAGAAAGTGAGATTCCCAGCCATTTGAGCATGAAACTCCGGGTCTTGAGACCCTCGCCAAAGTTGCAGCCGGAGGGGCGGATCGAATTTGCAAATTGGGCGGACCTCCGACATCCCTCCGGCCCACCTTCGCGGACGGAGTTCCTCCGTCCGCCGAGGTAAACGGCGGAGTTTTTCCGGAGGGATGTGGCGGAGGCGGCGGAGCTCCGCCCGACCGGCGGAGGGACTGCCCATCCTTAGCCCATCCTCTGTTCCCGCAGCTCTTTGTCCCGCTCGAGATGCCCATCTCTTGTTCGAATGGAGAGCTCTCTTGGGCCTGATCGACAACGGCTGAAGCACCAGCAGTTGACAGACCGCTCTCGCCAGCGCTGCTGCTCTGCGCTCATCGTAGAGTCTGCGAAGGAGGAAGAGGTGTCAGTGTCGCACACAGCACACCGCACAGATACGGAGGAGCTCGAGATTCAGTACTCACAAGAGTGGGATATGTTGCTGTGGCCTGTGTGATAGGAGGTGTAGCTGTGAGGGTGAGTGGATAGCTGTGAGCTCCTCAGCTGAGTGCTGAGTGGGCCATGGTCGAGCTCAAAATTTCGCAAAGGTTGAGAATTCTTGAAGTTTGCGGAGGGTGCTTGCTTGCAGCGTCTGAGGCGCGTCGGTACAGCGTCGACTTGTCCATCTCAAAATCTCAAAACGATCCGAGAAACAGACTCTTATCGAGGCGCGTCTGTGGAGCGTCTGAAGCCGCAGTCTCTCATGTCCACAGCGTCTGAGGCGCGTCTTTGCCGCCCAAGGAGCGTCACAACCGCGTCTCTGGCGCCACTGCAGATTTCCTGAGCTCAACTACGACTCTCAACTTCGTGGATTCGGGGAGTAGTCTCCAATCTCCATCGTACATATCATCATTGAAATGTACAAAGGCGCTGGGCGCGCTGGGCAGTCTGTCAGTGACTCGTCGCAATGGTACTTATGTATCTGCGCGCTACTGTCACGCTGTCACGGAAGCAAAATCTTACCCTGCTTGGAAATGAACAGTAATAAAAGCGGCCCTTCCGTGATGTTCGTCTCATCCTCAATTCCTCATCCTCATCCCAACCCTCCCTCCCACACCAGACCGTCGACGCACGTGATGACAGGACAGATCCCGATTCCCGTGGTACTGGTGACACCGTTCTGTGGAGGTGACTCCTTTTGATCACCGCCGGTCTGGTGTGATCAGACTACCTCCCTCCCTCCATCTCACCAGCCGGACCTCCAGCATCTCATCTGATCATTTGATCTCCTAGCCATGGTCACGTACTCGCGCGTGAACAGCAGCGAGACTTCGCTGCCCACCACCTCCGCTCCGTCCACGTCGAGCGGGCCTTTCCCGGGATCGGGCCCCAAGAATCCGCTGCACAGACTCGTCAGGCGAGCTCGGCAGCGATGGGTCACCACTCTGCTCGCCCTCTTCATGTTCCTCGTCGTCCTCAACCTGGTCTTCGGGGACGGCGGCAGTATCGGCAGTATCGGCAGCACGGCCAAAGGATATGCAAAGCTGCTCACCCCGAGCACATGGCGGAAACCAAATGCCTATGCCGGTGAGGGCTTGTCTCCAGTTGCCAGCAGCAATGTCTGGGTCAACGGCTCAGGGCGGAATGATCTCCACTACGACTCCCCGTTCAACAGAGACGATCTGACCTTGACAGAGGACGAATGCGATGTCATTTTTCCCGGGCTCTGGAAGGACATCGACCGGTCGGTGGACTACTACACGAAGCATCCTTTCACCAAGGAGTACCTCGAAAGCTCTTGCGACGACAACGAGTTCTCCCAGCTGCGCGTCGTCATCTTCGACAACCGCCTCTACGTAAAGATGTACAAGCAATCCGATTTCACTCGTACCCAGACCACCCTGGCATTGCTCCACCAGTCGATCGTAACCAGTCGAGAGCGCCTGCCCAATGTCGAGTTCTGCATGGATCTGCAGGATTGGGGTCATCCGGGCAAGTTCTCGCTCGACCGCGCCCCGGACCAACAAGACGTCTGGCTGATGCCAGACTACGCATTCTACACATGGAAGGAGGTGAGCAGCATTTCCCTTTCAAATCTGGCCAGCGCGCAGGGAGGTGATGAAGTATGCTCAAATTTACTCCAAATTCCGCAGCATGTTGGCGCATACAAGGAGTTCCGTGAGGCTTCTGAACGCGTGGAGAAGGAGATTGGATGGGAAGGAAAGAAGAACAAGCTCTTCTGGCGTGGGTCCATGAAGGTTGGCCGCGCCGATCGCGAGGCGCTTGTAGCAGCGGCCAGCGGGCATGACTGGAGCGATGTCCTCCCATTGGACTGGACCGGAGGTGAGTGCAGCTCTTTGAGTCTGTCGATCAAACCTGAGAGCGGCTGCTGAATCAATTGGTGTCCTCATCAGACCGCCATGAGTGGGTGTCCATGGCGGATCACTGCCGATGGAAGTTCCACGGCTTTCCCGAAGGCAACTCGTACTCGGGGCGATTACGATACCTGCAACACTGCCGGTCGGTCATTGTTACCCACGAGCCGCGCTGGATCCAACACTGGACCCATCTCTACAACGCCAACACGTCTTCGCCGGATCAAAACATTGTATTTGTGCCACCAGCACCACCAGGCACGGAGGGAACACCAGTCAAGGACGACGACAACGCTAAGGTTCGGTACGATACCACTTGGACGCGGTTACCGGAGGTGATGGAGGAGCTGTTGCACGACGATGCCAAGACGAAGCGCATCGCGGACAACCAGGTCGCGTTTTTCAGAGAGAGGTTAGTATACATGCTGCGAACCGCATCTGCCGTCAGCACACTAACGTCGAGCTGCCTTCTCCACTTTACAGGTACGTCTCCCCCGCGTCGGCAGCGTGCTACTGGCGCAAAGCATTGAAGGGATTCGCCAAGACGCAACGCTTCACGGTCGATCTGAGCGGGAAGGAGATCTCGTACGAGGACCACATGCTGAGGGGCTTCCCTCTTTGGCCCGAGCCGGTTCCACAATAGATGGCTTAGACGAAGAGGCGGGAAGTTATCTTCATCTGCTCGAGGCGCCTGAGGCCTCTCCCACAAAAGGATCGCAACATTTCGATTGGCACCCATTCACATCGGCGCCCCTCCTCTTCCCTACGGCTTGATGCCCAAGCCGTGGGCCTTGATGGCTGCAGCTTCCCTCAACTTTCTCTGTTACTTACCTCCTCCCCTCTCATCTCTAATCCCTACGTGGACTTTGCAATCTGGACAATTTTAGAAATACGTTCTTCAGGCTCAATCAAGCTGGGGGTCAGCGCGGCGCAAGGCGGAAGGAGTGACGGTCCGAAGAAAAGCAGCAACTACATAAGCGGGTGCGGGGGTCCCACTCGGTCGCAGCCTGCATCATCTTACCCCCTCCCCCCTTGGTCAGGACGATCCTGCTCTTCGAGTCCGGATGGAGGGGGCCGACAGTCCAGGGTCGGGGAAGGTTGGGAAGGGATGATCGAAGCTATAAAAGGGCCTGCTTGACAGGCCGAGGAAGCTGAATCTGACCTCTCTCTCCGCACAGCATGGTTCACATCACCGCATTCCAAGATGTCGACAACCCAACAACGACGTTCACATCCCTTCGTCGCGTCGGTCGCCAACAACAGTGGGTCATGCCCAGCCCCTGGGTCCGTTCGAGAAGTACCACAGCAGCATTCTACCGACACATTCCGGTTGGGCAACAGCAGCAGCAGCGAGCGGACTGTGTCTGTAAACGAGTGGAATCGTGAAGACGCGATGGCGCCGACGAGCAGTCAGGTTCCTCGCCTGTCTCGCTCCCCACCTGCCAAGTCCAGAGGGCTCGACAACGCCAAAGACGACGGTGACGCTATCCGTCCGATTGGCTCGGAGTCCGCTCCTCCCGTTCCGAAAGAGAATGATGTCGACGGGGGAGGCGGGCTCGAATTCTGGGCGCCACAACTGGCTACTCTGAGGAAAGAGTACCTGATCGGCCTCGTTCGACTCTGTGGATTGCTGACACTCTTGATCTGGGGCGGTGAGTCCTCTTGTGCTTGCAAGAAGAAAAAATACGTTGGCCCGCTGATCAGGCTCGGTTCTCTTCCCCTCTCAGTGCTCGCGATCTACTGGGGCGGATTGTGGCGGGCTTCGAGCGAGCTTCCGAACCTGACCGCCTTCCTCATCGACCGCGATACTCCCGGAGGTGTAATTGGCAACACGACTCGCAACGCGCTCTTCGGATCCATGCATTCAAGCCCGTCCCATCTCAACTGGAAACTCATCGACCCCACCACGTATCCCGACCCGGCATCCATCGAGCAAGCCATCGCCGCGGACGAGAAGGCATGGATCGCAGTCGAGGTATCTCAAGATGTCAGCTTGCGTCTGGCAGTCGCTCGCGCGTCTGGCGACGCTTCATGGAATCCGCATGAGACTGTGACGATGTACTTCTCTGAGGCACGCGCCAATACCGCCATTCCCGGCATGGTCGTCGCGCCTACCCAGAGGATCCTCGAGGCTGCCTTCGCGGAAATGACGATTAGCCTCGCGCAACAGTACCTGCGCTCGATCACCGCCAATACTTCGGCTCTGGAGGCGATTGAAAGGGCACCACAAACTCTCGTGACGCCTGTCATTCTCACTCCACAGAATTTGAGAGTGTGGGACCAGACTGTGGCTACTGCGCCTACCTTTGTCGGGTGAGTTTTGTCGCCTCGTCGAAGGCTGGACTTGTGGACTCTTACTTACACCGATACCTCTACGGAACAGCCTCATCTACGTCGTTATCATCGCCCTCAACGTGGCATTGGGCAACTTCGGCATGCGTCAGGAGATCCAGAGCAAGCTCAAGATCTCCTCGCTCATCGCGATGCGGCTCGTGATACCAATCGTCGTTTACCTCTTCCTATCTTTTCAATATGCGATGCTCAACCTCCCCTTCAGGCTACACTTCGATGGTTGGCACCTCGGCTTCGGAGCGGGCTTTCTCACCTTCGTGGCTGCGACATGGTGCGGTATGATCACGCTCGGTCTCATCATCGAATGCGTGCTTACTCTGATTGGACCTGCACTTGTCGGGCTCTTCCTGATTCTGGTCAGTCTTCGCTTTCTCAGTGTCCTTCTCTGTCGAGGATAGCTGACGTCCTCCTTCCATCTCTCCCCATTTCAGCTCATCATCTCCAATGTAGTGACGGTGGTCTACCCGATCCCGCTGATGCCCGCTTTCTTTCGATACGGATACGCGATGCCGTTCTTCCATCTGAGGAGCATCTACGTCCACGTCGTCTTCAACGCGGGCAAGGTCAGCTGGCATCCAGGGCTTTTCGGACTGAAGTTGACTAAATCACTGAACCCATTTTGCAATCCACAGCATATCCTCGTCCTCTACCATTTCGGCGTCCTGTTCGCGTGGATTGCCGTGCTTCTCGCCACATATCCTCTCTGGATCGTGCTGGAGCGCCGACGCGGGGCCAAGGCTCGGGAGAAGGCAGAAATGCGGGTCGATGACCTCCGTCCCCATCCATCTCGCCCTCCCACCACAGCCTCGGAAGAAAAGGGTTACGCGCAAGAACGAGAGAAGGCACAGGTCAAATCTAGCTCGACTTTTCGGTCATGAAAGGGCACTGGTTATGACATTTAGTCCCATGATATTGAGTCGAAGCGGTGACGATGCAATGCAATTCGAGATACGTTGGCATTCGAGATCAGCTGGAGCGAATCACGATTAAAAAGGAAAGAGAGAGGTAGTTAAAGAGATCTGGAGGTGGGTACCATCTCCAAGGAAACGTCAGCCTTCTTCTGCGGACGAGGGAGCAGCAAGAGGCCGAGCAGCCAAGCGGCCGTGATGACACCGAACCAAACCGGGAAGATGATGTTTGCCACACTTTTCGGCGGGCTCCACGTCCACTCCTGAAGTCCGGTCCGGACCTGCCAAAGTGATAGGCCGAAGAAGAGGACCACACCCAAGAAGATGTGACCAAAGTTGACCCAACGTTGTCCGCGCGAGTGGAAGATGGCGTGCCCGATTTGTCCCCAGAACGCCTGGATGATGACCAAGACGAACATGAGCAGACCGACACGTTGGTGGGTGCCCTCGAAATGTGGATCGCCGACGGAATCGACGGCGTTATAGGCGAGGACGAAGCCGGCGATGATCAGAAGGACTGCGGAGAGTTGGACGGCTCGGTGGACCTTGAACCACGAGTTTGGGAAGAGTGTCCGTCCGAAGCGGCCGACGAGGATACCGGCCGGCTGAAGAGAGAAGGAGATCCATAAGTGATCGCAAGAAGGATGTGAGTGACGGGACAACTGAGGAACGTAAGAGAAACTTCATCAAGTCGAACGTACCACTAGGCCCATCCAGGCAATCGCCATCACAATCATGTGGGCAAGGTACACTGTGAACCAAATCGAACGTTACAACCATCAGATCTTGATTGAAGGCAGCTCTCCGATCTTGCGTCAACACTCACAGCGAACCGATCGATCGCTCAGATCCCGTAGCACTGGCTCAGCGTCCTGGCTGTCCGAACCGGAAGAGGAGGAAGAAGAGTCGCTGCTCGTCGTCGAAGCTGTAGCTGAAGCTGGTGCCGAGCCCGTTCCTGTGCCGGAGGCCGGAGCCGGAGCGTATGTGCTGAGAGCTTTTGTCAGGTCCAGATTTATGGTCCCATCATGGTTGTGTCTGACGATCGAGGCGCTGGCATCAGCTGAGTTAGGCGACGTAGAGCTCATCGCCCAGATGTGAGATGTTTTCGAAGAGGCGAAGCCGGCTTGAACGGGGAAAGACCAGCTGAGAACCGTCATGGATGAATCTGTGATAAGAGAGACAGGGATGGGAGCTTTCATCGTTCAGCGGACTGTACTAAGATAGCAAAGGGAATGAAGACGGAAGAGGAAGCAAAAATGAATCAGGGAAGCGTATCGAAAACGTACTTGTTGTTGAGGCATCAAGATGAGGAACGAATGCCTGAGCCTTGATCTGTTGAGTCGTCGGCTCCACATGCGCTGTCGTTGTACGCTGAGAAAGAACGACACTGCCATCTGGCATTGGCCAGCCAACCTGTTGAGATAACGTGCAGAGCTGATCAGTAAACCACAGTTCAAGGACCTTTTGCCCCTTCATGTGGAATCTCACCATCATGTTGGCACCAGGCATCTGCTTGCCTTGGCCGACTCCGATCCAGCCGACAGAAGAGCCTGTAAAGATGGCCGTGTAGTTCACATTCATGGCCTGGTCATCGTAGACCGCGCTGATGCAGAGGCCGCTCTTACAATACCGATCGCCGAATTTGGCGGCGTGTGTCGAAGCAGCGAATGCAACTACGGAGACGAGGACACCGAACTTCAGTTGCATCGTGTCGGTAGACTTGTGGACCTAGGACACGCAGGACGAGTCGATGTCTTTCCTCTTGATATGTCCAGCAAGCGTGTTGGTGAAGTGGAAGAGAGGAGTCCCAAGGGAAATCTGCTCGTGAAAGATTTGGTCAAGAAGATGGGTTGGGAGGAGTGAGGGGGGAGTAGGGACGCAATGAAGTGTGAGCCAGTCTTATACACATCAGGTTCGGGAAGCTGTCAGCAGTATGGGCCTGCAGTCGGTTCAGTCCTCTGAAGCTCCAGCTGACCAATGATAGCAGTTGTTGGGCGTTGAGCAAGGTTACGTTGCATAACGAGAAAGGGAGGAGGGATCGAAGGCACAGCAAAGCGGAGTACACCAAAACAAGATGTTGGTGAGTGATTTTATCCTTACCATTGTTTGCAATTTGAAGATGGACCTTACTTGCTCTAGTTAGAGTGTCCAGCTGCCAGCGAGAGCGCGATGAGCGACGATGAGACATTTTGAGAAGCAGGCCATAGGGAAGCTTGTCTGCATGCAGCATGTTTCTGGCGGTCCCTGCTGAACGCTGAAGCGCTGAAGTCGCAGATTCATTCGTGAGTGCGGAGTGCCGATGGCGGTGCAAGCTGCGGGCAGTCGGCAGTCGCGGTTGGTGGGACGCTGGACGTGACAGTCAGGTGAGGGGAGCCCCCTGAGAGGTTTCGGAGACGACTGCAGACCAAAGTGACGAGACGTTGAGGCGACCACAGAATCATCCGGTATCCCGTATCTGTCGTCCTCGATCGCTGCTTGCTGGACCACCTTGCGTCCATGCGCTCACTTCTCACCTCGTCGTGTCGTGTCGGGCGGCGAGCCGTGCCAGGCGTTTGAGCGTCAGATCGCAGGTCAACAGACCCAAACAGGCAGTTGCATGCTCTTCCCCCGCGAGCGCGGGAGTGGTGAAGCGGTGAAGCGTGAAGTTGCTGACTTGTCTTCGTGTGCCTGGGCCGGCGGGAACTGCGGGACTGCGGAGTAACCAGGAACGGACCGGCGGTAAATTGAATTTGAAATCGCTATAGAGGAACAGCAGGGACCGTTTCTGGTTGTGCCTGGACGTACGCCACATGGCCTCCCACATGCCACTTTGTCCTCAGGCTCTCGAGTCTCGAGTCTCGACTATTACTTCCTGGGCACCACCCTATCGTATAATTGCTAAGAAGCAGTATAGGCCGGGCTGATAAGGTTCCAGCAAAGAGGGTCCTTCTGCCAGGAGAGAGGCTCGGCGACAAGGCCATGGATGTACTGGCAGAGTTTGCAATGTGGAAGTGATGCCTTGTGGTCAATGGTGACCGTCACATCCGCACGTCGCTTCTCAGCAGTGTCGGAGGGTCCGAACGAGTTCATCGTAGTACGCACGTACCACAAGGTCGAAAGAGGTCCAGAGAGGAAGGGGCGGTCTTGTGTCGCAAGTATAGTGGGAGCGGAGCCAGGGGTATTGAACGAAGGCGGTGTCCATTAGAGATATTCGCACTGCGTTGGAATCGTTTGCTCGCCGTCCTCCTTTGTGATGCGGAACCGAGGTGATCGATGATACCTGGATGGCTGTCACGCCTGACCTTCTCGTTTGGTTGACTGTTAAGCTGCATGTTGAGGGCTGGGGTGCGAAGAGGTGAGGACATCAGTACTGGCATTCTCTCAAGTGGACGTCCAGCGCATCTTGAATGTGTAGGCGTTTGAGGCTGTTACCGCCACGTATTCGCTGCGCGACCGCGAAGGGGATTGCACAGCAGCCGCGTCTACGTTTGGCCTCTTGTGCGCTTGTCGCGAACTCGTTCAGATGGCAATGTCCTGCAGGTGGCTGGTGCAAGAGAAAGAAAGAGTCAGCCCGTCTTGAACGTCCTAATCCTGAAAAGCAAAGTTGAGAGACATGAGCTTCTCGCTCTCGCTCGCGACGAAGGCGCTGTCTTATCGCGTCATTCGTGACTTGGGGACCATTTCTGCTGCAAAGTGTTACCAAGAGACTTGCGGTTCGACAAGGTAGGCGTGAATGTTGAGGGGCGGCAAGAGTGCGAGTTGGATAGAAAATTTCTTATTGAGGTCGTCGGTTTTGATGGCGCCGTTTCCGAGGCCGCGAGCGGTGCTGTCAGACGTGCGGCGTGACGATGACCTGACCAGGGTGAGGTGCAAACAAAGCGGTGGCTGATCCAAGGCGAACCATGACCTGAGCTCGGAGACTATAAGCCTTGGAACACAAGCTGGCGCCGACATGGTGACGGCCGGTGTTCGTGTTCGTGTTCGTGTTCGTGTTCGTGGGACGTCGGACATCGGACGTCGGCCGGGCCTCTGGTTCATCTCAACCAAGGCAGACTTGGCACCAGCGTACGTCCGCAGGCCTTCGTGTGCGAGCGCTGAAAGTCGTTAGTCGGCATAGGGTCGCAGGAAAGGAAGTAGTGATGGCCCGTTTCTAGCCTGCCTGCGAGGGAAGAGGGGAGAGGGCGGAGCTCACAGTGACAATATCTAACGATCAGAGTCACTTTGCTTCGCCTGCGGCCTGAACATCCGTCCACCCAGCAGACCAGCAGAGGAAGGACAGACAAAGGCATATACAATTCACAAAGGGAGTTGTGGATCGTAGAGCGCGGACTGGGCGACGTTCTGTCTGTCTGTGAGAATTTGAACCGGCCGAAGATGGCCGATCGGGGGTATCGGACTTTGGTCTGAAAAGCCAAGCCTCCCGGACGTGAGCTCCAACTCCGATGGCCCTGCTCATCGCCTCATTTTCACCAGGCTCATCGTCAGCAGCACTTCTTTCCTGCTTCGGTCCGATGGTACTCTGTGCATGTTCCACTTGGCACTTCCGCCTTCCGAGGTCTTCTCAGTCTGTGGTGAGTTGTCATCGAGTTCAGCCCGAAGGTCCGAAGCAGCGGTGGAGAGACCGGGACGTGGGGGCGAAAGGTAAGCGGTAAGCAGCTCTTTCGACAGTTGGACTCGTTCCGCGACCACTACATAAAGAGCTGGACCAGCGGCCTCCCTCCATCTCTGGCCTCCGCATTTCACCAATCCCGGTGCGCTTTACTTCCTGACCGCTGATCCTCTCCTGTCAATTCTCTTCCCATCACATTCAGATTGCAATCTGTCAGCATCTCCAACATGAATCCCACTGAGGACCAGAGAAGCTCTCGGACCGAATCTGTCAGTCCACACCGTACCGAGCACGACCAACCGTCCCGGCCATCCAGCAATGTTGATCCCGAGAAGAATGCGGTACCCGACCAGTCCACCGAGGATGACAGCCATCCGCAGCTCTACAACTTCTGGGCTCCCGAACTCGCCCAGGAGCGAAAGACATACCTGGCCGGTATTGCCAAGTTGACCTTCTTGATCATACTTTTGATCTGGGGTAGTGAGTGTTTTCTTTGACAAGTACATGCTTTCCGATGGCCGATTGCTCAAACGCAGTTTCTTCTTAACCCAGTCATGGCGGTCTACTGGGGCTCTCTGTGGAAGGCAAACACCAAGACGGGCGAACTCGAGGCTTGGATCATCAACAGAGACTCTGCAGGCGGAACGATCGGTAATACAACAATCTCAGCCCTTCTGGAGTCTAAGCTCAACAATGAGTTCAAGCACCTGAACTGGCAGGTCATCGATCCGGCCCAGTATCCCACAGCCGCCGACGTTCAGCATGCGGTCGCCGTGGACGAGAAGGCTTGGATGGCCGTCGAGATCACACAGGATGTCACGGCTCGGTTGTTCACTGCTCGAGCGAATGGAGACGCAAGCTGGTCATCGCAGGGCCAAGTGATGATGTACTACTCCGAAGCACGATCCAACACTGCCGTGCCCGGCTACGTGCTCTCACCAACTCAGCAACTCTTGACGATGACATTCTCCAGGTTGGCAAGTCAATTGGCTGCGGATTACCTGACGCAAATTGCGGGAAATGCGACAGCAGTTTCAGCCCTGGCTCGGGCACCACAGACGATTGCGAATCCGATCGTTGCGACGCCGGAAAATCTGAGGCCATTCAACCAGCCCGTTGCCACAGCTCCCACTTTCGTCGGGTGAGTTTTTCTTTGGGCAAGGCACACCGCCTTGTCCGATCTTGATGTTAGATGGGGATTCTTTGCTCACGCTATGCACTGCCGATCCATACCGACAGTCTCATCTACATCGTCATCCTTGCACTCAACGTGACATTGGGCAACTTCGGCATGCGCCAAGCGATCCAGAGCAAGCTCAAGATCTCCTCGCTCATCGCGATGCGGTTCCTCATTCCCATCACGATGTACCTCGTCCTGAGCTTTAACTACTCGATGCTCAACCTGCCCTTCCAGCTGGACTTCAACGGGTAAGTGGGGACGAGCTTTACGCATCGCGGGCACGTGTATATGGTGGTGTACTTAACGGTCTTTGATCCTCCGTCCTGATGGTCTACAGGTGGAAGCTTGGCTACGGCGCAGGATTCATGACCTTCGCGGCGGCGACGTGGTGCGGTATGGTCGTTCTCGGTCTCATCATCGAGTGCGCACTCTGCCTCGTGGGTCAGCAATTCATCGGCTTCTGTAAGTATTGCACTCTTCCCGCCCTTAAAGTGATCATGTGAACACGCGACTTACTTAGTCGGGTTCCTTTCTCTCTCTCGCCCAGTCCTTATTGTCGTGAGTTTTACACCATCACCGCCTTTAACGTATTCCCATGAATCAGTCGCTGACCTAGCCCGGACTGTTCTCTCTGTCTCATCCAGCTCATCATTGCGAATGTGTCGACCGTGGTCTTGCCAACCGCTCTTCAACCCCACTTCTACCGCTATGGATACGCGCTGCCGTTCTTCCATCTCAAGTCTATTTACACCTGCATCATTTTCAACACGGGCAAGGTGAGTTTCAGCGTGTACGAGCTTCCCTCTCGCCGCCCGTCACTGACACGCGATCTGATTTGCTACGCGAACAGCATGTCCTCATTCTCTACCACTTCGGAATCCTCTGGGTATGGTTCCTTATCCTTGGCCTCACCTTCCCCATCTGGATCATTCTGGAGCGCAAACGGCTAACTCCAGCCGCCAAGGTAGCCGCGAAGAAGTGATTTCAAACCTCATCGCTGCCGACCATATGAATCTCTTTATATACCACCGTAGCTGCCTTATTCGGACCTTTCTGCTGCGTCTTAATGTTCTATCACGTATCAATTTTACCCAGATCTGTTGTGCATCGTTCTGAGAGCGTGGTTGACGAGGTCGGGGGTGTTGTCTGTCAGTTGCCATGCAGACAGCCAAGGGAGAAACGATGACCGCTGATGTCGTCCCACCTTCAGCTCAGATCTCACCTCATCAACTTCAGCAACAATCCCCGTTCGAACTCGCCGCCGTCTTCTCATTTCACGTCTCCGCACCGTGCGCCACGCCGTGAACGTCATCCCATCTCGCCTGCAAGTCGTCGCCGTCGTTCTTGCAAGAGCTGGACCAGGAACACAGACCTGTCAGCCAACAGCATCGCCGTCGTCGTGAACGGTGGTCCCGCGATGGTCAAGACGATGTCTCACCGTGCGCCTGCTCTCGCAGGCATCTTCGTTACCTTGACTGCGGCCGGCCTTGCGCTGCTGCTCTCCTCTCCAGCCCATGTGCTTGCAGCTCCCACAGGAGATGGCACAGCGCCAGATCAGCTCGCCTTTCAACCTGGGCAACCCACGCCGGCTGCCTATCTCGTCCCTCGCGCTGTCTACGATCGACGTCAGAACACGAACACGACGTCGCCGTCACCGAGCAACTCAGCCGCTCCATTTGACCCAAATGGTCGACCCACCACGGCTCTCAGCGTATTTGTGAGTTGGTTTCTATTCTTCCTGCCCTCCGAACCACCCTCTCCCTACCCAGCCCACTCTCGATAACCTGCCTTCGTCGGTGACGAGTGTTTGGGCTCAGTTCTCATACGGATATCTCGGTGGAGAATCTACGTTTCCTCTGGTTGAACTGTGGACGCAACACCTTATCTGTTGCATTTGGTCATGCTCACGTTGGTCCGCCCTTTGCTCCCCCCCATTCTCCCATGCGCCGCACGCAAATGACGTGGCACTCGTTTGCTACATCTGCCGTCGCACTTGCGAACGTACGTTGACTCACTATACCACTCCTTCTGGTGTGTTTCCCTGGTTCGCCCCCTTTTCCCTTGTCGCAGACATTTATCATTGGTTAGTAACATCGTTCCCTGTCCCTGCCCTTCTCTTCTCCCCCTCCCCCTCCTGCTTTTCCGTCCTCCTCCACTCGTAACTCCCGCACGCACGCACGTTGCACCTGGCACAACTCCGACAATTCCCACTATGCGCGGTCGCCAGTCCCAGCGCACGTCTTACGCACAAGCTTCTCCAGACACACAGGTTCGCTCCACACCCTCAGGCTCCGACTATGCCGCCCGAACAGATGCACCTTCAGGCGTCTCCGAGTTGCAGCCACGCCAGCAGACGACGACCGTCGGCGGCTTCACCGTCACAACATCGCCGAGCTCAGGAGCAGGAGGAGGATTCGGGGGAGGAAGCAACGGCTTCGTGAATACCACTAACGTTCCCGCTCCCTTTCTTGCCTTTGCCATCGCAGCAATCGCCCTTTTCGTCCTCGTCGTCGCGTTCGTCCTTCTGCGCATCTTTGTACGGAATCGACGACTGCGTCGCTTGGGACTCTTGCCTGGAGACATCACCGGTAGCGGCCGCCTTTTGGGCTCGACCCGCGAGATTGAAGACAATCTCGTACCGCCAAAGCTCTGGGAAGCTACGATTGCCGACTTGGAACAGCTGCAGCGACTGAAAGCGGCACGCGGCCCACAGGATGAAAAGTTCCATGATTGGGATGGAATCATGGTGAGCACCTTGCTCGCCTGCGATTTCATATCATTTCCTACGCAGGGTTCTCACGCTCCTTCTCATGATCGTCCTGCTACAGCCCATTGCGGCGTCTCTTCCAACACCGCTTTACACGTCCCTCGCCCCCGATGGGTCAAAAGCCGATAATTCGAGCAAGGGGACGACAAACCCGGCGACCACACAAGCAAACGGGGAGACACAATTTGGCCACGCTCACGGAACAGCACGGGGAAGCCTCGGAAGGCTACTGCGAAGAAACCGAGGCAATACGACGAACCCTGCCTTCGGAACCTCCGCCGAGCCCGATACCAACAACCCGTCGAATGCGGGTGCTGCCATCAACGGAACCGCCGGAGATGACGTCGCGATGTCTGCTTTGAATGAAACGCCAGTACCCGCGGCTGTCAATGTGACAGTCTTGATCGCGATGCCATCGCCCAAAACTGTCGTCCCTTCTGCCAAACAGCTCAAGCCTTCGCTCCATCCTGCTCATATCTCAACGAGCAAGGTCGACGAAGTTGACGAGGAGTACTCGATCGATGACAAGGGAAAAACGAGGCGAGAGCCCAGTTTGCGCAGTGTCCGGACCGCTGCCAGCGCCAAGAGCTTTGCCGAGGCGCGAAGGGAGGCATTTTTCAAATCGGAGGAGTCTGCTCAGGATGGCGCTGGGCTGGAGATGCCGTTGTCAGATGACAGGAGCGAGTTCGGCTTCGATATGGACAAGGACGATGAGGAGGAAGAGCTTCCCGAGCTCATGTTCGGAACGGCAAGCGTGCCGGTGTACCGGGATTGGTCTTCGTCGTCTTCTGCGGTCCGACCGTTTGCTGCGTCTCCGAGATTTTCCGTGCCGCCTGTGCCGCAGGATCTGTTGATCCCGACCCGCGGTGATCTCTTAAGGTTGTTGGCGACCGCTCGTCAGGTCAAGGAACGCAAGACGTTGGATGTGCTTGCGCAGCAAAAGGCGGCAGCCAAGAAGGAGTTGGGCGATGGAGATGGAGATGACGTGGGCGTCGACAGTGCTGATGGGGTGCAGGCGACAAGAGGCGGAGACGCTTCGTTGAGTGGACCTGCTGCTGGCGGTCATGGTGGCGCCCTTGCGGGAGGAGAATTGGATGGGCGGTCGAGTCTAACAACGATGGATGCTGATGACAGGGAAGCGGGAGGAGCGAGAGCCCTGACGGCGGAAGACAGTCCCGCGGCTCAACGTGTGTCTTTGGGTACGGGAAGGTCGCAAGCGACCGGGTTCACCGATGCGCTCGCCAACATGATCGTCAACGAAGATCGGTTGGGGTTCGATCCGCAAACCGGAACACCGGAAACTGGAGGCGACATTGATCGAAAACGAGGATCGTGGCTGTTGAGGGAAGGCAACGGGGGGTATTCCTCGTACGGGTACCGGTCGAACTCACAGGCCAACTTGGGCGAGGCTCGATCAACACATACGGAGGACGCGCTTCTGCGAGAAAGCGGTGGAGGCTTTGCCAGTGGGCCGCAATCGGAGACGACAGATCATCATCTTGCTCGGGCTACTGGAAGTCGACGGTCGTCGAGATTCGTCAGTGCGGAGGACTTGTCTGGCGCTGTCGGCGAGGCGGACGAGGCTGCTTCCTCACGGGCCGAGGGATCCGGCGCGGGAGCAGGGCGGCATCCGTTGATGTGATTATTCCGTTCTCCCTTTTCCTTTCGACTTCAGAGCGGTTCGGTACATATCCTTTACCATTTCGGTCCCCAACTTTCTTGGTCCCCCTTTCGCTTCAAACGACATTGGCAACGCTTTCCGCCCCTTCCAACTTCTCTCATGACTTGTAACGTGAAGGACTCGCCTCAAGATGCTTCGTACAATTGTAACCCTCCCTTCCCCGTTTACGGTATAGCATCTCTTTCGGCCTTCCATATGGAAGGTTCTATATCCAGATGGAACTTGGAAGCCAGTAGCGGCGCGAGAGATCTTCTTTTGGACGTGGATGTTCAGCGTTCAGATTTCGGACGTTCAGAGCAGGAGGTCGCTGGTGAGTCAGTGTCAGCGGCCACCACCCACAGCGCGAGGGACGGAAGCGGCTTCCGTTCTGGGAGCTGGGTGGGGCGTACGCTAAGGCGCGCTGCGGCAGCGGCGGTGGAAGCTGAAACCGTTGCGCCCCTTTCTCGCCTGTGGGGTGCATAAAGCGGGGACCCTGGGGTGGGGCCGTGGCCCGTGGGTGTCGAGGCAGGCCATTTCTGCGGCCTGCTGGTGGCGACTGGGACTGGCGACCGACGGCCAGCGCTTGGCCGACAGGTGGCCGCGGGGGAGCAGCTACCAAGGACTTCGTCGAGCGGGCTATGAAACCCGTGAGGCGAGTTGGGCGATTTTTTTTTTTCGGGACGTCTACTTCGCGTCGCGTTGAACAGGCGCACACGCGACGCGTCGAATAAAAATTAAAAACCATTGGACTGGGAAAGTCAGGCTCGGCGCGTACGTCGCAACTTGCCACCTTGACAGGAGAGTATGTAGTAGTGGACACGTTCACGATGTGCTGTGTGCTGTCATGCTGTGTGCTGTCCTGTTGAGTTGCGCGTGTGCGTTACTGCGCGCTGCAAGTTGGGGCTATTTCCGGCATGTTTTGCCACCGAAACAGAGAACGTGCTCGCAAGTCCCAACGAGCACAACTCAGCGCCTAGGAGCGGACGTTTCTCACTCTCATCTTCTGCCTTGTTCTTGGGTTCGCAGTGGGAGGCAGACAGGAGCACGTTTTACCAGGGCCTCTCCGTCCGTTTTGCTCAGTGATTTTAGACTGCTCCAGTGCCTTGGTCAGTTGTGTCCCGAGCGCGCCGCCCCCGGAACCCTTTCCGCCTGTCGAGTGTCGACCACTGGCGTTGCACCTCATTTTCTGTTCCTCACACGACCTGAACAAGATCAATACTTGAATGAGTCAACCTGCACACGCGCTCGTCCGTCTTGACCACCACCATCTTTCCCCTCCCATCTATCTCCCGCTCTGGACGAGCCAGTCACAGGACTTCCCCTCCCCATTTTCTTAAGCGGTGACCGTTATCAACACAGCCATGAAGCCCATCACACGTCCCTTCCGCTTCAAAGGAAGCTCGCCCCTGATGCCTGAGTGCTGGTGAGTTTCCCTCTTCCCTTCTTCGCCTCATCATTCAAAGGCCTCTACTATTGCAACATTGCTTGTGACTTACACCTCTTCTTCTCCTCGTTCCGTGCTTGAACGTAAATTAGGGGACACCGCGGGGTGAGTCAAAACACCATGTTTTGAAGCTGGCAAACTGTTCTAAATGCTCATTCGAGGTGTCCGTTTCTGCGTGGCCTTCAACTCAGGCATCCGCAGTGTTTCCTGAAAACACCATCGCCTCCTTCGAGCGCGCAATCCGGGACGGCTCCGAAGGTCTCGAGAGCGGTTAGTGCTTGTCCATCTCGCATCTACCCTTCCCCCCTCTTCCCCTCTATCTCCCTTTCGTTCCCCTCGAACGTATGCGCCGAGAGTGACACCGGGTCCTTGTGACTTTGGAGGTCGAGCTCATATGGCTTCTCAAGGGCAGAATTGCTGGTCTATTTCCAGTGGGATTTCCTATCCCGCTGCGAAATCTGGCCGCAGTTTCCCTCGCCCTCTTTGCCTCTCACTCTCGTCCCTAACCTCTCGCGTCAAAGCTCTTGCGCGAGATGGCAAGTCCTGACAACTTGATGCACATCTGTTGCAAACCCGCATACGTTCCTTGCGACCTCTCCGACCTTCCGATCATACAGACGTCCACATCACTAAGGATAATGTCATCGTCATGTTCCACGACCCTTCGCTCGAGCGAACTACCAACGGGACCGGCTTCATCCGGGATCAAGATTACCACGACTGCATAGAACACGTTCGGACGGTCAAGGAACCAAAACAGCAGATTCCTACATTCAAGGATCTTTGTGATTTGTTGATGAAGGAGGAGAACAAGCATGTCAAGCTGAATGTGAGTACGCAAACCGTTGTCTCTTGTTCTCCGCTGATTAGGGGTCCAACAAACATTGCATTGTCATGTCGTCTTTTACTGAACTCGTCGACATCGCATCTCACACTGTCCACTTTCTTCGAATGGGATTCCTTCGCTACAGATCGACGTCAAGCCTGACAACGACCCCGACCGCCTCTTCAAGCTGATGAAGGAAGTCGTCCACTCATATCCAAACCACCAAACCGACCTCGCGCCCCGCCTGATCCTCGGTCTCTGGCACACCGTCTTCCTCCGCGCCGCCCTCGAGCACGTCCCGGAGCTCGCCCGGGCCCACATCGGGTGCTCCCCCTGGGTGGCCCGCAACTTCTTCTGGAAGGACTGCCAAGGGTTCTCGATGCAGTTCGCCGCCCTTGTCACCGCCGACGGACAGGCGTTCATCAAGGAGGCGAATAAGGCGGGGAAGAATGTGTATGTGTGGACGGTGAACCGGAAGGATGAGATGGTTGAGGCGACCCGGTGGGGTGTCAACGCGATCCTGACGGACGATACTGCCATGTTGCATCACTTGCGCAAGGAGATGACGGGTGAGCTCTCAACCCCCCTTCAACACTTTTCCAGCAGAAACGTGCGATATTGACTTTGCATTTGCCATACAGTGGACTTCCCCAAGACACGCTCAGAATCCGTCGGCCTCTTCTTCCGCTGGACGACGTGGCGGTACTACACCGTGCCGCAGTACGTGCTCCAGTCGATGGCGTGCTCCTACGTCGAACGACGGGCCGGGCTCAGCTTCAAACGGGGCACCGACCGGATGGATGAGGTCCGACTCGCCGCCGCCGCTGCGGGGGGTTCAGAAAAGCAGGCGCTGTCCGCTCAGCCGGCGGCCTCTTTCCAGCAGACGGGCTTTGTGGATGAGAAGCAGGCTCCGATTGGCTCGATGCCGGAATCGGTTGTTGCGAATGGAGCGCTCGTCTCGGTGCATGCATGAGCTCGTAGGACGCGGTGCCGACGCGGAACGCGCACCCTCTCTCGCCTCTTATCCATCTTGCTTGAACAACCTTCAAACCCCATCAACGTTTGGACCAAAGCCGATCTCTTTTGGACGATCGTTTCCCTCCCACGCGCGGTCTGGAACCTGCGACTTCGAAGCTCCTCCTGCTACAAGGTTCAGGAGCTCTCTCGAACAATGGACGCTTTCCCCTTTCTAACCCTTTTACGAACGAACGAGTCCGTTCGGCGGCCGCTTATCCTTACGCAAGAACCCGCCTAGAAGGGTCTTGCCTCTTCCTATGACTTCCTATTAATGATTTACTTCTTCCCTTCCCTCCCTCTCTCCCTTCTCCCCCTCTCTTTTCCTCCGTTTTTGCATTCCGCCTCGGTCTCTTTTCCCGACCTTTGCATCTCCTTGATGTCCCATTTCTCTCGTCCGCTCAGCAGTCATACTCGCACCTGTCATGCCCGCGTTCCCTTTGTCACACTTCTCCCCCCTGTTCTCCCACTTCATGTTTTCGCTTCGAGTCACCCCCCATTTCCCCAACTTCACCCAATTCCACTTCACTTTTACACCCCGTCGAGCGGCGCGTCCGCCCGCCGGGCGATCAGATCAACCTCTCTTTCTCCCGTGTGCGCCAGAAGTCAGGACTTGTGAAGAGCGTTTGTGAAGAAGCGTTTCTAATTCGTTGTCTAGAACATGAGAGGGGGTTCGTGAGAGCGATTGGATACAGGATGGGATGCTCCATTCTTCCCGGACAGTAAGGTCCTGAAGGGAGGGAAAGGGGGACGGTATAAGCGCTGAGAGAAGGGGGGAGAGAGAAGTCTAAGTGGAGAGTGAGTCGCGTTGGGGCGGGTGACCATTACAACGGAACAGAGCGAGCGAATGGGGAGGATTGGAATGCGGAGGAAGAATGCCGACGCGTATTCCCGTGATGTGAGCCCTGCCGCTCACGCTGCGAGGCGGGCTCAAAGGAAAAGGGACTCGACGCGTCGAACCTCTGCTGGATGGCGATCCTCGCGCACTGGACCTCCTCAATAAAAGCTGTTCATGCAGCAGTGGCGGGAACGGCGCTGTCGGCACCGACGGCGGCAGCCTTGGCAGCCTTGAGAGCCTCCGCTTGTGATGTAGCCTCTTTCGCTGCTGCTGCGCCCGCTGCCGCTGATGAAGTCTTGCCGGCAGCCTTGTTCTGCTTGGCCAGGTTGAGCTCCTTGAACTTGGCAATGGCGGCGTCGACCTCCTCCGGTAACAACCCTTGGCAGACCTCTCCGTCGTTCATCTTCCCGATCTCGTGCTCGGGGTGCTCGATGGAGACTTGCAGCTTGCCGGACTCGAGCGGGGTGATCTTGACCTGGGAGAGCGACCAGACGATGTACTGGGCGCCGAGGTTGTTGATCTTGTGGTAGTTGTGGGAGGTGCAGACGGCAATGGTGACACCGCCGGAGGCGACGGCGGCCTTGATGCCGGAGGGGGAGTCCTCGATGACGAGACACTTGGAGCAGTCGAAGCCGAGCTTCTTGGCGGCGAGGAGGAACGGGTCCGGGTGCTGTTTTCCGAGTGTATGCATACGCGCGTCAGTTTTGCCAAATTCAAGGCGCATATACGCGTGTTTTAAGTACTCACGGGCTTGCCGCGCTTGAGCTCGGGGTGCTCGGCGGTGATGGTGACCGGAGGGGGCACAATGCCGACGCGCTCCATGGCACCGTAGGCGTAGGTCCGTGCGGAGGAGGTAGCAACGGCGTACTTGCCGTCAGGGATGGAGTCGATCATCTCCCGCACACCGGGCAAGATACGAATGGCGCCGTCAAAGGCCTCCTCCTCGTCATCGAAAGCGTCCTCGAGCTTTTGGTCAAGTTGGGCGTCGTCGTCCTCGAAGACGTCGGACGTCTGAGCCTCGGAGAGCTTGGAGAGACCCTGGGAGAGACCGAAGGGGTTGACACCGCCGCCCTGGGAGAGCTTGCGTCCTGCGACACCGGCCGAGGAAGAGGCGCGACGACTGGCGGACTGGGAGGCGGAGCGGGAGCCACGACGGGAGTTGGCTGCGGAGGGGGTTCGGACCGAGTCGGCGAACTGGAGAATGGTCTCCTCGAAGGCGACGACGGCATCGTCCATCTCGTGGGACTTAATCCAGGGCTTGAGAGCGCGGAGGTTGTCAATGGCGCGCTTGCCGTGGGTGGCTGCAATGACCTCCTCGGGGTCTCGGTTGAGTTCGCAGGCGACCTCGCCCCATGCTGCCTCGACGGCGGAAATGGAGTCTACGAGGGTTCCGTCCATGTCGAAGAGGACGGCATCGACCTCGAAGACCTCGGTGTCCTTGACCTGAGCGAGCTTCTGCTGGGTGGTGGTGGCAGCGTCTGCGGTCATGCTGGGCTTATTACTATGTGTGCGGTGTTGTGTGAATATAGAGAGAGGGAGAAATAAGGGATGGTGGTGGTCAGGAAGAAGGAAGAGGAAGAAGAGAGCGGTCCTCCTTTTGTACTGCCCCCCTAGCGAGTAGCGCAACGCCTATGCATTACGCGATGACGAGTCGGCCTGTGCTCACCGCTCACCGCCTTAAGAATACCGCCCCTCGATGCGTTCGTCCGCCTGATGATAGTCTGACAGGCCATAACAGAAATACAATGCTTTGTTCCGTGTCTAGGCCGTACAGTACTCCCTGGTTAATTCGATATGGCTGGGGGGGTCCACTTCGTATCGGCTTAACCAGGATATCGGCATAGGCAGGTTGGCATAATTTACCAGAAAAAACATTTTCGTTTTTCTAAATGGATTAAGACGTATTAAGTGGTGGGGGGCGACTGGCAAGAAGTCGCTGGGTGCTGGGACTGTAAAAAGGCGGTAAATATGGCGAGTTTTTTGAAATGTTTTGGGTCGAGCCCAAAATTGCAGGCAGAATTTTTGGCCGGAGTCACCTGAATGCCACGTGACCCCTATGTTATGCACCTTTTTAAATCGATATCGGGCCAATCCCAGCCGATATATCGGCTTAGGCAGGATTACCGATATTTACATACGTCCCAAGCTTGTCCCAGCCGGATCGTATCGGATTATCCAGGATATCGGCTTAAGCAATATCGAATTAACCAGGGAGTACTGTAACAGCACCGCGCACCCAGTCAACGTTGAGACCAAAACTGTCTCGCGTCTCTCGCTCACACCGCCGCGCCTGCTCTCCTTTGTGCCTATTTCGGGACTGCCACAGACCATCCCGCGTGTGACAGTATCCCAAAGTGCCTTCTATTCGCCGCACCGTACTCCCACTCCCAGCGGCCAGCACCCACGCCCCACACTCCCACCGAAAGCGAACCAGGAGCGCGCGCTTCCAACCTCTGAATCTCTCACTTGCCCTTTTTTTCCATGGACACTTCTTCCGATGCGCGCGTCTTTGCCTCGGAAGAGCCTAGTTCAACCTGACGAGAATCCTGGCACGTGATCGCTTGACCGTGGTCAACTTCGTTACGACGGTCTCATGGAAGTCTTACATCCTGCTCCGGCTCCCAACGCGTCCACCACACCCAACTGGCCAACTCCGCCTTTCCAAACACTCCTTCTGCGGTATGTTACGCGTCTGCTTGAGCTCAGTGCCTCGCATATCACTGCAAGCTACACAATGCTGATCCTATCACTCTTTCTCTCTCCAGCGCTACAAGTTTCTTCGGGACTCTGCTTGCTCTCTTCTTCCGGTGTTCCCTGTGGGCTGTGCACCTCGTTGGCCATCTGTGAGCATCTCTTAGTCTCGTCTCCATGCGCACGTCGTTGTTTGCTGATCAATACCCTTTTCTATTCATTTCACGTAGCCATTGCAGCTCTGGGCCGATGCTCCTGGTCCTTTGCGCGTCCGGCCCCTGCTGCCTGGTCCTTTGCGCGTCCGGCCCCTGCTACCTCGACCCTCGCGCATCTCCGCCGCCGTCGCGTCGCGCTCCTTCGCTCGCGCGTCCGCGCCGGCCGTCGTTCCTTGGTCGGTCCCCCTCGTGCCGCCATCGCGTTCTCTCGCGCCGCTGTCCGCCGCGTCGGTCACCCCGCCCCCCGGGTCTCCCTCCCTTTAACATGGTGACTTGTGAGCAGACTCTCCCTCTCTCTTCTGCTCTTTGCTATCGCTATCCAACTTGATTCAAGATACTTTTTCCCTCCTCAGTCCTCGTCCTCTTCGGCCGACAGTCTCTGCGCGCAAAAGTCTGTGCGCTTTGTGAGTGGTCTAGCTACACCTTTCTCTTCCCTGGAAGCTGCGCAATTGCTGACACCTTCTTCGTTCTTCTTCACAGTCGGTTCAGTCACGTCAAATTCTGCTTTTGCATCCGGCTCGCAGTCATTGTGATTTGTGAGTTATACACTTTCTTCCCACCAGCGGCTACTCTCTATTGTATCTCAACTGTCTCGCTCGCGCCTCCGCCCCCCGCTCACCCCCGTCTCCCGCGCCGCCTCCTCGTCGTCCCTGTGTCCCCGTCGCGTCTGCGGTCCCTCGCGCCGCCGTGCCATCGCGTCGTCGCGTCCATTGCCGATCCCGGACTCTCCCCTTCACCTCGTTCTCCTTGCCTGCCATCGACCGATCGACATATCTTCCTCACAGGATCAAGATCCCGGTTATCAGCGGACACGTTTCTGAGGTAAACTATCTATGATCAAGACTGACGAGTGATTGAGACAAGTACAAGGTCTGACCAGTTTTGATGTCCTTCACATCATCCTTATGAAAACGGAACCACATCATCTCGTGTTCTATTACCGCGGACGAGCATCAGGAGCGGAACCAAGACCCCCGCTGCCTCTGATGTACATCACAGCCGGATGCTGACCTCTGGTCCATGTTCGTGGCAAATGCATCGCCCTGTCGCGTGCCCTCGCCTCCCCCAGTAACTGATCATTCCTTCTGTTGCTCTGCAGAACGTGGTCAATGAATGCATCGCCTCCATACTGCTCCTCTCGTTCCACAAGACGAAGCATACCGGTGAGAATGTCCTTGGCCTTCGTAAATTGTGCTGTTCTTGTGAGCTGATCGCCGTCCTCGTCGTCTTCACTCTGTCCAAGCCCTTCTCCTTCGCCCAACGCATCGCCTTCGGCGTCCAGATCGATCCCGCCCTCTTCATCGTCTGTATGCTCGACCGCCTCGTCCGAATGTCCCTGTGGCTGGACCTCCTGATCGGTGCGCAGAGGTTTGAGAGAGGGACTGGTCCAGAACGGCGTGGTGCGATTCCGTTGCATGGTGTGAAGAGCAGGCTTGTTCACTGGCTCTACGGCGCTGACCAGATGCTTGCAGAGAAGGAAACGGCTGCCCAAGAACGATGGACAGGCGCATGTCCAGGTGCGTGCGCTTGTGCTGTACGTTGTGCGGGCCTCTTCACTGACTTCTCTTTCCTCCAACTCCTTCCATATCTTGACGAACGCCTTCTTCCAGGCCGGTCGAGTGTGTCGGGTCGAGCCCGAGAGCAACGCCTTGACGCGAGCAAGCGCGTGCGGTACTACCTTGGTACGAAGGATGTACGCGACGAGATTGATTCTTGGCCGTGCAAAACGATGTAAGTAGTCGTGTTTGACGAGCCTCCAGTGCGATTCGAGTATCATCGTCGTCTTTAACACCGGAATCGTATCACCTGCAGATCGAGCCCACAACTTCCACTTCCCCGGCTCATACCACCTCGCCCACATGTACGCCCATACTCGGCCCCAGTTCCGCGACCTGCAAAAACTGGTACATCTCAGTGGCAGCCTGCCGATATATTTGGTCAGCGCTGAGACAGAGACCGCCGAGAGCCGGAATCAGTGGGTGTCGATTGTAGTGATTGCTTAGAAGATCGATGACTGAATCCGAGTCTTCTTTGGTGCATTCCAGCCTGGCCTTCCCGTCCCATAGTGTTGTTCTGGTGGGACATGTGCAGGCCATTTCCTCGTGTCGCTTCTCGGATGGAATAGCCCAGCAGAGCTCCAGGTCGGGAATGATTCTGGCGGCGTCTTCGGGGCGATACGTGGCATTTCCCCGCGCCTTTGAGTCAGAAAGATGCTGACGGACGGCGCGACGGACGTGCCAGTAGCAAAGCTGGACGTTTGCTGATGGAAACACCTGCCCAATTGCATTGATTTCTGCTTGCTCCTTGTCGCATCCAACGAAGAGAGGATTGATGCCCGCTTCTTTTACTGCGCGAAGAACCTTGGAAATGAGATGTGTCCGTGGTCGATCTCCGTCCAGTCCCTTAGAATTCAAAAAACAGTATGCCAATGGCACGCCAGTCCCATCCAGCTCTGCCATTACCGCTAGAAGATCGTATCCTTGATGGTTTGTTCCGTAAGTTGAATCCAAAGCAATCTCTTTCGTTGTGCTCCGCACCAGCTGGATCGCCTCTTGAGCCAACAAAAAGCATTCCGCACGGTTCGTCCTGCCAAAGAAGAGTCTCGCTAGTGACGAGTGGACCAAGGTCGTTAACGGCCAAGAGGATCGAGACAAAGGGGTCGTCATCGAGCAGCCACAGATCCGCGCTTGCATTCCGCCACCAGTAGTAGACTTGTCCTTGGGTAATATTCGTGGCCTCTTGGCGAAGTGAGGGGTGACTGCGTAGATCCTGGTAAATCTGGAGAGGGGTAGAGTCCAATCGAGACTCGATGTACTCCAGCACCGCAGACGGCACACCACGATCGTCATACGGACGATGATGTATGTGATTCATGTTGATTATGACCAGGTCCGCATTTGGCTTGACGGAAATTTGCAGAGAACTTTTGCAGGGAATCGAGGCCACGTAGGCGGATGACACGCGACGATTGCTTGACCGTGACTTCTGAAGGTGACAAACGTCCTGACAGCATGTGTAGTGATGGGAGAAGCCTTCATCCGTAATCCTTGTCCGCAACAGACGAAACCGGAATCCCGACAATCTCCAGACCTCTTTGACCAGAACGTTGGCTGCGGCTTTCGTATCGTCGACGTCGTTGGTGCAGAGGAGCGCTTCCTCGACAGGGACCTCCGAGATCTTCAGGCAAGCGTCTATGTCCACATTGCCCTCCGTCTTGTGTCTTGAGAGAGCAGCTGTGACCGTGGCCCAGGTGGTATCGGCGGCGGCTCTTTTCAGCTTCTTGTCGCACGTTTTGCGTCTTGAACCATCCCGCTTCAAGGGAAACCTGTCGATGGAATGAGACTGGTTGCAGCTAGTGCAAAACTGCGTGGCGAATGCTTGTGATGAGGACATTTGCGATGGATGGGGAACTGTAGCAAGAGGAATGGTGCTGCTCTGATTGCTCAACGTCGTCCCGTCTGCCCATACTGACGAGACTCTCTCTAAAGTCTGACCAGTTTCGTTGCATATAGAATACCATCACGTGCCAGGATTCTTGTCAGGTTGAGCTAGGGACGTTTTTGCCTCGCATCGGCTTGTGGATGACGCTGGGTTGCATATCACGCGTCACACCGCCGCGGCTCAGCATGCATGCATGCACTTTCCTCATTTGATATCTCCTCAATCTCGTCCGCCTCAAGCGAGGTTTCGAAGCCCACCGCCAAGGAGATTGGGGACTGGGAGTAGTCTGGGACAGTGGGACACCCGAACGACAGCGAAAGGGTTCCGAACGTCGAGCTTCCTCTTCTGGATTTCCAGGGTCTCTCATTTGGCTGGTGGTGTTGATGGTGACGCACTCACGTGACTGTGTCCCGCGTGTCCTGCCCTCGGAGCCTTCTCCTTTTTGGAATCCCATGCCCATGGGCTCGCACATCTTCCACGAGCGAATGAATGCCAGCATCGTACGCGGTAAAGGATGCCATTGCCAGGTTCAGCAGCGCCAGGCTTGGGGGAGAGTACCACAATCGTGATCGCCCCTCCTGGCCCTGCCGGTGGAAGCTACAACAATGACGACACCGAGTCCGTCTTCTCTCATCACCAGCCAGGCCCTCCGGCTCCACCGCCCCTCCTCCTCCCGCCGCCCGCATTCGCTACCGTCGCTCCTGACATCTACCGATGCTCATCCTCGTTCCCCACTTCACAGGATATCGCAAATGCTTCCGTACGCGACAACAGGCCACAGCAACAGCAGCAACATCTGCTCACAGCCCAGCTCACAGGATCAGCAACAGCAACAGCATCGACTCCGACCGCTACCACTGCCACTGCCAATGACGCCCTTAGGGCCGACAACAAGGACCCAACAAACGATCTCACCGCAACAGGACTGAAGCATACACAATCTTCCTCCTCCTCTTCATCCCCTTCGCCCCTTCGTTCCCCTGCCTTGCCCATCCCCTCCAACCCGTCTTATTCCCATTCCCAACCTACAGGCCAGCCACACTCACAGCCTCCCTCTCGCCCGCGCTCCCGGGTCGACTCCACCACTTCCTCCTCTGCCGCGGCACAATATCCTCAACATCCTCATCACCACCCACGCGCACGCGCACGCGCACGACACCTGTCCGCCCTGGCGTCCGCAGCAGCCCTCTATGCTCCCTTCCTTGACTCCCTTCATCTCCGCACCGTCCTCGTCCTCGGATGGGAGCGCCCGTCCAAAACGATTCAGAGGTATTGTCGTGACAGAGGGATCGAAATCGTGCATTTGGGGTTGGATGGGAGTCGGATCGGGCCGCCGTCCGCGCCTGGTGTCCTGGCCACGACAGCGGAGAGAGGGCGATTGTCTGCTATGGATAATGGTGGGGCAAATCTAGGGTGGGCCGCATCTCATCATCCTGGTTCACTCCAGGGACAGCGATCGCCTGTATCCTCGGCCGCCTCCTCCACCTTCACCCCGGAACCCGGCGCGTTCCCTTCCTCGTCATCTTCCTCTTCCTCGTCCTCCTCCTTTCTGGCCTCTTCAGGAGGTGGACCATCCTGGGACACCGGAATGCACTTGCCAGCCCCACCTCTCAGGCCTTCATCAGCTGCCTCATCAATGACTGGCGGCAGCGTAGCGCATGTACCCAACAACAACAATTCTGTCTTGCCCCCTCACCCTCCTCCCGCTGCATGGACTTCCTCCCCCGCCCTATCTTCCTCCGCGTCTTCCTCATCCTCGACCTCCTTCTCGCCAATTCCCGGCAGTCTCGGCCCCAATCTCGGCTCGGGGAGTTTTGGACTCGGACTGACCGATCAAGGCACGCTCGGCATCCCTACGTCCTTTGGCTCTCATCATGCGACTCCGATCACGGCTGCGCAGGGTGGGGCCAATCAGATTGGGTCGACGATGATGATGCCCGCGGCCAGTGGAGGCACAGGAGCCGTGGTGGGCACGGGCCCGACTGTGACGGGCAGCCTATTTGCTGCCTCCGCCAGTCAGGCTGGCCTGATCTCCGAACGGATGGTGAAAGATGGGCTTGAGATCATTTTGGACAAGAACAACCACCCCGTCTTGATCATGGATACGTGAGTGCGGAATCATCCGGAACGAGGGACATTAAAGCGCATACAGTCGCTTTGAACTCCTCTCCCTCGCGTTTTCTGGGGACTTGATTCTGAACATGACTTTTCTTCCTCTGATTCGGCACAGGTCGGGCATTCAGGAGACCGGTGTCCTCGTGGGGTGTCTGAGAAGGATGCAACGGTGGGATTTCGCCAGTATCCTTGTCGAGGTGAGCAAATACTCATAATGCACCATGTCCCGCCCCCGTTAAGCGACTGACTTCTTCAACTTCCTTTGCATACACCTCTCTTTCCTTCCACAGTACCGCAGTTTTGCGGGGACCCGCTCACGAGTCGTGAATGAGCGCTTCATCGAGGTCAGTCCCGGTTTGGTCCCTGCATAACGCTGAAAAAACGACACCCACGTACTGAACCCTCTCGACGCGATTCGCAGATGTACGACACGGACCTGACGACGCTCCCTCCGATGCAAGACTTGCCGCCATTCTTTGCTGAGCATCTCGCGATGGACGACGAAGAGCTTGATCGGCAGTACGGCTTCTGACATTGACGAGAGGACAACTGGCCCTTCGCCCTGGCCCACATAGGGCCCGTCGTATTCTCCCATTCTCCTCCTCCTTCTGGGTCATCGCGTCATGATACTTCATCTGTACTTGTACCCCATTCGCACTGCAACCATGTCGAACAACATTTGCTCTTCAGAACAGTCCTCGACGCCGTCACGAATCACGAGGTTGGCAGAGGCGGGCGGAGAAAGCGGACAGAAGGAAGTAGGAACGGCACCCATGTTTAACCGAACCGCCGGGGCTGCGGTACGGTGGCCGCAATATCCGACCCCGCAAGAACAATATATATCCGGCTTGCGCCCCCAGACCTTCCGAATCCGAACCCGAACTCGCGCTCGCCCCGAGGGCTAGCTGCGAGGTATAAGTAGAGGGCGGCGGGTGTCTTTCTCAGCTCTCTTCGTCCTACCCAGATTCCCCTCTGCTGCACTCCGCCTTTCCACGTTCTCCTTTGCCCCGTCAGCGCATACAGGATATTTCTTTAGCCCGCTCCCGCTCGTGTGAAGCTCTCAAGAATGCTCGCCTCAGCTTCGACTCTCCTCACGCGCGCCTCCGCAGGTGGCTACCGCCGCTCTGTCTGCGCTGCCCTTGCCTGTGCACCCAATGTGCTCTCCTCCTCGGTCTCTCAAAAGACTCTGCACACCTTTGCGCCTGCCCCCGCGACCAAGCTCGCCCATGCGCGACGGCCCACCGCACTGTCCGGACGATGCCCTCCCGTTCGAACGGTGATCACCGGCCCCGCGCCCAAGGTGTCCAAGGTGGTCCACTCCGCCGACGAAGCGGTGAAAGACATCAAGCCCGGCTCCGTCGTGCTCTCCTCCGGCTTCGGTCTCTGCGGAACGCCCGACACGCTCATCGCCGCCATCGCGCGCAACCCGTCGATCACGAACCTGACCTGCGTCTCCAACAATGCCGGCTCGGGCGAGAAGGGTCTAGGCAAGTTACTCATCACGCGTCAGATTGGGAAGATGATCTCTAGTTTTATCGGGTCGAATAAGGCTTTTGAACAGCAGTACTTTGCGGGTGAAGTTGCGCTCCAGTTGACGCCGCAGGGGAGTATTGTCGAGCGCTGTCGGGCGGGCGCGTATGGGATCCCCGCCTTTTACACCCCCACGGGATACGGGACGAACGTGCAGAGCGGCGATCTGGTTACGCGTTATCACCCGCGTGCCGAGGGGGAGAAGGAGTTGAAGCCGGCCGAGTCGCAGACGGGGAGGGAGTCGCGCGAGTTTGGGGGGAGGGGTTATATCTTGGAGGAGGCGATCTACGGCGATGTTGCTATTGTGCATGCGTGGAAGGCGGATGAGATGGGGAATTGCGTGTTCAAGTGAGTTTGTCTAGCCCCCCTGGGTTGGAACTTTCGGGAGGAATTCATTGCTCGCCTTGGAGGGAGGGACGCGTCGTATTGTCCTTAAATGCTCACCGATCATACGCTGTGAATCTTGCTCACTTTTACAGGTACGGCGCGAGCAACTTTGGACCTGTCTTTGCGAAGAATGCAAAGCTGACCATCATTGAGGTGAGTGTATCCGCGCGCATGAGACCCTCTAAACGATTCCACACTCTCTTGATCGCATTCTTACCTTGCGTTTTCGCCGGCTCAACAGGCCGAGGAGATCGTACCAACCGGCACCCTCGATCCCAACACCGTCCACCTCCCCTCCATCTTCGTGAACAGAATCGTAAAAGCGACGGAACCGAAGCACATCGAAGTCCTCGCTCTGCGCGAGGACAAGGCCTCCGCAGACAAGGGAGCCGTCTCCGCCGTCCCACCGGAGCGATCCGACGCTCGGGCCCGAAGGGAACGGATCTGTGCCCGCGCCGCTCGTGAGCTCAAGGACGGGGACTACGTCAACTTGGGCGTCGGCATGCCCACGCTCGTACCCTCCTACCTCCCCGAGGGAGTCGAGGTCGTCCTCCACTCCGAGAACGGTATCCTAGGTGTGGGGCCTTATCCGAGTAAAGAGGAAGTCGACCCGGATCTGGTCAATGCTGGTAAGGAGACCATCACGCTCCGGCCTGGTGCGGCTACTTTTGATTCGTCGGAGAGCTTTGGGATGATTCGGGGTGGGCATGTGGATGTTACTATGCTGGGGGCGTTGCAAGTCTCGGCGAGTGGGGATTTGGCGAACTACATGATCCCGGGCAAGCTGATGAAGGTATGTTCTTTCTTCCTCCATTTTGCGAGTGGTTCGCTCGTTCTATGCGTCGTGGCGAGACTGAACGGTAGTGCGCTTCTCTGCTTTTCTATTTCTTTGCGCTCAGGGCATGGGCGGCGCCATGGACCTCGTGTCGTCGCCCGACGCGACCAAGGTCGTCGTCTTGACCGATCACCTAGACAAGGTACGTTCTGTAATCTCTCTCTCGCCCTTCCTCTCGCCTCCAACGCGCGACGTCTATTGTGAGACAACATTGTACGACCCCGTCACTTTGCTCATCACTTCCCTCCCCTTTTGGCTTTTGTGTGCAGAACGGCCGCTCCAAAGTCGTGCAAAAGTCATCGTTGCCCCTTACAGGCATGCGATGTGTCAGTACGATCATCACTGACCTTTGTGTCTTTGATGTGGACCGGTTCGAGAAGAATGGCGACGGCTTGACGCTCACGGAGCTCATGCCTGGTGTGACGCTTGAGGAGGTCAAGGCGGCTACGGACGCGACGTTCAAGCTTGGCCCTGGAATCAAGGCGTAGAAGGACACAAGTCGGTGGCTGTCAAAATCTAGCTGAACACTTTGGGCTCATTCACTTGCGTGTCTCCTGTCTATCTGGATTCGTTGCCAGAACATGCTGTATATCTACACTGCGGACAAGCATTTTGTCGCTGCACGCACTTCCCAGGAACCTTACATGTACAATGACAGAAAAGATAGAGGTATACATTTCGAAGCAGTCTCCGGGCGATAGCATGATCTTCTTCATCTCGCAGGCTCGTAGCTTCCCATGGCCCAGTTGGCGGAGTAGCCCTGAAGAACAGAAAGGCGTCGTCAGCATGTAAGCCAGCAGGGCACCTCCGAAACCATCAGCTTGAGACAACTCACCCCCATCCTATCTAAGTCACTCCAAAGCTCGCTCTCGTCCAAACCCTTCACTTCCGGATACGCCACATAATCATTCGCATCCTCCTCCGCCGCGCCCTCCTGCAACTGCTGCACAACGCCCGCCGCCCGTCGTGCCGAGTCTGGATGACTGGATCCAGCAGCGGCGACCGCTGCGCTCGCGTCCGCGATGGCGATCTCCCTCCGTCGGGCGCGGAGGGCGGCCGAGTATTGCCGGTCCGGGTTGGGTACGAGCTCGGTTTCGAAGGTTTGGTGTCTTCGGGCGGGCCGGGGTACGTCGATAAGGCGCTTTTCTCGCTCGAGGCGACGACGCTTGCGCGCGGACTCGTCCATCATGTCTTGTCGCAGATCGGCGGCTTGGTACTGTGTGTGTGCGGGCAAAATGTTCAGAACGGTGATCAAGCCATATGGAAGTAGACCTTGTTGCAGGACTCACTCTGTAAGAATTCCATATGACATGTTCTTCGCCTTCGGCAACCTGCTCATAATGATTCACTTGCTTTTCGAGCTCTAGATCGAGAAGACGCAATCTCCTTTCGCGGACTTGGTCGATGGCGCGTGTGAATCGTATCAGCTCCGGATGCGTTCCTGGTTGGGTGGTCATTAGAAAAATGTCAGTACGATGTAGGGAGAAAAGCCAGATAAGAGCACCGAATTTTGTCCCATTTCTCACCTTCGAGAACCATTTCTGTCTCACGGCAGACCTCTTCCATTCGCTCGACGTAGAGTCGATCGCGCAGCATTGCAAACTGAATCTCGATGCGTGTGAGTGACTCCATGGCTTCCTGTGGTGAGCCAGTCGTAACTTCCTCCCGATCGTCCTTGACGGCTTCAGCAAGGGAGGCAGCTGTAGGTGTCGGTGCCTCTCCTCGACCCCGCTGCTCTTCCTCCTCCTCTTCCTCGTCTTCGTCGTCATCGACCGGTGCAGCTTCGCCCGCCTGGGCCTGTGAGTCTTCAAAGGGAAGAGGTTCGGTGTCTGCGATGGACTCAGGAGAGCCGAGGTCGGAGGAATCGGATACCACCGTTGCGCTTGCTGGCTGATCTTCGGATTGTGCACCAGCAGCGGCAGCGGCCGCAGAAGGCCCGACATTTCGTCGGTCATCGTCGGCGTCGTCATCGCTGCCGCTTGCTCCATCCTCGGATGCCGGCTTGTACCGTGATGAACGTTCCACAGCAGGATGTATCCGCGCAGAATCCTCCACATAGGGATCTTCCTCGTCGTCGTCGTCCTCATCATCGGACTGCCCGCCTCTGCGCTGGGCGTCATCTCCCGTCGGCTCTGAGATGTCCGAACTGCCGCTGTCGTCCTCTGCATCAGCCCAGGTCGAGCGACGACCTTGATTCCCATTGTTTCCATTTTGCTGGCGGCCTGGAGGTGGGGGCGACTGATCATCGGACTCATCGCTGTCGTTTTCGGTGCCACTGATGGAGCTGAGCACGGAGAGCTCATCATCATCGGAATCCGAGGGGAGGGGAGATGGAGATGGAGAGCGGCCCGGGCCTGAGTTGGCGGGTGCCGCCGCTGTACTCGCGACTGCAGCTCCTTCCTGCTGGGATTCCTGCGCAGCGTCGCCCATCTCGACATCATCGTCCTCGTCCTCGACGTCGTCGCCAGCTCGGCCCTGCTGTTGTGATGTTGATGGATCGCCGCCGCCGCCGCTGCTGCTGCTGCTGGTACCGGGAGCTGCGCCTGCGGTGGGAGCGGCGGCGAGGATGGCTGCGACCTCGACCGCCGCGAGCTCTGCGTCCCTCGTGCTGCTGCTGTTTTCCGACATCGCCGCGCCTGGCTTCCTTTGGAGTATAATAAATGCTGGAGGCTCGCTCGTCCCAAGTGAGTAGTGAAATTCATGGTCATGCCTATTCTGTCCACACCGTGTCGCGAGAAATATCCCCACCCCCTTGGGATTGGGCGGCCTGTTCAAGGCACTTTCGCCCGATTTGCTGAAAACACGTGGAAGGACCCCCAAGTCCAAAAAAAGTTGGGGGCCCCGATAGTCTGGTCACACCAGACCTTGTAACTCTCAAATGAGCTAAAGCACTATACCGCGTACGCGGTCTGGGGACATTCGACCCGATTCAATTGGAAGGTGCCTGCAACTTTTTGACCCAACACCGTCTGAAGGCCCACTTCTCCTCCTCTCAGCTTCCATTTTCGCCAAACGAAATCAGCACAAAGACAGCGCTGCCGCGAGCTCAGCAGGCAAGGAGCAGCGCCATGGTGTTTTCCTTGCCATTGGCTTCTTTGTTGTGTCACGGCTGGCCATTGTGTTCGTCGCTGTGGAGCAGCTAATCTTCGTGTTGACTGCGTCGTGCGGAGCGGCCACCAGACAGCTCGCACGGGCCTCTTTTTAACGGATCGTCGAAAATTTGGGCACTGGAGCTCAGTGAAAATTTAAATGGATCCCCCGTGTATCAAACCTGCTTTTGTGTATCCCCTGTGGACTTTCTGTGGGTCATGTCGTTGCAGTTCCGCATCCGCGCATGCAGCCGTGTCATTCGTGTCATTTCATGCGTGCACACGCCGTCATTCATGTCATTTCATGTGCGCGCACGCCGTGACACGGCGCACACTCATGAAAATGACATGCATGACACGCCGCACACCGCGACATCCGTGTACCTGTCACGTGACACAACAGACCATTTTCACCTCGCACGCAAAGAACGCCTCCAGCTGCCTAAGTCAGCGCCGTGGCACAGCCCACTCACCCTGTGCTAGACGAGGTCCATGTGGCTCTTATCTTATCTTATCTGTTCTCTTCCTCTTCCTCTTCGTTTCCTTTCCTTTTCTCACACTCGCACTCCTCCGCATAGCAACACCAGTACCTCCACATTTCCCACGCTATTCTCTCTCCTCCTCATCTTTTCCCTTCCCGAGCTCATCCTTGTACTTAGTTCTTTCTCCTTGTCAATTACTCACTCTTCACTTGTTGCATATTGCTTCGCACTGCTAGTCTATCTAGTACATGGTGATGAGAGTAGATCTGCTCCGCTGAGCGAAGTACGCAGGCCGAGCGACCCGCAAGACACCACCCTTCTCCCTTACCCTCCCACCTTCTCACCGCTGTCATCGTCCCTTTCTTGACCTCCTTCGACCTTCACCTTATTTTCTTCTCAGGTCACACGAACACCTCGCCCTTCTGCTCGCGCTTTCGCTGCTGTTCCGCTGCGCGTGCGTCGAGGTCGAACCTTCCCTCCGCCCCAAGATCTCCACAGCTCTCCTCCAGTGCTCTCGTGTCCGGCCCTCCCCAACTACAAGCCATCCCGCCCGCAACATGCACGCCGAGCTTCGTCTCTCGTCTACCGGCTCTGGCGAGTCGTTTGCCCCCAAGACCTTCATTTTTTTTGACCGTCCTTCCACCCTCGAACTCGATGGCCACGTCCCCGGCTTGAACTTCCTCCCCGCTCCCGCTGCGGACAACGCCATTCTTCCCTCTTTTGCCTTGGTGATCGACCAGGCTTTCATTCGTTACGATGGTTCCTCCTTTACGCTCAAGTCCGTCCCCTGGCATTCTGACTCGGTGTGCATCGACGGACGGCTGCTCGGCGACCGTGTACATGCGCTCTCGGATGGCGACAAGCTGCGCTTTGGCAAATACTTCAAGGACGGTCGTCGCTTCGAAACGGAGTGCGCTGTTCGCGTTCGCATCTCTTTTCCTCCTCCAGCACCCACGACCACGAATTGGCCCGGTGTACGCAAGCTCCTCAAAGACCTTCGGGAAGACAAGGCGCAGGATCGACCCAGCCGACAGTCAGCGAGCCGTGACAAAGCCGGGACGCTTTCGGCGAGTCGGGTACCAACCTCGGTACCAACTTCGGTACTGCAGTCTCCAGCTTCTCCCACTACTCCAGTACCGGTCTCCGACTCGCTTCTCCCATCTCATACGAGCATCCCCGGCATCAGCACCTCCTCGTCGTCCGCAATAGACCATACCACCAGCTCTGCGACCGAGTGTCGTCCCGTCGTGTCTCGTTCTTACGCGGAACTGATCGCACAACATTCCCATGCGTACGATCCACCACCTGCTTGCCTCGCTTCGGCTACCGCCGCAACGCCCAAATTCTCTTCTCCACCATGCATCATCTCAACAACACACTCGTCGACGGTCCTTGGTTTACCGCCTCCGGACTGCGCTTCTTCTGGCGAAGTCATCGATCCATTGCGTCCGCGCACCAAAGCAGACCATGAGGGCATTCTTCAGGACGCGACCCAACTTGCTTCTGCCGAAACGGTGTCCGGCTCTTTGGTCTCCTCCACCTCGGTATCGACTTCGGTACTCGCGCCCTCGTCATCGCATTCAACCGCACCGAGTCCCTCAGCCGCGCCTGGCAATCATGGCAGTGAGAACGCGAAACCTTCGTCATCGCAAGTGACGTCTGCACCGACCCTATCATCTCCTGCCCCCACATCAGAAGCTCCGACGCGTACCTGTCACAGCGAGGCGAGGCTTGGATCCGTCGACTGTGCGCTGGCTCGCATCCGATCAGCGTGGCTGCTATTGCGACAGGAGGTTATGGATGCAGCGTCGGCTGCTCTTACCGCCACACAAGTTCCTTCTCATCCGCCCGTGCATGTGGCTGCCCCAACAGCGATCAGCTCTCCATATCGGCCCTCTTCTCCGAATCATGCTCTTGCTCGCGTCGCAGAGGCTTGGAGAATTGCGCGACAATGGATACATGAAGACTCAGCTCCGCCGACTACCGCCTCCGTATCATCCATGCGCACTCCTGGCTCCCTTGCTTTGGATGTCGATCGTACGGTCTCAGCTCTTCCATACAATCACTATGGCGACTGTAGCGCTGCTCCGTCGGTCTTCGCTCCTCCCCCGCCACTTAGCTCTTCACCTCATCACCTTCCGACTTTGTTTTCCTTCAGGCCTTGTGTGTCATGGCTATGGACGTCGAATCCGTGCCTCGCCCATCCTCAGCTCTATCGCCCATTCACACACCACGCGCAGATACTTCGAAGCCTCTTCAGCCAGCCCTCGTTTGCGCCTCTTTTCTTCCCTATCCATTGAGCCGCATCCGGTGCATTCCTCAACCACGACTCGGGACAGTCGTCTTTTGTCGGTGGGGATGTGCTAGACGAGGTCCATGTGGCTCTTATCTTATCTTATCTGTTCTCTTCCTCTTCCTCTTCGTTTCCTTTCCTTTTCTCACACTCGCACTCCTCCGCATAGCAACACCAGTACCTCCACATTTCCCACGCTATTCTCTCTCCTCCTCATCTTTTCCCTTCCCGAGCTCATCCTTGTACTTAGTTCTTTCTCCTTGTCAATTACTCACTCTTCACTTGTTGCATATTGCTTCGCACTGCTAGTCTATCTAGTACACACCCGCGCATTTCTGCGCTTGTTTTTTTGGATTGAACTACGTGCTAAGATCTCCCGAGTATGGGACGGCACTCTCCCGGGGGCAACAGGCATCGCCGTCTGATGAGCGCCTGTTTGAAACTGGGAGCAATCTGGAACTGTGGAATGGGATATGGTGTTGATTATTGAAAAGTTTGCACGGTTAAAAGCTGTTTAGTACAGTGGAACCACGGTTGAAAGCGATTCAGCACACCGGGGTTCAAACCCGGTAACACTCAAATTGTTTTTTTCGTTTTGCGATTTTTCAACCAATAAAACGGCCTTTGAACGGTCTCAGCACGTTCATTCCAACGGGTCACCCACGGGACTCCCCGTACAGAACGGGTAATTTCGGAATGGTTAGAGCCTGTACTGATGTCAACCCTGATTCGACAATCTGAGCCGCTCTGTCCACTCACCCTGTCAATTTTCGCGCCTGATCCTGGCGGCTGATCGAGAGAGCAGATAAGTGGGAAGAATCAGAGCCACAGAAAGGGAAGAGTTGTACTGCTGACCAAATCTTATCCGATTCGGCCACGTTGAGAGCTTCATCACATCATCTCTCTCAGACGCGACGCATCGCTGCTCTCTTCCTCCACGGCCATCATTCAACACGTCGACACAGCACAAAAGTGAGTGCTCCGTTTCATTCCCTCAATCCTCACACGCCTTACTGAGCAGCTTCTCTTTCCCCAACAGCTCTTCAAGGCATCTGTCTTGCGCGCGTCGGTGCCTGTCCTCTCTCGTGCCTTCGGACGGTGCCGCCCGTGGGTAGTCGTTGTCCTGATGCCGCCTGCACATGCATACTCGCTGACATTGCTCTGCTCTGCTCTACTCTCCAGCCTACTGCTATCCTCAAGCCCTTGCACGCGCGGCGCACCCGTCCCGCCCCTCCTGCTCCCGCCGGCGCCCTCGCCTCTGCTCGTCAAAGGTAAGATCTATGCTGCCATTCTGTCTGCACACACAACAGACAACGCGCTGACGTTCTACCTTCTCCTTTCCTTTTTTTGCTACTCTACAGAGCTCTTCACGTCTCAACATTGCGCTCCTCGTCCTCAACGCCTCAAGACCGACGCGAGGGCCAGGTGAGTGAATGAATTGCTGTCTGCAGGCCATTCACAGCCAAGGCAAGCTGACCTTCCTGTCTCTCCTCCTCCCTAGGGCCTAGACCTTATCACAACGCTTTCAAGGTGCGTGATCATAGGATTCAAGCAGATGATGTGGTACGATGGCATAGCTGACACGATCTCCTTCTATCTTCCACAGCTCAACACAGGAGGTTCGTAGCCAGCGGCTCGTCACTGCTGAGCATCAGACAATGAAGTACTGACCATGTCTCACCCTCTCTCTTTTTACAGCTACTGCAGCTACACGAGTACGTTATGTTCAGGCCTCAGGTGATGGGTTCGCGTCCGTTCCTTGACTGACTCCACCTATCTTCCGCCCTGGGCCCCTGGCAGACGTAATCGTAAATGTCCAGGTTTAAACAACGATCTTCACGGCACAAGGCCATAATTTTGATCGGCATTGCAGTGTCTCTCTACGCTGCGCGCTTCGCGGCGAAGGATGAGGGGCACGGCGGCACTCGAGGCAAGGGGTTCAGGGTCGTTAGGCATTGGCTGCGTGGTCAGGGCACTATTTGTAGGGACATGCTGGGTATGAGCCCCAACACGTTTGACGCGCTGAAGAGGAATCTGACGGAAGACGGCGGGCTTAAAGGTGGCAAAGACATCAGCGCACGAGAGAAGCTTGCAATTTTTCTGTACGTGAGTCGCGTCGCAGCATCGACACGACAAGCGGCGGGCGTCTTCGGTCACACACCGACAACGATTGGACTGTGAGTCAGCGAGGCTAGGGTAGGCTGCTCAATCGCGTCCCTACACTGATGAAAAATGTCCTGTTGTCCCTCAGAGCCTTCAAAGCAGTCCTTCGGGCTCTCATGAAGGCAAAGGTTTACCGTCGTCACGTCTATCTCCCGCCGCCGTCCGCACCTGTTCCTGCCCGCATTACGGACGATCCCGGCCTCAATCCTTTCTTCAAGAAGGTGATCGGGGCCATCGAAGGCTCTCACGTCCCCGCTCACGCACCCGCAGCGCTCAGGGAGTCGTTTTGGAATCGCAAAGGCAAGACGTCGTTCAACGTCTTGGCGGTATGTGATTTTGACATGTGCTTTACTTACATCCTCAGCGGGTGGGAAGGCAGCGCGGCGGACAGTGGCCTATGGCAGAAAGCGCTGGAAAATGGGCTACGACTGCCGGCGGGCAAGATGCTGCTGGGCGACTCTGGCTTTCCCCTCAGTCCTCACCTCCTGATCCCGTACCGCGGGGTGCGCTACCACCTCAAAGAATATTCTGCAGGCACAAAGAAGTGAATGACGCGCCTTCATGGCACACTGTGCCCAGCGTGGACCTATGCTGACCCACTTTACGTGCTCTTTCTCCAGCCCTCGCAATGCCAAAGAACTGTACAATCGACGTCACGCCGGGGCCAGAAGCGTCATCGAGCGCATCTTCGGCGTGCTGCAAGCCCGCTTTAAGATCCTCACCACCGGCTGCCACTACGACCTCCAGGTGCAAGCAGACCTCTTCCCTGCCCTGGCCGTCGTCCATAACCTGATCAGGCGCCTCGACCCCGCCGCCGACATCGAGCCCGACCTGGTCAACGACGACGCCAGCGGCGCAGGCGAGGATCCAGAGCCTCACGCCCCACCCGCTGACGCGGAAGCGGCGGCGGCAGCGCGAGATCGCATTTCTAAGAAGATGTGGAAGAAGTACAAGCCCTGAGCCTCGGAAGCAACGCAATGCAGCAGCTGTCTTCAGTCCCAGAGCATGACGAGGATAAAGAGAGGATGAAATTGAAAGACATGACAGCATGAAGAAACAGGTAGATGGGGCATGATAGTGCAGAGATGGAGAAGTAAGATTGTACAGCAGCAGAATCAGTTTGCCGCGAGGATCTTGCGGACAAAGGCCAGGCGCATCGCGTCCCGCTCCTTGAGGGCGCGGTACATCACGATGAGCTTGGGCTTCTCCGCCAAAGCGAGGCCGAGCGTCGCGAGCTCGTCGACGTCAAAGTTGTCGCCGTCGAGCTCGAGCAGCTCCTCCATGACGACGCCGACTTCGTCCTCGTCGTCCGCCGGCCCAGCCATGGCCTTTAGCGCCTCTGCAATCTGACCCATGGCGCTCACAGCCGACGGGCGCTTGCGCTTGCGCGTGGGCAGGACGCGGTCCTGGAACGCATAAAGCAAAGGGGACAGTGGTCAGAACGAGCGCGATGTCACCAAAGCATGCAGAGAGCTCACATCATCGTCCGAACTGTCTCCATCCTCACTCTTGTCCTCTCCACTCTCCTCGCTGTCTTTGCCGCCTGCGTCACGAGCGTAAGAACCCGTGGCCGTGCACTTTGCGCACAGAGCTGTCATACGATCGTAGTACTCAAATGTACGGTTCTTCCATTTTTTGAACTTGGGCTTATTCTGTGAAGACGATGAAGGAATGTAGCTTCAGAGCAGTGCCTGGAAATGCCATGCAGCGCACTGCGCAAGTCTGGCACTACTCACCGCAAGCAGATCATCCCACACGCTATCCAAAGCAGTCGCCCGCTTTTGCTTCTCGTCCCAACCAAATCCACTCATGTTGAGTAGCTCGTGGACCTCCGCCCACATCTTCTTCAGCTAACGAACGGGAAGATACAAAAAGCAGACAGGTCAGTTTGTGCCGCATAACAGTCACGCACGCACGCACGCGTTGACTACTCACACCACGAAAGTGCGTCTTGACCTGCTCAGGGCCCTTTGTGCCGCCCTTGACCCACGTTGCCGCGAGCTTGTCCGAAGCCTTCCGCCAAACTTCGGGCTGCACCAAGAAAGATGTGGATCTGTCAGTGACAAGGCAACCAACGCACGCGTATAATCACATTAACACTGACCTTGAAGCCTCCGCCGCTCTGCAGCTTCTGCATCGCAGCCTCTTCGAGCACGGTGAGCATTAGCTCAGAGTCCGTCGAGCTCCACTGGCACGGACCAGTCGCAACAGCAGCTGCGGGAGCTGACGGGGCAGGACCGTCGGTGCTAGGAGCTGCACCACCCTCAGGATCCGGTGCAGGCCCAATTCCCTGAGCAGTTGGCGGCGCGCTGTCCGCAGACGAAGCAGCCGTTAACTCGCTGGAGACGGAGTTGTCCCCTGAAAAGGGAGGGGGCGGGGCGAGGGGCAAAGTGGACGACATCATACCTGTTTACTTTCAATGCCTGTGCGTGTCGGAACTCGGAGGTGAGAGGAAGGGAGAGGGGACGTCTGGAAGGAGATGGTGGTCATGAAGCAGCAACGACGCGACAGCGCGACGCGTCCTGATAGCGCCGTGCGCGCTTTCTGCTTGATCACATGGCTGGATCAGATCAGACTGGATCGACCTCCGGAGGTCGATTCATTTTCTATTAGACGTGAGCCAACTTCGTGAGCCGTCGAGGGTTGAGAAATGGATCAGAAAAGGCCAGCAGTACAGACCATGCTGATTCTGATGTGGAGCTGATCCGTGACGAATCATGGTCTCCGTTTTCATATGGCAGATCAGGCTCAGAATTGCAGCAGTACAGGCTCTTAGGAATCACGGTCGTGTATTTGCGACACATGGCCGTGTACTGGCTGTGGATCATGATGCACACGAACGTCCCTAGCTCAACCTGACAAGAATCCTGGCACGTGATGGTATTCTATATGCAACGAAACTGGTCAGACTTTAGAGAGAGTCTCGTCAGTATGGGCAGACGGGACGACGTTGAGCAATCAGAGCAGCACCATTCCTCTTGCTACAGTTCCCCATCCATCGCAAATGTCCTCATCACAAGCATTCGCCACGCAGTTTTGCACTAGCTGCAACCAGTCTCATTCCATCGACAGGTTTCCCTTGAAGCGGGATGGTTCAAGACGCAAAACGTGCGACAAGAAGCTGAAAAGAGCCGCCGCCGATACCACCTGGGCCACGGTCACAGCTGCTCTCTCAAGACACAAGACGGAGGGCAATGTGGACATAGACGCTTGCCTGAAGATCTCGGAGGTCCCTGTCGAGGAAGCGCTCCTCTGCACCAACGACGTCGACGATACGAAAGCCGCAGCCAACGTTCTGGTCAAAGAGGTCTGGAGATTGTCGGGATTCCGGTTTCGTCTGTTGCGGACAAGGATTACGGATGAAGGCTTCTCCCATCACTACACATGCTGTCAGGACGTTTGTCACCTTCAGAAGTCACGGTCAAGCAATCGTCGCGTGTCATCCGCCTACGTGGCCTCGATTCCCTGCAAAAAGTTCTCTGCAAATTTCCGTCAAGCCAAATGCGGACCTGGTCATAATCAACATGAATCACATACATCATCGTCCGTATGACGATCGTGGTGTGCCGTCTGCGGTGCTGGAGTACATCGAGTCTCGATTGGACTCTACCCCTCTCCAGATTTACCAGGATCTACGCAGTCACCCCTCACTTCGCCAAGAGGCCACGAATATTACCCAAGGACAAGTCTACTACTGGTGGCGGAATGCAAGCGCGGATCTGTGGCTGCTCGATGACGACCCCTTTGTCTCGATCCTCTTGGCCGTTAACGACCTTGGTCCACTCGTCACTAGCGAGACTCTTCTTTGGCAGGACGAACCGTGCGGAATGCTTTTGTTGGCTCAAGAGGCGATCCAGCTGGTGCGGAGCACAACGAAAGAGATTGCTTTGGATTCAACTTACGGAACAAACCATCAAGGATACGATCTTCTAGCGGTAATGGCAGAGCTGGATGGGACTGGCGTGCCATTGGCATACTGTTTTTTGAATTCTAAGGGACTGGACGGAGATCGACCACGGACACATCTCATTTCCAAGGTTCTTCGCGCAGTAAAAGAAGCGGGCATCAATCCTCTCTTCGTTGGATGCGACAAGGAGCAAGCAGAAATCAATGCAATTGGGCAGGTGTTTCCATCAGCAAACGTCCAGCTTTGCTACTGGCACGTCCGTCGCGCCGTCCGTCAGCATCTTTCTGACTCAAAGGCGCGGGGAAATGCCACGTATCGCCCCGAAGACGCCGCCAGAATCATTCCCGACCTGGAGCTCTGCTGGGCTACTCCATCCGAGAAGCGACACGAGGAAATGGCCTGCACATGTCCCACCAGAACAACACTATGGGACGGGAAGGCCAGGCTGGAATGCACCAAAGAAGACTCGGATTCAGTCATCGATCTTCTAAGCAATCACTACAATCGACACCCACTGATTCCGGCTCTCGGCGGTCTCTGTCTCAGCGCTGACCAAATATATCGGCAGGCTGCCACTGAGATGTACCAGTTTTGCAGGTCGCGGAACTGGGGCCGAGTATGGGCGTACATGTGGGCGAGGTGGTATGAGCCGGGGAAGTGGAAGTTGTGGGCTCGATCTGCAGGTGATACGATTCCGGTGTTAAAGACGACGATGATACTCGAATCGCACTGGAGGCTCGTCAAACACGACTACTTACATCGTTTTGCACGGCCAAGAATCGATCTCGTCGCGTACATCCTTCGTACCAAGGTAGTACCGCACGCGCTTGCTCGCGTCAAGGCGTTGCTCTCGGGATCGACCCGACACACTCGACCGGCCTGGAAGAAGGCGTTCGTCAAGATATGGAAGGAGTTGGAGGAAAGAGAAGTCAGTGAAGAGGCCCGCACAACGTACAGCACAAGCGCACGCACCTGGACATGCGCCTGTCCATCGTTCTTGGGCAGCCGTTTCCTTCTCTGCAAGCATCTGGTCAGCGCCGTAGAGCCAGTGAACAAGCCTGCTCTTCACACCATGCAACGGAATCGCACCACGCCGTTCTGGACCAGTCCCTCTCTCAAACCTCTGCGCACCGATCAGGAGGTCCAGCCACAGGGACATTCGGACGAGGCGGTCGAGCATACAGACGATGAAGAGGGCGGGATCGATCTGGACGCCGAAGGCGATGCGTTGGGCGAAGGAGAAGGGCTTGGACAGAGTGAAGACGACGAGGACGGCGATCAGCTCACAAGAACAGCACAATTTACGAAGGCCAAGGACATTCTCACCGGTATGCTTCGTCTTGTGGAACGAGAGGAGCAGTATGGAGGCGATGCATTCATTGACCACGTTCTGCAGAGCAACAGAAGGAATGATCAGTTACTGGGGGAGGCGAGGGCACGCGACAGGGCGATGCATTTGCCACGAACATGGACCAGAGGTCAGCATCGGCTGTGATGTACATCAGAGGCAGCGGGGGTCTTGGTTCCGCTCCTGATGCTCGTCCGCGGTAATAGAACACGAGATGATGTGGTTCCGTTTTCATAAGGATGATGTGAAGGACATCAAAACTGGTCAGACCTTGTACTTGTCTCAATCACTCGTCAGTCTTGATCATAGATAGTTTACCTCAGAAACGTGTCCGCTGATAACCGGGATCTTGATCCTGTGAGGTAAGGATGGGCGCGGAGGGCCCCGGAGTGCTCCGTACTCCGGGGCCCCTACTCCGGCTGACTCCGGCTAATTTTGACATGCTTTTTCGCGCTCCGTACTCCGCTCATTTTTAGGCAGTCGCCCCAACTCCACTCCGTACTCCGCACAAAATCCCCCCATCTCATTGCGCCAGCTCCGTACTCCGGCTAAATTTAGTAAAAATTTCAAAGTCCACTCCATACTCCGGGGTGACGGAGCGCGACTACTCCCCCCGAAACTCCGTACTCCGGGGAAAGTTCGCAGAGGTCCTACAAAAACTTGAGAAATGTGGATCCTTACATTGATTGCCGCTCTTCCATCCATGTTTTTTTTGTTTGGCAGAATCATCGTTGGCGGTCGTAGAGCTCAACAACACACAATATGAACCCCAAATGAGAAATCCGAAAAAGGAATTTTTGTCAGATTTTTTTTGGAAAATCAGAGCAAAATATGCCCATTTCTGACTGAAATTTTCAAAATTGCGACCTGATTTTGAAAAAGGCAAGGCCCCGGAGCGCCCCGGAGTTTCGGGGGAACTCCGCACTCCGTCTGGCATTCGAGCTAGTCACTCCGTACTCCGGCGAAAAGTTAGCTCCAGGCCTTGCCGTACTCCGTACTCCGGGGACATGACAGGCTTGCGCTCCGTACTTCTGCAGAATCCAATCAGCGGGAGTAAATCCTCGAAAATGTACTCCGTACTCCGTACTCCCCCGGAGTGAGGCCCCGACTAGTCGGGGAACTCCGGGAAACCCACTCCGGGGCTTACTCCGCGCCCATCCTTACTGTGAGGAAGGTATGTCGATCGGTCGATGGCAGGCAAGGAGAACGAGGTGAAGGGGAGAGTCCGGGATCGGCAATGGACGCGACGACGCGATGGCACGGCGGCGCGAGGGACCGCAGACGCGACGGGGACACAGGGACGACGAGGAGGCGGCGCGGGAGACGGGGGTGAGCGGGGGGCGGAGGCGCGAGCGAGACAGTTGAGATACAATAGAGAGTAGCCGCTGGTGGGAAGAAAGTGTATAACTCACAAATCACAATGACTGCGAGCCGGATGCAAAAAGCAGAATTTGACGTGACTGAACCGACTGTGAAGAAGAACGAAGAAGGTGTCAGCAATTGCGCAGCTTCCAGGGAAGAGAAAGGTGTAGCTAGACCACTCACAAAGCGCACAGACTTTTGCGCGCAGAGACTGTCGGCCGAAGAGGACGAGGACTGAGGAGGGAAAAAGTATCTTGAATCAAGTTGGATAGCGATAGCAAAGAGCAGAAGAGAGAGGGAGAGTCTGCTCACAAGTCACCATGTTAAAGGGAGGGAGACCCGGGGGGCGGGGTGACCGACGCGGCGGACAGCGGCGCGAGAGAACGCGATGGCGGCACGAGGGGACCGACCAAGGAACGACGGCCGGCGCGGACGCGCGAGCGAAGGAGCGCGACGCGACGGCGGCGGAGATGCGCGAGGGTCGAGGTAGCAGGGGCCGGACGCGCAAAGGACCAGGCAGCAGGGGCCGGACGCGCAAAGGACCAGGAGCATCGGCCCAGAGCTGCAATGGCTACGTGAAATGAATAGAAAAAGGGTATTGATCAGCAAACAACGACGTGCGCATGGAGACGAGACTAAGAGATGCTCACAGATGGCCAACGAGGTGCACAGCCCACAGGGAACACCGGAAGAAGAGAGCAAGCAGAGTCCCGAAGAAACTTGTAGCGCTGGAGAGAGAAAGAGTGATAGGATCAGCATTGTGTAGCTTGCAGTGATATGCGAGGCACTGAGCTCAAGCAGACGCGTAACATACCGCAGAAGGAGTGTTTGGAGAGGCGGAGTTGGCCAGTTGGGTGTGGTGGACGCGTTGGGAGCCGGAGCAGGATGTAAGACTTCCATGAGACCGTCGTAACGAAGTTGGCCACGGTCAAGCGATCACGTGCCAGGATTCTCGTCAGGTTGAACTAGGCTCTTCATGCACACGCGTGTGTGTCCTGTGTATCGCGATCCACAGCTGTGTATCACATTCACACAGGACACACAAAACCTGTGGATCCTCCGTGGTTGAAACCTGATTTTTGTGTCCAATGTGTATCGTGCGTGTGTCAAGGAAAGGATACACGGGGGATCCATATTAATTTTCACTGAGACTGGAGCAGTGTCTGCGACAACTTTCAGTTCTGTATGGGCCACCTACTAAGTAAATCGCGTCGAATGTCCCCAGACCGTCTCCACGGGATCCTGTCCTTGTCATCACGTGCGTGCGACGGTCTGGTGTGATCAGACTAGGGGCCCCGATGGCGGGCGGGACCATCATGCTGTCCGGCTCACTCTCACTTCCACTTGACTTGACTGAACGCATTCATTCAGCAAGGAAGGCCGCTTCCCTTTACTACTGGGAGAGGAAACAGAAAAGACAGACTCTCTTCTTGGGCAGACGCGTCGAACGTGAGCGCGCCCGCACACATTTAGTACCCGCTCTCAAAAACTCCACTCGACCGCGCGGCTGCGATGGGACGGCTTCAGTGCAGGGAGTGCCAGTCCAACAACATCGTCCACGATGGCGACACTGTTGCCTGTGGTGACTGTGGTTCCGTCTTGGAACAGTCCCAGATCGTGTCCGAGGTCACCTTCGGAGAAACGTCCTCAGGCGCGGCCACCGTTCAGGGTAGCTATGTCGCCGCCGGTCAAGGTACGTGCTTCCTTCCCACTTGTGCTTGACCTCTTCCTAGGCGTAGCTGATGACCTTCTCTCCGTGATATCTACTTTGGGCCAACAGCCGGCGCTCGTATCGCAGGACCAGGCGGATTCCGAGGCAGTAGTGCCGGGGAATCGCGCCAGCAAACCCTTTCCAATGGTATGTCTGGCTGTATGCGTCTCGCTCTTGCTGGCCCTTGGTCCGCCCCGGCTCACTCTCCTCTGCTTCCCCTCACAGCCCTTCAAAACATTCGCAAGATGGCCGGAATTTGGAACTTGTCCGAAAGTGTGATCCTCATGGCGCATCGCGTCTTCACTCTTGCCATGGTCGGAGGAGGCGAATGGCTCAGAGAACATTCTGACCCCTCCAACTTTGTACTCGGTCGCAAATCCGACATTACTGTCGCCTCTTGTCTGTACCTGGCCTGCCGGTACGAGAACAGACCACTCATGCTCATTGACTTTGCTGACTCCATAGGCGTGAGTCCGACTTTCGCCTACCTACCTTGAGACTTCATGCGCTGACCCCACTAAATGCATCCCTTCTTCTCCAGGAAAACGTCTTTACCCTGGGCAGAAGCTACCTTAAGCTCACACGCATGATTCATATGAAGCCACCTCGGGGCGTAGATGGTGCTTCGACAATTGTTGATCCTTCCATCTACATTCAACGTTTCGCCATCATGCTGGACTTCGGCGACGACGCGCCCAAAGTAACCTCTGATGCCCTGCGCCTCATCAAACGCTTCACTGCAGATTGGATGGTACAAGGCCGCAGGCCAGCCGGCATCTGCGCAGCCGCTCTCATCCTCGCAGCTCGAATGAACCACTTCCGACGCTCCATCGCCGAAGTCGTCCAGGTAGCACGCATCGCAGACGTCACATTGCGCAAACGACTCGACGAGTTTGCAAAAACGGACTCCAGCAAGCTCTCCGTTGCCGACTTCCGCAGTCTTTGGCTCGAAAATGCTCAGGATCCCCCGGCATTCTACGAACCTCTGGAAACTGTAAAGAGCAAGAAGGTCAAGAAGGAGAAGAAGGAGAAGAAACGCAAACGAGAGGTCATTGACGAAGAAGGTGACCAGGAGAATGAGCAAGACGACGTCGAAGGCACCGGGAGTGGCCGTCAACGCAAACAAACTCGCAAGGGCAAAGGGAAGGCCAGCGATAACGCCGAGGATGCCGACGACGAGGACGGTGAAGAGGATGCAGATGGGGAGGATGACGAGGAGCAACAATCTCAGAACGGACCACGCTCGGGAGCCCTTCCTCGAGCCGAAGATACTGGCAACAACTCGGACCTGGAAGAGCCAGAAACATTTGAGCAGGCTCAAGCACGACAACGGCAAATAGAAATGGAAGCCGAGTTCGATCGACTCGCAGAGGATGACGTCGCCGAGCTGCTAAAGCGCCCCGAGCTGCGACAGACTGCGGACGAAGTAGAGGCTGAGGAGTCGGCGCGTATCGCGAGGGCCAGGGCATTGCCTTCTTCCGTTCCAAAGGAAATAACGATGGACGACATCGATCCGCGATTAAGGTCGACAGGTGAAGCCGACGCGGCTCGGCCCTCGACTTCTAAGGAGCGTGATTCGGAGGCACGGCGGGAGGTCCAAGCAGTTGAATCGGCCGAAGGACGAGTAGAAACGAATGCTGAAGCAAACGCTACAGATGACGATGAAGGGAACGATGAGCCTCGCGACGGTGATGCGCAACCGCGTTCTGGCACTGGACCAAGGCAAGAAGGCGAAACGCGCGGCACGGACGAACGGGCAGACGAAGACGACCACGACTCCATCGCTAGTGATTCATCCGTCGAGGATCTGGATCCAACTCGCATTTACTTCCCTCGCGTACGCAAACGAAGCATGAGCGCGCCCATCATGCCAGAAGAAGAGCTTGTGGGATTAGACGAGGAGGAGCTAGACATGTACATTGCCACGGACGCCGAGGTCAAGATCAAGGAGCGGGTTTGGGTCGAGTTCAACAGGGACTACTTGGAACGGGAACTGAACAAACAGCTGAAAATCGAGCTGTTGGAGAAGCAAGGCCTTCCAGCCGCAAAACGAGAGGTGAGAAGTCTTGATCTCGAAGACGACGTCGCTCTGATCCCCTTGCTCTGACACGTGCATTTTGAAACCCCCCTCCAGCAACGGAAACGCAAACCACGCGACTCGTCTACTCCGATGGGTGCCACTGCCGCGGAGGCGACCCAGAAGATGATGCAGCAAAACAAGAAATTCTCTCGCAAACTGAACTACGACATTCTCAACTCGATGTTCGACCAAAAGCCGTCTGCTTCGAAGAAGAAAGGCAAGGAACGTTCCGGCTCCTCGTCTCGGCGTCGTCAGGAGGAAGCTGTGGGCGAGGATGGGGATGAGGATGAGGATGAGGATGAGGACGACGAGCCCATTTACGAGGTTGACGGAGTGGCGGTCGACAGGTCCGGGGGTGTGGCTGATATCGCCGCGCCCGGGTCCTCGAAGCGGAAAGGTGGCCGCTCGCAGGGACGCTCACGGTCGGGCAGGAGCAGCGGGGCCGACACCGACGGCGCGACCACGGACGGTGGCGACCCGGCTGATCCGATGGCGGCGGAGTTTAGTCGGATGGTCAGGGGCAACTTCCAGCAAGAGGACGGTGGGGGCGGGTATGCAGACGAGTGGTAAAATCTGGGCCCTTCCCACGATACCAAGCTCCGTTAGCGGAAGATCCCTTCGCCATTTTGTCCTGCTTTCACCTCGCCGCCCTCGCGATGCCACGGCGAAGTTGAACAATGTCACTCCCGCTTGTCAACGCACAACTGTACAAAGATTGTAATCTACACTGCACGAGCTTTGAATTGCATTAATACACAGCAGGCGAACATGCACTGCACACCTTGACAAAGCATTGATAGGACTCGACTCTGCAAAAATTCCGTGGTTTTCAACCCTTCTTGACTTTGCTAGACTTAGGCTGTAGAAGGAATTCCAATAGTCAGCAATGCGGATCAAGGGACGTGCAAAGGAAGTGTGCTCATAACTCACCTTGGTCTCGTCCCCGACGCGCCGCACCACCACGGAGACTGGGCCCGAGATGACCGTTGCTGACTCCAAATCACCATTCCCATCATCATCAATGCCCTGCGCCCCACTTGCAATCGCGAACCATTTGCCATCCGCACTGAAAGCCGCCGCGCTCAGCGCCGCCGGGAACTGAGGATACACCCGTATCCGTTTCTTGGCCACCGGGTCCCAGATGTGGACCATGGCGTCTCCGCCGAGGGTGGCGAAAGATCCATGGCGCGGGTGGAACGCGAGGGCATTTATGGGGTATACGGTGTCGATGCCGTCGTCGCCTGGCTGACGATGGCACTTGAAGGCGTACGTCTTGGCGGTGATTTCGGCGGAGCTGAAGAAGTCGACGGAGACGCGTCCTTCGACAGAGGACATTGCAAAGCCTGAGGTACACAATTTGTGAAAGGAGATCAGCCCCTGGCAATTTAGAGCAATCGTATCAAAGGGAGAGATGCTCACCACTGCCGTTTGGAAGACACCGTATATCTTTGAGAATGAACTTCAAGCCGCTGTCTCGGCTCTCCTCCGGTGCCCACTCCTCCTCGGTGGTCTCTTGTCCAGCCATGACTTTAGCAGCAGCCCTGGCCCACTTGTCGAGGTTGTATATCGTGACTTTCCTATTTGTCAGACCGACTACGAGCCGAGGAGTAGGGTCGATTTCGGCCAATGAAGAGGAATAAGGGGGAGAGATGTCCATGGCGAGGACCTTTTCTCCGAGTTCGAGAGTCTGGAGTAATCTGCGAGAAAGTGGATCCCAGATTTTGAGGCTGCGGTCCCAACTTCCTGATATCAAGAGATCTATAGACAGGTAAGATCATTAGCTGCGGAAACACATATGCGAAGAAAGGCCATCGCTCGTACTTACTGCTCTCTTGACTATACCGTATTCTTGAAATTGGCATGTCGTGTTTCCCAATGATTTCGCTGGTACCGTTCCTTAAATCGAGACTGGAAAAAGTTGGCGGAGACGGGGGTCAAAAGCCGCTGAGAGCAGCGCAAAATCCATCATGCTCACTCACAGGCGAACTCTTCTGTCTACGCTTCCACTCGCGGCAACGTCATTTCCAACCCAGCATACATCCAGCACGGGCGCCTCGTGGGCGAACGTGTGTAGTAAGCGGACGTCGTCTTGTGTTTTTGCGCCCTTCAGATCATACAGATTGATATTCTGGAGAAGCAGATGACAAGACAGTCAGCAGTGGGTAGTCTGTAAAAACCGGGTTCAAGAGACTCACGCTGTCCCAGCTTGCGACGAGTAACCGCTCTGAGCCTTCGGATTTGGTGTCGTCTGGACTGAAAGCGAGCGCACTGACTGGCTGCGAAGGTAGCGAGGGTAGTTCCAGTTCCATTACTGCTGCCTTCAGGTTGTACGAGGGGTTCCTACGAGATGATGGTGGTCAACTTGAAGTAGTGTTGCTCTCCAGTCTCCAGTCAGGAGAGTGGAGACGCGTTCGGAAGTGTTGTTCTCGCGTCGCGTTGATCAATCTTGTCACGTGACTTTGGTGTTTCCGTTCTTTCGGCCGAGACCCGCTCTGACCCCAAGGAAGTTCGACCGCGCAGAGGAGAAGTGAGTGCGCAAGGCCACCTTTCAATTCTTCTTGACGTCCAGCAGTTCGAACGAATCGCACCCACACCACACTCAGAACAATGTCAGCCGTCGAGCTTCTCAACGGACGCGCGGAGTCGGTGCGGCGGTCGCAGGCGCTCCAGGTCAACACCGCCGGAGCGGTCGGTCTCGCCGGCGTGCTCAAGCCAAGTTACGGTCCTCGCGGCCAGCTCAAGCTCCTCGTCGACGGCAGTGGCAGTCTGCGCATGACCAAGGATGGCAAGGTTCTCTTGTCCGAGATGCAGATCACCAACCCAACTGCTGCCATGATTGCACGTACGGCGGTTGCGCAGGATGAGCAGTGCGGTGACGGCACCACGTCCGTCGTCCTGCTCGTCGGTGAGCTTCTCAAGCAGGCGGATCGTTACATCGGTGAGGGCGTGCACCCGCGCGTCATCTCAGAAGGATTTGAAATTGCCAAGGCCGCTACCTTGAAAGTAAGTCTGGAGCGCTGGCGGACTTCCCTCTTTGCCTCACTGAGCTCACGAGCCTTTCCATTGTGTTGTCATGCAGTTCCTCGAGGAGTTCAAGCAAACACCCGAGCTCGACCGCGTCATTCTCGTTAAGGTCGCACACACTTCGCTCGCCACGAAGCTCCACCCCAAGCTCGCCACACAGCTCGCCTCTGATATCGTTGACGCCGTCCTTGCGATCCGACCATCAACATCGACCAAGATCGATGTCCCTGCACCCAAGGCTGACGGCAGCTCGGAAGCTGTGAACGAATGGGAGATCAAGGACCCTATCGATCTTCACATGATTGAGATCATGAAGATGCAGCACAAGACGGAGACGGACACGCAGCTCGTAAAGGGCCTCGTGATGGACCATGGCGGACGGCACGCGGACATGCCAAAGAGAGTGGAGAATGCCTTCGTTCTGACATTGAACGTCAGCTTGGAATACGAGAAGACGTGAGTATGATCGTCACCTCCAGTTACGTTTATTTATCAGCTGACACAACTATACGCGGTGCGCGCAGCGAGATCAACTCTGGCTTCTTCTACTCCTCTGCGGAGCAACGGGAGAAACTGGTCGAGTCCGAGCGTCGATTCGTAGACGCAAAGCTCAAGAAGATCGTCGAGCTCAAGAATGCAGTATGCGATGCACCGACCGAGGGCTCAACCGAGAAGCCCAAGAAGTTCGTCATCTTCAACCAGAAGGGCATTGACCCCCTTTCCCTCGATGTGCTCGCCAAGAACGGCATCCTTGCCCTCCGACGCGCAAAGCGGAGAAACATGGAGCGTCTGCAACTGTGCTGTGGCGGTATCTCCCAAAACTCTGTCGATGACTTGTCGCCGGACGTTTTGGGGTATGCTGGTCTCGTCTATGAGCATACGCTGGGAGAGGAGAAGTTCACATTTGTGGAGGAGCTCAGAGACCCTAAGAGTGTCACAATCTTGATCAAGGGTAAGTTTCATCTTTCAACATTCTGACTGCGATTGCGCCATTGACGTAATTTCCCTCCATCAACCAGGGCCGAATGCGCACACGATTGCCCAGATCCAAGATGCTGTCCGTGACGGTCTGCGAAGTGTCAAGAATGCTCTCGAAGACCAGTCGCTCATTCCAGGTGGCGGTGCCTTTGAGATTTCGGTGGCAGCGCACCTTGTTGAGAACACGGCCAAGACAGCGAAAGGCCGAGCCAAGCTCGGTGTGCTAGCGTTTGCCGAGGCTCTTTTGATCTTGCCCAAGACGCTGGCTGCCAACGGTGGATTCGACGTACAGGATGCCATTGTCAACCTGCAGGACGAGCAGAGTGAGGGGCACGTCGTTGGTCTGGACCTCAAGACGGGCGAGCCGATGGACGTTGTTGGCGAGGGTATCTGGGATAACTACCGGGTCAAGCGACACATGATTCACAGTTGGTGAGTTTTTTACGCCAGATCGTTCATCTTGCACGCGCGTTCACTGACTCATCCCATGTTCAACACCACGTAGCTCCGTCATTGCGACCAACCTTTTGGCCGTCGACGAAATCCTCCGCGCTGGTCGAAGTTCTCTCAAGGGCGACATCTAATAAGCTGATTCCTGTGCATTAGAACTTCGTCCTGTCCCTGCGTATCTCACCCACACTTTGCAGGAATCGAACACAATATCTCTGCTTTGCTTAGTTTGAATCTCTGTCTATTGGGGAGTCTTCGTGTATTTGCTTTGGATCTAGAGGTCAAGCTCAGGTATTCTGCCGTTGAGAAGTCCGATGGGAGTAGGGGTCCAGTCGCTGGAGGCTATCCTCCAGCCAGATGGCAGAGGGTCCGAGGCTGCAGAAGCCTTTTCGCGCGCCAGCTCAGCGCGATTCCGGAGCTTGAGCCTCTCGGCTTCTTCAATTCTTCTTCGCATCACGTCCAGGTCGCTCTCGAAGCCTGTGGACTTGGTGGGCTCGGGGAAGCCGTCGAGAATGTCGTCTTGCGATCCTGGCCGAACATCATCGTTGGATACTTTGTCGGCCTCACCGATGGAAGGCATCCAGAAATTGGCGTCGAGCCATTGTAGAGCCTGCATGCCAGTGTTCAGGCGAGGTCAGCCTTGCGTTCAGTGTCGAAACTGGAAAACTTTACTTACGAGGTCGCTCGCAGTTCTGAGGGATTCGAGAGAAGGAAGCTCATCGTGTGTGCCAGCATGTCGGAGCTCGACCAACCAGAGCGGGAGATTGACTCGCATGGCTATCGTCTTGACAGGTGCGGCGAACATCCCAGTCTGATACGAGTCCACGAGGGAGTTGACGAACCTGAGGAAGGAAAAAAAAAAAAGATTTAAGAAGGGGAGGAATCTCTCTCATCAAAGACAACCGCGTTTTCCCAATAACTCACCGGACGATGGCCATGTTCAGACTAAGTCTACTAGCCATACTCTCCGGTCTTCTCCCCGTTTCGTCTGCCTCACTCAGCTGAGCTTCAACGAGGGCCGCCGTGTTTTCGACAGCGTAGGGACATGCGGACCGATTGAGCCAGACCGAGATTCGTTCCAAGCCTGCTCGTCGGTCCGCCGGGCTGCGCGAATAGAGGAGCGTATGGACCGCTTTGAGCTCGGAGGCGGGCGAGTGCAGGTACGGCGTTCGACGGGGTACCCTCATGACTGGACGTGGCTTTTGTTTAGAATCACACAGAGATGTTGAGTGGTGATGCTGGGGGAGCGATGTCGTGGGTCGTTTGAGCGAACCTTGGGAACGAAATTCCGCGGAACGTCTTTGTTTCTTCTGTCCTCCCACCACGTCCCTTTCGCAAGAAATTGAGGACGTCAACCTTGGCGAAAGGAAACGATGTCGAAGGCTGAGGCTTCTGTTCCTGCGGACGCTCTACCCGAATCGAAGTTGGGTACGAAGACGCATTGGGATGGTGTGTACGAGTGAGTCTTGAAGGACGAGGGGAATAAAATTGCCAACCTATTGCGGCTGGCTCACAGAAGTCTTTCTGGTTCACGTTTCGCAGACGAGAATTGAACAACTGGGAGGACCACCGGGACGAGGGCGAAGTATGGTAAGCTCTTTCGATATTGATGCTGCCGGAAAATGCGACTTATGCCCTGACTGCTCTCTTCCCTCAACAGGTTTGGCGAAGAAGCAGTGGAGCGAATGGCCACCTACCTCGAACGAGCGTTCGAAGACGAAGAACTCGACGTAGTCTTACTCCAAGGTCCACAAGCCATCCTCGACCTCGGCATGGGGAACGGACATCTTCTCTTCGCCTTGCACGAGTCACCGGATGTCGATGTCGAACCGGCTTCCATGCTCGGGATCGATTATAGCCCTGCCTCTGTCTCTCTGGCCCAGCGGATTGGTCGGGAGAAGGCGGAAGGGTCGGAGGAGGTCCGGTTCGAGCAGGTCGACTTGATGAGTGCGGATGCTGTCAATCGATTGGCGGGGGAAACGGGGTGGGCGATTGTATGCGATAAGGGCACGGTATGTTTACGCCTTTTCCTGACGACTGCTACTCTTAACGACGTACTGACCATCGAATTCCGTTCGTCCTCAGCTTGACGCAGTCAGTACAGTCCCGCAAGGCATACCAGCAGACCGGCCCGCTGAAGAAAAGGTCCCAGTATGCTGATCTTCCTCTTTGCTTTTTCAGATCGCCCTATCCTCGCAACCCATTAATGACATTCTCCCCGTAGATCTCTATACGGAAGCGGTCGGAAAGCTCACAAGGCCAGACGGCATCTTCCTGATCACATCATGCAACTTCACCAAGGACGAGCTGATCCGAAGATTCTCAGAGAGGGAAGGAGGTGAGTTCCGTTTCTTTCCCTTCTGAGCGGGCGACCCAAGCGTCCAGCATAGTTCTGATTCGTGGTCCTTTGAGCAGGTCTGTTCGACGTGGAGAAAGTGGTTCCTGCACCAACATTCACCTTCGTGAGTCAGTCCGTTGCGTTCTTCTCACGCATTCCTGGCGGCTTGTTGACATTCTAGCTGTGTTGTGCCATTAGGGTGGCCAAACTGGTCAGTCGACTACGACCATTGCGTTCAGACGACGGAAATGAATGCTGCATCTGTCCATACGTCCTCCACACTAACCTGCGTCCTGAGGCCAGAGTGATGAGGATTGCGATCGGCTTGCGCTTCTTACGTTTCAGCCAGGGACCTGCACCGGTTGAATGCAAAGTGAGGGAAAGTTTTGTGTCTGCAGCAGTGAATGGGAACCTCATGATGTTTCGTGGGCGAGGTGGCATACAGCACATGCGACTTCTAGCTGGGGCTTATCCTGCGCATTGTCAGATCATAGGCTACCGCCACGAAGGGCGACGACCAGCTGGTTGGGACACGAGTAGGTATCAGCCTACTTTTCCTCACGCTTCGCGACATGTGCACGTATACTCACATGCAATACCGAACCGCCCGTCAAGCCGAGGTCGGTGGCCGTCTTCTCATCTTGCCTGTACGCCAGGGGAGGTGAGAGGTAGATAAGGGGGCCGGCGGGCAGTGGAATCAGAGCGCATGAATCGTCAGTGTCAAAGAGCTCGGATCATGAAGCAAGAGGTGCTGAGTTCGATGCGCTGTGAGCTCACATGGCCTTTCCTCCGAAGACGAGTCGTTGTTGCGAAGGCGGGATACCTTCCTTCTCCTCCACTCGCTCTTTGATGCGTGAGATCTGCGCGAACAAGAGAGGGATGTTCAGCAGTTGAAGCAAGGGCATGATCGCCAGCGCGCGCCTCGAGTCCGAGCGGAGATTTAGAAGCGTACCTTGTCCGAGGGCTCGATGTCGAGCTCGATCTCTGTCGTGCAGGCAGCAAAGTCATAACTCATGGTTAGCTCAGGGCGGATTTGATAATGCGCATCAGGAATGCGCAGGGAGCCGGCCGTTGAAGACACACGGCCGCGCCGGCCCGCCCGACTGGTGCAGCTCACCCTTTCCGGTTAGGGTCTTGATCTTGACGAGCATGGCGACGCGCGAGGATGTGTTTAGAGTCAGGTCAAGGTGAAGCGTGTCGAGTTGTGCTCCGCTCGGCCCTTGCTGTCGACCTTGGAGCTCTGGAGGCTCTCGGAGGTGTTGGACTGGCGTCGGTGCAGGCGATCCTCACGTGACCCACGGCGCGTCCCGTCCAGGCGCGTCATCAAATATTGATGAGATCAACACACAATTTTGAGCAACACACAGAAACAAGCGCAACCTCCAACACCAACACCAACACCAACACCAACACCCAAGTCCAACTCCCCAAGTCGAGAACAAGAATCGTCTGAGCCGTCGTCGATCAGCACCTCATCCATTCACACACTCAACCCGCCAACCGTCCGCACGCAGCTCAACTCCTTCCAGCTCGGTCCTCTTCGACGTTGTTGTCTCACCACGAATATTCCACAGAACAAGACAGCACAGCACAAAACTTTGAACATCTATTCCTTTTTCCAACAGACACAGCAAGTGAGTATGGCCTCTCAACGCACATAAATAAGTGCACACGTCTCTTCGCAGCACTCACAACGCCTTCACATTCCTGCCTGCAGTCTCGCCGTCAAACTCTGTTCCCCCAAACACTCTTCCGCTTTCCCAGAGAACTCCAGTAAGAACAGATCGACAATGCTGCACCTTTCCAACACCAAGTACAACGCAGTCGGCCTTTTGCCAGAGCACAGTATGGCCCTTCCAGAGCGAGACGCGCGTCCCGACGAGCTTGCCATCATCAAAGCGATCTACGATGTGAGTCCCTACATGCGATGTAGCCTTTGACCTTTGACACCGACTTCTTGGCTGACTTCGTTTTCCTTGCCTGGTATGAAGATCTGGACTGCCGAGCCGACCGAGTCCACCTGGTCCGTCTTCTCGGAAGAGGTTACTTACACCCGTCCGAACGGCACTGTTGCTATCGGCCTCGCCGCGTTCCGAGAGCTATTCGCCCATTTCCAGCAAGTGAGTAGACCTCTCGTCCATTACCTTCTCCTTCTTAGGATTCGGCTTGCTGATCGAAACCTGCCCCTTGCTACTCTGTCGCACCTAGCGCAACCCTTCAAAGCAACTTCAACAACGGATTCTGACCACACCCGAGATGTTCTCAAGTTCAACAACGATCGTGCTGGACCATGCCATGCCTGCGATGCCTGAGCAGAGCACCTCAGATGCTGTGACTGCACTCCAAAGTCTTGTCGTTGTTCGGAGACGCGCGAACGACGGTCTGGTTACGAGCATCACTGAGGAGGAGGGACACAAGAAGGTGAGTTCCCATCTTGTCCTGCCACTCCCTTCATGCGCCTTACGCATGAGTGGGAAGGGTCGATACAGATGTCGAATTTGAACATTAACACTGATTATCTACATGCTTTCAGGCTATCGCACCCCTTGCTGCACGAGCGGCAGTCGCTCAAAACTTCAACTCACCGACGGACAAGATGGTTTCTCCCTGCACGTCGAAGCTGAACCTCGTCAAGAAGAAGCACTTCACCAAGTAGGTAGTTCTGTATGCCAGGCGTAATTTCGAGCTCTATCACTGACGTACTGTTGTCACATTTACCCAGGGCCAAGCCAACATCGCTGTTCGCGAGCCAGACGGGAGCCCGGACACACTCTGCGCTCTCTTCCGAGATGCCCCGGCCCAGCTCGTGATCCCGTTCTTCCCCAATCGAGACTTCCAGTTGTTTGTGGGCTCGAACGACGGCGTATCACATGCACTGGCTGCTCTTCGACTCGCCCGCCATCTCGACCACGATGCTACGCTGGCTGGCGTCTCCTCCTTGGTCTAAGCTGACAAAAGGCGCGAAAAATACGGACCTTTATCTCGCCTCGACCTGCCATCATCTCCTTTCTCGCCTTCGCCTTCGACTTGTATCTTTTCGCTCCCTCTCCCTTCATAGGCGGCAGCGTTCCAGGTTCCTTCTCACCAGCACGGTCCTGTTCCCACCCGCCATCTGCACCACGCTGACGTTCAGTCGGTGTTAGTCTCCTGGCTTCTGGCTTCTGTGCCAGAACAGTCCGCCAGCCGACCCTCTCTTCCTTCGCATTGTATGAACTTCCTTTCTCGCTCCCGACGAACATATAACGAGTGACGATCCAGACTGCTCCCAGAAAGGGCGTGATGGTTACTCGAGGAGCGGGCGTGTGTGAATCTAAAAACGTCGAGGACCATTCCATTCGACGCCCCGGGCGCGCGGTACGCCCCGCCTCAATAATAAGCTGCGCACGACGCCGGGAGCCACCGCCAAACGAGTGAACTGGCCCATGGGTGATTTGGAGGTGTAGGCAGTCTGAGGATGGTTTGGCCGGAGCGTCTGGGGATGAGTCTGAGAATTGAGTCACAACAATGTATTTTGAACGTTTTCTGCCGATCATCCTTGGACCGTTGTGGAGGCAAATCATCCTGGGAGCATCCTCATGGTCCCTGGATGGCCCAGCATACAAAGCCTTCCCAGCAGCATCGGTGAGTCGACTGTCCCCGGAGCAAATCAGCATGACAACCACCCTGGGACTTACTGCCTCGTCTCGCATCGCCAGCGCACAGCAGCAGCAGCACTGTGCCTGGCCTTCTCCTCTCCATCGGCCGTCCTCACACGATCTTCCTCGTCCACCGCATCCGGCATCCTGCACCAGCATGGCCCAAGCTCCGCCAGTTCGGCGCTTCCGATGCGCTCGAGCCCCTCATTAATTCTTCATTCGCACTGACCTCTCTGCCTCGCCCCTTTCCCCCTCTGAAAGTCTGAACCGACGTCTCCTTCTTCTCCACCACCACATCCTCACACACGCCACTTCCGCACAACAGCAGCAAGGTCACAGTGAGTGCTTCTTCATCCCCTCTTCTGCATTCTTTCGCGCTTGTCATCGACATCATCATCCCCACAGCAGCAGAGCAGCAACTATACTACCAGATGCATGGTATGTCTTTGCTTCTTGATCTTCTCCCATTCTTGCCCTGGTCTGACTTCTTGTTCATCCTCTTCACTCACTCACTGTCTCACAGCTTCCGAACCTCATTCGCGGCAGATATCAGACGCTAATCGTGAGCATACAGGCCGCTGTCTCTATCTTCCGCTCGCACCGCTGACCAACATATTCCCCATCCTCTCCTATAGGCCCTATTCTTCCTCTCGTGTCAATCCCCTCTCTGATCTCCCTCTGCAGCTCAACATCGCCCTTTTATCAGTCCGCGTTGGTTCGTTCTTGCCTCTGCTTCGTGTTCCTCTCTAGCATCTGCTCCAGTCTGACTTCTTTGTCCCTTTCCTCCTTCCCTCCTTGGCAGCCCCTATATGGGAGTAGGCGATGCGCGCCGGTTGCGAGGATAGTGTGAGTAGCTTGTCTTCGTCGGACGTCGACATCTGACGAGCGCATGCACACTGACTACTTTGCGCTTCTCGCCTTTCTAGCGTACTACCTGTTCGAAGGTGAGTATGACTTACCTCTTCAGAGTCGGATTGCGGTTTCTTCAATCATCAAGCCCCAGTCAGTGAGTTTTTCCCTCCCAAAGTCCCAAGTGCCAACTTTCGCTTCTTGCTGATACTTTCAATCCTCCTTTTCAGAAGCGCGACGGTCTACGGTGGGCGGTTCAAGACACGGGGGCTGGGAGGGTATTTACTTGAGGGCGGAGGCGTCTCGGTCGACTGACCTCTCTTTTCCCTGCCTAGTGCCTGTATGCTATGGCTCACTATCGCAATCCAATTTCGCTTTCTATTCATATTTGTTACTGGTGTCAGTGGCCTGTGGGATGCTCCTGAGATCATATAAGTGAGAGATCGTTCACGAATAGTATTGACAGGATGGCCCCCAGAGTGTTGGCGCCAGGATGCTCCTGGGACGTTTTGGGCGAAGAGGGTCCTGGGAGCATTTTGCCCAGACCCTTTAAAAATGGAGCGCAGATACGCCTTGGAGGAGCATTTTTGGAGAGACCACCCCCGGACGTCTTACCGGACCCTCCTAGGGTAGTTTCACTCGCGCGGCGGTGGCCGGGGGCGCAATGAATCGCCATGCACAAATTAAGAGCATGCTCCTCTTGTTGTGGAGTCCGACCGAGACGTTTCCAAAGTCCAAACCTCCAAGTTCCAAACCCATGCATGGTGTTTCGCTGGGGTTCTGACACAGCCCTCCTTCCACGGACCATGACGTAGCGCTCGGGCGCTTCTTTTCCCTTGTGTGTGGGACACAGGCCACAGCAGCCTGCATCGCTCAATCATTCGCCTGGAGAGCCTGCGTGTTGGATTACCCGGCAATCCCATCAGGCATCACTGCCACCTTCGGTGGCGTTTTAGATGCATTAAATTCCGACCTACAACAGCGTTTTAGATCTTTTTTAGACAATCCCTAAAATCGACCGCTTATCCGGGGTTTTTAGGGATATGCTAAATCTATACGGATTTCTACCCCTTACTTTTTGCCTAAAACAAGGTGCTGAATCGGTGACGTAGTAAGATGGTTGATGTGTTGTTCTAGGATTACTACTACTGAGCCCCAAGGGTCGGGTGTCTCAGCGAGACAATGCGATGACCGCTACCTATTGCAACAACCTCTATCTTGATGCGACGTTTACCTTCCGCAAGTCCTACAGTAGCGAGCGCAGGATCGTTCAGTCCGTCAGTCTGTCAGGAGAGATGTGGTGATGGGTTATCAAGGGTTGATTGTATTCCGAGAGTGAGGGTTACTTCATCGTGGAGGGCTATCGCCCGCGAGGTTCGCACTTATGCTTACCCTTCCGCAGGTTAGTGGTTACTCCGACCTGCGCGTGGATGACTTTGGCGCATAGCGAACATCGCCATCGTTCGCGGAGGTGTCCTAGACGTTCTGCGCGGGATGGGTTGGGCGTGGTGTCGGAGTGCGAGCTCCGGCGGGGCGTCGCGGCTTTGGTTGCCTCCTCCATCATCTCCTTGTCTGTCAGTGCCTCCCCTCGGCAGGTCCGGTTCACGTACTCAAACACCCCTTCATATGCCCATTCCCTCCACTTATTCGTGCCAGATTCGACCGCGAGCCTGGCCGCGTTCGACATAGTCGTCTTTGGGACAACGACGGCTGTGTTGTCCTCGACGGTCGTGTTGGCTGTGGCTTCCGTCGTAGCGTCTGCTGTCGCGTCTTCGTGGTCCTTGGGTGCAGTGTCTTCCGCAGGGGTTGCGGTCGGAGCATCGGTCGGGGTGAGGGTGAGCGTGGGTTCCGAGTGAGGGCTACGATGGGGGTGGGCTGCGGCGGCTGGTTGGTCATCCTGCTCGTTGGTGTCCGTGTCCTCGTCGTCGGAAAGTTCCAACGTCAGTGTTCTGTTCGCGCGATGGATCCCTCCCTCCTCCTCTGTGTCCTCGTCGTCGGAAGGTTCCACCTCAAGTGTTCCGTCCGCGCGATGAATCACTCCCGGCTTGGATGGGTCCACCCTCCAGTACGATGACCCTCCTTGGGTCAATGTACAGGTTCCCAGGGCGCCCCAGTCGTCGACTTGGACCGTCCTTTGCAGGCGGCTGCGACTGCGTGTCATCCGTCCGGGGGGTGGGGTGTCCTGGTGGACGCGAATCGTGCCTCCTTGAGAAGCAGACAGGGCGAGTCCGTTTGCTGGATCGCGCACAGTGACCGTTCCACCTTGTGTCGCACTGCATTCCAATTCCTGTTCTGTGTCCGCCATTCTTGGACTGGGGGAAGATGGACAGCGTCAGGTTCGAACAACATTCTGCATCAAAGTGTGTCATAGTTAGGGCAGGGTCACTCACATGTCGTTTAGTGTGACGCGCGGTTCCTCGTTGGGTTGGAAGGGGGGGCCTTGAGAGATGTTGATGAAGGGTTATCGAGTGTCCGTCACCACACAACCTCGCTGTCCGGCAGTGGGGCTGCTGAGGAGCTAGGTGTGTCGCCTACGATTCGGCGATGGCGAAGGGCGGGGGACGGTTGAGGAGTTGAGGGATACGCGGGCCAGAGTCGGAGATGGAGTCGGATACTCGACGGCTCGGGTAACGTGCTGGGCGCTGGGTTCTGGCTGGGATCAGGTTGGGTGGGGTTGGTGTTACCGTGTGTACCGTGTGCGTTACGTTACGTCGATGGTGGTGGTCAAGGTTGAGGATGTGGGTTACGTATGGAACAGCGAAGTGCTCCCCTTTTGACTTGGACGTCGGATCTTCATTCGTGACCACCACCACACACGCCAACGAATGCACACACCGACACATACTCATAGCCACCTCTCTCTTCCTTGGGGCGATCTCGAGAGAGAGAGTCGAGCTTGCGCATCTGTGTACCGGTGCGTGCTTGTTCTGACATACTGTGGCCTTTCCTCTCACTGACGGCTGACCCTTCTTCCTACACTCCGCGCCTCCGCCCCAAACAGGACGTGATCTTCTGCGCTCTCTGCGCCCCACGACACTCTGCGCCTCCGCCCCAAACAGGACGTGATCCTCTGCGCCCCATCGACACTCCGCGCCTTCTACTACTCTGCGGCATCGGTCCGCGAGCGGAGCTAGAGCAGCTAGGGCTACGAGTCCACATCGACGTGCCCGGCGTGGGCGATAACTTGCAGGAACATCCGGAGTCGATCATCATGTGGGAGACTTGGGATACACTTGGGATACGCCGGCGGAGACGGTCATGTCGAGCGATGCGGGTCTCTTCTTGCGGATCTTGCCTCGGGCGGGCGAGTCTAGATCGGAGCACTGGCCTAACGAACCGACCTCGCACCTGGGACCGGACTTGATGGTGCGTTTGAACCGTCCTCGCTCGCGGCGCTGGGAAGAAACTGACACTCTCTGCTTTCGCTCCTTTGGTATGGTAGGCACACATCAACCAGGTCCCTTGGGCCAAGCACCCAGGCAGACTCGGCTTCGATGTACCAGCACATGCCAGCTGTGTGACGCTTCACATCACATCACCCGTAGCCAGGGTCGAAGCAAGCTTAGTCTGCAAAGCGCAGGCGCAGACGGGCAGGATAAGCCCTTGTTGGATTGCCTTCCTTGAAGACGAGCAAGGTACGGTGCCCACATTGTGAGTCTGATGAGTCGGACTTCCTTTTCATGTAATCGCCTTGCTGACAATAGGATGAGTGATTGTTTGTTTCCTGTAGCTTGTGTAGGTGATCAAGATTGCACGCAAGATAGCCAGGTGGGCGAGCGCAGCCCTGCTACGCTCGCCACCTGCTCTGCGAAGTCGCACCCGGCCCTCAAATTCAACTCCAGTCCGACGCGGACCTCTCCGCCTACTCCCGCAGCGTCGCCCACACCGTGTACCATCCATGCGGCACCTGCAAGATGGGCACCCCCACGACGGACCCTCTGGCCGTGGTGGGGGACCGGCACACGCGGGTCTGGGGGCCGGGGCTGCCAATGTGCGGGTGATGGATGCGAGTGTGTTCCCGGTGATCACGACGACCAACCCATTGTTGACGGTCTGGCAGGTTGCTGAGGCGGGTGCGGAGCGGATTCGGAATGAGGCATGGAGGGCGAGGTGGGGGAGGTGGGGGACCTTGGGCGGGCTAAGCGTGTGGAGGAGGAGCAAGTTCAGCTTCGGCGTCAGCAGCGGCGGTCGGAGAAGAAGGAGGCGGAGGAGGCGCAATGACATGGCGAAACATCCAGCCCAATCGCCACTCTTGGTTCGTTGGGTACCGCGAGTATGGAAGCGCGCACTCAGGCACTGACGCACCCCTCCTTTTCCCTTCACATTTCGTACACAGGAAATACGATTCCATAAACCCGACTATACTTGATACTACCCTCCTAGACCCGAGTTTCGACTCGGGTGGCGTGACATCTTGCTGCCAAGTGAGTGGACCCTGCTTTACTCGTTTTTACCCGAAAGAGACTCACCCCAGCTTCGCCTCTTGCTCCTTGTCTTCGTTGCAGTGCGACTGCCGCCTATAAGAGGAGCCTCGATGGGGCATCCTCCATCTGAGTTTCCCCTCCTCACAGCTCCTTCATCCTCACTTGACTCCTACTCCTACACTCCCTCATTATTGATATGGCTCGTACCAAGCAAACGGCGCGACGCTCGACCGGCGGCAAAGCCCCTCGGGCTGTCCTCTCGACGAAGAAGGTTGCGGCCCTTACCAACCCTGCGGCCCTTACCAACCCAACTCAACCCGGAAAGGGAATTGCCGGAGGTGAGTTGTCCTTCCCTGCCGGTCTTCTTCCTTGGTGTTGACGATGCGTCCATCTCACAGTCAAGAGTCCCCATCGGTACAAACCGGGCACGGTCGCGTTACGCGAGATCCGGCGCTTTCAAAAGAGCACGGAGCTGTGCATTCGCAAGCTCCCCTTCCAGCGTCTCGTGAAGGAGATCGCGCAGGACTTCAAGACTGACCTTCGATTTCAGTCGGCGGCTATCGGCGCGCTGCAGGAGGCTTCGGAGGCCTTCCTCGTTCGCCTGTTCGAGGACACCAACTTGGCCGCCATCCACGCCAAGCGCGTGACCGTCATGCCCAAGGACATGAAGCTCGCCCGACGCATTCGCGGCGACCGCGCTTGATCCTATCGGATTCTTCTCCACTGTTCCTCATTCGCGGCGACCGAACTTGACCCTATCGGATTCTCTCCTGGTCCTTTGCTGTGGTGTTCTTTCCTCTTTCGACACAACCCTTCCAATGAACACACTCGCGTTTCAATCTTCAAACGATGTACAAAGAGAGGATGTTTCAAGAGAGAGAGAGAGAGAATGACTGGATCGACTGCGCCGGTGCGTCTCAGTAAAAAATGAGGCGCTGCGGGTACGCTGCTGAAACACTCACCTCTTCACGCTGTCGACCCGCTGCTCAACACCCACCAGCCAGACAGCCGTCAACCTGTCCACTCCCAACCAGAGCAGCTGCAGCTTCAAGGCTTCAAGCACCCGTCCCCCCAAGCACCAGTCTCCCGTCGAGTCCCGGCTTCTGCTCCTCGCCGATGCCTTCTTCGCCATCAGACACGACTAAGCCTCCTCGACCTCGGCTGGGCTGCTTACTGTCAGCTCTTCGACAGTGCCACCAGCGATGGGGATGAACAGCGGGAGCGGCATCAATGGCAGCACAGCCTACACAGGCGTCGGCCCATCCTCCTCCTCCACAGCATCAGCCGCCAACATGTCCGCACGGCAGAAGGCCGCCCGCGCAAGCGCATACGAAGACCTCGGACAGGAGCTCCACGCCTCCTCAGCACTCAAGACCGTCGGGAACTACACCCTCGGAAGGCCGATCGCAGAGGGCACCTTCGGCAAAGTCAGTCTGGCCACATATCGACTTACCAACACCCGCGTCGCCATCAAGCAGATCCCCAAGTCACACTCCTCCCACGCAGCCGCCGCGCTCACCAGGGAGATCCACCATCACCGCAAGCTGCACCACCCACACGTCACCCAGCTCTACGAGGTCCTCGCGACCGACTCTTCCATCTGGATGGTGTCCAAACTCTGCGCGGGGGGCGAGTTGTACGACTACCTCGTCGAGCGGGGAACCTTACCCGACGCCGAAGCACGCCGTCTCTTCGGACAGCTCTGTCTCGCAGTCACAGTTGACACCCATCTCAACCTCAGCACGCGCGGCGCATCTTACGGACTTCTACACAGTGAGTACCTCCCACCATTCCTCTTCGTTCTCTATCATTCTCATTGCTGACCGCCTCCTTGGTTCAACAGGAAGTCCGTTTGCTTTTGGACTTCCATTCTACAGTTCTTCCCCGTCCCCGGCCTCAGCTCTGAGGTCAGCCGCCCGTGTCGAACCCCTAGTGGGATTACACGGGATGCGTTCGCGCAAGGGATGCCCGGAGTTGTTGGTCGGGGCGACAAACGGTGCCCGGAAGCACTGTCGACCGCGACAAACGGTGTCCGGAAGCACCGTCGGCAAACCTCTTTCTGTGTTGTTCGTCAAGCTGAATCTTTGCAGGTGAGTTGCTCTGTAACATCTGCAATCTGGGTTTCTCTCGCTGATCATCTCCAAACAACTCAAAAACAGGTTCCCTGATGTCAACAGCCCCAAGACAACCCTCACCTCCCCGAACCGAACCAACCACAGCGGCCGCGTCTTCATAACGCCGCTTCTCGTCCGAACTGCGCCAGACGGACGAAGGGAGGAAGTTGGGTGTGGAATTGGCTGTGGCGGAGGACGAGGCGGAGGAGGCGTTCGGCGTCGACCAGGCCCTTCTCACCATCGTCACTGCGACGGGCCCGTCTTCAACTTGTGGCTCGACCACCTACCTCCCCCTCCCTCTCTCCTCCCTTGGTCAACCACCCAGCGGGACCCCCTCGTTGGGGACTGCGAGGGTTGCCAAGGGTTGGAGACGGCGCTTCACGTCCGCAACTCTGCTCGCGGAGCGCTCGCCAAATTGCACCGCCACCCACACACCCACACATCTCTCTTACGACCTCTCATACCCACACATCCTTACCGACCTCATCACAGCACATCCACAATCATGTCGGCCACTGACTCGCGTCTGGCACCAATCGCCACTCCTCCCCAGACAGAGGACGAGAGCACACAGACCAAGCGTGCCGCTCCTGTCAAGGCACCCAAGTCCGGCCACGCCGACGACGGCCTGTCAGACAATTACATTCAGCGCATGCTTCAGAAGCCCGACGACTTGCCACCCTTCCGCCTCTCCAACATCTTCAATGAGCTACAATATGTTTCCACAATTGTCCTCTTCACAACACCAATCCTCGCCGCCTACGGTATCTGGACAACACCATTGCAGGCTACGACCTTCTAGTGGTCCTTCGTATACTATTTCCTCACTGGTCTTGGCATCACCGCCGGTTACCACAGACTGTGGGCACACCGCGCATACAACGCCTCGACTCCTCTTGACTACTTCCTCGCATTCATGGGCACTGGCGCAGTTGAGGGCTCCATCCACTGGTGGGCTCGTGGTCACCGCGCGCACCACCGTTACACCGACACCAACCTCGACCCGTACGGAGCCCACAACGGTCTTCTGTGGTCCCACATCGGTTGGATGATCATCAAGCCCGTCGCAACCCCGGTGTTGCTGACATCAGCGACCTCCGCAAGAACCCTGTCATCAAGTTCCAGCACCGCTTCTACCTTCCCCTCATCATTCTCATAGGCTTCGTCTTCCCCACCGTCGTTGCTGGTCTCGGCTGGAATGACGCGCGGTGGCTTCTACTACGCCGCCGTCGTCCATCTCGTGTTTGTTCACCACTCAACCTTCTGCGTCAACTCACTCGCGCACTGGCCGGGTGAGGCATCCTTCGACAACAAGATGACTCCTCGCGACCACTTCATCACCGCCCTTGTCACCGTCGGCGAGTGTTACCACAACTTCCACCACCAGTTCCCCATGGACTACAGGAATGCCACCAAGTGGTACCAGTCCGACCCTACCAAGTGGTCCATCGCCACCATGTCGTTCCTCGGACTGGCCTCGCACCTTCACGTGTTCCCCGACAACGAAGTCCGCAAGGGTCGTCTCGCAATGGAGCTCCAGAAGCTGCACGAAGGCAACCGCGACATCACCTGGCCCACTTCCGCCAACCACCTTCCCGTCATCTCATGGTCCGACTACCAGGCTGAGGCCAAGACCCGTCCCCTCATTGTCGTCTCCGGCTTCATCCACGATGTTGGCAGCTTCATGGAGCAGCACCTGCCCTCAACATGCACGGCGAAGGTCCTCGTCCGCCACTGACTCGCCCGTGCTTGAAAAGGAGGCCTTCAACGCGGACGCGGCCTTGGGTACGACGGAGGGGCAGGAGCAGGCCGCTCGAGTACCCCGCTTCACCACTGTCTCGCCCGAAGTCCTGCTCGCCATCTTCACCGAGACCGAGGACGACCCGGAGACCATTGCGCGGAACGTCGCCATCGAGAAGGAGATCGACCACTTCTTGGGCATCAGCAAGGACGCACAGTCGTCGTCGTCCCAGCAGGCGATTGGGTTTACGCCGCAACGTCGGGAGGCCGCTGCGTTGTCGTCGCGATATGCGGTCAAGGCGGAGGATCAGTTTGATACGACCCGGCGGAGGAAGAACGCTTCGTACCCTTCGGGCGCTTCGGAACTGATGGCACTCTTCCCTGGTCCTGCCCATCGACAACCACTGCTGAGCAACCTCCAGAGACTGAGACAGCTAGTGGTAGCGCGCCAGTGGGAGCAAAGCAAGGGACGGGAGTCGTGCAGCAGGAGCAACAACAACAGCCAGAAGACGTCAGCATGCAGGATGCCCAACAGCAGGAGATAGCAACTTCGGCGGCCGCGGCGGCCGATGACACCCCGGTGCCCGCGCTTGGGTCGTATAGCGAATCGAACTCGACGTTGTTGTCCGCATGTCATCCGAATAATGTCTGTCGTTGTCTGCATCCTTGAAATTTCTCTAAGTCTTTTTTAAGCTGTACGGCACGCTTACGGCCGAGAGAAATGAAGCAGTGCTTGCCCATCCCCGCTCGAGCCCTGCCCGGCCTTCCTGCATCATCCCCACCACCGCCGTTGCCACCTCGATCACCGCCAGGCGCCAGGCGCCAGCATCACATAGTCTCTTCTGACGGTCGCTCTGTCCCCACCTGCATCATCAACGTCGACCGACAACATTTCCACAGTCATCGTCTCCACCTAGCGCATGGTCACTTATTGTGCCCATCCTCACATCGAACCCTTACCCCTCCGCGATCTACCTCCCGCCTCGGCAGCTCCGGGTATGTGTTTCTGGGAGTGTATGTACCGCGACAATCTAGTACTGACATATCGCATTCGCTGCTGCCCTCCACAGAGATCAGAACTCCGGAACAGCAGCACTCTCCCCGCCTGCGGAACGATCACTCTGAATGAAGAATGTCTCAGCAGCGTCAAGTCGTCTGCCACTGCTCCAAATGTGGACCTGGGGCCCGGCACGTTGTTCGTGCAACCAGGAAGCGGCACGAACTGGACGACCTCAACCCTTGGAACGCTGCCGAACCGAATGCGTCGACGACATCGGACGAGCTGCTCTTTCCCGAAGATGACTTCGGCACGCTCGATGCACTGGAGTCGGACTGGGGCGCCCACGATGACGAGAATGGCTGGGGCGGCGATGTGGACAGCTCGATGACTGCTGTGAGTATCTGCACCAGTGTTGTGCCTGAACAGCAGCTGACACTAGAATCTTTCTTGTCCTGCAGACTGGAGTGGACAACAACGAAGATCCGGAGCTGGTGGCGGCAGCGGCGGTAGACGACAGCTTGGTGCCAACGATGTCCCAGCTAGAGACAGACTGGATGCGCACGGATAACGAGGGGGTTACGGCTCGTCCGGAAGGGCTCTGGCTCTTCGAGCTACTCCTGGTCTGGTTGAATGCCACTTTCGGGATCTCGGAGCACATATGCGGCCTGCTCTTAACATTCATCGAAGCCCTGCTAGCCCAGACGACCCGGCAAGGCGAATGGATGCCCTGTTGGATATATGCATCATCCATGACACTTGGGTCGAGACTGGTCTCACCTTTTAGTATAGTGGTAGAATGTTCACAACAGATTAAGAGTCTGATCGACTCTGTCGTGAGTTCGATTCCCGGTATCTCCAGATTTCTTTTCCGACCATTTTCTTGTCGGGTGCTTGTCGGGTTTTCCACAGCACGTGCTCCGGGTACTCCGGGCCGAAAGAGTCTCACCCCTTAGTCCTATGGGGTCTCGCGTCTCAGACCAAAGGGTCATGATGATGAGAGGGAGTGTTGGATATATGCATCATCCATGACACTTGGGTCGAGACTGGTCTCACCTTTTAGTATAGTGGTAGAATGTTCACAACATGCCCACGTTCAGCGCAAAGCCCCAAGCATCGGTACGTCTCCGCCGTATCCGGCAGAGTCTATGGCAAGGCTCACTCTCGGTTGCCTACGCCCTGTGCCCCGTCAACACATGTTGGACGCCACACATCTTGGACAACAACACCCCCTCCAAGTGCACCCAATGCGACGGACCTCTGCTTCTTGGTACCGATACTTCCGGCGAGGACGACGAGGAGGCAGATGCTGACGTTCCTGCACCCAGTCAGTCGAAACGGAGCAGGGCTCGACTAACTCTCCACTACGAACCGATTTCCTCTTAGCTCCTCGAACTCGCCAGACGCGAAGAATTCTTCTCTCTCTGCAATCAGTGGCGGTCGCGGCAACACAACCCCGGAGTTCTCGAAGACATCTACGATGGGGATGCATGGGCATCCGACGCCCGCATTGCCTCAGGGAATAACCTGTCCCTCACCATGATGATCGACTCCGTACAGCCATTCAGCCGCTCGGGTACGACTCCTTACAGCTGCTGCGTCGTATCCTTGAGGATCGACAACCTCCCACGACAGTTGCGGAACTCACCCGACTCAACCCACATCTGCTGCATCTTGCCTGGACCCAAAAAGCCGAAAGTCGAAGCTCTACAATCGGTACTACAAATCATGATCACGGAACTCCACCGCCTCGCAACGGCCGGACTGAAGGTGATCGACTGGTCGGGCGCGACGCACCACCTTCATGCTCGCCTTCGATGCCTTATCGCCGACACGGAAGCCCGCACCAGCGTAGCTGGTTTTCCACATCATTCGTCCAAAGAACAGTTCTGTCCGTGGTGTACAGCGGACGGCGACACTTGGGTACACCGGCATCTGGAGGCAAAAACCGTTCGAAATGCGTACAGTCGGCGACCATCGCAGGGACTCCCTAGCGGCGTTACGAGATACGCTCAACGAACCCTCGGCACTGGACGTAGTCCTGTTACGAAGGGGAGCGGCTGCTGCTCCCTGCGCCTTATACAAGCTGGACGGATGGTCGAGCCTCACGATGGCTCCTGTGGACGTCATGCACGCCCTCGATCTTGGACTCTGTCGACACTTCTGGACGGACACACTGACGGCAGGAGGTCTTCTGAAAGGCCCGGACCTCAAGCGCTGTCAAGCTCTGCTCGCCGCGACGACGTACCCGGCCGGTATGACCAAGATTTCCACAACCCTCGGCGACACAGGAGGAGGATCCCCTACAGCACACGGTTGGTCCATCCTATCTCGGTACCTGTTGCCCCTTCTGCTCGCGCTTTCGTGGTCAGTCTCTGGAGAGACAGAAAAGGTGTTCTCTTCCACGAAGCGGACGGTAACGAGCAGCACCAAGGGGAAAGGCAAGGCCAAGGGAAAAAGGCAAGGCCAAGGCACCACGAGGGCGACGCCAGGAGGAGGAGCCCGGGTCCGAAGAGGAGGAAGACAACAGCAGCATGGCTTCGGAGACTGATAACGAAGAAGGGCAAGATACGAAACCGCCTCGGAAACGCAAGAAAGTCAGCGAACACAACAAGAAGACGAGGACTTTCTCCACCCCCGTCAAGCTTGTTCGAATTGTGGAAGCCAGCCTACATCTAGCACATTCTACAAGACTCGCACACGCCTACATTTTCGCGGATGCACAGCTCGACAAACTACACGAACATCTCTCCGACCTCGTCAAGATCTTTGCCACGGATCTCCATCCACGATGGCTGACCTACAATTATCACATCGTGCTCCATATAGCGGACCAGATCCGCCTCCATGGCCCGCCGAGGGCGTACTGGGCCTACCCATCGGAGCGCCTCTACGGACTAATGAAGCAAGTAAGTAATCAGATTCGAACTCCAACTCCAAAAACACTCACTACTATTCCATCCATCAGATCAAAACCAACCGACATCGGAACGGGCAGATCGAATTCTCCCTGATCAGTCGGACGGACGACCGACATCGCGTCGCGACAGCCCTCGAGAACCTCCCGCCTTTACCTCTCGTCACGACAATGAGAGCAATCATCAAGGGCGAGAGTCGGCAGGGCGCGAAGACGATGGATGACGAAACGGACCAAGGCTTCACATCATCCCGAACCCGAACCGCCAAACCGATGCGACTGACCCTAACCCAACTAGAAGCCGTCTGCAGCATCGCCAATAGGAGCCGCCCCGCCGATTCCCAGCCGCTGATCCCTTTGGCGGCCAGTACACCAGGTCGGAGAGAAAAACGTTGCCAACAACATGGCCACTCGCCTCAACCGGATCGACGTAAAAAACTCAACTTTATCCCCACAGGGCCCAGCGCACGCAGCGACTTCCGACCCGTCCTTCTGTGTTGTGAGATTCGGTGGTCAGAAGAGACTGGCTAACTTTCTATACGCTTTCAAGCACAGTCTTTTCGAGGAGGCCGCACAGACGATGATACACAACACGTACGCCCAGATCAAAGTCCTCCAACACCAGGACTGGCCTGACCGACATCTGTTCTCGGACTCGATGTGGACAGAACTGGGATATATGTTGGCAACGCGGAACGACCCACAGGAGGCGGTGATCAGCGTCGAGGACATTGCATCTGTAGCGTTGACAGTGAACACTGCATCGATTGGATGGACAAGGGCAGGGACCATCGTAGGAATCCCCACGTAGAGTCGCCGGGGACGGTCGAAGTCAAAGGGTTTCATTGAACATAAGGTGAGCAGACCACTATTCCATATCGGTCAGAGGTCATCCAAATCAAAACCACTAACCCCTTCAACACTGCCAACGCGTCCACGATAACCCGGACCAGCATATTCGCCGTAGCCATCATCACCACCGTCACTATCGTCGTCAAGTTCGTCACCACCATCGTCACTGTCACTGTCATCGCCACTGCTATCGTCGTCACTGTCGTCGTCACTGTCATCAACCCGCCCTTCGCCAAACAGGTCCTCGCCCTCTCCACTCCCTTCCCCACCCTCGCCAAAGTCATCGTTGCCAAAATCGTCGTCGTCCCATGGTTCCACATGGTCAACCCCAGCCTCAGCAACCTCCGAATCACCACCACCAACTTCCCCATCCCCTGCGTCTCCCTCACCGTCCGATCCGGCGGCATCACCAGGACCGAAGTATTCCCCATTCGATCGAGTAGGAGGACGCCTGTTGACAGGGATAGGACATCCCCATGTCGTTGGCGAATCGATCATGGCGAAGTTGCTAGTCTCGAGGTCGAATGGACCGGCGTTATCGGACACGTTACAACAAACGTCCGGATGCTGGGCAGCATATTCAGAACTGACCATCCAGCGACGGACGATGGATGGAAGGCGAAAGTTGGACGACTGGCGGAAGACGTGGAGGCAACTGCGAACCGGATGAGGACGCAGACGCTTCCGGTTGTCGTCCATGTACTTCACGGTGTCGAGCAGCTCGAGAGAGCGCCACTCCAAGAACATAGGACGTACGACCATACGCTCGCCGTTGTTGTGGGACTCCATCTCCACTTCCTCAGGTGAGTGGACGGCCATCTGCACCGCAAACTCGATGTCGGCACGCATATCCAGACCCCGGGCTGCTACCTTCGCCTCGTTCGCTTTGCCTTTGCGGGATAAGGTGGTAGCGTCCGCGTATCGGACAAGTTCGGCGATACCCAGAGCCTCGGTACGTGCGGACAGTTTGGCGCGCCTACGGGAGAGCAGCTTACTCCTAACCTTCTCTTGACCAGTCTGCGATCGACCCTTGGCGGTACGACGAAGGCGATGTTGCCGCTGCCAATACTCGTACGTGTTCCTGAACAGCGAGACCAGATGTTCCCTGGTCATATGCGCCGGGACGCCACATGCTCGCCGGTGAGTGAGAAGGTAGTCGAAGATGCAGCGCAACTGACTCTGAACCTCTTCGGACATATACGACTTTGCCCAGTTCAGCCGCAGGAGTGGGACCTCTCGATCCGGATCACCGTCCCGACCAGCAATGATGCGAAGCGGCCACGCCGAGACCGTCTTGGGGTAATCGTATTCGTACGGACGCTTGCCCCGGTCACCCATCTTCTCACGATCGAGCGTTGCGGAGGATCAAAGAGTGGTTGTGCTTGACACCCTTAGGAGGGACCGCTGGACCACCCGTGGCGGTGAAGATAACGCCAGGAGGTATGTCGCTAGCCCTGGATGCAGTACCTGCGCTTTGGCCCGTCTGCTGATTGCTGACCACGTTTTGAACGGATGCGAACAGGCGATGCTGGTCCTTCCGAATCTGGGCCAACTCTGCGGTGATGCGTTTGAAGGCGGACGACGAGGACGGGGACGACGATATACTGCCTGTGAGTCCGAAGGGATTCTGGTTTTGACTGACGGCCGAACGCTGACGAGACATTCTCTAACTCTGTAGCTCGAACGGATATGTGTGCGCGGAAGTAGAGGGAAGCGGTTGGATTGGAGGGCGCAGGAGACACGGACACAGTGAGTACCGACCCTTTTTATACGGACAAGACGAGCGAGACTAAGGCCAACGCTTTCACCCCTACGTCAGCGGTCACAAGCAAGCACGCCATCGATCATATATCGCCATCACCGTCTTTAGGAGAGCCGTCAAGCCCTGGCGTCATCACTCCCGTTCGCAGCGAGCAACCCGCCTCTACGATCCACCTAACCCGTAACCAGTGACGGCAACTCACATTATACGACCCCGCGGCGGACGGCAGCAGCATCGTGGATGTACTCTATCTCGGCAGATACCAGGGCGAGCCAGCATCGCAGCACCAGCACCGCAATGACATCGCTACTGCATGAAAGCGGAAGCAAGTATAGCGGCGATGGCCTCAATGATGACGTGGTAATATATAAGTCATGCAGGAAGTGTTGAGTGTTGTTTCGCCTAACGCTGACGCGTTGTAGATGGGCGAACACGTGAGGAAAGTCAGCACCGTATAACCATCTCGTTTTAGACGAATTTTAGATAGGCAATTGTAAAGGCAAATCAGAAATTTTCAAGGGCAACAAAACGAGCCGGTTTTAGGGATTTTCTAGGGGGTCTAAAACGCCACCGAAGGTGGCAGTGCATCTGGCATCAGGCATCAGGACCTCTATCGCTCCTTGTTGGCTGCCGGGGGCGGGAGGGGCTCGACGCGAGAGCTGCGCGCTGCGCCCAGCATGCTTGTTCCGTACGAACGTTATTGATTCAATTGGGTCTAGTGGATGGAGCTGTTCCAGCGCGGAGAGAGTCAGTGTATGAAGAAGCACTGGCCGCGAGCAGTGAGGCGAGGACTGAATTCCCTTCCGGCCTTGCCATCACCACCGACCACCAGCAGCCCCAAAAACAAGGGCGAGGCCCGCGGTCCTTTCTTCCTTTCTTGCCTTCCTTCTCCCTTCCCTCTGTTTGTCCGCGCCCACGTTTCGGACTGTGCGAGACTGTGTCACGAGGCTCGAGCACTTGACTCGTCGAGTTGCTGGGAAGAAGAACAAAGGGATCCGTGCTCGCGCCCAGCCCCCAGCCCTCACAAGCACGGATGGCACGGATGACAGCACCGCCCTTCGAGATCATGGCTGGCGAGCCCTCTCGCATCCTGACGGGCTCGACCTCCCTGGCGCAACGGCAGTCCTCCAGCCCAGCGTCGTATTTAACTCCCGCATTCGCCCGTCTGCCCCACTTGGGAACACCACAGCGAGCGAAGATGAGCTCTGAGCCTCTGCCTGGCACATCATTCGGCGATGGCAACCCCCTGCTCGCTACCGCTTCGGCCAATCCTCCTGCGCAATCATCAACGAGCTATCCGGTCCGGCTCGCTCGCGCTGCCGTGGCCAGGCGCTCTGCCCCAACTTCCAGCCAGCCGGGCCACGCTGGCAATAGCGGAGACGGGGGAGATAACGACTTTCTGTTGTATGGCGATCACGACGACACCGACGATGATGACGACGAGGAGGATGACGAGCGGCAGGAACGGGAGACATCAGATCACCACAAGGATACCGGTGCAGGTTCCGCCTCGCGGTTAGGAGGGAACCGCAATCGTGACGGTGGTCTTTCGCATCGGAATCGCCAGCGTCCAGGACGACGTCGACGAGGTGGAATCCCCCTCGACGAACAGCGCGCTGCGCCTCCACCTCCCGTCTCCACCTCGTCCTTCTCCTCAGATCACTCTCACTCCCGAGGATTGCCCAGCCCGCCAGCGCAACATCGGCTGAATACGATTTCGTTCCACTCTCACTCCGCCTCGCCAACGTCGTTTGGGTCAACCGGCCCCGGCGGCCATCCCGGATTTATGGCTGTGGACCCAAACTATCCACTTCCTGAGACGACCAATGCCCTCGGAAAGACGGAGCGTCGAACACAGGTGCGAAGAACTCAAAAGCTTGCACAAATGCTTGGTGGAGAAGTTCTCGCCGATGAGGATCGTCGCGAGTGGATATCGACCACGCCCTCTTCCTCCCCCCGCGGACATCACACGCTCGCACCTTCTGCTGCTGCCGCTGCACTTGGTTCCGCATCAAAAGACGAGCGTGGAAAGGCTACATATGCGGGGGAGACCTTCTCACCGGGCGGTCGGAGAGCCAGCGACTCTGTGCAAGGTGCCGCTGGCCAGCGCATGACGGTCCTTGGGTCAGGTTCCGACTTGCGCGCCGCTTCTACAGGCGTTAATGTTCGCCCGACCTCAATGTATGCGGTCCTCGGCGCCTCCAACCGACATCAGCGTCAAGATAGATCCACCATTTCTGCGCTCTCTGTACCCTCCGCCTCTGGAAGCTCGGCAACCGGGCTCAGCAGTAAAGTGGCCAAGCTCGATGTTGTACCCGCTTCAGACTTGCGCCGGCGCTCGCCTAGTCCGAATCGTACGGGTGGAAGATCAATCGATGGACAACAAAGTGTATATGTGCATGAAAGCCAGTCTCCCCTATCAGGCAGTATTCAAGGGGTGCGTAGCAACGGGTTGATCAGCGCTTCCTATTCGCACATTGTGATTGACTGACTTGCCTTTGTCGACCACGTAGAACAATCTGCGGCGAAGCTCCGCGTACGACAGCAGGGATATCACGCCACCATTCCGAACGTCAGGATCACAGCGGCTGACCATGCGACGGTCTCTTGAATCGATTCGAACTACGATGACAACGTCGACCTTTGCTGAGAGCACACTGTCCTCTCTTGACGAAGCAGCGCTTGAACGTCGGGCCCAAGCAGAGCAAAGGGAGGAACGGCGCCGAAAAGTCGCCAAAATGTCTCGCTGGCTTGGAGTCGCTGTACCGGCAGAGCTTTTGACATCCCCTGGTCTAGGGCCACCGACGCCGCAAGCGAGCCGAGCAGGGGGCGAAGATACGAGCCCAAGGCTGCTTAATCCTCCGCACAATCGCTCGGACTGGATGAGCTCAGTTGGCTCTGGCTCCAGCACTGGCATTGGTGCCGCGCTTCACGTCATGACACCGTCTGACGAGGTCAGAAACAAGATGGCGAGGGTCGGCAAGTTCATGAAACTGGGTGGTCCAAGTCCTCCAAGTCCGGCACATACAGGCTTTACTAACACGGCCGGAAGTGGCGCCAATCTAGCCGCACTTGATCTCTCCGGTGCCAGCTCGAGCTCAGCTGCATACAAGCACCTTCACCCCCTTGACCTGAACCTTTCCAATTCGTTCCTGCATCGAGCACGAACGATGACCTCAGGGAGCCCCAACACAAACACACCAGAGGATGACAGCACGCGAACACCCGTAGAGCGTGGTAATGCGCTTTCCACACGCGAGCGCATAGCTAATGTCAAGCGGGCAAGCAAGCTAGAGCGCGTGTTTGGAGAGGCACCTCCACATGTGCTCTTCTCGGTCGGAAACGCGGCGGGCACCAATTCACGAAGCGTGGATTCGCAAACCAGTTCAGAACCTGTCACCCCGCGTTGGGGCGGACCACGATCTGGCGATGTTTCCAGCAGCTCAGTGCAGGCCGCACTCGACGATCTCGTCGTTTCATTGCCTTCGTCCTCAGCCAACGCCTCAGCAAATCCTCATCACCCATACGGCGCCAGCATCATGTCCTCGCCCCATTCGTTCCGCAGCGCGTATCGTCAGTCTTTGGACAGTCTCGAATACTTGCTGGACAATGACTTGCCCTTGCTCAACGAGATGATGACGGCTCTGGACGAAGATGATGGCTCGACCACTCCGCTTAATTCTACGCCAGCATCGAAAAGACCGTCGATGGAGATCCTGGCCAGTACTGAGTCCATTGAATCGCCCGCCCCTCCTCAGCAGCAACAGCCGCCTTCCGCGGCAAGACCCAAAAGTCCCGGTACTCCCGGCCACCGGCGATATCACTCGATGGCATCCCCAGTTTTCGCAGGGCTCGAGCGTATGACAGTCTTTGACCCAAACGACATACCAGACGCGCAGAGCCCGAAGGGGCAAGCCATCGTGTCGGCATCAAGTGTGGATTCAGGCATGTACGCAGGGGCAGGGGGGCGCCGACGTCCCGAACGCGCCGAAGACCTGAGCCAGATGTCACCATTACAACTCGCACCTTGGGATCTGCATGATGCATCGTCATCGTCAGCACTACGACCGGCTTTCTGGGCCGGAGGAGAAAGAAGTGGGCAGTCTGACTCGCGTGGCTCTCTTGTGCGGTCGTCCTCTGACCAGGCCGTTCCGACAGCCATGACCCCGGAATCAGGTTCCAACTCTCCCAGATTGGCTGGGGGCAGTGGAAGTGGCCCGGCCAGCGCTGTCTCCCTCAGTCGACGCGCCTCGCTTATCTCGCACCTGAGTCGAATCAGCACCACGCCCAGTCTCTTGACACTCAACTCGATGTCTCCCCCGGGAAGTCCTCGCGATTCGGTCAGTGCTGAACACGAGCTTCGACGTCAGCGAGCGTTGCGCGCACAGAAACTGGGACGATTCTTTGGGGCTGCGCCGAATACCATGCCGTATACTTCTGCGGCTGGTGTGATGGTGGGAGCGGAAGGCGCGGGGGCAGGACGGGGCGTAGAGGGTCAGCATGGCGGTACGATGGACCGTGCGGAGGCGGTCGCGTGTTCAAGCGCGGGCGGGCTTGCCTTGAACACCTCGAACGTCCGTTCCCACCTGAGTCCGGAGTCGTCCTCCTCCTCAGCTGTGTCGACGGCAGCCACAACGGCGGCCTCCACAGTCCGGGTCCGACGACTCGCCCCTCGCAGTGCAGGCTCAGCCACGCCCCACAACTCCTTCATGCGGATGTTGCGCTCGCTCGAGGAGGAGGCTATGGAAGATGAGACGCTCAGTGCTGTAGAGCGCAAGGAGATTCGCGATCGGCTGAATGCGATGCGGAGACGGGGTGAGGAGGGGGATTCGTCTATGTTGACGGAGGAGATGGCTGTGCTCTAGGGAGCCTGTTTGCCGCGCTTCAAAGCAGATGGTCAGGACCAGATGCAATATATCCACTCTGTCTTGAACCCAGTCTGGAAAATCTTTGTGAGAGTATATGCTGACTAGCACGCAGCATGGTCACGGAGCCAGGCCACCTACGAGTTCCAGTCCTTGGATCAAGCGTTGAGTATGCTGTAACTGAGCGATGATATAATTGCAGGATCATTAGGATGACTGAGCTGGTGGTATACATAGATCACGAACGGCAGCAAACGCAAACATGTCCGCGCTCACTTGCCCTGCTCCCGCTCCTGATACAGATGACCGATGGTGTCCTTGAGAACTTCCTCCACAGGCCCGTACTCAAGACCGAGGAGCTCCTTCGATTTGGTGTTGTCGAGCTTGAAGAGCTTGGGGTTACCCAGGATCCGGTCCGAGTCCTTGGGATCGGGGGTGTTCTTCGCCTGCTCTGGGAAGTACTTCCGCGCCACGTCGACGGCTTGGGCCCAGTCGTACGCACCGTTGGAGATCAGGAAGCGGCCCTCCTGGTCACGTTCGAAGGCGAGGCGATGAGCAGTGGCGAGAGTGCGAACGTCGGTGAGCGCAGGGAAGAAAGTCTGCGGGACGTCCTTCCCACACCGGCCGGAGACGACGTGCCAAAGCTGATCCAAGGACTCGCCGAGGTTGGCGAGCTTGTCGACGACGTGTACGTACGGCCCGAAGACCAGGGGCGGGCACAGGGTGGTCACCTTGATCGGCTTTCCGGATTGCTTGACGACGTCGTATGCGGCCTGTTCTGCGAGTACTTTCGAGGCGGAGTACGCGAAACCGGGCATGCTCGATTGGACGGCCTCCTCGTAGGTGGCCTTGTTCCAGTCCTTGTCGGTGTAGGTCCGCGGGGCGGGTTCGGGGAAGGGCAGACCGTCGTCCATGGAGAACACGGCACCAAGGGACGAGGTCACGACGATATTGCGAACCGTACCGGATTTCACAGCGGCATTGACGACGTTCTTGGTACCTTCGATCGCAGGCTTCAAGAACGTTTCCTCTGGGTTCTCAGCCCCCAGAGAGTTCGGCGACGCGGTGTGGATCACGACTTCGACGCCTTTAACCGCTTCGGAGAAATCGCCCGTGGCAAGGTCTTCGACGACGACGGCTTCAAAGTGATCCCGGTACTTGGCGAACTCGGGCTGGGCCACGAGCTGGTCGAACTTCTTCTGGGATCGGACCGTGCCGCGGACGCGGTAGCCGTGTTGGAGGAGGTCCAGCGCGACGTGGGCACCGATGAAACCCTATAGATGAGAGGCATTCCGTCAGTCACAACGCTGGACAGATCCCAGAGACCTGAGGTCGCAGTCCACAGTACTCACCGTTGGGCCAGTGACGAGAACGGGGGCAGAGGTTGTGGGGGCCATCTTGAGAATTCAGGAAGAGTTCACGTTGCAGGAGGAAGGGAATGGGGATGCTGGTTGCGAATGCACATCAGCGAGACGCAGCCAGGCCAGCGGGGGGCATTATATACCCTGCTCCCCCTGCATCCCATCCGGGCCTCTCGCTAATGGCAAAGGCGCGGATTGCGGAAGTTCGACGTGCTACGCAGCATGGCTTCGCCCTTGACACGGAGTTAGCGAGTTAGCAGGACCACAAGCCGGCAACAGCATGCTTCCTCAAAGTTCTCCAGGGATACCACCCCCTCCAAACGTCGCAATCCTTACTCGTCGAACCTCTGCGGCTACATCCTCCCAAAATCCGGGCCTGAGGGAATGTGGTTTGGTGGAGCTGGAGCGTTTCTGGGCCGTGCCCACGACTCTGTCCTATCTCCGCGCTGCAGTCCTCCTTGAATGTCCATGTGCTCCTGATTATTTTGGCAAGTGGCACCCCCGGATGTGCTCATCGCCTCCGAAGCAACGTTCAACGCCTCCCGAGCCCAGTATGTACAGGCCCTAACTTACCCAAATCATAAATACTGGCAACCGCTCCACGTAGAAAAGAATCGAGATGGTTCCATGACCCAGGAGAGGGGAGGAGAATATGTATGTACAGCAACGCATGAAGGTGGAATCAGTTGAAGGTCGGGATGAAATCTTGAATGCGATCTGTGCACCACAAGATCAGATGGGAAAAGAGTCAGCGATTGCTGAGGAGGTTCGATGAAGCGAGATGGAGGTCAGAAAACTCACCCCGTGCGTTTTGTGCAATGCACTCGGCGCACCAGACGATGGATCGGATTTCTTGCTCCTTCAGCTTGAGCCAGGAGTAGAAGATCGTGTACTGGAACTGGTTTATGGAGACGGTGCGGTTCACTGTGGGAGTGCCGAACTTGGAGTTGAGTTACCCTGTGTTTGGGTTTGGAAGGTAAGGTGGGCAGAGACAGGGGACTCACATGAGGCTTCGAGCTTGAACATCTTGTCCTCGAGCAAATCAGCATTGGCATCCCCACCGCTCGCCGCCCCACTTCCGCCAGCATCAAAGAAGCCGCGGTACTCGGGCACGCCGTCAGTGACCGACTTGACCTGGTCGAGCTCGTCCGCCTTGGCGAGGACGTTGTTCCCCGCGGGGAAGAGCCTTCCGATGGTCGGGAACAGCCTGGCGCGCTCCTCCTTGGAGAGCGAGGTCCCGAAGGAGTTGATGGTGATGTTGATCGTCCGTCGGTCGGCCTCGAAGGCGAGGAGGGTGCCCATGTTCTCGGCGGTGGAGCCTCCGAGGGACTGGGCGAAGGCGTAGAAGTCTTCGAGGTAGGCCTTGTAAAGCGTGTTCCTGATGATCTCGATGTTCAGGTCGTCCAGGTCGGCCGCGGAGAGACAGTTGCGGAAGTAAGGCGCCAGGGGCGTCTCGACGAGGACGGAGTGGTAGAGCTCCTCGACGGTCGTGGCGACGCAGAGGGCGGGCATGGTGTCGAAGACGCCCAGCGGGTGGCAGCGCTCGAGCAGCTCGTGGGTGTCGCGCTCGTGCAGGGTGCCGGTGATGAGGAGGATGACGTTGTCGATCATGTAGGAGTAGGTGAGGTAGTCGAGGAACTTGCTGAGCGGGTACAGAGCGTTCGAGCGCAGGTAGTCGAACTCGGCCACCAATTTCCGTGTGGCCTTCTCTGCGATGGTGGAGGTGGAGAGCGGGGAGGGCTCGTTGGCGAGGAAGTTGCCGTAGTCGGTTGCGCTGAGCTGCATGCGGAAGTCCTCCAGGGTCTCGCACTGGGTCAGGGCCTGGTACTGGGCGGGGCCGAGGAGCCCGGCGCGGTAGCCGCGCACGATGCCCTCGATGAAGCCGTTGTTGATGTTGTACGTGATGAGTTCCATGGCGGGCGCGGTCTCTGCGTCGTCGCTGTCGTCGTCGTCGTCGTCGCTGTCGTTGTCGAGGAAGGCAGCGAGTGAGCGAGTGTTGTGTGCAGGGACCCCTGCCAAAGGGGGCCCAGCTGGAGGTGGGTGAGCGACGAGCGTGCACCGGGAGCACGGCCCGGAAATCCCGCAACCCACCCTTCCCAAGATCGGGCAACGCGAAGGTAATGGTCAGGGCACTACCCCCTTCGAGTAAAGGGCATACAATAGGAAGATGGCCTCGTCAGAAGCACGCCGCCGCTCAGCCTCGCCGGAGCCGCGCAGGTCGCGGGATGACAGTGAACGCAGGGAGAAAGATCGGCATCGCAGGGAAGGAGACGACGGCGAGAAGTCGCGCAGGAAGGAGGACGACAGGAGCAGGAAGAGCAAATCATCACACAAGAGCCACCGCAGCAGGCGTCGCGACAGCAGTGATCGTGGCTCTGGTAACGACGACGACGACGACGACGAGGTCGTAGGTCCCAAGCCTCCGGATGACTCCGTCAACCCGCGCATCTTCGATCTCGGATCCTCTGCGATTGGCGAGGATGATTTCTATCAGAAGGCGGCCGAATTCACGTACTGGTTGCGGACCTCGCGCAAGAAGTACCTCGACGAGATGAGCTCGAAGGAGGCCCGCAAGTACTTTGAGAAGTTCGTCCGTAGGTGGAATTCTGGCGGGCTTGAGGGTGAGTTCTCTTTCCTTCTTTGCCAATCGCGAGAAAGGATCTCAAAGGACACTGACTCTCCTTTTATTTATTCTTCAAATCGAAAATTTCCTCGATGGCGTAGATGCGTTCTACAAAGGCGAAGTCAGGACGGTGGGAAGCTCGGCAGCAGCCCAGACGCGGCACAAGTGGGGCTTTACCGCGTCCAAACTGACCAAAGAGGAGCAGGACATGCTTGAAACGACGCGGGATCATGTTGTGAGTGTATGCGCGAAACAGATCTGCCACTCTCCTATTCTCGATCTATACGTGTTGATTCCCTTGGATGGTTGCAGGATACGCTCACGAATGCAAACTCCCGAGGCGCCATCGAGGCTCGCGAGGCAGAGCGAAGGGCCGGCAAGGGCAAACGGATGACGGAGCGTGATGGCGAAGCCGCACGGGCAGGCGAAGCTGTAGATCGAGGCATCGGCACCTCTGCCAACGCCACAGCAACAAAAGACTCCGGCTGGGCAGCCCGTCGCAGCGGTCCCGCCCACCCCTCCGATGCCCAATTCGACCGCGAACAAGTCGCAGAGCAGGAACGCCGCGCACGCCAGGGCGAACGAAGACGGGAGAACCGCGACGTCCGGGAGGAGATGGACGAGCTGGCTCCGAAGGCGACGGGAAGGGAGGCGTACCATGAGCGCAAGCGTGAGGTCCGGAGTGCCCATCGGTCCTTTGCTGATCGGAGAGAGGGCGATGATGGGTTTGATGTGGACGATGGGATGCTGATGGGTGGTGGGACGGGCAGGAGCGGGCTTGGGGCCGACGACTTCCGCTCGGCTGTGGACGCAGAGCGGGATCGAGGGTCTGGCTCTTCTTCGCGGCGGGATAGGACGGGGCATCAGCAGCAACAGCAGCGAGCGCGGGTGGAGCGCAAGGGCGACACGGGCGGTGAGCCTTCGGTGATGAAGCAGAAGGAGGCCGATACGATGGCGATGTTCAAAGCGATGGCGCAGCAGCGATTTGGCGGATAGGGGGACCTCAGCTTCGCCGCCCACCCCTTCCGAGTCGACGGTGATTTTCTTCGATGCTCGCTCCTGGCCGACTCAGCAAACATACGACGGCCTCTTCCACTGCGCCATACTTGGAACTCGACCTTGCATAAGGAGCCCGGGCTCGAGCAACGACACCACCATCAAACGAGGGCGCTTCGGGCCTGACGCCTGACGACTGCGCAACTGCTGTCGGTCGTCGGACGCGGGCTTATGTTCTGGCACAATGGTTCTGAGGCAGTATGTACCAACCTCTTCAACAAGACGCCGTGTAACTTTCTTGCGCCCGGCCATCCGAATACTTCAGTTGCAATCGAAAGCTCAGGAACAACGTCAAGGCCGCAACAAGCAGCAGGCAGACGTGCATGGTAGACTTAATAGGTATGACATGTGCGATGTGAGTGATGAGCGCTGCGCACTGTATGGCCTACTGAGCGGGTCTGGTCTTTGGCATGAAGCTGGGTCAGTAGTGGTTACGATCTTATTATTCATTGCCACCGCCACGGTCCCCAGGCGGAGGTTTGGCCACTGTTTCATCGACCGAATCCAGCGTGAAGCCAAGAAGGACCCAGCTAGCGTATGCGCTGCAGATTTACCAAGGCGAAGGCGGTGGCAGTGGCTGGCACTGACTGAACACCGACTCACTCAGGCACCGGGCGCTCGGGGCTGTCCGTTGGAAACCTTGGAACGACAGTCGCGATTTGCAAGTCGGCACTTCGTTTGGGAGGCGCGGGAATGTGAGATCACGTGCGGCAGGAAAGTCTGACGCGGGCCCATGACGAGCATGAGAAGAGATAAGACTACCTATTGAGACTCTGGGTTTGCTGGGGGAAAAGGGGACCAGGCATTTTAGCAGTGTTAAGAATGCGGAGACTAGCTTGGGTTGGGCGTCACATCCCTCAGCTTATGGGGGTCTCGTTCCACCTCACCCTCACTCGCACTCCTCACTCACTTGCAAACTTGATAGCGAGGCCCTTCTGCACGACATCGACAGGATCCCAACCTCAAGGCACACAGACACACTCGCCGCGTTAAGCACGCCCTTCGAACGCGACGCGCTTCACAACAACAACAACAACAACAACAACATCAACAGCACGCGCCCGTCCAAGTGGAGTCGTCGACAGGGTGAGTTGCCCTCATAGGGACGCGTGGGAGACGCGTTTCATACTGAACCTGTATCCATGCCGCCACCCAATCTCACATTCGCAGTCAGCAGAAAGAAGTTCTCCCTTGTGCTCTGCCAATCCATCGACCAAGAACCCAAGACGCAGCTCAGTCGGCATAATGTGTCTCTGAAGCCGCCTAGTCATCCGCCCCACCGACTGGCACCCAGACATCCCCTTTGTCCTGCACCAACTACAACCTACTTATCACTGCGACCCTTTCCACAGTCGATACATTCCGAAAGCATTCTTCCCTGGCAGCGGCCAGCAGATTTCTCGGTAGCCTTTTCTCTTTTTACAGCGATCATGGTCGTCGTTCCCACCCTCACCGCCACGGCCAACCCGACCGCGGAGGTCTGGGACAACGATGACGACTTTGACTTCGAAGAAGACGGAGAGGATGCCAAGGCTGTTTTCCCACAGACCGTCACCGCCCTCTCCCTTCGACGTCCGGCAAGCTTCATCTCTGACGTTGACGTCGACATCGACATCGACGACGAACAGGGGGATGCTGCCGCTGGGCACTCGGGCAGTAGCGGAAGTGTGGATCACAGGGGTCCTGCCTCCGTCTCTGGCTCAGCAAGCAGTCGGACAAGCAGGAGTGGCATGAGCAGTAGTGCACATACCTACCGATCCACCGACCTGACCGACCTCGAAGGGTCGCCCTCGACCTCTCACCATCATGGCGATCCCACCAAGGACAACAGGGGGATCCCATCCGGTCTCTCCCCTCATCGCCCTTACAACGCCAACCAGCCTCTTTCGACATCCCCGACCGCCATCGAGAACCCTTTCAACTTCCAGGGCCGTACCTCGCCACAGGGACTGGATGCATTTTCCGAGCACGAAACAGACTTCGATCTGGGTGAGGGTGTGCAACAACTCCACCTCTCACCCTCCATGTTGCGGAAACGGCCAAGTGCAAATCACTGGGATGGAGACGAGGGCATGGATGGAAAGTCGGCATCCGAAGCGGGTGCACCACCCTCCCGCTCGAGCCCTTCTCCCAGCCACCGCTCTCTGGCGGAGAGTGACAACGACGGGGCACTAGGGGATGATGAGAGCGAGGCGGCAGAACTCATCGAGGAAGGCCTCGATCTGCCTGAAAGTATCTTTGGCAAGCCGGATGAACAGGAATCACCTTCGGTCAAACTGAGGGCCATGCTCGATGCTCGTCTGCGGGGTCAGCATCTCTCGTCAGGGTCACCCCTGTCCAAGGCGGGTGAGGTTCTCAAGACATCAGACCGACTCGCTGGCGGTGCTCTCGATTTCGACGCCGACACCGATGTGGTGACCGGACTGGTCATCACCGACGACATGGAACTATCCCCGAGTCGACTGGCAGCCAAGAGTCTGAGCTTCAAGACAAGGCGGAGTCTTGGCGGATTTATCCCGGCCAACAACAACACCGTCCCTCGTTCCCAGCATGAGTACAGTCGGCAGGCCTTCGCCTCGGACCGTCAACGGCCGAGCGGGTCCAATGCGAAGACGTGGACGAACAGCCCACGAAACCAACTCCCGACTGTGGTATTGACGAACTCGAGTCCGGCTGGACAAGATCGGACTTTGCATTCTCAACGCTCGCCACCTCGGGCCATATCTTCGTACAGCCATGCTCCTGGCACAGGTCCGAAGGCATTTGGCATAGTTACAACTTCAAAGGGTGACCCTTTCCGTAGCGCAAGTCCTTCCAGCTCGGCCACTGGCTCATCTTCCTCAAAGGCGGCGACGAACAAGAACCAGTCGCTGCTATCTCCTGATGCTGTCATGTCCTCCTCCTCTGGGTTTGTTCAGTCCCAGGTCACCGAACAGCGCAGAAAAAGCTTGGTTCGGAAGCGCTCGATGCCGATGCTCTCCGACGCCAACGCCACGACTCCATCAACATCCTCAACTTCAACCTCGGCAGCCCTGTCGGCTGTCCACGCCAGCATCGCTGCGAACACCAATGCGCTCTCGAGGCTCATGGCGTCCACCGCCTCCTCGAGAGCCCGGGAGGCTGAGACCGCAGCCCGGCTCGCTGCCCGTGCCTCGCCCGAGGCTGAATATCTCGGTGACTCGGCGGCAGGTAGCCCAACTGCGATCCGGTTGCCTCCTCCGTCCCGCCCTAGCACGCCTGTGAATGGTGCCGTTCGGTACACGCTCAGCACGGGCGGGTCCCGGATCCGTCGTATAGCGGCGGGTGCGGCTGCTGGTGCAGCCTCTATGGCCGCTGGCATGTGGGACCGGGACACCACCTCGGGTTCACCCCGTCCTGGCTCGGCCAGTAGCCAGCGCGGCATGATGTACTCGGCCATCACGGCCTCGGCTGCTGCTGCGAAAGATGCAGCCCGGGTCATGCGGCGCCCCGCCCGGTCCCGCAACTATGGGACGGGCAACGAGTTGGATGACTTTGATGATCTGCCTACGAATCAGGAGGCGGAGAGTCAGTTCCGCCGGACGCCGTTGCGGCAGGCGTCGAATGCGAGCCAGATGGCAGTGGCGGGCGATGAGACGCTCAAGGTTCGACCTCGGGATTTGCCCAACTTGGTAACCTCGATGAAGGATGCTGGCGCTACGTTGACCAAGAACAATTTCTACGGCAGTGCCAATGCCGTGGCGGGGCCATCCAACCCACGCTCGGCGTCCCGGGCGGGCTCGCTGGCATCTGCTGCGGGCAATACCCGGAAACGCAACCAGCGTGGGGGCGGAAACAAGTCGAAGGGCCCGACCTTGATTCAGAACTTGGGAGGGAACTCGACCAGTCGGTCTCGGGTCGTCGGTGACATGCGTTGGAACCCTGCCATGCAGCGATGGGAGGGCAACGAGTCTGCGCTGCGGGCGTTTGACAATGTCATCAATAGCAGTTCTCGACCGGCGCTGATCTCGCCGCTGACAACGGGCTCGGTGAGCTCGTTGGTGTCGTCGACGGCCTCGCTCCTCAGTCCAAGGGCGGGCATCACGATGAATCCACTTGGTGGTAAAAATCTCGGCAAGATTCTACCGCATCTCCAACATCAACAGCAGCAGTCTACAACTCTGATTGCACCCCGCCTGAAGCACACGATCTCGTCGCCCGGCAGCATGGCGTCCAGCTTTGTGGAGCCACAGGGTAGTCTGCAGGGCACCCGGATCGTGGGAGATATGATGTTTGACCCCGTGCGGATGTGTTGGCTCAGCATGGCCGATACGGAGGAGCCGGATGTGTTTGCCGGGCTGGGCGATGAGGATGGTGATGCACTCTCGAGCGGGGGTGAACGGGACGGTGGCGTCTCCTCTTCGGGCCGGCCGAGGAGGGGCAGTGGACTCACGACTGCCGGTGGTGGCTGGTCCAGTGGCTGGGGTGGATTGGGAGGCCGTGGGGGCCGGAGTAGTACGGCGCCGACGACGGACGAGGAGGATGAGATGAGTCGGAGTGTGGGATGTTCGGATCCGGGTGCGGGTGGGTTGGTTGCGAATTTGACTGCTGCTGCTCCGCATTCGGCACAGCTCGATTCGGCTGCGGCTTCACAGCAGCAACCACCACCACAACAACAACAACAGCAGCAGCAACAACAACAGATGACGGCTCGACGGATCAAGTCTGCCGACTTACTTCGCACGGTCTCGTCCTCGTCCTCGAGCGGAGGAGTGATCAACCCGCTCGGCCCACTCGATACCTCGACTCTCTCTCCCACCTTTGGGATGCAGACCAGTCCGACGGCGGAAGACGACGAGTTGTGTCGGTTGTGTCTTGAGGCGGAGACGAGGCATCGGAAGGAGGTGCGGGGATTCTTGCCGAGGGGTGCGACTGCGTTGCCGTCGGATGTGGGCGCTTCGAGGAGTTTGGTGAAGTCTGGTGGTGGTGGTGGTGCTGAGGTGGATACTCGCTCGCATTTGTACCTGCTTCAGCGACTGGCGAGGGAGGCATGTCCGTGAACCGGTGAACCAGTGCTCGTTCCCCCAACTTATGTGTTCGTTACCAGGTGAGTTTTTCTGGTCTTTTGCTGCTCTCTTCACCTCATCATCTCGCTGACACTTTTTCCTCTTCGTCGATCAGACCCTTTTTTCGACCCCTTCGCCTTCCTGCTTCCCTTGCCTTCTCGACCTTTCATTCTCCTTGAAATGGGTTCGACTCCTTGGCTCCGCTCTCGATGATTCGGCCCTGTGTATCGATACCATCGAGGCCTTCGCTCTCCACCATACCGCTACGCTTTTTCCATTCACGCGCATCATCATCCAAAAAACCAGACCCAGCGCCCCGAGGGCTCTTTCCCCCACGTCTCGACTTCCTCCTTGCCCCCTTCCTATCACACTCATCTGCGTTCTCCCACTTGTTGGTTATTCGTCTCTCTCCCCCCCTCTTCTTACGAACTCATCAGGACTGACTTCTTCTAACGACCATTAACCACCATCATCATGTCGTAACACGTCCGCCTTCCTGACACTTTCCTCCCCCTCCCCCCTTGTTTCCTCCTATCATCCTTCCATCCGTAACGAGTACATTCAAGGGTTCTCCCCTTCTCCTTATCTTTGCTTCTGTGCGAATTTCACTTGCGACCTTGCGTGTGAATGAACATGACCGTCCTTCGGTCAGGCAGGCAGGCATTTGGCTCAGTGGAGAGGCGGTCTGGCTCGTGTGACCGAACAGTGTGCAGAAATATGTAGCGGCGGGTTCTGTGTTTCCATTTTCCGCGCCGAATGGAACAGCAGGTATGAATGCGATGTTTTCGAACAGGGAGGAATGGAATGTATCGCAAACCTGGCTGAATGCAGAGAACGGTTGGTGAATATTGCTCGTACTAGAGTGCCTGGAGGCATGCAAAGGGGGGTTAAACTCACCTGGCTCTGGGGATCATGACACTCTGCACACAATCTCGCCGCCCAATCCTTGCTTGATGGCATCTCGGACCTCCCACCACCCGTGTGCGCCACACTTGACGATCCCAATCTCGCCCAACCCGAGCGGGGGGATGAACTTGGCCCGGGTGCCCGTGGCGAACCGCAAAAGCTCCTCGTTGGTCAAGCTCAACTTGCGCGACGGTTTACTGACGAGCTGCATCTGATCCAACACCGGCCGATCGTCGGCTCCGTATTTGAGGTCGACCCAGAGTCTCTTTGCGGACAGCGGGGCGGTGCGCCAGGCCTGTGGTGAGGGCCCTGCTGCTGTGCCGCGGGTGATGTTGTGGATGAAGCCGTGTTGGAGCAGGATCGAGGACATCGAGAGGTTGTCGGCTGTGTGTGGGAGGGGGACGCTTCGTATTCTTGCGCGGGCTGCGTTTTGTAGGCGCACGCAGAAGTCTCCGTACAGCGGCATCGTGTGTGAGAGAGAGAGAGTGTGTGTGTGTGTGTGTGTGCTGAGGACGGGGGCGAGGATGAGGGCGAGACTGTCGAAGTCGATGGCGAGCACGCAAGAAGAATGGATTTGTGAAAATTTATGTATGGATTTGAGATTTTCGGTGGCAAAATGGTCTATGGTGATCGCTTCTGCCTTGCTCGCACTCGACTCGGATGGGGGCTTCATTGGATGAATGCTGGACCCACTTGCTCAGCATTGACGTCGGAGATCACGACCACGACGGCAATGGCGATGCCCTGACGCTGAGACGGGCGAGACTGGCAGTGAGGATGAGCATCGAAATCTCTGCGCGCAAGATCGACAAGGGCAAGGCTCGTCAGCATGATGAGGACGAGGAGGGGGATTTAAATGCCCCTGCTGACGTTCCAAGTCAAAGTCAAGGTCGAGATCAAGATCAAGGTCAAAGTCGAGGTCAAGCCGTCTTCCTACCATCAGAGATCGTGCTGGAAGTGATCCGGATCCTCCAAGCCCAATGGCTCACCAACAGCGACCCACAAGCCGAACGCGCCCTGATCGCATTCTCCCAAACCAACAAGCTCGTCCGCGAATGGGCTCTCGACGCTCTTTACGAGATCCTCATCCTGCCCCGACATGTCCGCGAGTTTCGCAAGTTCTATCAACGACAGCGAACTTCATATCGGCCTTTTACCTGTGCTGGATATACCAGGGCTCTGTTTTGCGGGTTGGACGATGTGAGTTCCCCCCCCCTTTTGTAATCCTCAATAAGAAATGTCACAGTGGGACGCGCTGAATGAATGGCTCTGTCTTCCTTGCAGGTATCTCGTCTCACAGCGACGACGTGAGTAATGTCAATTGCCCTATGAGATTGGCCTCGTTCCGACGGGTCCTGTTGACATGACTGCTTTTGTAAATCTCTGTCCACAGAGCCGGCTGGGAGTCCGAACTCATGCGTCTCCTCCACTACGCCGGACCCCATCTCGACTACCTCTCCCTCTGGAACGCAGAAAGCCGGGTCATCCTCCGCGACCCCATCCAAGTCAAAGGCCACCGTACAGCGGGAGCTCGGTCGACCTCGCAGTGGGACGACGCTAGCTTGGACGATGTCGATTTCCCGACTGCTTCTGCTTCGAGTAATAAGCAAGAGGAGGAGGATCCCCTTCCGAATGTTCACGATCTTCCCGGCTGGTTGCGGGCCGAGTACGAACGGCTACCTCTTCGCGAGTTTTATCGGAGACATAAAGCCCATGTCGCCTTTCGGTCCAAGACGTCCGATGTCCTGATGGTTCAACAACGACAACGCGGGTGTCGACCTGTAGGTATTTCTTTTTCTATTACCCCGCCTCTAATCGCTTTACGGACAACAGGGCTGTGTACTCACCCTCAGATCTTTGCCACAGCGATTCCTGTCGATGGTCATATCCTTCCCCTTCTACGAGAACGAGGCCGAGAATGCCTTTCCACACATGACGATCTGGAGCCGGGTCGAGGAACTAGACTTGTGCGTGATGTTGGCCGAGACACGAAAAGGGAGAATACTGCTTTCGAACTTGCAGTTGGCATGCTGACCTCCTCTTCCTGCGTGTGTTTCTGCTTTGCACGGCTTCCCCAAAAATAACAAAAACAAAAGCCATGTCCCGGTCACTAAGGACGTCGGACGCGTGCTTAAGTTGACTTCCCTCCTTCACCGCTCGCCACTCCGGAGGATACGAATCTCCTCTCAACACGCCTCGATCGCCATCGCCCTACCCCCATTCAGTCCGAACGAGCCGACCAGAACAGCAACCTCCGCTTCCTCCTCGTCCTACCCCTCCCACAACGCCTCACAAGCGCCAGCAGCCATCAATCTCGCCCGCGGTCTCGGCAGGATCCACGCCTCCTGTGTCCTCCTCGAACTGATCGTGGCCGAGTTCCAGGGACATCACGCCCCGCGGGCCGAGTTGGAACGGCTGCAGGCCGTCTTGGAAGCGGCTGTGCTGAGCGAGGCGCAGGGTGGGCCGAGGTTGTCGGATGGGGAGCTTTGGAGGCGGGCGAATGGGTTGGGAGTGGGGGAAGAGGAGGGAAGTAGTGGGAGTATTAGTAGTGGTAGTCGGGCATCCGATGGTCGGAAGGATCCGACTCTTCCTTTGCGGATGGGCAGTCTGGCTTCGACTCTGGGCGTCGGCTTGCAGATCAGCGATGGACACCACAACGGATCAGGCTTCCACTTGGACAGAGAGGAATTCCCCCCCGGCACCGCCCCATGGGAGCGCTTTCCCTCCGCCTCCTATACCACCACCACCCATCCTGCCGCTGTATCAGCGCTGGACTCAGGCACGAAGCAGGAACACGTCCGGATCCGGATCCAGCAGCGCGGACAGGACGTACATGGCAAGCTACGCGTCCGTCTACAGGACTTTCGCGAGCGGGCCGAGTTTGGAGCGCCGGGCTCCTGGGCGACGATGGGAGTTTGGGACGAAGGGTAGATGTTCGGAAGCAAGTTGTCAAACCAATTTCACTTATGTAGCTCAATAGACCTAACCCTTTCCATCCTTCCCTTCCCTCTGGTCCGGCATCAGCCACTGATCTGGAAAACAATCGATAATGCTGAAAGCTTTTTCAAGAGAGACTTGCATAGCAATAAAAGGAAGCCCCAATCGACAGAGCCAAGATCCGTCCGTACGTGTGCCCTAACCCTCACTCATCGTCGTACGAGAACTTGATCGAGTGCGTGCCTTGATCAATCTCCCCTCCCCGGTAGCTCCCGCGCTTCTTCTTGTTCTTCTCCTTGGTGAAGTTTTTGCCCCGGGTCACGATGAGATCCGCGGACGCCTTCTCGCCCCAGCCTCCCTTTGCGCCGCCCTGTAAAAAGACAGAGAGAGAGAGAGAGAGAGAGAGAGAGAGTCAGTGGTCAAGTTTGCGAATGATGCGTGCTTCCGAGTGAGCGGAAAAAACGGGTGCGCTGCTTACCTTGGCATTGTAGCTCATGTCCTTCATCCGCTCGTCCACAAAGGAGATCTCCTCAGCCTTGACGCGCTGGAAACGCTGGGGTGTCGACTTGGCACCCTTCTCCTTCTCTTTCCCTGACGAGCCTCCGTTTCCGTTTTGGACGGGCGTGGATGTGACAGGTGCGCCGTCCGCGTCGTTCTGGATGGAGATCGAGATGTTCAAGGTGCCGGAACCGGCGGGGATGGGCAGGGACGTAGAAGCGATGGGAGTAGCCGTTTCTGACACCTTCTTGCTGACCTCCTTCTTGGCCTTCTTCTTCTTTGGTGGTTCATCGTCGGAATCCGAGTCCGAGTCCGAATCCTCTGAGGAAGATTCGTCGGAAGATGACTCCTCCGAGGAAGACGATTCATCGGAACTGTCTTCAGAAGAAGCAGCCGGAGCTACGACTGTGGCCGCAGCTTTTGCCTTCTTACTCGCGTCGGTGCCGTTCTTGATCCCATTCGGCTTCGTCGGCGCGTCCGAATCGGAATCGGAATCTGAATCCGAATCCGAGTCTGATTCCGATGATGACTCCTCTGAAGATGACTGTGACTCGGCAGCGGCAGCAGCTGGAGCAGGAGTTGCTGCGAGCGTGACCTTCTTGCCATTCTGAGCTGCATTCTTCTTCGTTGGCGATTCTTCAGAATCCGAGTCGGACGAAGAGTCATCCGAGTCCGATTCCGATGATGACTCCTCTGACGATGATTCTGACTCGGCAGCGGGTGCTGCAACAGGAGTACTTGCGGGCTTGGCCTTCTTGCCGTTCTGAGCCGCCTTCTTCTTCTTTGGCGGTTCTTCAGAATCCGCGTCGGAAGAAGAGTCATCGGAGTCTGAGTCCGAATCCGAATCGGATGAAGACTCCTCCTCTGATGATGATGAGTCGGATTCGGGGACGGGAGCCGCGGCAGGAGCGGGCGCAGGCTTGCTCGTTTTTGCCTGCTCCTTGGCCGCAACTTGCTGCTTTGGTGCTTCCTTCATGTCCGCATCGGAATCGGAATCGGAGTCGGAAGAGTCGGAGTCGGAAGAAGAAGAGGATGAGTCCGATTCATCAGCGGGCTTGGTAGCGACGGGCTTGACGATGGAAGGCCCTGCCGGTTGACGCTCGACAGCGAGGCGGGGTCTCTTGCTAGGCGGCTCTACCTCGTCCTCCTCGTCGGAAGACGAGGAGTCTGAGTCTGAGTCTGAGTCTGAGTCTGAGTCTGAGTCGCTGTCATCAGAGTCCGAGCTGCTGTCCTCCGAAGAAGAAGAAGAAGAAGAAGAAGAAGATGATGAGGAGGAGGAAGAGGAAGAAGAAGAGTCGCCTGACTTTGGGACCTGCTTCTTTTTGAGGGTGGCTGCAGCTGGAGCGGGCGTGGGCGGTTTGACCTCCTTCTTTGCGAGTGGCTCTGACTTTGACTTTGACTTCTTCTTGCCCTCCTTGTCTTCGCTTCTGCTTCTGCTTCTGCTTCTGCTTCTCTTGTCGGCTGCCATCGCTGTCGCTGTCGCTGTCGCTCAGATGATGGACGCCAGCAAGAAGAAGCGAAGGGGAGACCTTCCCAAAAGATTTTGTGCCCGATCTCGAAGCACACTCACGTGACTACATCCTCGGAGCCTTTCGCCCAGATCGGGCCCACCTCGCCTCGCCTCGCCTGACGCCTCGGATCGTCCCGGCCATCAAGCGCATCAGCATCGAGCCATCATTCATTCATTCGTTCATTCGACTAACCCTCAGCCAGGTCTGCCCCCCGCCTTGCTCGCCGTGTGCGCCTGCGAGGGAAAGGAAGACAAGATGCCGCGCGAAGGCTACCCCCCGGGCACCGACCCCAACGCTCCGCCCCCGCTCCTGTACACCTCCCAGATCGGCACAGCGGTAGCCCCGCGCAGGAGAAGGCATCGCGAAGCAGAAGTCGAGCATGCCTACGAGATCCAGAAGGTGCGCCCTCTCTTTCTCTCTCTCGCTGAGGAAGTCGAAAATGCTGACGATTCATCATTACATTCCTTCTACCAGGACGCAGCGATTCGGGGGGCCGCGATTTGGACCTTCCTTGGTGGGACCACGACTGTTATGGCGCATTACCTCTTCCCAGGCTTCCGCAAGCAGACTCTTGCATTCAAGGCATTCCTCGTCTCAGGTGGTCAGTTCCCCTTCTCACTCTCTCTCCCCTTTGCGCATCTCAGATGGTTGGTCGCTCTCTCAAACCCAACTCAACAAAAATCTCCTTCCTTCCAAACAGCTACCATCTTCGGCCTCGTCGTCGGCGCAGACACCGTCCTCCTCAACCACGAGTCCCAGGAACGATCAGAAGAACACGCCATTCGGAACCGGGCCCGGCTCGAGTTGGGGCGCAGGGGGATCGTCGCCAGCGAGTCCGAGATCGAGAAGTGGAAGGAGCAGGTCAGGAGGGAGTATTGGGAGAAGCAGGACGCTGCTGCTGCAGCTGGGGCTGGGGCTGGGGCGGCAGGGAGTAAATCTACTACTACCCCTTCGATGGAGGAACAAAGTAATCCTAATAGATGAATATTCTGATAAATCTTCGCCGTCCGGTTCGAAACAGATTCAGTAGGCGTATGACGGTCATGGAGAAAGGAGCAGACTCCCTACGCAGAAGACGCTTGCCTTCCAAGGGGTCATCTTCTGCCATTCTTGAGGTACGAGCCCTTGTCCGTCGTAATACGGAAGGACAAGCTCGGGAACCTCAGACGCACACGCCCTGCATTCGATGCGCTTCTTGACAGTCTGAATTGTGCTCTTGATTTGAATACGTTAACATGTCCGTGTTGGTATGGACGGGAGGGGGGAGAGAGAGAGTTGGGGTGAAAAAGGAGAGAGGAAAGGCAAAGGCAATCGACCCAGGGAGGGAGGACCTATGTATGTACAGCGTTGAACTTGAAGAAAAAAAGTGGCAGACCGCGGACCTAGAAAATGCTGGGGAACCTTTGAGAGAGAGAGAGAGTAACGCCCCTTGGCTTGTTGGCAGTTTGACAGTTTGAGTTTGAGTTGAGGAACCGAAGAAAGAGTTGTGCGAGTCCATTGGGGGGGGAGAAGACGAAAGGGTGGGAAATAAGTTTCTCGGGGCTGGTAGCCTGTTAGCAGGGAGGGCCGGCTTGCCGCAAATAAAGAGAGAGGACGACCGGGAAAAGAAGCGTTCCGACGCGCCTTGAGTCGTCCCATAAAAGTTAGGAAGATCGAATGGGGAAGTTGTTCGAGCCCAGGCGGACCGGTCTTCACAGCAAGAGAACGGCAGCGCCAGCCATGAAAGCCGCAACCAGCGCGCCCGACCCAGCCGCCAACAGACCACCCGCACGCACAAGCGAAGGAGCAGCCGCACTGCTCCCCCCACCTCCCGACGATCCCGCCCCGCTGGAAGGCAGAGTCGAGAACGACAAGCTCGTCACCGGGCTCGTCCCGCTCACCACGCTCGGATCAGGCAGCCCGGACCCGCCCGACAGACCCGTCGGACTTGAGTTCACCCGGGTAGACTGGGTGACCAGGCCCGGCACAGTGGTTGGAGTCGCACCGGTGGAGGAGCGAGAGGCGGTAGCGATCGCCGAGGCCGTCTTGGAAGCTCCACTCGGGATAGAAAGCACCTGCGCCGCTCCATTCTTCAGCTTCGCAAAGCCGACCGACGGCGGGTTATACCGGTATGCCGAGTACACGTTCTTCAAGAAGGTATCACCCACGATAAACTGCGGCGCGCTCGAGCCCAAATTCTCCTCGAACAAGCTCCCGACGCAGTATCCCTGCCCCACAGCGCCAAAGTTGAAGTCGCGCGGGTCGACATCGTACGTCGTGCCGTCGAAGGTGAACGAGAGCTCAACGGTGGTGTCACAGGGGAACACGTAGAAGCCCCCGTCGATCGGCTGCGAGTTCGGAATCAGGTCGTAGAACGCAGCGATCAAGTTAGGCGGACCGGCAATGAGCGTCGTGCCCGTATCAATGACAGCATACTGCCCCGACGTAGTCGCGCTCCGGCCCTGGACACTGACCGACTCGAGCTCGATGGCCCAGTAGCCCGCGCGTTGGATGTACCGGTCGGGAACGGTGTGCCAGGTGATCTGGCCCTGGAACTGGTTCTCGTCGATCTCGCCGAGGGTGAAGACGCCGCCCGGGTTGAGGGGGATCTCTTCGGTGTATAGGTTCTCGGCCTCGTTGTTGCGGGCGAGCTGGAAGGAGAACACTTGGTCTTGCACCGTTCCGCCCTCGACGACGGCCTGCCAGAAGGGTGTGGCGCCTGTGGTGGACAAGCTCTGCAGAGTTTTTTGGAAGATATTGAGAAAGAAGTAAGAAATTGAGATCTCATTGCCTCACTTCGGGTGTTTGTTAAGCATTTCTCATCTCACCTTCCACGCTAGACCCATGAGACCGCTGATGGGAGCGTTCAGCACTTCATCAACTTCAGTGGCGAGCGCAAAAGTGGAGTTCATGACTGCGAGGAGGCGAAGATTTGTAGGGAAAGGGTGAGCAAAACAAAAGGCGTGCCATTCGGGGGCGACATAACATGAACTCACCAGTGTAGCCGGCGAAGGAGACGGTGTCAGCAGCAAGGAGACCGGCAGCCGACCCCTTACCATACTGAATTGACCACGGCGTATTGGATCGGACGAGGGACGACGAAGCGCCCTCGTCGAAAGGGATGGCGCCCTGACACGCTGCGCTTGTGCATTGACTGTCAGCCACCCAGAAATCAGACGAGCCGGTGTCGAGGGAGATATCAAGCAGCTGGGGCGGAGTTCCAATAGCGATCTGCGCGAAGTAGAAGGAGTCAGGCCCGAAGTCGACAATGCCGACGGTCCCGCGCTTCTCTTCTGCTTTCGATGCTGAGTCGGATGCTGATGGTGATGAAGTCTGCTTGCTGCCGTACCGGTTCTGGATCCGTTGACGCTGTCTCCGCGCTTCTTCCAGGACCCTGCTCGGCGTTCGGTCCGCCTGCTTGCGGCTGTAGATGGGGAGGGTGATCCCCTTGCCGGACTGGGTGCGGCGCACGACGGGGGTGGCCACGTCAGCAGCGGCGGCGGCGGCGGCTGAGGCGTCGTGCCTGGGTGCGACGACGGCAGCGGCTGCGGCTGAGGAGGCGGCGAGGAGAAGACCGGCTGAGATTCGCATCTTGGGAATCGAGAAGGACTGCAGAAAACCAGGAAGGAAAGGCTGAAGAGAGGGGAGCAAATAATCAGCCGGGCAGAGGGGAAGAGAGAGTGGGGAGGCTGCTTATGTATAAACCGAAGCAGACCAAGGAGACCAAGGGAAGCTATTAAGAACGGGAAGAGGGTGATGCTGTGTGGGCGTATGTATGGTACGAGTTGTGTCACGCTCGATCAACGCTTGAGACTGATCGCACACTCACTCCGGGGCGGCGTCGCGATGACGGATGAGCAAAGCATAACCCAAAACGGTGTCGGAGCCAAGAAAGCCGCAAGCTCAGCACACTCAGCAGGGGGAGGAGAGCAAGAGGAAGCAGCAGACCTTCACTGCACTGCCTTGGCATGGCGTATGCGATGTTCTGTCTTCCGGCTTCAGTCTGACGCCCGCTGCTGAGTGGCGACTGGCGATGCTGAGACTGGTCCGGTCAGCACAAAGGGGAGCGAGACCTTGTCTCCGCTCCACCGACTTTCCTGCTGCTTGGCGTCCCCCGGCAGGCGGCAAGACATCCACCGCCCGAACAGCGCTTCAAAGCCCCAAGCTCAGCGCTCAGCAGCGGCCCTCAACATCCCAATGAGGCGGAGCGTGGTCGAGTGCATGGTAAGAAAGGAATTAAATGCGAGAGATTATGCTATGTAATGTATGAGCTTCGACAAAGTAACGGCAAGTCTCTAGAAATGACACCGTGCGAAGTATTGTCTGTGTGTGTGAACGCGGCCGTCCGTCCAAGTGACCCGGGGCCCCAGCGTTGGTCCAAGTGATCCACCCGGGCCCCAGCGTCCGACGATCTCAGATGAGGCCATCGTCGAGCAAGGCCTCAAAGTAGAGCGCCGTCTGCATCAGTCCATCGTGCAACGACCACCGCGGCTCCCATCCAAGCAACTCCCTCGCCCGCGTGATCTCAGGACATCGCATCCGCGGATCGTCTGATGGTAGAGGCTTGTACTCGACCACCACACCCGGCGATGACCCGCCTTCCCGGTCCTCCTCCTCGCCGTCGCCGTCATCAGTCAGGCCGAGGTCAACCGATTCGTCGTCGTCGTATCCGTTGGAATTGTCGATGCCGGCGCGATGCAGCAGACTCAGCTTCGAAAGCTCGTCGTCCGGCACCGTCTCGTGTCCAGGAGAGCTCGACGGCGGAAAAGTAGGACCGATTGCCAGAGGATCCGAGGCCGCCGCGTCCTGTCCACTCGAAGCCTCGCCGTTCCCAACACTCGCAAACATCGACTCCGACAATTCGAAGCGTTCCAGAGGCGAAGCAGGGCCCGCAACAGCATGCACCATCGGCGTCGCATCCGTATCAGCAGATCCTTTGACTGTCCTCCCACCATCCTCCGCCGCCGCCGTCACCTTCTTCTTCTCCTTCTCCTTAGCCGACGTCTTCAGCGCGTGCAATCGATCCGCCAACGCATCAGCCGTCGCCGTCGCCGTCTCCTGCCGCTCCCTCTGCCGATGGCCCCCTCCCCGCGCCTTTCGCAACGTCTGCACCACCTCGCTCACCACCTCCACCAGCTCCCGGACGGTGAACTCGTTCGGGTTGCCCAAGTTCACCGGCGAATGCACATCCACCATCTTGCTGTGGTCGTCCGAACCCGAGCCCGCTGCGCCCGGTTCGGTCGCTTCGCGATTCATCAGCGTTATTAACCCATCCACCAGATCGGCAATGTACATAAACGACCGAGTCTGGCTGCCGTCCCCAAACACAGTCAGGGGCTGGCCCTTCAGTGCCTGTAGTAAGAAGTTTGACACCACCCGTCCGTCTTGCGCACTCAGATTGGGACCGTACGTGTTGAAGATCCGGGCCACTCGCACATCCACCCCGTCCTGGTGATATGCGTACGTCAACGTCTCAGAGACTCGCTTGCCTTCGTCATAGCACGCCCTCCATCCCGTAGGATTCACGTTGCCAAAGTAGTCTTCTCGCTGAGGGTGCACCTGTGGGTCACCGTACACCTCCGAAGTGCTCGCCAGCAAGAACCGCGCTCGGGTCCGTTTCGCCAATCCTAGCATATTCAGCGTGCCCTGGAAACACGTCTTCAGAGTCTTGACTTCGTTGCGCTGATAGTCCTTGGGAGACGCCGGACAGGCGAGATGGTAGATCTGGTCGACCTCAACCAGCAGTGGATTCACAACGTCGTGTCGGAGGAGCTCAAAATTGGGATGTCCGAACCATGCCGCGAGATTGTTCTTGGATCCGGTGAAGAAGTTGTCCATAACGAGAACCTCGTGTCCCTCCATCATCAGGCGGTCGACCAGATGACTGCCCACGAAGCCGGCCCTGTTACATGCGCCAGATATAATCGTAAGTCCCCTAATAGAATCGACTTTCGACGAGGAAACATTGAAAGAAAACTCACCCTCCAGTGACGAGAATTCGCAGCTGTTGTCCAAACGGAAGAACCCGTGTGGACGGATAGGACGTTCCCATCCGACTCAAAGGCGCATTCGGACCCAACTCCGACCCGCTCGCCCGTTGTCGCGTCACCGTCCCCAACGCCCACGAGCTCTGGGCCACCTCAAACGGCAGATCCAACGTATCCGCCCGAGAAGAGGCATACGACCCCGTCGGCGACGTCTTGCCCGACGTCTCCTCATTGATCAACGGAGAATGCGAAGTCGATGACCGGGCCCGTCCACTGCTCGGTCCTCGTCCGTACGTAGACGGGATGGGAGAGGAAGATGAGGTCGAGGAGAAGCGGCGGGAGTTGGTGTAGGGTAGCGAAGGCGAGGCGCCCTCCCTCCGGGACGCCTGACTGCCATTACTCGGTGTCCGTCTCAAACGGCGAGGGCTCTCATGCACAAAAGCGGCAGGACGAGCCGTCCCGCGTCTCGCACTGACCGTACGCTCTTGTTGTCGCTCCTGTTGCTGTTGTTGACGGTCTCGCGCGGGAGACGAGTCGGAGCCAGGCTGACGAACGGAGGAAGAGAGCATATGGACGCCTCCCCTGGCGGAGGCACGTGCGCGCAGCGAGCTGGCACTGCTGCTCGAGGAGATGGAGCGGTGCGTGTCCGAAGCTTGGGGAACGCCGCCATGTTGAATGTACAGGCCCTGTTGCGCCGGGGCCGGGGAAGGCGACGAGGGTTCCCCTGTACCTGCATATGGACGAGGTTGTTGGGAGACGGAGGAAGGGGAGTCGGTCCCGGTCAACCGGGACGAATCGTGCAGGGACGGCGGGACGACGACCTGCTGCTGCTGGCCTGTTCCTGCTGCTGATGAGCTCCGTTGAGGCACGGAGGGCTTGGCGGCCATGATTGTCTCTGCAAATGCACGGCGATGAGGTGTTTCCTTTCCTTTTCCAGTTTCCACTGCAGCGGTGTCGAATGGGGTGGGTGCCTGCCCAGAACCAGGCCGACCGAACGGGCTGGGTGGTTGTCTTGGACGGACCGGAAGGGTCAAAGCTGGCCGCCGTCCGCCGAGAAGGGGAGGGAGAGAGCCGGGAGCGAGATGACACGGGGCCGTGCGGAAGGCAGCGGACACGGACGTCGGACACTTGACACTTGACACAGGCACAGGTATCGATGAATCCGAGCAGAGTGACGTCGCTGTGAGTGGGTGAGATGCTGGAAGCGAAGGAGGTGGGTGAGCTCAAGAAACACCTCAACTCCGTCAGTCAGAGTCAGCTCACAGCAAGGGCTCCCATCACACGAGTCACGACCACCCACTCCTGGCCGCTGATCCTTCGCCCGCTCAGCGTCTATTATCTGTCTGGCTTCTGCTCCAGAAAGAACTGCATCGTATCCTTATTACACCGGGATCCTAGGAGCGTCCCTCCTCCATTGACATTGCACACACCATGTTCACTGGTATCGGTATGTAATCCTCTGTCCAACCCTTTGCTCTTTCCAAATACCCTGTCGTTCGCTGAAGTTGCTTCTTTTTCTGCCTCAGTTGAGTTGCTGGCGCCGGTCATCGCTGTCGAGCCTCTGGATGTTACCAAGACCGGAGGCGGCGGATACAGTCTCACGCTGGGGGATTGTGCAGAGATCCTCGGGGACTGTCACATCGGCGACAGCATTGCCGTCAATGGTGCGTACGCCTTTCCTTCCTCGCGCGCGCCACGTCTTTCTCTCTGAGGTCGCCAAGCTTAACCTCTCTTTCTCTCATGGACAGGTACATGCTTGACGGTGACCGAATTCGATGCCAGCGCACAGGGCGGCTACTTCAAGGTTGGAATCGCACCGGAGACTCTCAAGAAGACGAACCTCGGCCTGCTCAAAGTCGGGAATAAGGTCAACTGCGAGCGCGCTATGAATGCGCATACTCGCTTTGGAGGGCATATTGTCCAGGTGAGGAGGCTGGCCGCCCGCATACAACCACAGATAATGCGGATTTGTCATCTCACTGCCTTTTTTCACCCCCCTTCTTGCCCAAAAAATCAGGGTCATGTCGACAGCACTGCCATCATCCGATCGGTGGTGCCCAACGGGAACGCGCTCACCCTCACTCTCCGATTGAGCTACCTGCCCGACGAACTTCCCCTCCCTTCTTCCCTCTCTCCCTATCTCATTCCCAAGGGGTACGTCACCCTCGACGGCGCCTCGCTAACGCTCATCGACGTCTCCCCTCCCGCAGGCGGGGCGCTCCAAGACCACCCGGGCGAGACAACAGAGGAGGCAGGCGGGGTGCGATACCCCGTGCGCGAGACGGTCGAGTTCAGCGTCATGCTCATCAAGCATACGCAGGAGGTCATCGGGCTCAGCAAGAAGATGCCCGGCGCGTCGGTCAATGTCGAGTTGGATATGGTGGGGAAGTACGTCTATAGGGCGGTGGCGATTGCCAATCTGCAGGAGAGCAATGGCTCGCAGCAGTCTACGGCTGGGCTGCAGACGACCGTGGAGGGGTACAAGGCGCGAATGGCGGCCGGCTCGACATGACGGAAAAAGCTCGCCCGGTCTCGGGCTTCGGATGAGCGTCCGCTACCTCTGTCTTGCTCCGGACATGCATCGTTGCCAAGTTCTCCGGCCTCCTCGCATACTTTTCATCGATTCCTCTCACAGAGACCCCCCAAAGTTGTCACTATGTACTGCACCGCTCGGCTACTTCCAAAGCTCGACTTGTCGCGTCCCTCCCTCTTCCACCCCTGCGTGCTTTCTCCGACCTACGAGCATGTACTTATAATCAAAGCCTTGCGTCCCTTCCTTCTTTCACCCCCGTACTGCTCTTCGTGCCCTTCCGTGTCTCGCGTCGCATTCAGCTGCCTTATCGATTACCAGCTAGATAATTACGCATGACCGTCGCCCCAATTTGACCTGATCGTAATACTGAAAGGGGGATGACAGAAAGAGCATGATTGAGCGTCAAATGCTCCTCTTTGAGCTGTTTGGGAAAGAGGGGGGAAAGGCCAAACTCACATCTTCTCTCACTGTCGTCCAGCCCGGCCAGGAACTCGACCATCTCAGAGCTCAACGCGCTCTCCCTTGCGACACCAGTGCCACTGAGCGCATCGAGCCGCGACACGCCGCTGCTCGGACCACCGCTCTCTGCGGAACCTGTTGGGCCGGCGAGAGAGGAGAGTGACTGGGCTTGCTCGTATATTTGTGGCAGGCGCGACGAATATGTCTGTAAAATAGAAGCTGTCAGCGCATTTTCGCGCATCACCTTGCGAGACCAAATCAGAGAAAGAGCATACATACCTTTGAAACTTCGTCTACCAGCTCGGAGTCGTCCATCCTTGGTAGGGAAAGAGGAGGTCAAAGGAAGACTTTCAGTGCCAGAATCCGCGGAATTTGTTAATTTGTACGTGTGGGAGTGGACTCACATTGGGCCCATGCGATGGGCAACCGCGTACCAGGACGGATTGAGGTTCCTCAGATTGACGGAGCGCGGGTTCGCATCGAGTGCTGCGCGCACACGGGCGGCGTAGGGCTTGCCAACATGTAAGATGACCTTTCCACTGCGCTCAGAGAAATACAAGGGAGGGTAAGCCGGGAACGATGCGCATACATTCGTCTGAATTCCACCGCACTCACTGCAGCGCCAGCGGTTCCGCCAGCCAGAAAGGGAGGTCGACTCTAGAGCCTGTCTTGATCTTTAGAAATCTCGTGGAAGAGGTCATGAGCACGCGTATCGGAGCAAGGAGGCTGTCACAGGACGGACGAAGCTTCACTCACATTTTTCTGCTCGTTGCTTTGGAGATGGCCTAGGCCGGGCACGTCGAGCTGGAAGGTGCACGCGATCCTCTGGCCGTCGATCAAGATCTCCGCTGGGTCCCAGTACGACATCGTCTCTGCTCTTCGTGCGCGTGTGTGTTGGGAACGCGTCTGGTCGCGTGCTTGGACTTTGGGAGTTTCGGACGCGTTCAGTCGTGTTGGTCTCTGTGAGTTGCGAGTTTCGACCCTCCAAATCGTTGCGCAACGATGCACACTCGCGCCGCAGCAAGAAGAGCCTGCGCGCTTTCGCCCCAGCGCAAAGGTATAAATACCGCGCCCCCCTCCACCCCTCCTCCTCTGCGCTCTTCATACTTACCTTGTAGTCTTGTCAGACGGTCAAGCTTGTCTGCTGGTACAAAGTTGCTGCGACATTGCACTGCGACGTTGTCTCAACGTAGCGACCTTGTGGGCGTACAGCTCTGCTGTACGTCGCTACCAACTATTTCGACTTGGCTCTCTTGCCCTTCGGGGTGAGAGAGCCTTTTTTTTTTGGTCCCTCTGTTGCATAAAATGTAGTATATATATTAAAGTTGGAAACCGTTAATGTCGTCTCGGCCATCTTCGCTCGTCTGTATGGACGAGTGGGAATGGCTAAATGGGACTTTTTGCCCGTCTTCAGTTGTTTTCGTCCGTCGCGAGTTCGAATCGCCCGGACGACGATCTTTTTGGCCTCCCGTCCAACCGCGCACGGATGCAACTGTCAACCACCAACAACACAGGCAACCATCGAAAATGAGCGGCGGCTACGAATTGCACCAGAAGCTGCGCACCAAGGCTGTTCGCCTGCTGAAGAAGAAGGACTACGCGCAAGCGATTTCGATCCTGCACACCGGTGCTGTCGATCTGTTGAAACAGAAGGAACAGGGCTCCGGATGCGACATCGCGGTATACCTCGTCGATGTGTACGAGCAGAGCGATGCGCAGGTGAACGATGAGACGCGAGGTGAGTCAGTGTCATGTAAGCTTGAGAAGAAAACGCGATGCTGAACCCGCTCTGTCGCTCCTCTGCAGGTCGCCTCGTCGAAATTCTGGATCTCACAGCTCCGGACTTCTGGAGGAAGAAGGTCGCGGACGCAGCGCTCAAGTGAGTACTCCGCTATGTTCGAAATGGTGTTGCCACCATTGATGTAATATTCTTACTCAATCGCTCTTGTTCCTGCTCTGTCACAGATGGTCCGCGAAGGCCTCCGGTCAGGAAGGCGGAGACCCGACTTTGCGGATCTCCATCGCCCAGTTGTACGCCAGAGGTGAGCTTTCCGGTTTCTGTACCATTGCGCGTGCACGGAAGACTTACATGTTAATTTTCTGGTTTACAGAGGGCTCCTTCCACATCGCGGAGCCTCACTACATCGCTGGCTGCGTGAAAGATGGGTCGGCCGCACAGGTCGATGCGAGTATCGATGATGCGGCCATCCCAGCCGCATTGGCCCAACTGGAGGTTGACTGGCTTAAGCAGCACTCGGCGGCTACTCTGGCACAGGAAGGAGAGTCTCGAGCACAGGCGGTCATTGAGCGACTGGAAGTGGGAAAGTTTGCCCTTCGTGCTCTTTTGCCGTGAGTCTCTCGGAGGAACGCTCGTAGATATGATCCTCTCCTCAACTTCTTTCCACTCGAATCTTCACAGTCTGCTCGCACAGCGCGCTCTGTCCGCCTCCCAAACGTTCCTGTCCACCTTCACCCAACTTGTGACCAAGCAAACCGATAAGCTGCTCATCCCGATCAAGCCCAACCCCAAGCCCTATACCCCTCAGCCCGCCCTGGCGAACATTCCCTCAGCACTGACAGATCTGCAGATCTACGTGACCTCAAGTCCTGATCTCAACTTTGCCCAGATGACGCTCGGCCTGGTCGCGCAGGGAGCCGGATACAAGTCCAGCCGGAGAGGGGCTGTCCCAATGGAGTTACGAAACGCGTGGATCTCCGTGGTGCGGCAATATCAAAGGGAGAACTCTGAGTTCTTTGAGGAGGAGGAGTACGTGAGCGATGTGAGTGGCGCTCTTAATTCCCCTCGAAATCTCTTTGCTGTTTTCCTTTGCTGACTTTCGTTCGATGTATATGCGCAGGCCCTAACGATCATCTCCAGCATCTACTTCGACATCGCGCCGCCTCGGGGCCAGGGCAACATGCTGCAAGACATGATGTCCTCGTTGTTCGGCGGTGGCGGCCAGCAGTCCAAACCGGCAACACTCGCTCTGAAGTCGGCGGGTGTCCCCTCTCTTCCCAAGGTGGAGCAGGCTGTAGTGCCGGCGGCTCCTGCGGCTCCTATAGCTGTGGCTGCGCCCGCCGCTCCTTTGGACGAGGAAGAGCTGGACTGAGCTCGATATTCGGTTTCGATGTCGACATACACGCTTCTATCTTCGTCGAACCTCGAGCCAAATTCGATTCTGTTGTGGATCATCAATAGACCCGCGCCTGAAGCCTGAAGTGTCAGACGAATGTCCTTTCATATTTTGTTTTCAGCAACGAAAGGTCTACCGTGAGATGGGAGAGGGAGTTGATCCTGATTCTGCGTCGTCCTCGGGCTCAATCTCGATGGCGTGCCCTCCTTCCCCATCGCTGTACTTGAACCCACGCTTCACCGTTTCGCCTTTGGCGGCCACCATCTCCTCCACCGTCCTTGGCTCACCAGCAGATTCATTGAACCAGCCGAGGTGGTCCGCAATGAGGTGTCTGGCGGGTGTCAAGAATTGAGAAAGTTCAGCAGAGGGCGTCTGGCGAACTTTCCTTTCCTTCAAATTGCGGCACATACCGATTTTGACAGCCAGGGCATTTAACAAGGACGATTCCGCGCGTGTATGCCTGCTTGCTGAATTCGTGCGTAGATCGATGACCGCAGTCCGGCACCGTGCAGGTGAAGGTAAGAGAAAGACGCGGTTTGATCTCACCGATGGACTTCGACCCCGACTCGGACTCGGACTGGGACGATGAGCTTTGGCTCGCCGTCGTAGCTGGCAGTGAGGACGCAGCGCCTTGACCTGCGTCCCGCCACACGGCCGTAGCATGACTGAAGTGCCTGGACTGGCGGATGGGAGGAATGCATTGGCCCGATTGTCTTGCGAAGGAGGAAGGGGACCTTAAGGAAGTCGCTGCGAGCCTTGAGGACGTCGCTGCAAAGCCAGACGGCGCTGCCTTGGACGCTTGCACTGCGGCTTGCCTGAGCAGCCGGAATCCTTCGACGCTTGCTATTCTTGACATGGTCTCCTCTTTGTTGCGGGCTTGTGATGATGGTGGGAAGGATGACCTTCTCTCCGATTCGTTCTTGACTTGGTACCACCATCTTCCTATTGTCCAACATCACATTACATAGCGCGCCCACTGCCAGGAGTTGCCGGCCATGGCTGCCCCTAATAAGCTCGCCTTCCTCACCATGGAGGCCCCGCCGTCTTACGTCGCGGGTCTCGGGCGCGGCGCCAGCGGGTTCACGACTCGCTCCGACATTGGTCCCGCTCGCGAAGGTCCGTCGGAAGAGACCATCGCTGCGGCGCGAGCAAAGCGAGGCGAGGAAGACGAGCCTGACGAAGCGCCCCCGGAGCAGTTCCAAGATCCCGAGAACGAGACCGGTCTGTTCGCGGGCACTGTGTACGAGCGAGACGATGAGGAGGCCGATGCGATTTGGGAAGGCGTCGACCGGCAGATGGACGAGCGGAGGCGGAAGAAGCGAGAAGCGAAAGAGCTGGCCGAGAAGGAGGAAATGCTTTCCAAACGACCCAAGATTCAGGCCCAGTTCGCCGACCTCAAGCGCGGGCTTACAGGTGTCACTGAGACGGAGTGGGAGGGCATTCCGGATGCGCAAAATCTGACGGGCAAAAGGAGGAAGGCGGCGGAGAAGCGCGAGTCAAGGGATACCCGCGGCTTTGCGGTGCCGGACAGCATCCTGCTCGGCGCGCGAGAGAGTAATGCTGTCGAAACCTCGCTCTCGGAGGACCAGATGCAGGACGGGTCGACCACCACGATTGGCGATTTGGTCGGCGGGAGCGTGACGTCCCTAACGGAGATCGGAGAGGCAAGAAACAAGATCTTCGAACATCAGTTGGACCGCGCATCCTCGTCATCAGCGGCGGCGTCAGGACTGGCATCTACCATTGACCCCAAGGGCTACCTCACAGAGCTCTCTTCCGTCGCGATCAAATCGAATGCGGAGATTGGAGACATCAAGAAGGCTCGCAGCTTGATGGAGTCAGTCATCAAGACAAACCCAAAGCACGCGCCCGGTTGGATTGCGCTAGCTCGACTCGAAGAGCACGCTGGCAAGATGGCAGTTGCGCGCAAGGTTATCGCACAAGGATGCGAGCAATGTCCCAAATCCGAGGATATCTGGCTCGAAAATGCCCGGCTCAACACAAGCGACAACGCGAAGATTGTTCTCGCGAAAGCGGTACAGTATCTCTCACAGAGCGTCAATATCTGGCTCAAAGCAACGGAGCTCGAGAGCGATCCGGAATCCAAAAAGCGCGTCCTCCGCAAGAGTCTGGAGTACATTCCATCGTCCGTCAAGCTATGGAAAGAGCTTGTCAACCTGCAAGACAGTCACGAGGATGCTCGTATATTGCTTGCTGGCGCAGTAGAAGCTATTCCTGCCAGCGTCGAGCTTTGGCTTGCCCTCGCACGCCTGTCCACCCCCAAGGAGGCAACAGGCGTGCTGAACAAGGCACGCAAGACGATCCCAACCTCACACGAAATCTGGATTGCGGCATTGCGGCTCATGGAGCAGTCGGGCGAACCCGAATCTCGGTTGAACGTAACTTTCAAGCGGGCGGTCGAGTCGCTGCGCAAAAACGGCGCTGTACTTTCGCGAGAGCAGTGGCTCCGCGAGGCGGAGCAGGTAGAGAAGGAAGGCAGTCCCTTGACCTGTGCTGCGATTATCAAGGCCACAATACATTTCGACATCGACGAGGAGGACAGGAGAACGGTCTGGGTTGAGGACGCACAGGCTGCGCTCGAAAAGGATTTCGTCGAGACCGCCAGGGCGATCTTGGCCCACACACTGGAGGAATTCCCCGACCGACAGTCCATCTGGAAACAGGCTGCCGACGTCGAGAAGGCGCACGGAAGCAGAGAAACGTTCGAAGCCGTCCTGGAGAAGGCCGTAACGTTCTGCCCTAAAGCGGAGGTCCTGTGGCTCATGTATGTCAAGGAGAAGTGGAGTCACAGGGATGTCGATGGCGCACGGCAGGTGCTCGCACGTGCGTTCGAACGGAATCTGGGATCGGAAGAGATCTCTCTGGCGGCGAGCAAGTTGGAGGCGGAGAACGGACAAAAGCAGGCGGCGAAGCGGTTGTTGGAAGTCGCACGGAGCGAAGTCGGCACTGCACGGGTGTGGATGAAGAGTGCAGTCTTCGAACGCGACGAGGGTCGTCTCGAGGCAGCGTTGGCCCTAGTGGATCAAGCGCTGCTGAAATTCCCGAACTCGCCCAAACTTCACATGATGAGGGGTCAACTGCTCGAACAAACGGTCAGCAAGGAGAAGGGAGACAACGTTCGCGCGGCTCGGGAGGCGTATGGGCGTGGTGTGAAGGCGTGTCCGGCGTCGGTCACTTTATGGCTACTCAGTTCAAGGCTGGAGGAGCGCGCTGGTATCACGATCCGGGCGCGATCCCTGCTGGAGAAGGCCCGGTCGTTAAATCCACACAACGAAGACCTATGGGCGGAAAGTGTACGGGTGGAAGAACGAGCAGGAAGCACCGCGCAGGCCAAGGTGCTTCTCAACCGCGGTCTGCAAGAATGTCCCACGAGCGGTCTCCTGTGGTCGATCTCGATCTTGTCCGAACCCAAAGCGACAAGGAAAGGTCGTTCGGCCGACGCACTCAAGAAGACGGGCGACAACGCGATGGTCATCAACGTCGTCGCGCGAGGCTTCTGGGACGATCGCAAGATCGACATGGCGCGCAAGTGGTTCGACCGTGCGACGAAGGCAGATCCGGACTGGGGCGACGGCTGGGCCTGGTGGCGCAAGTTTGAGCGGGAGCATGGGACCGCGGAGACGGTGGAGCAGGTCACTTTGCGGGCGGAGAAGGCGCAACCGCATCATGGGCAGCTGTGGCAGGCGGCGTTGAAGGATCCTGCCCATTCGGGACGCTCATTGCGGCAAGCGCTGGACGAGGTGGAGAAGAAGCTTCGATGAAACTGAACGCTGCTCTGAAAATTGAATCACTCACTGCAACGCATTATTACATGCCAATTGCCAAGGCCCATCGGGCGTCCTTCCTGCCTCCACTACTGTCGTCTGAGTCGTTCCGGTGTTCTGTTCCTAGATGCTGGGTGGGATACTGGGATAGCTAACCCTCTTGAACCGCGCGTATAGCAAGTTCCACCTCATGTCCTCCACCACACCACGAACAGACGTCAGACACACGCAGAGGTCGCGGAGGTCCAACAGGATGCTGACTCTGGGGCGCAAGGTTCTGCAGGACTTACATTGCCCTGGGATCCGAGACGAGACATGCATCATGCAGTTAGGGTCGAAATTTGTGCAGCCTTGGAAGCGAGATCATTTGGCAAGGTAGAAATTTATACAGCAACCTGCAAAATGGATGACACTCGATAAATTCGGTGTGGGTCGTGTCTATTGGCCGACCCCGGTCGGTTTAGGTCGACGGGCCGACCCCGGCACTAGAGCAGTCAGAGCTCTAAAACCACAAAGACTTCCACTTTTCGCCTCTTTAAGCCAAAGAAAACGGCTCCTCCCTTACTTTCAACAGCAATTCTGCATCGATTGACCTCAAATCTCGCATGAGTACGCGTACAGGTATCCTTGACATCCATGCAAAAATTTGAGCCCGCTTTATTAAGTAGGTTGCTGGGACGGTCAAGGAGGGTAACTCAGAGGGGTCGGGTACCGACCGGGGTCGGCCAATAGACAAAACCTTGGGTGTGCACACACTTTAAAGTTTGAGACCCGAAAAAAATGAATCGGGGGAGTCTGAGCGTCTCAAGCGTCCCAAGTGTGTGCACATTTCATAAGTGACGCCGCCTCGCCGACTGCTTGTTCCTCTCCTCCATCAACCACTCTCGCGCTCGCCGCGAATGAATGCTCGCTCGGTGGGCCTTTCTCTCTGGCACAAGTCACAACTCACAACTGGTAAGTCGTCCCGGTCCCACATCTGCCATCCCCCCAACCCTTTTGATACCCTACGTCGATACGCGTTCATGATCTCACTTATGCCTTTCCAGCCCATCACGGTTCAGACGCACTCGGCCTGCCCATGCACCGAAGCTCCCACTCCTCCGCTCCCACCTTCGCCAAGTCCTTCTCTCGTTCCCCTCGCCAAGCTCCTTGGTGACTGCACAGAGCAGGTCAGCATCAAGCTCGGTCCCACCCTCAGCGCTCTCGCAAATGCCACCTTCGGAGTGAGTATCTATCCACGGAATCCCAGATGTTTGCCCTTTCGCTGCACTCGGCTGACTGTTTGAATCATTTCTGTGAATCGGAATGCCGTCGAGCTCATTGTTGCCATTGTTGCCCTGACTCAAGGACAGCTTCGGTGAGTTATCTGTCTCCCCGCTCCAGCACGCGTCGCGACGCTCACACAAACATATACACATCTCTCTGACGCGTAAAAATCTTCTCCGCCGCTCAGCCCCCCCTTCGTACGAGCCTCCCAGACAGGCACCCATGCACTACCCCTCCGAAGGCGAAGTTCACGAGCAGCAAGCGTACCCAACTTCTTAACCGGTGAGTGCACTGATACATGTACTCTCGACTTCTCGTCCGCCTGCCTTCGTGCGGCCCTCCTGCCTCGTGCGGCCCTACTGGGCTGTACTCACTACTCGCGACAAGTCAACGTGCGGACAACATACATTACCTTCCTCTCTCGCTGGTCTATTATATGTTATGTTAGACACCGGAATGGATGAGGTCTTTTGCTCTCTTCCTTTCGGGGCCGGTAGCCCCCAGCCTGATCCTACCCTCGTTTCAAGGCTCAAGCTCGATTTCGAAAGCTGGGAAATGGAGAATAAATTGTAAAAAGTGAGCAGGGATTCATTTCTCAGCTCTACATCCATTTTTCGACAATTTCATTCTCCTCTGAGGATCGAGGATCAGCATTCATCGTTCTCAGCATTTACTGAGGAGGATCAAGCCCTTTGGCCTTCAGCATGCTCACACAAGACAGAGTCCTTCGACCTCGAACTGGTGACGCCAGCACCCCTGCTCCCTCAGGCGGCCAGGCCCCACTTCAACCTTCGCTTCCTCTTTCTGCTCAGCTGCCCGCGTCTCATGCCGTTGAGCCTCAGCCTCCTCTCCAACCGCTCCCAGACGCCAGCACCAACAGCAAGGCAAGTAGCAGCACGATGGCGCCAGCTCCGGCAGCTTCCGGGTCCACATCGTCTGCTGCCAGTAAGAAGAAGACCAAGAGGCCCCGAGCTGCTCCTGAAACGAAGGCCAAGTCACCGGTGAAGGGCCAAGGAAGTTCGCAGCCAGTGAAGAAGGAGGGCAAGAGCAGCATCAAGAAGGAGCACAGCAACATCAAGCAGGAAGGCAAGAGCATCAAGATTGTCTTCAAGAAAGAGACGAAAGCGGCTGAGACCTCTTCGGAGTCGGCGGAAACAAGCAGCGAAGAGGACTCCGGGGGCGAGGATCCAGGAGAGGACGGGATGGTATCAGGAGAGATTGGGAGAGGTACGTATCTCCATACAATTATACGACGGCGCACACTGGACATCAGCTGACTTAAAGTGTTCCCCTTTGCGTAACACAGAGCGTCACATCAGCGTAAAATGCTATCCGGTTGCAGCTTTCAGCTCCAACAAGACTGAAAAGCAATTCGGGCTCACACGATTCGTATACCTTCGACACAACACCGTTCTCGACAAGTTCCTAGCAAAGATCGAAACCTCAGCATCTATCGAGCTAGTCGGTACGCGCCAACAATGGCTCATCGCGCTGGAGACCAAGGGACGGACCGATGCATTCAAAGATGGAATAGCTCTCGAGCTCAATCATGCGCGGTGCGCGACGACGTATGCGGAGTGGCTGAAGCTCGTATTCGAGGGTCGTACTGCTGCGGTCAAGATATACGGCATTGCGAAGAGCACAATCGTCACGACAGGTGGTGACGAGAATCGCGTACCACTTCAGCACGTCGATCCCAAAGTTGCCGCCGCTGCGGAACGAATCATCAGCTCAAACACCTGCAACGACCAATCATGCGGCAAGAAATCAATCGCACACCCAGCTTGCTGGCCAATTCCTTCGACCACAGACCATCTCTGCCTTACTGAGGCGATAGTCCTTCCTTGGGCGACTGCTCTGGCTGCACAAGAGCCCGACATCGGCGAGCGATACCCGCCACGAGTCCCACCCTTTATTGTGGACAGAGACGCAACCGACAGCAACTCGAGCACCAATCCGAAGTCGAAGAAGGCCAAGAGTGGACGCAACTCCAAGCGAAAGCGTACTTCCGCGCCAAGTTCTGATGTCGAGTTCGTCGGGCACAGGAAGGTTTTCATAATTTCTGACTCGGACTCGGATGGCACCGCTGCCGCCGCAAAACCATGCGACGATACCAATCGTCAGCAATCGCAACCTGGTCTGGCAGCTTTCATCCCCAACAATTCTTCAACTAAACGGAAGAGGGCTCGAGGCGCCTACATGCCTCTGAACGACTTTGCTCAATCCTATGGCCTTCCGGAGTCGATTCGGAAGAAGCTTGAGAAATTCCTCATTCCAGACACCTACATAATGACCGAGCTCGACCCCGATTGCGACTACCAGGACATGGGGCTCATTCTAGGAGAAGGTCTGGTGTTGACCAGTGCTCTGAATCGATGGGCGGCCAGTCCTGGCACAATCAGAGGCGCATACATGCTACTCAACGACTTTGCCAGCGCTTATGGCCTCTCCGAATCGATCCTGAAGAAGCTCGGAGACTACCTGATCTCAGACTCGTTCGCCATCGCTGAGCTCGACCCGGATACCGACTACAAGAAGGTCGGCCTTATCCTAGGGGAGCGCGTGGTGTTGAAAAGCGCTTTGCTTCGATGGAAGGAGAACATGCCCCTTGGAAAGGGCAAGGCCAGGGCCGTCGATGCGGTTCAGGCTGCGGACGGAGGCGTCAATGACCGCGATGTTCTACAGCCAAGTCGAAGTGGAAATCTTGCGATGGAAACCCCTTCTCTTTCATCGGACATCCCATCGGCTTCAAGTAGACTGGCTACGGATCCTGGCACTTCTACCACAGACCAGTGACCACATTTCACGTCGCTTTTGGTTTCAGAATCTTTCTCTTGCTGCTCCCTTCATGAATTCTTGCCACGCGCCAGCCGCCAATCGCCATCCCTCACTCGCACACTCGCATTACGCATACATATTGAAACTTGAACAGCTGTCATTCATCATTCATTCCATACCGTATCCACAAGACCGAAAAAATGCCCTTGCATGCGCGCCTGTGATTCCCAAAGCAGCTCGCATGATTGACCATTGGGAAGGGTTCTCCTCTCTGCGGATTGCTGCCTTGATGGTTCCGAAAGCGAGTTCGATGGGATTGAAATCTGGTGAATATGGAGGGAGAAATACGAGCACGCATACTGTGCAAACGAGCGTATGCCGTATGAAGGTGGTGACGGCCGAGTAGCGTCAGTAATTGAAACTCAGCAACAGTTTGTGTGCTTGAAGGCAAGGACGGATCACGGAGACGAGCAATCGTGAGAAAGTAGAAGACTCACCTTTGGCCCGAATCAACTCTTGAACGTGGTCGCTCTTGTGAACGCTACAGTTATCGATGACGAGAACCGAGTTCCGCTGCGGCCAAGGGTTCATCTCGGGGAGAAGGAACTTCTCGACCCAGTAGTCGAAGATGTCTTGGGTTACAGGACCTGGAACAATGAACGGCGCAATCACGCCGTCGAGGGTCATGCCCGGCAGTAGGGTGTACTTTACGCCTCGCTCCAGGTCCTGGTATACGACCGCGCGCTCGTTCCGTTTGGCGTACCCGTGCGAACGCCATGCCGTGCGTTGGTTGGAGTGTGTTTCGTCGGCAAACACGAGCTGCTCTGGCCGGAACTGCGCCATCGTCAGCCGGTATGCCGTTCTACGCAAGGGGTCGCGCTTCCGTGCCCGAGGAGACAGCTTCTTGCGCGTGACGTTGAGAGATGTGAGCCAGCGACCGATAGTGGTTTCGTCTATGTCGACGCCGACAAACTTGCTGAGCAGAAGCTGGAGTTCCCGCAGCTGGATGTTCGGCCGATGGCGGATCAGCTGTAAAATCCACTCCTTGTCCGCCAAAGAAGCTTTGGATTTCCGACCCGTACTCTTCCCAGGCTTGACGAGCGCGCCGTTGCTGCGCTTCTTCTCTGCCTTGTAACGAAAGTGGGTGCTGCGGCTGTATTTGCCGTTCAGAAGGTCGTCGAGGTCGAACTTTCCTGTGTCGTCCAGCTCAGTAATGTGATGTTTGAGGGCTGGCTCTACACGTGGCTTCGCCTGACCTGGTTCGCGTGGCATGATGAATCCGCTGCAATGATTTGGAATGAGATGATAGGGATTAGGGATCAAGGGTGCAACTGAGAAAAACGTTGGTACTTGGTGCTTGGTGGGCGACGGAGAAAAGTTCGGGTCTCAAACTTTAAAGTGTGTGCACACCCAATTTATCGAGTGTCATCCATTTTGCAGGTTGCTGTAGCAATAACATACCTGTCAGAATATTAATTGATTGAGATCCTGGAAGAGGAACCACAAGCATCGCCCATCGCCCAACTCGACGGAGAGTGAAGACCTCCGCCTGCCTCTGGCGGATGACGACGGTGCAGCGGTCGAATCGATATATGTACCACAGGGTGACTCGTCCCGCCGTCCCTTCTTGAGATGTGTTCTCCTCCTGCATCCCCTACAGTAGACTCCCTCTTAAGCCATGGCGGTCGGGAGAAAGAAAAAAAAGTATGGCTTTGAGGGAGTATGGGTACGGAGGGAACGGCGCCATAGGGGCTACAAAAGGAGCAGCCAACGCGCAATAAGAGCCCAGGGATGCTCGTACAGTGAGTAGAACCTCGAAAAAGTCGATCACCTTCGGGGGGAAGGGCTACGTGATCGGCCATAGAGGTGATCGGCCCAGGGAGTTTTGCCCATGTACAATTTTCTCAAAAACCAGCGCACAGACCAATCAAATTTTCGCGACACCGAAAAATTCGCAACACCGTGTCGACGCCCTCGCAACACCGTGTTGCGAGCCAAAACTCCCTCGAAGCCATGCTGACTTTCCGCTCCGCGAATTATGGCTTCGAGAGAGTATGGCTGTATGGCTTAAGACCCCATTTTACATACGCACCGACCGGGGAGAAGAATCTTGTATGGCTTTTGGAGGGGTTATGGCTTCCGAGGCTATGGTCTAGGAGGGAGTCTACTGTATTGTCTTCGTTTGCCGTCTTCCTGACCGCTGACAGACGAGATGGCTCCTACTACCTCTGCCCCTGTCCTCGTCACAGGCCCAACGGTGAGTTCTGTCAATGTGATCTATTCATTCGTCCCGCTGCTCACAAAATGCGACTTTCCTCATCGGTGAATAGGGCTACATCGGCGCCCATGTCGCACTGGAGCTCCTGCAGCATGGGTATCGCGTCCGCGGCACCGTGCGGTCGCAGAAGAAGTTCGACCAGCTCGTCGCCAAGTCCGAATTTGCGAGGTATCGCGACCATTTCGAAGCGGTCGTCGTCGAAGACCTTGTCACGGGCGACTTCTCCGAAGCCATGAGGGGCGTCGAAGTCGTGATCCACACCGCCTCGCCCTGCTTCCTGCATACTCCTGAAGATGCGGAGGATGCGTTCTTGACGCCTGCCATTGAAGGCACCAAGAACGTCGTCAACGCCGCGGTGAGATCCGGAACGGTTCGCAACATCGTCGTGACCTCGTCTCTGGGTGCCGTACTCTCCTTAGACGACGGTCTGCCCTGTCCCGAACCCGCCCCTCGGACCTACACCGAGAACGACTGGAACAAGGCCACGTACGAGGAGGCCGTCAAGTCGGACATGTTCGGCTTCGCGTATTCCGTCTCAAAGAAGCTCGCAGAGCAGGCCGCATACGACGTCGTCAAGGAGTCCGGAAAGCCCATTAAGGTGGCTAGCCTGTGCTCGCCCACGGTTTTCGGACCGTACGTACACGTGGTCGACAAGCTTGACAACCTCGGCCAGAGTTTGGGGCAACTATGGCACGTCGTCTCAGGCGAGTGCGGCAAGGACCTCCTCCCAATGTTCGTCGCACTCACCGTGGACGTTCGCGACCTCGCTGCTGCCCATCGTCTGGCGTTTGAGCGAGAACAAGATGGTCGCTTCCTGGTTTCCGGCGGGGAGTTCGACTGGGCGCAAGTTGTCGACATTGCGCGCCAGAACTTTCCCGAGCAGGCAAAGCAGACGCCCGAGCCCAAGGACTCAGACCGGCTCATGGGTAATGCAAAACTCTGTACGACCGACAACAGCAGATCGAAGGAGCTCCTCGGACTTGAGTACGGGTCTGTGGAAGAAATGTTGAAGGATAGCATCGGCCAGCTATACCAAGATCAGGATGAGGGCAAGTGAGCATATTCATCGACTTTAATCATATACCCTTTGTAATCTGGCTAGAAGGCAATGCAGCATCAGCCATCGTTTCCGCACATTCCTTCATCATTTGGTCTGTAAGCATCAGGGGAATGTCAGGCTGAGCGCAGGAACTTTACACATACGCCTTTGGCAGCGGAAGATCGTGTGCTTCATGGCGAGAGCAGTCCGATTTGCGTGAGAATATTGGGATGCTGAATACACGGTTGTCGAATGCGGAGAGCGCCCAGATCAGAACAGTTCGCTGCGTTCTTTGCCGACGATCGCAACACGAGGATGGGAGACAAAGTCGGACTGTGGTAGGACGCAAACAGCACAATGAGCAAGAGTTCATAGGAAGTGAGATGGGGTAGAAGCACTCACAACACGATTACATCCCCACACAAGCACTTTCTGTAGCGTGGGAATTTTCATCAAGTCGATCAACAGCGAGTCGTCCAGCGAGCGACAAAAGGAGAGATCGAGGGTGACAGCACTCTTGCACTGCTTTGCGATCGAGCCCAAGCCGCGCTCCGTGATAAGGTCGACCGAGTTGAGGTTGATATGCGTCAGTGAGGGGCCTGAATGCTCCATGAGCGCCACGACGGCGTCGTCGTCCACAAGCAAAACTCGGCTGAGATCGATGCGACTCAAGCTAGTCTTCGCAGCGCCGTTGGATGCACTGTGTCCATTTGCTTGCATCCTGTTCGAAGACCGACCAGACTTTGCCTTCCCGCCAGCTTTCTCTACGACGGTACCGTTCCAGAGGTGTGCGAACGCCTTGCCGCTGATCTGATCACACCCCGAGCACGCAAGGCTACTCAAGGAGTGACAATTCGGAGCGATGCCGTCAGTAATGACGGCGTCCGTAAGCGCGTCGTTGCCCGAAATGTTCAGTGTCTGCAACGTTCCGCCGACCTTGCTCAGCAACTCGATGACGCTGGCATCCTTCAGCGATTCCGCCAAGATACCCGGGCCTGAGACGCCTGGGTCCGAGATGTCGAGATAGGTCAGATTCCGATACGCGGCTAGCGGACTCAGCATCCTATCGTCCAGCTTGCCGATCTGCGCCAGACCGAGCTCGGTGATATTTGGGCACATCTTGACCATCGTCTCCACGCAGGACAGATCGAAGCGGGGCGTCTCGCGGATCTTGAAGCTGCGCAGGTGTGGGCCGAGCGTCTCGAAAAAGCGGTACCAAGCCTCGACTCGCACCAGGAACGGTCCGAAGAGCTCGATCGAGTGTAGCTTCTTCAGCTTTTGAGCCCAGGCGTCTAGGGCGGTGTCCACCAGTCTACCGCACATTTGAAGGTTGATCATCTCCAAGTCCGGTGCAAAAGCTGCGAAAGACTGGAGCGAGTCTCCATCCAGTTCTGCAGTCATACAATCATGCGCGTTAGAGGACAGTCCAGAACCAAAATGATGTCCCGATAAGGACTTCCAAGCACTCACGACTGCAATCGTATAGCGTGAGCTGCGGTAAGCCAGGAGAAAGGAATAACTTGACAGTATTTGGATTCAAGCTGCGGCTCCGAGCGATGGCCTGTTCAAGAGGGAGAACATCTGAGCACAGCTGAGCTTCAATGCACTGGCTCGAAGTACACTCACCTTGCTAATAGCATCAATATTATGCGGTCCGATATCACCCAGCGCATCGACGTCCTCGATATGATCAGTAACGATGGAAATACACATGCTCTGCAGCGACGGGATTTTGGTCTTGAGCTCCTCGATCTGAACCTGACGCTTCTCCGCGGCTGTGAGTCGCTTCTTCTTTGGCTTGGGAGCCGCAGCGGCAATTGAGGCTTGTAATGGACCGCAGCGATGACAGAAGGCACCTTTATCGGTGACCTTACTGAAAGCCGACGGATGAACGAAGGAGATGACACTCTTCAGATGTTTAAAACGCTTCTTTCTCAGTAAATACTACTGGGACTCACGTGTACTTGGTGATCGTGAACTTTGCCTTGCAACCCGCGCAGTAGTCGATATTGCCAGGAGTCCGTCCCGCGTACGAGTGATTTGAGCGGGAGCTCCCAGCGATGGGAGCCATGGCCCAGTCGGCAAGATCATCATCGTCGTCATCGTCGTGCTTCTTCTTCTGCTTCTTGCCAGCAGCCTCCTTTCCCACCATAGCTCCCGCTCGCTTCCCATTCGTCCTAGAAGCTGCCGCTGTCGCACGAGAACGAGACGAGGAGGCAACGGAATTGGTGAGGGTCTCCTCCGCTTCCTGCTCTGCCTCCTCCTCGGTGTCGTCCTCTTCCTCGTAGTTAAGGGAAGCAGATGCGCGGGATCGGCGGCGCACAGCTGTCAGTCTTCCCGAACGAGCGGACGAGGGCGATGCTGAGGTACTAGCCACGGCAGCTCCGGCGCTGCTGCTTCCTTCTCCGTTCGGTAACCCCTCGCCTCCCATGACCGCAGCAAGCGCAGCATCGGCGGCGTCGAGATCTCCAGTGGCGACAGCGTCCACAGTTTCTTGTGCGGCCTGCTGCTGTTGCTCGGCATTGCGTCGGAACATGGACAGACGCTCATTGTTGATGCCGCGCTCTGCAGAAGTGAGCATTCACGAGCTCAGCACTGTATGCCCCGGAGTGAATCAATGTATGCTTGCGCGACCTCGACTCACCCCGAAGGAACTCGGTCAGGGCCGACGTGGGACCGCGTACTCGGGACATGCTTTCCTTCCTCCGTGCGTGCGTACTGGGACAATCTGAACTGCGTGCTTCAGCTGTGAGTTGGACTTCAGTGAGTGGCAAGGCCCAGCGCTTCCTTCGTCGAGAGCTCCCCTTGACTTTTCGCTTGTCGTGTGCAACTGCAACTCGAGGATTCGTAAAAGGCTCCGAGCTTCACGCTCCAGCAGGCGACGCGACGCGACCGGGACGAGCAGCTGACAAGAAAGTGTTGCTCTCCTTCTCCTTCCGCCCCCAATATACGTTTATCCCTATGGTCTAACGGGCTTCGTTCGCTGGCCCTTCCAGGCTTCTTCTCGTGAGGATTCAAAGTGTAGTTCAAAGGGAGAGGGGGTGATGATTCAACTGCGTCGAGCTCTTCGGCAAGCCAAAGCACGGGGGGCCTTCAGTAAGATGACCTGGCGTCCTACGACTTTTACTTGGGAGGCCGCCCGGAAAGTGTTTGACCGCCTCCAGCAAAGGGCTGCAAGAAGGATGACAAGAATGTTTTACAGTCAGCCACCAACTCTGTCACTGGGTCAAAAGTCGCAAGGGGTGATGAGGCGGCAACTCACTTGCTTCTGCTCTGCTTCTGCTTGTTCCCGCTGCTTCCGCTGCTCTGGCGTTTCCGCCGGCTTGACATCGTAGCCAAAGAAGAGCTGGCCGAATGGCAGATTTAAAGCCGCAGGTACTCTGACGTCGCCTATCTGCGTGTCGGAAGTAATAACGCGCGGAATACTGCGTGGCGCGAGGACGTAGGCAAGTGAGGATAAGGTATCGAAGCATCAATAAGGAGGAGTGACAGCGCATGATAGAACACATATGACTCACTCTGTTCTTCGTACCAGACTATGCGGATCCAGAGCCTCGACAGATCGCTCCTTCTTCCCTTTACTCTTCTTCCCACTTAAGCTTTGGCCTGCGCCTCGGAACGCACCCGCTCCCTCGCCCGCCAGCACGCTGCTTCCTCTCCGACCTGGTGTGCCTGAGCCAGCGCCTGCACCAGCGCCCGCGCCAGGTGTAGAGGTGCCCGAAGCTGATATGGACTCCGTCTTGGAGGCGTCAATCTTCAGTTTGGAAGCCATGCTTGGCGGAGGTGCCTTGGGTACAGGTGTGGGTTCGACGTATCCTTTCGGTGCTGCGAAATCAACCTATTTACGATACGGGAAAAGTCAGTCCAGCTGGGCATCTTATTATCTGGGTGCATCAACGAAACTCACCTCCAGATCCGTTTCAATGATGACGATACCGTCCGCGTCGGGTACGACCTCCATGACCAGCAGCTCAAAGGTGAGACAGTTGTAGCCGATCTCAATCACATCGCCCGGCGTCAAGGTAGAGAAGTTGCGCATCGCCTGTTCGAGCACGGCCCGGTGATCGCTAATTTCTAGGAAATCTACCGTCTGTGCTTGGAATTTGACGAGCTTTCCCTTGGGCAGTGTCTTTCCGACAATGCGAATCGTATCACCTTCGCTGAGCTCAAGCGTGCGCATCATCTGACGAAGATAGGAAACGATTCTTGAGCACGTCGGGCGATTCGCCAAAGCTCGGGCTGTATGCGCAGCAACTCACCCAGGCGGGCAAATGTACGTTGCCTTCTTCCGCGATGAATTCGAGCACACCCGCATGAGTCTTTTTCGGACTTTCACTGATGTTGTTGAGCTCGAAGATCCAGGGCGAAGCGATTTCGAATTGAGCTGGAGAAAACGTAGCATGATGGGAAACGACAAGGTCAGCTGCCTCCTATTTATGCGCAGGTTCAAGCATTTCAGGCTCGATCTTTGATCTTTGAGGAGAGGACTCACACAGCTTCGAAAGCGCCGAAGCAGGCATGATGATCTTTCCGCCGTAGCTGACGTTCAGCCGTTCCTTCTGCGGCAGCATCGCCATGCTGTATGCCTTGAGGTACTCTTGGTACGCGTGCGGGGGAGCTCCGCCGAGACGGCGATCGAACATGCCGCCGCCGAAGCCCATTCCCATTCCCATGAAGCCGCCACCACCACCACCGCCAAAGCCACCGCCGCCGAAGGGGTTCCCAGCATTATCGTCAGAGCCGCCGAACTGCGGAGACGGGAGAGAGCAGCAAGCAGAGAGGGTCAGCAACAAGTTCGTGGCGTGTCCCATGAGCTGACCGGCGGACCGGGCCGGAAGCATACTCACGAGAGACATGTTGAGCGGGAAAGCGCAGGCTGAGGGTGCGATGCAATGCTGTACTATTTCCTTTCTCGTTCAGGACAGATGGCTCAGTACCTCTTGCTCCTTGCAGTCACGACCTCGGTCCTCGATGCTGTTGCTCTCGCTTTCAGCTCTCGTTCGATGTGAGATGACGCGGCGAAAGGCAAAAGGCTCCGAGCAGCGTGACGGCACGTGATCACAGCTCAGCAGGAAGATCTGATGAAGAAGCTCGAAGGCGACGGGAAGGTCTGGCATACAGAAGAGCAAGGCAAAGAGTTGGATCTGAACACGGTATGGTGCGAAGTGGACAGTGACTGAGTAGATGAAGAGCTGCCTGCCGGAATCCGAGGTATGAAAGTCGGAGGAGATCGTCGCTGGCGCCACCAACATTTCGACCGTTGTCCAGTGCCCACGCTCAACGCATTGAGTGGCCATCGTCCGCTAGATAGAAACCGGAAAGCCCATCTCAGAGCTGAGGTGACCAATAGTATATGCCTCGCCGATACGGAAGCTAGATCTCGTCAGTCTTGATCCAGTTTCGGCGGAGGTAGCGGACCGGTGTACCCTTTGCTCTGGCCTTGCGAATCACCCTGAAGTGTGGCAGCCGCCATAGCGCCGGCGTCCGCGTCCGAATTGCTTGGGTCGTACTCTACCGGCACATCCAGTCCTACCATTCGTGCGGTCGCCCGCACTCGTTCCTGCTCGGACATGCCGTGGGTTGGGTTGTATCTGTTCGTTTAGGATCCAAGAAGACTTGTTTGAGCGTTCAAAATCCCGCAGCCCTTCAGCATGGGAAGCCAAGACTCACCGAACTAGGAGATCCTGTGGCCACGCAAAGTGCCACGCAAAGGAAGGAGGGTGCCAAAGTTTGTTGTAAGCAAGGAAGCACCAGAGGCATACGGAGGCCAGCATGGCAAGCACACGTAAGGAAGACTCACCGCATGAATGCGCTTACTCCGCATGAAGAGTTCCACATCGGCCAGATCCCGTAGCGGCGTCCTCCCCTGTACTCCCGTACTTGAATCCGCCGCAGCGCTGCGAAGAGCCTGTCGAATAAAGGGAAGCACAGGGCTCTGGAGGAAGCCAGGCAGCCGTGGTCTGCTGATCGTCGTTTCCGGAGCGTCAACTGGTGCCGATGAAGGTGTCGGTGACGCCGGTGTTGGCGCTGAGCGCGCAGCGAGCTTGGACTGCGCAGAAGCGATGAGGTCGGCGCTGCTTCCGGCTGTCTTGAGTGATATTGATGCGCCTGTGTCCGCCGGAGGTGCCTGGAAGGAAGAATGTGATAACATTCAGCTTCCTCGCATCTCTTCCTCTCTCAACATATGATCGCAACTTACCGACTTGCGGAGCTCGCGCAGGATGGCGCGGTAGACAGTGCGCGGACTGGAGTTGTAATGTGTGAAAGCAGCGGCAGCAGACATCTTGGAAAGCTCGACGACAGGAAGTGAACGTCGTCCGGTTGGACTTGCGCACAACTCTCAGCTGAGGTTATGGAGGACCACACTCCATCGGCAAGGACAGGCGGGCAGGCAGACTTTCAGAAGGATTACATATGTCAAGCAAGGGTTGATTAGATTCAGGGGAGGAGGACGAAGAGGCCGGGTGGAGATTCATCATACATCCCTGGCCCGGAGAGCCATGACCTGCAAATGCGCGGAAATAAGGTCAAAACAGAGCGAACATCACAGACATGCAGGACGACGGACGTGATCCGAAGCAACTCACAAGCTGTACCTTCTTCCTAACGAGATCCGCAAACCGTCTCCGATGCCGCTCCGAGCGTTTCCTCCTTCGCTCCTGGTTCGGCTTCTCATAGCGCTCCCCACGCCTCAGTTCACCCCGAATGTCATCCTTCCGCAAGATGCCCATGACGATCCGATAGGCTTTTCCGAGATCGCCGCCAACCACAGTCACAGAGCGTCCCGTGGTTGGCTGGCCGGGGATGATTAGGCCGTGTGAGCGTCGGAGGCGGAAGTCCTTGTCGAGGGATGCATTGAGCTGGTCGCTTGCGACGGCTGATGCAGAAGACTGCGACGACGCGGTCGAGCCTGACGCTCCTGCCTGTCCTCGCGCATTATTGGAAGAGTAGGATGAAGCGAGACGGTGCTGCAGTAGTGTTGATGAGGGCAGTCTTGCTTGCGCTCTGAGAGTTGATGTGGATGGTGATGATGCTCTCGCTGCCCGCATGCAGGCGTGGGAAATGGAGCGCGAGCTGGTCGAGGAGGCTGCGATGGGCATCACTGCCGGCCGCAGCATGGCGCTGGAGAGTGTGTTGCAGAGACGAAGGCCTGACATCGTTGGCTTGAGCTGACAGCGGTTGTTGGACGTTTTCCAAGTTCCAAAGCGCGTCCCCGACTCACTTCTTCTTCCACCACCTCTTCCGGCTTTGGCGGCCCGTTCGTCCGGTGGTAAGCGACACCTTCGGAGCTGGGTTCGCGTTCGCACTAGTAACTCACTGCGAAGGTTCCAATTTGGTGTGGGGTCCTCTCGCGGCGTAATTGAGGTTCGAATCTGCGGGCTGGTCTTTGTTCCTGACGGCCACCACCACCTCCTCTCACGTTGTCCGGGTAGGTCGCCGCGTGTGTGCTTGCTGAACTCCTCTCCTGGCGGGTTCAGCTTGGTAGCCTTCGTACTCACACCTTCCCGTCCCTCCCGCGCCCGCAGTCGCCCGCCATGAAGTTGCTCTTCGTGTCCAACCCGGCCCATGGCCAAATCAAGTGAGCAGTCGCGAGTCCTGTTGCGTGCCCTGGAGCGGCGTTGCATATACTGACCGGCCTTCTCCCCCCTGTCCTGCCAGCAATCTGATGTCCATCGCCCATGAGCTCGTTCTCCGAGGTCACGATGTCCACGTCTGCACCGGTGACCGCCTCGCCAACCGAGTCCGCAAGATCGGAGCTCTCGCCGGTGCGCCCGACCGCATTCACTTCCACGGCTGCGGTTCCGGCGCCGCCGTCGACGACCTCACCGTGCTCGCCCATCAGCAGCCGGAGCTTTTCCACACCCGCGCCCGACACCCGCCGGGTGAGCTCGTGTCCTACCTGAACCTCGTCTGTGAGCACACCGAGCCGGGGGGCGACAACTACCGGGATACCTGCTTCAAGGTGCGCGATGTCTGTCTTGAGGTCGCGCCGGACATGATCATCGTCGACAACTTCAGCCCCTTCGCGGTCGACGGTGTCCGGCTGTCGAAGCGCAAGTACATGCTTTCGAGTCCCGGCGCAGCCTGTGCCGTCGCAAAGGACGTCTCTCCGTTCAAGTACCCTCTCCCGCTCTGCGGAGCCGACGGCAGTCCAGCGTCACGGAAGGGTATCCGCATGGTGTGGAACAACTTTGCCTTCATCGCCTGGTGGCTCCGCTGGTGCTTTACCCACCCTTGGCCCAAGGCGCGCCGCGCGTTCCGGAAGGACGTCCTCGGCTTGGAGCCCGTTGATATCGTCTGCGATTCCTTCATGACTCCCGTAGCAGGAACGGTCAAGGAAAACGTCGCTGCGATCTCGTTCAACGTCGCGGGGCTCGACCTCTACCCACCGGAAGCCTACCACCCTGACGTCTTCTTTGTCGGCCCGTGCTACCCGCCCGTCCGGACCGCGCAGTCGGAAGGCATTGACTTTGCACGACAGTCCCAGGAAGCTGCTGCCATTCTCGACAAGGCTGCCGCTGCGGCCGCACAGACGGCTGCTGCAGCATCATCAGACGAAGAACACGACCCAGTCAAGGACTGGCTCGACGAGGCTCAATCGGCAGGCGGCGAAGTCATCTACATCAACATGGGCTCCATCTTCTACTACACCCTGGAAGAGTACAATCAGCTCATCCTGGCCGTGTCAGACTTGCACGACGCCAACCCCGCCCTGCGCGTCTTGCTCAAGGTGCCCGCACTGAGCGACGAAATCCAGCCCATCCCGCCGGCAACGGACCTTCCCTCCTTCGTCCGGCGCGAGAGCTGGCTTCCTTCCATCCAGACCGTGCTCGAGCACCCCGTAGTCAAGATTGCTGTCCATCACGGCGGAGGAAACAGCTTCAACGAGGCTCTCTCCTACGGTCTGCCCCAGTTCGTGCTCTCCCAGTGGGGAGAGACACACGATATCGCGGCCTATGTGCGCGCCCACGACATCGGTGTCACGTCGGACACGAGCCCCAAGTTGGTGCGTGAGGACATCGTGGTCAAGCTGGACGAGCTCCTGCGGGACTACGCTAAGTTCAAGAAGAACTGCAACCGGTGGCAGCTCCGGACGGTCCAAGCGGGCGGTACGCGGGTGGCTGCGGACATCATCGAGTTACATGCACGTCAGGCATCCCTCCCGGACGATGACGAGTAGCCGCCTACCCCACAGCTCGTGTCCATTAAACCAAGCCGACGCGTTTGGTTACCCCGGACGCGTCCCACTATCTCTCTTCGCCCTCGCTCATTTCTGTTCGGAGCATCTCGCATAGCTATTCTCCTGGAATCTGGACGCACATTCTTTTTGTCGATTAAAAAGCCCCTTTGCGCGCGTAGCTGCGATTAAGAATTTACAAGCGACGCGTCGTATAAGGTGGGGAACATGGTATGTACTGGCGTGATCCGGTTTCCGCGCCTCTATAGGTAGCTGGGGAAGGGTCGGAGTTCAGACTCGAGGGGCGGGTATCTTCGCACCCTATACTCCGCGGAGGTGACCGAGCAGGCCCTCGACCTCCCAAGCACCCGTCCAGTACCAAACCGTGGCCTTCACATTGCCCTCCTTCCCAATCCTCTTCTCCAACCCGCGGAACTTGCGCACAAACGCCAGATCCCGCTCCCCGAGACGCGTGACGGGACAGTAATCATTCCCACCATCGCCGACATAGACGATCCGCTCGAAGCTCTCGCGTCCACCGTGTCGGGTCAGGAAGGCGTCGAACTCTTCGCCCTTGCACATGTTGGAGCCGCAGCCGACTTTGCAGCTGTGTTGGGGGCCGGAGGGGTCGAGGCGGCGGCGGAGACGGAGCAGACCGGATGGCTCGAACTCGGCTGGGTTGGTCACGATCTCGGAGAAGATGTCGCAGTGGGGCGGCTGGAGACCTTGGTGCTGGAGAAAGTCCGCGATTGCGAGAAAAAGAAGGTTCAGCGGGTCGGAGAGATTTCCTGAAGCAAGGATTGAAGTTCAGCTCACGTCGAGGATGGTGTCGATGTAGACCGTGTTGGAGTTCGAGAGCAAGAAGAAGACTGTCTCGGTCTGCTTATCGGACTTGAGATCCTTAACTCCGCGGACCATGGCGGGGTGCTACGGAAGCGCGAACGGTAGAGACGAAACAGGTCAGCTAAGTCGGGCGATAACATGTCCAACACACGCGTTTCTGGACTCACGAAAGGCATTTTTCTCATAGAGTCCTTGATCTGCTCAGGCGTGACGCCCTTGGCGTGCAAGTCGATGAGAAGCGAGGCACTGCGGTTGAGAAGGAAGGAATCAGCCCCGCCGACATCGGAAAGTCCCGGCTGGTTACGATGACGACGTACAAGAGATCCATGCCGTCCATGGTACCCTTGAGCGCCTTCTGCTTGCGCCGAAGCTCGGGCGCGAGACATTCGTGCACCCATCGGTCCGTGTCCTGGTCTGCGAGCGACCTAGATAGGGGTGCCAATCGCACGCGACACCCGGCAGTCGCGCAGGAGGACGGTTCGACACACAAGAAGTGAATATTAGAGGAGAGAGGAGCACATGAAGAAGAGGAGGAGGAACGAACAGCGCGTGTGAGCTCACGAGTCAAAAGGAATGCACCGCATGAATTCAATGAGAGCTGCTCACCAGTCAAAGTCGAAGACGACGAGCTGGCGCTTGACGATGGGGAGAGTCTTGGGCGGGGAACCAGCTGCTGCTGCTGAGGAAGCGGCGGCCATCTTGCTATTTACGGGGCGGGTCACGGGCGAGGGAAGGGCGAGGGAAGAGGAGGAGCGGTATGTACTGAAGTCCGGACTGTGGATGCGAGCTGAAAGAAGAAAACAAAGCAAGGGGACGAGCGACGAGCTCGAGTCAGGAATGTTCGGACTTCGGAATGTTCGGGCCATGCATTTCATTGACCGCGTTATCACGTGCAAACACCTCATAAACACACTCGAGAGAGCACGCGCGGCACTCGGCCATCTTCTTGAAGCCGGATAGCCGGGATTACGTACTGACGCTGACTTTGAAGCGCGCAGGGCTCACCTCTTTGGCTTGGCTCTGGCACTTCTTGCGCTCGGCCTCCATATAAGTACTGAACATCTGACTGACTGTCTGTCTGCGTTACTTGACTTGGACCTGCTGCGAATAATGTGAGTCTCCTCTCGCCCCGGGGGGGATGGGATGAAGCGGTGCCCGCCCGAAGGATGGCGCGGGCCCGAAGCGTGCGCTGACAGCATTCTGTATTTAAGTCTGACCCTGTGACATCTTCTGGCCCAACAGCAGAATACCTTAGCCTCCCCTACTGCCCTCGCTCTCGCCCTCTCTTAACTTTTTCCGCTTCTACGATATGGCCGATCCCGTCATTCTCTCCGCCGTTCCCTCCACCGATATCTTCAAGGTGAGTGTAGTCGAAGAAGCGCAACCTTGGCCCCGGCTTCCATCATTGGCACGCGTAGCATTGACAACTTAATTGTTGCTGTTCTTCCTCAGGATGACATCTTCAAGGGCAAGGTCGTCTTCTGCACCGGTGGTGGCTCCGGTATATGTACGTACTCGGTTGAACGTCCAATATGGGCGGCAAGCTGCTTACACGAAGCTCCTTTGCCCATGACTTTCGGATCGTAAGGCTACACGGTCGTCGAGAGTTTGATGAGGCACGGAGCCGATGCCGCCATCGTAGGCCGTAAAGCAGACCGACTCCAAGCCTCCGCCAAGGAGCTCGAAAAGACGGTCCCGGGGCGCAAGTGCATCGCTACGCCCGGCGACGTCCGCAAGTTTGATGACTTGGTTGCAGCTGTAAAACAGGTACGAGCTCTTGCGCGCGGACATGCGGCGTGTTCCCTTCTCGGGGCCCATTGACCGCGCGAATGTAAAGGCCATAGAGCTGACGCGCCTTTTCCATTCTCTTCCAATTCAAGACCGTCGAGGCGTTTGGTCGGATCGACTTCGTGATCGCTGGCGCGGCGGGAAACTTCATGGCACCTATTGAAGGTGTCTCCTCCAACGGGTAAGAGTCCTCGGTCCCGCGCTGTTATCGTGACCTTCCTCCCGAAGTTGAATACTTAATCCACGCGAATTTTTTGACCCGTTCCCCTCCCAGCTTCCGGACCGTGCAAGAAATCGACCTGGTCGGAACCTACAACACCATCAAGGCGACTTTGGACGAGCTCAAGAAGTCACAGTGAGCAGGTGTCATCTTCTCTGATTTCGCGCGATGTATTTGTAGTGGACGATTCCTGACCCACAATAATCTCTGTTCTTAAGTGGCTCGTACATTCACATCTCCGCCACTCTGCACTACTACGGACTGGCCTGGCAGGCACCCGCCTCGGCGGCAAAGGCCGGTGTTGACGCGCTCTCGGCAACCGCAGCCATTGGTAAGCCTTTTGTACTCCAGCCGGGTAGATCTCCTCAACCTCCCCACACTGAACGATGAACTTCCTATGCTACGACCCATCTCCCTTCGCAGAGTTTGGACCGTGGGGCATCCGCTCGAACACGATCGCACCCGGGCCCGTGCGCGGAACGGAGGGACTGGAGCGTCTGACACCCAAGGGCGCCGAGGATATGATTGCAACCAAGATCCCCATGCAGCGCGTCGCTGAGAAGGATGACATTGCCAATGCTGCCGTCTTCCTCTTCTCGCCCGCGGCATCGTACATCACTGGCACTAAGGTGGTGAGTCAGAACCCTGCCCATGCGTCTGTTGTGAAACCCGGACAACACCTTGAGCTGCATCTGAATTCTTTGTGGTCTGCTGGGATTTCCTTTCTTCTTCAGGTTGTCGACGGTGGAGCATGGCAGACCGCAGGTGCCTGGCTGCCGTACCCGGACTCGACCCTCGACGCCAAATCACTGCGCGAAGTCATTGTCGGATCCAAGCTCTGATGTCTATGTTCATGGGCTGTATGTACCGTACTTAGTAAATGTTTTTTGATGATGATGATGACAGAGGTAGGACGTCGCACGCTTGAACGGTCAAGAGTCGCGACGCTCAGTGCTCAGCAGGGCCGAGCAGGACTCAGGCAGAGACCGGAGTCCGGGTCAGTCAGGCGCAGGACTTACATACTGTAGTGGAGGGCGGTGACGACTGACGTGACGCTTGATGAAGTGGAGGACCATTCGCGTCGAGCGCGAGTCATTCGCGGCGAGCGCGAGTCGTTCGAGACCAAGTCGAGCATTCGCGTCGAGCGCGAGTCGTTCGAGACCAAGTCGAGCATTCGCGTCGAGCAGAGAGGGGCGCGTCAGGCACGCGTTTGTCACGCGTCGGAGGAGCGGGCGTTGTTGTTTCACTTGGGCACGTGTTCTGTCCATCGCCGAGGCTGAGCGCAACCCAACACCTTGTCTGAGCTGAACAAGCGAGAGTGACTGACTGACTGACTGACTGACGGTGGGCCCGGGCTGAGTTCGCCATCATACGACCATCGACCGTGTCCCTGAGCCAGCTGCCATCAGAGCGAGCTGTGCTTCGACCATCTCGAGATCTGACATCCATACACACCCCCTCGAGCTCGCCACTCAGCGCTCAGCACTCAGCACTCAGCCATCCAGCCAGCCACCGCGGACGACCCCAATGGTCAACTTCACCTTCCCCCCGGACTCGCCCCTGCGCAGTCAACACCTCTACCGCCTCCTCCTCCTCTCCCTCCTCATCCAGCACTCAATATGGCACATCCTCGCAAACACCGTTCTCAAGGGAACACACAACCTCAAGAAACGCTCCTGGATCCTCACCACCCTCGCCGCTTTTGTCATGACAGCCAGCATCCCGTTCCTCAGAGATCTACTCCTGCCCCCGGACGTACTCGGCTCCGTCGCCAGCATCATCCTCCAATTCTCTAATCTCACCAAGGCGAACATCCCAGCCAACGTGCGCGGTGTCCTCGTCGAGAAAGCAGTCGAAGCAGCACGCGCCAATGCCACCTGGCAATTCTTCAGTCTCGCCGAGATCCACCCGCGCACCTTCACCGTCACACACCCGCTCTGCGCCTTCTTCATCGCCTACCTCCTCTCCGACCTCGCACTCGGCGCCATCTTCTACCCCTCCATGATGAACATGGCCTCCGGATGGGTCCATCACACCGCCTACATCTTCTTCTTCTCGTACTGGCTTCATCGCGGATGGGGTCATATTGCAGCCACTGCAGCCGTCTTTGAGCTGCCGACCTTGTGAGTCCGAGCAAAGCTCATTTTGTCGTGGCGCGGCTCCTTGTAAGCTAAATCCGTCTTCCCTTCTTCATCAGTGTCATGGGCATCGCGTGTCTCTACCCGCCCTTGCGCTCCAATATGGGCTTCACCATCTCCTTCTTCATCACCCGCGTCGGCCTCCACTTCGGCATCCTCTACGCAACCTACACCAAGAAGGGTCGCAACGCACCCGGCATCGACGGCAGTTGGGCTCCCTTCATCTGCGTGGCCGTCACCTACCCGATGCACCTCTTCTGGGGATACAAGTGCATCCTCAGTGTCCAGAAACGGATGCGCAAGCGCAGTCTCAGTCGCAAGGCCAAGCTCGAAGAAGGCACTCTTTCCGCACGCGACGCTCAGGATCTCACCGCAGCCTCAGAAAAGGCGAGGGCGAACCCGACGGAGCTCCTCTCCAAGCGTCGTCGCCCCAATTTCGCTCAGAATCTCCGTCTTCAGATCCCTGCCATTGCCGCCAACGCAGGTCGCTTCTTCAACGGTCTCGCCCCGCCGGACACCACCTCGGCCCTCAACACGCCCGCCATCACGCCCACGGGGGGCGCCGTGCCCGTGTACGCAAACTTTGGCTCAGCCGCGCCCGTCCTCGCGCTCCACAAGGCTGCCAGGGCCGCGGCTGACCGTCTGGGTCGGGGCCGTAAGCAGTCTACGTCTTCCCTTGCAGGTTCGCTCAGTGAGCTCGATACCGAGCCTGAGTCGGTCGGGTCCTCGTCCGCCCTGGAGCGTCGTCCCTCGTTGCAGAACAACTCCAAGCGGCACTCTACGGGTGGTAGCACAACTCCCTTTGGCACGGTCGCTGTCATCCCTCTGGACGCGGGGCCCGACGCACGCGATAAGACGCCCTTCCTTGCCATCCGATCCCAGGCCGAGACCACGGACCGCGCCCGTAGACTGGTAGCCGATGCCGTGCGTAAAGCGTGGGCCCAGCGCGCGCCTGAGTCCTGGAAGCGGGAGTGGGACGAGGAGGAGAAGCGGGTGCGGAAGGGACGCGCCAAACGGGCTAAGCGGAGGGCTGAGGCTGTCAAGGCGAAGAAGGCGGCGAAGGAGGACCAGAACGGCAAGCGCGAGGCGAAGTCGGGCAGTTCGAGGCCTAGTTCGGCGGGTGGGCGGCCGAGTCTGGATGTGACGCGTTTCCTCCCCCCCCCCCCTCGTCTCTCTCTCTTTCCTCAACTTCATCAGCCGCGTCACCGTCACGCCCGGGGAGTGTAGGGCCGAACGATGCCATGCTGGATATTCTTGGGAAGGGCGTCATCGGGTAGTCCCTTCGCGCTGCGCCGCTTGGTCTCCCTCTCTCCCTCTCTCTCTGGCGCCGGATGTATCCTCGATTTGTTACTATCCTGGATCCTTGGGGAATGCAGTCGCTGCAATTCAGCTTGCTTGCTTGCAAGCTTGCTTGCTCTCCTCCCTTGCACCCTTGCAACTTGCAAGTCCCTTCGGTAAGTCGCGCTTCCCGAATCCGACCGAGATCCCCGAAGATCGAAGCCTGCTGATTGCATTGCCTCTGATCGGAACAGACGTCGATCTCTCTTTGGATACTACGAGTACGATCGTCTGCCGGTATATCTTTCTCCTCGCGGTGAGTGCTTGCCCTCTCCAGTTCTTCAACCTGCTCTCCCCATCTCATCCCCTTCTTTGCTTCGTCCTCCGGCCTCCCTTCTTAGAGACAGCGCCACCTTCTACCGCTTCTGCCCAATCCCAGGAGGTGTTGGAGAGGTAAATGAAGGAGATGCCTGCGTACGAGGTAAGCAATCACTGGAGATCTTGTTGCATAGCTGTGCGTACTATGCAAGATCTGACGCCACTTGATATCACTCAGCCGGAACCTGCGAAGAGGCCCATCGAGTTCTTGGACGAGCCGCAGAGCGTCGCTGGCCCTAGCGCTGCACGAACTCGCGGACGTCCAACAGGGATTCCGATGCTGGATGCAGATCATGATGATGGTGGTGAGTACATGCAGTGGTGTCCTTGCGTGGAGTATGTTTTTGAACACAGACTCATTACCCTCTCTCTCTGGTTCAGATGCACGCCATCCTAACCCAGCTCCTCCGCCACGGCCGCCGTGGCTAGACCCCGATCTCCCGCCCCGGCTTGGCCCCGCAGACTACGAACACTACCAGTCCAACCCAGCTCCCCCCCTTCGCCGCCACCGCCAACACCGCAAGATCTCGCACCGCCACCACTGCCGTGGCTGGACCCTACTCTCGCTGAGAGGGATCGGCCCCCTCCGCCTCCCGGGTTCGAACTGCAACCATCGCAACCACCGCAACCGCCGCAACCGCCCACCTCATCATGGGAATCTATTGCGCGGCTACCAGCGAAGGACAAGCAGGATGCCCTAATTCAAGCACTCCGGTCCAGTCAGAAAGATGACTGGAAGGCCAAAGTCAACAACCTTCTTGACTTTGCGACGAGCTCCTTGGTGGCGGAAGTTCGAGTGGCGATTTTATTGGCGGCTGCACCAATTTTCGCACCATGGTTTACGGATGAGTCAAGCAGACTCTCGCGAAGATTGTGGGGCATCACAGGAGAGAGCTGGACGCAAGAATCCGCAAGGCTTTCAGACGCCTTTTCTGCGGGCAAGGATTGGGAATGGGCAACGACTGTCCATCAGCCACGAGCCAATCGGGAACAGGGCATCATTTCTGCTTCATCCCTGCGGTTCAGTCGACAGCAACTCATCTCTCGTAACGACATGGGGCAAAACGTTTCGGATGCGCGAGAAGGGGCAAGCTTTTGGGAGTGCAGGACGTGGGCAACTCAGCGGCTTTGGGATGCATTCGTGACGCGGGGCTTGTATACCTCCTCCCTCACGAAGCCAAAGGGGTCGAAGAGGGATACGGGAAAAAGAAAGATGGAGGACGGAGAAGGCAGCAGAGATTCAAAGAAAGTGCGCAAGCTATCTTACGACGCCGACTCTAAGGCAGCCTTCGAGCGACGTGCTGCCAAGGACAAGAAGAGAGCTCCACCCAAGCGGAACGAGCCGGAATGCTTACGAGCTTTGCGACTTCGACTCTATCCTTCGGCAGAACTTGGAGCAAAGCTCCGGGAGTGGGAATCATTGGCGGCCTCTTTGCGACAGATGGTTCGCGCTCGCCTCCAAAAAGCAAAGGACGTCGGAGAGAAAAACGGATGCCTTCGTCTTGGCCGACCAGACTTGTCTCAGCCAAACGAAATGGAACAAGATGACTGCAGAGGAGAGGGCTTCAGTCGATCAGAACCGTCAACGCCTCATCGAACTTCCCCACAATTTTCAACGCGAACAAGTCCTCAAGGTGGCGGCGAACGCTCGAGCGGCGCAGACAAACCTGGAGCGTGGATGGACAAAGTCCTATCGACTTGATTCCGCCGACGAGGATGATAAATCCGTTCTGTTCTTCACATCAGACGCCATCGATAAGCGAGGAGCACTATTCCCACGCATCCTCAACCACATCGACTCCAACCTTTACGTGCGAGATCGCATGCTGGCTGGACCGGGCGAGCGCAGGAGAAAGCGATCGGACTGGGTCAAGCTCCTCACGGGAGCTTCCAGAAGCTTCAGCATTCACAGGACAGGCCGTAAGTGGTACTTGCTTCTGAGCCACGACGCTTGGACGGGACCATACACAGAGGAAGGAAAAACGGCAGGGGTTGGACAAGGGATGGAACTCGCGCAACAAAGCAGTCTTCGAACCGACAAAGCGAGCCGGAAACTGCATCGCATTGGACCCCGGAGCTCGCGATCTGCTTACCGGCTACGATGCTCAACGGCAGCAGTTTTACACTTATCTGACGGGTTTCAACGAGCACATCGAACGGGCCCATGCAAGCATCGCAAGTGCGCAGTCCAAGCTGGAAAAACTCAAGAATGAGACGGGGCCCACGGTGGACACCGATACCGGCAGAAGAAGACGTCGAGCGCGTCGGCGAGTCAACAAGCAAAGAGGTGGCAAAAAGAAGAAGGGCCGGTCTAGCTCGGCCGAGCAACCCGCTGCCCGCAAGGCCGCCAAGAAGAGCCATCCCCACTTCGTCCGCCCTAACGAAAGGTCGATTTTGAGAGCACACAAACGGCTTCGAGTACACATCACACAGGCCCAAAACTGCACCGTTAATGCCCTCGTATCCAACTACGACCTGGTGGTACTGCCGGAATTCATGACCGCGCGGATGATCAAGCGCCGACGTCGACGGCAAGGAATGCCATATTCCAACGTACCGCAGCGAGAGGCGGCGGTACAAGGCGATGAAGCAAACGAGGAACCAGCTGCCAAGTTCGTTTTGGCAAAGCGCTCTCGAGCTACCTTAGCTCGTTTTGGACATCGGCAATTTCGAGAGCGGTTGGTGGCCAAAGCACAAGCTGATCCCAACCATCAAAAGGATGTCCTCGTTACATCGGAGGAGTACACGACGAAGCAGCACCCCTTTCAACGCGGTCTGCACAGCAAGATCGGTGGGAACAAGACCTGGCATTACTGCCATCTCCGGGGTAAACGTGACAACGTGGGCGCGTTCAGCATTCTTCTGCGCGCACTTACGAAAGACGAAGTGCGGCTCAGCTCCCAATGAGCACCAGCAGAACTTCACGCTTACGCCCTGTCTCGAGGGCCACATTGACTCAGGTCTCCAAACAGGAATCCTGCGGAAACATGTGAATATACTGAGAAGGACCACGTCGGTGCTGGGGCGGAGGGTCTGGGGGATGGGATGCAGATTGCAGAGAGGGCAAAGGTATATAAGCTGGCCCTGGTCTGGTTCTGTCGGTGAAGGGTGCCTTCGCAACCAGCATCCCCATTCCCCTCCTCTTGCAACTGTGAACTCTTTCTAAATTACCAAGATGGCTCCCACAACCTCTGCCCCCGTCCTCGTCACTGGCCCAACTGTGAGTACATACTGAGGACTGGCCTGAGGGCTCCGCGATCTGTCCAACCTGCTATTGACATAATGTTTCTCATCCATAGGGCTTCGTCGGTGCCAACGTCGCGCTCGAGCTTCTCCGCCACGGATACCGCGTCCGCGGCACGGTCCGGTCCCAGAAGAAGTTTGACCAACTCGTGGCCCAGCCCGAGTTTGCCAAGTACCGGGACCACTTCGAAGCCGTCGTCGTCGAAGACCTTGCCACAGGCGACTTCTCCGAAGCCGTGAAGGGCGTCGAAGTCGTGATCCACACCGCCTCGCCGTTCTCTATCTCCTCTGAAAACCCGGAGGAGACCTACCTGAAGCCGGCCGTCGAGGGGACCAAGAACGTCGTCAGCGCCGCGGTGAAGTCGGGAACTGTCAAGAACATCGTCGTCACCTCTTCCTTCGCCGCCGTGTTCTCCCTGGACGACGGTCTACCCCTCAATGAGCGGACGTACACCGAGAAGGACTGGAACAAGGCAACGTACGAGCAAGCTTCCAAGTCCGAAATCCCCGGGTTCGCATACTGCGCCTCGAAGAAGCTCGCCGAGCAGACTGCATACGACGTCGTCAAGGAGTCCGGCAAGTCCATCAAGGTGGCCAGCCTGTGCCCGCCCATGGTCCTCGGGCCGTACGTACACGTCGTGGACAAGCTCGACAACTTGAACGAGTCCCTGGATCAGCTCTGGCAAGTCGTGTCCGGCAAATGCGGCAAGGACGTGCCCGGCACAGGTTTCCCCGCGGCAGTCGACGTCCGCACCCTCGCCGCCGCCCACCGCCTCGCCTTCGAGCGCGACCAAGAAGGCCGGTTCCTGATCTACAACGGAGCGTACGACTGGGCCCAAGCCGTCGACGTAGCGCGGCAGAACTTCCCCGAGCAGGCGAAGAACACGCCCGAGCCTAAGGACTCGGACCGGCTTGTGGGCAACCCGAAGCTGTTCAAGATCGACAACAGCAAGTCGAAGGAGGTACTTGGGCTTGAGTACAAGCCTGTGGAGGAGGTGCTCAAGGACGCCATTGGTCATCTGTACAAGGAGCAAGAAGAACAGGGCAAGTAAGAGCGCGCGGACCATGTCTGCATTTCTGCTGCCCTTTGTCAATCAATCTATACCATCAGTTCCGTCATTCAGGAAATCAGGAAGCGGCTGGTCCGCTGCAGATACACAGAAGGCAGCACTCTGCAGCATGTAGCACTTAGCAGGCGTGAGATTATTGCTGTCCATGTCACATCATGTGAGGAAGCCATGTTGAGGCGAAGACCTCGAAGCTCGAATGACGATGAGAAATTCTCGAAGTTCGCACGAACAACGACGGCAGCGACGAGCGTAGACAACAGAAAGAAAGAATAAAGGACACAATTCGAGGCAATGGCAAGCAGCGCTGACAGAAGAAGAGTGAATGGACCCGAAGGCAGCCAGCCGCCCGTGTTCGCGTCGCCAGCCGCTATCGACGAACGGCGCAGGATCCTCAGACAGAAGCTGGGCGGAGCAGCCACAGCCACAGACACGGACACGGACGACGCGGGGGCCACCACACATGACGACGAGCACGAGCACGAGCACGAGCACACGATCGAGCGCGGCGTTGCACCCGTGCGCACGGGGAGAGGCGCGCATGACTTACGGCCCATCTGTGAGCGAGAAAAGACATGTCTGTTCCGTTGATGCCAACTTTTGCTCACCGTTGTGTGTGTGTTTCCTCCTCTCACTCGCGGCGGACCCTTGCGATGCCTCAGATCTTCAGACGGGCTTGATACCTCAAGCGAACGGCAGCGCATACCTAGAAATGGGCAGGCTGAAGATTTCTTGCGCGGTGTGAGTGTCAGCGTCCCCGCGCGGCCTCGTTGCAGTCGCTGGGCTAAGTCTTCTGACGCTTCCCTCTTCCGATGCTCCAGGTACGGTCCCCGGCAAGTGCGCGGGAGACAGTACAGCGGACAGGCGGAGCTTAACGTCGAAGTCAGGTTGGCGCCGTATGCGCTACCGCGACGAGCGCGGCCAGGCAAGGTGAGCATATTCACAAACAACATTCTTTTTTGGCGGCCCCCCCCGTCCTTGCTGATCCGTATGCCCCTCCCTCTTTCTCACCCTTTGCGTAGGATGTGGAATCAGCCTCGCTCTCCGCTCTAGTGACCCAGGCGCTCCTCCCCTCGATCCGACTCGACCTGTTGCCCAAAGCGACGCTCGATATCTTCATCACCGTCCTCGAGGCCGACGCGCTCGACGAAGGATGCGCCGCTGCGAGTGCGACGTTGGCTAGTACGGCGTTGGCTGATGCTGGGGTGGACCTGTACGGTTTGGTAGTGGGCAGCACAGCCGTGAGTATTTTTTTTTTTTTTCAAATGGTCAAGGAGAGCTCTCCCACGGCGCGGCTACAGGGGAATATAATGTTGGCTGACAGGTATCCTCCTCCACAGGCATACTACCCTCGCAGCAGAGCGGGAACAGAAGCAGACCAGCGTTCCTCCAAGCCCAAGAAGCAGCCTACGATCTACCTCGACCCAACCCGAGCCGAAGCAAACGCAGCCCAAGCCACCGTGACCCTGTGTACCATGCCCGCCCTCGGCACCGTGACGGCGCTCTACCAAGGCGGCGGCACGCTCACCTGGGCACAGACCGAGCAAGCACTCGATCTTCTGCACGAGGCGTCCTCCCGGATTCACTATGTGGTCGCACAGGCGATCTCGGATCGGTTCCTGGCACGTCAGAGCACAGCCGCGGCAGGAGAGGACCAGGGCGATGGGCAGCCCTATCGAATGCAATGAACAATCAATGACATCGCATTTCGCCAATTATCGAGGAAAGGGAAGCAGGACGGCTCTCGAATAACGTATTGGAGATTGGAAAGAGGGGAAAATGTAGTACATGACTTGAAAATAGGTCAAGGACGGGGGAACAGCGAAGTAGCGGGGGTATACATAATCGCTTTGTGACAGCTTGCCTCGATGCTTGATCCAAGGACTGGGACTTGAATGTGACCTGGCTCGGTGACGCAGCGGCATGCCTTCACGAAGTTCTCTCAGACCTGGCTCGAGATGACTCTCAGTTTATGTGTCTTGATTGCATCTGGTCCTGGCCGTCTGCTGTGAGAATGGCAAACAGGCCTCCCCAGAGCAATGCCATCTCTTGAGGGTTTGCAATTATGCACGAGGAAGGAAACAGAGGTATGAAGGTATACTGTTGCTTCTCTTAGTATTCGTAGAAGCCCTGTTAAGCAGACAGCGTTGAGAGTGAGTCAGCGCGAGAAGGAGGACGTCTGCAAGCGCATGTTGGCAATTGAGGCTCACCTTGCCTGACTTCTTGCCGAGCCAACCGGCGTCGACCATACGCTGTCGATGAAAAGAGGGAAACAATGATCAGTCAAAGGACTCAGACAATGCGACAACGGGAGGGCGGCGGCCACGTACCCCGAGAAGGACCGCCGGTCGGTATTTGGAGTCTCCCGTTTCTCGCTCTGGAATGATGTGATCCGAAGAGGAGACCTGATTGAATGACGATTGTTCCATCTGAATGCGAGCTTCGCATCTGGAGAAACTTACGAAGAACTTCCATGATGGATAGACATGTATCGCTGTGAGGAGGGAGAGGGGAATGATTGAGTACGTGGATGAGGCTTTTGGGGATGTATGGGATACTCACAGTCCGATGAAGTCAGCCAAAGTAAGAGGTCCCCTGCAATCGGAAGGAGAGACTTCAGTACGTCCCAAGTGTAGCGGAGGCTGCACAAGGTAGAGACACATACATCGGATGCCCCATCCCCAACTTCAACGTAGTGTCAATATCCTCCCTACTCGCGATCCCCTGTTCCAGCGCGAGCACAGCCTCGTTGATGAAGGGCATGAGCAGCCGGTTGCTCACGAAGCCGGGCGTGTCTTGACTGGTAGTGACGGTCTTTCCGCATGCTTGTGCGAAGGCGCGGGCGCGGGCGATGACTTCGGGGGATGTTTGAAGGGCTGGGATGAGCTCGACGAGGGACATGACTGTGGGGGACAAAGGTAAGCTCTTCTTTGTTAGATGCGCCGGGGATCTGAGCATGGAAGACATATCTTACCAGGAACTCTGTAAAGGGAAAGAAGGAAGTGCTTAGATCGGCAATGATGCTGAGGCGAATCACTACCAGGTTTAGACCATGCTCACGGGTTGAAGAAGTGCAAGCCGAGCGACTGTGCGGAATCAAACAAGAAGTCGCCATTAGCACCAGATGATATAGATTCATATATACATGATCGCTCACCCTGGCCGGACCCAAGCGTGCATCGTCCGAATCAGGAGCGGCGCCCTCCTTGACAGCTGCCGCAGCAATCTTGGTCACGCTGATAGAGGAGGTGTTGGTAGCCAGTATGGTAGAGAGCGGGAGGCTAGCAGCGAGTTGGCGGAAGATGGCCAGCTTGACGGGCAGGTTCTCCGTTGCTGCCTGTGATCGACGAAATACAGATCAGCGAACATTAGACAATTAAATGAAGGGAAGGACAGGGCTTACCTCAATGACCATCTGGGGCGGCCCATCTGCATGCTCAGCAAAGGCATCAAGCGTAGTAACCGGCATCAATCGCGCGCGAGCAGCGTCAGCCTGCTGCTGGGTGATCTTCCCCTTGGAGACGTCCTTGGCGAGCAGTTTCTCGAGGAAGGAGATGCCCTTTGCGAGCGCGGGTGGGGATGCGTCGCAGATGAGGACGTGCGGGACCTGTGCTTTGAGGGCGGCGACGTATGCGATGCCGCCGCCCATCTGGCCAGCACCGACGACGCCGAGCTTGGTGATGCCGTGTGCGATCGACATTCTGACTGACTTGCGTTGTGACTTGAGAGCGATGCTCCTTGCGATGGCTGGCTGGGGGTCGAGCACGGCTTCGGGTGGGAGGGACAGCCGGTGATAGCCGCCCATTCTAGCGACACCGTGTTGCTGTTTAGGGGAGATACTGTATACGGCCGAGAGAAGCAAGCACGCAATCCGGCCTCTTCGCCTTGCAGCTGTTCTTCTTGTCTCTGCTTCCCGACCTCAACCTCCTCCTCCTCCCCCTCCTCTCCCTCAACTCCAACCTCGCCCTCCCAGAAGAATGTCGCAAGGCTCGGTGTTGTCGCAGGCGAGTGTCTTCGCTGGCGGCCTCGCGCTCGGCCTCGGATCCGCGTACGCCCTCAGCCGCAGCGCAGTCTCGCCCGCCAACAAGGTCGCAAAGTCACACCGCAACAAACTACAGCGTCAGGCGAAGAACAACACCGCCGGCGGCCATGGTGACGAACGCAAGCTCCCCGCTGCTGTTGATCAGTTCGATCCAGCGGCGGCGAAGGGCCCCGGTCCAGCTGGCACCGCTGACGAGGGAAGCAAGACCGCAGAGGCAGTCCTCGACGGCATCGGACCCTCCACCAACATCGTCCGCAACGCTCTCGGTCAGCCCGTCGTCTCGCCCCTCCAGAGCGGCGTAGAGCCAGAGCCCTCGATCCACAACCGTGCCAAGATCATCGACACCCGCGCAGACCTCTCCTCCCTCACACACATCCCCGCCCTCAAGCCCACCGCAGCACCGGCCTGGCTGGTCGGTCTCGCCGATGGAGCCAGCCCAGCGCCTGCCACCGCCCTCACCGCCATCGAGAAGGTCGCATACGCAAACAGCAACTCCATCTTCGTCTACGAGTCCGAGACCAACACTGGTGGATTCGGAGCATGGACCGAGGGCGAAGCTGCCAATGCTACGACCAAGGGATGGACTACTGGTCGTCCCAAGGTCTTCAGCAAGCTCCAGATTCGCGCTGGTGCAGCCACTGCCATCGCAGGCTACCTCTCTGCCCACAGCAGCACCACAGCCGCTGCAGGCCCCAAGAACAGCGGCAACGACACCGTTGTCACCGCCCTGACAAACGCCGATGGTCTCCTCTCCATGGCCCCCGCACTCTCCGCCATCGAGCACTCGTCCCCCGCCCAGCCTCGACTTGTCCTCCAGGTGTCCAGTGCGACCCAGAACATCGCCGATGGCTCGCTCACCATCACCAACGACTACGCCTCTGTCCTGGCCGCCACCGCAGCCCTCGACCTCGGCTCGGCCGACTTTAACATCGTCCTCTCCTCATCCCGCGAAGAGGCGGTGCTGACAACCGCAGCCCTGTACTCGGCCTCGCCTGCCGCAGAGCACACGGTTCACATCTTCGACGGCGCCTATGCCGCTCGCGAAGTCGCTCCCTTGGTCCTCCCCGCCGACGCTCTGGCCAAGCGCTCGTCATCTGTCAACCGCGCCGCCGCCGCACACGTCACGGACGCTCTGTACGCCCAAGGTCTCGGCCACTTCCAGTACGTCGGACCCACTTCGCCCCGGGTTCTTCTCGTCGTCCCCAACTCGGACCGCTTCACAGCAGCCAAGGCCGTCCTCGCGGCCCTGTCCATCTCCGAGGTCGGCATTCTCGCCGTGCGAGTACTCCGACCCTGGTCCGACGAGGCCTTCATGTCCTCCGTCCCCACCTCGGTCGAGGTCCTCCACGTCCTGGACGAGTCTCGCCTGCCTGGCCGGGCCGGCGGACTGCTCTTTGAAGAAGTCTTTGCCTCGGTCCTCAACAGGGCCATCTTCACCAAGGAGACTAAGTCGCCCAGCGTCTTCCCGCTCTCGCTGCGCTCCTCCACCGAGCTCGGCAGTGGGGCCTGGGCTGCGATCTTGCGTCAGCTCTCCGGTAGCTCGGCGCAGTCTGGTGCGCTGTCCGCTGACGAAGTCGCCGCCACCGCGTCCCAGCCTGTCGACCTGGTCTCCTCCATCCAGGGGGCCAAGCTCGCCACCTTCATCGACACGGACCCGAGCTCCTCGGCCACGGCCTACCTCGGACCCCTCGTCGCTCGCACCTTCCGCGAACGGGGTGCCGCCACCAACATTGAGGCCCGTTTGCTCCAGCGCTTTGACGCCTTTGGAGCTGCCGGCGGAATCGTTCGCTCGGACGTCCTCCTCTCCAGCCCCGGTGCGGGCGCTGATGTCCCTCTCCATCTTGCAGCGGACGACGCCCAGTCTGCACTCCTCGTCATTTCCGAGCCCGATGTCACTCTGAAGGCGTATGACGTCTTCGCCTCCCTCCGTCCCGGCGGAGTCGTCCTTGTCAATGCACCCGGCTGGACCGCGCCCGAGTTTGAGGCCAAGCTCCGCGTGGAGGACCGTCGGATGCTCGCGGGTCGCAAGGCGAGGGTGTACCTTCTTGATGCGGCTTCCATCGCTGAGAAGCTTGGCGAGCTCGGAGGTGCCTCTACCAAGGCCAAGGCTCAAGTCGTTCCCAAGGAGGTCGCCAGCGTGGCCCTTCTCGCGGCCTTCCTGCGTCTCCACCTCGGCTCGAGTGGCTCGACGCTCGTCACCTTCCTTCGCCGCATCCTCGGAGCTGCGCCGTTGGGAGAGGCAGGACTCGACGGCCTGATCCCCCTCGTGGAGCGCTCGATCAAGCTCTGCGGCTACTCGGACGCCGAATGGGCCAAGGCGGAGCCTGCCACCGAAGCCGAGCGAGATGCTCAGGCTTCTCTGGCGCCTCGTCTGCGTCAGATCCGCTACTCTGGCTTCGGTCCCAACCAGGACGCCGAGTCCGTCAAGGTGGAGAATGTTCCCGCTCGGGCTACGTGGGCCTTGCCCGCCTGGCAGGCGATGTTCCCCGAGGCGTACGGTCTCGAGAAGCAGACGCTCCGCCCGGACCTGCATGAGAAGAACTGGGTCGTCAAGGTGACGGAGAACCGTCGTCTGACTCCGGTCGACTACGACCGGAACGTGTTCCACATGGAGCTCAGCACTGCGGGCACCGACCTCAAGTACGAAGTTGGCGAGGCGCTCGGCATTCACGGCTGGAACGACGCTGAGGAGGTGCAGCAGTTTGTCGACGAGAGTGGCTACGCCGCCGATGAGATTGTCAGCGTGCCCTCGCTCACGGACCCGAGCAAGTACGAGAGTCTGACGGTGTTCCAGCTGCTGCAGCAACGGCTGGACATCTTCGGCAAGCCCCCGAAGCGGTTCTACGACGAGCTGTCGAAGCTTGCGCAGAACAAGGACGAGGCGCGCTGGTTGCGCTTCATCTCGTCTGCCGAGGGCGCGAGCACGTTTAAGAAGCTCTCCGAGATTGAGACGGTCACGTATGCGGATGTGTTGCGGATGTTCCCCTCGGCGCGGTTGCCGCTTGACCGGCTCTTGTTGGAGGTGGAGTCGATCAAGCCGAGGCATTACTCGATTGCCAGTGCGCAGTCGGCCGTGGGCGAGAGTGTCCATCTGCTCATCGTCACCGTTGACTGGCTCACCCCCTCCGGTTCGCCCCGGTACGGTCAGTGCACCCGCTACCTCGCCAACCTCCGCCCGGGCGCACTCGTCACCGTCTCCCTCAAGCCGAGTGTGATGAAGTTGCCACCCCTGGCCTCGCAGCCGATCATCATGGCCGGCCTAGGCACAGGCGCCGCGCCCTTCCGCGCCTTCATCCAGGCCCGTGCCATCCAGCGCGAGCAGGGCGAAGACGTCGGTCCGCTGGTGTACTACTTTGGCTCGCGCTTCCGGGCCTCGGAGTACCTGTACGGCGAAGAGCTGGAGGCGTACCTGCACGACGGGGTGCTGAGTCGGATGGGTTTGGCCTTCTCGCGCGACCAGCGCAAGAAGGTTTATATCCAGGACAAGATTCGGGAGGATAGTGCCATGCTGGCGAGTTACCTGGCCCCGGAGCTGGAGAAGCTGCAGGCTGCGGGCGGGAGCGCGAGTATTGTTCTTGATGATGCGCTGTTGCATGTTGGGGAGGTGGAGGAGTCGAAGAAGGGGTATTTCTACCTGTGTGGGCCTACGTGGCCTGTTCCGGACATTCATGCGGAGCTGGTGGGTGCGTTGGAGGCGAAGGGGCTGTCGAAGACGCAGGCGGAGGAGAAGATGGAGCTTCTTAAGGAGGAGGAACGATATGTGCTTGAGGTGAGTCCATTGCGAGCGAGAGGATCTCTTTTGGGATCGTTGCATTCGGGATCGCTGACTTTCTTTCCCATTGTTTCTGCATTACAGGTCTACTGAGGTGGCCTCGGTAAATCCTTGCTCTGAGCGAGCGTTAGAACGCGAAGCTCGCCTCCAACCACAACTCCCACAGCGTCCCTGTCGGCATCTCTCGCCCTCATTCATCCCGATCCCCCCTCCCCCCCCCGCCCCGCCCTTCTCCCCATCTCCTCCTCCCTCTCCAAATCATCCTCCTTCCCGAACCCAGTCACCCTTGTCCCAATCCTCTCCTCCCCGAACCGAATCAACGCATCATGCTTCATGAACTACGTCAACACGAAAAGGCCGATGCTGATTTGCACCAGAGGTAGTGGCAGCTGTCAATAAGTGGTCAGTGAATCCCGCAAGCGCAGAGGCTTACATATGCGCCCATGGGCCATGGCTGCTACAGATACATATCATCGCTTCGATGCATCATCGCATCAGCAGCATGCTGTCGTGAGAAGAAGCGTAGAGCCACTCACTTGTTCGCCAATCGCCAGCCGCATGCTTTCTCACGCCCACGTCGAACATTAATAATGGAACACATACAGCATGCTCAACCCCCCCCTGGCTTCCCGAACCCGAGATCGAACGCCTCGAAGCCTATCGTCGTTCGATTGGAGGCTACGGCACGCCGTCCAACCGAAAGCAGCCAGTCGGGAGAGCGTGCGCGCGACGTATCGCGTTACGTTCGGCGACCTCCAGATAGAGCAGAGCAGAGCAGAGCATGCTTTTTGCTTCGCACCGAAGCCGACCCTTCCCGCCTGCTTCCCTTTTCGAAGACGGCGCCGACCACCAGCATGCTGCAATATAGGCCACGCCTGCGGTAGAACCGGCCTCCACCGCTGTCTCCTCAGAGGTGCGATACATGTGCGCAAGATGAAGCAGTGCATAGGATCAAGGTACGATGAGTAAATACGAAGTAATGTGCCGTCCCTTGACCCTTGGCTGTGGACTCGCATAATCCCCATTCGCCTGGTGACATGCCTTTTCTTCCCAAGTGGTCGCTAGAATCCATCCCTCTTCCCACCATCTGTATCATTCGGGGTCGAAACCGACAGGTGAAAGCGGTCAAGCGGTCAAGGGAGAGAGAGAGAGAGGAGCGTTGCAGGGAATATAAACGATGGCTTCGCTATCCTCGCTGATCGTTCGCTCCCCTGTCCCTATCTTCCCAAGGTCCGCCTTTGCTATCATTCCCTTCCCAGCCTCTTCTTGCAGCACTACCCGGTCGCTCTCCTCGCTCTCCCGCTCTTCTCACAGACTCAAAGCAGAGCAAGATCCGACAGCCTGCCCGAAGTATCTTCGAATTACCCCCATCATCCCCTTCTGTCATCACTCTTTACCCTCGCCTCTCCTCTCCCGGCCTGGCTCAATACTCTACGGATACCTTGACTGGCACGTTTCCGACGGATCAGCCTCCGCTGTGCTTGTTCTCCCTATCGGCGGGATCAAGTGCCGCCGGTCAACACTCTCTCATTCGCAAGTTGGAACTCATCGCTCGACGGGGTACGTTATTCCCCTTTCTTGACCCTTCGCCATTGGGCTTTCCGGGGGGACTGACCTTTGTTTTGTTGGTTCTGTGATGTCAGGCTTCCATTCTGTGGAACTGTTCCAGGACGACCTCACTGCCTTTGTCGAAAGCGACGAGTTCGAGATGATCTATCAGGATGCCAGGGCCGACAGCCCGCCGCTATCACTTGAACTCCCTCAGCAAGAGACGGATGTGATCAGGACGACGACATTCAACGCCTTCGGGCCGTGTATCCCCTCTCAACTCCATCGCGAAGTAGCAGCCGCAGCATACATCGGCCTCCTCAGCAAGTCCCTCGGCATCAAAGTCGCCTCCCTCCAACCTCTCCGCGATTTCGAAGGATGGGCAGAGGCAGGACCCCGCTCAGACGCATTCAGCAGGATCACAAGTCGCTTCGAGGTCATGCACGCCCTGGGAACCGACTTGCTCTTCATCTGCTCCAACTGCCAACCGGCGGACAGGCTCGTGCCTGCGGAACAGTATCGGGAGCGTGCGGGTGCTGATCTGGCTGAGCTTGCTGATTTGGCGAAGGCGTGTTCGCCGGCGGATTGTCAGGCGAGGTGGAGCAAGTTGGGCTTGGAGGATCCGATTGGGATGATGGCTCGTGCTTTCCCTCGTCGCCACGACATGCCCCTTTTGAGTCCTCCAGAGTCCCGTCGTGGGTCCTCGTTCGCTACTGTACCAGAGCTCGACATGTCCCCAGCAACGACCTCAGCGCCAGCTCTCGCCAATCTTCCCCTTTCCTTCCAAGGTCACTACACTCAACCCACTGCTCCCATCCGTCCCATCAGGATCGGGTACGAAGCACTCAGCTGGGGCACCCACGTCGACGTCTGGCGCTCCGCCTGGGACATCGTCCAAACCGCGAACCGACCGCAAATCGGCCTCGTCCTCGACTCCTTCAACACCATCGGACGCGAATGGGCCGACCCCTGCTCACCCTCCGGCATCTCCCAACCCGAGCACGAAGTCGATGCGCGTCTCAAGGCATCGATCGAGATGATGGGCGAACTGCTCGCAGGCAAGGCGGAGAAGATCTTCTTTCTCCAGATTGCCGATGCGCGACGCATGGTCGGTGGCCCACTCGCTCCGTCGCCCAATGAAACCGAGCCGAGACCATCACGGATGATCTGGAGCCGGTCGAATCGACTGTTCCCGCTCGAAAGGGAGCTCGGCGCTTTCTTGCCTGTTGTTGACTTTGTTCGGAAGGTCGAGGAGATTGGCTACCGAGGGCCATGGAGCGTTGAGGTCTTCTGTGACTCCATTCACGAAAAGGACGACGCGGTCCCGGTCAACCATGTCGATCGTGGATATCGCAGCTTGCAACGGCTTATTACTGCCGTCCGATCCTCCTGAGCTGGACTCAAACACCTTTGTCTATCGAAGCAAGCCTTCCCGTCCTTCTTCACCTGTACACGTTCGAGTTGTACCATCCATCACCTTCTCCAGACTTCAACATCTACACAATAATAGAACTCGTATATCTTCCGACCCGAGCGAGCTGCCCATACACTCCTGGAACAGGACCCAGAACTGCGTATCATCTCGGTGTTCGAACGCTCGTCATACGCGAACCCAGTAGAACCATTCTTGATTTCGGAAAGCAGGGAGAAGTAGAAACAGTGCCACCGATGCTTTATGATGAGCCAGCACCAGGACCAGCCAGACCGCCCATGCTCGCCTCGGCACCGGCAGTGAGGGCAATGCGATTCCGTCTGCGCTCGGCCTCGGCCTCCTTCTCAGTCTCGATCTCCTTCACGATGGCCTCGATCTCGGACAGCTCGAGATTCTGCAAAGCGAGTTAGAGAAAAGCGCAAGGAGTGAGATCAGGGGTCTGCTGAAGTTTTTTGTGCTAGCGCTGGAATTCGCAAATGACTTACCCTGACTTGACCGTGACCTTCCATCAACGCGATTTCAATGTCTGTCAAGGAGGTGAGGAATGAAGATGAGTCTCGGCAAAAACAGCAGTAGAGTGGCTTCCAATCGACGAGTTTGTAACCCACTCTTTGCTCCGGTCTGCACGACTTCCAACAGACTCTTGATCGTAAGCTTGACGGTCTGCTCCTTGGTCATCGTCTCCTTGTAGTTCTTCTCCAAGAATTCTCGGACGGTCTTGGAAGATCGTCCAATTGCAGTGGCCTGTTGCGACACGAAGAGAACGAAAGGCATAGAGGTAAAATGAGCTACTTGGCTGCCCACATCAGTCTGCTGTTCGCCATGACGGCGTGCTCACCTTCCATGCTGTGAAGATACCTGAGGGCTCAGTCTGGTACAGCTTTGGTTTTGGGTCGTTCGCATCGAAACCGATGATGAGTGTCGAGAGACCGAATGGCCGGACACCACCAGACTGTGTGTATCGCTGCGCCAAGGAAAACAAGTGTATGTATGTGAGCATTTGAAGATAAGCAGGGTCATGCTTTTCCACAAAGTCCATCAACGTACCTGCTGAATGCTACCAACATGCCGTGTAATACGTTCGATCGTGATCGGATCCTCGACAGTAAGCCGATGCGACTGGCACTCAATACGCGCCTTGTCAATCAGCACACGAGCATCTGCGTTCAGTCCGGCAAACGCCAGACAGATGTGGTCGTCGAGCATGGCCGTCTTGCGGATCGTGCGCGGATCCTGGAGCTGGAGGACCGACTTCTTTTCGACACCGAGGATGACGACGTCGCCGCCTTTGACGGCTACGGCGCATGTTCCTTTGCGCACGGCCTCTTGGGCGTAGTCGACCTGGAGCGCGGGGGGTAAAAGGACGCAGATGGGAGGCAAGTAAGTCAGCAGGGACGTTCAGCTTGCGCGCCTTTTTAGATCCAGAGCTCACCTGGAACCTGCGTCAAGGTAAAGTCGGTACAGAGAGGAGGAAACAGAAGATGTCAGTGGGACTGTTCATCGCATCTGAAGAGTTGGCATAGCGCCTTAGAGTAATGCGTACAGGTGACCTAGAAGTGGATAAGGCCGAATGATAATCAGCACGAGAAGACCAGGCATACAACGCGCAAGCCATCGCTAGGCACTCACCATCAGGGGAGAAGACGGTAAGAGCTGCACGAAAGGACGAAATGGCAGAAGGATGGGATGGTCAGCTCGATGTGCGAAGCTCAGCGCGAGGCCACTCCGCACGGGCTCAGAGCCGCTGGTACACTCACCACGATCGTAAGAGCGGGACATGGTGTTCGGAGCGTGGGTGCGCGCGAGTGTGTGTTGGAGCGAAAGCTGGCCGTTGTCGTCGATGGCTGGCTTGGGGATGGGAATGGACGACGAGCTCGGTACGCGCGGCGGTGAACTGTGCGCAACCTCGAGGTAGGGGAAGCTCGGACAGCCGGAAGCACCGGAACCACGGGCCGAACCACCGGATGATCAGCTCGGAACATGATCATCGTCTCGACCTTACCACACGCTCTCAGAAGATACATACGACCTCGCGCATCCATCAACAGCAACCGCAGCATCTCGCAAATCCATAGAAGGAAGACGGGCTATCGGATACGAGGCACACGGAACGAAGCGCGCGCATCATCTGGGAGCGTAGGAAAAAAGAAGCGCAGCAAACATGGCAGCCATCGGAATCCCCGTCAAGCTCCTGCACGAGGCTCTCGGCCACATCATCACAGTCGAGCTCAAGGGCGGACAGACATACCGTGGCAAGCTGTTCGATGGTGAGTTCCCGTTCCAGAGCCAGAGCCGCTTGTGACGGTTCGCGCTCGGAAATGAAGAAGACTGGCTGACGCACTTTCTTTGCACATGACACAGCGGAGGACAACCTGAATGTGTCAATGAAGGAGGTACAGGCCACAGCGCGGGACGGGAAACAATCACAGATGGACAGCGTCTACATCCGCGGCTCGATGATCAGGTACGCTTTTCTCCTCACACCGTGCTCGGATGGAGGCAAAGGCAGTGCTCACACGGTGTTGCTTCTCCCAACCCAAAACACAGATTCATCATCGTACCAGACATGCTGCAACAAGCGCCCATGTTCAAGCGGGTAGGACCCAATGCGATGAAGGGCCGAGGTATCGGAAGTGCCCGTGGGCGAGCGACTATCATGAGAGGTAAGCCCAAATAACCTTACATATAACCTCACATCCACCACGGCTGCTTGGATGTCCACGGGTATACCTAACATCTCTTTCATCTTTTCCCACAGCTCAAAGTAGACGGGGCCGAGGTACAGCAGGCGCACCGCGTGGGCAAGGAATCCGCCGTTAACCACGAGGTCGAACTCGAACTCGAACTCGATGTCGACACAGACCGGCTCTTCCCTCAATAGTCCCTTTTCGGCTTTCTTCCCAACGCACGCGCCATCCCTGTACAGTAAACGAAAATCTCAGAAAAAGCCCACTCTCGCTCCTCTTGCACATCTGCACAGCCTTTGCTTGTCGTCCTTCCGCCTGTTGTTTGAACCTCGCCATCGGTCCGAACTTTGAATGTCCCCAATCGTCAAGAGGACGGGATAGGGATACGGAAAGACGGAACGATCAGACCAGAGGAGTAGTGAAGACCAAAGCCGCAAGGATGTAGATCTGGAATAAAAGTAATTGGGAAAGGTAAGGTAGGTTGGAAGAAGAAGGAGGGAGGAAAACTTGCAAGAGAACGTCGTTACAACAAAAAGGAAGAGTCTTCGGAAAGAAGGGTGGGGTGGAGGGGGGATTCGCATATATCTAGAGAGAAACGCCCAGAGTGTTCGCCAAAGAGATAGACTTGCATAAGATCGTGCCAAGTTCCAGAAAGATGGAAGGACTGCGCGCAAAGAAGGGTTCGTTGATTGGTTGGTCGATTCATAGCGCGCTCTTGCCGTCCCAAGCAACAAGCTCCGTCGACCGGCTCAACACCTGCTCAATCGTCCACCGCCCACCAGGTCCACCATTCTGGTACTTCAAATCCAGCACCGAGCCAACCTCATCGCACGCGATGAGCACATCGTCAATGTCCTTCTTCGTATGGGCCGAGCTGACGCAGAACCGGACCCGGGACGAGATCAGCGGGGTGGCTGGGTACGCGACTACGACGACGACGATTGGCGGGCGGGCACGGCCGCTGAGGGCCCAGGAGGAGGTAGGGTCTTCGAGGGCGAGTCGCTCGCGCTCCGAGAGTTCGCCTTCTTCCCGGATCAGTCGCTCGTCTGGGGGCAGGGACATGTTGCGGTGCAGCATCATGCGGCCAAACGAACCCATCTTGCCGGGCAGGTAGATCAATAATGGAACTATCAGAGAAAGAGGAAACAGAAGGAAGAGTTGTGTCATCAGCAACTTGTCTTCTTTCCAAGGTAGATTAACATCAAAACTAGACTTACCAATCGGAGAGTCGCGGTGGCCAAACACAATGAAGCCAAGCTTTCGCAACCCAGAACTCAAATACCGCGAGTTGAACGCCAACCGCCTCAAGCGCTCCAACCCCTCCGATCCATCAGACAACGACCTCGGAAGCTCAATCCAATCAGGAAGAAGCGCCGCCTCCTCCGGGTTGTTGCCCACCCCCATAATCGACGCCATCGAGGTCACGATCTGGGTCAGGACCGGTGGCGAGAGCGTCTCGCCGTACACGTTGGAGTGGTTCAGAAGCCGGATCCGGTCGATAACTGTCTTGCTGCCGCCGATGTAGCCGCCTGCCGCACCGAAGGACTTGGTGAAGGTTCCCATGAGAATGTCCACTTTCCGCGGGTCGACGCTGAAATAGTCGCATACACCGCGTCCCCGGGGACCGATGGCACCAACTGAGTGCGCCTCATCAATGTAAAGGTAGAACTGTTCCGTAGGCCAATGATTTTGAGTCAGCTAAACGTCCAAGAGAAATGTGAAATGTGCACACGGGCATGGAGATCTTCTTGCTCACCTTGTACTTCCGCTTCAACCGCATAATCTCAGGCAGGTTGACCAGACTGCCCTCCATGGAGTACAAGCCTTCGACGATGACCAAGATCTTCTTCCAAGGCCGATGCGTCCTCGGCATACCCTGACTGATGCACTCGCGCAGAAGCGCCTCGAGCTCTTCCATATTGTTATGCTTATACTGCCGAATGTGGGCCCGACTGAGTCGCGCGCCGAACCGGATCGACGAATGGTTGTACTCGTCCGAGATGATGAGCGTGCCCGGACTGGCAATCGCGGGGATACTGGTACTGTTCGTGGCGAAACCCATGCTGATGACCATCGCATCTTCCGTGCCCAAAAAGCGCGCCACGAGCTTCTCGGTCTGCTGCTGCAGCTCGAGATGGCCTGCCCCGAGCCGACTGCCGAAGGAGCTTACGCTGTACCGCTTCAGAGATTCCTCGACGTTATCGGCGCACCCACCCTGGGACTGGGCAAAGCCGAGGTAGTTGTACCCACTGATGTTGAGCGCACGCGTCTTGGTGCCCGTCAGCTTGAAGGTGTGGTTGTAATCGTCCGTGGTGCGATCGAGACAGACGACAGTCCGACCACAGACACCCGTGACAGGACGGGAGAAGCAGTCGTCGAGTCGGGTCTTCAACCGACGGGTGTAGAACGAATCGAAATCGGAATTGAGCGCAGCGTAGCCGTTGCTCTGCATGAGGTGCTTGTAGCTCTTGGGGAACAGGTGCTTGCCGATGTAGTCACGCAGGTGGCCGACGGCGATGAGGACGATGTAGGAGAGGTAGGTGAGAAGAACGATGACATAGCTTGGCTCCTCCTCTGCTGTGTGCAGAGGGTGGCCGGGGATGTGTTGAGATGTGTAGCGATAGGCAGGGTTAGCATCCCAGCCAAATTCGGCGTGCTAACAAAGGGGAGGGAAAGCGATGAGTCAGTGTTGTCTGGCCCAATACAGGCGCTTGAAACGAGAGACCGCCAAACTCACCTTGAGAAGGTTGCCTTCCGAGCCATCGTCAAGGGCTCCCAGGTGCGGTGCACTCTGATGAACAAGCGCACTCTCAGCCAACTTCTCCTCCAAGCTCTCCTCGGAGGTCATGGTAGATCCCGTGGTCAGACTGGGCGGTGCGGTGGTCTCGCTATCGTTGTCCTCGGGGGAGGAGGAGGAGGAGCCGGCGGAGCTGTCGGAGTGGGAGCGTGTTGTTGTCGTTGTCGATGAGGAGTGGGTGTGAGCGACTGCCCACTTGGCGTCGAGCGTCGTAGGCACGGAGCCCATGCTGTCGTTGCTGGCCAACATCTTGAAGGACACGCCGAGCTCGCGACCGGGGGCCAGCGAGAGAGGGAGAGAAAGGGAGAGAGAGAGAGGGGGGGAAAGAGAGAGAGGGAAAGAATGTGGTGTTGACTTCGGTGAGATGGGGGCACTGCTCTTGCTCTCAGCTCCACCTTCACTGACTCAAGTGTTTGGGTTGGGACTACTTGGGAAGGCGAAAGCCGATCCAGAGGAAACAATCAAACCCTTGTTGACAAATCGCAGCAGCCTATGACACTGCTCCAGTGCCCGAGGCCCCGAGCCCTGCCGCTCCTACCAGGGCGTCTTTTCAAAAGCGGCATCCAGTTTCCGGATTCCGTTTCCGACCCTCTCATTATTTGTCGATCGTCGATCGCCTCGCCACCGACTGACTGGCCACAGGCCACACAGCATGGAGACAACATGTTCATGAGAGGGAAACATCTTCAATTGCCAGGGCGATGCCCATCACTCATCACTGACGACGAGCACCGTACAGACAAAAGCTGATAAACCTGATGGACTGGGCGGGGAAGGGGGGTGGTACAAGGGGAGCATGGGGGAAGGGAGGGAGGATGCGAGTAACATGTTTAGGCCTGGGCCGCAATACGGGTCTGCATGCGCAGGTTGGCCGCGAGGGGACCGCGGGTGTTACGGTATTGGAGCTGCAAGATATTGGAAAAGGCGATTTAGTGATCCAGCACAATGAATCCAATAATCTCCATAAGGACATAAGGGAATCCTACTCACGTATGCACCGTCCTTGAGGACACGCTCGTCACCACGGGCGCTTTGGAACTGCTCTCTGTTCATGTTGGTGAAGCCCCACTTCTTGGAGATGATGAGCTTTTGGCGACCAGCGAACTTGTACCGCGCACGGCGGAGAGCCTCGAGCACAACCGGCTTGTTCGTGTCCTTGCATCGCACCGACAGCAGAATCTGGCCAATGTCGACACGGGCAACAGAATCATAGGGCTTGCCCCAGGCACCACGCATACCAGTCTGGAGCCTATCGGCTCCGGCACAGGACAGCATCTTGTTGATGCGGATGATGTGGTGGGGGTGTACGCGAACACGCAAGTGGAAGGAGTCCTTTCCGGACGTCTTGGTGATGTACTTGTTGGCGCAAATACGGGCAGCCTCGAGAGCCTCCGAGGTGATCTGTTGGTGCTCGTCGCAGACCATGTGCGCGCAGAAGGGGAACTCGTCTACGGACGCACGCTTGCGGCCCAGATCGAAGATACGGATCTTGGGGTCGGGAACACCACGGTTGTAGCGCGACTTGGGGAACGGCTTGTTCTTGCCTGTTGGAGGGTGGGAAAGGGAGAGGGCGACAACTGTCAGTCACTTGCGCAACGACACTGAATGCAACCCACAAGTGATCCGCCATCCGCCATCCAACAACCTCCCACTGCTTCGAGGATGGTTCCTCTCCCGCCGACAGAAGCACAAGCCCACATCCAATTCTGCAGCTTGTCGCCACCTGTGCCTGCGGTGCGACTTGTTCCATCCCCCCAGCAGCATTCCTTCATGGACCAACAATGTGCTGCCCTGCCCATATCACCGTCCCAGCCCGGCCTGCGCGTGTTGTCGACCCGCAGATGGAGGCGCATACTTACAGTAACGGTAGCAGCGAGCGGGGCGGCGTCCCTACACACATCAGGAAAGAGAAGCAAAGTGTTCAGCCTCACAGACAATTCCTTCCCAACACCCACCCCACAGCACCCTGAAAAAGGCAGCAATTCACTCACCATATTGTCTAGTCTTCCTTACGGGGGGGTTGAGTGGTGCTGTGTATGTGTCTTGAGGAGATCCCTAGGGGAGAAAAGTGCGAGCTTGCTACGGATGTTCGTCGTGTGAGCCGCGCGAGCTTTTTATGGAGTTCGCAGTTCCCACCTTCAGCGGCACCTCCACACGAAAAGTACAAGTGGCGACCTTGCAAAATTTCTCACGACTCCACCCTCAGCTTATGTCCGGCCGGATATAGACGGGGATAAGCACCTTGACTCACACCTGACTCTCTTGCCTCTCGAAGCCAGGCTCGTTGGAGCGGCGAACGGTGCTCAGTCAGTGACTCGTCTTTCACCTTCCAGGCCATTCCAGTCGTTAGACGGCAGTTCGTGCGCGGGCTGCGGACTGGGTCAGCTTTCCAGTGCCTCAGCTCTCCATCTTCAATGAATGCGATGGCGAGCTTTGCGTGTCTTGGACGGCTTCATGCTCCACTCCCCTGCTTCTCGAGTCATCCGCAAGCTCACACAGTCGCATGGGAAACCACGAAGATTCAGAGAGATGCAGGCAGAAGAGTGAGATGAATTGACCATGGGGGCGTTTTCAGTGTGTAAAGCGTGGCTGTGTGGGGTGAATAGTGAACAGCTCCAGGGTCGGACAAGGACGAGCCGTCGTGGAGGGAAAAAGGTGAACAAGCAACATTGCATGGGAGACATGACTCGAAGGGGAGAGAGAAAAGGCAGGATGCTCAGTTCATCTTGCGGACCAGGGTGTTGATCGCAGCGTCCCGCTTGCCGACATCACCGCCCTCGATGAAGTGCTTGAACTTCCGCTGACGGAAGCCGCCGTTGGGCGATGACAGGTGGAAGGGTGCAAGAAACTGGTTGGCCTCCTTGAAGTGGGGGCCGACGGTCGCAATCTCGTGCACGAGGTCCTCGATGGAGATGATGCCGTGCTTGCCGAGGGACTGCTCGATGATGCTGTTGTCGGTGATAGGGATCCGTTGCTTGTTGACCTTAGCGTATCCACGCTTGTAGATCAGCTCCCGAACACTCTTGAGGTTGGGCTCGCCGTATGTGACGTAAGGCTCGACCAGCTGGAGCATCTCGGAGGTGGCCTTGGTCACCCGGACAAAGGTTCCGTTGTTGATCTGCAGGAGACGGAGCAGTTGCAGGATCTTGCGGGGCTTCGGGGCAATGTTGCAGATACCGCGGAGGCGGATGACGAAGACAACCTTGGCCTCGGCGGGGACGTAGAACTCGCCCTGTGACTTTGCCGCCCGTCGGAGGCGAATCTCCTCGCGCTCCCGCTGGTTGTACTCCTTGACGTATGCCTCGGCGCGCTTGAAGATGACCTGGCGCTTGGTCTTGGAAGCCTGTGAGATCGATTGAAACGGGGTCAGTCAGATCTGCAGCAGTTGTCAAGGGAACAGCACAAGAGGCAGAGCGACGGCAGTGCGGGCGGGAGGAAAACATCGTGACACCCATGTGCACCGAGCCTCCCCCTCCTCCGACCTCCCGCCGTGTTGAATATCCTCTGTGGTTGCCCCGTACCAGCGCCCAGGAGGGACCGGTCCACGGTGCGTACGCGTCAGACCCGAAAGATGGTATGTTTCTAGCAGCATCGTCCCTAGTAAGGACTAGCCATCGAAAGTTGTGATGATATGCATCATGCGCGCGCACCGGTGGTGGTATCGCGGTCCCCCTGCCTCGTCTCGTGTCCAACGTTTGGACCAGTCCGGCTGGTCTCCCTGCACAACGAGAGTGCTGGCATAGATGCCCCCTTCCCCAGGTATCCTCTGTTGTCCCTCGTCCCACTCGCTGCTATGCTCCTGCCATCTGCCACCGCGGCTCCAGAGGTAGAAAATGCTCACCTTGCGCTTCTCAACAAGAGCAGCGGCCCTTGCCTCGCGTGCCTTGGCGTCGGTCTTGCGCTTCTTGAGGAGGGTCTCGGGGACGAGGATGTCCTCCCGAGCGGGAACCGTACTGGAGGGAGACAGAAGATGCGGGAGAAAGAGGAGAGGTCAGCACGCTGCGCAGTGGATCCCCTTCCGACATTGGGAGGGTCGATACTCACGTCTTGGTCTGGGCGGGCATCTTGAGGATCTTGATGTGGTTGTGGGTGTTGACGGTGGCTGGTGTCGACAGAAGGCGGAAGGACGAACCTGCGAAATCTTTCAGAAGGGCGCGGGAACGAAATCGATCGATCACGTTTGTCGCTTTTTCCGCTGTTCTCGGCTTCTTGTCGGCTCTGCACGAGCGCGTGTGGGAAAATTCTCTGCGCCCGATCTGCGCCGCTTCCATGTGGAGGAGCTCACGTGGTCGATTGTTTCCCACGCATATTTTGAGCCAGCGACTTCCCATCGTCGGCTTCAGCTGCTTCGTCGTCAAGTGTCCCTTCGTCACGGCCATTCAGTCATCGATCGCACTCCGGCAACAACACACACAATGGTGAGCACCGCCTGCGTCTCTCTGCGCCATGCATGCTGTAATACTGACTGCTGCTCTCTTGCTTCTGCCGTTTGCTCTCCCACAGCCTTCCCAGAAGACTTTCCGCACCAAGGTCAAGTTGGCCAAGGCCGCCCGGCAGAACCGGTAAGTTGGCAGTCATCACTCTTCAGGACGGCGAGCTGGAAGGACGACTTGCGGACACGGACAGGAGATCACGGAACAACAGCAGTCACACGTTATCGGCGCGAGAGCACCTTGCGGCAGCGGCCATATATCTTCAACAGGCGTCACAGAGGACACAGTTTACGACATCCTAAAGAAGGTCACTGGCATGTGCGATACTGCAGCGGACGACTGCATTTGACACAGTGACAGACAGTTGGGATTGGATGTGATGGAATGGTGGCTTCGTGCCGGACCAAGACATGCGGGGTGGTTGGTAGCGGGACACGACCCAAGCTCCCATGTTGGGGCTGTCATACTGGAGGTCACTGGCGGTCAGCTGGTTGAGGATTGTGGGCATCGCTGGACAAGCTTGCGGTTCTGAGGAGGGAGCGGTGGAGAGCCGGAGGTACGCCCATGTTGGTATGCCTCCAGCACAGCGCGGGCTCGCATACTTTCCGCCAATCATCCGACTCGTTTCAACCCAATCCAGCTCGCCGTCCACCACATTGTTCTGGTATCATGCATAGCAAATACTGACCGAACTTCTGTCCTTTCACAGCCCCATTCCTCACTGGTTCCGGATGAAGACCGACTGCAAGATCCAGTACAACAAGCACCGTCGGCACTGGCGCCGAACCAAGCTCAACCTTTAAGCGCGGTTCCCCCTCTTCCTTCCAGTCTCACCCTCACATACACAGCCCATCCAGAGGAGCGCGCCATCTTCCTCCGCAAGTCCACGGCGGATGCGAATCGTCGTGTGCCCTCTTCGCCACGCACTTCATCATGCGGTTGGCGTACTCCACGCATCTTTCCCATGCACATTCTAAGCCACTGTCCATCGCATCACAGTCAATGCATTTTCTCTTTCTCTCTATCTCTCTCCTTTGCATCCTTTGCCTTCCCAGTCGGCACTCGTCAGTGTCGAGTGCGAATCGCAGGTGAGGCGACGATTGATTTTCGGATGATCATCCGGTACATCCGGGGTAGCGTCACGGGCCGGAGGCACGTGTTGGAGTCTTGAGAAGAAAAGCAAACTCCGCATCACCGCTCACGCGCTCACCTTGGCTTCCAACTTGCAGCAGCCGAAGGCCAAACGGATCCATCCACCATTTCGACCTCGTGCTCGGCGCGCGACGGTGTCTTGTTAGTCTCAGTCGAAGGCGACTGGCGAACCTAGCATCGCAGGTCGCAGATGAAATTGGCGGGTCGCGTGCGCGTGTCGTTCGTGGCTCATGGGGTCTGGCCCAGAAGGGCGTCATGCTCGGCGTCACCGTGGATAGGAGATGGGGTGGGTCTTGGCTGGGGACACCCACTTGGAGCAGCGTCTGAATGAGGTCTTTCTCGCTCAAGGGGTTATGACACGTTTCTCCTCCGCCACGCTCCTTCTCCCCCGCGGGTTGGACTAACGAGAGCGCACGGGGCACCACGACCTCAAACTGCAGATTAGAGCTCAGGTTCAATTGGCAGGTGTGCACGTTCTTGGCTCCACCAGCCTTTCCCAAGTCCCAAACGCTCGCTGCGAAGTCGCAAGACAGCGACCAGACGTTACAAACTGGAGCTTCCGGCATGGCAATTCGCAGGTCGCACGAGCAGCATGCTGCCGTCGCTGGGAAGCCATCTGCCCTCGGCCCCGCTCGCTCGTGCAGTGCTGCGTTCGTAAGGTCGGTATTGTACTTGGAATAGCCTTTCGTTATGTTGTTCTTGTGCGCATGGTGGCTATCGCTTCGGTCTTTCATTGAATTGAGGGGAAAGACGTGGGCACGCTCTTCATCTCCGTTCTCACACACTTCCCTGGTCCTGGCTGAGCCCGCCCGCCGGAGTACAAGTTGAGGCGCCTGGAGCTCGATCCGTTGCGTGCACGACCCCCCCCTTCCCATCTTCCGATCTTCCTCCTTCTCCCTTCTCCCTTCTCCCTTCTGCGCTCAAACTCAACCCTCCCCCAGTCTTCGTAGAAAGAGCTCTTCAACGAGCTGCTTCCCTCCCTAGATCTGCTGATCCCCTTATCTCTCCCCCCTCCCACTCCGTCTCGACCTTCATCTGGTTGTTTCTGATCAACACCATGTCTGCCGTGTTCGCTAGCACACAGGCTCATTGGCAGAGCGCTGAGGCCGTCCTCGGCTCGGCCCTGCGCCCGCTCTCCGCTGCCCTCGTTGTGAGCATGCTCGTCTTCGTGCTCTTCAAGACGAACAAGTCCTTCCGCACTGCTATCACGTTCGCATGGAACTGCTTCCTTCAGCCTATTGGCAAGGTCGCCAACCAGGCCCAGCGTCTTGACCGCTTCTATGAGAACCAGGCTGTGAGTTGATGCGCGTGGTCATGGTTTAGCTGGCGCGCGCGTTAGGAAAGCTGAACAGTCCTGCCCTCTCCTTGGCGTTGTCACAGCACGTTTACGACTCTACCCGCACTGGTCTCCTGCGCGGTCGCAAGTCCATGCTCAAGTGAGTATGATTCCATTGGCATGCTCTGTGCCCTGTGACGCTGACCGTGTAGTCTTTCTCCCTCACAGGCTGTGCGCTGCCCAGCTGCGCGAAATGCAGCGCACTAACCCTGGAAAGCCCCTCGTGTGGGTTGACCTCGGCGGTGGTACGGGTGAGTTCTGGCCGATTCTGTGACTCCCAGACGCGTCCTGGCTCTGACAGTCTTGTTGCATCGTATCCAGGCTGGAACATCGAGATGATGGGCAAGTACTTCCCTCTGGAGGAACTCTCGGCTATCTACCTCATCGACCTGTGCGAGCCTCTCCTCAAGGTTGCGCGCGAGCGCTTCAACCACATGGGCCTGACCAACGTCCAGGTTCTGTGCCAGGACGCTCAGGAGTTCAGCCTGCCCGGTCTCGACGACGGTCGCAAGGTTGACCTTTTCACGTGCAGCTACTCGATCTCCATGGTATGTATCGAATGACGTGTCTCCATTGAGCGTTCATTTTGCTGGCTCAAGAGCTGACGCGTCTGAGAATTGTAACAGATGCCCCCCTTTTACGCCATTCTCGATCGGATCAACGAGTTCCTTGACCCCGACACGGGTATCTTCGGTGTCGTCGACTTCTACGTGTCAGCCGCTTCGACTCCCCGGGAGAAGGCTCCTGCTGTTGGTGGTGACACCAGTCGTCACTGTGGTTGGCTCAGTCGTCTGTTCTGGAGCCAGTGGTTCTCTCTTGACCATATTGAACTTCACCCCGCCCGCCGAGGTAAGCAAAACGCGTGTTATATTCGTATTCTACGAAGTGCTCACACACAGACGCGTTCTACAGACTACCTTGAGTACAAGTTTGGTACCATCAAGTGCTACAACGGTCGCAACAACTTCATCATTCCCTTCATTGTTCGAATGTGAGTATTTGAACGTCTCTACTCTTCTACTCCCGCTCTGGACGCGCCTTTGCTGAATCTTCAGTGTCACCCTACAGTCCCTACTACATCTGGATCGGATGCTCTCGTCAACGCGACGTCAGCCCCGCCGTGCAAGCGTTCGAGGTCGAAGCCGGAAACCGTGTCGTGTGCCCTCCCTCCTTCCCGGAAATCTCGTTCGCACACATGCTCCAGGACAGCAAGAGTTCCGACAACGGCACGTCCAGCTCGCACTCGGTCCGCAGTGTCGACTCTACCGGTCTCCGTCGTCGCGGTTCGGACGGTGTCTGGTCCGACACTGGCTCGGAGAAGGCCTTCCGTCTCGACCACGTTGCCTCGTTCCCCAAGAGCTCGTTCCACTACCAGCAGCGTCAATGGCGTCTGCCCTTCGTTGACAACCAGTTCTCCGACATGTTCCGCACCTGGATCTATGGTTTCACCTGGGAGGACCCCCACATCGACATTGAGCACATCAACCTGGGCCCCGAGGACTCGATTCTCTGCATTACTTCCGCCGGTGACAACGCTCTTCACTACGCTGCGGCTGTCCAGCCCAAGCGGATCCACGCTGTCGACATGAACCCGTGCCAAGGTCACCTTCTCGAGCTCAAACTGGCTTCGATTGTCGCTCTCGAGTACGAAGACTTCTGGCGCATGTTCGGTGACGGCAAGTGCGAGAACTTCCGCGAGCTCCTCGACAGCAAGATCTCCCCTTACCTGTCCTCGCACGCGTACCAGTTCTGGCGCCTGAACACGTCGTCCTTCGACAAGTGCTTCTACTTCCGAGGATACTCCGGTCACGCGCTTCGTCTCGCCAAGTTTGCTTTCAACATCGCTGGTGTCCGCAAGGATGTCGAGCGGATGTGCAAGGCAGACACGGTCGAGGAGCAGCAGAAGATCTGGGACACCCGGCTGCGCGGCACCCTGATCAACAAGCACATCATCCGGTTCTTCCTCTCCAACCCTGCCTTCCTGTGGAACGCGCTCGGTGTGCCGATCAACCAGATGAACGTCTTCTTGAACGAGGGCTGCTCTGTGGAGCAATTCGCCATCGACACGCTCGACAGCATCCCCAGCAGGAACCTGATCAAGAACAACAACTACCACTACCAACTGTGCCTGCAGCACAAGTACACCAAGGACAGCTGCCCGCTCTACCTGAAGAAGGAGGCGTTCCAGAAACTGAAGAAGGACGCAGCGCAGGCGCTCGAGTCCTTCCGTCTGCACACTGACTCCATAGTCAACGTGCTGCGCGGCCTGCCGGACGGTGGTCTGTCACATGCAGTTGTGATGGACCACCTCGACTGGTACGATCCCATTGACGGGATCGTACCAGTCCCGGACCTCAAGGCAGCCCGCAAGTACGCAGACAAGAGCATCAGCGACCTGGACCGGGAGATTGTGGAGATGCACCGTGTGATCAAGACGGGCGGTGTTGTCTTTTACCGATCGGCAGGCAAGCGGCCCTGGTACAACCAGCGATTCGAGAAGGCTGGCTTCAAGGTCGAGGCTGTGCACATCCGCGAGACGGGCAAGCCGACGGACAATGTGAACATGTACGGGTCGTTCTACCGCGCGACGAAGATCTGATTCGCCCACTTCATCCTTCCCCCGACCCGGACCCATACCGCACCGCTTAGCATTAACCCGGGACTATACTCGTCTACTTCGATGCCCACTTCTCCTCTTTCCCCCGTTTCCTCCCCCCATTTTGTTTTGGCACGACCCTTGAGGCCCTGATTCCCTCCCGCCCTGTAGAACTGTACGAACCGATACACGTCCCTGAAGCAAAAGAAAAGATGTTTTAACGATGACAGCTCACAACTCCCTCGACCGCTGGCGTGTCCGTCCTGGCCTCAAGAAGCCCATGGGGCATGTGGAGCATGGAGGTGGAGGGCTGTGCAGTGGGTGTTGCACCTCCCACTGGCTGGCCGCGGACACAAACCCCAAAGACAAGAACCACCATTACCATGGCCTCGCTGTTGGTTTAAGACGACCCAGTCAGCATCGAAGTCGTTTTTCCAGAGGCTTTTGGGAGGCCGCCTGAACTTACCACCAGCCTAAACCCAACAGCATCTGCTATCTGGAGGCGAAGTGAGGGTATGTGGTGTCGATCTCCCAGCGCTGTAATACACTCTCGAGCTCACGACCTTACTCCTTACTCTCCATGCACTTCCTGCAGGCCCTAACTTCCTTTGAATCCCTCTCCTCTTCCCTCTTCCCTCTTCCCTCTTCCCTCTTCCCTCTTCCCTCTTCCCTCTTCCCTCTTCCCTCTTCCCTCTTCCCTCTTCACAGTCTTCCACCGTCGACCGACCCATGCTTCGAGGATGGCAGCGGAATGCGGTAGCAGGGGCCAGGGACTGAAAGACGAAGTGCTTTCTTCCAGTCACGACTTCGGGCGAACTTGTCTCGCGGCAGGGATTGTATGGGCCCAAGATCCCACGAACGAGGACACCGATCAGAACGCTGCGCAACTTTGTCCATACTTTGTTGCGAAACGTCGAGCAAGACAAGAGCTTATTACACATTACGAAAGGAGCTCAACGCCGGGGCATCAAGGGCGCTGAGATGTTGTCTCCAGCCGGCCCAAGCGTTGAATGCCTTGCAGTCATGGGTTCGCTCTATTTCGGATCGACGAGATGACACGGAACGGCGAGGTGAGCCCTGTACTGACCCCGATGGACGCTGATTGCTCGAAGACATATCTCACAGCTGCCTGACCCTTTTGTCGGAAACGGTGACCATACGTGGAGGTGGAGGACAGCTTGCCCTCTGTATCTTTTCCTTCTCTGTCTTCTCCTTCCTATCTCCCGCAATACAAGTAGTCAGTATTCACAGGTTATGAGCTCAAGACTCTAGGAGCAAGCCCAAGATGAACAACGATCAAGACCGCCGAGACGAGAAGCGCATCTGCTTGCTCGATGGCGAGAACTGGCCCAAGTGGGAGTTCCAGATCGAAGAAGGGCTGCGCGGCAAGAAGCTCTGGAAGGCGGTCGAACCCGGGACCGCACCAGCAGCAAACGCGAGCAACGAGAAGAAGGAGGAATGGGACGAGAAGTGCGACGCCGCCTTCTCCACCATGTCCCTCAACTGTGCCGCCGACATCCAAGGAGACATCGCCGGCAAGAACAAGGAGCGACGAGCCGCTGGTGAGCCGCGCCTCACCCCGAAGGAACTATACGACTATCTTCGCGAGGAGTACGCCCCCCAGTCCCTCCAAGCCGTCCTCCGCATTCGTCGAAAGCTGGCAGCCGCCCTCGCCGAGCCCCCGGCATCGATGCGCGATCACATCTCAGCGCTGTCCGGCTTCTACACCCAGCTCGCCGAGATCGGCCGCCCCACTTCCGAGGACGAGCGCTGCATCGCGCTGCTCAACAGCCTCCCGACGCCCTACCGACACTGGGTCAAGAGCCACAAGAGCATCACCAGCTGGGCGGAGCTCCGAGTCGGCATACTCGAGGAAGAAGATGACATCAAGACAGAAGACGCCAAACACGCGCCAAGCAAGAACGAGACGGTGTTCTTCGTTGGGCCCTCAACAACAGGGGGCACGCAAGGTTCCGGCAGCAGCGGAAACAGCAACAGGGGCAGCGGACAGAGTCGAGGTGGTTCCCGCGGCCGAGGAGGCAGAGGAGGATACAGGTTTCCCTTCAGGTGCCACATCTGCAAGCAAGAGGGTCACCAGATGAACGAGTGCATTCACAAGGACAAGCACGACCGGTTCCTGCAGTCACTACAGCCGGGCGTCTCCCACGATCGAGCAGCGGTCGCAGTGGAGCAGCCCCCCGAGCCACAAGAAGGAAACGGAAGCGTCGGCGACTTCGGCCTCGAGTTTACTTTCTCCGTCGGATCCGAGCACGCACACACCAGCTTCTTCATCCTGGACACTGCAAGTACCCGCCACATCGTCAAGAACAAGGGGAACCTCGCGGAGTACCGCATTGCCCCGCCTGGAAGCGGCATCGAGTGCGCCAACGGGGGCATGATGGTTGTGGAGGGCTACGGAACCCTCAAAGTCATCACAGAGGAGGGTAACATCATCACCCTGCAAGACGTCGCGCACTGTCCCTCTACGATAGGCAACCTCATCGGCGGCAAGAGGCTCACGAAAGCCGGTTGCCGGATCACTTTTGACGACGCGTCCGCCACGGTCGTGACTGCGGAGGGAGGTCATCCGGTCATGCGAGCGGAGGTTCGGGGTGGAAGCTGGGTCGTTCGCCTTCACACCATTCAAGACATCGCTGCGCTCGTCAAGGGTGAGCCCGACATCGATCCCGTGGCCGTGCACGCTCACCGCTGCTTGGGACATGTCAACGAGAAGGTCTTAAAGGCGGCAGCTGCTTCTGGCCTCATTCCCGGCCTCCCCAAGAACCTCGGTGACATCGGTTTCTGCTCGGCCTGCGCGCAAGGTAAGCTTGCCAGGACTCCCCACCATCGCCTCTCCCCACTCGAGCGAGCAACGCGAGCAATGGAACTGATCCACGTTGACACCTTCGGTCCCGAACGCATGCAGGATTCGAAATCGTTGGGAGGATCTAAGTGCGGACTGGTCCTGGTCGACGACTTCACAAAGCACGTCTGGGTCAAGCTTCTCCTCCGCAAGTCTGACGCGATCAAGTCAATCAAATCGTTCTGCCTCCAAGCGTCGACGAGACTCCCGGTCCTTCCCATCAGCCGTGTACGCACAGATGGCGCTTTGGAATTCAAAAGTGCGGACCTGCATGAATTTTGGTTGAATCGAGGTGTGACACATGAGGTGACGGCGCGGTACTCGCCGCAGAGCAACGGAGTGGCGGAGAGGAACATCAGGACACTCACAGAGATGACCAGAACAATGCTCATTGCGGCAAGTCTGCCGACATTCTTTTGGCCCGCGGCAGTCGAGACAGCAGTGCGAATCAAGAATCGCGTGACCGCATCAGGACTGAAAGAGGGTAAGACGCCCCACGAGATGCTGTTTGGGAAGCCTCCTGCGCCGGAAGACTTCCGGCCGTTCGGGTGTGTCGCCTGGGCAAAGAAGGCGAGCACGGAGCGACATGGCAAGTTCGACCCTAAAGCCAGGCCCTGCGTGTACCTGGGACCGGCATTCAGGGGCGCGTCTCGTTTGTGGGACCCTGCGACGGAGAAGGAGATTGTCGAGCATTCCGTGATCTTCGACGACCATCAAGACGCCAGCGCACTCGTTGATCCCGGACAGCAGCGGACAACAGACGCACCGGGGATCGCCAACGTGACAGTCCGTCCGGTACCAGCACCAGCAGTCCCACTAGCAGCAGCACCACCAGCTCCTCTCTCGGAACAGCCCGCTCCCACCCCCGTTCTCATCCGCGCCATGCAGACGGTGCTCGACAAGGGCATCGTGCCCGACGACGTCGTCGACTCGGCCAGGACGATCGCGGGAGGGAACCCGGTCTCGCCCCGGACCCTCTCCACCTTGACGACACGGCTGAGGGAACGGACAGATCAGATTGCGCGGGGGGCAGCAGGAGAACAGCCTGTGAGAGAGGGAGCAGATCAGGAAGCTGAGGGAAGCGTGTCTGGGGAAGGAAGGTCAGCTGGAGGACAGCGGGTGGCAGAGGGAGAAGCGACTCGGACGCAGGGAGATGTGCAAGAGAATCAGGGGAGAGGAGGACCAGAGGGACATGAGCGCAGGAGCAGTCGGATTGCGGGAGAGGAGCCACAGTTTGGGATGCTGTCGAACGGCCGGAAACGCAAGGAACCAGGCGATGCTTGTTTCGCAGTGTTGGACCCTGAAGACGTGGGATACGACGATCCGCGGACGGTATCGGAAGCCCTGCGACGCCCGGACAGACAAGCATGGCTCGCCGCCATGAACGTGGAAATCAAATCGCACAAGGACAGAGGCACTTGGAGGATCGTGAAGCGACGAGGACAGAGCCTGGTCACGTCGAAATGGGTCCTTCGCCTCAAGAAGAATGCAGATGGCAGCATTCAGAAATACAAGGCCCGCCTAGTCGCTCGAGGTTTCACGCAAGTCGAAGGGGTCGATTTTGATGAGACTTTTGCACCAACGTCAAGACTCCAGAATATGCGACTCCTGCTCGCAACCGCCGTCGCTCTGAACTTGGACGTTCATCAGATCGATTACGAGACGGCATATCTCAACGCAAAGCTCCAGAACGAGATCTACATGGAGCCTCCCGAAGCCATGGACCTGCTCGGACACGACATAGCCCCCGACGACGCCTTGCAGCTCAATCTCGCACTTTACGGCCTCAAACAATCCGGCCATGAGTGGCACAGGGTCCTACGTGAAGCGCTCAAGACTCTGGGATTCGGACAGTGCAAGGTCGATCCGACGATGTTCGTGCGAGAGGGAGACAGCCCGGCAGTGCTCCTGGTGTATGTCGATGACATCCTTGTTGCAGCACCAAAGGGCGGCGGAATTGAAGACGTCAAGAAAGAGCTCCTCAGCCTCTTCAAGGGGACGGACTTGGGCCCGGCACATCATTGCCTCGGTATTCTATGTTGGCTATAGTGGAGAAAGTGAGGAAGAGAATATTCACCTGATGTGATCTCTGGGAGTAAAGCTATGTGAGAAGCTGAGTGTGTGAAAAGTGTATGAGGGAAAGGATGATTTTCACTAGTCTAGGTACAAAGGGAAGCTCGGCTATTTATAGTTATGAGGTGGCGTATAAGAAGAGCCGCTGCAGGTTGCTGCAGGGTGCGTGAGAAAAAGAAGAGAGAAGATGGCGCGCCGTTGCGCAACGAATCAGAGGCAGGAAAGGGAGAAGAGTGGTGTCTGTGCAGAGCGAGGGAATCGAGCGAATCGGAACGGGTCGGAACGGAATGGAGCGATAGAGAAATGGAGTTACTTAGTATGAGAGAGAAGAGAGTGATTACCTGTCCGCCAGCACATCCCCACCGCCAGAAGCTGGCCGTCCCTGGTCAGGGATCAGACGCGGAAGGGCGTCGACATTGGTGTGCCGAGGGCCAGGACGGTACACGAATCGGAGGTTGTGCAGATGGGGCATGATGACCGCCCGACAGCGAGTGACAGTGGGGCCGTAGATGGTCGCTGATGGCGAGCGGAGCATGCGTTCCATCGGTAAGTGGTCCGTGACGACTGTAACCTGTGCGCCCTCCAGCAAGTGGGCGAGCTTATGAAACGCCCACGCCAAACAGACCAGCTCGAGCTCCGGGGCGACGAGCTTGCTCTCCCCGACACTGGTCAAGCGCGACAGGTAGGCGACCGGGCGCTCCGTCAAGACAACGTCGCGGCCCTCAATCGTCATGGTACGAGGACGAGCAAGCGGGCCACGGAACGCGTCGAACGCCGCCGAGGAATGGACGGAGTACACCACCCCGAGCTGGAATTCCCGCATCGTGCTCGGCTGCGTGCGAGATCGACGGAGCGGCAGCGGGTCTCCGTCCACAGGCGCGTCGGGGAGCGAGGGACTGGGCTCGGCAGGGCCGTCAGACGGCGACGAGAGCACGGACGCATCGTCCAGGACCAGCGACGGCGTGATCGAGGTCGACGGCGGAGCGGTGCGATCCGCAGCGAACGGGTCGTCCAGCGTAGGGACGAAGTCAAGCTGTTCGATATTGAACTCCGGGTCGATGTCGAGGGACGCGGGCAGCTGAAGACGGACGCGGTGTGCGGAAAGCACCGCCGCAATGGGGAACGGGCCCAGCTTCCGTGCATCGAGTTTGTCCTGGATGGAACCAGGCACGGGCCGATCCTTCAAGCGGATCCATACCGCCATTCCAGGCGCCAGCAAAGGAGGAGTGGTGCGGCGGGCATCGTATCGGCGCTTCTGGTTCTGGCGAGCGAGAACGATGTACCGACGGGCATCCTCCAGACGATCGTGAGCAGCCGCCAATCGCTCGTCGAACGCACTGACGCCGAGATGCTCGTTTGCATCAAACACGGCGTGTACGACATCGGGGTGGCTGATAAACACCAAATCGAAAGGACGGACGCCGGTGGAGAGCGAGGGCGCAACGTTCATCGCCAGCTCGACCGACGGGAGGATGCGCCGATCCCAGTACGCCTTGGACTCGAGAGAGAGAGTGCTTGGAGCACCTGTTGAACAGTTTGAACTGTCCGTTCCACGCTGTTCGCTTGTTGGTGATATGGGTTGGACGGCGTTGCTATTGCGCCGAGGGAGTGCACCAAGAACGACATGACGGAGCCAGAGACCCGAGCCTCGGAATCCGAGACGATGCGTCGAGGTCGCCATCCAAACCGCAAGACACGGTCGCTGATGATGGCCGCTACACCCTCCGCGGTGATCTCCTTGTGGCAAGGTGCTAGCAGAATCATCCGCGAGAAGAGGTCTTGGACGACGAGGGCGGCATCATTGCCAGATTGGGAGCGAGGGAAACCGTAAATCGAGTCGATCGAGATTGTGTCGAACGGCAGGGAAGGATCCTTCGAAATGTCTAAGCTTCCGGACTTCGGAGCCGACTTGGTGCTCTGACAAATAGAGCAGTGCTTGACCCAGGCCCGTATCGCAGTGGACAAGCTAGGCCGCCAGAAGTGACGACGAACGGCCAACAATGTCTTCATGTAGCCGAAATGGCCACGCTCATCGTGCAACGCCCTAAGCACCGAGGGCAGAGCGGCAAGGGGAAGAGCCACGCGGTCGTCAAGGCGACGCACAAGGATGTTGTCGCGAAGGACCCATTCGTCGTCAGAGGTCGGCAACGCGCGCACTTGAGCGAGGATAGGGCCAAAGTGGGAATCCTCAGCGAGCCATCCGGTCCAATGCTGTCGCGCCAAATCGGGCGGCAGATGAGGGACGTCGTAGTGATTGAGAGACGCAGCCAGGCCTGGAGCGGGCGAGGGTGCGGGGGCGGACGTAACCTGGTGAAGGATAGCCGCTAGAGCGCCTTTGCTCGCGTCCGTGTACAAGATGTATGGCCGGGTGGCATCAGGGTGCGCCAGTACCGGAGGATTGGAGATAGCAGTGCGAAGCTGATCAAAGCTGGTTTGCTGCGGCGCCCCCCACACAATTGGAACCCGTCCGGCGCTGACAGCTTTGCCTTCAGTATTGACCAGTCGTGTTTGCCCGTCTGCAGTCTCATACCGCCATCCTTTGAGCAACTGAGTGAGCGGGGCGGCAAGTTCCGCAAAGCGAGGAATGAACGCCCTGTAGTAGCCGAACAGGCCCAAGGTGTGATACAATTCCTGCAGAGTAGTGGGGCGAGCGAGAGTCCGGACCGCCGCGGCACGATCGGCCCAAATGGCGACGCCCGCACCCGACACTTTTCGTCCGAGGAGCGTGAGGGACGGTACACCGAACGTGCACTTCGCCGGACTGAAAGTAAGACCGATGGTGGAAGCGTTACGAAGGAGTACCCGGAGAGCTTCGACTTGCTCTTCCATCGTGTCAGTGGCCACTACCGAATCATCGATGTATATGACGGCTTGATTCCAACGAAGGGGGCCGAGGACCTTGTCCATCATGCGTTGAAAGACAGCGGGGGCGTTCCGTAGGCCAAAAGGTATCGTTTTGTACTGGAACAGGCCGCGATGGCAGACGAACGCGGTCTTCCATCTATCCTCGACCTGTACTCCGAGCTGGTGGTAGCCTCTGATGGCATCCAGGGAGCTGAAGACCTTCTTCCCACAGAGTGTCTGAAAGATGGCGTCGATGGTGGGCAATGGATAGCGATCCGGCACCGTCTTTGCGTTCAAATTCCGATAATCAACGCAGAAGCGCCACTTCCCGTTCTGACGAACCATGACGACGGGGAAGGAGACCGGGCTGTTGGAAGGCTCGATAACGTCCCACGCGAGCAACTGCTCAATGGCCGCGTCCATCGCTGCACGCTTCTCGGGGCTTGCACGGCGAGGAGGTTCCGACTGCAACGTTGCACCGTTTTGCAAGGTAATGTCCATGTCTTGCCCCTCGATCCGCCCAGGACGACCATCCAAAGCTAATGCTGATTTGTTCTCTCGGAGCAGAGCAACGAGCGCGGGGTGAGGGTTGCCATGGGAGTCGAGGCCGACTTTGAAGGCGTCGTCCACCAGAGACGTCTCGGCATCTTGAGTCAACGATCGATCCTGGGTCTCGATCTCGTCGAACGCATCGAAAGGCATCGCGGCATCCACGGGCTCCGACGGAAGAGGCGAAGGAGGAACGGGAGGGCCGGACACAGACATCGGCTGAAGGGTGAATGCCTCGCCTCCAGCAGTCATGGTGTCGCCAATTCGAGCCGCCACAGCGTCGGCGATTGGTGTCCCACGCTCCAAGGAAAAAGAGGACGAACCGTAGTTGCCCAAGAGAATATGGCGAGAAGACCCGTGCGTTAACAACGCCGTTGGGCCAGTGATGCGGACCGTCTCGTCCGGGGTGACGCATAATCGGGGGCCCACCGTGTAATCCACGCCGGGAGCCAGGCATGAGGCGTCCAACTGCACCCAGGTTTGTATGCCCGGTGGCAACCGGACGTCGGAAGTCGTGCGGAGCTCGGCTTCGGTGGCATACGGCCCTGACACGCGTTCGTGAACAACGAAGGTGTATCGGCCAATGTTGCCTCGACCGCGAACTGGCGAAATGTGGACGCCATACGTGTCAATGAAGTCGAGTCCGAGACACAAGCCAGGAGGGAAGGCGGGCAGGACGTGGAAATCCTGATCGAATTCGAGGTGGACATGTTTCTCGAGGGGGTCGCGAGCGCTGAGGAACACAGGCAACGTTGCCCAGCCCAACGTCCTCGTGTTGCCGATACCCTTCACGGTCATGGATTCCCCACGCGGTATGCCGCCCATCTTAAGGAGCAACTGGTGATCGATACAGGACAAGGTTGCGCCGGTATCGAGAAGGGTCGACATAGCGCGCCCGTCCGTATCGTTCACCCTGATGTGGGTGGTAAGGGGGACGTGATTGCGGTAGCCTTTCCCCGTGCCAGTCATGGGGTTCTTCGGAAGCGGAACCACAACACCGAAGGATCGTTTAGGTTGAGCCAAGGGCGGAGCGGTCTCATTGGGACGTAACTGTCGAGCCGTAGAGAACACCGCTTTGTCCGCGAAGAACAGAGTTGGCTCAGGATCAGAAGAACCGGACTGAGACGAGTTGAAGAGAGAACTCTGAGAGGTGGGTACGTCTGATTGCTGGGTTGTTGAAGCGTACATGGAGGGCGCAAGGCCATTCTCCAAAGAAGGCTACAAACAGGAATGAGGAACTATGAGAACATGAATCGAGAATGGAATGTAGAGGGACAGAGCAAGTGCTGCTAAGCCTCACTCACGGAAGGATGCGGAGTCTCCGACAGGGTGGTAAACACATTTCCCTCCCCTTCTCCCGTTCCCTCCTCAAGCATCGACTCCGGGTAGTCGTCCTCGTCATCGACCATTGTTCGAAGCTGTGGAACAAGGTGTTCGTGCTCGAAATTAAAGTGCTCTTGGCCACATCGGGTGCATGGTCGGTTCAACGACATCACCGTGTCTCGACCAGGGGGTCGATACGTGCGAGGTTGGCCATTGGCAGCTGGTGTAATTCGAGACGGGTCGTATGACGCGGACATCGACGTTCCCCCGAAGCTGGATGAGGGAGGTGGAGCAGCTCGCGCAGCAGGTGCCAGCGTCGCCGGTGTGGAGCGAGGCGGAGCAGTGCTGGGAGCCGAGGCGAAGCGCACCATGGACGTCTGTGGAGGACGTGCAACGGTCGTCGGCGTCGGAGTTGTAGGAGGAGTGGGAGAGCCCATCCGGAGAGTGACCTTGAACTGCTTGCGCCAGTTAGTCTCCCATTCTCCAAGCTCCAGCCGAAGGTCTTGTAACGTGGCACCGTTGCGAGGCAAGCGCAACAAGGCAACCATGTTGTCGGGCAAGCCTTCCTTGATGTCGATGACCAAGGCGTCATCGGACTGCTGCTTGCCGAAAGCCTGGCGAAGAAGACGTAGCTTGTGGAAGTAATACGCCGCAGTGGTCTCGAGGATAGGATCCCACTTGCGATTCCAAGCGTCTTTGCGGAGCTGACCACGGTTCACCGGAAAGGCCTCCCTCATGGCCAGCGTCCAGTTGGGGAAGGACGTGAGAGCGGCGGCCTCATCATCGGACAGACCCTCATGCCAAACAGCGGCGTCGTCGACCAAGTAGATGGGGAGAGCACGGAGCACAGCCACGTTCCAGGACGGAGTGTTATCAGCACGGATAACGTCCTCGACTCGACTGATGAAAGCCTCCAAACGACTGGGGTCGCCGCCGAAGGAACCAAGGAACTCTGGCTTGCAAGACATCATGCGACCAGGACTGACCTCGACCTGTATGTTGGGAGCCGGGTCTATGTCGGACGGTGGAACGACTTGAGGAGTGCTGGCCTCGACCGGTTGGATGTGGTCGGCCGCGGCAGCAGGTGGAGTGCCCACCGATGGTGTGGTCGGTGTGGTTGGTACGCCTGAGCCAGAGAGCATGTCGGCGCCGTCATCCCGCGAAAGTATCGAGTCGTCTTCCATCACGGACAAGAACTCCCGAAGAGTGAAGCCCAGACGCTCCAGGACGCGCTTCGTCTTGTTATTCTCGTTGGTCAACATGGCTCGATATCGATCCAACGGCCCCGTCTCCGGAAGATCAGCGGTGGGGATCAAGATGGACGGAGGTAGCGTCGATGTCAACGACGGCTGAGCAGGTCCGACCGAGGAGGTCTGAGTGGACATGGTTGACCGAGGCAGCATGTGGGGCGGGATGACGTTGCGAGCTCGACCCTAAGGTTGTCCCCGGAGTTGACGCGGAGCTGGGGTTTTGCGGACTCCGTACTCCTCCGACGGAGGGCTCCGCCGGAGGCGGAGCGCGGAGCTCACTTTTGAGAGATTTTTGACCTTAAAAAAGCACGGAGTCCGCCTGGAGGACTCCGCCGGAATTTACGCGGAGCGCGGAGCCCAATCCTGGGCCCACTAGTCAAAAGTACGGAGCGCGGAGTCGTCAAAATTGAGCGAAAATTCCGGCGGAATTTCCGCGGAATTCCGTCGGAGCTGTGAGGTCACGTGATCGTCGAAAAATGGGGTCACGTGACCTTATTTTTGGGTGCGCTCCGCCGGAATTCCGTCCAAGTTCCGCGGAAATATGCGGAATTCCGAAAAAATAGGCATCGCCGAGACACGCGCAGGAGATAAAACAGGCATCATCATCCGTTGAGAGCTTCAGAATAGCACTGGAGTCAATACCGCAACAATGTCGGATGGTGAATGTATAGCTCTGATTGTGTTAGAGTCATTCTGAGAGCAAATTATACCACCACTGCGCTCCGACGGAATTCCGCGGAATTCCGAGCTCCGCATACACGGAGCACGGAGGAGCATTACGAAAACGCACAGAAAAAACGCGGAGCGCGGAGCTGGGATTTCAACTTTTTGTATAATTCCGTCGGAACGCGGAGCTGGTTTTTTTCCGCTCTGTCTTAGTCTGCGGAGGCGGAGCTCGCCTCAGAAAGTCAAAATTCCGGCGGAATTTGGAAGTGCGGAGGCGGAGCCCTCCGCGTTACTCCGGGGACAACCTTACTCGACCCTGTCGGTTCATGTTGACGAACGGAGGGTTGGCGTCGACGGGGAAGTTGGTGTGCTCCTGAGGAGGAGGAAGCCGTTCTGCCGGAGTGGGAGAGTCGGGGTGCTCCGGAACCAGAGGAGGTGGTTGAGGTCGTTCAGCTGGACTGGGAGAGACTTGAGACTGGTCGGTCGAGTCGATGTCCCGACGCCAGTGCTCCATGTCGCCCAGGCGAACGTTGAGACCGTCCAGTCTTGAGGTCATAGTGGCCGACATGGAACGAATCTCTTGAACGACGGTGTTAAGGGCATTGTCGTTGGCTCCGATGAAGCGAGGGGGTGTGGTGGGGTGGCCCGGACGCGTCGGGCTATGGAACGAAGTGTCGTCGTCGGCGTGAGAGCTCATGTTGGAGGAGCTGAAGCGACGAGGAGAGGTATGTGGAACCTCGAGGGGAGAAAGATGAGAGCCGGAGGAAGGTAAAGAAGGACCTTGAGGCTATGTGCGTGTGGAGCCGTGAGAGGTGAGAGAACCTTGAGGCTGTGGTGGGTGAGGTGGAAGCCGTGGAGAGGTATGAAACCTGAAGCGGAGTGGGAGAGCTGAGTCCGGCAGTCGGGTGTCAGCAAGGAAGCCCTCTCATCACCATATGTTGGCTATAGTGGAGAAAGTGAGGAAGAGAATATTCACCTGATGTGATCTCTGGGAGTAAAGCTATGTGAGAAGCTGAGTGTGTGAAAAGTGTATGAGGGAAAGGATGATTTTCACTAGTCTAGGTACAAAGGGAAGCTCGGCTATTTATAGTTATGAGGTGGCGTATAAGAAGAGCCGCTGCAGGTTGCTGCAGGGTGCGTGAGAAAAAGAAGAGAGAAGATGGCGCGCCGTTGCGCAACGAATCAGAGGCAGGAAAGGGAGAAGAGTGGTGTCTGTGCAGAGCGAGGGAATCGAGCGAATCGGAACGGGTCGGAACGGAATGGAGCGATAGAGAAATGGAGTTACTTAGTATGAGAGAGAAGAGAGTGATTACCTGTCCGCCAGCACATATTCGCATCAGTCGGAACTGGGAGGACGGGACGATCACGCTGGACCAGGAACGTTATGCGAAGGAGGTGCTCGCGCGCTTCGGCATGTCAGAATGCAACGCAGCCAAAACACCAATGGACCAGAAGGCCAATCTTCGCAAGGCGACAGACGGCGAAGCTCGGGCGGACAAGAAGGAGTTCCAGGCCATCGTTGGCTGTCTGGCCTACTTGGCGCAGGGGACGCGGCCAGACCTGGCCTATGCGGTTAGCACGCTCGGCAGATTCAGCTCCGACCCGACCGAAACTCACCGCGTTGCCGCCAATCGCGTCCTTCGGTACTTGAAGCGAACATCCGGTGCCAAGCTGACCTTTGGCGGACAGAAGGACGGCAACATTAGCCTCGAAGGCTTCGTTGATTCGGATTGGGCGGCGGACCGGGACGACAGGAGGTCGACCTCCGGTTTTGTGTTTACTGTGGGCGGAGGAGCGGTATCCTGGGGCTCCCGGAAGCAGGGAGCAGTGGCGCTCTCGACTGCTGAGGCAGAATACGTGGCAGCAGGGGTTGCCGGGCGCGAGTCACTTATGCTCAGCGGCGTTCTCAAGGCAGCCGGTCAGGACATGGGCACCGTTACCGTCCATTGCGATAATCAAGCTGCGATCCAACTGGTCAAGAATCCCGGCTCCCATCACGACCGGAGCAAGCAAATCGACATCGCGCATCACTGGATTCGGGACAAGACGCAAGAGGGAGCCTTCGCCTTTCAGTACATCCCCACCGACATAAACCCGGCAGATGCCTTCACCAAGCCGCTAGGACAGATCAAGCACTATCAGCACGCCCAAGCAATCGGGATGGCATTGGCAGCGGGAGCATGGAGGCCTGGTTCAGAGGGAGACTTGGAACAGTGAGCTGCGCTGAGAGGGAGTGTGGGAAACGGTGACCATACGTGGAGGTGGAGGACAGCTTGCCCTCTGTATCTTTTCCTTCTCTGTCTTCTCCTTCCTATCTCCCGCAATACAAGTAGTCAGTATTCACACCTTTCACCTCAGTCGCACGACCCTTCACCAAATCAGTAGTCAGATCAGGAGAGCATGTCGATGTATAGCAAGTCCGACTGAGCCAGTTACCACCGGGGGCAAGCAGCCACCAGGACCTCAAACAACTTCTTCGAGCTGTGGTCAACGCAACCTATCCACATCCTCTTGGTTCAGCAGCGGCTCGAGGCACCGGGAGTGGATCAGACTCGCCGTCATCTGTCGATGCTCTGGCGAGTCGCTGGCTGAGGTGGGACTCGGTGATCGAATCGCTCCAGAAGGCAGCCCTCAGGTCCAAGCCGGCACGAACCGCAGTCGATGGCGATGACCTCCTCGCTTCGAGGAAGGATACCATCATACCATCAAACCCATCCTCGGACTCTCCAAAGTCGCCATCGAGCGAGACCAGTCGTTCCCTCTCAAAAAGGTGGACGACGCAGAATCAAGACAGCTATGGCACACAGGCAGGGTGAGCCGATGTGACCCAGGCTCTGAACCTGCTCAACATTGGCGGCTCTGGGACGGGCGATACTTCGTTGGCGTGATCAGAACGAGTACGACCGATAACGGGCGCGAGTTGGAATGGTCGATCCGTCCTGGCCTTCTGTCAACGCAGGTCCTTCCTCGAATCTACTTGCTCTGCCGTCAAGACGCAGTATTGCAGTTTATCGGAGGGGGTCAGCTGACCGAAGCAGGGAGGGCGGCGGCGGCGGCAAAAGTGTGTGCCCAGTATGCTGTTCGCGTCGATATTGGGGCGGCTCGGTGACAACACAGCAGCGAACAAGGTCCTTCCTCGCATCGTTTCCTGGGCGGCAGACCACGGCCAGCTGGCAGAGGATGTCTCGTCAAAGTGGGCAAGAGTCTCCCCGAGATGGCGTCAAATGGACCAGGACGGGAAGTCGACTTCCCGCCAGCTGTAGAAGTCGACACAGTACAGGTGAGGCAATCTGTTCTCCAATATCGCCATGCCGTCAGTTATTGCTCTGACCATCCGTCTCCATCGTAGTTTCTCGCCCAAGATTACTTCAGCGATCTTTAGCAAGGCGGCGCGAGAGGGAATTCCTGACGTCGAGCACGCGCGATTCATCATCTCCTTCCCGTCTCTCCCATACAAGGCAGCCGTCATTTCTCTGATTCTGTGCGTCGAGACAGCAAAACAACACGTGGTAAGCATGGTTCTGCGTTCGGCAAGATGTCCTCTGGATTCCAGGCGCGCACAGCTGACCCGCTCGCATCCACCACGACTTGATGTCCTCGTCTCATCTTACCCACAACGGACAGAATTCCCGCGCATCTCTGAAAGCTACATGCTGCTGTCAGATGTACCTCAAAGTAAACTGATGTGCATGTGTCATAGAGACTCACTACTCACTACTCACTGACCACCGCTAGCTCACCCTTCTCAGCAATGCCTTCCTGCTTGCTGATACCCTCAACCCACTTGCATCGCTCTAGTCCTCCTCTCATCTCTGTTCCTTTCTCGTCAGATCGTACGGAAGCGACCGCAGGTATGGCAAAGGAAACAAGTACTACCCTCTGGCCTCTGCGCATGTACAGCAGACCAATTGATCTCTCTTTCGTCTTAGGATAAACAGCTGACTACTTATGTCCCCTCCAACCAGCCTTGATGCTCGCACAGCGTCACATGTTCCATCGATCTTCGAAGAGCAGCTTCCCTCCGTTCTCTGCCGATGCCTGCCGGAGCAAAGCGGCCAGTCGGCCAGCGGACAGGTGACAGGCAGGCTCGCCTGCACTTCCTTGGCGTGTCCCTGACCGCCAGCATCTGGCCGAATATGACACGGGCGCGCCTGGCCTTCTTGTCTCAACATCACACCACAGCCACCAACCTTCCCATCAGGTGACGGCCCTGCACGCATGCTGCTCAAAGCTAACGGATGGTCTGACCTTTCGATTCCAGCAGATTGCGAGATGATACACCGGGCAGCTGACCTTTCCTCCCTGCTTCCCTGATCCAGTACAGTGCCGGAATGCCTCAGGCTCCAGAACTCTCCTCCTCACAACACGATACAGTCCAAGATTATGGAGGCTGTTTACCCTTCCATTGTTGTTCTGCAGAGTTCGACTGGCAGAAGAGCGGCTGATTCCCTCAGTTCACTGAGCCTTCGGACGGCTACCACGGTCTCAAGCTCTGACGGCGCCGAAGGTCTACATCCGTGTCGTCCTCCTCCGTGACCTCGGACCGGCCCTCAACCCCTTCGGTGCCTTCCAGCTCCTCCAGGGTATCGAGACTCTGTCCCTCCGTGCCCAGCGCCACGCCGAGAACGCGCTCGCCCTTGCGTATTGGTTCGAGTCCAACCCCCGCGTGTCATGGGTTTCTTATCCCGGTCTGCCCTCGCGCGAGACGCACGAGGTCGCCAAGAAGTACCTCAAGCGCCGTTTCGGTGGTGTGCTCTCGTTCGGCATCAAGGGCGACGCTGCGGCTGGTTCCGCATTCGTCGACTCCCTCAAGTTGGCCTCCAACTTGGCCAACGTCGGTGACGCCAAGACTCTTATCATCCACCCTGCCTCCACAACCCACCAGCAATTGAACGACGAGGAGCAGGTTGCTTCGGGTGTCACCAAGGACCTCATCCGCGTCAGCGTCGGCATTGAGTTCATTGACGACATCAAGGCGGACTTCGAGCAGGCCTTCAAGGTGAGTACTGCTTCGCCGTACACTCCGCGGTAGTTCAGATGAACTCGAAACTGATGCCTTTGGCGCTTCTCTCCTCACAGGCAACTGAGGGCGTCAAGAGTGACGTTCCCTCTGGCAACGCGTCCGCTCCCGGCCTCGCTGGTGCCGCTTAGATAGGCTCCTTCAACCTTTGATGATCTAACGCACTTCCACCCACCAATAAAAAGTAAATGGAATTCACGCAAACCATATCTGCCTCCAATCGGTGCTGTCTGGGTTTGGAGGGAGGATGACTGGAAGGTATGAGACCACTGAGAAGATTGACATGCATGATGGAACGAGGTGCCGAAGGACAAAGAACCGGTCACGATGGTGACAATCGCCATTCCGCAAGCTGGCAGCTATGTAAAGGGCAGCCTGGACCGATGTAAGAAACGGAGCGAGTCCATCCCGGGTACCGCTGCTGTGTGTCGATCATGGGTTGGAGCCGCTGACGAGTGGTTTTGCGGCATGCCAGACGGTGCAGAGCTGCGCGACGAGAACGGGAATGCCAGCTAACACACACAACCACAACCACAAATCCGACAATCCTTTCGGACCGCCTCTTTTGCCCCTGCTCTCCTGGCCCGCTGTCGCGGCTGCCTTCGTCCACCTGCCTCGTGGCCTGTGCACGCTTCCTGACAGCGCACTTTTGAGGCTTCGAGCATTCGAAGCATTCGAGCATTTGAGCCTTCGAGCTTCGAGGCCCCATTCCTGGCCGTCCTGGCTCACGCAGCAGTCCCATCCGCTGTCTACCTCACATTTCCCATTGCGCTCGCGACTCACACTAACTCCTCAAGCCTCAATCCTCGATGCTCTCTTCGCTACCGTCGAGCTCCTTGTATCGTGCTAACCATTCCCTTCCCTTTGCCTCTTGTTCTGGTCACAGCCATCAGTATCATTCCGGACAGGCGACGTATCATTCCGGACAGGCGACGTATCATTCCGGACAGGCGACAGCAACCGACGCTGCGTGCCACAACCACAAGGCTATCCGGCGAGCTCGCTGGTCAAGGTTCGTTAATCTTTATTCATTACGAGTCGCAGCTCGCTGGCTGGCTGATCTTCTTGACCGCTCGACTCCAACGCACTCCTCAGCTCACAGACACCTCTGAAGCATGACTTGGCGACACATACTCACTACCATACCTCTCCGCTCTCTTCTGCAGTTTCAGAGATGGTCGGAAAGCGCTGAACCAGCGAATGGATCGTGCACTTGTGCTTCTCTTCTCATTCTTCCTTTCCTAGTCCTCCTCATAGTTCACACCTCATTCCTGCTGAATTCTGATCCCACTTTCCAGACATGCGACATTTTCATGCATGCCAATTGCCAGCACTCCATCGATGCGCTGACATCTCCATCACACAGCGCGACAGGTTGCGCACTCGACCGCTTGGCTCCCTAGCGTCCAACACTACCAGCGTGGCGAAGGTGCTGGAACGCACCAAGCATCAGGTCAGTGTCATGTTCTCCTTCTCTCCCGTGTGCAACAGACGTTGTTATGCTGATCTGTAGCATCATCTGTTCCTCTGTTGATGACTCTCCTACAGGAAATCTGACCGCCGACGAAGGTATATAACCAGGCGCTCTGGAGACCATTTCGTCCCACTTTTTTCCCTCACCCTCGTCATCCTCACCGAGTCACATACACTTCTCATCACCTACCAGCTGCAGTCAACACTCTTCCACTCTTCCACTCTTCCACTCTTCCACTCTTCCCCCCTTCCCCCCTTTCACCCTTTCACCCTTTCACCCTCACCTATGGTGCCTCCCTCCACCATCGACGTCGACACTTCCACTCGTGGACCACCGGCTCTCCCCTCCACCGTCGCTGCTCGACATCGATGCACACTCATCCGCACATGCATCAACGATACCTCATCGGTCCTTGCACCATGGGGCCACCCCATTCGGTCTTCCTTCATGTCCGTCATGGACCTCTGAACCCAGCCACCGGACATCCGTCCACTTCTTTTTCTTCGACAGGCTCTCATCTTGACCCTTCACCACAGCCTCAAACCCAGAGGAGGGCCACCCACGACTCAGAGCGGACCGCGAAGCGGACGACCTCGACATCGGTCCCGGAAGGAGGGCGCTCAGGCGGCGGGGCGGCCGGCTTGCTTTCAAGACCTCAAGATCGGAGTCAGTGTTGCGGACGGGTTTCTTCGTGTGTCTCATACGATGGCGCAGACACCAAGATCCGTCACCTATCGCACACTGGCCCCGTTCTTCGAGGTCGAGGGAGTTGGCCGCGCCTCCTCTGCCCCTGACCGACTCGGATGCCCTTCAAGACCTCAAGGATTGGAAAGTGTTGCGGACGGCTCTCTTCGTGTGTCTCATACGATGGCGCAGACACCAAGATCCGTCACCATCGCACACTGGCCCAGCTCTTCGAGGTCGAGGGGGGTTTCATTGGTCGGTCAGGGTAGGTCAGGGATTCTCCCTATCCGGGGACCGATTCGTCCGCTTCGCCGCTGTGAGTCCTTCTCTGGGTCGTCTTCGGGTTCGGCTTTCTCCTTCTCAGAGCGCAGTGGCTGGGGGGCTTCTCCTGCGCTCTACTCACCACCCCTCCTCCGTACAAACCCACTTCAGCTGGTCGGGCTCGTTATGGGTTTGTCATACGAACCCGGCCAAGCCCCTCAAGTGGGTAGGAGGAGGGGACTCCTTGTAATATAGTGTAGCTTGACAGTCGACTGTGCAAATGAATGTCATCACTTTCATCTCCCACCTATCTTCATGGCTCCCAGTATCATCTTTCGTCTGAGTTCCGAACAGACAGGGTCTTCAGGCATTCGGGCCAGGATGTCAAAGGAGACGCATTCGGCGAGGGCGTCGAGGCCTGCGTTGATGGCAGCCCATCGACGACGTTCGACTTCCTTAATGTGTCTCGTTATGCACCCCGTTCTGTCCCAGCTTTGCTCTTCCCTTTGTCGCGACACATGAGATGTTCGTGACCTTCCTCCTCTGTACACACTCGAAGAGAGGATCTTCCAAGAGCCGATGATGTAGCAAAGCCATGCATGCATTTCGAAGGCGAAGGGGGGCACCGTTGTCCGTCGTTCCTGTAGCGACGGTCGAGAGAGAGTTGGGGGAAGAAAACAAATATGTAGTGAGAGTCGAAACCAATAGATGATTGAAAGGCAGAGATGGGAGGAGGGGGGAGGGAGAAAGAGATTGCCGATTTGCCGCTGCCGCTTCCGCCCTATTGCTTTGCTGATGTCGATGCTGATACTGATGCCGTGGATGCGCCTCCATTCGTTGCGACAGTTGTGCTTGTGGATGGCGATGACGACGCCTGTCCATTCGTACCCGACCCCGAGGCCTGCCCCGCCGCGGCAACCTCAACCGCCTTCCTCAACCGTTCCCCCTCCTTGACAGCCAGCTCCCTCTTCCGAATCCTGCGCTGAATCTTGGCATCGAGTTCCTCTATCCGCTCGCGCTCCTCGAGCCGCTCGGAGTAGTACTGTGCCGATTGGAGGAGGATGATGCCGACGAGGGCGACGGCGAGGATGGCGTGTGAGGAGGCGATCTCGCGTAGGGAGAGGAAGATCTTGTCTGTGCCGGAGATGGGGGAGGGTGGGGGGGCGGATGAGTTGAGGGGGGGCCATTTGATGGGTAAGGAGCGGAGGTCTGATGGAGAGGGAGAAGACGGTCAGATGTTACGAGCAAGGAAGGAGAAAGGGAGGGAGCAGAGATACGCACTGATGAGGGCATTGTTGTAGTAGACCAAGCCAGCGGAGCTGAAGAGGAAGAGCGACGCGCCATCAAAGAGCCAATTGGACTCGCGCCCGCCCAGGGCCTTGAGGAGCGTAACCGCGGACCCAATGAGACCAGCGCCGTAGAGGATGACGGCATGGGGCGGTGAGTTGAGGACGGGGAGGAGGGAGCGGGAGTAGTAGGTGTAGGAGCGCAGGAGGGAGTCCGGGGTGATGGGGGACTGCCAGAGGAGGAGGTGGTCTGCTGTCCAGTGCATGGCGAGGGTGCCGAGCAGGAAGGAGGTGGAGCCGACCACGACTGCTGTTGCCGGGCCGCCCATTGGATGTCTGTTCTGCTGTGCTCGGGGGTGGATGCTGAATCTCTACGAGTACCAACTCGCCATCGCCATCGCCAGCATCATCATCATCGTCGCGAAGGTTGGCTGCGGCTGCGACGGTGTTCGGGCCGATGTTGCCGCACGATACTTGAGACTCGCAGACTCTGCTGTTGTGTGACCAGCGTGATGGGGGTCTCATGCACAGGCTTGGTTGCCTATCTCGACTTGCAGCTCATCCTCGTCGTTATCGAGCTCGAGCTCGAGCTCGACCTCGACCTCGACGACATCGCACTCGCTCGCACGACACGCACGGCCAGCTGCAAGGCGAGGTAAGCCCAAGTGCAAGTGCAAGTGCAAGGAAGCTCACGATGAATCCGATCAGCATCTTCCCACCGCCCACCCGCGCGCTGTCCCGCCAAAATACAAAGTCAACAACCAACAGCAGCAGCAACAACAACTCATCCCCGCTCGCTCGCTTCCACACCCACACCGCAGACGATTCAAGCACTGCTGCAGGCTCGTCATCAGGAGGACTCCTCCATGGAAGGAACAAATCACTCGGAACCTCAAGCGGCGGTCTAGGCTCATCATGGTCCCCCTTCAGCTCCAGCACAGACCAGCAAGCCTCATCCTCAACCTCGCCAGAAGGAGCAGGCTCAAACTCAACCAGCGGCCCACGCAAACTCATCAAGAAGAAACTCGCAGGCTCAGCCGCACAGTCAAACACGGCAGCATCATCAGCTTCCCTCTCCAACTCCAACTCATCCATCTCCCCCGTCGCAGCAAGTGCACAGTCAGGCTCGCCCGCAGCATACATCACCGAAAACGTTCTGCGATCGAACAATAGCGTCGCGCACAAGAGCTCACACCATACCCTCTCCCCCAGCTCAGCACCCGCCGCAAAGCGCAAGCCCACCCCAGACATCCCCGCAGATCTGCCCCAGACCATCTTCTTCGATCGTCTCCGGCCCACAGAAGTCACAGCCGCACACCGCCTCGAGATACAGGGCTACCCAGAGGAAGATGCGGCCTCTCTTGACAAGTTGAGGTGAGTTTTCCTCTCCGCATTCCGGGTCGGGGTCTACCCCCACACAATTGAAGACATCATCTCATCTCATCTCTTTGTCTGACCAGATACCGCCAAGCCGCAGCGCCTCATCTCTTCATGGGTGCCTTCCTCCCCGGCGCTCCCAAATCTGGCAAGCACGACCACGCCAGAGACCCATCCAGCTCAGGCAACAACAACAGCGGAAATGCAGGCAGCGGTGGGACTGGCGCGGGAGGAGGGGGAGCAGCAGCAGGAGGCGGAACAGGTACCTCCAATTCTCAACCTCCACGCACCCTCATCGGCTTCATCACCGCCACCGCCGCCCTCGCGCTCACCCTCAAGTCCATGTCGACCCACTCCAACAGCAGGGACGCCCGGCTCGTCTGCATCCACTCCGTCGTCGTCGCGCGCGAATACCAACGACACGGCCTCGCCCTCCGCATGCTGCGCGAGTACATCGGCCGTCTCATGCGGGCCGAACTCGGTCCGCGAGGGGCTCGGCTGGCTGCGATGGCAGAGGCGAAAGCGAATGCCGAGGCGCTTGCTGCTTCCAACCCAGCTTCGAGTACACCGGAAGATGAGCGTCCGACTGCGCCCGTCGCCTTTGCGGATGACGACCTTCTTGGCGAAGAAGATGACGAAGCCGAGCTTGAAAACGAACGGTCGGGTGATCGACAGAGTCGGAAACGCGGGTATGAGGCCCTTGCGCTCCTCGCTCATGAGGAGATCATGCCGCTCTACCTCCGTGCTGGTTTCCGGGTCCAGGGTCTGTCTCATATTAATTATGGCAGTGGGGACTGGTACGAGATGCGGCGCGAGATCGTCCCAAAGAGCGCGCTTCGCAAGGACGACGGCGGTGCGGACGAGGAGGACGAGGATGATGAGGAAGACGAGACGGTCCAACAACCGACGCTCGAAGAGCCTCCTTCGAATCTCTCGCGAGAGGCGTCGGGAAATAGTGCGGATGCCACTGCTACTCCCAAAGGTGGAGCAGGCACGCTGGACACTGCAGACGGACGTTCGCCCGCCGCAGGAGGGCAACACAGCCAAGGTGCGAGCGGGAGCAGTGACGACGGTGGTGCTGGTGCTGGTCCCGGCGGTATCAACGCCTCCCCGCCGACGCTCAACCTGCCCAAGAGTATCGACGCAGCGGCCCTCCTGGCCGCCTTGTCCGGCTCCAAAGCGGCAGCGTCCGGAAGCGCAGTAGGAGGAGGCGTGAGCTCCCCTCCACAAGCCCCACGCAACCCCGGCGTCCCCTTCTCGACTGTCCTCGGCCAAGCGCTCGCAGGCAAGACAGCCTCCGAAGACCCGCGCGCGACGCTCGAGGCCCGTCTGGTAAACCGCGAGGAATCCACGAATCTGGCAGACCTGTACTGCCCGCGGGACGCATGTGACTGCCTGCTCCTCCGGGCCGACCTGGGCGTGTGGAAGGCGCGCGAGCTGGGACCGTTGAGCGCACCGGCGCTGCGGAGCTCGAACGGGGTCTTACCTGCGAACGCGCCGCCGCCGCCGTTGAATGGGGTCGCGCCGCCGCCGATGATGCGGCCGAGTGCGGAGGAACATACGAGTCCGTTGCTTTTTGCCCAGCAGCAGCAGCAGCAGCAGCAGCAGAAGCAACAGCAAAAGGAACAGCCGAAGATCACGATGCAGGGCGCCAGTTCGTTGCGCGATTTCTGGAGCGTGCCGAGTCCGTTTGTCTTTGATAATATTTCGTTCTCGAAGGATGTGGCTTGGCCGCCCAAGTCGAGCGTCAGTACGGCGGCACCGACGCTCACGACGGCGACGGCGACGGCGAAGGGGAGGTTGCCGATGCTCAATCGGGCCCGGTCGAATTCGGGCTCGCTGTTGAGTAGTCCGCCAGGTCCGGCGGCGCAGGAGCAGCAGGCATCGTCGATGCTGACTTCGCCTGGGTCTCGCGAGCGTTCGAACTCGGCGTCGGCGGCGATGGTCCTGAGTGATCACAGCAGCAGGTCCGATGGTGGTGGTACTGCTGAGCAGGAGGATACGAGTGGGGCGGAGGAGAAGCAGCGGGCGATGTTCGCTCAGGGCGTAGAGGCTCATCCTAATCATGGCGGTGGCGGTGCTGGGACCAGCGATCTGCCGTCCTCGGTCGTTGCGTCAACGCCTCCGCTCGCCCCGCCGGGAAGTAAAGGATCGAAGATGGGCGGGTTGAAGTTGACCATAGGCAAACGGAAGACGTCCCTTGCCGTGCCTACGCTCAACTCGGCCCTGGGCTCCGGCTCCGGTGTCGGCGAAGATGGGGAGGTCTCCTCCGCGGGCCCGGGCACGGGTACAGGCACGGGGCTGTTGTCGCCTGCTGCGATCACGCCTTCGGCGGGTACGAGTAGTCCGGGAGGAAGTAGTTGGGCGGCGAGTGTTGCTACGTCTGGGAAGAAGGGGCTTGCGGCTGCGCTTGGACGGGGTAGGAAGAAGGAGAAGGAGGAGAAGGAGAAGGAAAAGGAGAAGGAGAAGGAGGATTCGAGCCTTTGGATCCCGAGGATGGGTGGGTCGGGGGCTTATGGGAGTGGTGGGGGGTCGAGTCCCGGTGCGAGCACGGGCGCGAGCTCGCCTGCGGCCGCGGGTACAACTTCTGGCGTTCGCAGTCCTGGTGCGGGTGGTGATGCAACAGGATCGAGCGGCAGTGCGACTCCTGTCCAGCCGGTCCGTCGACCGAGCGAGTACGGCGATGCGTACCCGTTCAACACCTCCTCGACCCATCCCACCGCCGCCACGCCGGACACACCACAAGCCTCCGTACCCTCCGGTCCGAGTCTGACGATCAAGTACCTCCTCTGTCCCGAGTGCGACTGTGGGCCGTTGGGGTACGTCGTCATCTCGGAGGAGATGAAGGGGGGTGGGCTTGCGAGGGCTGTGGCTGCTTCGCAGGGCGGGAGGGATGAAGGTGGCTCTGGTGGTGGGGGGGAGCAGGGGTCGAAGAGGACGATGGAGTATCTGATTGCGGCGGATCGGGTTCGGTATCGGATGAAGGCCAATTGAGGTGGGGCGGGTCTTTGCACGAGACGCCACTCTGGGACGAACCGGGAAGCGATCTAACTGGGTCCTCCACCGACTTTCTACCTCCCCTACGAACCGCGCCCGACTTTCTCTCACGAAGGCCACGACGATCAAGATTTTGCTCGGGTCACCGACAACATAGATGCGAAAAAGAACGAAACGAAAAAATCCTACCCCCTAGAGCGCCCCTGGTACCTTCTCCTTCTCGCAGCGGACGAACGAACTTCCTTTCCGGCCCCTTTTTTTTCTCGTTTCCTGGGCCCCCGTTTGGCGGTCGCTGTCCCTCTCAAGTCGGATTTCCCCGGGGCCCCTTCACGACACTCTTCGCCTTCTCCGATCACCTCGGGCGGCGAACGTACCTCGACGACGAGACCTACGGTGGGTGACATCTATTCTCCTATACTGGGTTCGTTCCCGGTATATGTTCCGTCGGAGGGTCGGACACCACAGCCACTGCTCGCCGTTTTCCAACACAACATGCCTTCGTTTGCCTCCCCCCCCCCCGGACGTCGACTACGCTTGCCCTGGCTCAGGCCATCCCAGAGTACATTAAGACTGCCGCCCCCGCCCACCCGCCCACCCGCACTCCCTGCCTCCCTGCGGCGTCGATAATCTGTCGTTGTTGTTGTCTGCAGTTACGTTTCCGAATTGAGTTTTATTTGCTTCAGTTCGTTGCGTCTCGAAGCCCGGCGACTTGGGGGTCGGGGGAGCGAGCTGCGAGCTGCGAAGGCGAGGCCATGTGGTCGAGGTGTCGGATGTTACGTGGAGCCATATGCGAGACACGTGTTTCAGACTGAGTGCGGGGGTTGGGGAACGAAGATCGCTCGCTCCACGTCTCACTCACTTGCATGTCGAGCATACGAGGCGAAGCTTCCGTTCGCAGTGAGTTCTGGTTGACGACAACGACAACGACAACGACAACGACGAGCATCGCCGCATCCCTCTGCTCTGCCCGCTCGCACGAGTCGTCTGCGCTGTTGTTGACGCTGCTGCTGCTGTCTGCTGTCTGCTCTCTGTTGGAGCATCATGCCTTCACTCCCGCTCCTGTTGAGCGTCCCTGTCGCTCTCCTCCTCATCTCTGTAAGTCTGCGCCCCACCCTGCCCTTGGAACTCAGTCAAGCGATGGGCTGACCCCGTCTTTCTCTCTTTCTCTGTCTGCCTTTCACTGCGCGCGCGCGCTTCATCGCTGCCGCCTCCTCCGCCGACCACAGCTCTACCCGCTCCTGATCTTCCTCACTCCGCACTCAAGAGCAGCGCTACCCTCAGAACGGCACTACCTCTACACAAAACCAACACCACCACCAGCAGCGAACGACAACAAGAGCGCCTCTGCTGACGATAACGGTGCAGAAGACGATTCGATCCTGTCCGGGAAGCTGCCGTCAATCGAGCAGCCTGCCACGGTCCAGCTGAGCGTCGTGATCCCTGCGTACAACGAGGAGAGCCGGTTACCGGGCATGCTCACCGAGGCAGTCGAGTACCTCGAGGGCGTACGAACAGCACACCGTTCACTCGCTTCCGCCGGTCCGTCATCGTCGTCGTCATCAAACGGAAACGGAAACGCGACGCAGAACGGCAAGTCGCAGAACGTCTCTCCACAGGCAGCGCTCCAAGCTACGCTCACCTCGTACGAGATCGTGATTGTGGACGACGGCTCGCGGGATAAGACGATTGCTGTTGCGCTTAAGCTGGCTCGCAAGTTGGGTCTGGCAGAGGGCAGCGGACGGGAGTTGCGCATCATCCAGTTGGAGAAGAACAGGGGTAAAGGCGGGGCGGTGCGACATGTGAGTTTCCTTGCTACTTGCCATCGATGCCCTGGGTTTTTCTCTTGTTCTTCATCCTGACCATCATGAGGGTTCTTTGCGTGTTTGTGCAGGGCGTTCTGCATTCGCGCGGCGCGCTCATCCTCTTTGCTGATGCCGACGGCGCGACGCGTTTCTCGGATCTTGGCATGCTCTGCGCGGAGATGGACCGCGTCCGTACTCCCACCGGTCACGGAGCCGTCTTGGGCAGTCGCGCCCATCTCGTAGGCAGCGAAGCCGTGGTCAAGGTGCGCGCGAGTCATGGCTCTGTTTCTCATTCACGTCGACTGCTTTCTTGGAATGCTGACGCGCTCTTTCCCTTTGGTCTCTGCACACAATGCGTGTACAATACAAACTTCACAGCGTTCCTTCGTTCGTAATTTCCTCATGCACAGCTTCCACCTCTTCCTCTCCCTCCTCCTCCGGCCCCCCTCCCCCGCGCGCTTGCTCCGCGCCTGGAACCGAGCACGCGCATCCTCACTCAAAACAGCCGCGCCGTTAGCCCAGCCCGAGATCCGGGACACCCAGTGCGGCTTCAAGCTGTTCACCCGCGCCACTGCTCAACATATCTTCCCACTCGCCCATATCGACCGCTGGATCTTTGACGTCGAGTTGCTCATGTTGGCCGAGATGGCGAGTGAGAGGACCTTACGCTCTGGCGCCGGCGCCGTGAAGCGACCTTCCTCCTCATCAACCATAAAGAGCAAGATCAACAGCTCTCCATCACTCGGGCAGATCCACTCCGAAGGCGAACAGGGCATCCTCCTTCGACTGCCCCTGCCCATCGCTGAGATCCCGGTCCACTGGGCAGAAGTGAGCGGGTCCAAGATCGAGCTGTTGAAAGACTCGATCGGGATGGCGCTTGATCTGCTCATCTTGCGCGCGAATTATGGGATCGGACGGTGGAGCCGGCCTGGGGTCGTTTCCGTAGAATGAAGCTCTCGCTCTGTCCGCGCCTTTTCTCGTTTCCTCGAGGGATGGACGGACGTGGACCATCATTGGAGGGTTAGCGAACGTCGGTGGCTGGGCGGCCCCTAGGCGCACGCGCGGCCAAGAATTGTCGAGATTCTCCGATCTGATGGACGAGCTCCCAGGGCCACGCCGCACGCACGGCATGGCCCAGAATCTCGTCGCAGGTCCGCACCTGTCGGCCCGCGCTGCGCTCGGAACAAACCTCAGTCACGATAACATCCTTACTCCGTCCGTCTCCCATTTCGTCTTCCATCATAATCCAACATCTTACGGGACGCTTTTTTTCTGCTGGCGCTGAGGATCACATTCATTGAAATCCATCTTTCACATATCTGGTCACCCCCCTCGCCGGCCGCCGCGCGCCGTCTGACAGATGCTGTCCGTGATAGATCGTATAGACCATGGGTCTTAATGTTGTGTTGTGAATTGGTGATGTTACATGTGGCGAGTCTGACTGCCCAGATCTGCGATTCCCCAGCGCCTGCAAGCCGAGGAAGTGAAAGATGTCAGTCCAACGCGGAGAGAAAGAGATAAAAGAAGGGATAAGGAAACGTACCCAACTGCTTGCATAGCCCTACTGTCCCCAGCCGCAATCTCATCATCCCTTAGCACAGTACTCAGCATCTCCCACGGATCCTTCCCCCCACCAAACTTCAACACGCCCGTCTTGAACAGCTCGCCCGCGTCCCGATCCAGCGGATCCCGCGCAAAGAGTCGAGCAAACACCTGGCTCGCGATCGCACGGTCGAACAGGTACGAGTAATACGTCGCCCCATAGCCGAACAAGTGCCCGAATTGCGTCTGCCAGCTGACGAGCGTATCCGGTGGTAAAGGAAGACTCTGGATATGACGCGTCAGATTGTCCAACTCGCGCGTCGAGTTGAACGAGGGCTCCGCCGCCGCGGGGGAATGGTACAGCTGGTCCAGCTTCGCGAGGAGGATCTGGTGTTGCGTGTCGAGGCTGTCGAGCGCTCGGGCGGCGCGGACGTGGGTTGCCAGGTGTTCGTATGGCAGGGGAGCGTCGGTGGCGTGGTGTCGTGCTACGAGCTCGACGACGGGGGGCGAGGCGAGGAAGTGTTCCATTAGGATGGAGGGGAGCTCTACGAAGTCGGTGGGACATCTTGTCCCGGATACGTTGTGGTACTGTGTTCTCCCGACCATCGCTTGAAGAGTGGTGGAATGATTCGGGGGGTAGGTCAGTACTCCACACACAGAGCGCTCCATTATATGATCATGTTCCCATGTCACACTCACAATGCATGGCATGCCCCATCTCGTGGAAGAGCGTCTCCACCTCCGACCAGTTCAGAAGACTCGGCCCGGCCTTCACGGTCGGTTTCGAGAAGTCACACACCAACACGATCGTAGGAATCTGATACATGCCCTCGTCCGTCCATGTCGCCTCCACAGTGGGCACCTCAAGCGGGGCCACATCTCCCGCATGGTCCCGCACATTCAACCTCCGTCCGTCCTCCAACCGGCCGTATCGGAAGTCATTCTCCGCATCGTCCTTGTCGGTCCGCCGGGAACATCGAACGGTGTAGTGGGCCGCGCTAGGCGGCTTGCCCGGGCGTGAGAACAAGTCGGCATAAATCGTCCCCACGACCCGATCCGCCCCTAGCTCGTTGCTCTCCTCCACCACTTCGAGCTTGTGTACGTCGGGCGACCAGACTTCGCCCGCTCGTACGGGGGCTGCGCGTAGTCGAATGCCGTAGATACGGGAGAAAAGCCGTGACAGACCGGCAAATACGCTGCCGACGCTAAAGTAGGATGAGATGGGTAGGGTGGGAGCTGTGAGGACTTCTTGTCGCATGTAGTGTTCCGCATAGAATTCGCGGTCCCACGCGTAAAACGAAGGTAGATCACCTCCGATGTGTCTCTTCTTGACTGTGCGCAGGGCGTCCAATATGGACTGCGCTCGTGGACGATGATGTTTCGCAAGTGTGGAGAGGAATTCTTCGACGTGTTCTGCTCACAGACAGTTCGGCCAAAGGTGAGCAAGAGCGAACCTCACAAGGGGTTTCACACACATGCGCTGAAGGAACCAGGAAAAGGAAACGTACCTGGTCTTCTCGCCATCTTATCCGCCAGCGTCATCTCCGCGTATGAAGCCTTGCCCGTGAGATGCGCCAACTCCGTTCGTGCCTTCAACAGCCTCTCCAACGTCCCAACCTGGTCACTGCTACCACTGTTCGCAGCCAAATAAGCCGCTTTCCGTGCCCGTCCGTCGGGCGCGAGTCGTGAGACACCCTGAAGCTCCCAACTATCCGCGGGCACGACCAACGTCGGCTCACCATCGTGATTATTGAACGTCCGCGAGTTCTTCTTCAGGGCGGACACGAGTGTCGGTGGAGCCCCCTTGAGCCAGCTGAGCTGTATCAACGCCGGTTCGCGCATATCCGACGCCGACCCGTTCCCGCCTTCGGACAAGAAAGATCGCCCAAGGACCAAGATCTCGTCGGAGAGTCGGACGAAGCGGTCGCGCGAGTCGTCGGGCAGATGTATGCCCGACCGTTCGAAATCGCGCAAGAAGACGTGGGCGACGGCCAATTCTTCCGGAGACATGCGCTCGACGAGCGATTGGTCCTTGAGCACCTTGGAGAGACAGAGGTACAGGCCCTGGTGGGTATTGAGCACGTTCATGTATCCGCACAGGTACTCGTACGCGTCGTTGGCCGCGCGCACCCAGGCGGGGTCCGGATGGGTGTTCCGCACAAGCTCGGCGCAGTCGATGACGCTGCAGAGCAGGTTCGACAGTCGGTCGAGGTTCCTGACCACTTTCGACATTTCCTCCGTCCCGTTTTCGGGAGCGGTCACGATGCGGTGGACGAGGAGCTGGGCGCGGAGGTGGGTCCGACGCGCCACTGTCAGGAATTCGTCTGGCGCAGAGAGGGAAGGGCAGAGGAAGAGACCTTCTGGGTTCAGGAGCGTCGAGCTCTTCCTCGTAGAGATGGCGACATTGGGACTGTCGAAGACAGCTTTCAGATCTCGGGCGTCAGCTTCGACCACGGCTGTACTGGACCGGAAGAGCGGCGGGGCTTGGAACTTGCCGGACACCCGTGCTCCAGGCGCGGGCCGATGCGGGCTGGAAGGGGGCGTGAGCAAGTCGTCCGCGGGTGTCGGGCGCTGGAGCGAGTCAGCATGTAACCTCCGCTCGCCTTGGGTAGGGTCTGCTGTAGAAGCATACGTCCGCCGCTGTTGCTGGCGGGGCGTCGGCTGCCGTGTCGCTGAGAGCAATCTGCCAACAGAAGCCGGCGCACCGATGCGAGACGAGGAGGTGGAAGCTGAGGACGAGGCCGAGGACGAGACGTGGCGAAGGATGTCGGCCAGACCTTGCTGTCTTCGTATCGCTGCACGCATTCCCGCTGCCATCTTTTGGGTTCTTCGTCGAGGTGGCACCCACTAAATGCTGCCGTATGCTTGGAAAAAGCTGCAAAAGCACACCTATTCTGTTTCGAGCGCTGAGGAGGGAGCAGGGAAGTCCGTGCAGGGTCCGCGGCAGGTGATGGTAGTGCAGTCAAGTATGGAGTGCTGGTGGAAACTTCCTGATCGCCTCTGATTCCCAGAGGCCAGAACCATCAACCAACTGCTAAAACTGCACCCTCGCCTTCAGGCGGACAAGGTGGGCGCGATCAATCACCGACGGGCGACGGGCTTCTCTTTGGGAAATTTTAGAGCTCTTTCGGCGTTTCCAAATATGAATCACCCCCACAGACACTTGTCACGCGGCTTGGGTCCGCCGTCCAGCGATGGTGCAAAGGACAGTGAATTGACAAGGGACAGAGCGAGCTGACGGGCATGCGTGCCTGAGGGACGCGCTTTGTTACATAGGGCAGCCACGAGCCTGTGGAGGCAGTGGTAAGAGGCAAAAGCGGGTGGCATCGCAAGAGAGCCGGGGGTCCGATGTCTGGAAGCCGAATGCATGCTCTTCTTGTTTGTTGGGTTTTTGAACTTGGGTACGCGATTATTTTCTGATATGTGCTCAGTGCCATCAGAGCTTGCCCGCGTTGATGCCCTGTGCAGACAGCTTCTGCTTCAGCTTGTCCCGAACGTGGTCGAGGAACTCGAAGGTGCTGTTCGAAGGGGGAGGAACACTGTCAGCATTTCCCTTCATTCCTAGCACAGCGCGAAGAAACTCATAACTCACAGAACGTAGTGTTCCCGCTTCATGTTCTTTCCGTGAATCGCAAGCGCAAGATCCTTGGTCATGATGTTGTCCTGGTCAATCAGCTCAACACATGAAGCCTCGAGCTCCCGCGCAAAGGTCTGCAGCTCCTCGTTACCATCGAGCTTGCCGCGGAACAGAAGTGCTCGGGTCCACTGCAGAGTTCCCAGCAGTAATTTCCCTCGTCAGCACAAGAGAAACGAATCGCAGCAAGCATATCGGATAAGCTAGCTAGGGCCTACTCACCGCGTAGATCGACGCGACAGAGTTCGTCGACGTCTCCCTCCCCTTCTGGTGCTCCCGGTAGTGACGCGTCACGGTACCGTGGGCCGCCTCAGCCTCGAGGACCTGACCATCGGGAGTCAGAAGCTCCGAGGTCATCATGCCAAGGGAGCCGAAGCCCTGGGCGACAATGTCCGACTGGACATCTCCATCTGCAGATAAGAACCAAAGCGCGCTGTGTTTAGCGCAACGTGCCCCTCCGCCGCATGATATCACATTTCCCACGCGTCCTCTCCTTCACTCACCGTAGTTCTTGCACGCCCACACGAATCCACCATCCGACTTAAGCGCCTGAGCCACCATGTCGTCAATAAGACGGTGCTCGTACCACACCCCTGCACTCTCAAAGTCCTTCCGGTACTCCGCCTCGTAGATTTCCTGGAAGACGTCCTTGAATTTGCCGTCATATGCCTTGAGGATGGTGTTCTTCGTTGACAGGTAGAGCGGCATCTTCTTCTCCAACGCGATCTTGAAGGATGCGTGCGCGAAGCCAGTGATGGACTCTCTGCAAAAAGGAAAACGCCCAACGCGCATGTTAAATGACGCGTCTGTTAGCGAAAGTGGGACATGTGCAAAGAATCTCGCAATCATGGCAAAACGTACGTGGTGTTGTACATGCCCATTCCAACTCCGCCACCCTCAGGGAAAGTGAAGATGTCCCATGTCTTAGCGTCCGAGCCGTCCTCGGGCGTGAAGGTCATGGTGAACTTGCCCTTACCAGGCGCGACAAAGTTCTGGCACCGGTACTGATCACCGAACGCGTGTCGACCGATGCAGATCGGCTTGGTCCAGCCGGGCACGGGCCGGGGGATCTTGTCAAGCACGATGGGCTCGCGGAAGACGGTGCCGCCGAGGATGTTCCGGATGGTGCCGTTGGGACTGAGCCACATCTTCTTGAGCTTGAACTCCTCGACGCGGGCCTCGTCGGGAGTGATCGTCGCGCACTTGGTGGCTACTTGGTACTTCTTCGTGGCCTCGGCAGCATCGACAGTGACTTGGTCGTCAGTCTGTAATAGAAGAGGACACAGCGCGGGCAAATCTTGTCAGCATGTTCGCTGTCGAGACGGTATTGTATAATTCCTCGATCAAGCAGACTAACCGCGTCACGGTTCTCGATGGACAAGTCGTAGTACTTGAGCTCGATATCGAGGAAAGGCAGGATGAGCTGCGGAGGATGAGACACGCCAGGCGTCAGAGAAGGAGCATACGCATACAGTCAAGGCGACAGAGAATACTCACTTCTTCCCTGATCTTCTTCCAGATTATGCGCTGATGGTCACAAATCAAGATGTCAAACGTGAGCAAGGACGACTACCCTTTGTCGATGGCCATTCCCAATGGATCAGGATCACCACTCACAGTCATCTCGTCGCCGTCCATCTCGACGACGGGGCTCTTAACTTTGATCTTCTGGCCGGCCATGGTGGAAGCAGCTCGGAGGGCGTAACGGAAGGAGGAAGAGGAGTAGGAAGACGAAGACGAAGCGGAGGCAGAGGCAGAGGCAGAGGCAAAGGCGGTGGAAGCAGCAGCTGGGTTGATGATAGCTCGAGCGAAGAGTGTGCGTGCGGCAGGCAAGGCTGGCATGTTACAGAGGGCGATGACGGTCCTTGGTCGGAAGGCGAGCCCTTTTTAAACAAAGACAAAGGAAAGCGACTTGCGGTGAGTTGTGCGATAGGATCGTGTCTGAGACGAGGAACAGAAGCAGAGTCAGCAAAGGGCCAAGGCGAGCTCGTTGGGGTCAGGTGTTCGGACATGGTTTTTTTTTTCCCTTCTTGGGACACCGGCATGTTGGGCGCACAGCCGGAAGTTGCCGAGCCCGAGATCGCATATGTACCGACACGCCGACACCTCATCGTATCGCTCATCTCATAACATCATTCGTTGCCTGATGCATCCCCTTATCTGCATGACCCATGCGCTCGCGAACTTCCCCATAGCATCGACAGCTCGAGTCGCGACCTCGAACTCTGGCAAATGGCAAGATGCCGCGCTCGCGTTGGAAAGTCTTCCACGTAGCCGTTCCTACCGCAAAAGCACCGTTGGCATCTTCCCGTTTCTGCTATCGTCGGACTTCGAGCGACGTGGGGGAAGGTGGGTAAGCAAGAAGCAGACTGTATGTGCGACCGAGCGCCTGATGCAAAGGCAGGTTGCGCTGACCTCTCGTTCGCAGATCGCAGCTCGCGCACAGCATGCTGGCCCGTCAGGTCGCGGTCAGCACTCGGTACTCGATGCCCACCGGTCCGCATCATCTGATATGTGGGGACGCGACGATTTGACCTCGTCCCTCGTCGGCGTTGAACTCAGCGCCGTTCGCAGCCGATGCAATTTACTGCGCCTGCGAACGAGCGGGACGGGACGGGAAGTCTTCGGACTGCGGACAGGCAGCAGTGAGCAGGCCGTGGACGGCGACGCACTCTCGCTGAATGCTGGACACGACGCTGAAGACGAGGCGGCGAGAACTGCGAGGGTGTATGTATGTTATACCACATGCCGTCATGTGGCCAGCGTCATGGTGTTGAGTGTTGTTCTTCTGGTGGGGCACTACTGGCGCACTGCCGTCTGCCACCCGTATTGACGCGGGTATCGTCTTTGGATCCGCAGGTGCTTACTTCCGGGACCACAGCGTCATTAGTGGCGGATATTGCACAGCTCTAACAACACGGCACAGTGTCCATCGTCTGTTTCTGGACGGACAGGGCGTGGGGAATCCTGAAGCGTGTGAAGCGGGAAGTTCGTATAAGAAGCAGTCGGGCCAAGTGCTAACCTGTCATCGCGTCTTCCCTTTTCCTTCTTACCACACAGCTCACTCTGATCCCACATTCACAGCACACTCCCACCCCTTCAAAACAGATCTCAACAATGAAGTTCACCGGTGTCGCCGCTATTCTCGCCCTCTCCGCCTCCATGGTCGTCGCGGACCCCATCGTTCGCGCTACTCCCGCACCCGTCAGGCGTCAGGGTGAGTTACCATCGTTGCGTGGCTGGCGCGCTCAAGCAGAAACGCTGACATCCCCTCTTTCTCTGATCGCAGACATGATTCCCACTGACCTTTCCAACATCAGCCCCAAGGACTTGAGCTCCAGTGCGTATTATGATGTTGACCGTGTGTCTCTGCCCGCACTTTGTGAGGAGATCCCTGCTCACCCACCATTGTCTCCGATCAGTCTTCGCCCAGGCCACATCCGCACTTAGCGCAGCTGCCAACAGCGGAGTTGACTCGAACCTCATCGCACAGGAGCGCTCCACTCTCGACCAGGCCTTCTCCTCTGCCTTCGCCGCTCTCTCCAGCGCCGGCGTCGGTGCCTCCACCGAGGCCTCCGACCTTGCCGCGGGTGCCTCGTCCTTCTTCAGCGAAGCCTCCACGCGCGCCAACAGCATCTTCTCCTCCCTCGGCGCCGAGGGTTCGTCCCTCGCCACTCAGTTGAGCTCTAGCTTCAGCGATGCCATCGCCTCCGCCAGCAAGACTGCCGCGTCTATTTCCAGCTCTGCCTCCGCGGCGGGCAACGCTGCAGGCCACGGGTACTCCTTCGACATGCCCGTCTCCCTGGCCCTTACGGGCGTTGCCGGTCTCATGGCCGCCGTCCTCGTCCTCTGAACGGATCAAACCGATGAACATCAACACCTTCGTTTTCTTCTCGTCCTCCCCATTTCAATGAACGATATCTTATCGGATACGCACACGCACACACTCGGAATGCAACCTCTGGAATAGAGAGTCTTTCTCGCCTACCTTTCAGCCACCTGGCACCTGCGTCCCTCTCAGACCTCAGTGCATACCTCTCCGTGCGGTCTGCGGAGCGGCTGATCGATGATGGGATTTGCGAGTCATGGAACTACTTGAAAGGACAGCAGGCTTTGTCTTCCTGCCTTCGGAGTCATCCGTCATCGTCCAGTACAGGTGTTCCTGCACTTGGGATGCTGATCGCTGATCGGTGTACCAGACCAGACCACCCCAGTAGCACGATCAGGACCTAGGGGCATTGTATCAATTTGTATGTGAAGCTCGAAGCTTGAAGCTTGAAGACAGGATCCAGGAAGCATACATATGCGTCTGTGGACTTACTTGTGCAATAATGTGCATGCATCTTTGCGTTACTCGATGCCTTGAGACATGTTGCGGAGCGCCGCTCAAATCTCGATGCAACCGCCCATGCAAGGGACCACACACAGGCAGGGCACAGGCCTCCCGCCTGCCTCCATGTTAGACCGCGTGCTTCCTGGTTGCGGGTTAGGTTCCGGCTAAATGATTGCAAAATAACCGGGCAGGAGATGGTGTGAGGGGGGCCACAGGATGGCTGAGCAGGGGCCAAGAGATGGCAGAGAACGGGCCAGTTGGTGGTTTCAAGTCTGAAAAAGACGAACACGAGGGCAAATGTATCCTTGCCACCAGCTTCCATCACCGCTCACACCTGCTCACCATGAGCTCCCACGCAGCGCATGCCGCGAGTAGACGTGGGCGCGACACTACCAGGCAGCTACTGCAGCTTCCCCAAACGCTACCCTTGCCTCCGCAGCAGCTTACAACCTTGCCCCTTTACAGCTCATTTCCACCGTTGCACTCATCTCCTCCGCCATCCGAGCTTCTCCCTTTTTCCAGCACCTTCCACCTCTTCACTTCCCATCCCCGACACATCCACGTCTTTGTTTTCCAAGCAGGAAACTTCACCACAGAAGCGGCGGCGCAGACAGCCCGCGAAGAGCGTGTCGACCCAGGAGAAGCACGTAACGACAAATGAAAGACCACAGCCTCTTCATTCTCGTCCTGATCCCCTCGGGCCTCTGGCCTCGCCTTCGATACCTCCATCCGGCGACGACGGGGAAGGCCTTTCGTTTGGGCCAACGGACTGCGACGACTTTGGCGACAGCTATCCATTTCCCGACCCTTCCCCAGCTCCCGACCTTTCCCCAGCAAAAATACAATGAACCAACCTCTGCTCAAACCTCGATGCAATACGCGAGCATGCTCTTTCACGAGCACACAGCGTACATGGCTCGCATTGATAGTCGTACTTGGATTGTGGAGGGGATGGTCAATGGCTTCACAGAGGCGAGTGCGAAGTGATGACGATCGTATCAAATCTTACTGATGCTTCGAGCTACTGACAAAAGAAATGATGTGTCTCTTGCCCTCTTCAGATTGGTCAATTCTACCACCTCACACTATATGAGGGAACAGGAACGACAGGATCGGAGGACATGGCCTCGTGCGATTGCACAGATGGGCGGCGTGGAATGCATTGCGTCCACAACGAGGCACTGTTGAAACATCGCGAGACATTCAAAGCCGAAATGCTTTTATCTCAGAGAAGTACGAACTTGATCCAATCTCAGACTGTGATACGCGCGTTCAAAGTGTCAGCAGAATGTTGACTTCATGTTTCTGTTCTGATTTGTAGTCAATCCTACCGCGATCCAGTTTGGAGCACACCTACGAGGTCGCCGAGCCTGGTTCTCCGTGCTCTCCACCAAGAGCACTATCGCGGCCAGCAGCCAAGACGGGAAGAGATGTGTTGTCTCCCTGGTCAACGTGCGCCTTTGGACATGCTCGGCCGCTCATTGCTCATCAGCTCCACAGCCAGCGGAAAGCTGCGTTCATCGGCAGCGTGCCCATGCCTTTTGGAACGAGACGACGGGATTAGGCAGCCAAGACGGTGTTGAAGATGATGAAGAGGCACTGGAGAATGATATCGGTCAGTGCTCAGTAGACGAGAACAGGACGATGCATTGGAAGTGCGCTGTGCGGTATGCGCACAGCCGCACGCGAATGACAGGCTGACAGGTTCAATCATGTTTTGTGTCGATCTCTAGATGATTTGGAACACATCGTTCGAGACATCAAGAGCCTACAAGCGCACGTCCAGGCTCGCCCGTGCTCCTATCGGCCTATCCCACCCCCACCGTTCTGCCGTCTCCCCTCCGAGCCGCTTGCTTCTCCAGTGGTACAGGGGCATCTTCTCCCGACCATTCTTCCGCTCGGTAAACACGCGCGTTGCGACTGCGGTCAAGCCAGTGCAAGCGGTGTTGCGGTGCGCATGAGACCTTGTAAGGTCTACTACAGCACCGGAACAGTGGCTAGAAGCATTGAGACCCAGGAGTGTAGCTGTAGAAGTGGTCCAGAAGGGAGAAGCATTGGACCTGACCTCTCGGAGTATGGGCTTTTCAATTGGAACAACTCCGTGGTTGTCGCGCACGAAGTGTTCAACTCTTACACCTCTCAACTTTCTGCGTCTCCAACCCCTTTCACAGCCTTCTGCTCTACCATACAGCATTTGTACGAGCAACACGCACCCGGCAAGGCCTCAAAGTTCCTCGCAAGGACAACATTCGTCAAACTTTACTTTGCGTTTGTCTCCCTTCAGCATCTCGACGTTTCCTTTTCCTGCTCCCTCTGTGGTCCTTCCCCGGCCATCGTCATTGCGGATGGAGTGGTGCTGGCGTACAGTGCCGCTCTCAAGCACGCCGATCTCTGCCCCCCCCCACAACGCCCGGGTCGGCAATCAATGATAAGGCTCGGAAGAGAACGATTGTTCCGTTTCTTCCTTCTGCTGCTGCTCGGACAGCAGCTCGATTGGTAGCGACTTCATTCGACGCCTCCAGCAGTGAGCAAGTTGAAGCCCTTCAACAGTTCACTTCCGCCATCGACGCATCGAGCTCCACCCCCTCCGCTTTGCGTCTCTGGGCTGGCCGTTTCAAGCAACTGCTCCTCGACATTTGCCTTACCACCAGCCTTCCCTCGATCTTCAAGATGGCGCTCCAGCAGGCGGTGCTTCAGTTTGCGGCAAGCGATGGAATTCTGCAGCTTTGTCGCCCTGTCTGCCAATCAACACTCTCCGATATCAGCACACTCACAATCACCACTTCCCCCCCGATGATCACTTCGCTCGACTATCTACAACGCTGGCTCGTCATTGTCCCTTCCTTGGCAATGTGTTTGTTTTACTTGCGCACAACAGAACGACCCTCATCGACACGGCGTGGGTCCAAAGCTTCCAACTCCTGATGGCCAGTACCAGTGATGCAATCGACTACCAGCTTGCCCTTCTCGATCCCCAACCCACGCCGCCCTCATCAACCATCCCACAGCAGACCAGCTACACGCACACCGGGACGCTGTACGGCGCGCCTCAGTGTCGAACCCGACCCAACTACCCGAGACTGGACGAGGGGAAGGATGGGAAGAAAGGAGAGAAGCAGGCGGCGATCGAGGGAAAGCAGGAGGGAGAGGTGCAATGCAGGAAGTTTTTACGATGAGTATGTCAAGCGGCAGCGTACGGGAGGGTTGATGGCTCTCTGGTGCACTCACTGCATCTGTGTTGGCTTTCATGTCATTCCGCAGGCAGAAGGTCGGAACGATGTGTTCTCCGCAATCTTTGCCCACTGGCCGTCTCCTCCATCTGTCATCGTTTACGACTTCGCCTGCCAGCTGGGACCTTACTCGTTGCGGCGGGAACCTGGGTTCTTCAAGAACACACTCTTTGTCGTCGACCAAATGCATGAGAAGGGGCATACGAATTGCTCGGCAGCCAGCAGGCTGTCTACATACATGCGAAATGATCCTCAGCTACAGCACCTATACTCTTCGGCAGCCGAGTGCGGGAACTCCGGACTGTCGAGAATCAAGAAGACGGTTTCCTATTGCAAGCAAGAGCATGCGGTCGCGCTGGTTCGGGTCTTTCTGTCGATTTGGAACCGGCGGCGGAAGCGAGTCTAGGCGACGGAACTGGAGCGGGCCGCGGAGGAAGAGGAAGGGATATCGCTGCGCGATTGGGTGTTGGAGCCGGATGTCGAAGCAGAAAGTCGTTGGATTGTGCTTGAAGCTCCGCGTTTTGTGCCAGTAGTTCTGCCTTCTCCGCCATCAACCTCTTGTTTGCCTCCATTTGTCGCGCCGCGTCCGCTCTCCCTGCCTCTCTGTAGCCGTGCATCGTCTTTGTGAACTCGTTCCGAAACGTTTGTGCCATTCCGCGCAATGCTGGCCGCGCAGCGTCGCATAGATTTGGGCTTACATAGACCACATCATCAACGCTGGCTTTGCCATTATCCAACGGCGCAAGAGCAATGACCACGGCCATGTCCGTACGTCTGGACAGCTTCGCGCCCTGAAAAGAGATAGAAGAGGGTTCAACAGTGCTCCTGCTCAGCATGGGATTCGAGAACAAATTCTGGAAGCTATACTGACCTGTTCAATCAGCCTCCATGCCCCTCTCTTCATAACCCTGATTCCTTTCGTCCGCATTGCTCTCGTACTTAAAATGCTTGAGCGCATATACATGCGACTGAGCCAGGTCCACTGTGGAAACGGGGCGGACATGAATTGAGCAAAAGAAGTCTTTTTGAGGCAGGCCAGCAACGAATCCATGACTGCACACACTCACGCCAAATCAGACGTTGCTCAAGCTCTGTGAGTTTCGGCTCCGCGCGTGGGTTGACGCGTGCCCTTTTCTTGCTCTGGGATTTGGGGGCAGCATCGTGCTCGTTCGATGATGCAGCTGAAAGGACGATGACAAAGGAGCCAGAAATATGGTAACATTTAATATTGACGAGCAGTGCGTGGATGTTCACAGTCTACTCACCAGAGATTGCGTCCAAATCAGCCTGTATGTTGCTCCCTCCCTGATTCTCATCCCCTCCAGAGCTTGAACCCTGGCTGCGCTGCGTGTCCGGAAGAATGAACGGTGAAGGGGGGTCGGATATCAGTTTCCGAGCGGTCGGTCGATATGTGGGCTGCTGCTGCTGCTTCGGCGGCCATCATAGCGGCAGCGAGAGCGGGCCCGGGGGATTCGACAGGGCCGAGAGCAGGCTCTACGCCAGCGTCAACAGCGCCAGCACTGGCAGCGGCAGCAAGAGCACCAGCAGGAGCAGCGCCGGCAGCAGGAGCAACGACAGGAGTGGCGCCGGCAGCACCGGCAGCGCCGAGAATGGCCGTGGCGACTGGACTGGGCACGCTGGCTGCAGCAGGATGGCTACCATCGGCAGGCGCAGGAGACGGCTGCTCCTGCTCGGCGCTGCTGTGATTCTTTTTTTTGCTGGAAGATGCTGCAGGAGGACGCGCACAGAGTGAGTAGATTGCACAATGTCCAGAGCGCGTGCGCAGCCTGTACTCACATTGTTTGGTCTTGTTGTGCAAGCAGGGCAGTGGGCACAACATCTTCGGATCGTTGGGGTCGAGGCAACCGCGTCTGCAGACCCGCACTGCTGTAAGGCAAAAGATCGGTAAGTTGTGCGCATCGAAGGGAGGGGATACTGGTGACTAACCCTTCTTCTTGCCTGTACTACTCATCTTGTCTTTCTGGCGTATGGACGGCGTGTGTGCTGCGCGAAATGGCTGTTCGGTGAGTGGCTTTGTTGTGATGTGACAGATCACAGATGCCACGAAGTGCCCGGCTCTTCGCCATCTCTTGGCCTCTGCTCAGCCATCTCGTGGCCCCCTTCACACCATCTCCTGCCCGGTTATTTTACAAGGTTTCAACCACGCCCTTACCGGTGGTTGCGATCGGTGCCTGGGCGTCTCGTTCCCTTCTCCCGTCTCCCGAGCCTCAGCGCCTCAGCGCCTCAGCCCTACATACAGTTATAACCCAGTCTCCTGCCGCACTGGGACAGGAAAGCAAGGACTGGCGACTGCACAAGCAAACTTGCAGCGGGAAAGCGAGCTGATTGGCCTCCTGGCGTCCAGGAACGCAGCAAGAACACAGAACAATTCGCACTCGCGAAGCAGCTTGACTCGGCTCCGTCGCAGCATGAGATACGGTGTGAGATGAGAGATTATTGAGGCTGGTGGGGAGCCACTTGCGGACGCTTGGTGCACCCCACCGCAGCATGCTGAAACATCGCATCGACCAGCAGTGTCTTATATTACCACCCCGACTACCGCACAAACCAAACGTTCAACGCACGGTATGGTCTGCTGGTGTGCTCGTCGCTCAGCGCTCAGCACTAGAGCGCTGCTTGAGCACTTCCTTGTTGGAAGTCTGCAGTGGGCACAAGTGCGGAACACGGAAGAGGCTACCAACTGGCCCGCACTGCATTTTTGGACGCTTGGAATAACGTTGATGTGTGTGGGACACAGCTATATAAAGACCTCAAATCGTCCCCCTCTTCAACGCTTCAACCTTGCTCACTTCCTCTTGACTTGCAATCGTTCCTCCGCCGTCACCCTTCTTCAGCATTTTGTAACGCAACCCACCCCCCACCCAAATCAGCAATCATGAAGTTCATCGGTGCCGCCGCTATTCTCGCCCTCTCCGCCTCCATGGCCGTCGCGGAGCCCATCGCTCGCGCCACTCCCGCTGCCGTCAAGCGTCAGGGTGAGTGAACTGGATACCAAGAAGCATGCTGAGGCGAATCCTAACTCACATTTTTCGCCCCTCTCGCAGCACTCCCTACCGACTTCAGCCAGTTCTCCGATGACCCCCAGGTCCTGAGCTCTTGTGAGTAATAAACATCAAAATAAGGGTCGGAAATAAAGTCCATTCAAATGCCTTCCATTCGTAAGTCCTTCGTTTTTCCTAACTGAACCCATTATTCTGCTGCCCCCTCCCTAATCCGTAGACTACGCCCAGGCCACGTCCGCCCTGGACCAAGCCGCCTCGGCCGGAGCCCCCTCCTCGCTCATCAGTGTCCAGCGCTCCTCCCTCGACGCCGTCTTCTCCACCGCCTTCGCGGCCCTCAGCTCGGCCTCTGCCAGCGGATTCACCAAGCCCACAGGCTCGTCTTCGAGCGCGTCGGCAACCAGCAGCAGCTCCAAGGGTTCCAACAGCGGCGGATCCCCCACGCTCTCCTTTGACATGCCCGTCTCGCTCGCCCTGACCGGTGTGGCTGGCCTTCTCGCTGCGGTCCTCGCCCTCTGAGCGCGAGACACATCTTCCTTCGCGCGGAACAAGCAACAGCCATTGCAAACCCGAGCTCCAAGCTCAGGCGGAACGCTTCTCACGGAATTGTAACGAACAATGATCTTTCTTTCGGTCTCTCAATCTCAATTTCTCCCTCTGTCCCCTTGTTCTTCACTCTCTTGCTCCACGCTCCATGTCTGGCAGTATTCTCAGCTCGAATCGAGGAAGGGGACAGAAAAGAGCTTAGGTGCGAAATGCTGAATGCGTGAAGATCGATGGGAGTGTGAGTAGTGAACTGAACAAGGTAAGATACACAAGGAACAGACAGAAGTGCGGAAAGAGAATCGAAATGAAGGACAGAGAACCGAAGAGGAGTGAATGCACGAATGCTGTGGACGGGGAATACCGGAAGAGGAGGAAGGAGGAAGGAGCCCGTATTGGGGGAGCATGCAGAAGGATTAGAGGGGCATGCCGCTATATGCACCGGGCGAGTTTGAAGGTAGGTACTGAGCCTGCTCGAGTTTGCCATCGTGCGTGTGGTGCAAGGAGGAAGGCGGCTCGTCCATACTCCGCTCTCTGACTGAGACTCCCAAATCCTCTTTGCCCGCCTAGTCTCCCCCCAACTCTTCCACTTCGCTCCAGTCCAAGCTCTCATCCGTCATAGAATGGCACACTTCTTCGACGACCCCTGCCCCTGCCGTCTCCGTCTCCACCTCGGCTTAAAAGCCTCCTTCAGCGCCGTCTCGAAGACCTCCTTGACCCCCCGGTTGTACTTCGAGCTGCATTCCACGTACTTCGCCGCTCCGATTTCGCGAGCTACGGCTGCGCCTTGTTCGGCGGAGATGGGTCGGGTGCCCTGGGCGGCGAGCATGGCTATCGAGTGGGCGTCTTCGCGTAGGTCGGTTTTGGTACCGACGAGCAGGATCGGAACGCCTTCGCAGAAGTGATTGACTTCTGGATACCACTGCGAATGGGGGCAGGGGGAAGGAAAAAGCAAGAGGATTGGGAAATGAGTGACGGTTTCGTTTGCCCCAAGGGACTGTGGGGAGGCGAATGGGCGACGCCAGATGCTTACCTTATCTTGTACGTTGGCCAGACTGACAGGGTAGTCGATGGCGAAGCAAATGAGGATCACGTCTGTCTCCGGATAGCTCAGCGGTCGTAGTCTGTCGTATTCCTCCTGTCCTGCCGTGTCCCATAGTGCGAGTTCTACCACCTTCCCTTGATATTGGACTTTTGGCACCTGACAGAGGTAATAGAGCGTGGGGTCGGCTTGCATATTAAGAGTGGCCCCTCGTGACGGAGAGGAGTGAGAAACTCACGTAGTTCTCGAATACCGTCGGCACGTAGTCTTCTGGAAATCTTTGTTCGCTGTAGACGATGAGGAGACATGTCTTGCCGCAGCCGCCGTCTCCAACAACGACGAGCTGCCAAGCGAAAGGGGGGAAGGCAGACGGGGCCGTGAGCGGGGGGCTACCGGACGAGACTTCACGGGAGATAGGCTGGATTAACTCACCTTCTTCTTGGCGTCGATATGTTGGAATTCTGCCATCAGGAGGGAACGCGGAGGTAGCAAGGAGAACCGGAGGGATTGGAAGCCGAATGTGGAATGGGAGGTTGCGCAGAAATGAGGCAAGGTGCTTTGAGGTGGACCCGTAAGGATGTAGGCGGGCGATGGGCTCTCTTGAGGACAGCAGCAGAGTGGAGACTGTATGTAGTATGTAACAACAGTCCGCTCGCTGCAGTCGGAGAGTAAAGCTGGCTGTGATGAGTGTTGTTCTACGCGATCTTGATCGGCACTGTCCACCCGTTTTGGGACCGTGAGGCGGGAGCGCGTCGTGTCACGTGAGTGAAGCCACGGATTTATGGAACGCCGTTTGCGCCAGACTTCGAGAAATCGAAAATCGAAAACTGAAGCTGGACACGACCACCTCACCACGACTCGTCCGTGGCTTCCATCGCCTCCCTGACCCCAAATTTCACGCCTGGCCATTATGAAAACAGTTCGGCTTCTCACTGCTGGTAACAGCTGCGCTGATGGCGCTCTTTCTCCTACGCTTGTGTGGTGACTCACTCTTGACCGCTGACCTCTAGCAGCGTTCTGTTTGTTTCCCTTACCAGTCACCACACTCCTGCAGCTCACACTTCCTTCAGATCCCACATCACAGACACAGGGACATGCCAATACGGTGAGCGGACGGCCCTGCTGCCTGTGCGCGTGCAACTAGATGGTGAGTTCATGCTCTATTGCTGGATCGGAGGAGCTTCATGCAGCAGCTGATGACTCGCCGCTACTCCACTCTCTCGTTCACTTCCCACAGATGCTTTCCTCTCTTGCGCACCCTTCTCGTTCTCTGCTGCGCTGCTCTTTCCTCCTCGTCCCTCTCATTCGGTGCTCCCCTTCTCACCCTCGGACGGTGTGTTGATGCGCTTCTCTGTCGCGGCTCGCGGTCCTCTTCCCGGCTCAGGAACCCCCTTTGTCTCTCTCGGAGGCGCTACCGCAATCTATGACCGCCTACAATGCGCTCAGCTAGTGCGCTCACGCTCATGAACGCTGGGTGCTGATCAGTACAGCGTTCTGATATGCCCCCTTAGCTGGACCATGAACTGATAATGCCAACCTTCCAACCTGATGCGATTACATAAGCAGCCGGCATTGAGTTCAAGACGAGAGCATTCATTGAGGTCAAGGAGCAGCAGCAGAGTTCTATGGCAACAAGTGAGCGGCTGTGCACAATGGGCGGCGCATGGAGGCATACAGGGAGAGTCCGTGCTTGGCCATGGGGGTGATGATCAGCTGCTGGTAGAGGCGGATGGGGTGGATTGCGACTTGCGGTACAAAGGAAGGAGAACTGACTTACCACCTCGTCCTTGAATGCATGGTCGCCGAGTCGTGTGCTTGATTCCGATCTGCCATACGAGGTAGATGGCGCGCTGGCTCAAGGAATGAAGAAGAAGAAAGAGGAAAGCGACGATGACATCCAGCATCGGCTTGCGACTGCGGAGATTGCTGCTTGTGAGGGGGTTGGAGGACTTGTAGGCCGTAGGGAGTCGTCCAAGTACGTATGCCTTTGCGTGGATGGCGCGCGCTATGTGATCATCTGTAGGAGTCTGTGTGAAGTGAGAGAGAGAGTAAGAGTGGCTGTGGGTGGGGGATGGAAAGGCAGGATCGCTGTTCATAGTCAGTATAAAGGAGTGAACAGCAATCGAGCGACATGCACCACACGAAGCGGATCAAAAAGAAGTCAGCGCGCGCACGCCAGAGCAGAGGAGAGCTGCTGAGATGGTTGCCATTGTGGTTTGATTGTGGATATACTTGTAAATGATGCTGCTGCTGCCTCTACGGGTCGTGGTGAGGTCGTCGAGCTCAGCTTCGATTTCTCGAAGTCTGGCGCAAACGGCGTTCCATACGGATTGCGCCCCGGCCCCTCAGCCGAAACAAACAAACAAAGGGCACAGGCCACAAGACACAGCGGCTGGCACAGCATTTCACAGGATTCCGACCTTCCCCGTCCTGATCATTCACGACGACCATCCTCACAGAAGACGAAGAACAGAAACGAAATGTCGAACGCATACTCTTACGGCCAGGGAGGCGCTGCTCCGGGCGGATATGGACAGTCTGGCGCTGCCCCGGGCGGATACGGCGGCGGAGGCGGCGGCGGCGGGGGAGGCGGTGGTGGCTACCCTCCGGCCCGAGCACCAGTTTTCAACAGGCAATCTGGCCCGCCGTACGTGTTGTCCCTCATCACCCATTAAGACAAGTGTGAAGCGCTGACTCCCCTTTTCCTTTTTGAATGGCATGAAGACCGGGCGCAAATCAACAGCTTTGGGGCTGGTTCGTCGCTGTGGATCGGGACGGAAGCGGAAACATATCCCCCATTGAACTGCAGCAGGCCCTTGTCAACGGCGACTGGACACCTTTTGACGTGAGTACACCAGGCGAGCTCGCAACTTCATGAGCTTTGTGTGAAGGGATGTGTTCTAACGGGTTGCCCTCTTTCGCCCTTCAACATCCGTAGTTGGACACTGTGAAGATGCTCAGTACGTCGCGCTCTATACCTGCATATCTGCGACAGTCTCAAAAGAAGCTCACAGTCTGCCCTTTCTCGATGTCCCCTCTCAACCACAGTGTCCATCTTCGACGTCGACCGCAGCGGACACATCACCTTCCAGGAATTCGAGGCGCTTTGGAAATACGTCCAAGATTGGCAAAACGTCTTCCGTCACTTCGACCACGACCGCTCGGGCTCCATCGACCAGGGCGAGCTACAGAATGCCCTGCGCAGCTTTGGATACAACCTGAACCCTCGTTTGCTCCATATGCTCGTCGCTAAGTACAGTGAGTCCCAACACAATCCACGTTCTGGTTCCCCTTTTGCCTTCCCCTACTCCTTGTCCCCTCCCTCTCAAACACCGAAGCCGGGCATCAAAGGGCTCGAAAGGGCTCAGATACGGCAGATGTCGCGTATCAGGCTTTGCTTCTTGCGCTTTGAGATACATTTTCTCTGAAAGCCACCCTTTTCCCTCTCCCTCCTGCTCCCCTTGGGTGGCCTCGGTTTTGGCGCTCAAATATTGGAAACATTGCAGTTAACCCCGATACCGCCTCCGGTTCAGCAGGCAGTTTGCAGCCTGCCCCAGGACGTGGCGGCCAGCCCACTATCAGCTTTGACGTGAGTACTCGCGGGTCGGACCTATATTATGAAGGTTATGCTGAGCGAACATGTGATCGTTCCTTGCCTACTTTTCCCCTCTTTGCACAAACGCAGCGGTAAGTCTGACACCATTCTAAGGGATGTATCCTTATCCGAAGCACGGGGTGCTGATACATTGCCTTGCCTTTGCCCGTCCTTCAGCTTCGTCCGGTGCTGTGTCACGTTGAAGACTCTCACTGAGAGCTTCCAGAAGTTCGACACCCAGCGCACCGGCTGGGCACAGATCTCCTACGACTCTTTCATCGTACGTCTCGCAGCGTCCCGGACTTGCTGTGCTTTCTCCTAACTCTGACCCAAACATCATCCCTCATCACTCTGCAGGAGACGTGCCTGTCGGCACCCTAAGGCAAGATCGACCCTGGGTAAGGTCTTTGGTACCTTCCCGGCTTCGACTTCGCTGCAACATATGACCGCTTTTTCTGTGGATACCGCTGATCTACGACGCATCTCTGGGACCCCGAGTCTGTTCCCTTTCGCTCTTCTGCTTTGCAATATGAAGTCTGTTTGTTTGTTGAACGATCACAGGATGTCGTCGGCGGGCACAAGAGCAGTTGAGGCAAACGAAGGAGGAATTGATGGGAAACTTAGTTGAATTGCAAAGTAGGGTTCAAAGATACATACATGAGAAGAAAGATTGAGCACTTTGACATGGTCGCGAGTTGTGTTCGTCGCTCGGGGTGATGGAAGCGGTGGAAAGCGAGTGAGCTCGACATGTGGCGATGAGTTCGGAAGGTGAAGAGGCCGAAGAGTGAAGAAGTTTGGAGGGTGAAGAAGTCGAGAATGAGGGCGAGGAAAGGCGAGGAGGTCGGAGGGGGAGGGGGTCGGACGGTGAGGTTGTGAGAACGAGGTCGGAACGGAAGGCGATGAGGTCGAGGGCGAAGAGATCGGAAGGCGAGGAAGTCGAAGAAGAGAAGAGTTTGAAGGGCGAAATGACTCGAAGGGAGGTCGTAGCGAGAAGGGAGGGGAGAGGAAGACAAGTCATGGTGATCAGTACGAGGGTCCGAAGTGGAAGAAGGTAAGGGAACCGAGAAAACTCACCCCTTACGGGTTCCACTCTTCTCTTCACCACCCTCAAAATAGGGGCCAGGGCGCATCAGAGCAAGCTCCGAATTGCCCAGCGGCGGGTGGATCATACAGAGAAGAGCGAACTAAGGGAAGCAAGAGCCCCCCCTTGGCCATGGTCCCCTGCCTCCAACCTCGTCCGCCACACTCCCCCTCCTCAGGTAATGGACCGCCGTCACCCACCAGACCTCCCGTCCCTCGGCCAACTTCGCAACCCATAGGCCCAATTACGTGCCAAGAACTGCTCGTTCCCTGCCCACGCTCGTCTCTTGCCCACCCCGGGACGCCGACCGCAAACCCCCCACACAGACACCTTCAACGGCCGCAATTACCTACCCAAGGCACCGCAACGACCGACGCCAAGCTCCAGCTCGCGGCGTACCGTCACCCTCGAAGACGCGACGGTGCCTTTGAGGAAGTAATGGATGCCGTTGAAGATGTCTGTGGTGTTGCGGTCGGGGGCGGGCGGGTAACGAGCGTGCTTGGCACGTGGCTGGGCTTGTGAGAGGTGAGGTTGGTCGAGGGACGCGAGGCTTGACGAATGGCGGAGGTCGATCACTAGAGAAGGGGAGTGTAGCGGACGAGGCTGGAGGAAAAAAAGGAAAAGATAAGTGGAAAAGGTGCTGTGGGAGAGAAGGGAAAGTGGGGACGAATCAGCGTCTGGGGGCCCTCCTTTTATGCCTTTTTCCCGGACGTTGGATGACCTGTTTTGACGGTGCTTCGGAAACAGAACCTTTGACTGTGTCGTGTTGTGAGCAGGATGGGGCTGGAGGCATCCCGCCACTGGACTGTATCAGTCGCTTCCGTACGATCTGATGAGGAGGGAACAGAGATGATGAGAGGAGGACACAGTGGGTTGAGGGTATCAGCAATCAGGAAGGCATTATTGCTACGAAGGTCAGCCATCAGGAAGGCATTATTGCTCGGAAGGATGATGGTTGATGATGGTTGGATCGACTCTTTCAGCCAGATTATTGCTGAGAAGGGCGAGTGCGGTGGCCAATGAGTATCTATGAGACACATCCATGTCAGTTTGCTCTATCTGATCAATCTGACAGCAGCATGTAGCGGTCAGAGATGCTTGTGAATGCTGGCCGGTGTGGGTAAGAACGAGGACACGTCAATGCGTGGTGGATGCGAGCATGGTCAGCTGTGCGCGCCTGGAATCCAGGGGACATCTTGCCGAACGCAGGACCGTGCTGACCATGTGTCTGTCCGCGCTGTCTCGACGCACAGAGTCAGAGAAATGAAGAATTGCCTGCTTGCATGGGAGAGAAGGAAGGAGATGGTCAATCGCGCGTGCTCGACGTGGAGGAAGACAGATACAAATCTCCTCCTCTTCACGCCACGACGCTGGGAGATCGACGCCACCGACCCTCACTTCGCCTTCAGATAGCTGCTGCTCTTGGGGCTGGGCTGAAAATGGTCAGTTCAGGCGGCCTCGCAGCAGCCTCTCGAGAAACGATGTCGATGCTGATCGCCGATCGAAAGGCAGTCCTTTCGTGTTTGCAGAGCGCTGAATCCTTATACCGACAGCGAGGCCATGGAGACCAAGGATGGTGGTTCTGGCCTTCGAGGTTTGTGAGGCGGCCAGTGGGAGTGCACACTCACTATGTACTGCACAGCCCTCCAAGCTCGGGAGGCCCGCCAACCAGATTTGTCCCACGCACAAGTGTTGCGGACGGCCTTGTTTCCCCGAATCCTGAGCGGTGATTCGGCGATTTAACAGTGCCAATCCCTGGTACACGTGACCCCACTTCCAGCTCGGCGGGGGGGCTTTGCCCCCCGGAACCCCCCCAACCAAAAGGACAGTCTTGTCCGTCTCCATTGCAATCATGTCTAATCCTGCCCGCTACGCGCTAACTCTAACCCGCATGGTGACTGTTATCCTAACTTAGCGACCAAGTCGAAAAAAGAGGAAAAAAGGGAAAAAAGAATGATCGAAATGGGAATCTAACCATAGACTTGTACAATGGCAAGCTGCATCACTGACCGCTGCACTATGAGGGAAAGTTGATGTCTGTCTCAATCTATTGCAATATCTGAACACGCTCAACGTGAGCGTACTAAAGATAGTAGTCAAATCGCGCCCGAGCGCGCCCCGATCGCGCTTAATCGCCGAACCTCCGGTTCGGGGCGGCTTGTCGCCGCCTTGTCGCTTCGGGGAAACAAGGCCCTCCTCCTTGTGCGGCTGTCGTGCGTCCTCGGCTGCGAGTACGCGAAAATGTGCTGTCGGACCGATAAGCGTGACGCGCGTCGCGTCACGCGGTCAGGTGGATGAAAAGTTGAGCACATCGCTCACCTTGCTCACCATCACCTGCCTCACCGACAGCTTGCGAATCGCAGCCATCGTATCCATTTGATACTTCTTTCTTCTCCCATCCCATCCCGCCCTTGATTGGGGTTATGAGGGTAAGGGGGGAGCAACTCTGTCAGTTGCTGGTCCCATCCCATCCTCCCCTTCCGGCCTGTCCAAAATTGGACCTCAGCTGACCGAGACCCCATTAGGGTCTTCCTATGCACGTGTATCATTACTGATCCACTTGGTGCACAAGATCACATGATCGTCGACGCAGTCAACGCCGAGGAGGGAAACTGCGGAACCAAGTCAGTGGCGCGGCGGTTTTATAGACGGGGGGTTTCATATTTCATCACCTGGACCACCTCAGCATTATTGATTATTGATTCCCTCCGTCCGGTCACCTCTTCCCTTCCCAGCCTCGACGACGCCGTTCCCTCTGCTCGCGATAGTACCGCTCCGAGCCACTGACAGGTGAGTTTGGTGATGCGATTCTCCTGAGTCCTGATGGAGGCAAGAAGGGCGCTGGGCGGAACGTTCGTAAACATGACGTACCAAGACGCCGCCGACGGGCACAAAAAAATCCATGTAATTGCTCACCTTCTCTTGCTCTCTCCGCCAGCCTGCTGCTTCCTGCTCCCTGCTCCCTGCTCCCTTGACCTCGCCTTCCTTCCTGCCCCTTCTCGCTCCCGTCCCGACCTCGTTACGCGTTCTCCGGCTTCCTCTAGAGAAACCATGCGGGGCAACTGGAGCGCCACCTTCACCTGGGCTCTGACCCTCACCAGCCTCGTCCTAGCGTCACCAACGAACAGCAAGTCCCACCCACGCCGTCTCCAAAGAAGAGATACCGCCTCCGTCTCCGTCGGTGACCAAGGCACCTTTGTCGGAAACGTCGTCGGCGATCAGGAACAATATTACGGGATTCCATTCGCCCAGCCTCCCACGGGTTCCAATCGCTTCAAGCAGCCTCAGCCGATTGAGGCTTACACGGGCGATGGGGTGCGGGATGCGACGAAGACGGGCCATGTATGCTGGCAGAACGCTTACAGCTACAAGGCCCCGGTCTTGGATGAGGATTGTCTCACTCTGAATGTCTACAAGCCCGCGTCTGCCACGAGCTCTTCGAAGCTTCCGGTCATGGTATGGGTGAGTGATTTTCGCAGAAATGATACAAATACCTTTCTTGTCGCCCCCTCCTTTCTGACGACGAAGAGCTTGCAGATTTTCGGTGGCGGGTGGCAAATAGGATCGTCGATCCTGAATTCGAACAACGCCACGGCCCTAATCGATGCCTCCATCGCCTCAAACCAACCCGTCATCTTCGTCTCGATCCAGTACCGGGTCGGCGTCTTCGGCTTCATCGGCGGTCAAGAAGCAGCCGCAGCTTCCAAAACCGGCGGCGTCGACCTGAACGCAGGCCTCTACGACCAGCGTCAAGCTCTGCGCTGGGTCCAGAAATATATTGGGTACTTTGGTGGGGACCCGGGCCGGGTTACTGCTTTTGGACAGTCGGCTGGTGCGGCGAGCGTGAGTGCGCAGATGATCGCCAACGGTGGTAAATTGGGAGGCTTGTTCTCTGGCGCGATCATGCAGAGCGGGAGTGCGGCCAATTATGCTCGGTATTACCCTGGCGACGTCCGGCCTCAGCAGATCTACACCGACCTCTTGGCCTCGGCCAACTGTCCTGACCTGGCCTGTCTGCAATCGATGGATGCCTCCGCGTTGAACACGGCCCAAAAGTCAGTTATCAGCAATTGGGTCAACGCCTTCGTACCCGTCATCGACCCGTTCTTCTACCCACTCCCGCCGAGCTTTGCCTTTGCAAGCGGCAAGGTCGCCGACGTCCCCTTCATTACAGGCACCACCCTCGACGAAGGGACCTTCACCGGGGGGAGCCAGAGGGTGGAGACCGATGACGACTTCAAGAGCTTCCTGGCCCTGCAATTCGGGAATTCATCTGCCTTTGGCGTCGATATGCTCTCTACCATGTACTCGTCCGACCCCGCCGATGGCTGCCCCTTCCGCACCGACCTCTTCGGCGTGCCCGCTTCGGATCCCCTGTTCAGTGCCCAGTACAAGCGCGCGGCGGCCGTAGTGACCGACCTGCTCTTCCTCGCTCCCAAGCGGATGCAACTCTACGGTGCGATGCAGAACTCGAACATCAAGAGCTCGAGTTGGAGCTACCTCTTCGCACAGCGCGGTGCCGCTACGAAAGCCTCGATGGGGATCGGACATGGCAGTGACGTGCCATACGTGTTCGCCAACCCACCTTTGAACAGTGCGGTGCCCGAATCGTCGGATGCCTTCGTCGTTTCGTCCCCAGAGGACGCGATCACCCAATTTGCGTCCGCGGACGACATCTCGTCGACCTCGAAGATGATGGTCGCTGCCTGGCTCGCGTTCGCCTACCGTCGGGACCCGAACACTGACGGCGTGCCCAACTGGCCGGCGTACGATGCGAAGAGCCTTTCTTCAATGCAGTTCATGGGCTCCAACACGACTGTCATTCCCGACACGTTCCGCAAGCCGCAAACGGATATGTTCCTGGCCAACCCTTTCACCTGGTGGATTTGATACCCCGCGCTGCTCTATTTGGGCCATTCTTCGTCTTCGCCTTCATTCTATCTCTCTCCTTCGCTTGGATCTCGTCTTGGATTGTACCCTTCCTACTTCACCTGCACATACATAGGACTCTTGTCTGCTGCGCGATCTCGCGCCCGTTCATCATCTTTAACTTGGGATCTCTACATTCATAGACCCACAACCCTCCAGGATCTTTCGTATAATTAGGTTATAACCATAGCTCTATCGTATCTATAGACAAGGAAGGCCAATCCCTTCTCTGCAACACGGACTCTATTGGATATCCCTGCTCGCCTGGTCTGGCCTGGTCCAGTTCCGCGCTCCGGTTTGAGGGAGTTATTGATGATTGAATATTGAGCGTCGAGTTCGGGGCGAGATGTGTGGCATCGAGGGTGAATCTTCCGATCGTCCATCCGTCTTAGTATGCGTGCCTGTTTTGCCAGGCCCCTCCTATACCCTCCCTCTAAAGACCCTTGTTGAACTCAAGAACCTCAACAGCCCTGCCCTCCTTATCCTTGACATCATGGAACCGACTCTCGAGCGCCGCCGGCCGAACGGTCGAGGTCTGGGGCGAGCTGGCCAAGGCCGGGGGCAAGAAGACGAGGAGCGAGGTCCCGATCAGGCCGAGGTCGGCTACTTTGGCCCACATGCCGCTGGCGGGTACGATGCGTTTGCGTTGGAGGTAGCTCAACATTAGGGGCGGTAGGATGAGCGTTGGGACTTGAATTGCGTGCGGGCACAAAAGTGAAAGAGATGAGTTTGGACGATCTTCTGGATAAAGGAAACCACGGGAATGCTGAGTATGAACTCACTGTTGGTTAGGATTCGAGAGGCGGCTGTCAGTCCAACAGCTCGGCGGCCTGCAGCGGCTGAATCGCCTATTTTGTGTCGTTCGCCGTCTTCGTCTCGGTAGTAGACTGGGATTCCCTCGACGAGTTCCTTCCAGCGCATGCAGCTCACTGTCAGTGCGAAAAAGGTTGAGAGGAAGAATCAGATGCTCATTCGGGCGTTCACTTGTTGCTTATGGCAGTTTGGGTGTCGGACTGCGTGCCTACTCACAGTTCACCACTCCAGCGGTTGCTACCGAAAAGAATGGTACCTGTAATATAACACAGCAGTGAGCGTTTGTCATGAATACTGGATCAGGTAGCAAGACGTACCAATCGACCGAGGACGAGCTTAGTGCCCTGACTGACTGGCAGGTGTGGAACACCGCGAGTCATGCCAATGGCTATGCCCAAAGCCGCCGAGGTGGCGCCCACATATGCCGTTCCGATCTCCGTCATCGTCAGGGGAGAGGTCGCGGGCGCATTGTTGTAGTTGACCAGGACGTTCAAGCTGATGATTTGAAGATGCGTAGAGGGTTAAGTCTGTGAATAACTTCCGACGAGGGCCCGGGATTATAAAACTAACCTTTGGTTGGCCCATTGCCAGAAGATCTGCGAGCGAGAGAGTTGCAGTTCATAAATTCAGCCTGAATGCGCGGAAGAATGGGTTGGAAAGGCTGAGATGATGGTGATAAGCTTACCGTGGACCGGAGGGTGTTGGCGCCGAGCATACCTGCAACAACGAGGAGATTGGTGGGGACAAAGGACGCCATGCGGAATGGCAGCGGAACAACATCTCCGCTGTATCAAAAGAGTTCAGGAATTCGCCCTGTCATCAAGGCCAGATACGATTGCGTATGTACCGAGCCACTCACGTGTCAGGATGGACCGAGCTCTGGACGAGTTGCTGTGCCTTCCAGTACTTCTCCGCCTGCTCTCGGCTGACGACGTACTGGCCCCTTCTGCGGTCTCGGGGGAACTGCGCCTCGGTATCGTCTACGAGCTTACGAGCGTCTACGAGTTTGCTGGTGCTGGCGAAGAGGGTGAGAGGGGATGTGACGCTGAAGAAGTGCTGGAGTCTGCCAGCTAGGGGGGGGGGGAAGAGAAACGGAAGGAAGAGTCAGCTTCCATATCATATGCGAGCGGTAGCCATGCGCTTGCCTCTCTTGGGCATGGCAAAAACGCACAGAACGTAGTCAAGTTGAATTTGTCCTTAGCTGAAGAGTGGGCATGGTTCGTTATGACAGAACAAAGAGAATAGGAAGGAGACTGTCAGGCCATGAGAATCGTGTCTACCTCGGTCAATATTTGCACTGACTGATATCGAAACTGGAGCCGTTTCCCTGCGCGGGCAACGCTGCGTCCTTGGAGGCCATCCTGATGGTCGTTGCAGGGTCGGAGTCGAGCTGGAGGTCGTGGTCCTGGCCTGGCCCATGCATGATGAACGTTTCGATGGGAGAGAAGATGGCATGCTCGGAGCCTTTCTCCGTCGAGTCTGTTGATAGACGGCTCCGGGTCTTCCCTTTCCCTGGCGGTCATCCCCTCATTAGCAGTCTCCTGAGTCTCAGGCCCGTCTCATTCCAGTAGTTCTTCCCACGCACCACACTCTTTCTTTGTCTTCTCTTACCACCATCAATCCAACGCGAGATCTACTGAACCAACGAGTTGTCAAGCCAGAGCATCAAAGAAACCTCCCGTCCAAACGGTGAGTGGCAGTGACTACGCCCTTCGGGTCACAGCCGACGTTGAGCTGACCTTAGCTCCGTCGTTTCACAACTGGTTATGAGCCCAGATACTCTCATTGACGACAACATGGAACAAGGCACGGAATCACGCAGCATCCCGGACACAGGCGCACGAGCGAACGTCGGAGCCGGCCGAGCCCATTCTCTGTCCGCCGCCGAGTACCAATCCTACGTTCGGATGCATGCGGCATTCCAAGGCATGAGCGTTGACGAGGCTCAGGCTCAGCTGAGCCCGTCTGGTCACTCTTCCTCCCAAGCTGGCACTCACATGCCCCCATCGGCCGAGCTCAATATTCAAGCCCGCCCCAACCTTTCGGCCCCGGCGTCTGCCGTCGATACGGAACGGTCGTACCGTCGCGGACCCCTCGAGACCCCGATGCGAAGCATTGGGACGGTGGTCAAGCTCCGGGGCGCCGAGAACTGGGGAACGTGGAAGGGAGCTGTCCTTCTCCTCATCCAGAATGTCGCGTTCGCTGAAGAGACACTCCTTGGCGAAATCACGGCCAGCGATCCCGAGTACTCATACGAGCTCGATGTGGCACTCGGCACACTCGTCTGGCAAAGTCTCTCGGAGCCGGTGGCCGCCAGCATCACCTCGTTCGTCACCGGCAAGACACGAGAGAAGCGTGGTTCGGCGATCTACGACAAGCTGCGGTCTCCCATCGAGCGCACCGACGAGGCTTCGCAGAACCAGGTCACCCGTGACTTGATGACCATCAAGCAGAACGGCGAGACCTGCGCGAAGCTCATCGCACGTCTGGACGGTCTCTACACTCGGGCGTACGGCGCTGAGATGATCCTTACGGACGGTCGAAAACGGGTTTACCTTCTGGACGCCTTGGACGCCAAGTACGGCCCCTTCGTCAGCACTCAGCACTCAATGGACTCCGGCGTCACTGGCCGTACCTTTGAGTCGGTTGTTCAGGCTTTGATCACTGAGGAGACTCGCCTTCACGGAGTGGAAGCGGCTGCGCAGCATGCGACTGCGCTCGCGGTCTTCCAGAATCAGAAGCCGGCCCGCGCCAAGGACAACAAGAAAGGCAAATACGGTCAGAACAGCCAGAAGAAGTCGCCCAACAATGACGTCAAATGCTTCCGATGCGACATCAAGGGGCACAGAGTGGCCGACTGCCCTTATCCCCCGCCCAGTGGTGGATCTGGTCAATAGGAAGAGGCAGGGGTGGCTCGCGCCTTGTGCGTTGGACCATCCCTGAAGCGCCGCCGCCGAATATGGGTGTTGGACTCGGGAGCCAGTCATCATATGACTCCCAACGAGTCCATACTCGTAAACATCGTGCGGCCGGCATCGATAGCGGCCGTCCAAGTTGCGGACGGATCGCTTCTCAAAGTCCATGGCAGTGGAAGCGTCAATCTCACTGTCTGGCACGGTCAATCCATCGAGACGGCACAGCTTTCCGATGTCTTGCTGGTTCCCGAGCTCAAGGTTTGCCTCCTCTCGGTACCGGCGTTGCAGCGACTGGGGCTCACAGTAACCTTCGGGAAGAAGGGTGCTACCATTGCTGATAAGAATGGAAATCTGCTGCATGCATCGACGGACACAGAGGCGGGTATCACCACAGTGGTGTCTGATATCAACAGTTCGAGCAGCCCGATTGCCATGGCGCTTCTCGGGCACCGGGTGAACGATGGATCGCGCCCTATTCACCTCGATGAGTCGGTCGGCTCAACCACAACAGAGTCGCAATCTGTCGCCGGCCAACGACAGGACGACATACCACAGCAGGTCGCACAGGGTGCGATTACGCCTCCTGCTGGCTCGTCCGACGGTCAAAAGAGACGTGCGCCCGAGGCAATCGGCGGCGTGCGCGGTCTCATCCTCAGATGGCATCGTCGACTTGGTCACCCAGGTCGCTTTGCCATGAGGTCCTTCGCGAAGGTCGCGGAGGTGGGGATCACCCCACAGCCGGTCTCGGCTTTCTTCAAGGACACGCAGGTTTGCGATACCTGTGTCGAAGCCAAGATGGCCAGGCTTCCGTTTTACAGCTCCACCAACCGGGCAACGAGTGCCCTGGATCTTGTTCACGCAGACCTGGTCGGACCGGTTCGTCCCACGGACACGGTCACCCCCGGCGCACCCCTCTACGTCCTCACCATAGTGGACGACTACTCGCGCAAATACTGGGCCATCCCACTGGTCCGCAAGTCGGACGCTTTCTCCCAGCTCAAGGTGTGGGCAAAGCGCGAGAGCGTGCAGCAGGAGCGAAGCGTCAAGAAGCTAAGGACGGACGGAGGCGGGGAGTTCGAGTCAAAGGCATGCGAGGAATGGTGCAATACAGAAGGCATTGCAAGGCAGCTCACGGCACCATACTCGAGCATGCAAAACGGAGTGGTCGAGCGAGCCAACAGAACACTGCAGGACAGGGCCCGCGCTATGCTCATGGCAGCCCGCGCGGACCTGGCTTGGTGGCCACTGGCGGTCACAGCAGCAGTGTACCAGCTCAATCGAACTCCGAACACCGCCATCGAGAACGACATGCCAGAGAGGAAGTGGACTGGCAAGGATCCGGATCTCTCGATGCTGCGGGTGTGGGGATGTGTGGCGTGGCTGAAAGTGCATCCCGCACAGCGGACTGCTGGCAAGACGTTGTCGGCTCGAGCTGTTCGCGGAATGTTCATCGGTTACTCCGACATCCACAAGGCGTGGCAAATCTGGACGCCAACCAACACCACCAAACCCATTCAATACTCCAGGGATGTGCGCTTCGATGAGGATCGCTTGTATTGGGACGAGCTACTCAGCAACATGAAGCATGGAGTAGCGGCGGAGCCAACAGAGGTTGCTTGGGAGCTGGTCGCAGGCGAGGAGCCTGTGGAGCAGGCACACGTTGAGGTAGGCGTTGAGGTCCAAAGATCGGTGGGAGCATCAGCTGCTGATACCACAGAGCAGCTTGTTTCTCCCCCAGGACAAGAGGAGGCAAGTGTGCCGGCCCCTACCATCACTCGCGCCCAGCCCTCGACTCCGGTTCAAGAACGGGCCAGGACAATCAGTCCCGACCCCTTCGAGCTCGAGCACCTCAATCTGGACGACATCTTCGCCTCCCCGGTGCAAGACGAGCGGCCCCCGCACGAGCTCCAGCTCATATGGGACACCCCCGAAGCGAGTCCAAACTTCCCCCGTCAAGTTCCCTTCGCCGCCAACTCGTTCGTGCCAGCACAGCCGGACGAAGCTGCTTTCGACGAGGACCGACCGGTCGAGGCGCTCAGCGAACGCGCTCTGCGCGCGGAGCGGAGGCATCTCGCCCGCATGGGCAAGGCCTCCGGCAACGTCGCATTAGCAATGTCCGCCTTTGCGTTCTCGGCATCGGGATCAGAGCAGCTGCGCACCAGCGCAGATGGCGTGGTGCTGGAACCGGCCACGCGCAAGGAGGCGCAGCGCCGTGGTGATTGGGCACAATGGGAAGCAGCTGAGATGGAGCAGCTCGCTGCTTTGGAGCAATTTGGTACATGCGTAGAGGTGGCGCTGCCGAAGGATCGGCAGGCAATTGGGTGCAGATGGGTTTACAAGTTGAAGCTGAATGAGGATGGGAACGCCGACAGGCACAAGGCTCGGCTAGTAGCTCAGGGATTTTCGCAGATCCCCGGCCAAGACTACACCGAGACCTTTGCGCCCACGGCACGACTCGACACGGTGCGGACCTTGCTCTCGATTGCAATCCAGTACAAGCTCCTCATCCACCAGCTCGACGTCGTGACGGCGTATCTCCAAGGCGACCTTGACGAGGAAATCTACATGCGCCAGCCACCCGGCTACGAGAAAAGCGATCGGGTGCTGAAGCTGCTGAAGCCCCTCTACGGACTGAAGCAGGCAGGCCGCGCATGGAACACAAAGCTTCACCATTCTTTGGCGTCTCGAGGATACAGCAGGTGCTTCTCGGAGAATTGCGTGTACTCTCGGAAACTCAAGAACGGGAGTCTCGTCATCATACTCATCTACGTCGACGACATTCTTGTTTTTGCTCCAGATCACACAACAATGAAACAGGAGAAGGCCTACCTCAAGTCCAAGTTCAAGGTCACCGACGGCGGCGAGGTTCGTCACTTCCTCGGCATCAAGATCGAGCGCGATTTTGAGGCAGGCACAGCGACACTCTCACAGACGGCATATATTGAAGCGGCTCTTGCTCGTTTTGGCCTCTCGAAGGAATTCGGTAGCAAGATGCCGACGCCTCCGAAGCTGCCGATGCGCGCAACGGAGCTTTCGGAGATCGATCCTGATTTGACGCGCGCATATGCGCAGCGTGTGGGGTGCCTCAAGTGGATAGCAGCAACAACTCGTGCCGACCTCATCTTCACGGCCAATGCCCTCGGCCGATTTCAGTCAGCACCCACCGAAGAGCACTTTGCGCTCACCACGCAAGCTTTTCGGTACCTGCGGAAGACGGCGGATCACAAGCTCACGTATCGCGCCGGCAGGAATCCTGACGCCCCGCTGGTCGGCTTTTTGCGATGCCGACTACGCGAACGATGTCGACACAAGGAGAAGCACGACGGGATTCGTCTACTACTTGTTCGGCAACCCGGTGACTTGGTCCTCTCGGCTTCAGCCCACGGTGGCTTTGAGCACCACTGAGGCCGAGTACATGGCCCTCTGCGAGGGATTGCGAGAAGGCCTTTGGATCAAAACACTCCTCGGCGAGCTCGGTCTCTGGCCCGGCGGTGCGGTCAAGCTTTTCACCGATAATGAAGGCTGCCGATCACTAGCGACCAACCCTCACGACCATCGACGGACGAAGCACATCGACGTGCTCTATCGCGCCCAAGGCTCAGCAACTATCTTCACTATGTAACTATGATAACTATATAGTTATAACTAATAGTGATAACTTGACTATACTTTGGGCGGCGAAGCCGCCTAGAAAAAATAGTAGCTATAACTTTTTCAGATCGGCGCGGAGTAACTAATAGTTGAAATAGTTATGAAAAAAATCGCACTTGGCTGATATAGCCGCTAGATAGTCACTATGTAGTAGCTCCAGCTACTCCTAGTCACATATAGTCGCTATTTCAGTTACTCATAGCCACATATAGTGACTATTTCACCCAAATGTAACTTTTTGTGTTGGACAGGGGCTGGCTGAGACAGCTGCTGGATAGTTACTATATAGTAGCTCCAGTCACTTATAGCCACATATAGTGACTATTTCGATCTCACTTCGTGCTGAACCAGTCACAGGTAGCTGCTGGAAGTAACTATAGTGGCTATTTCAGCGAAAAGCCAACCAAAATTTTGCATGGCTGAAATAGTAACTATTCGTTTTTATAGTAGCTATTTCTCACTTGACTATACTATTTCCCGGCGAGGTGACCACTCACTATAACTTGACTATACTATTTCGCAGAAAAGTGGTAACTCTAGTAGCTTGCCGAGCCTTGATCGCGCCGTTCGCGAGTCGGTGGAAATGGGGAAGCTCACGGTGGAGCGAGTGGACACGAAGGAGAATCCTTCGGACGTCTGCACGAAGCCGTTCACCGGTTCACGACTTCATGATGCACGATTACGATTACAGATCGAACCACCACCTGCAAACGGCGAGGGAGCAAATGCTCACGGTCACTGAGAGGTGGGAGTGTTGATAGACGGCTCCGGGTCTTCCCTTTCCCTGGCGGTCATCCCCTCATTAGCAGTCTCCTGAGTCTCAGGCCCGTCTCATTCCAGTAGTTCTTCCCACGCACCACACTCTTTCTTTGTCTTCTCTTACCACCATCAATCCAACGCGAGATCTACTGAACCAACGAGTTGTCAAGCCAGAGCATCAAAGAAACCTCCCGTCCAAACGGTGAGTGGCAGTGACTACGCCCTTCGGGTCACAGCCGACGTTGAGCTGACCTTAGCTCCGTCGTTTCACAACTGAGTCAAGGATCGGGCATAACGCATACGGCATAACAGAGTTACAGATCACGTGAGCGCGGCGCTATCTGCCGGATGCAGGCCCCCTTGGCACAAGCCAAAACCAATTTCTTTATCTTGCATGTTCCCGCCTTCTCCGACGCACTGGACCTGTGTCGGGGAGCGGCCCGTCCTTGTCGTCATAGCGCCAGCCGTCAAATGCAAAATACCTCAGTTTGATCAGCGATCATCGCCCTCATAAAATCTCTGCCGAGTGAGAGACGGGAGACCCAGCAGCGCCCAGCGGTCAGCGAGCGAGCCGTTCCCAGCAGCAGGGGGAGGGCAAGAGGGCATCGGCCATGGGCGTCGGGCGGTGGACCCAGCATGCTGCATGGCACCATCCAACATTTCCCAGCATCCTAGGCTTTTTACAGGGTTCAGACTTCAGCACTCTGGCTGTAGCGATAAAAAAGGGTCTGTAAAGGTAAAAGCAAGGTGAAGGAGAGGCGGGCAGAGCGCAGGGGCACAGTCACCGCGGATAACGCATTCATTTGTCGACCATTTCTTATTAGTAACAAATGGGGTCATTTGGGGCCCCCAGCCAAATGCTTTTCCGTCCTGCTTTCCAATGCTTTTTTTTCGAATGCTTCCACAAATGCGAGCATTTGTCAAGCTCAAAAAATGGTCGCGCAAATGACCGCCCTGTGTGTGCATCGGGTCACTGCCGCTCCATCCTCACCGCCTCACCGTTCCTGGCGGCGTCACCCGTTTGTCCGTCTGTGCGGACACCCGTCCGTCCTGGTGTCCTCAGGTTGCAGCCCCCTGTCCCTACAAGCCTGCACACGGGTGACTACATCCTCAGCTTGTCATCCATTCTCGTCACTCCTACGTAGAAATCGCGTTAAACGACGTTGTTGCGTCTTTTTTTTCACGATCACCTTGCTCCATTTTTGCTGCAGGGACGGTTCGGACTTAACATAAAAAAATTCCACGTGGGCTTCACTAACCATTCGCGGGGAGAAACGGCTGTTGCCAACCAGGGACGGTAGACAGCCGGTAACCAGCGGCATGCAAATGGACGGCTTTGAAATGCTCTGAGAAATGCTCGCATTTGGCTAAAAAATTCAAATGGGTCGATAAATGGTATCATTGGGACCCATTTTTCGCCTCCCAATGACCCCGTCTTCCCCGGTGAGTGCGACAGGAACGAGGCAAGCTCTAAAAATGGGCATTACAATGTCCCAGTAGGCGCATTACGAATGACGAACCCGGGCCCCATAACAAAGTGCTCGATGGCCGTGGTCCAAAGATGGAATCGACGCTGGTGAGATGAGAAACCACAAAGGGTGGGTTGTGGTCTGCGGGGGGTCGACAGCAAGTATAAATACTAGCTCTTGTGCACCCTCCCTGCCCGCCCGCGCTCCCACCCACGCACTCTCAGTCAAAGTCTCTACACCACTCACACTCATAGCTGGTCTATTTCTTTCAAACCAACAACTCCATCCTCAACCCAACCGCAAAAGCAAATAACAATATGATCGCCGCCGCCGCACGTCGCTCTTCCTCCTCGGCTTCCTCAGCCGCCGGTGCCCTCGCCGCCTTCCGTCGCAGCGTCCACACCTCCAAGGTCGCCGCTGCCACACCCACCAACCCCGCTGGTGGCGCATCAAGCCCCCTCGCCGCATCTGCGTCCAGCACCATTTCGCACCGTGGGTCCAACGCCGCCGCCCAGGCCGGCGCAGCCTCTGAGGAGAAGTTCTTCATCGAGGGCGACCGTGTCTTCTCCAAGAACCGGTGAGTTTTCTTATCTATTTGGTTGATGTCGTGCCCCTGCGCTGACTCATCTGTCACTCTCATTTCTTGAACAGCCGCTACTCAAGTCCCGTATCAACTCTCCAGGGTATGACCTCTATGTCTGCACAGCAGCAATAGGCGCATCCCTCCAGCGCCCACGCCCACCATTTGCTGGTCGACGCCCCTCAAGCCTTTTGCCTTCAACCACGCGGATGAAACTCTCTTCCCCCTTTTTGTTCTTTTACCCCCCATTTTAATCCCCCTCGATGCGTATCCCTCTTTCGAGCTCAGCTCCGCACGACTGGGTCCAACCCTTCCCTCAGCCCCTCGCCCATCGGATTCTTCGGCTGGCGGTAGCCATTCGTCTCGCTCGGCTTTTCGAGTGAGGTTTCGGTGGCACGCTACTGTTGGACTACCTTTTCGACCACTTCGGAACAGGACGTCCGCCCTCCATCCATCCGCCCATCCCCTTTCAGTACCCCCCTTTCCACCCTGTACTCTAATTGCACACGCCATACACATCCGACCGACCCGATCTCCCTCGGTGGAGCTGGATCACTCTCAGGATTTCCAAGGTTGTCGGACCTTCTACATTGGACCACTAGCGAATCCGAGGATATCCGGTTCCAGCTTGGCCTGTATCCCTTCCCTGTCATCCCTTTCTCGCTCACGACCCTGATACATACAGCCTTCATCATCTCGTCCTGTTCTCGAAATCAAGAAATTCCAAAGTCGAAGTTGTCCATTTTACACAGTCTTCCTCTCGACATCCTCAGTCATGCTCCTATGCCTGCATTCAGCGAGGAGTGAAAGCATAATGAAGTACAACACCTTCTATTTGATTGCTGCATTCTGACATGTCAAAGTGTGAGAACACATCTCAAGCTCGGAGCTCGAGCAACCATGCCGACTGCGGCTCCACACCCTTCCGATAGTACTCCTTGATCTCCCTGGCCATCGTAAAGCCATGGGACTCGTAGAAGGCCCGAGCCTCCGGGTTGGACGTCTGTACATGCAGATACACCGTCTGCACCGCATACCGATACCGCTTCAGAGTCGGCGATGAATCTGCCGTTGTCGCTGTCGCTGCGCCCTTGTTCTTTGTCCCCGCCGCCGCCGTCGCACCCCCATTCGCCTTGGCCTCCTTCTTCTTCTTCTCCTCCTCCTCCTCGGCAGTAAGCGGCACATGCACAGCAGGCTCCGGCAAGTTCTCCGCCGGCGTAGGAACCGTCTCCTTCACCGGTAAGGGAACGACGACCTCGCCCCCCACGATGGGCGGCGTTTGGGAGCCCGGTCGGACGACGGAGAGGAGGTTGCGGAGGAGCTCGGAGGCTAGGCCGCGGCGCCGGTAAGGGGCTAGGACGCCGAGGGTCATTAGGTAGATGTTGACTCCGCCGATTTCGGGGGCGTGGGTGGAGGCTTGTTCGTATCGCGCGGCCAGGAGGCCGACGGGGATGTCGTTGAACAGGCCTGTCATGGATCGCCGTCAGTAAATGTAAGAAATCGTCAATTATTCGGACACACCGCAGGAGAGGACGGGGAGAATCCTGGACGCACCTATTCTGCTGAGCGCGAGGTTGTCCGCCTTCAGAATATCCTTGTACCACTTCTCACTGTACCGCACGGGAAACAGGACGCTGTTCAGCTTGCGAACCTAACGAAATCAGAATACGATCCTCAGGTCAGCCCTTTAATCCATCCAAAGCCTTGCAAAAGCGCAGCTGCCTCATGGGCGAGGCATAGCACAGCACTCACCTGTCCGATGTTGTTCGGTGTCGGGGCCGTGAGAGAGACAGCGGACCGCTTCCGCTTGCTATTGGACTCGTTCGAGCTGCCGGTGAGCGGAGCTTGGACGGCATCGAGGCCGGAGCGCACGGCGGAGGCGATGGTGGAGGCGGCGGAGGAGACGGCGGCAGTCATCTCTGTTGATCCAAAGGTGTATGTATACTTCGAGGCGCACAGGCGCGTCGCGCTGTGAGGCGGGCGCGGTGTTGGCTTCGAGGAGCGGGGCGGGTGGAGATCTTGTTGCTATGCAGATGTCATGACCGCGGTACTTGGAAGTCTTGCACCATGTGGTTGAGACTCGAGACTCTGAAAAACTCGCGTGGAATTCTGGCGTGCGAAAATTTTTGACGGAGTGGGCAGCGGGAGCAGCACCTTCTCACAGCCGCCTCCAGCCAACGATTGCACCTCGACCCCATCCCCTCAAGACGGTAAGCGACTTCAAGGACACGGCAAGATGGGTTTCCGACACAACAACGTCCTACACAACAACCATTTCCGCAAGGACTGGCAGCGGCGGGTCAAGGTCTGGTTCGACCAGCCCGGAGCCAAGAAGCGCAGACGCAATGCCCGCGTGGCCAAGGCCACCTCTCTCGGCCTCAAGCCCACCAAGGCGCTCCGCCCCGCAGTCCGGTGCCCCACGTTGAAGTACAACACCAAGATCCGCGAGGGTCGGGGGTTCACCATTGACGAGGTCAAGGCGGCCGGGTTGGGCAAGAAGCAGGCTCGGTCGATTGGTATTCCCGTCGACCACCGCCGACGAAACAAGTCGGAGGAGAGCTTGAAGTTGAATGTGGAGCGCATCAAGGCGTACAAGGAGCGAATTGTTGTCCTCCCCGCCCGCTCCAAGCAGAACAAGTCCAAGGTATGTGTATCCACCCTTTTCGCTTTTGGGGGTTTCCGAGTTGGGGGCATCTGCTTACTCTTTCTCTTCTCCCTTCTTGCTTCCCCGCGACTCTTTCCTCTTCTATTCTTTTCCTCCTCACTCCCTCACAGAAGGTCGACCTTGCCAGCCTCAAGACCACCCGCAACGTCGCTGCCGCCTTCCCCCTCCCCGCCTCATCCACCCCCGAGGCACCCCGGGCAATCACCGCCGAGGAGAAGGAGGCCACCGCTTTCCTCACCCTCCGCACCATCCGGGCATCGCACCGCAGCGAAGGTGCACGGAAGCTCCGCGAGGCCAAGGTACGTTTAAATTCTTTCAGCATGTGCTCGATTCTGGTGATGGGGACGCTGTTGTTCGGGGGCGGATGGAATGGGAGGAGAGGCATGGAATGGGTTCCTGGAGACAGAACGTGACTATATGCGGTGTTGTATGGGCAGGGAGATGGATGGGTTATGCGGCCGCTCCCGTTATGCGGAGGAAGGAGGTGTGCATACAGCAGCACAGGCGGGCCAGTGAGGAGGGCGTCTTCTCTCAAGAGACGTGTCTTCAGCTGGGTCGCCACTGAAGCTTAGGAGGACAGGTGCAGGGCGAAAACGAGTGGATCGGCAGAGACAGCGTCCCGTCATCATAGCAGCATATCGTCACCGTCGAATGACTACTGACCCGCTCCCCCTTATCTCTGATTTCCTCAACCTACAGAAGGCCGAGGAGGAGGCCAACGCAAAGAAGTAAACGGCCAGTCGACCATGACCTGTGCCTTCAAACTTTCCGGGATCGTTCACCACCACGATATATGCTCACCATTCCAGAGCCAAGGTTGGGAGGAATCCTTCTCCCGTGTGCCTTTGTGCCCTGTCCAAGCACCAGCCGCTTTCCCTTCCCTTTACGCTCTCTGCATTGTACCTCATGCCCCTTTTCTCCATTTCGCAAGCCTTCCAATCCTACAGCCCCAACCCGGGCGCCGGGCGGTATCCATTCTCCCTGAAGCCATGCTGCTGGCTGCTGATCTGCAAGTTGTGAGCATGGCGAGTGCGGCACGTGACGCGCGACTTCTCGACAGCGAGGGCACGGACCGCCTCATCCCGTCACTTCCCCGAAATTTGGAAGGACCCAAGTTGATACACCTGAAGCTTGCCTGACCCAGTCCTCCCTCTTGCGCTCGTCTTGCACGATGGCAGCGCCGCAGATCCGGTCCAAGTACCAGCGCTACAAGCATGACACTGCCCAGCTCACCACCTGGCTCTGCCAAGCGGCCGTCCAGGCCGGCTACCCGCTCTCCGAATTCGTCCGCGTCGATGCGCCGACCATGACCGACAAGCAGCGGAAGCAGGCCCTCAAGAACTCCAAGAAGAAGGCCAAAGCGAAGGCGGCGAAGGGAGGCGCGGCCGAGCCTGGCGCGCAGGAAGCGCCGGCCTCGAAGGAGGAGGACGGCGCAGATGAGCCCGCCCAAGCTGCCGGCTCGCAGATCTTCGAGGGCAGCTACACGCTGAGCACGCAACAATACGTCGACATTGCCAAGTATCTTGCCGGCCAAGGCGTCCAGGTGTCGCGCGAGCTATTCGGTCTCCTCCGCCGCTGCGTCAACGACCGCGTGTCCGTGCTCAAGCGCTTCCTTGGTGACGAAGCTACGGAAACTTCAACCCGCAAGCATGCCTTCTTCATTACGGTTCTCCAAGAAGTGGCGGCGATCCTGCGGCCGGCTGCGCAAGCTGATGCACCGGCTGATACATCCGTTGATACCGCCACGAGCTTATTCGGCGTGCTAGAGGTCGAGGAGGCGACAGATCTGCCAGATGTGGAACTCCCGCCGCCGCCCAAACCCAAGTCGAGCGGTACCGTTGTCCAAAGGGCCTCGTTCGCATTGGCCGACAAGCAGGACGCCATTCTGCACGTGCTTACCTTCTTCGACGACGTCAACTCCTTTCGCGAGCACATTAAAGGTGTCTGGACACGGTATGGACAGCGAGAGGTCGATCTCATCACTGCGTCTTACGTCACCAATGTGGGCATCGAACTGCTCCGGGAGCAGTACAACGACGTGATGGCGAATCACTGGGACCATCTCGACGAGCCGGAGATGGCGATGGAGGGACACATCCGGAAGATGTTTGGTCTGGCGGATCATGTGCTGCAGATGCGCAACGGCAAGCGTCTCCGACCGCTGCCCCCGGAGTTGATTGACGATCGCACAGAGCAGCGGATCTGGCAGGACTTCATGTTGACGACGGTGTTATATATGGAGAATCAGGTCAATCTCCTTCATCGCACCGACGTCGTCTACTACGTCCCGGAGATGCAGCCGCTTCACGATGCGAATGCCAGCAAGCGGGACCTTCGTTTCCGCGACCGATGGACCCAGGACAAGCTTTGGCTCGATGAGTGCTTGTGGGAGGTCTATTTGATGGGGAAGATCCGTCTCGAAGACAGCGCAAGAGGAACTCGGCCCTTCAGGCTCTACGACTTTGACATCATCAGTCAAGAGCTCGCGACGGAGCTGTACCAAAAGCGATCGTACACTCTCTTCTCCACCATCTGTGCTCAATTACTGCTCGACACCAACCAAGTCCTCGGGCCCGACACCAAGCGCGCGACGAATGATCTTAAGGCGTTCTGCAAGGAGACGCTGGCGACCATTAAGGACTATCGAGCATCGGACCCTGCCAACAAGCCGAAGTACTTCACTCAGCAGTCTGCGGCCGACAATATCTGTGTTAAGCTCAAGTTCAAAGTCGAAGCGTTCGGTGACGATGTCGACATGTTGACGAGCGTGAAACGTCCTTACTACAAGGCTCACCACGTTCCCAATCACGATCGATACAGGTCGTTCCTGTGGGAGCGACACCCTGTGCTGTGTGGGATTCTGCTCTTCGAGCTGTCGACCCGGATGCGCGATCTCGGCCTTGGTGTAACCAACGCCTGGGGTCACACATGGGCGGCTCATCACCTGTACCATGCGGTCAAGTACCTGAATCGGCCGCTGGAGTGGCCTGACCAAGACTTGCTGGCCGACATCCACGGCAAGGAAGACATGTTCCGCGGCAGGATTCCCTCGACTCCGGAAGAGTCGTACGACAGTTTCCTGAAAGTTACGGGAGCGAGCCTGCGCCTGGTCAAGCAGCAGCGGGAGGAGCTCCACAACATCACTGCCCTCCTCAAGGACAAGAAGACGGTCAGGATCACGGAGGAGTCGGTCAAGGGCTCGAAGGGATTGACGAGTCGGACGCAGATTATGCGGATCTTCTATGAGCGCGCCCGAGGTCGGGACTGGGACGCCGCTGGAAAAAAGGCAACGGACCGACCGGAGCTTGTGAAGATCGACCTTGACTTGATCGCCAGCTTCCTTGCCGACATCGAGTGGCACAAGGCGAAAGGCCGCGATCGTCGGATGATCACGCAGAACAGCAGTTTGGCCGCCGAAGACTTCCGCGAGGGGTTCTTCAAGCTCTCGAGCCGGGTCGACTCGAAGACGTACTCGACCAGACAGCTGATGACGACGCTCGAGTGGGCCTTCCAGCAGGACATCCCTACCTTGCGATTCAACTACCTCGCCATGCACACGCGGAGCTATCGGGTGCTGAATAAGGTGCGCAGCCAGCTGATTCCCAACATGAAACTGCTCAGGGATCCCGCGTACCAAGTCCCCGACGAAGGCTCGATCAACGGTGGGTTGCCGTTCGTCGTCGAGGACATCTTCCAGGTCACCGCCATGTTGCAGTTGCACCCGGGTAAAGTCGGCCTTTCGCCCGTGTTGCACGAGTACCCGGAAAAGCTGATTTGGGATGCGGGCGAGACGATGCAGGCGTACTTGCAGCAGACGGGCGAGGGAGATGTGGAGACGCGGCGTCGGCCAGGCTGAACCAGGGGGGCGTTGAGATTGATGTATAGACGAGTCCCCCAATAATCCCCATTGTGTAACACTTCGACTTCTTGCTTTGCTTGCATTGCACTCTTGCATGATTCACTCATTACTCGTGTCAGCGCTTGTACATATGTTACGTTGAACAGCTTGAGCCGGCGCGAACTGCAACATGAGAGCATGAGATATGAGAGAGAAAAGATATTGTTCCGTTTCAAGAGGACAAGACGTAAGCGTAAAAGGGGAGTAAGTAGTGAGGCAGAGGAGGAGGGATGGGGAGCGAGGGGAAGGGAGACCAAGATATGTGGCAGGGGAAGCGAGAACAGAGTGAGTGAAAGAGAGGAAGGAGGGAGAACGAGCGCCGAGTTGATTCGAGAGAAGGAGCCGGATAAGTTTGCAAGATATGTATGGTACGGAGAGAGAGAGGGAAGGAACCAGACCTGTGGCGCAGAGCGACTACCGAGAGAGCCACATCGGCGTCGTTCCTTTGAGAGAAATGCTTGAGGGAAGAGAGCTGTGACGAGACTGAAACTGGGTTGGAGTTTCTCTGATGGATGCGGTCGTGTGTTTGGGGGAACCAGACACATTTGAAAGCCTCGAGAGGATCGATGGGCTTGTAGAGCCGCCTCGCCGCTGCGCTTGAGATGATCCTGGGTACTGTGTAGACGATTATTGGAAGTCGATGCTGAACCGCCGGCTGTCTCCGCCGCAATGCTTGCCTTGAAAATGACGATCCAGTCCGACCTGAAATGGCGTCGGATAGGTCTCGCTATGTGCCCTTTGTTTTTCCGGACCTGATCCGATGAACCCACTCCAAAGCGCCAATCATAGCACAACCAGCGCACCGCCCAGAACCGCAGCGACCGCCGAGAGGATCAGTGGGAAGTGGCGCTCCACCAGCGAATTCAATGTTGGACCCGAGGCACTGCTCTCCGAACTGCTCTGTTGGTTGGCGGCGTTGGTGTATCCTGGAATGGCATTGGGTTGTACGATGGTGCCTGCGATGGGAACCGGAGTTGGAATGGCACCCAACCTCGGGGGAGTGTAGCCGGAAATTGTCTGGAGCGTCGCTTGGGTTGTGATGACACCGCCTCCACCGCCCGCAGCCTGTAGTATTCCGGAATCGCGATACGTATCGGATTAGTTATCAGAGGGAGAGAACGGAGGGGAGAAGATCATTGGATCGTTGTCAGTTGATGTAATTTGGGAATGAGGTGCGCTGGGGTTCGGAGTAGTGATGAACTCACGCCAACGGGGACGAAGTCGTCGCTACCAGCATCAGCGGCGACAGGAGTACTGCGGGGGTGAGAGAAAGGATGTGAGGTCAAGGCTGCCCGATGAGTGGGAAGAGGAGGAGGATGTATGCTCACTACGCAGGTACGGTACCGTCAGCCGCGACTGTTCCGGTGTAGAGGTCCCCGCTGTGTTCAGAAAAGAGCAGATAAGGCGAGACATATGATCAGGCTGAGGTGCAATATCGATGAAGCGCAACGAAGGAAAGGAAAAGAACGTACTTGGCATCTGTTGATGTTGCGACGTCTCCTACGGCCTGTGCCTGTACCTGAACCTGGAGGGAGGCGAGGGCGAGGAGGAGCGCGGTGGCTGCGTAAAGGCTGTGTTGCATCGGGCGCATCGTTGCTTTGTAGCTGCGCGTGTTGATATGTCACGAGAGAAGGTGAAGGTGGGGTGCGATCGATCGATGATAACGGCGGCGTCGGTGTCGTTGTCGGTGTCGTTGAAGTCGGCGCCAAGAGCCAAGAGGGAAAGAGGAGCGATCGCACCCTCGGGTGGATTCAATTGCGTCTTGTTTTGGTAACAGCTCATTCTCAAAATTATGGAACGCCGTTTGGGTCACGGTGTTTGAGTCGAACACACGACCAACGAAACAGAAGTGCACAAAACACCACTTCGACCTTCTGAAATTTTACAGCCTGCCCCCATTGGTCTCCTTGCACACATCATCATCCACCCGATCACATACAGGCAAAACGAAGCCTGAACGAAAGCTGATGGTCGAGAGCGTCTGCCTCGAGTCCTATTATCCCGTTCTGCCCATTCTATCCCTGACAAGATGCTGAGGAAGATCAAATATGCGTCTTTGGCACGTCGCTGCTTCCTACTGCTCTAGCACGGCTGTGAGGACAGCTACGAAGCTGAAAATTGCTCTGATTACACTTGGAGAGTCTCCGACACGCGTCTTGCTTGTCTCTTGACTGTGAGAGTATTTGGTGAGTACTTCCTTCAGAATGGAAGGCGAGGTCCTTTCTGGTATGAGAGTCGGAGCCTTTTTGATTACCAATGGCAGCATGGAAATATTCAAGATAATAAACCTTCTAAAAATTTCTCAGCATCACGTGGTGAATAGCCACCCAATCGGCAACCCTCATCTCAGCTTCCTCACTCAGAATTATCACCTTGAAACAGGAGGACTTGGGGAGGACATGCTATCCTCAGGGAGGAAATAGTGGCCTGGAGTGAGGAGCCGGATGCTTGTGCTTGGGCACCTTCCAATTTTTGAGTTGTTTGCTACCATGAATACTGGTCAAATCAGTGTGTGAAGATGAGGCTATCACAAAGACCTGACGCTCGTCCCAGGAGCTCCCTCTACCCACAATCGCGTCTGAATCGCGCGCTTGGACATCGAGGTAGGTAGCGTAGACTTCTGCCTTGCAGATGAGCCTCTTCTCGCGTGTTTGCGATTACATCTTGTAGAGTAACCAGTCAGTTAAAGTCTGGGAAGGCAGTTTTGAGCGAGCTGAAGTGTTGTGTTTTCTGTTTCGTTGGTTGTGTGTCGACTGAATCACCGTGACCCAAACGGCGTTCCATACAAAATCGCATTTTCAACCAACCGCCGGCACGCCACGGAACTCCGATGCGTCCCTCTCCACCCTGCTTACACCCTCGCTCATCGCGCTCATCTCGAACCCGCGCCCGTCTATCTTCCAAAATCGAGCTCGGCTGCGGGCAGCGTTCGAATTGGCAATGCTGTGGAGGGAAGCAGGTAAGCAGCGGAACGTGCGTCGGGTACCTGCAATCTGGATTTGGTTCAAGAGGCAAGCAAGGTACAAGCAGGAGAAGGCTGCCTCGGTTGGAAAACTCAAGTACAAGCCACAGCATTATGCCGCTGTATGTACTACCACTTACATCTCACCGCTCACCTGTTTCGCCTCAGCGCCTCCCCGACATGCTCTCTGGCCGATCGCCGGCGGTTCAACGTGCTCATCAATCCTATCCGCGAGCGTCAAGTGCTAGTACCTGGTCCATTTCTCCGCTGATCTGTCTACCTTTCAGGGATTGCCGACCCAGCGCACACATATAAAGAGTCGATGATTGACCCTACCTACCGAACCCTCTCCCCTCTCACTCCTCCCTCTGTCCATCTCTTCATCCCCACTTGATCTGCTCCCTCCCGCTCCTATCCATCCTCAACACACACGAACCAAAACAATGCAGTTCTTCTCCACCCTCCTCGCCCTGGCCGCCATTGCCTCCTCCGCCTTGGCAGCCTCCAACGTCCCCTCAGAGACCAACTGCGGCGGCCGCGGCTACAGCTCAGACGACATCGCCATCGCCATCAACACTGCGGTGCGCGATGCCCAGAGCGGGAACTACCCGGACATGTGCTGGACAGGGTCCACACTCCACAGCTTCACATGGCTCACAGCTTCACATGGCTTCCATATCTAGTCTCTTTCCCTTATCTTTCTTCTCACACTCTTGCACGTGACTCTCCTCCACCTCCACTATTTTCCCACGTCACCTTTTTCCTCGCTCTCATCCTTTCCGCTGTCGAGCTCATCCTTGTACTTCTTTCCTTTTCCTCTTGTCGCAGAATACACACATCACTCACACTGCACTTTGCTCTTACAAGACTAGTCACACTACAGCTAGCATCTTGTACATGGTGATGAGAGTGGATCTCTCTTGCTGAGCGAACGACGCAGGCAAGACACCCACACGGCCACACGACACTGTCCTTTTTCCTTCCCTGAACTTCCCACCCGACTTTTTCCTCCCACCTTCACTCTCCTCATCCCTCGCTTGCAGCTTCTTTTTTTCTCAACCGAACTTTTTCTATTCCTACCTCGTCATCATGCCTGTCGCCCTCCATCTTACAGCCGTCGGCAGACAGCCCGAGTTCGACAAGAAGATCTTCCACTTCGCGCAGCCGGCCACCCTAGAGCTCGACGGGCATGTTCGCGGCACTCCTGTCCCCGGCCTCGACAACGCTATCTTCCCCTCGCTCGCATTGGCGATTGATCAGGCATACATCGACTTCGATGGCTCGTCATTCAAGTTGCGGTCCGTTCTTCACCACTCGGATCAAGTCTGCGTCAACGGCCATCTCCTCGGCGACGATCACCTTGAGTTGCACGATGACGACGTTCTCACATTCGGAGCATATCAGCGTCACAGTCACACCTTCGAGATTGACTGCACCGTTCGGGTGTCTATCATTCGCCTGCCGTCGCCTGTTCCGGTCGGCACAAACTGGGAGGGCATACGCGAGCTTGTTCATCACCTCCGAAGCATCACCGCGCCCCGATGTGCAATGCCGATGCCGGCGCCAATATACTCTCCGGGACCGCGTTTCGAGCCGACCTCTTCGACTCCTGCTTTTTCACATCCTCCCGCAACTCTGCCAGCTCTGTCCACTCCTATGGCATCACCTCCCAGACCTTCTCCGGCTTCCAACGATGTCAGCGACGCGGCAGCACCTTTGAGATCTGCAGCGGACCTCATACAATTAGCAGCCAGAACCTCGGTATCGACTTCGGTACTTGCACCTTCACGACCTTCAAGCTCTTCATCTGAGCACTTCCCCGCCACTCCGCCGCCGTGCACTTCCACCAGTTCCGATCAGGCAGCCTTCTCCTATGCCGCCCTGACTGCGACACGATCGCACTCTGCAGTCACTCCTGCGTCAACAAGAACTCTGCCACCCGCTGATCCGCTAGCATCCCTCCCACTATCACCTCCATCATCTTCTCTTTCGACAGTGGAGCACGGCGTTTCCAATTTCGGTGATCCCGTCTCTTCATCAGCGTCCTCGACGGAGTCGAATGCCACGATTCGACCGTCATCAGCTCCGTGGATCTCGCCCTTTCACGTGTCCGAGAGGCGTGGGTCATGCTGCGCTGTGACGCGCTGTGCGCTGTGGCCGACTCGGTGCCCGCGAGTCATGCCCTCCCCCAGCACCCCGAAGTCTCATCAACCCCCGTCGTCTGCAGTCCCGCTGTTCATTCGCCTAAGGCTCCACCTCAAGCGCTTGACTCTGTCAATCTAGCTTTGCACCGTGTCGGCGTTGCTCTTTTCGATTCGGTCGTGACTCGCCTCGATGGAGCTTCCTCCCGGACACACGAAGTTCAAGCAGGCGCGGTTGCTGGTTCCGATGGGCTTACAGGCTCCACTCCTGCGCTTTGTGGCACGCATCGCTTGAGCACGTATTGTAACTCCTCAAGGTCTCGATTCACTACGCCCCCCCCCTCCGCATTCTTCTTCTCCGTCGCCTCGATTTGCGACCGCTTCCTCTCCATCTACCTTCCGCCCTCCGCAAACCTCAACCGCTTTGCTCCTCTCCTCTGGGCTTCAGCTTCTTACCACCGCTTTGCATCACTTCCGGCCCGAATTCATCACCGACCCACCTCACATCGCCGCTTTCCGCCTTTCGACTCTGGCGTCGTGATACTCTCTGTTTCACCTTCTCGACGGGCGTTGTTTCGGCAGTCCGGGACTTTGGCTCTCCTTCGCCTTCCGTGCTATTTTTCCATTCCCTTCCAACTCGCATATCGACATACCCTACTTACCCTAATTCCGCACGCGTTCCTCATCTTCTTCTCCCTTGCTCCCTGCTTGCTACCCTGTTTTTGACACCACGACTCGGGACAGTCGTCTTTTCGTCGGTGGGGATGTGCTGGACAGGGTCCACACTCCACAGCTTCACATGGCTCACAGCTTCACATGGCTTCCATATCTAGTCTCTTTCCCTTATCTTTCTTCTCACACTCTTGCACGTGACTCTCCTCCACCTCCACTATTTTCCCACGTCACCTTTTTCCTCGCTCTCATCCTTTCCGCTGTCGAGCTCATCCTTGTACTTCTTTCCTTTTCCTCTTGTCGCAGAATACACACATCACTCACACTGCACTTTGCTCTTACAAGACTAGTCACACTACAGCTAGCATCTTGTACATGGTGATGAGAGTGGATCTCTCTTGCTGAGCGAACGACGCAGGCAAGACACCCACACGGCCACACGACACTGTCCTTTTCCTTCCCTGAACTTCCCACCCGACTTTTCCTCCCACCTTCACTCTCCTCATCCCTCGCTTGCAGCTTCTTTTTCTCAACCGAACTTTTCTATTCCTACCTCGTCATCATGCCTGTCGCCCTCCATCTTACAGCCGTCGGCAGACAGCCCGAGTTCGACAAGAAGATCTTCCACTTCGCGCAGCCGGCCACCCTAGAGCTCGACGGGCATGTTCGCGGCACTCCTGTCCCCGGCCTCGACAACGCTATCTTCCCCTCGCTCGCATTGGCGATTGATCAGGCATACATCGACTTCGATGGCTCGTCATTCAAGTTGCGGTCCGTTCTTCACCACTCGGATCAAGTCTGCGTCAACGGCCATCTCCTCGGCGACGATCACCTTGAGTTGCACGATGACGACGTTCTCACATTCGGAGCATATCAGCGTCACAGTCACACCTTCGAGATTGACTGCACCGTTCGGGTGTCTATCATTCGCCTGCCGTCGCCTGTTCCGGTCGGCACAAACTGGGAGGGCATACGCGAGCTTGTTCATCACCTCCGAAGCATCACCGCGCCCCGATGTGCAATGCCGATGCCGGCGCCAATATACTCTCCGGGACCGCGTTTCGAGCCGACCTCTTCGACTCCTGCTTTTTCACATCCTCCCGCAACTCTGCCAGCTCTGTCCACTCCTATGGCATCACCTCCCAGACCTTCTCCGGCTTCCAACGATGTCAGCGACGCGGCAGCACCTTTGAGATCTGCAGCGGACCTCATACAATTAGCAGCCAGAACCTCGGTATCGACTTCGGTACTTGCACCTTCACGACCTTCAAGCTCTTCATCTGAGCACTTCCCCGCCACTCCGCCGCCGTGCACTTCCACCAGTTCCGATCAGGCAGCCTTCTCCTATGCCGCCCTGACTGCGACACGATCGCACTCTGCAGTCACTCCTGCGTCAACAAGAACTCTGCCACCCGCTGATCCGCTAGCATCCCTCCCACTATCACCTCCATCATCTTCTCTTTCGACAGTGGAGCACGGCGTTTCCAATTTCGGTGATCCCGTCTCTTCATCAGCGTCCTCGACGGAGTCGAATGCCACGATTCGACCGTCATCAGCTCCGTGGATCTCGCCCTTTCACGTGTCCGAGAGGCGTGGGTCATGCTGCGCTGTGACGCGCTGTGCGCTGTGGCCGACTCGGTGCCCGCGAGTCATGCCCTCCCCCAGCACCCCGAAGTCTCATCAACCCCCGTCGTCTGCAGTCCCGCTGTTCATTCGCCTAAGGCTCCACCTCAAGCGCTTGACTCTGTCAGTCTAGCTTTGCACCGTGTCGGCGTTGCTCTTTTCGATTCGGTCGTGACTCGCCTCGATGGAGCTTCCTCCCGGACACACGAAGTTCAAGCAGGCGCGGTTGCTGGTTCCGATGGGCTTACAGGCTCCACTCCTGCGCTTTGTGGCACGCATCGCTTGAGCACGTATTGTAACTCCTCAAGGTCTCGATTCACTACGCCCCCTCCGCATTCTTCTTCTCCGTCGCCTCGATTTGCGACCGCTTCCTCTCCATCTACCTTCCGCCCTCCGCAAACCTCAACCGCTTTGCTCCTCTCCTCTGGGCTTCAGCTTCTTACCACCGCTTTGCATCACTTCCGGCCCGAATTCATCACCGACCCACCTCACATCGCCGCTTTCCGCCTTTCGACTCTGGCGTCGTGATACTCTCTGTTTCACCTTCTCGACGGGCGTTGTTTCGGCAGTCCGGGACTTTGGCTCTCCTTCGCCTTCCGTGCTATTTTCCATTCCCTTCCAACTCGCATATCGACATACCCTACTTACCCTAATTCCGCACGCGTTCCTCATCTTCTTCTCCCTTGCTCCCTGCTTGCTACCCTGTTTTTGACACCACGACTCGGGACAGTCGTCTTTTCGTCGGTGGGGATGTGCTGGACAGGGTCCACACTCCACAGCTTCACATGGCTCACAGCTTCACATGGCTTCCATATCTAGTCTCTTTCCCTTATCTTTCTTCTCACACTCTTGCACGTGACTCTCCTCCACCTCCACTATTTTCCCACGTCACCTTTTTTTTCTCGCTCTCATCCTTTCCGCTGTCGAGCTCATCCTTGTACTTCTTTCCTTTTCCTCTTGTCGCAGAATACACACATCACTCACACTGCACTTTGCTCTTACAAGACTAGTCACACTACAGCTAGCATCTTGTACAGGACAACTACCCGCACCAGTACTACGACGACCCTTCGGAGAACGTCAGCCTCTCGTGCGATGGAAACGGACCTTACTACGAGTTCCCGCTGTGAGTCTCTCCCCCGATACTCCAAGCCTTCTTCTCTTCCCTTTTCCAAAAACTCTGACCTTTTAGAATCCCGGTCTCAACAGCGTCACGAACGGCCCTTACTACTCGACAAAGTCCAACTACGTCAGCCCTGGCCCTGACCGCGTCGTCTACACCGGCAACGGGGTGTACTGCGCCTCCGTCTACCACTCCTCGCGAACTGCAAGCACCTTCGCCCAGTGCTCTGACAGCGGCTACTACTGAACGGCCCTTTTGTGTCTGAAGTAGGCAACGTCGAATGTCTCGAATCCAAACACTTTATTCTTATACATTCATAGAGCATCAGCGACCTCGACCGGGAGATTGTGGAGATGCACCGTGTGATCAAGACGGGCGGTGTGGTCTTCTACCGATCGGCAGGCAAGCGGCCCTGGTACAACCAGCGATTCGAGAAGGCTGGCTTCAAGGTCGAGGCTGTGCACATCCGCGAGACGGGCCAGCCTACGGACAATGTGAACATGTACGCGTCGTTCTACCGCGCGACGAAGATCTGATTCGCCCACTTCATCCTTCCCCCGACCCGGACCCATACCGCACCGCTTAGCATAACCCGGGACTACACCACCGGCTGTTCTTAAGTCTTCACAATAGTTGGGGCAAGTCTTCCCCAATGATTGGCCGCCTCGAGAGTCAAAGTCTTCCCGAAGGCGATCGCCGCATGGGGAAGACTTCCCAAATAGTTGACTCAAATACTTCCCCAAGACTTACCCAAATGCTTGGGCAATGGTTAGGTCAAGTCTTCTCAGGTGTCTGTCCCTATGAAACCCCACTTTCAGGATCTCCTCCTTTCACGATCACGCCCACAAATATGTATGCAGGAATCGATCGATGCGCGATGCGGTGAATGACTACTCATACATTATACATAACAAAAACAAGGATAGAGGAGAACTGAACCAGCCGGCACAGCGCGTTCGTGTCTGTTCGAGGGCTGTAAATGTAGGCGGGACGAGGACGGAGCGCAGAGGTGAGAGGGGGGAGGGGAAAAAATGTGCGAGAAAAGAGAAAATCTGCGCATGAGAACAGGGTGTGTGAAGAAAAATCAGCGGAGGCGAAGGGAAGAGGGAAGTCAGCAGTCAACGCCGGAGGAGAAGAGGACGAAGGCAAGCTGTGCTGACTGCCCTGGAAAAGAGAAGGATGAGTGAGTAGTCAGACGGCGGTGACGCGGTGTGAAAAAATCAGTGATAGTGTCAGTCAGATGGCGGATGCGGGTGCGGATGGGAGTGGGTGGGCTAGGGAAGAAGCTGGTGCTGCTGTGGGCGAGCGCAGGGAGGACACTGATGCTGGGGTGCTGATGCGCATGCGCATCCTATTGCCCGGGTGTACGGGATGGGGGATGAAGAATGGTGAGCGGAGGTCTGAGGCTGTGGAAGAAGGTCAGAGTGAGTGGGTGAGAAGGTGAAAATTCTCTAAGGCAGAAATTCTCGCAACGCCGGGTCGCGTCGTTTGGAGGAGGATCCTGGGTGTGGGGTGTGGGCTGCTGCTCGAACGTGCGATGATCAAAGAATGATCACTCTATCAAGGTCACGTGCCAGGGTTTTTCTGTGGGTGCGCTGGAGCGACGCCCGTATCGCCCTCGCCCCCAATTAATTCCACGTGGGAGCAAAACTAGATCACGTGACCCCACTTCCAGCTCGGCGGGGGGGCTTTGCCCCCCCGGAACCCCCCCAACCAAAAGGACAGTCTTGTCCGTCTCCATTGCTATCATGTTTAATCCTACCCGCTACGCGCTAACTCTAACCCGCAAAAAAAATGGTGACTGTTATCCTAACTTAGCGACCAAGTCGAAAAAAGAGGATAAAAGAGAAAAAAAATTGATCTTGAAGGGAATCTAACCTTAGACTTGCAGAATCACAAGCTGCATCACTAACCGCTGAACTATGAGGGAAAGTTGATGTTAAGTTCAATTTATTGCAATATATAAACACTCTTTACGTGAGCGTGCTAAAGATAGTAGTCAAATCGCGCTAACGCGCGTCCCGATCGCCGAATCACCGATGAAACGTGGCATTGAGGGCGAGGGCGATAAGGGCCCTCCGCTGGAGCGGCTCTTTGGGACGTCTTCCCGAACTATTTTACACCTTTCTCTTCCCGAACTCTCAGTCTGGACGTCTTCATGAAGCATTACATGCAGTAGAGTTGTTCCATACTTCAGTCATAAGCCTTCTCTGAGTTCCTCATCCCCACTATTCCGCAATCATTCCCCAACTCTTCCCCAAGTCTAAAGCCTCCAATACTTCAGAACCACTTGAGACCAGCCGGTGGTGTATACTCGTCTATTTCGATGCCCACTTCTCCTCTTTCCCCCGTTTCCTCCCCCCATTTTTTTTTGGCACGACCCTTGAGGCCCTGATTCCCTCCCGCCCTGTAGAACTGTACGAACTGATACACGTCCCTGAAGCAAAAGAAAAGATGTTTTAACGATGACAGCTCCCTCGACCGCCGGCGTGTCCGTCCTGATGGGGCATGTGGAGCTTGGACTTTGGAGGTGGAGGGCTGTGCACAGTGCAGTGGGTGTTGCACCTCCCACTGGCTGGCCGCGGACACAAACCTCGAAGGCAAGCACCATTACCATGGCCTCGCTGTTGGTTTAAGACGACCCAGGCAGCATCGACGTCGTTTCTCCAGAGGCTTTTGGGAGGCCGCCTGAACTTACCATCCACCTTAAACCCAACAGCATCTGCTATATCTGGAGGCGAAGTGAGGGTATGTGGTGTCGATCTTCCAGCGCTGTATAAGGGTGAGGAGGAGGAGGGGCCAGTGCACTCTCGAGCTCACGACCTTACTCTCCATGCACTTCCTGCAGGCCCTAACTTCCTTTGAATCCCTCTTCCCTCTTCCCTCTTCCCTCTTCCCTCTTCCCTCTTATTCACAGTCTTCCTCCGTCGGCCGACCCATCCTTCGAGGATGGCAGCGGAATGCGGTAGCAGGAGCCAGGGACTGAAAGACGAAGTGCTTGCTTCCAGTCACGACTTCGGGCGAACTTGTCTCGCGGCAGGGATTGTATGGGCCCAAGTTCCCACGAACGAGGACACCGATCAGAACGCTGCGCAACTTTGTCCATACTTTGTTGCGAAACGTCGAGCAAGACAAGAGCTTATTACATAGTACGAAAGGAGCTCAACGCCGGGGCATCAAGGGCGCTGAGATGTTGTCTCCAGCCGGCCCAAGCGTTGAATGCCTTGCAGTCATGGGTTCGCTCTATTTCGGATCGACGAGATGACACGGAACGGCGAGGTGAGCTCTGTACTGACCCCGATGGACGCTGATTGCTCGAAGACATATCTCACAGCTGCCTGACCCTTTCACCTCAGTCGCACGACCCTTCACCAAATCAGCAGTCAGGTCAGGCGAGCATGTCGATGTATAGCAAGTCCAACTGAGTCAGTTACCACCGGGGGCAAGCAGCCACCAGGACCTCAAACAACTTCTTCGAGCTGTGGTCAACGCAGCCTATCCACATCCTCTTGGTTCAGCAGCGGCTCGAGGCACCGGGAGTGGATCAGACTCGCCGTCATCTGCCGATGCTCTGGCGAGTCGCTGGCTGAGGTGGGACTCGGTGATCGAATCGCTCCAGAAGGCAGCCCTTAGGTCCAAGCCGGCACGAACCGCAGTCAATGGCGATGTCCTCCTCACGGCGAGGAAGCTCTCCGTCATACCATCAAACCCATCCTCGGACCCTCCAAAGTCGCCATCGAGCGAGACGATGACACAGGTCAGTCGTTTCCCTCTCAAGGTGGACGACGCAGGATCAAGACGGCTATGGCACACAGGCAGGGTGAGCCGATGTGACCCAGGCTCTGAACCTGCTCAACATTGGCGGCTCTGGGACGGGCGATACTTCGTTGGCGTGATCAGAACGAGTACGACCGATAACGGGCGCGAGTTGGCATGGTCGATCCGTCCTGGCCTTCTGTCGACGCAGGTTTCTTCCTCGATGCCAAGATTCAGTGCCGGATTCAGAAGAGGGAGCTGGCTGTCAAGGAGGGGGAACGGCTGAGGAAGGCTGTTGAGGCTTCCGCGGCGGGGCCTGCGTCGGGGTCGGGTACGAATGGACAGGCGTCGTCGTCTTCAGCCACAAGCACAACTGTCGCAACGAATGGAGGCGCATCCGCGGCATCAGCATCAGCATCGACATCAGCAACGCAATAGGGCGGAAGCGGCAGCGACAGATCGGCAATCTCTTTCTCCGTCCCCTCTCCTTCCATCTTTGCCCTTCAATCATCTATTGGTTTCGACTTTCACTACATATTCGTTTTCTTCCTCCAACTCTCTCTCGACCGTCGCTACAGGAACGACGGACAACGGTGCCCCCCTTCGCCTTCGAAATGCATGCATGGCTTTGCAACATCATCGCATCATCGGCTCTTGGAAGATCCTCTCTTCGAGTGTGTACAGAGGGGGAAGGTCACGAACATCTCATGCGTCGCGACAAAGGGAAGAGCAAAGCTGGGACAGAACGGGTTGCATGACGAGACAACATTAAGGAAGTCGAACGTCGTCGACGGGCTGCCATCAACGCAGGCCTCGACGCCACCGCCGAAATCGCCTCCTTTGACATCCTGGCCCGAATGCCTGAAGACCCCGTCTGTTCGGAATTCAGACGAAAGATGATACTGGGAGCCATGAAGATAGGAGGGAGATCAAAGGGATGACATTGCAGAGTCTAATGTAAAGCTACACTATGTTACATGGAGTCCCCTCCTCCTACCCACTTGGGGGGCTTGGCCGGGTTCGTATGACAAACCCATAACGAGCCCGACCAGCTGAAGTGGGTTTGTACGGAGGAGGGGTGGTGAGTAGAGCGCAGGAGAAGCCCCCCAGCCACTGCGCTCTGAGAATGAGAAACCCGAACCCAAAGACGACCCAGAGAAGGACTCACAGCGGCGAAGCGGACGAATCGGTCCCCGGATAGGGAGAATCCCTGACCTACCCTGACCGACCAATGAAACCCCCCTCGACCTCGAAGAGCTGGGCCAGTGTGCGATGGTGACGGATCTTGGTGTCTGCGCCATCGTATGAGACACACGAAGAAACCCGTCCGCAACACTGACTCCGATCTTGAGGTCTTGAAAGCAAGCCGGCCGCCCCGCCGCCTGAGCGCCCTCCTTCCGGGACCGATGTCGAGGTCGTCCGCTTCGCGGTCCGCTCTGAGTCGTGGGTGGCCCTCCTCTGGGTTTGAGGCTGTGGTGAAGGGTCAAGATGAGAGCCTGTCGAAGAAAAAGAAGTGGACGGATGTCCGGTGGCTGGTCTCAGAGGTCCATGACGGACATGAAGGAAGACCGAATGGGGTGGCCCCATGGTGCAAGGACCGATGAGGTATCGTTGATGCATGTGCGGATGAGTGTGCATCGATGTCGAGCAGCGACGGTGGAGGGGAGAGCCGGTGGTCCACGAGTGGAAGTGTCGACGTCGATGGTGGAGGGAGGCACCATAGGTGAGGGTGAAAGGGTGAAAGGGGGGAAGGGGGGAAGAGTGGAAGAGTGGAAGAGTGGAAGAGTGTTGACTGCAGCTGGTAGGTGATGAGAAGTGTATGTGACTCGGTGAGGATGACGAGGGTGAGGGAAAAAAGTGGGACGAAATGGTCTCCAGAGCGCCTGGTTATATACCTTCGTCGGCGGTCAGATTTCCTGTAGGAGAGTCATCAACAGAGGAACAGATGATGCTACAGATCAGCATAACAACGTCTGTTGCACACGGGAGAGAAGGAGAACATGACACTGACCTGATGCTTGGTGCGTTCCAGCACCTTCGCCACGCTGGTAGTGTTGGACGCTAGGGAGCCAAGCGGTCGAGTGCGCAACCTGTCGCGCTGTGTGATGGAGATGTCAGCGCATCGATGGAGTGCTGGCAATTGGCATGCATGAAAAATGTCGCATGTCTGGAAAGTGGGATCAGAATTCAGCAGGAATGAGGTGTGAACTATGAGGAGGACTAGGAAAGGAAGAATGAGAAGAGAAGCACAAGTGCACGATCCATTCGCTGGTTCAGCGCTTTCCGACCATCTCTGAAACTGCAGAAGAGAGCGGAGAGGTATGGTAGTGAGTATGTGTCGCCAAGTCATGCTTCAGAGGTGTCTGTGAGCTGAGGAGTGCGTTGGAGTCGAGCGGTCAAGAAGATCAGCCAGCCAGCGAGCTGCGACTCGTAATGAATAAAGATTAACGAACCTTGACCAGCGAGCTCGCCGGATAGCCTTGTGGTTGTGGCACGCAGCGTCGGTTGCTGTCGCCTGTCCGGAATGATACGTCGCCTGTCCGGAATGATACGTCGCCTGTCCGGAATGATACTGATGGCTGTGACCAGAACAAGAGGCAAAGGGAAGGGAATGGTTAGCACGATACAAGGAGCTCGACGGTAGCGAAGAGAGCATCGAGGATTGAGGCTTGAGGAGTTAGTGTGAGTCGCGAGCGCAATGGGAAATGTGAGGTAGACAGCGGATGGGACTGCTGCGTGAGCCAGGACGGCCAGGAATGGGGCCTCGAAGCTCGAAGGCTCAAATGCTCGAATGCTTCGAATGCTCGAAGCTTCAAAAGCGCGCTGTCAAGAAGCGTGCATAGGCCACGAGGCAGGCGGACGAAGGCAGCGCGACAGCGGGCCGGGAGAGCAGGGGCCAAAGAGGCGGTCCGAAAGGATTGTCGGATTTGTGGTTGTGGTTGTGTGTGTTAGCTGGCATTCCCGTTCTCGTCGCGCAGCTCTGCACCGTCTGGCATGCCGCAAAACCACTCGTCAGCGGCTCCAACCCATGATCGACACACAGCAGCGGTGCCCGGGATGGACTCGCTCCGTTTCTTACATCGGTCCAGGCTGCCCTTTACATAGCTGCCAGCTTGCGGAATGGCGATTGTCACCATCGTGACCGGTTCTTTGTCCTTCGGCACCTCGTTCCATCATGCATGTCAATCTTCTCAGTGGTCTCATACCTTCCAGTCATCCTCCCTCCAAACCCAGACAGCACCGATTGGAGGCAGATATGGATTTGCAGGAATTCCATTTACTTTTTATTGGTGGGTGGAAGTGCGTTAGATCATCAAAGGTTGGAAGGAGCCTATCTAAGCGGCACCAGCGAGGCCGGGAGCGGACGCGTTGCCAGAGGGAACGTCACCCTTGGCGCCCTCAGTTGCCTGTGAGAAGAGAAGCGTCGAAGGCTCGTCAATTTCGAGTGAATCTGAACTGCCGTGGAGTGGACGGCGAAGCAGTACTCACCTTGAAGGCCTGCTCGAAGTCCGCCTTGATGTCGTCAATGAACTCAATGCCGACGCTGACGCGGATGAGGTCCTTGGTGACACCCGAAGCGACCTGCTCCTCGTCGTTCAATTGCTGGTGGGTTGTGGAGGCAGGGTGGATGATAAGAGTCTTGGCGTCACCGACGTTGGCCAAGTTGGAGGCCAACTTGAGGGAGTCGACGAATGCGGAACCAGCCGCAGCGTCGCCCTTGATGCCGAACGAGAGCACACCACCGAAACCGCGCTTGAGGTACTTCTTGGCGACCTCGTGCGTCTCGTGCGAGGGCAGACCGGGGTAAGAAACCCATGACACGCGGGGGTTGGACTCGAGCCACTTTGCAAGGGCGAGCGCGTTCTCGGCGTGGCGCTGGGCACGGAGGGACAGAGTCTCGATACCCTGGAGGAGCTGGAAGGCACCGAAGGGGTTGAGGGCCGGCCCGAGGTCACGGAGGAGGACAACACGGACGTAGATGGCGAAGGTGACAGCGCCGAAGGTCTCCCAGAACTTGAGACCGTGGTAGCCGTCCGAAGGCTCAGTGAACTGAGGGAATCGGCCGCTCTTCTGCCAGTCGAACTCTGCAGAACAACAATGGAAGGGTAATCAGCCTCCAAGCCAGTAAAAGTCAGAAAGGAAGGACACGGCGCGTCATACTCACTGCCGGAGTCAACGACAACACCAGCAATGGTGGTACCGTGGCCGCCAATCCACTACAACCAGCGAAAAGACGCGTCAGCTCTGTGCGAGAAACCGGACGCAAGATGACCTGAAGTGCACGTACCTTGGTGGCGGAGTGGACAACAATGTCAGCACCGTGGTCGATGGGGCGGACGTAGTAGCCTGTAAGGAGGCAGAAGTGTCAGGAATCTCGACTTGAGTCTGAGGCAAGAAAATCGTGAACACTTACCACCAGCACCGAAGGTCTGCAATCGCGAAAAAAAACGCGTCGTGATAAAAGAAAAGCTCAGTATCCCGTACCGCCGCGAACGCAATGTTAAATTTCTAGCAAGCTCACGTTGTCAACACTAGAGGAGCGAAGCGAAAGGTTGGTGAGTCAAAAGGTCCCTTGCTAACGCGTGCATGTATCGGATACAATGGACAGCCGTACTCACACAAGGGGGATGCCGGCATCGTGGGCAACCTTGGCGATGGCCTGTGAACAGAGGAGGAACGTGATCAGCTTCTTTACGATGACTGTGCAGGCAGCACCGAGCTCCGTGATGCAATGGGCAGGCAAAAGCAGCTGCAAAACGCGTAACTGGTGCGCTTTTCTACCCTGGCCCGCCCAGCGCACCAAACAGGTAAATGCATGCGAATACTGACCTCAATGTCGATAACAGCGTACTTGGGGTTGGCAATGGACTCGATGTAGATGCACTTGGTCTTCTCGTCGATCTGATAAGGTGATGATGAAGACGCGACGCGTTCAGTGGATGTGCTTTAGACACGAGAGCTTCACAAAAGAGATACTCACAGCCTTGGCAAAGTCTGCGGGGTCGAGAGTCTTGACAAACTTGGTGGTGATGCCCCAGCGAGGGAAGAGGACCTTGAGCTGGTTGTACGAGCCACCGTAGAGGAACGACGACGAGACGATGTTGTCACCCTGGCCGGCGAGGGAGAGGAGAGCGAGGGCCTGAGCAGACTGTCCGGAGGCAGCGGCGACGGCAGCAACACCACCCTCAAGAGCGGCAATACGCTTCTCGAAGACGTCGTTGGTGGGGTTCATCAGACGCGAGTAGCTGTTTTGTGTGCGACAGAACTCGTGAGCATGTACTGCGAACAAAGACGCGTCTCAATGTTCAAAGCTCACATGTTGCCGAAGGCACGGAGACCGAAAAGGTCGGCACCGTGTGCGGAGTTGTTGAAGGTGAACGAGCTGTGGGGTGAACAGAGCATACAGCGGCATCAGCGAGCTGATACGACGCAATTCGATCAAATTTCAGGGCTTCAGAGGATACTCACGTTGTGGCGAAGATGGGCACGGCGCGGGCGTTGGAGCCCGGGTCAGGCTCCTGACCGGCGTGGAGCTATCAAACAGGAACAAGAACAGAGAGACGCGTTCGCATGTCAGTTAGGTGGACGGCGTGAGTCTGATGTCGAGGAGGCGATGCATACCTGGAGGGTGTCGAAGTTGGAAGCCATGGTGAAGATCCTAATTGAGTGGGAACAAGGTGCAGATGTGAGAAGGGATGATGGTGGGGGATGGATAGGATAGCACTCGGCCTTTCGCAAGAGAACCTCTCTTTATATACTCGCTCTGCAGAAGGAGGCTCGAGGCTCTGTCCCTGCCGGCCTCCCCCCCTTGGGACGATGGCGCCTGAGTGCACGCGAGGCGGCCGCCTTAGCCTGGCCTCATCTACGAGTGGAACCTGCATGTTACGCGAAGGGCTAATCCCGAGCATGAAACGTTCTCCGTTGCGCTCCCCGTCTGCTGCCTGGCGCCAGGCGGCCGAGCTGCTCGAAGAAGAGAAGAAGAAGGCGAACGATGTCGCTATATGTAGGGTGGTCCATGCTTTTGGATCGCCTTCTTCGTCCAAATGGCGTGCTCGCGTCGAGCTTCTCACACACACACGTGATACATTTCGGCCTTCAAATCACTCCAAGTGTCATTCATTGCGCAACGTCTGTATGTATGCGCCCGCTCCTCCTCCCACTGCGATGGAATATGTACAGGACTGGGCGCGGGCGAGAGGCAGCGAGAGTCGTGAAGGAGGCGCGGAGGTGGGCAACGGTGGACTTGTGCTTGCGGAATGGAAAGTTGACAGACGATGTTGCTGATGCGCTGATACGCAGCATTATCCTACATGCCGTGGGAGTTGGGGGCCTGTTGCTCCCCGCCAGCGAGCAGAGGACGAGATGGGTGAAGAAGAAGTGGGGGAAGGTGATCTGCGCCCGTCTTCTCCAATCTGGGTCCTGGACGTCGATGTACCGAGCGACAGAGATGCCACCGTCTTGAATGCATGAGGAAGCACGATCCGGTTGTAGATTATCTTCGACGCATTTACCAGCTCTTCCGGTCGAGGAGCTTGGCTGACCGAGTTGCAAAGGAGGGAAGGTAGTCGTTTGTGAGAGCCGGGTCGCCAAGCGTTGACTTCTCTCCCCTCGTCATGTTTCCAATTTGCGCTGCTCCGCTCAGGCAGTGTCCCCGCCGTCTTCGCGAAGAACCGGCCGCTGTGTGATGTACGAAGAAAAGTGGAACAATCGGCTGGAAGGGAAGAACAAGAAGGAAGCGATGCTGGAATAACGCAAGAGGGAGGGAGAGATGAATGAGCCATGTCTTCGTGAGCAGTCAGTGGTGTTGTGGCTGAGTGGACAGGGGAAGGAGCGATCAGCGGGAAGCAAAGGCTGGACACGGCTGTGACGAAAAAAGCAAGCGGCTGAGGCCCACTTCAAAGGTCTTGACTGGATGTGGCCCACCCAACATGCGCGCCGGGAGTGAGCATGCAAATGTGTGGTGTGTCTGTCCCGAGTCAGTGTGAGCGTTGTGGACTTGGTGCTTGGTCAAGTGGGAAAAGGAGAGGTGAGCGGTGCTGAGCAAATGAAACGGTATATATACTGCAGCTGCGACGCTGATCGGGTTTAATGGTTCCGTGGCAGCAGTGGTAGCTCATTGTGCTTATAGTTGGGCATGTGCCTTTTGACATAGCCTCTACCCCGAGACGCAACGGTCGCGAGTTCGATCCTCGCCGGAACCAGAAATTTATTTTGCACTCGCACCACTCACCAATTTATTCACCAACATATTCGACTTTTTTTTTTTTTGTCGCACACCCTTTCACCCTTGACACTTGACAGGCAAGCAGCATGCGCCTCCCCGTGGGTGGTCGTGGACCGAGCAAGGATGATGTCGCGCCAGCCGTTGAGCAAAGGGAGAACGTCGTGAAGTCAAATTGGTCGTGAAAAAGATCGCTGGCGGACAAGGAAGCGTTCGGTGGAGAATAGAGAGTTTTGAAGCAGGTATACTTGAGCGAGGAGACCCAACCCCCCTTCAATCGTCCTTGTCGCCGAACTCGAAGCCGGGGAGGACGAAGGGCGAGGCGTCTCGGCTCATGAGGCCGTGCAAGCCTGCGTACGTGGCCAGCGCAGCCACGACCAAGCTGAAGGCGCCGGCCGATCTCTGCAGACGCGGGGAGCTGGAGGTGGTGAAGGCTTCGACCATAAGGAGGAGGTAGACCAGGTCTGCATGAGGGGGACAATGTATATGGAGGGCATGTTAGCCACGCTTGGTACACATGCTGGCGCTCCACTTTTAGCTTACCAAGGAAGCTCATCATGATGACGATCATCAAGCTCGTTCGGAGACTGGCGAGCGTAAGGAGGACGGAGAGGATCAACCTGCAAGAGAAAGACGAGAGCACATAGGATGACAGGTCAGCTTGTCATCATGAAGGACGAGGGCCGGATGACAGAGACGCACCATCCACTGTAATAGACCCCCAAGCTGTTGCCAAACTGAGCGCCGGGGAGGGTGATAACATTGAACCAGGGGATCCAGAACAGCGCCAAGCTGATCCAGTACGCCCCATACAGCACGAAGAAAGTCGACCCCCACGTATTAGGCGAGCGACTGAGGCAAATAATACCACTCAGGATCATCGCCAGACCAAGCGCAAGCGCAACAGGCACGATCCCATTCGAGAACGAGATTCCACGCGTGTGCACGTTGATCAGGCCCCAGATCCACCACAGCGTCGCGAAGGCGAGCAGGCCGAGCGGGGCCGGGTTCACCGAGCGGCGGCGGTACTTGGGCATGGGCGAGTGGCGAGGCTCACGCGACTGTGACTCGCCTTCGGAGGGGTAGTGCATGGGTGCCTGTCTGGGAGGCTCGTACGAAGCTCCCCCCATCGCACCGGCGGAGGTGTGCGGGGCAGTGCCTGCAAGCTTGGGGCCTTCGGGGAGATGTGTAGTCATCTTGAGGATCGAGAGCGAATAACAAGTTCTGTGCTGTATAAGTTGAAGATGGGAGTGGGAGAAGACCGTTGGTATAGGTGGGAGGAAGACAAACAGAGGAGATGTCAGTGGAAGAGCGGAAGGGGAAAAAGAGGGTCAGCTTCCCTGGCCAGTATATGTATACCCTTCACTGAGCAAGCAGGCTCCGAAAGCCAGGCTCCGAAGAAGAGAGGGAGCCCCGCTTGGTTGAGGATGCATCACATCGATCGGAGATGAGACATGAGGGCATGAGGCATGCAAGATCGGAGAGGGTGAACCTTTGACAAGCAAGCAAGCACAAAAATGAGACAAGTGATTGCTTCCCGAGCGACAAGGAACCGAGCCTACACGCAGAACAGAAAAGCTGGGCAGACGCAAAAGGTGAATAGAACGTAACGAACCGATCAACCAGACCATTGGATTGTGGTAAGATCCACACCCTGATAAGGTCGAGAGAAGATGTCAGTTCAAGTTGCCACCCGCATGCGCTGCAGCCTGGTGGACGAGAAACACGTACCTCTTGAACCCTGTTCGCCGCGACGAAGAAACGAGCCCGGAAATGTGTCAGCGATCTGCGTCGGGGGAAGCAACACGAGCAAAATCGGTGGCAACTCACATCTCCCACAGTGGCGACATCTCCCGAAGCTTGTTCACGACCTTGACAATCTTCTCGCTTACATAGTCGATCTCCTCCTCCGTCGTGAAGCGGCCGATACCGAAGCGCAGACTGGAGTGCGCATTCTCGTCGTCTAACCCAAGCGCACGCAGCACGTAGCTTGGCTCGAGAGAGGCCGATGTGCACGCTGAGCCGGACGAGAGCGCGACGTCCTTGAGAGCCATGAGGAGAGACTCGCCTTCGACGTACTGGAAGGTGAGGTTGGTGCAGCCGGGGTACCGGCGGTCGGGGTCACCGTTGAAGAGGACATGGGTCATTTGAGAGGTGACCGCATCCGTGAGACGCTTGGCCAGGCGGGAGACGTGCGCGTGGTCATACTGCAGAGATGGAGAAGAGTGTCAATATACCGAACGTTTCGATGTGGCCTTGGAAGGATGGAGGAAAGGGACCATGCGCCTCTGTACCCCTGCATAGAACGTCCTTGAGCCCCAGCTTACTGGAGCTCTCTCGTGAAAGGACCCAGCACTTGTGCTGGGCGAGAAGATTATGTGAAGCAGTGTTTCGTCCCAGGCAAAGCAAACCCCCTTCCCATCTCGACCAAAAAAAGAAAATGAAGGAGGCAAAAACTCACCGCCATCTCCTGCTTCGCCAGCCGCGCCGCCTCACCCATGCCGACGACGAGGTGAGGTGCCAATGTACCGCTCCGAAGTCCGCGCTCCTGACCACCTCCGTTGATGATGGGGTCAAGTCTGACACGCGGCCGTCTCCGGACGTAGCAGACTCCGATACCCTTAGGCCCGTACAGCTTGTGACTCGACAGACTCATGAGATCAATGCCCAGCTCGTTGACGTCGAGCTCAATCTTGCCCGCGGCCTGCGCTGCGTCGGTGTGGAAGAAGGGCTTGCTGTTCTTGCCGCCACAGATCTCGGCACCCTTTGTTCGGAGAAGCTCGGCGATCTCCTTCATGGGCTGGATCACACCGATCTCGTTGTTGACCGTCATGATCGAGACGACGGATGTGGTGGGCCGCAGTGCTGCCTCGAGGTCCTTGAGGTCGATCAGGCCGTTGCTGCCGACGGGGAGGTAGGTAACTTCGAACCCTTCCTCGGTGAGACGTCGGCAGGAGTCCAGAACACACTTGTGCTCCGTCTGTGTGGTGATGATGTGGTTCTTCTTGCCCTTGTAGAATCGTGCGACACCCTTGATCGACATGTTGTTGGACTCCGTCGCACCCGAGGTGAAGATGATCTCCTTGGGGTCGGCACCGACAAGGTCGGCTATGTGCTTGCGAGCCTCCTCGACTGCGGCTTCGGACTCCCACCCGTATGCGTGCGTGCGAGAGTGGGGGTTACCGTACTGATTTGTCATAAAGGGCATCATGGCGTCCAGGACGCGAGGGTCAAGAGGAGTGGTTGCCTGGGCGTCGAGGTAAATAGGTCGGTTGGCATTGGCCATCTTCGGCATAGAAGTAAAGACATCGTTAAGGACTGTCAAGGAAATATCATACATATCATGTCAGGAAATTCGCGTGATGACAAATGAGAAGGAGACGAGTCGCAAACTCACCTTTGCCACTTCCTCCTGCGCTGCCTCGACCACTGCCGGCGCCCGGGCGCTCGACATCAAGGACGGTGGCCATCTGGGCTGGCGAAGTTGGGTTGGCATATGCGCGCCGTTGCTGTTGGAGGTTGAGAGCACTGGACTCGCGCGCTCTTTGGTCGGATCGGACCAGAGGAGTGGCGGCAGCAGCACCGAGCGAAGCTGAGGTCGATACCGCTGACTTGGACACGGAGTGGGATGCGGAGGCGGCGACGCGCGCGACTGACGAGCGCATAGACGTCAACATGTTGTGGTTCGTGAGAGTACTAGTTCGGGTGAGTTGCGACTTGCGAAGCTCGTGGTTGGCAACCACAAGTGTCTGTGTCTGTGTCTGGCTGACTTCCTGATATCGAAGCGTCGGAGCCAAAAATTGGGCCGCCACATGGCGAGGACCAGTGTCAATCGCCGAGCTGTCGAATCGCCGACTCACCTCCAGAGTCCAGCGCGCCTCGACTTGGGACGCGTCGGACGTGTTGATCGCCTTGCTTCAAAGGGGAAAGAGCTCCAGCAGTCAGCTCCTCCCACCGTCACGCGTCAACGTCTCCCAGCAGCGCGAACTCCTTATGTCCTCCGCGCCAGGCCAGCACGTCAGCGCCGCCAAAGAGCGGCACTACGCCCACCTTGCCGCACGGCTCGCCGCCGTCTCCCAAACGCTCAGCAGCATTCACGGCCAAGTCGAGATCGCAGCACAGGATGCCCAGTTCTTGCGCACGCTCGGGACCAGTCAGGCTGCGTTGTGAGTAGGTTTTCAATGTTCGTTGAGGTTTGAAGTGATGGCGTACGATTTTGCTGATCTTGGGTGTGATTTCGACAGGTTTATGGCGGCGCAGCATCAGGTCGAGGGGGAGCCGGCCCTAGAGGAAGGCGAGGAGCAGTTCTAGGACCTCACCGGGCTCGCGTCGCCATCATCACTGCTCCAGCAGGCGAACCCGTGCTGCGAATCGTACCCTGGGCGCGGTAGGGATCTCAGCCGGATTCCACTCCTCCAGACCACCCTTCAGACCGCCCTTGCGATCTTACGCTCCTCGCACAGCGACAGTCGCTCCAAAGGTGGACCAGCCTCGTGCCTCGTCAAGACCCTCGCGCCCGCCTTTCCGAATCAACGGCACCCTCGGCATGAGCACTTGACCCCTCCGCCAGGCAAGGACTTGCGAATCGTCTTCCCAGCTTGCCAGAGCACTGCTCTAGGCATTGGCACACCCGGTTGCCCAGTGTGTACCTCCAGACGCTGTACGCAGGATTCCATGGACAACCCCTTCACCCTTGCGCTCTTCGATGGGACACTTCTCAGTCTGTATTTCTTCGTTGGCATACCACATCCGGAAATCGAGATTCAATACGAGCTATGTGCAGTACTGTGCTGTAGAGGGAGAAAGAGAGGAGGAAAGCAAAAGATGGGGGATGCATGTTCGGCACAGCGAAGGGTTTATAGAAAGCACGCGAGGGACGCGCCCACCCCCTAGCTGGGGCGTCGGCCCGCGCAAATCTAACCATATCCTCCATGTCCTTCATCGAGCGCATCTCGGGCGGCCGCTTCGAGAAGCTCGAGGTCCCACATCTCCCCGCCGACAAGATCGCGCGTGAGATCTGAGCTGACCGCCTCGATCTGGGCGGTGAGCAGCGCAAGCGAGTGATCACTGGGGTGAAGGAAAAGATATATACAGGTTCAGTTTTCCCAAGGAAGGTAACAGGGGAACCAAAGGGAACTTGCATCACTCACCTTCCGTTCTTCTCCAACCACTCCCGCACGGGTTGGACCCAAACTTCGGCATACCGATGCATGACCACATCCTCCGCACTCATCAGCCGCTCCTCCATATCCCCCAGCGCAGCACAGGTATCCTTCAGCCCAGCCCGCAACAGCACCAACACATCATCCCGCACTTTATCACAAAGCGCCCACGAGCGGTGCAAGGGGAACGTCAACGCCCGTCGGTACGACGCCCGCAAGATCGACAGCGGCGTGTCGTACTCCGGCTCATCCCGGATCTTCGGCATCTTGCCCCGCACACCAGCGCCTCCACATGTCGAGATCAACAGCGGCACGGGAACGCTGCTCGTCGTCACCACTCCGCCACCGCTGCCGTACTCCATCCCGCCCGGTGCGGTGCCGGTCACAGACAGGCCGGAGGAACGATGCGGGGCGGCGAGCGAGCCCGAGATCGACGTCGACATTGGCGGGGACGCAAGACCTGCCATCCCCGGCGGCGAGCCGACCGATTCCGACGAGCCAGGCCGTCGACCGAGTGTAGCAATCGCGCCGCTCGATCCGAACCCACCCGCACCGATCCCCGCCGTGCCCGCAATGGAAATAGGCGCACTCGCGCCCACGCTGGTACTGGCAAACGAACCCACAGGATCAGGGGACGCACCCCGCAAGATGGGCGTACCGGACATCACCGTGTTCGCAAACATGGCGCCGTCCAGAGGCTGGTGCGCAAAACCGGGTGTGCCCGTCATGCTCGAGGCGGGACTGACAGCACGCGGGATGGCGCCGCTAGAAAGGTCGGCGGATGAGGTGCTGATGGCCGGTGTGCTGATGCTCCCACTCGGAGACGTCGCCCGCGGGACCACAGTGGAAGCAGGCTCAATTGGACACTGGGTGACCAAGCTCCGACAGAGCACGCTCAAGGTCCAGTCCGATTCGACACTGTGCTCGCCCTGCGTCGTGCGCCAGTCGTAGCCGTACGCAAAGAGGAACTGAAGCGCAGCTAGATGAGCCTCGCGCGCCGTCTTGTCAAACGGCTTGAGTGATGGGGCTTCCTCCGCCTCGGACTGGTTGGTGAGGGCGAGGTACGCGGCCGAAGGGCCGGGTCGGTCCTCTGGCACCCAAGCGAGGATCTCCGACACCTCTCCAAACTCATCCACGTACCCGTCCAAATACCTTCCTTCGTCCCACTTCTCCTCTTCACACAGCTTAGCAACCTTCCTACGACGTCCCCACGCAAGCCGCCGGACGTCTTGCTGAAGTTCGTGTACCCTGCTACGGACGGGATGAGGGGACGCGTTTCCGCTGGCGCTCTCCACTGTGCTGCCTGCGCTGCCAGTGACGGAGGCGGCGGCCAAGCTGATGTTTGATGATGAAGGGAGGAAGGGACCGGTGAATGCGCCGCGGAAGCCGTATGGGTGGATCTTGCCGGGAGAGGGCGAGGAAGCAACGCGAGCAGCGGCCGCGATCGCGTCCCTGACCCCGGCATCTTTGGCGGCGGCGCTGGACTGATCATCGTCATCATCGTCAGCTGCGGAGAGTGCCGATGAGGTTGTACTGGCTTCGGCTGTGAGAAAAACAAAAGGAGAGGTCAACCTGCCGTGTCCAGTGTTATGAAGGGTGTCTAATTTCGACTTACAAGAATGCTGCTTGTGAGAGAAGGAGCCGGACTGTTCATTATTGACATCGGATGCATCTTCGGCGGTGAAAACGAGAGGATCCTGCCCGTGTGCCTGTCTGCGCTCGTTTTCATTCTTGATGCCGAGAGCGATGAGTTCGTCGGCAGCCTGACGAACTTCGACGTCCTCACTTCCTGCACTTTCGATAAATGCGCCTGAGTGGGCCCCCATGGGAGGGGACAATGCGGGAGAGTTCGCGGCTCGACTGTTCATCTGGCTCGCGTCAGCCATGAGCATCGCGGCGTCGATTCCGAGGTAGCTTTGCCTGTTGTCGAGGGTGTCCGGCGAGCTGACAGGGGTTGTTGCGCCGCTGTCCATCATTTCTGGGATGAAGGGCAGGTCTGGATGGAGCGAAGGCTGGAGGAGCGAGAGCTCCGGGATGTGCACGCCGGGCTGAGTTTTTCGGAGGGTGACGATCAGTGCGCTCGTGGCCGGGTCGCGGACCAGAGTGGGCGAGTGGACGGGCATGGGCAAGTAGAGCGGGAGGTAGTAGGGAGACCGGCCCATCTTTGGGCAGGTGAACCCAAAGATCTGGCCGTCCGAGACCACATTGGGCTGAGAGTTTGGCTGTTAATGGGGAGATCAGACTTGATCTGTCAGTAAGGGGGTACACTGAGTGTTGAGCGCGCTGAAGGATACTGACCGGTGCGAGAGGACAATGAATGCGGACCTGGATGGTATGGTCGTCTTGGCTGAGATTGTACGAGGGCACGGTCGTGGTCGCGCTCGGAGAGGTGGCCATGATTCTAAGCCCGGACGGAGGGGACTGCCGTCCTCAGTGTTGGGCAACTTGCAGGGGTACGCGCTCGACTTTGACCGCTGGACCTTTTGAAAGAGAGAGAAGAGGGTGAGTCGCGATATAAAGGGAAGAAGGCAGAGTGAGGGACAAGAAACAGCGGGAGCTTATGAGCGAACTAACCCAGCTGATTTCTGTGCTAAGGGGAGCTCGGCAAGCAGACGGGGCCAGAAAAGGACCTCGGACCTCGGTGCGTCGAATCGGTTATTGCTAAGCCGTTGGTGCCCACCCAGATCTACAGAGAGGCAGTGAAGAAGCAGTGAAAGAACGAGCAAGTCATGGTGGGTCAGTAACTCATTTCTTGTGCGTGCGTGGGACAAGATGTGGGTGGGTGGTCCGGGCGGGCGCCTATGGGATGCACAGACAGCAGAGGTCTAGAACCTCCCGACCAGGCACGGCGCAGACTCACCGCTGTGTTGTTGGCTCACGAGCGCCCTGACGATGCTGATGGAGGTCAAGCTGCCTTTTGCTTGCGCTCTCGATTGGGTGGAGGTAAGCTTGATGCTTGATGGAGGCGTCCCGCTCCAGCTCAGGGAAAATGGAATTCAGTCCCGCTGATGGACGACCGTGGCAGGGAGAGAGAGAGAGAACCAAGCTGTGGCAAGAGCGAAGAAGGGAAGCCCTGTAGCTGTTCGTTACGTTCCCGCCTTCTTAAATACGTGTGATGGTCGTTCCCGCCTCGTTGTCACAGACTTGTACGTACATGTGACGGCGATGATGGGAAGTCGGGAGTTGCTCATCTCATCTCGTCCTTCAGCGTGAGCAAGACGTCCACCATCTACATTTACGAGCACGAGCACGCCCAAGCACCAAGTAGCGATCTTGTCCAGCACAGTGTCTATACCGTACCGCGTCTGTCCGCATTCAATTCTCTGGTCAGAACCGGCTCTTTCCTGCCTGCTCCCGGCCCAGCGCTTCCCATTCGACAAGACAGACGGACGAACAAACGCGAATCAATCCGACTCGGGCCAGCCGTGTTCCAATCCCTTTCCCAATCCTCCCGTGAGCGAAAGCAACTGAGAGTTGGGCGGGGTGTGGAAGAGAATTCTCTCCCTGTCAACTCTTTGGGGCCCCCAAAGCCCTTGAACCTTTCCTCACACTTGCAGTGGTGTTCTGACTTCTTGGAATTCCCCTCCCTCCTTGTATATCTCCTTCCGAAAACATGTCTGCCCCACGCCCGCCAGCACAATCTTCTTTTTCTTCTTCCTCAGCCAAACGACCCCGGCCTGAAGGCAACGATGCGCTTCCCGAAGATGGTCAAAGACATGCGCCCCAAGCGCGCAAGTCGTATCAAGAATCAGCCAGTGGCGCAATAATAGACAAGTTCGCCCTCGGGAAGGGCCATGGCAATAATGCGGGCGTCACGGCAACGGTCGGGCAGGGAGCAGGAGCAGGAGCAGGAGCAGGGGGTGAGAGCAATCCGGCCCTGCTGAATGACTCCGTCGACATCAGCGCTGCAGACTATGATCCTTCCATGGACGCCGACGACCAGGCCAAGCGAGCACAACCCTCTCCATCCAAGGCGGCCCACGGCACGTCGAAGTCGGCAACTGCAAATGGAAAGGACGACGACGACGACGAGTGGGAAGAGGTGGAAGTGGACGACGAGGACGACATCGACGACATGTTCGCCATCGAAGACGAGCCGCCCAAGAAGAAGACGATCCGAAGACGCAAAGCCACAGCTTCCAACGCTGCCTCCGCGAAGGCAACAACCGCACAGGTCGTCTCTACCACCAAGCACGACCATGACGATTCGGAGGGATACTACCGCGTCATCTTGGGCGAACGGATCGGGGATGGCGGGCGGTATCTTGTCTTTGCCAACTTGGGAAAGGGGATGTTCTCCTCTGTCGTCCGCGCCAAAGACTCTGAGCGTGGCGATCGAGAGGTGGCCATCAAGATTGTCCGGAGTCAGGAGACGATGTGAGTATGCATTTTAAACCCGCTCCTCATTCCAAATGCGCTGGGTTATTTCTGAGATTGAGCTGATAGATTGGTCGTCTGGCTCTAGGTACAAGGCTGGTCTCAAGGAGATCGGAATTCTCAACAAGCTCAGGGATATGGATCCAGAAGACAAGAGGCATTTGGTTCGACTGGAAGGCCAGTTTACATACAGAGGTCATCTCTGTATGGTCTTTGAGTCACTGAGGTGAGCAGTGCCTCTTCCTTTTCACCAAACCAGGACCAAAGAGTACTTATTTCTCGGTTTTTTTTTGCCTGATTGGCCCCTTCCTCTGCAGCATGAACCTCCGAGAAGTAGTCAAGCGCTTCGGCAAAGACATCGGCCTCAACATCCGCGCCGTCCGAGCGTACGCCCACCAGCTCTTCCTCGCCCTCGCCCTCCTCCGCAAAGCAGACATCATGCACGCGGACGTGAAGCCGGATAATATTCTGGTCAACAACAGCAAGACGCATGTGAAGCTGTGTGATTTGGGCTCGGCGAGCGATGTGAGTGAGGGGGAGATTACGCCGTATCTTGTTAGTCGGTTTTATCGCGCACCTGAGATTAGTGAGTGTAGGGGCAAACGCAGAACGGGCGTCATTCGGTTGCCCTTTTCTTATTGTGCAATCAGACTCACAGCCCCACCCCCCCCCCCCCCTCCCTTTCTCCCTCACCCAAACCGAAACCCCTTCAGTCCTCGGCCTACCCTACGACACCGCCCTCGACACCTGGTCCGTCGGCTGCACCCTCTACGAGCTCTTCACGGGCAAGATCCTCTTCCCCGGCCGATCGAACAACCACATGCTCCTGCTGATGCAAGAGCTGCGCGGCAAGTTCACGACCAAGATGATTCGGAAGAGCAAGTTCTCGGAGTTGCATTTTGATGATACGAATGCGTTTTTGAGCTTTGAGAAGGATAAGACTACTGGTCAGGTGTGTTCCCTTTTTTGTTTGATGTGGGGTGCCTTTTCCTAAAGACCTGCAAACTGACCGATCTATGGCACTTCTTCAACCAACGGGTGTTTCTCTCCTTGCAGGACACGATCCGACGGGTGGTCATCAGCAAGCCAGCGGAGGACCTACGGGCCCGTCTGCTCCCAACCCACATCGCGAAGCGCATGCGCGACACGGAACTCAAGATGACCCAGAACTTTGTCGACTTCCTCAATCGCACCCTCGAGCTCGACCCGGCGAAGCGGATCAGTCCCAAGGATGCGCTTGCGCATCCGTTCTTGTCGCAATGAATGAATGAAATGATGAAGTACTCCTTTTGGTCAATTGAATCGCACGGAACTGATAAAATTCAGATGGGGGACGCTACAGGAGGGGGACAGTGAGTGGGTCGGAAACTGGCAAGTTTTTGACCATGAACACCACACCACTCGAAAACTACCTCACAAACACACAACACGCAAAGAGAAGAAACATAGCTAGCATAGAGATCTACTACCTCCCGCTTCTTTGGGGTCGTTTGATTCATTGTGTGGTTGCTGAGAGCGAAGGTGCAGTAGATTTGTACGTTGGTGATGTTTTTGGACAGTGAGTGGGTCAATTGAATCGGGCGATCGATCGCGAAGCTCTTCTGAGTGAAGTTTGTCTCATCCAAAAGCGCTCATGGCGGATCGAACATCGACCCCCCAAAACTCGCCAACCACCCCTGCACTCCAGACCACCCAGCTCCTCAACCAGTGGACCAATTCACCTCAATACACCTGCTACGTTTTCTTCTTAGATAGTACTCCAAACTCTTTCTCTGTTCTGGCACTGCTTATTCAGGTGGATTTGGTGTGGTTGGTGTTCAAAGTCGTTGTACAATTTTTTTTTCAATGAATCTCGAAATCTCAGATCGACCTCGACCTGCTCGAAGCACCATAGCGCAGCCGTTAGCAAGGAAAGTACGTCTCAAATTTGCATGGCGGGGTCGCTGTGAGCTAGGCGATACAGTCCATGTGTTTGCGGCTACTTTTGTTGTGTTGTGTGGGAGTTATGGTGACCGACCCACTCACTGTCCGACGACCCACTCACTGTCCCCCTCCTGTATATCATCTACGAGGTGGAGGACGAAAGTCTTCGAATGATTTCTGAAATACTTAGTGTTTACACTCAGAATCTTCAAACTTGGCTCTCAATTGAAGTCCACAACCAGTCAAACAACTTGTGAGCTGAAAGGTGGTAAGCATAGAACACACGAATAGGCACCTTTTTGCTCTTCAGAGCTGACTGCTTTTTGTCTGCGAATGGGTACGTGAGCAAAGTGTGAAAAATCCGAGATTTTATTCAATTAGTAAATTATTAAGTGATTTCATTTTTACTCCTAACCCTATTGAGAGTCGTCTTTTTCCCAGACAGAAACCGGTCCGACAACTTAAGAACAAAAGTTGCTCAAGTACACGCTGTATGATTTCCAGCTTTCCGCTCGCAAGTTGTTGTATTGGTTGTGGACTTCCTTTGGGAGCTCCGAAGGAGCGATTTGAGTGTAAACACTAAGTAAAATTGAGGTGCGTTCGAAGACTTTCGTCCTCCACCTCGTATGTAACACTTCTTTGTGAAGAATGGCCGTCCTAATAAGGACGCCAAGTCCCGACTTTTGAAAGACCCGAAAGAGCGCGAGAGAGAAAGCTGCTGTAGTCCAAGAAGACCCAGAAGCGGAGAGAAAAATCGACGCTTCGACACAGCCTCTACAAATCCAAAGCATCCCGTCCCTGCCGACTAGCCCCAGCCTCAAGCTCCCTCAACCGAATGCTCACCGCCTCCGCATGCGCGTCCAGGCCCTCGCACCGGGCCAGCTGCACCACATGCGGGCCCAGCGCGCGTAAGCCGTCGGCGGTGAGCGACTGGGAGGTGATGTGCTTCTCAAAGGTGGAGGTGGAGACGCCGGAGTATTGGCGCGCGAAGCCGTACGTTGGGAGGGTGTGGTTCGTCCCTGACGCGTAGTCGCCGCAGCTATGTAGAAAATACGAGGATTTCCAAAGTCAGCCAAAAATTGGGAAGTTAGGCATGAACAGGATTGGGGAAACTCACCTCTCCGGACTCCAAGGTCCCACAAACACACTGCCCGCATTCTCAACCTCCTTCACAATCCCCTCCGCATCCCGAATCTGCAAAATCAAATGCTCCGGCGCATACTCATTACTCCACCGAATCGCCTCCCCGCGATCCCTTACGAGCACAGTAACGCTCTTCTCAATCGCCTTCCGAATCACCTCACACCGGGGCAGCGCGCGGGCCTGCCGGTCCACCTCCGCTTCGATTTGCGCAAGACGGAGGGGCGAGAGCGCGATCCCTACCAGGACGACTTGCGAGTCCGGCCCGTGCTCCGCTTGGGAGAGCAGGTCCGCTGCTACGAAGCTCGGCGGCGCTTCTTCGTCCGCAATGACCAGCACCTCCGATGGCCCCGCAGGCATATCAATCGAAACTTGCGCGCCCACATCGTTCTGCACACACATCTTCGCAGCGGTCACAAACTGGTTGCCCGGGCCCGCGATCTTGTCCACCTTGGGCACCGAGGCCGTGCCGTATGCGAGGGCGGCAACGGCTTGCGCGCCGCCGGCCAGTAGCACGCAGGACGCGTTCACCAGCGAGGCCACGTAGAGGACTTCGGGCGCGACGGAGCCGTCGGGACGCGGGGGTGTTGCGAGTACGATCGTGGGGCATCCTGCGACTTGGGCGGGGATGCCGAGCATGAGCGCCGTCGATGGCAAGACCGCCGTCCCACCGGGGACGTACAGCCCGACACGCTGGATCGGGCGCGAGAACCGACGGCACAACACACCGGGCATCGTCTCCATCTCGAGCACGGCCTCCGCTTCCTCCTCCCCTTCGGTGCTGGCCAGACCGGCCTCCTTGGCGGAGCGGTTGCCAGTGGTGACCTTCTGCGCCTTGTGGAAGGCGTAGATGTTCTTATAAGCGACGTCGATCGCCTCGCGCACCTCCGGCTTCATACCCGCCAACCGCTCCGGCGTATTGAAGGGAGGGAGCATCGTCACCTTCCCGTCCTTAAGCTCCGCACGGTCGAATTTGCGGGTGAGCTCGATCAGGGCTGCGTCGCCGCGGGCCTTGACGTCGGCCAGGATCGGCTGGACGATGGAGAGGATGGCAGAGGAGCCGATGGCGGGGCGCTGTTGGAGCTTGACCCGCTCTTCGGGGGAGAGGTCGGCAGCGGTGTAGGAAGTGATCTTGATGGGGAGGCTGTTGTCATCCGTCGCGGCTGCGGGAGCCTGTGGCGCCTTGATGGGCGCTGCCTCCGTCTCCGTCGTCGCCGCTGCCTTCTCGACCGAGGCAGGGACGACGAACTGAGCCTTGGCGTCGCCCTTCCTCCTGCTCACTTTACGAGCCTTTGCGTCGAGACTGCGCTCGATGTCCTCGAGGCTGACGCCGGCGCGGACACAGCGGACGAGGGTGAAGTAGAGCAAGTCAGCGGCTTCGAAGGCGACGTGTTCGGGCTCGGAGTCCTTGGCCTCGATGAGTTCGGCGGTCTCTTCGCGAAGCTTGGCAGCGAGCAACTCAGGTTCGCGGAAGAGACGCTGGGTGTAGCTTCCCTCGGGGGCATCCTGCACACGAGCGAGGAGAGTCTCCTCGAGCTTGGCAAGCCCTTCGCGTGCGCCGAAGCAGCTGGTGCGCGTCTTGGCGAGATGGCAGAAACCGGTGCCCTGGCGCTGTCGGACGGTAAGCTCAACTGCGTCTGAGTCGCAGTCGACCCGTACACGGACGACTTGCTGTGTTGCGCCTGAGGTGGCACCCTTGCGCCAGAGTCCGCGGGTGCGAGACTGGTAGGTGGCGTCTCCTGTGTAGACGCATGCGCGGAGGCTGGGTAAGGAGGAGTATACGAGGCCGAGGGAGGAGGAGGAGGGTGCTGCGACGACGAGGGTGGGGAAGAGGCCGTCTGCTCGGTCAGAGACGAGTGGGCTGAAGAAGGCGGAGACGAAGTCGAGGGTGGACGCCGCTGCTGCCTCGTTCTCGGAGATGGTGAGGGAGGAGTAAGGGACGACGAGAGTGGCTGCTTGTGATGCGAGAAGCTTGATGTCGTCGGTTGTGGGGACAGAGGATGAGTTGGTAGCGACGTATACGGGCTTGCCGGTGTTCTTTACGTCGAGCAGGGCGGTGTAGTGGGAGATGATCTCTGCTGTCTGTGCGTCGTGGAGGGCGAGAGCATCGGGGAGGGTGATGTAGACGGCTGCGATGTCGGCTGCGAGTTCGGAGAGGGGCGTGGCAGTGTCCGGGGTGATGCTGAGGACGATGCGATCGAGTGGCAGGCCGAGCTGGTTGATGAGGGTGTGTGGGCTGTCTGTGAGGATGGCGTGTGCTCCGTTGTTGAGGAGTGTGATTGCTGATGCTGGGTCGATGGCTGCGCGTGCTGGGAGGTGTACGATGTAGGAGGGAGGGAGAGTGCCCGGTGCAGCGTGTGTGACGGCGTCGAGTGGGAGCAGGACGGCTGTGGATGTCCTGCTGATGGCCGCCCAGAGCGCCGAGGAGGACGCGGGCAGGGATTGGCCGTGAGCGATTGCAGGCAGCAGAGCCGACGTACTCAGCACCATCGTAGCTGTGGATGAGTGAGTGAGTGAGTGAGTGAGTGATCGTCGTCGTCGGCCTCGGCCTCGCCTTTTTCCTTCTTCGCACCGAGTCACCGTGCAGCTCAGCGTGCAGCGTGGGAACCTCACTCTGCACTCAGTCACTCGCCTCGCCTCGCCTCACCTCATCTTGCTTGACGTCGAGCACACAGCGATCGGTAGCAGCACTCAGCACTCAGCACTCAGCACTCAGGATGTCACCAGCACCGAACACACACCCCAGCCGCACACTCACACTCACCCCAACAGCAGCACATCAGCAACATACACAGCCACGGCACAGCGCAGAACCAGCAGCCATCCTCCGTCTGCGCGGGCATCCATCACCATCAGCAGCAGCATCACCATCAGCATCAACATCAACCAGACGCGCAGTCGTATGGGCCGACGACACCGTAGACAACGAGCATCTCGGGAAGAAGAGCAGCAAGAGTCAGTACACCTAACATACACCTCCTTTCTGGAAGCATTCCTGACGTATCCCCTTCCTTCTCCTCCAGTCTGCTGCATCTACCACAAACCACGCCCATTCGACGAGTCCGACAGCGACGAGTCATCAGCTTCCAGTGGTAGTGACAGCAGTGACGACGACGCAGCAGACAGCGACTCCTCCAACCCAGACTCCGACTCCGCAGCCTCCCTCTCCCCACCCGACTCCGACGACGAAGCCAACGACGGGTGCAACCACCACCACCCAAAACCAGTCACCTTCCCGTTCAAACATGGCAAGCATCCCAATGCGAAAGCGAAGAGCAAGGCCAAGTCCAAGAAGAAGGGCAAGACCACTCGCCCTGGTGGCCCGCGCGGAGCAGGAGGCGGAAGTCACACTCAGACTGTTACTGTGACGGAGACGGAGGAGCAGGCACCGCACGCGGAGGGAGGGGAGGAGGAGGAGGAGGAGGAGGAGGTTGATCGTCGACCAAGGAGACCGAACAAGTACGAGCGGGGGACGTAGATTGTTTCGCCTCATTCATCATGCAACTCTCGCCTTGATCTTCTGCTTCCCAGTCTAGCATTCATCCAGTCTACTTGTACTCTTCTCAACTCGCATCTCCGTCCTTAATCATCGGCCACTCCCATAATTCACGACTGCATGACCCATCGCGTGCCTTTGAATGTGAATAGTTGGATCATCACCCGACGTCCTCCATATCCGCATCACTATCCTCTCCCTCCTCCTCCTCCTCCTCCTCCAGATCCTCCTCCATAAGAGGCTCCTCCTCTTCCACAGCTCCACCGCCAGCAGGAGCATCATCCGGAGCCAGCAGCGCATCCAGATCCTCCTGTCCCACCCTCGTCTTCCAATCATACCGCACCCCATTCTCATCCGTCGCCGAGGCAAGATGGAACCAGGTCCGCAGGGATCGGAGCGCGTTCCGATCGTGGGTCCGCTGTAGTAGACGGAGCTTGTCCGCTTGGGCCTGGCTTACGCTCGAGGGGACTTCGTCGGAGGGGTGGTGAGAATCGGGAAGGAGGAAGGGTAGTGCGGAACGGAGAGAGACGGTGTCTTCCGCTGAGACCGTGTCGTCTGGACGCGTACGGAGCAGATTGTACAGGTAGTTCAGATGTTGTCCTACCGCCGTCGGGTCCTCCGCTGATACATTCTCAGTACCATTCGCAGCCTGACCTCCTCCTCCTGCTGCCGCTCCTGCTGAGGGATTTCCACTATCATTGATGGAAGCCGCTGTGGCCATGCCCGGTAATGGCTCAAAGGGATGGACAGTCAGGAACGGAAGTTTGTTGCCCGTCCGATCGCTCCCCACTGCCTGAGTCGGAGGAGCACCACCCTTCTGCCCACCCGAACGCGAGGGGGAGGACGCAGCCACATCCGAGAATCGCAACTTGTCCACGCTGGCAGGAAGCTGGTACGGTTTCGCCCGAATGGCCTCGCGGGCCTCATTCGGCTGATCGGCGGTGTTCGGGGAGAAGAGGTTGGAGGAGAGGGCCTCCCTGCGCAAAGCGGTCTCGAGGGTGTTGAGCTGGGAGGAGTAGAAGGTCGTCTGTGGGGAGGTCAGGGAGGAGGAGAGGAAGACGAGGTGGGAGAGCAGGCCGGAGAGCCGGGAGAGAAGCTGGGGCCTGGCATCCCGCATCCCACGGAGCAAGACAGACAGTGTTCAGCGCTTCTACTGAGCGACAGGAAAGGAAGGGAAAGCTCACCATTGCATTACGATGCCTTCGCCGCCGAGGACGAGCTCGGTCTGGAGCTCCTCGAGACTGCAGAGCAGTTGCCAGCTGCGCTTCTGGAGCGAGACGAGCTGGTCGAAGGGGACAGAGGCGCGCGTCAGGGCTTGACTGCTGCTCCCGCCTGCGCTGCTGCCCGCACCGCCACCTGTACCTGTGCCCGCGCCCAGTCCTGCTGCCGCCGCCGTCCGCTTCGACATCGTTCCGGTGTATGAACTATGATCGTGGTCGTACCCTTCCCTTCATGCTCTTGTTCTTCCTGATCTTCTTCCACCACCATCTCCTTCTTCTTCTTCATTCCGCAACACAACACACACACACAGCACAGCACAGCACATGGCCTCGTCCTCCTCCCGCGCCGGAGGCCACGGTCAACCCCCCTACAACAACAACAGCGGCCCGCGTTCCAGCTCCGTCTCCTCGCGTGACCCCGTCACAGCCGTCAGTGGCGCCTTCTCCGACGCCCTCGCACACACACGCGCATACCTCCACCCCTTCGCAGCCGCCGCCGCCAGCACGACGACTTCCACCGCCACCGCCGCCGCCGTCGCCGTCACCTCCTTCACCACCGGCGGCGGCGGCGCGGGGGGCTACTCACACATGGACGTCGCAGGTGCCCAGGCGGAACATGCGCGTATACTCGCTGATGTTGCGCCGCATTTGTTGAGGCCGAGGATCTTGAATGCTGCGATTGCGTCGGGCGCGGCGGAGCGGGCTGGGTTGGGGGCCGGGCCCTCGTCTCGCACGTTTACGTCGCGGGCGCTTTTGGCTGCCCCGACGCAGTTGAGCATCACCCACCCGGCGCGCTCGTTGGCTAAGATTAGCGCGGCGATCCGACATGGACCGATCACCTCCAACCAGCTGCGTGTCCTCGAATCAGCCGATCAGATCCTCAGCGCTCTCTCTTCATCAGCGCCAGGATCATCAAGTCGTCAACAAAATGCCATAGGAGGAGGAGGAGGAGGAGGGGGGGTGGGCGGGCTGCCCGGTCTGATCGAAGATTCCCTCGGACTGGTCGATGATGACGGTCCCGGCGGGATCGCATCACAAGTCTCCCTCCTCGACGGCTTCAACGCGACCCTGCCCTCCGCGCTCCAAGGCCGCACCCGCCGGCGCAAAGCCCGCGCCTCGCACCGTCCGCACATGGGCCTCAAAGCCATGGGCGACAGTGCCCGGGGCCTCCTTGCCGATGCTCCGCCCGAACCTTCGTCGTCATCGGCGGCGGCGGAAGCGGAAGCGGCTGCTGCGTCTACGTTTGAGACGAAGGAGGCACGGAAGGCGCGGAAGGCTGCGAGGGGGGCTAGTTTGGGGAAGGACGCTGCTGCTCCTCTTACGGCTCCTGAGTTGGAGGCGCAGGTGGATGAGATTCGGCAGGATAAGGAGCGTCTCAATGTTAGAAGGGTATGTATTCCCGTGTGTACGGTTGGACCACCTGACAGCCCTCGTTGGTATTCATCCCTTTCATCTTCTTCTTTAATCAGATGCTCTTAACGGCGGAAATCACCGAGGTGGATCACAAAATCGCAGCCATCGAGGCAGTCCGGAACGAGCTTCACCGCGGATTGGTCGGGATGCGCGAGGAGGAACTCGAGCTGGACGAAGAACTTACCGGGGTTTCGGAACTGCTCGAGATTCAGAAGTTGAGAAGCGCGATGCCGGGAGGGGAGAAGGTGTCGATCTCTGGGCCGGCTGCCTCGGCTACGATGAATACGGGCTCGACGCGTCGTAGAAGAGGTACGTTCTACCTACATTCCACTTTCACGATACATCGTCGCTTTTTCTTTCGTGTTCTAACATTCGTGTTTTCAAATAGGACCACTCTTCCTCCCCTCCGAGCACGACGACCTCCCGCCACAGGTGGCCTTCATGACCCTCCAACCCTCGACCCTGAGCCATCTCGCATCCCACCACTCCGCCTCCTCGTCCGCAGGGCCCATCACCGCCCTCGACTTCTCGGAACCGTACGGGACGCTGGTATCTGCCTCGGCCGCCACAGACGGCGCGGTGCGCGTTTGGGATCTGAGCACGGGCGAGGAGGTCGGGCGATTACGCGGGCATGGTGCGCCTTCGACCACCACTGGCATGCGTGGACGTGGAGCACAGCAGGGACGTGGGAATGAGGAGGCGGCAACGTCGGACTCGGACGCGGCTGTGTCGCAGGCGGTGGTGAAGTGTCTCCAGGTCGAGGACGCGCTTTGTGTGACGGGTGGGGCGGACTCGAGTGTGCGGGTCTGGGATCTGAGGAGGGTGGAGGAACATGAGGTCCGGCTGAAGCTTTGGGCTGAGCAGGGTGGTCGGGGCGCTGCGGACAGTTCCATCCGGCAGGGTCAGACTGGCGCAGGCACAGCGGCAATGGGGGCGGACAACATCGTCGTCGAAGGTGAAGACGGCGTACTCGTCGAAGCTCCCGACCCCAAGGACGAGTTCGACCCCTGCGTGAGCCGACTGGAGGGGCACAGCAAAGAAGTCACCGCTCTGTACTTCGACGACAACTGTCTCGTCACCGGCGCTTCGGATAAGACGCTCCGGCAGTGGGACTTGAACACGGGCCAGTGTGTGCTCACGATGGATATTCTGTGGGCGATTTCGAACCCTTCTACTTCGCAGGCGCTTTCGGGCGTGGGGGGTGGTGCGGGTGCTGGGGGAGGGGGAGGGGGTGGGGGTGGGAGTGGCGATTCTTCGAGTGCGTTCGCGCCGGATCGGTCGCCCCGCTTTGGTCGGTCTTCCCTTGGTGGCATGGGCATGGGAATGGGGATGGGCATGGGCATGGGAGGCAATAGCAACAGCGGCGGTGGTGGGAATGTAGGCTACGACGACCTGAGTATGTCCATGTCCGCGCTGTCGGCTTCTGGCGCGGGTGGGTCGTCCGGGGGCAACTGGACGGGCGCGTTCTCGTACCCGACGCCGGCGTATGCGGATGGGTCGTGGGAGATGTATACGGACTTCGTGGGGCCGGGGGCGTTGCAGTTCTGGGGCTATGCGTTGGCGAGTGGGAGTGGGGATGGGGCGGTGCGGATGTGGGATAGTGAGTTTCTCTCCTTGTTTCTTTTCTGATGATGGTCTTTGTACCGGGGCTTAGGGTTGGCTGATTTACCGTCTTTTGCTTGGGGAACAGTGCGCACGGGTCAAGCACATCGGACTCTGCTTGGTCACACGGCACCGGTGACATGTCTCCAGTTCGACGAGACGCACATCATCTCCGGCAGTCTGGACAAATCCATTCGGGTGAGTTGCATGTGTGCTGAATTGTATCCCCCTCCCAGGGACTAAATGAGCTGATTGCCTTTCTTTTCCCGCGCCGCCAGATCTGGGATCTCCGCATGGGCACCATCTCCGACATGATCAAGTACGACTACCCCGTGAGCGCGCTCCAGTTCGACACCCGGAAGATCGTCGTCGCCGCAGGCGAGAACGCGCTCCGGATCTTCAACCGGACGACGATGCAGCAGACGCCCCTGTTGACGAATGGACACTTGGCGCCTGCGGAGCGGTTGCGGTACATGGATCGGTATGCGGTCTCGGGTGGGAAGGATAGTGTGATTAAGGTGTGGACGTTGTGAGGGGCTTCCTCTCTTTCGTTTGGAGGAGGACTGCAACAAATTCCGTATACACGCGGCTCCAGGCTCTCGCCCTCAGGCTACTCCCTATTCTATACAATTCCTTTTTGCCTTCCCTTTCGTACTTTGTTCTCTCCCCGCCACCGCTTCTTTGCTGTCTGCACCACCACAGTCCCCAATCTCTTCCCTGTTCGTCTTCCTTGTGCTTCAACCACCTTCGTTTTATCTTGCCTTGTCAATTTCGGGACCCGCCTTGAACGCGTCGCGTCGCGTTGGAGCTGTGTGGACGCGTCTCGTTTTTTTTTTTGTGAGGTGAGAATTGAAAAAGGTCAGTGCAGGCGAACTTGCTTCCCAACCCATCACCTCCTCTCTCCTGATCCCAGCTCTTCAACATGGTTCCCACTCAGACTGAGTTCGCGCACGCACTTGCGCAACCTTACAGCGTTATCCACTCCATCCTCAGTGAGTGCGCGTCTTCACGTGGTACCCTGCAGAGTCTCCCAATTGCTGATGTACCCACTGGCCCTTCAGAGCGGCGCGAGACCATCCCGCAATCGCAGTCCGAGCCAACCGACGCCGATGTCGTCTCCCACTTCCGCTCTCTCTTTAGTAATCAAGACCGTACCGCCAAGGTGAATTACAAGACTGGCCTGAGCCTGACAGAGCCTGCGCACCCGCAAGACAAAATAATGAACTGACGATAGCTCATCATACATGTGCATTTCCCTCACAGATCCCGGCTCTCACGCCAGAAGCGCTCCCCGCCCTCCTGAACAACGCGCACAATGCTCCCCAGACGGAGGCGCGACTGGTCCGATGGCGCTGTATGATCCAAGACACCGGCTTTGCGTCGGAAGTCTACCAATCGTACCAGATCGAGGACCCTTCGAGCTCACTCTCGCCTGAAGGAGGCGCATCTCAGACAGCCACGGCGGAGGCGCAGGCTTCGTATAGCGCCTTCGGACTCGACTTCTCCGTGCCCAGCGCTTCCGACGCCGGAAAGAATAGCGAAGCAGCAGCAGCAGCAGGGGGGAACAAGGCCCGTGCGCAGCGGAGGAGGGAGAACGAGAGTCTGCGGGAACGGAACGTCATGTACGCCGTCAGTGTTCCCGGCGAGACGGCCTGGGCTCGAAGGGCGTTTGGAGATGCGAATGTGGTGGATGATGCGGGGATTTCTGTTGCCTTGGACGCGCTGAATTTGGCGGGCGATAGCACCAGCAGTGGGGGCGGGAGCGGGAGCGGGAGCCTCAACCCATTCAGACACAAGACTCCTATTCCTGAAGAAGCCCACGTAGCCGGCTTGCTCAAATTCTACGACGTCGACGGGGCGTCGGCTTCGCTACAAGTGACTCAAGTCATCGAGGCCGTCGGCATCTTGGAGAGCACGCCCTTCCGCGCGGACGACTGGGCGGATCTTGGATTTGCCATGCCTCCGAATGACGGCACCTCAACAGCTGCGGCAGGGTCATCCACGTCCAAGACGCAGTATCACGGTCCATGCCTGCACGTCCTCTTCTTTACGCCGTTGCCGCCTTCGACCATCCCGCAGGTTTTGACCGAGGCGCGGACATCATCATCTTCTGCGGCTGCGGCTGGTAGCGAGTCCGCCGTCTCCTCAGCCCCGGAGCTTCGGGCCCAGCTGGTCGCGTACCTGGCGGAAGCGTTGGGCGGGGACGAGCTCGCGGCTGAGTTCTTGCTGCTGACGCTCCTGGCGCGCGTTCATACCCGTCGGAACGAAGCTGGCTCCGGCTCTGGCTCGACGGCTGGTGGGGCGGATGGTGCGGAAGGGTTGGGTATCGGTGGCCTTTCGCTCAATCTGTTTAACGTGCCAGAGCGGGAGGTGCAGCAAAAGGAGAAGCCAGTATCGGGGGACAAGACGACGGCGACGACAACAACGACGAAAGCAGCAGCAGCAGCAGTGATACCGGCCGCACCCCTGCCTAAGCTTAGTCAGACGCTCCGAAGTCTCCTACCCGCCGTTGTCGACCAATCCCTCGCACTGACGCACCTCAACTCGCGCGAAGTCAGCTTCGCCCCGCGCGCCGGCACCAGCTCCTCCTCCGACACGGGCGAAACTCTCCACGCAGGCCGCCTCCAACTGACCCCCGGCACCCTCCTCCTCGTCGACGAAGTCGGCATGGGCGAAGGTGGCACCCTGAACGAAGGCGGGGTGCGGAATCTGCAGACGCTCAGCGGGGTGTTGAGGACGCGTCGGTTGGAGTACGAGTATCCGTTCAATCGGTTCGCGTTTGAGGCGGATTTGAGGTGTGTTGTGCTTTCGGCGGGGAAGAGTTTTTTGCCTGTTGATGTATTTGTGCCGTTGGAGGGTGCGGCTGCGCGGGTGCGAGAGGGGGAGGACGCCAAGGACAAGGAGGAGGAGGAGGAGGAGGAGGCGGTCGCTCCTTCGCTGGACACGTTACGACTCTTCCGACTCTTCCTGCTCCAGGCTCGGTATGGCGCTTTTACCATCGACGAGCGGGACGGTGTCGCGGAGCGGATCTCGGCCGACTTTGTTGAGGCTCGCAAGCGGGCTGCGAATGTGGCGGCGGCTGCGAAGCAGAAGGGCGGCTCGGAGGAGGAGGCTACTGCGGAGGCGGCTGCAGTGGAAGGGATGGCGACGCAGGAGGATCTGTTGCGGCGGATGAGCATTGCGAGGTGAGTCCACTCCTCTCCCCTCTCCCCTCTCCCCTCTCCCCTCTCCCCTCTCCCCTCATCCCTTCCTTTCTTCCAATTGCAGAAGAACTGAGCATGCCGATGCATAACTAACTTTGACCTTTTCTCCCCTTTCCCGAAACAGACTGCTCGCGCTCTCGCGGAGTGAATCCCGGCTGAGCGTCGAGACGTGGGTTCGTGCGGGCGAGCTGGACGAGGCCCGGCTGGAACGGATCAGGAAGTTGCCCATCGGACGGCCAGCTGCAGCTAGCGGCGGTGTCGGCAGGACGGGAGCGGCGGTCGCAGCGAAGGTCATCTGATCTCCCAGCCTTGGGTTTGATCCTTGTCAATCCATCGCACGCTGCGACTTACTTGCACGAAAATAGGATGCCTTTGGTCAGCTGGAGCTGGGCCCTATCCACGTCTCCATCGTCTATGACTGAGAATCTGCCTCTTTGACTCAGGCTGGCTCAGAGAGATGCGGGTACATGTAGTGTGCACTCACAACCCCCAGGCCGAAGCCCTCAGCTTTAAGGCAAGGACCGCCCCTGAGCTGACGATCCATTCACACAGTGCTTTGCTTCGCTGACAACCTTCAATCCTCCAGTGACTTTCCCTCCCTTCCCAGCTTCCAGTCCGGCCTCGACATCGTCAATCCACTTCTCGCTCCCTCTCACGGCGATAGCAGACACCAAGATGACTTTAGGGCTCGCGAACAAGGCACATGGTGAAGAGAGAGATGGACGTGGGGGGAACGTCCCCGACGTCCGATTTGAGATTGTAAGCGCGACGGGGAAAGCAGGCGAAGGACAATGACAAGGCAAGGATGACGAATCTGAACGGGAAGGATGCGAAGGTCGAGGATGAGGATGGGAGAGGAGGGCTCTTCATAATGGCCAGGATTGTCCTGTCGGATCTTCCGGCCGCCAGAGTACCAATGAACGATGGAGCATGAGGTCGAGGAGACAGAGATCGCGCACAATGCAGACAGGGAAAGGATAGCATGAGGATTGATGATGGTAATGCATTGCAGGCAGGGTGTGAGATACATTCGTTGAAGCACATTGGTCGATCCACAAGGGTTAGTGCGTAGCATGGAAGACTCGATGTGAGGACTCACCTTCCCGGATGGGGATGGATGAAAGGCGGGAAGGGTCGGTGGTCTCGAGCAGGGTATGAGATGGTGATGGCCGATGAGTGAAGACGGGAAGGATCGAGGTCGAGGTCGAGGTGGAAGTTGAGGTCGGAGAGGAGGGCGAGGTCGGTGTCGAGGGAGAAGACGATGGCAGTGACGAGGTCGGTGTCGATGTCGATGTCGATGTCGATGTCGATGTCGATGTCGAGGAGGAAGACAAGGGCAACGGTGACGGTGACGGTGACGATGGGTCAGAACAGGTCAAGGTCGATGTTGAGGAGGAAGGCCAAGGCAATGTCGAGGGTGAGGTCGAAGGTGATGGTGTCGGTGATGGCGACCAAGCGAGGGCGAGGGCGAGGGCGAGGGCGAGGGCGAGGGCGAGGGCGAGGGCGAGGGCGAGGGCGAGGGCGAGACGGGGACAGGGACAGGGACGGTGCCGGTGTCGATGAGGCGAGCATGGGAGATGGGACAGCCAAGAGGTAGAGGGTGACGTTAGTAAACACAGTGGAACAAGGTAGCTCAGAGGAAGATGGTACTCACCCCCGAAGGGTCTCGCGCCTCTCCTAGCCGCATTGAGGGGGATTCCCCCGGGTGACACCTCACACCCGAGGGATGCGGATCAGGCAGAGAGGCGCTCGATAGACGCAGCGACATTGTTGACCCTCCCCCTCGGAGGAATGCCACTGCGCCGAAAGGGGACCGAGTCTAGAGAGGGCACCGGGGTGGATGAACGGAACGACGCCCCGTGGTTCACCCCAACGCTTCCAAGCCCCAGAAGGATCTCACAAAACTTTTGGAGAGAACAGTCCCTTCGCCAACTGGAACTTGGAAGGGAGGTAACATCCCGATTGGGGCGCCGTCCGAATCCGGGTTTCGTCCCTCGAAAGGGCTACTCCACCCTGGTAAGAATACCAGGCCGTTCAGGCAGATCGTTCTCGATCCCACACCCACCCCGGGCTAGATAGTGACTCGGTCCCCAAAAGTGTATGTCAGTAGGCCCCCAAGCCCCCACGTCCCTTACTCACGAAAGGGGTCCCGCCCGTCCTTGGTGTCGTGCCCTTGCCGACCGATGTCAAGTGTAGTTCGAGTTCGGTGTGTAGAGAGTGAGAGGATTGACCTTGTTGATTGTTGAGAACCCATGAGAGGGGGCATTGATTGTCTTGATGTCGGGCCTTGTGTTTGAGACGTCGAGTTTGAGACGTTAGGCTTGAGGGAGGGCAGGACGGACGGGACTTGCTCGTGGGGGAGGGAGACCTAACGACGGCCGCAGACGACAGGAAGCCGTACCCATGAACCCGTGGACCCGTGAAACCCTAGACCCGTCGACTGAAGTATGCCGACCCGGTATGTGTGAGTGGGTGGGTGGCCGAGTGGGTGCGTGGACCAGTGTGTGTGTAGGTCTGTGTAGGTGCTTGTGTGCGCTTGTGTGTAGGTGAGTGTAGGTGGGTGTGGGTGGGTGGGTGGGTGGGCGGATGGGTCATGGGTGACCGGGCGTATAGGTGGATGTCGACTGCCGAATGCTTGAGCTGTTGAGCATGGAGGTTTGCTGAGGAGGACTTGATGAAGGTCGGTAGTTGGACCGCTGTTGATGCATGTGGGTGTGAGTGCATGTGTAGTTGAGTGTATGTGAGAAAGTGTGAAGGTGTGTGTGTGAGTGTGTAGGTGTAGGTGTGTGTGAAGGTGTGTGTGTAGGTGTGTATAGGTGTGTGTGTGTGTATAGGTGTGTGTGTGAGTGTGGTTGGGTGTGGGAGGGATCGAAGACGGGAGGGAGGAGTCGTCTCGAGCAGGATGGGTGAGGAGAGAATCTGGGAGGGGGGATTGGAGTGGGAAAGGGCCTTGTTATATACCTTTGCCCCAAAAGCAGTCAGCGATCGGTCTTCTTTCCTACGTCCTTCGAAGGGCGCTCCAGCGATCGAGGTCATGGGGTCCTGGACTCACCTATCCCGTTCCCGAGCACGAAGCAGTCCTTCGCACGTCCTCCAGGTCGATAGATTGCGCCATCCACAGGCCTGATGCTCGCACATCCCCGAAACAGACTTGCTTCCTGCGGCTGGCTTTCAGCTATTCAGCCTGCCAGTCGGGACGCCCGTCTCCTGTTTGTCGTGCCTGTCCGCCAATCGGAGAGCCTGGCCGCCGACCGTTGAAGCCCTGGCCGTCGTTTGTTGATGGTCAAGACGATGGCGCCGCCTGCCCGTACGTCCGTCCAGATCGAGGTCGAGGTTCCAGGGCGCTGAGCATGCGAAAGTCAAAGAGGTCAGCTGGTCAGCACATCATTCAGGCATGTTCATCGCCAGCGAGAGAGAAATCCTGCCTGATCAACCTTGCCTCCCACTCACCATTCAGGGCCATTCGAGTCTTCGAGGATTGTTGACGTGGGTTGAGGGCGGTGTCGGCCAAGCTGTTTGTTCCTCCATGTTGACACCCTCCTGACCTCTGAGAACGGCGCGGTACGCCCACCTCCTGAGCTCTGAGAACGTCGCCTCATGCCCATCTCCTGACCTCTGAGAATGGAACGAATGGACGTCACGGTGCGTGCAGGCGCAATGGCCGCCGTCGGGAGAGCGCAGACACCCGCTGACGACCGCCTTATGCCATGAAATGCGCGGCCTTGGGATTACGACAGGGTGGCCTTCGCTGATGGTGCGGAGGATTGCGCAACGATATTTCCTGGGTCAGCTGTTGTATACTGTCATCCACAGTCGCCGAGATCTGTGAGTCAGTTGCCAGCGAAGTGAGCAGAGGGCTGAGGCGCTGAGGCCGCGATGCCGAGGCGGAAAGTCGTCCCAGCAGCGAGGTACACGAGACTATGTTGATGCTATGAGCTGGCTAGAAGGAGAAAGAAGAGATGGAAAGGGAGAACGAGGGGAGAGGTGATATGGGATTGAGAAGAGGGGGAGGACGAAAACAGAGAAGAGAGTGGGGCATTCCCATACTTGGCCTCGGGCTCGGACCTTGAGCGAGCTGATACATATACGAGAGAATGCCGGAGTGTGCTAGCGGCCAGCGCAGCATCAGATCGATTGACGCCGGACTGAAAGCTCTACGTGAAATGGCGTTGGGCAGACGCATGTATACCAGTCGGAAAAGGCCAGGACTAGACACGAAGGAGACCAAGAGAAGGAAGGCTTTTACCGACAAGTTCGAGTTTCGAATCCGAAGCCTCGGCGCTGGTTCAACGCCACAAGCACGGACGGCAGCATCCCTCGCTCTTGATGTCCGGTCTTTCGTCCTTCGTCGCTCGAGAATGAGTATCGACGGTGTCGCCTCCGGGCTCCGATGGCCAATTGGTCGCAGTCCCGACATCAGTCTACACAGACCGCACAAGGAAGAGGACGAGCAGCACGAGGTCGGGAGGTCCGGTTCGGTGTCGGACGATGGTGGCCTTGGTGGGAGCTGGGACGGCGCTGTACGAACGGCCCAGGCAGAATCATCCAAGAATCAGCGAGTACGTCCATAAAGCTTCGTTTTTCTACCTCATCTTGCACTCACTCTTGAGGCTTCACGCACTCGGGTTTGATGTGGACCAACGCATGATGAAGTCGAAGTGGTCGATCGCTTCCGAAGATGCCTTGAAGTCTGAGGGAGAGGGGAGAGGGGAGAGAAGCGAGTAGACTTGGTGAAGGAAGGCGGGGATGGGATCAGAGAGGGTAGAGAGCGGAGAGATGAGGAGGGAGAAGAGTGTCAGCATGCTGGTCTGCTTGTATGCGCTTGACCTCGCTTGTATGCGCTGGCGGATTGGTGCGTCTGCCGTTCAAGGTCTTGCAACTTGTTACTGCAGTCCTCAATATCCCCGAAGTCGCTGGCAAAAGGGTGCTTCTTGAAAACTCTGGAATAAGAGGACCATGACTCATGAGGCATGAGGTCAGGGTAAGCAAGTGAATGAAGGGAAGGCTGGCAACGATCAGTAAATCGGGAAAGGGAAGCAAGGGGGATGGAAAGCGATGCCTTCCACGTCTCCATCGTCCGTGGTTAGAGGATCTGCCTCCTTCGAATCAGGCTGGCTCAGAGGATGTGGGAGATGCGGGTGGGAGTGAGGCGGGCGATTGAGGGGTCGGGAAGGATGAGCGTGCACACGGCCAATTCGTTGCGCAACGATCCAGCCGTTCCGAGAGATAGAGATGATCATAGCAAATGATCACACTCAGCTCACCACTAACCTCGAGGTAGATCCAGACATGATGCATGTATGCGAGTGACTTAGAATTTTTGATGATACGTTCCTTACTAATTAGAGCAAAACCTCACAAGCGCAGCTCCAAGTCCCTCCCTGATCACTTCTCACCAGGCGTCTTGAACCGACGCAACGCCCTCTCCCGCGCGAACTTATGTTCGACGATAGGTTTCGGGTATCCCAGCCGTTTGAACGCGTCCTTGTCCAGACGGCCGTAGGGGTCGTGGATCGCTTTGCCCTTGATGTTCTGTCGAGGGAGAACGAGGAGATCAGTTTCTTCTGCTTGCGTGTGCCATATGTATCAGGCACGTTCGTTTCTCTTGCTTGGGGTCCCACGTACACGCAGCTCGGGCACCCAGTGGCGGATGTAGTCCCCGTTCGGGTCGGACTTCTCCGATTGTGAGGTGGGGTTGAAAATCCTGGGATGGAGGGGGGGGTAGAAGTAAGGGTATCAGCAAAAGGGGGCGGGGGATGGAACGAGATTCACTTGTCGATCGTAGGGGGAACATACCTGAAGTACTATTGAGCCTCAAAGAGAAAAATAAAGTGATAACAAAGAGAGAAAGCATATTCAGTCAGTGTTCCCGAACGGCCTGTAACAAGAGGAGGGGGATAGCAAGGAGCGGGTGAGTGGGTACCCACAGGCTGAGGATCCGTCCCCGTCGAAGCGGACCACTGCCATCCGCCATTATTGGAGGCAAAGTCTCCGTCGATGAAGTTCTGCATGAAGAATCGCTCGCCTTCGCGCCAGTCGTGGAGGAGATGCTGCGGGGTTTGTAAAGAGAGAGGGGGGGAGTCAGCTACATTCGTAACTTCCCCTTGCACCCCCGCGTCCGGCGGGAACCTGAATCTGCTCACCTTGGTCAAGAACATAGCGGTGACCTGCAATAGACGAATCAAGAACCCAAGACCCCAGTTCAGCATGACGAACTCGCCAACGAAGAGAAAGGAGAATAACGCACCATCCTACTCCGATTATGACAGTACCCCTGCTGGATACACTGCCTCTGCGCCGCATCCACAATCGGATATCCCGTCCTTCCCTCCTTCCAAGCCGCAAGTGTACCCTCGTCCGTCTCCCATACCACATCTTCGTACTTGAGAATGAAGGCGCGACCGATGCAGACGCGGGGCCAGGCTGCGAGTACGTGGGCGTAGAAGTCGCGGAAGACCATCTGTAACCACGTTCCACAGAGAGGGAGGGAGAGATCAGAGCGGTGTCAGGGGGCGCAGGAGTAAAGAACAACACTCACCTCAGTACCCCACATAGCCGGCCCCGAATCCCTGCCCACAGCAAGTTTCCCCCCCGTAACCTCCCTAGCGCGCCTCAAGCACTCCCTAGCCGAAATAACACCCGCAGCCAAGTAAGGACTAATATGACTCGTCCCCAACTCGCCCAACAGATTCCTCCCCTCCGCGTACGTGTTCAACCGGGAATTCTTCGCTTTGGGCCCGACCTGCTCGATGTGTTCCGCAGTGGGGGCGTCGTCGGATAGCTTGGAGCCTGCTTTGCCGTTGATGAAGTTGTGCATGATGCGGGAGGCGGCGGGGTAGCCTGCTGGCCAGAGACGTTCCATCTGCTCCGCATCGGCGCATTCGAATCCGGGGACGCTCTGAGGGATGCCGTACTTCTTGTTATCCTTGAAGAGAGGGGAGAGCGTATCGTCCTTGTGGATGGAATCCTCGTTCGGCTCGGGGAGGGGATATTCCTGCATGAGGTCCAGGTTGGACGAGAGGTAGGCGAGCCAGGAACGGCTGAAAGGGCTGAAGACGGAGTACGGCTTGTCCTGCTTCGTGAGTACTTTCCCGGGGGGAACGACGTACGCGTCATCGAGGAAAGAAACGTGGATTCCTTCTTTGGACCCAAGTTTGACGACGTCCGCATCGCGCCAGAGTTCGTCGACTTCATACTCCAAATTCCCAAAGATGGCTCCACATCCCCACTCCGTAGCCAACTCCACGACCCTCCGCGCAACGTACGTACGCGGGCCCTCATGCGTGAGCACCACGAGCGGGATGTTGCTTTTAGCCAGCTGGGTCTGCATGAGACGGAGGTTGCGCAGAGCGAAGTCGACCCTCCGCGGCGATCGGACGTGGGCTTGGAAGTCCTTCGGGCTGAGGATGTGGAGCGCGATGAGGTGTTGACGGCCTGGGTGGGCGGAGGCTTCTGCGAGGGCGCGGTTGTCTTCTACGCGGAGGTCGCGGTTGCGGATCCAGTAGAGGACGTTCTTGTTCTCACTTTTGGCTGGGGTTTTCTGATGTGCGAGTGCTTCGCGGAGGAGGTCGAGGGGTGTCTTGTCTGTGTGAACCTTTGGGTTCATCTCGTTGTTGCCCTTGCCATAGGCTGGCTGTTGTTTTGGCAAGTCGGAGTAGTCGTGTCCATTGTTGGTGTTGTTCTTGGTGGTGGTGTTGTTGTTGTCCTTGCGCTGTCTTTTTGAGGTGGGCGGGTGGAGCTCTTCCTCTGTTGCGTCTGGATGTTCGGTGAGTGTTGGGTCGATGGACTCTTCCTCCTCGTCTTCGATGGTGCGTTTCTTGGGAGGGGCCATGTTGAGACTGATGGAGGGATGGTAAGTCCTGAGCTGTTGGCGTGGGAAGGGAGGGAAGAGGCGAGCTGAGCGGGAGAGGGCGGCGGGTGTTCTTCTGAGCAGGAGTAGGGACGGAAAAGCAGTCAGCATAGACAGTCCCAGCCAGTCAGTAGTCAGCTAGCTATCCAGGAGAGCGTCGAGGTAGCACATCAACATCAATAATCAATCGAATGCTGACCAGAAGGAGAGCGTCACGTACATGCATGCCGGACTTTACGTGTTTTCCTCCGACGCGTGACGTCATCCCCAATCGGGCGGTCTTACCGTCAGCCTCCTCCCACCTACTCTTGGCGGTCCACAGCAGAAAGGTATATACGTAGAAGTAGCTGAACATCTCTCGCTCTTTCTCCCTGAACCGCTACCCTCCAGCAACAACACACAGCCCCTCGTCGCACGGTCAAACAGCGGCCCCCAACGATGTCGCCAATCCACGTGCTGGACAAGTACTACCTGTCCCTCACCCTCCTCGTAGCCCTCGCCTTCCAACTTCTCGGCTTCGCAGCCGCCTTCTCCCTCCAGACCGACATCATCCAAGATGGCTGGTCGGCCCTGACCTTCGCCTTCCTCGCCTGTCTCACCTTCGGGTTGGGCGGGACTCATTATGCGAGGCAGATTGTTGTTTTGGCGTTCGTGCTGTTGTGGGCGGTCAGGTTGGGCGGGTTTCAGGTTTGGAGGATTGGGAAGATGGGTGGGGATGCGAGGTTTGATGATATGAGGGGGAAGATCCTCTCTTTGGCTGGGGTACGTCTATCCTCTCTCTCTCTCTCTCTCTACCCCTGTTCTTGACTGCTCGCTGACCTCCTCTCCGCTGAACCAGTTCTGGACCGCACAATGGCTCTGGTGCTGGATCGTCTCCCTCCCCGTCATCCTCCTCAACAGCCCCGCCATCTCGAGCCCCACCGACGGCGGCGGTAACGTCCCCTTCGGCACCTCCAAAGACATCATCGGCATCCTCCTCTTCACCCTCGGCTTCCTCATCGAGACCTCTGCCGACTTCAGCAAGTACTACTTCAAGATGGGTGGGCACAAGCATCCGAAGGGCGCCATTATTGATCTCAATGTGTGGAAGTGGTCTCGGAGGCCGAATTACTTCGGGGAGATCTGCGTTTGGTTGGGCATTTATTTGCTGGTTATTTCGCCTGCGACGGATCGGCCGACGCCCCTCGTTGGAGCGAGTCAGTCGGCCTTGCTTGGGAGCGTCGTCTCGCCCCTCTTCACCTTCATCATCCTCATGTTCCTCTCCGGCATCCCCACGGCCGAGAAACCAACGCAGCAACGCGCCTTCTTGGCGTCCCACGGTCCGGACGCGGAGGATGCGCAGCCACTCCAGCCGTATCACGATCAGCGCGAGTCCGATTCATGGACACGGTATCGCGCTTTTAGGGAACGCACGAGTCTGTTGATCCCCATTCCTCCGGCCATCTACCGGCATATTCCTCAGGTCGTCAAACGGACCGTCTTACTCGACTGGGGCATGTACCGCTTTGACGAGGCCAAGGATGGACCCAAGGCCATTCAAGGTGAGCACTTTTTCACTTTCCCCGACGCGTGTTTTCTTCACTGTGACCTTCGTCTAACTCACTTCCTATTCTTTCTGCAGAGGCCAAGGAGAAGAAGGAGCGAAGGAGTGCTTAAAACCCTCTTCTCACCCGCAATCACGGACGCATGTACATATCAAGACTCCCCTTCTTTCTCTCATCGACCGGACAGATACCCATTACCGTTCAGTTTACGCGTCCGGACTGCCTGTGGAATGTATGTATATACGAGTGCTTTGATTCCTTCTCCTCTCCCTCCGGGGGGTCTACACAGCGTCAACCCTCGACGCATGCAACGCAAACGCAGGCGTAACCCACGCTCCACTGCACGAGGGGATTTCCAAACAGAAAAAGGGTCAGCGCACAAGAAAGTGCGAATGAGAGAGAGAGAGCTAAAGAGACTCACCAAGCACACTGCGCCCCCGCCCAATCCCAACTGCCCAGCTTTCCCATACACCTCCCATTCGGACACACGATCCGTCCCCTCGTCTCCCCGCGGTCGAGCATGGGCCCCATCCAGGGCTGGGGCTCGACGAAGTGGCTGCTGCATGCTGTTGTTGATGCCGAGTGGGATGGGGTGGAAGGGAGGCTTGGGTTGGAGGGGCTGAGGAGCCGGAGGGCGGCGAGGTGTGGGGGGAGACGGGAGGTTAGGGATGCTGCTGTTTGGATTGGGCGGGTTTGGGATTGGGATTGAGGTTGAGGTTGGGTTTGGGGGGCGTCGGTCGTGTGTTGAAGTTGTTCTCCTGCGGCAGACGATCCTCGTGCTTCTTCTCCTTCTCCTTCTCCCTCTCCTTCTCCCTCTCCCTCTCCCTCTTGTGACACCTTCTCCCCCTCCGCATCCTCCCCCTCCCCCGCCACGCGCTCAGGCCCAACACCCCCCACCCCGCGCTGCTGCGTCCTCGGCACAACAGCCCAGCGCGGATCCCTCTTCCTCGGCTCAAAGGCGACCTGCCCCGGACCCGGGGTGTGCGGGACCAGGTCGGCGGGATGGGCGAGTAAAGTTCGGGTGCAGAGGCGGCAGCGGAGGTTTGTGGAGCTTGGACGGCGGGCGGGCGTTGTCATTTTTCCCTGCCTTCTTTTTTCGAGGTTGTGGTGGTGGGAGGGAGGAAGAAGGGGAGGCAGTCACACGACAGACAAAAGACCACGTCGCCAAAGTTGTTACAGAAGTGCAAGAGGGGGGTATACAAATGTCTACGTAACGTGTAACGAGGGGACCAAAAGATGGATGAAGAAAGCGAATGGGCGCCAGAGACCAGAGGGGTGGTGGTGATACATAAATCCGAAAATTTCAGACGAGCGCGTCCAGAAGCTCGTCAAGGAAGTAGATGATGGCCGCCAGGACGCCAACCCCGAGGAAGAGGGTAAGGCTGATCTGCAGACCGGAGAAGCGCTGGATGGACTTGAACGAGCCGGGAGCATGGGGGCCTCCTGCTGGTGGAGCGGCCCTTCGTGCGCCTGCGGCTGTCATCGTCGCCGTGCTCATCGAGGACGAGGTGATCGTCTGTCCGAAAGACGCAGTTGGTATTCCACTAACGGGGGTAATGCCGAACGTCGTCCCGGGCACGGTGATATCAAACGTGAGCGAATGGCTGCTCCCACCATCCGGTCCAACACTATACCCAGGCGCAGTCGGCAAGTCGAACGATGTCGTCTTCGTAGCCGACGCGGAAAGGGTTGATGTGGGAAGTGGGAAAGCGGTGTTGGGTTCGTAGAGAGATGCGTTGTCGTGTGGGTTCGGGTAGTGAGGTTGTGTAGGGCAGAGGACGACGGGGTTGGTGTATGAGTTTGCGCGTGCTGCGTTGTTGTGGGGATGGGCGATTGCGATGGCGGGGCAGTTTGGGTTGTCGAGTAGGATTGTGGGGCAGGGTGTGCCGAGTCGTTCGTAGAGGGAGCAGAGGACCTGTTGGGGATGGGATGGGCGGATGGGATGAGATGGGGCAGGAAAGAGTTGTGGATGAGGAGGAGGGCTTTACTTACTGCGCTGTGTGAGTTTGTGGAAGTCATGTTGGGAGTGGGATGCCTGTGGGGAAGGGGAAGGGGAAGGGGAAGGGGAAGTGGAGCTGTCAGCAATCGGATGAGGAAGGCGGCGTGCTGCTGCTGCTCGCCCAACGCACCGCTCTCTCTGTCTGCCTGTCTATCACGAAGGCGATGGTCGAGGTGGGGAGTGTGGGAGGTGAGAAGAAAGGGAAAGAAAGAGCCGATGGGGGGAGCGAGCCTGATTACATAAGCACTTCCCACTTTATCCGGATGAGATTTCCCCATTCGGAGTTCGGACTCGTTTCGCCAACTGGCCGACCACGACCACAGCGTTCAGCTTCACATTGATACAGTATTACTTACCCTTACCCACAGCCAGACTCAGCTCAGCTCAGCACCCCCGAACACCCACAGCGAGAATGACTTTGGGAACACGGTCGTACTCGAGCGAGAGCGAAGACATCGAGAACGAGGCCCTCATCACACACCAGCTCGACATCGACTCCAACGGACGGCCCATCCTCTCCAGCACCGCCCACGACAACACCGAGGATGATGAGCTCCCCATCAACCGCCACCCGTCCTCCTCCTCCTCCTCATCACACAAACAACCCTCCCCCGAATCAGAGAAGCTGGACAAGACCGGAAGACCCGAATGGCTCAACAACGTCCTGACCAACCCAGCCACCCGGAAATCCCGCAAACTACGCCTCATCGCACTCGCAGCCTTCCTCCTCCTCGCAGCAGCCAGCTTCTGGCTCGCCTTCGGATCAGGAAAACACTACTACACCCTCTGGACCGGCAAACTCTCCGGGAACACTCACAAAGAGATTGAGCAGAAGTTCCCCCAGGATGTCGGTTATCCGGGCGTGACCCAGACGGGCGCCCCTGCTGATCTGGCTGATGAGAGCAGGCAGACCTGGGCACCCAAACAAGCGGAGTCCCCAATCCAGACAGCCATACCCTCCCTCCCATCCGACTTCAACCCATTCAAGCACATGGGCCCGCTCTCGCCGTACTCCTCCTCCGACGGGTTCGGCATCGACGACGCCACATATAGGGACGTACCCCACGGTCTGGCGGAGAGCAACGGCAGCTGTGTGCTCGACCAGGTGCATATCCTGCACCGGCATGGTGCGCGGTACCCGACTACGGACGCGCCCCCTCGGAAATTGAGTACCTTCCTCGCCTCGCTCTCCTCTAGCAAGTCGGTCCAGTTCACGGGTCCACTCGCCTTCCTGTCCAGCTGGAAGTACAGACTCGGCGCCGAACTGCTCACACCCGTCGGTCGGGGCCAGCTCTACGACTCCGGCGTCTCCTCTTCCATCCGCTACTCGTCCCTCGTACACTCCGACCTGGCCCGGAAGAAGAAGATCGTAGTCAGGGCGGGATCGCAGTATCGCATCATCGACTCCGCCGTCGCCTGGCTGTCCGGCTTTTTCGGTCCGCAGTGGAGGGACTCGGTCCATTTGGAGATTCAGATCGAGGCGCCTGGTTTTAATTCCACGATTGCGCCTTGGTTTGCTTGTCCGAATGGCGGCAGGGCCGCGCAGGCGGGGAGGAAGGCTTCGGAGGAATGGATTCAGCTGGCGTTTAAGGGGACGGGTGAGCGGTTGAGTCAGTTCGTTCAGGGCGCTACGATTGTGAGTGATCATTGAAAAGTTGTGAATGAGGCTGTTGCTCACTGAGAGTTCCTTCCGTCTACCCTAGAACGCGTCCATGGTATATGCAGCCGTACGTGTGACAGTCTGAAGAATCCCCACAGCGAAACGTGTTTTAGCTTACTTTATGTCTCTCTTGACAGATGCAAACCTGCTCATACGAGACCGTCGCCTTCGGACGGAGTGACTTCTGCAGTCTCTTCACCCAGGACGAATGGCTCGCATATGAATGTGAGTGTTTACCTGTCCTTCCAATCCCATTTCCATTTCGAGATATCTGACCCCCTTTCTCTCGAACTCGAACTCGGGCTGTGGAAATGCAGACGCATGGGACTTGCAGTTCCACGGATCGTACGGGCCCGGCAGTCCCGCCGGTCAGGCCCAAGGTGTGGGCTACTGGAACGAGGTTCGTCCCTCCCCGCTTCAGAGAGTCTTTTCAGCCAAGCTCACCCAAGATTGACCCCCCCTTCTCCCTTGGTGTGATCCAGTTCTTCCCCCGTCTCACACGAACGCCTTGGAACCCTGCGACGCAGACGACGGAGAATGGCACGCTGGCTGCGGACCCGGATACGTTCCCGATTGACCAACGTGCCTATTTTGACTTTGCGCATGACACGAGTGAGTTCCCTCCCTCCCTTGAGGTTTGGGGGGAATAAGCTAAACAGGAAATCTCCCCCCCCCCCCCTCCTGTGTGTAGCGATCACGGGCGTCCTAGCCGCCCTCGGCCTGCCGGACTTCGCCCACCCGCTCGACGCTCGCAAGATGAACGCAACCCGGGCATACCAAAGCACGCGCATCGTCCCCTTCGCAGCCCGAATGACTGTCGAAGTGCTGAACTGCACGGCGCCCCTGGCCCCTTCAAGAACACAGCAGGAAGGGGAGGCGCGGTACGTCCGGCTCCTGTTGAACGACGCTGTGGTTCCTTTGGGCCAGTTGGAGGGCTGTGAGAGGCGGGCGGATGGGTTGTGTGCGTTTGAGGGGTTTGTGGAGAGTCAGAAGGGAAGGAATGAGCGGGCTCAGTTTGGGAGGAATTGTACGGATCCGAGTTGGAGGCCTTGAGTGAGTCACTTCCCCGCGGTGGGTTGACGTGGGTCGGTTTCTCCTCCTTTCGTCCTTTGTCCGTTCGTTACCTTCGTTACGCTCTTTTGATCATCGTGCCTTTAAATTTCTCTCTCGTTCTCAAGGTGTTCTTTCGTGCCTTCTGCCTTCTGCCTTCTGTCTTTGCCTGCTTCCTGACCTTGAGCCACGCTGCGGGAGGGGTTCGTTCAGAAGGAAAACTGGGTGATTTCATGACAAGAAAACGAGGCCCCCATTCGTAACATCAGAAGTTGACGACCTTCTTCGGAACAGCAGGCTGTGGCACCGCGGCGGCCGCCGTCGCCGCCGCTCCACCCGCCTTCTTTCCCCCGCCGACCCTCCTAGCAGCGCCATCAACCTCGATCTCCGGCTCGCCCACGTCCCCCTGCCCACCACTTTTAGAAGCCGCCTGGGGACAATCCCTCGCGCGATGCCTGACCGACTTACAAATCCCACAGGCCGCCCCTCCCTCGGGAAAGACGCCCCGCTCCGCATTCTCGGGACAGGTACTGGCCAAATGGCCCGTCTTCGCACAGACGAAACAGGTCGCGTACGGCAGGATCTCAACGTCGTCGTCTGTCTTGCGTCCCTGGGGCGGGATCGGGCAGCGGGAGAGGATGTGGGCCGAGGAGCCGCATCGGAAACAGATGCCTACTACCTCGTTGCCCTTCCTCTTCTTGTTCTTCTTCTTCCCTTCTTCTTCTTCGGTGGAGGAAGGCAGGGCGGAGGTGTGCGCGTTGAGGGTGTTCGGGCATTCTTTGGCGGAGTGGCCGGAGGCGCGGCAGGCGAAACAGGTGAGCGAGGATTGACGCTCGTCGATTCGTTTTTCGCGGCGGGCGTCGGTGCGGGCGCCCGTTTTTGCGCGGCGGTCGGCTTCCATTTTTTTCCAGGGGTTCGTCTCTGTGCTGGAGTTGGTGGTGGCGGTAGAGGTGGTGGTGGATGAGTGGGTGGGGCGCTTTGAGGATGACCAGTCGTTTTGGGGGTGGGCGTGGGCGTGGGTGGTGGTTTCGAGGTTCTGGTAGCCCTCGGTGGCCCATCGTCCGCCTTCGGTGGTGACCTCCCTCTCCAACTTGCTCATCTGGTCGTGGTGTGCTCGTTTCTTGTGGTCTGACTTTGCCTTCTTTGCCTTGAGCTTGAGGAGTTTGATGCGTTTCAGCTTTGCTTCTTTTGTGAGGGGTGCGGCGGGGTGTGCTGGTGTTGGGGCTGGTGTGGCTGTTAGTTTCCTTCGTTTCCTGCGCTTTGCTGATGCTGATAGTTCTGTTGTATTGGCTGTGTGTGTATCTGGATTTGGCTCTGGATCTGGCTGTTGTTCGTGCTGATGGTGGTCATCGTCTGCGGGGCGTTTGTTGGTGATGTTCTGGGGAGTGGGTGGGTGGTGTGCGTGATGAAAGAGAGACGTCTTTGTGTTTGCAGGAGCAGCCTTGCGTCCCTCGAGTTTGGTGTAGCGTGTCATCTTCTGGGCAACCTGTTCGCTCTCGATGTCGATGTCGATGTCGAGGACCCGAAGGAGGAAAGGTTGACACTTGACAGAATTTTTTTTGGTTTAGGGTCTCGTTTGTTTGTTTGTTATCTCGGCGTTTGATAAGATAAGAGCGCAGCGCTAAGGCGTGATCGGCAGTTTGACTGACTTGGACTGGATTCTGGAAGCTCGAGATTTCCCTGCTGTTCGCTATCTTCGACTGCTTGCCTTGCCTGCCTTTGCACTACTGCTTGCGACTGCTACCTGGGAGAACGCTGAACGATGGCAGAGGCAGCAGCAGCAGCAGCAGCAGCAGGGAGGACAGCCGCGGCAACAGCGGGCCGGCGCTCCGAGTACCTCACCGGCATCCTCCTCCTCCTCCTCGTCGTCATCCTCTGGACAGCATCCAACTTCCTCACAAACACCGTCCTCACACACGGATACGACAAGCCGTTCGCAGTCACCTTCGCAAACACTTCCAGCTTTGCCCTCTATCTCATCCCCTTCTTATCCATCCCCAGCAGGAGCAGGAGCAGGATCAGGAGAACAACCGCACCAGCAACGAGACATCCCAACGACGACACAGAAGAAGAAGCAGCAGCTCTGCTCACAAACCACCACCAACAACAACAACAACAGCGACTCAGCCAACCACCAACAGACCTCTCCGCCTCCGTAGACAGTCTCCGTCCTCGATCGCTCCGCCTCGCAGCCTCTTCTTCCTCCTCCTCCTCCCGCCCATCCTCAATCGACGGCAGGAGACCGCGCGGGAACCTCATACACGCCTCCAGCTATCGCACCTTCCTCACTCAGACCGCAGCCGATCCTCATCCCACTCCTCCCCCACCGATCCCATCGTCAGAGCAGCAGCAGGAGCAGGAGCAGGAAGTCGACCCTGTGCCGCCAGTCTTGCCGCCTTTGACGCTGCGCGAGACCGCTGTCTTGGCCGCTCAGTTTACCCTCGTTTGGTTCATTGCGAACTGGTCCCTCAATGCTGGCTTGGGTTTGACCAGCGTGGCTAGTGGCACCACCCTCAGCAGTGCCAGTGGTGAGTTCCCTTTTTGGATTCTAATGGTGGGAAGCGAAATTGGGGTACAACGCTCGAACCACTCCTCTCTCTTTCCAAACCAGGTTTCTTCACACTCGGCTTGGGCGCCTTACTCGGTGTCGAGAAGTTCTCCTTCAGCAGACTCGGCGCAGTCACCATCAGCTTCATCGGAGTCGTCCTCGTCTCGCGTGCCGACGCCGTCGCTACTGTCCCTGCGCTTCTGACTCGAGATGTCGTCAGCAGTGGGATCGATCTCCGAGCTTCGGTGCCTATTAATGCGCCTTTGGGTGACTTCCTCGCGATAGTCTCTGCTTTCTGTGAGTTTTTGTACCACATTGATGACCTCTTCCAATTCCCAAAGGTTTCTGACAGAACATCGTTGTCGCTCCCCTTACTTCAGCCTACGCGGTCTACGTGACCCTGCTCAAACTGAAGATCGGGTCCGAAGACCGCATCTCCATGCCCCTCTTCTTCGGCTTCGTAGGCGCCATCAACATCCTCTGTCTCTGGCCTTTCGGATTGCTCCTCCATCTCGTCGGCTGGGAACGCTTCGAATGGCCCAGCGATGGACTTACGTGGGCTGGCGTACTCGTAAACATGTCCATCACTTTCATCTCGTGCGTATATCCACTTTTCCCGCGCGGGGGGAGGGGGGGAGCAACACTGTCGAGAGAATCAACTGACCCGTTCTTTTGTCTGTGAAAACAGAGACTTCGCCTACCTCCTCGCCATGCTCAAGTCGAGCCCGCTCGTCGCAACCGTCGGTCTCTCGCTCACCATCCCACTCGCACTCGCGGGCGATGTCATGCGAGGATCTCATTCCGGCGGCTGGCTTGCCAGTGTCGGCAGTATCATGGTCTTGGTATGTTTTTCTTCTTTCTTTTTCTCTGTTTTCTTTGAAGGATCTCTGCTCGAGGAGTTTATTAACCCCCCATTTGCTTACCCTTCTTTTTTTTTTTTTGGACGCCCCCCGGCAGTTCTCCTTCGTCGCGATTGGCCTGGCAGATTTGGAAATGGCAAAGGAAGAGGAGGAGGACATTCTCATCGACGCCGAGACGGTCGAGCGGGGGAGAGGGAGAAGCAGGGCCGAGGAGCGAGTGTCGGAGGATACTGCGCTTGGGAGCGAGGCGTGAGGAGGACCTTTCGCATGAACTTTCCGCGCCTCTCATGGAAGCAAGGGACCTTGCCTGCTTGCAACGTTTAACAGTGTACCAGTAGTTAGCTATCGTATATCCGCCATAGAGAGCCCCCTTTCGAAGAGTGAACGTATGAACTCGAGTCGTGTTAAGTTGAATGAATGCTTGACGAAACTGGATTTGCTTTTGCTGACCCCCTTGTGATTCGAAGTATCGTTGACGATGCGGAGCTTGCGAGAGCGGAGAAGGAGAGGAGGATGCGACCACTGAAGAACGGAACCAAGGACGGCGCAAGGAGAGACGAGGAAGCAGCCCTGCCAAAACCCCCCCCCCCCCTCCCCTCCCCCCTATTTCCGTTCAATCAAACGCCCCCTCCCGCCCCTCAGCCCTATCCTTCCGTCTCTGCAACACCCAAGCCTTCTTACAATCCCGATAATTCTGGAAAGCCTCTGCGCACTACCCACCCCCTCAAAAAAAAAAGAAATCTCGTCAGTTCCCCAAGAAGAAAGGATAAAGAAGGGGAAGGGAAGGGGGAAAGAAGACTCACCTTGGTCCGATCGTACGAGTGTCTCTCCAGACAGGCCATGCTCGCTTTGGCGGCGTGGGCGCATGGGTCTGCGAATTTCGAGGGGACTTTGCCACCCATGACTTCGAGGTGGTCCCGTGGCTGGGTCGTGTCTTTCGCCTCTTCGGCGGATTTGTGCTTCAGCTTGGGGATGGAGCTCATTTTGGTTCTTATTGATGTGTGGGTATAATGTGGGTGGGTGTGGGTGTGTTTGGTGCTGGGCGGGGTGGGTCGAGGTGGTGGCGAGAGAGATGGGGAGGATGAGGAAAGATGGGAAAGTTGACCCTCTCCTCGACGTTCTCTCAAGCTCTCATTCCAAAGGGACCAACCCACACATCCTCACAAAGGAAACAAGCCGCTTCTCATCGCTCGCGCAGACTCCAAGACGGGGGGGGGGCGAGAAAGAGAAAATAGCGTTGTTTTTCGATCGTTCGTAGGGAGAAGAGAAAGGGAGAAAGGAATCATGAACTGGGAATAAGGAAGGAAGAGAAAAATAGTCATGAACCGATTGGGTTTTGGGCTGGGGGGCGGAGCGGAGCGGAGAAAGGATGGCGAAGGGGTATGAATGAAGCGTAAGAGGGAGGCGTTTTCGTTTGAGGGAGGGAGAACCTTGCTTGACCGGCACCGAGCGAGCATAGAATAAGTGAGTCATTCGAATGGTCCGAGGCGAGGCGGGGTGGGATTTCCTTCGATGCGTCTCGTCAGTCGCTGATGAGGACCTTCCGACGCCCTTTACCACTTGTACTCCCCAGCCGAAACACCCTTGACAGCCTCGCCGGACTCCATCTTCGCCTTCGCCTCCGCATCCTCAACCGCTCCCTCCTCCTCCTCCTCATCACCATCACCATCATCCATAGCCTTATTCGCCTCATCCAAGATTTCCTGCAACGTCTTCCGACGATCATCCTCCGACTGCGACTGTCCGTTCGCCTTCGATGATGGAGCTGCTGGGTCGTTCGACGTCGACGACTTGCCCTCGAGAGCAGCTGCGGCAGCGGCATGTTCCTCCGAAGCGTCAAAGATGACCGAGTCCTCCCCCGCCCCCTCCTCCTCCTCCTCCTCCACCTCCTCCTCGACATCATCATCCTCAGCCGTACTATCATCAAGCGCACCAGAAGTGTCCGCATCCGTTCCAACCAAAGACGTATCAGGAAGGGACGCGTCCAGAAGAGACGACGTGTCCGCCGGAAGGGACGTGTCCGGAAGCGAGGACAGCGAGGACGACGACAGGTCCAGGTCCGCGGCCGCAGCGGTGGAGGCTACATGATGACCATTGAGCACGGCGTCGACCGTTTCAGCGTCCGGAGCAACGGCTTCCCGCCGAGCCGCAACTTCATCTTCTTCCGTCGGCTGGCGAAAGGAGGCATCTCCTTCTCCTTCAGCTTCTTCTTCTCCTGTGGCCTCGACCTCTGGCTCTGGCTGCGCCTCTGCCTCGGGCTCGGGGTGTGCCTCCTCCGTCGTTGCATCAGCGCTGGCCTCGACTTCCTCCGATTCGACCGGAACGATCGAGCCCACAGTGGAGTCGGCGGCAGGCTCGGCCTCCTCTGCATGGACAGGTTCGTCATCCTGTTCGACCTGCTCTGGCTTTCCCTCGTCCTCCACCTCCACCTCCGGCGCGGCATCAGCACTGACAGAAGGCTCCTCCGCGTCGACGGCAGATCCCTGCGCCGGCTCGTCTTCAGCCTCGACAACCTCCTCATCCTCAGCAGCAGAGGGCTCCTCAGCAGATCCCACCGCCATCGTCAACTCCTCCTCCTCAATGGCCTGCGGGTTCGCCTCCTCCACCTTGACAGCCTCAGCCTCAGGCTCGGCCTCAGCTTCAGCAGCCTGAGCTTCATGCTCGTCCTTCTCCGGCTCCTGCTCCTGCTTCTGCTCCTCCACCTTGACCTGATCCTGGACAGCCGGAGCCTCCGCAGTCTCCGAAGCCGGCTGACCTTGAGACACAGGCGCCGTGAATTCTCCAACCTTGACATCCTCATCCCGAGACGTCACGACGGGCTCCTTCTCCTCGTCCTCCTTGGCCTTGACGTCAGCGGCAGCCTGTTCACTGTCTTGAGCAGGAGCAGCAGAAGCAGAAGCGGCGCTCGATGACTCCCCACCGTCCTGGACTGCGTCCGCTGGAGGTGCACCTCCATCACCAGCTCCGGCTCCTGCTTTCACTGTAGACTTGTCGCCCTTCTTAGCAGCGGCAGCGGCAGCGAGTGCAGTAGCAGCAGCCGCACCACCCACAGCCGCGCCCCTAGCAGCCGTACCCACTGTCGAGGCGCGCGGACCTTTGGACGAAGATGAAGCAGGCCCAGTTTTAGAAGCCGCACCACCAGCAGGCGCCCGTGCCGAGGGAGCACCGGCAGCCTTGACGGTCGAAGCGGTGCCAGACCGAGCAGAAGCAGCCGGCGCACGAGCACCCGTCGCAGATGGCGCAGCAGCAGCGGCGGTCCGAGCTCGTGCGTTCGCGCCCGATGATGCACCCGCAGCCGTAGACGTAGACGTAGACGTGCGCCCGGCAGTAACAGGGGCTCGCTTCGAAGTGGAAAGCACCGGGGCACGGGGAGTCGTCGTCGTCGTCGTCTTGGAAGCCGATGTCGAGACGGGACGGACAGGCCGAGTAGACCCTGCAGCGGAGGAAGTTCCCGAAGTCGATCTGGGCACACCTGCCGTCGTTGTACGAGCGGTGGTGCTGCTAGCGCCAGGACGAGCAGCACCGGCACCAGCACCAGCACCAGCACCGGGCGCTGGCCTAGGCTTGAGAGTCGTGGTCGTACCCGGAGCAGGGCGAACGGGAGGGGTAGGCCTGGCAGCTGAGGAGGAAGTGGTGGAAGCCGGGGCGCGCTTGACTGCCGAGCTTGCCGTTGGAGCGGACACGGCAGGGCGGGGACGCGCTGGGGCCGCCGCCGTCGTAGTAGCTGTGCGGGAAGAAGCCGTGCCGGCCGATGGTGTACGCGTTGCGGATGTAGCGGGAGTGCGCGTGGTAGTGGAGACTGGACGAGCAGCGCCGGCGGCGCCGGTACGAGGAGCGGCACCGTAGGTAGAGCGCGCCGACGACGAGCTCACGGCAGGCCGAGCTGTGGTGGTGGTGGGAGCTTGAGCTGATGCTCCTGTACGTGCTGAGGCAGGAGTGGGGCCCGTCTTGGCTGAGCTGGCATTGGTAGCCCCCGTGGCTCGCGCACGTGCTGTGGACGATGCGGTGGTGGAGGCAGCTGGAGGACGTGGCTTTGCGGCCGTGGTGGGCCGAGTAGCTGAGGCTGACTTTCCGTTAGCAGCTGTGACTGGCTTTACAGGAGCGGCAGCGGGTTTGGAGGCAAGTGGCTTCTCTGGCTCTGCAATGGTCTCTGCTGACGGCGTGGCATCGCTGGCGTCCGCTTCAGCTGGCTGTATAATCGAAAAAGGAGATGAGCAACGCTGAACCAGACAGCGCGGGAGTGTGTTGCTAATGTACTGACCTGTTCGTGCTCCTGTGGGAGGGACTGTTCGGGAAGTGCTGAGGGAGCAGGAGCTTCTGTCTCTTCTTGCGCTGGTGCTGGATCTGTCGCTGGCACTGACACTGGCACTGGCACTGGCACGGGGAACACCGGTGCTGGCGAGCTCATGTCTGCGAGTGCTGAGGGCGAGAGGGACGGCCTGTGTAGATCGATGCTGGAAGGGCGTGATCCGCCGTCGAGGGAAGTCCGCGCGTTGACGGAGAGGTTCTTCTGTGACTGGCGTTCTTCCTGGGCCTGTTGCCTGCTTTGCTCTGCCTGTTGCTGGAAGCGCTGTATGAGAGAAGAGACTTTGGCACTGTTGGATTCGTCTGGCAGTGGCATTGGCGTTGGCCTGTCCTCCCCTTTACTTACCCAGTGAGCGAGCTGTTAGAGAGGTGTGAGTGTGTGACAGCGGGAAGGTGAGCAGGTCAAAGGTGAGCAGGTGATCGTCCGCGACGTGGGGGGGGGCCTTCGATTCGCTGTCTGTGCGTCTCCTCGCTGCCCCTCATCCCTCAACGCCTCAACCGCCGGCACCACGTGGCTTCCCACTCACTCAATCGCCGACAGCACTCACCCACGCCTTGAAATCGCTCACAGGAGTCAGGATGGCGACTGCGAGAAGGTGGCAAAGCGATCGAACGAACATGGCTGGGACTACGCGGAGAATATCGCGAGCAAGGAGTGCACTCGTCGCCGTCCTGGTGGCACTCGCTTCCATCATCACGGTCAGTCTCCCTCTCTGCGCTCCCGCTCTCTCTCTCTCTCTCTCTCGCTCCGAAATTGAATGTGACAGTCTTTCCGCTATATTTCCCCTACAGGCCGTCTTGCTTCCCCTCTCCATGCCATCCTACTTCATCACAGAAGCTCAGGCTCAGCAGGTACAGGCCTTCTTCGCCGATCGAAGCTCTGCAAATGCTTCCTCACATACCAACAACTGGGCCGTCCTAGTCGGAACAAGTCGATTCTGGTTCAATTATCGAGTGAGTTATACTATCCTTCAGTCCCTTTCACATAAGTCGTAACCAGTCACTGACCAGACCGATTCCATAGCACATGTCCAACACCCTCGGCATGTACCGAACCGTCAAGCGGCTCGGCATCCCCGACTCCAACATCATCCTCATGCTCGCCGACGACGCAGCCTGCAATCACCGGAACAAGTTCCCTGGGAACGTCTACGGCTCCTCCTCACGCACCCTCGACCTCTACGGCGACGATGTCGAGGTGGACTACCGAGACAACGAAGTCAGTGTAGAGACCTTCATTCGAGTCCTCACAGGTGAGAGACGTCTTATTCCTGCCGTTTTGAATCATTGACACACCTGCTCATCATCTTTCCACGATTCGTAGGCCGATTACCGCCGCATACACCCAAGTCGAAACGCCTCGAATCAGACTCAAGATCGAACATCTTTCTCTACATGACTGGCCACGGCGGCGACGAGTTTCTCAAGTTCCAGGATAACGAGGAAATCTCCGCCTTCGACTTGGGTACGTTCGATCACAAGTTAGTGACTGAATCGAGGTGATGGGGGGGAACTGACCAGAGAACCAACCTTGATCCACAGCTGACGCCATCGAGCAGATGTGGGAGAAGAGGAGGTCAGTACCTTCCAGAAGGTCGAAGCCGCCGTTTCCATGGCTTGTCCACTTACACTTACGCTGACCCTGCACTTCCCTTTAGGTATAACGAACTCTTCTTCATGATCGACACCTGCCAAGCAAACACCATGTACAGCAAGATCTACAGTCCCAACGTGCTCGCCACCGGAAGCAGTGCCAAAGACCAAAAACTCGTACTCGGTGAGTTGTAAGGTAGAAAGATTTGCACCAACGAGCGAGTCGTGGTACTTATGCGATTTTTCTTCTTGCGTTCCAGCACCATTCCGACATGGACCTCGGCGTCGCAGTCATCGATCGATTCACAAACCACGTGCTCGACTACATGGAGCACATCAACAAGACGAGCGAAGCGACGATGCAAGACCTCGTGAGTAGTCTCTTTCCTTGCTCCTTTTGCGCAAAAGAGAACTGAACGGGATAATGTCGTCTTGTATCCCCCCCCCCCCCCAGTTCGACTCGTACGACGCAGACAAGTTCGGATCGGACGCAGGTGTGCGGACGGACCTCTTCAGACGACACCCGCATGACGTCAAGATCACCGACTTCTTCGGAGGCGTCGCCCAGGTCGAGCTCACCTCGTCCCAGCCGGATTCGGGTGCTTTGAGGGACGCCGTCACTGCGGGAGGGTTAGAAATGACTTTCTGAACGAAGGTTCTTTACCCTCGGTGCTGGAACTCGTCATGGTAACATATCCGCCTCAACTTCAATGCAAGGACATCTGTGGAATCAATCATCGCGAGCAGCTGCCCGGCAGACTCCGAACGTATACGACTGGCCAACGAAGGCGCACAAAGTAAATGTCATTAAGCAAGGGGTAAGAAAGCGAAGTAAAAAGGAAGACGGAGTAACGAAGTCACGAATTGTCAGCGACATAAGTCCATGATGAAAGGTCTGTAAAGGGATCTATTGAAGAATCCCTGATCCAGCCCTGTGCACTTTACTGCTGCGACAGGTACTGGCGCCAGCACGCCTCCTCCACCGCCGCACGCGGAGCCTCATGCCCCGTCCAAATTGCGAACTGCTCACAACCCTGTTCAACCAGGATCGACAGCCCGGGAACACCCGTCCAAAGCTTCTTGTTGCCGGAGCTCACTTGTGCGGCCTCGTTCGCTTGTTGGGTGAGTTTGAGCAGGGGCGTCAGGGCGGGTTTGTCTGTGCAGGGGAAGGGAGAAGTTAGCGATAGCAAAAAGAAGAACGGTGATAGTAGGGAAGATGGACTCACAAGACATGTCAATCGCCACACCCCCGGCCGGGTTGGAAAGGATGCTCAAAGGAAGCACAACCCCAGCCCCCTCACTCTCCGCACTCCCCTCCACCGCCGTCCCATCAGCAGGCACATTGCTCACAATCGCACTCGGCCTCCTCCCCTCTCCTCCAACAGCAGCAAGACTGTCCACGACTTCCACCCCCCCATTCCGCCGGACACTCCGCCGCGAGCTTCTGCGCATTGCTCAGCGTGCGGTTGTACAACAGCACATGTTTCGCCCCGAGCTTGTGCATCGCGTACAGCGCCGCCCGAGCCGAGCCGCCCGCTCCCAGCACGAGCGCGGTAAAATCGGGCGATTCGAGCTGGAGGGGGCTCAGGTGTCGTTCGCAGAGCGTCTTGATCGCAATCCAATCCGTATTCTCGCCCTCGAGGACGACCTCCTTCTCTGGTGCGCCGACCAGATGACCGGGACGGGGAATGACAGTGTTCACTGCTCCGATCGCTTTGGCGTCCTCACTGACCAAGTCGAGCTTCTCCATGATCGCAAGCTTGTGCGGGATCGTAACACTCAGCCCACCAAAGTCAGGCGAGCGCAGGAAGGCCTCCACTGCACCGTCGTCGATTTTCTCAGTCTCGAGTCTCGAGTAGTTGTGCGGCAGTCCGAGAATGCCAAAGCCCGTGTTGTGCAGCAGTGGGCTGAGCGAGTGGGCGATGGGGTGACCGAGCAGCGCAAATCGGCGAGCCGGGAGTTTCCCAACGCTCTGAAGCGCCTGCTGAGTCTGCACAAACGAGAGCGCATGGGCGTCCGTCGTCGAACCATTGCCGCCCACCAGCTGGTGAATGACAGGCGTAAGGTGCAAATTGAGGACCCGTGACAGCTTCCCGAGCTCCCCGAGGTTGTACACAATCAACGGCCGACGAGCTTCGGCGGGTAGCTTGCCCACTTTGACCCGGAACGACTCCAGCGCAAAGTTATCCTCGTACTTCTTCGCCCGGCCAACCAGACGGACCAAGTCCCCAAATCGAGAAGCAAGGTCGTACCGCGTCACGACCTCCGGTCCATCCCACGCAAACTTGCCCTCCAGATCGAGCATGGTCGCCACGATGAGCGAGTAGCCCCGGTGCTCACGCACCGCCTTGAGCCGCTCGGCCGACCAACGGACCTCGAGGTCGATATACTCCACCGCATGTCGCAGACCCAACTTGATCAGCTCAAAGTACTCCTCCTCCTTCTCATCGGGGAACCGGCCTCCCTGGCTCTTCGTCCGGATGGTGTAGATGATCGGGAGCGTCGTGGACTGACGCAGTGCCGCCAGCTGGGTAGCCACAAGCTGTGCCGAGGGTACTTTCCCGTCACCGGCAGCGCCGAGCAAGTCGACTCGGAGCTCAACCGCATCGGCACCGAGCGTCAACTGCCCGATGGAAGGCAGGAGGGGCGTCACATCCGGAACGTCGAGCAAGAGTGCATACGACCGCTTCTCAGGACTGGCCGTCGTCCCGCCCAACCGTCGAGACTCTGCATGAGGCACCCCAACGTCGACCCGATGCTTGTCCACCCCAGCGATGAACCGGAAGAAGCGAGTAACCTCAGCCTGCAACCCCGGCTCACGCACCGTACTAGCAGCTTCAGGCAGACTATCGACGTCCAACTGACGAGGAGCCGGAGGTGCCTGGCCCCGCGCACCATAGCTCACAAGCTCAAAGCTCGAGCACTCGTAGAACCAGACTTCCCGCCGCTTGAACACGTCCCGCACCGGCTCGCCATACGCCGGCCGATCGCTCCCCTCCAGGAAATCAACAACGTCCTCGATGTCCCGGACCACGTACACCACCGGCCCACGCCGAGCCGCATACTCGCGCAACAGCTCCCGACACTCCGGCGTCTCCACCACCCCGCCCCCAAGGGAGATGAGATGCCCTTTTGACTGGGTGTCCATCATCTCCCGCAACACGTCCAGCTCCAGTTGGCGGAAGGCGGGCCATCCCTTCTGCTGAACGAACGCCGTCAAGGAGCTGAGGCCCTCCGGGGTTGATGGCGCACCAGACAGCTGCAACTCCCTCTCTATGCGCTCGTTCATCACTACGTCCGCATCGAGAAAGGGACGCCGGAGCGCCGCTGCGCCAAAGGAGCCGAGGTACGTCTTCCCCGACGCGCGCATCCCTATGCAGAAGATCGTAGCGTCGGCCTCATACCGCAGCGGAGTCAGACTCTTGCTCAGCCGGCTCAGCTGGGACGAAGGTGGTAGCGAAGCGACCTTGTCCTCGCTCGCTTGCCCGAGCTGGCTCGCATGCGTCGGCTCAGCACCGTGCACTTTGACTCCCAGCCGACGCTCGAGGTCGTCCCACCAGTTCGGCCACGTCTTCTCCACACACCGCTTCTCCTCAATCAGAACACCGCGCTCGCCCTCCGTCGCGCTCGCTCCCCTGGGCGTAGCAACAGCCAGGATACTGAACGCCATCGCAACGCGGTGATCGTCGTAGCAGTGAATCCCACCAACCTTGTCCGCGGGGAGCAGAGCGGACGGCGCAAGACCCCAGACCTCCATCCCGTCCCCGAACTCGTCCGTCCTGACTCCAAACTTGGCCAGCTGATCCCGCATGGCCGTGATCCGGTTACACTCCTTCACGCGCTGGTTCGCAATGCCCGTGATGCGCGTCGAGGCGGCACCACTACTGCTACTGGGAAGAGGCGCAGCGGCCAGGAGCACAGCCGCCGTCAGGAACGCGTCGGTCATGGTCTCCATGTCCACCTCTCCGATCTGGCGGAGCTGACCGGGAGGCGGGCCCTTCACAGTCGTCCTCGTGGCCGTCTGCTCGACGGCGCAGCCCATCGGTTTGAGGACTTCGACGGCAAAGCGCGCGTCGCCTTGCAGGGAGGCTGACCCGATGCCCTCGAGTGTGCATTCCGTGCCCGTGATGGCGGCAAAGGCAAGCGGGTACGTCGCACTGCTCGCATCGCTCTCTATGAGGTAGCTTCCGAACCCGCTCGCGTCCACATTTGGGGGCTTGTAGGCACCCCGCGGGATCCGGTACGCAGCCCGGACGTTGGAGTCCGCGCTCGGAGGAAGCTTCTCAACTTGAACGCCAAAGTCGCGCATCATCGCGATGGTCATGTCGATATAGAGCTGACTGATCACTTGCTCCCCCACAAGCTCGAGCACGACGTCTTCCCCAGTCGCGTACGGAGCGCACAGCAAGATGGACGACACGTACTGCGACGAGATGCTCGCCGAGAGCGTCATCTTCCCGCCCTTCAGACCTGCACCCGTACCAGCGTCAGGCTGGATCTGGAGGGGCAGACACCCCTCGTTGCCGAGGTACTTGATGCCGACTCCATTCGCACGAAGCGCATCGACGAGCGGACCAATCGGACGTTCCTTCATGCGCGCATTCCCCGTGATGACAGCCTCCACCGCGCCGGCCGACCCAGCACCAGCAGCGCCCGTGCTCTCCTTGCCGAGCAGACAGAGCACACCCGTCATAAAGCGAGCGGCGGTGCCCGCATTCTGCAGGTAGATCTCCTTCTGGGGAACGCGGAGCTGGCCTCCCTTGCCGTGCACCAGGAGCACAGTCTCGCCGTCCTTCTCCTCCCAATCAAAGCGGGCAGCATTGAGCGCGTCTTCGTCGGAGAGAGCGGCCATCATGACGCTCGTGTCGTCCGAGTGGAGGAGGTTGCTGAGCCGCGTGGTGCCTTGAGCGAGGGCGGCGAGGACCAATGCACGGTTGGAGATACTCTTGCTGCCGGGCGTGGTCAGGCTGACCTTCTGCGAAGTCAATTCTTCTAACACGGGCGGCTGAATACGCACGCCCTCCGCCAAGATACGTCGAATAGAATCATCCTCCACCGCACTCGCCTTCTCCTCTGTCGTCTTACCGATACGAGAGAGGAGTACAATCTTCTTGACATTCCCCGCATTCTTCTTGTCGACGCGCATGATATCGAGGATCGTCTCGGGATCGCAGCGCTGTGCCTGTGGGAGACGGGTGATGCGCGGGTCCTTCATCGTCGTGGGCAAGTTGTACGACTTGAGTACCCGACTCAGCCGACCGACAGCGACTTGACTGAGCCCACTGAGCAGACGGGAGAGCTCCGCCTCGAGGATCATGCCGATACTGATGCACTCTCCGTGTAGTATGTACGGAGTCAGGACAGCCTCGATGGCATGCCCGATCGAGTGTCCAAAATTGACAAGGTTGCGCAGACCGGTCTCCTTCTCGTCGATGGTAACGATGTGGGCCTTGACGCCGACGCTGCCGCGGATGACATCGAGAAGGAGCGTCTGGGGCACGGTGCGAGAGTCGAGGGTGCGACCCTGTGCTGGAGGTGGGTTGGGTGGGAAAGGACCGAGAACGGCGGCTTTGATGGCGGCTGCGGACGATTCGAGCTTGACAAAGTCCTCTGCATCCCAGATGGCGGCCGTCTAGAAGACACATGTATCGCAATTTTTTTTTTTTTGATCAGTGTACTTCCTCCCAATGCGAACTTTGAAAAATGTAGATGCAACTCACCTTGACCACTTCCGCCATTCCGTTGCTGAATTCTCTCTCGGGCAAGGTTAAGAGGAAAGCCGCGTCGATGAAGATAAAGCGCGGCTGGTGGAACGCGCCAACCAAGTTCTTGCCATGCGGGGTATCAATGGCCGTCTTGCCCCCCACGGCGGAGTCCACCATGGCCAGAAGTGTGGTGGGGACTTGGATGAAGGTGACACCGCGCATAAAGGTGGCCGCGACGAAGCCGATCAGGTCACCAATGACACCTCCGCCGAGCGCGATGATCGTCGCATCACGCACGACGCGCTGCTCCAACAGCCAATCCTCCAGCGCCGCCTTCGTCTCCCGACTCTTGCTCGTCTCCCCCGGTGGGATAATCCTCGTCAACAACCGGGGCGGCGTAGGCGACTTCGAGAGCGAAAACGCCTCCCTAAACGCCGTCTCCAACTCAGCCAGATGCAGCGAAGCGATATTCGTGTCGGTGAAAAGGACGAACGTGGAGCAGTTCGGCAACGCGCTCACGGTCGTCTTTGCGATGTGTTCCTTCAGGTGGAAGCCGAGGTGGATGGAGGAGGTCAGACAGCGGAGGGTGTGGATGTCGCAGCCGGTGAGGGGGTCGCGTTGGGCGGGCGCGTGGTAGTCGGCCACCTTTTGGCCTGAGACGGTGGCCGAGGAGGGGGCGGCTGCGGCCATGTTTGGGAAAGGCAACGAGTAAACTTGGGAAGCTGCCTCGCTGGGGAGGGAACGGTAGAAGCGGGCCGAAGGCAGGTCCTGTTTTGAGAAAGTGCCAGACGGAGGGGAGGGGAGGGGAGGGGAGGGGAGGGGAGGGGAGGGGAGGGAAAAGAGGGTCAGCAGAGGGAGTGCCTCTTGTTCGTTCCAGCGAGTTCTGTGTCAAGAGCAGCTCTTCGCGTTCGTGATGGTGGGTGGCTCGTTCCTTCCCGTCTCCCATCCGAGTCACTTCCACTTTCTTCTGAAGCGGACGAAGGCACATCCAAATCGTTACGCAACGTTTTCCAGCACCTTCTCCTCGACGTCCTCGCCGAATTCGAAACCCTTGCTCTATGGGACCCTGACTCAGGCCCGCCCTCCGTCTTGGACGATAGGCGGGACGCGCGGTCGCCAGTCAGTTGTACGCTTGTAGGTGATAATACGAGGTGGAGGACGAAAGTCTTCGAACGCACCTCAATTTTACTTAGTGTTTACACTCAAATCGCTCCTTCGGAGCTCTCAAAGGAAGTCCACAACCAATACAACAACTTGCGAGCGGAAAGCTGGAAATCATACAGCGTGTACTTGAGCAACTTTTGTTCTTAAGTTGTCGGACCGGTTTCTGTCTGGGAAAAAGACGACTCTCAATAGGGTTAGGAGCAAAATGAAATCACTTAATAATTTACTAATTGAATAAAATCTCGGATTTTCACACTTTGCTCACGTACCCATTCGCAGACAAAAAGCAGTCAGCTCTGAAGAGCAAAAAGGTGCCTATTCGTGTGTTCTATGCTTACCACCTTTCAGCTCACAAGTTGTTTGACTGGTTGTGGACTTCAATTGAGAGCCAAGTTTGAAGATTCTGAGTGTAAACACTAAGTATTTCAGAAATCATTCGAAGACTTTCGTCCTCCACCTCGTACAGCACGTTGTGATTTCGCAAAGTAGGGGAAGGCCCGCCGTTTACCCCGACCCGGTCGCAGCAGCAGTCTCGCCCACAACCTCGATCTTCGCCCTCTTCACCGAAGCAGGAAAGACCTCGTTCCACCTCCTCTCATACTCATTCCTCGACCCCTTACCCCCTACCCCCCCCCGCCCCCCCCCGCCCCCCCCCGCCCCAGCTACAGCCCGGTCCCTGTGCATAGGCACACTCAACGTCGCACCCGCCGCATTCGAGATGTACCGGAAGAGAGGCCGAGGTAGCCTCTTGTTCTCGGCCTGCATCTCCTTCGTCACTCCGCCTACTCGGCGGCCTGAGGAGGTTTGTGTGGTCGGGTCGGCAGCTGCAGTAGCTCCTCCTGCTCCATCACCTCCGTCAGCGCCTTCGGCCCCTAGCTTGGACCGCGACCGTGACACTTGTTTCTTGAGTAACTTGTTGATCGTCTGCGAAGGGATGGAGTGGCAGGTGAGAGCTGAGCGGGTGTATTCCAGACGCTTCTAAGTGCAGTAAGCCCAATAGCACATACCTCCGTCTTGTCATCCTCGAGCTTCTTCTCCGTCTTATTTCTTCTCCGACGGGCCATCTCCGATTTCCTCAGAGCCTGCTCCGCCTCTGAAAGTGTCTTCTTCCTCGAGTCGACCCCTGCCCACGAACAGAGAAAAACGTCAGTTACATGTCCCTAGGAAGTTTAAAGAGTTTGGGGGGTGGAGAACGTACTTAGTGGAAGTGCTACCAGATCGTCAGCGAGTCTTTGATCTTCCTTGGCCAGCTGCCGCATCGTCGTTCGAGCATAGGAGAGCTCAGGGTCAAGATTACTGAAATCCTCGCTATCGTCGCTCCCCTCCTCCTCGCCCTCCGCGTCGTCGTCTCCGAGACCGTCTTGATCATCCTCGCCTTCGTCGTCGAGCTCATCGTCCGAGTCGCCCTCTTATCATTGGGATGAAAGAAAGAAGGGAGAAATGTTGGAAATCAGACTGCCGAAGGAGGCGAGGGAAATCGCAAGAGAAAGCGGCAGGGGTTGACATACCTGACAATTTCCGCTTGGAGCCTCTTCTACCCGCCGCTCCCGTCGCCCGACCTTTACCCCGACTCCGCGCACCAGTCTTCCCCTTAGCCGATGCCTTCGCCGCACCCGTCCCTCTCGCTCTCGAACTCCCCACTCCACTCCCTGAAGGAGCAGCATTCGCCGCCTTCTTATCGAGCTTGACCTTGATCTTGAGCGGACCGCGCTTGCCTGAGGCGGAGGGTGGTACGTTCCCAGCACCAGCGGCGGCGGCGGCAGTGGCATTGGAGGGACCTTCGAGCGTGCCTAGCAGGTCGAGTTCTACGTCTGCATCGACTGCGACTGGTTGGGCGCCGGCGGCGGTTGTTGATGTGCGATGAGACGTCCCCGTCCTGGTGGAGGGTTCGGTAAGGGCAGCAGTTGGCTCTGCGCTAGGGTCAAAGTCGGCATCATCGTCGTCGTCGTCGTCGTCGTCTTGATCTTCGTCCTCGGTGGGGGAGACGTACTCCATCTCTTCATCTTGTTGCTCCTCTTCGTCGTCGTCTTCGCCCTCGGCATCTTCGTCCCCTTCCTCCTCTTCCTCCTCGTCATCGTCACCTGCGCCGTCTTCGTCATCGTCGCCCTCGCCATCGTCGTCGTCATCATCGTCCTCCTCTTCATGCCCCGGCTGCCGGCCGGAATCTGTCTGTGTGATGTCGACGTCGGAAGAGACGGGCGAGCCCTGTACGCTGCTTGGGACCGCCGCTGGTCTGGACCTCGGCACGGGCAAGTCTGACATTTGGGCTTTGAGGCAGTTCTGAGAGAAATCTTGCACGGAGTCCGGTGATGTTCTCCCACGGCGCGGCGTGGGTACGGTCGCGCTGAGGGTTGTGGTTGTGCTCGAGCAGGCGGGACGAGCGGCGCGAAGCGGTCCCTTCAGCTCCCCATCAACCTGCTCGCCGCATCACACGATGCTCGGGCTTCCTCAATTTCTTCCAGTTCCCTTCACACCGCGACAGAGAAGACAACACACAGCCAAGCAGGAAGGAATCAGAAAAAGAATGCACTCGATGCTATTGGATGTCCATTCGCCAGGTGGGGCGCCAGCGGTAGAGAAAAGCCAGACAAACACCCCAAAGTAGACGAGCGAGTATCGTCTTGGATCCGACCCCCCTGAGCTGCGAGCAACCCGGGAGAATGAAGCTTCCCCCGTAAGAAAAGGCAAGTTCACGCGCCATACCCTTTGCAGGGCCCTTGTTAGGCAAGAGGCGCGCGCGAGGGAATAGCTTCGTGCCTTGAGGGCGTGCCGGCCGTACTAAACAATAACATCGAGGTCAGGAAGGAAAGTTCGTGGCGGTGCGAGGAAGGGTTGAAATACTGGATGGGGGGTGTAATAGCGACAGGGTGTTGCGAGATGTGTGGGGAGTGCGAGTGCCGGCATCTTTTGCACGCGCGAACATCCGAAGAAGCCGATGGCCAAATGGGAAGGGAACCCCGCAAGTGTCGCCTCGCCCATCGCTCGAGGACCGACCTTCCTTCGTCGATCTCTTGAACACCTTCCCACCTGACAGCTGCCCTATCCGTTCGCTAGGCATCCCGCACCACGCATCAGGTGAGGCACACCTTCCCTTAACTTACCACTACTACCCGCGCTCGCTGATCTTTCTCCCTTCTCGATCCTGCACACGTCTTCCTCACACCCTCAGAACATCCCCAACGAACGCGATCCATACCGCCCTCCATAATGTCACTGGAGCCCCTCACACCCTTCGGCAATGCCCTCGCAGGCGCACTCGGAGGTACGTATCCTCCACCACAACAAGCTTCTCCGCCTTCTTCCGCGCGAAAGGGCGAAAAGCTCAATCTACCTTCCTATCTTATCAGGTGTCTTCTCCAGCGCCGTCGTATACCCTCTCGACACGTACGTACCATTCCTATCTTCGCATTAATCCCTTGAGCCCTGGTTTCTGTATGCTAATTACGCGTGTATTCTGATCCCTCGAATATCACAGCGTCAAGACAAGAATCCAAGCGGGCGTAGATGAGCAACAATCCAAGAGCGCGTCGGGAACGGTCAAGAAGCTCCCCGGCTCCAACAAGCCCCTACCACGCGACACAGGCCTCTTCACCGGCGTCATCCGAATTGCGCGCTCCCCCGGTGGACCCAAGAGTCTCTACAAGGGGTTCGCAGCCAACATGCTCAACACCTTCTCCACCCAGTTCGCCTACTTCTACTGGTACTCCGTCGTGCGTACGCTGTACATGGACCGGATCTTGCCCTCTGCTGCGACAGGGAGTGGAAAGGCGGCGGTGAAGCCGTCGACGGCGGCGGAGTTGATGCTGGGTGCTGTTGCTGGTGCGCTCGCTCAGCTGTTCACGATCCCGGTGAGCGTGATTGCGACGAGGCAGCAGATCGGCGGTTCCAGCTCTTCCAAGAGCCAGGCAGCAACAATGACAACGTCGCGGTCCAAGGCAATCGCGTCGTCGTCGTCGGAGGACGACTCCTTCGTGGCTGTTGCGAAGGACATCTTCAAGCAGGACGGCATCACCGGTTTCTGGCGCGGCTTGAAACCCAGTCTGGTCCTGACCGTCAACCCGGCGATCACGTACGGCGTCTTCGAGCGGGTGAAGACCATCATCCTCGCCGCCTCCGCCGACGGCAAGATGACTCCGGGAAAATCCTTCCTGGTCGGCGCGCTCAGCAAGACCCTGGCCACCGTCGTCACCTTCCCCTACATCCTCTCGAAGATCCGGCTGCAGGCCCGCAGCACGCCGTACTCGAGCGCGTTTGAGGTACTTGGCGATATTTTGAGGAAGAGGGGGATTGCGGGGTGGTATCAGGGGATGCAGGCGCAGATTATTAAGGCGGTCCTTTCGCAGGCGTTGCTCTTCTTCTTCCGCGATTACTTTGAGCTTTGGACGCGACAGCTCATGCGGGCCGGCAAGAAGGCGGCGGTCGTTCAGGCTTAAACCCAGCGATCGACCCCCTACACTCTCGTCCCATCCGAGGCTGCTTCGGACCTGTCCTCTCGTGTCTCCCCTTCCTCCTTTCTGTTTTCCCCCAAGTCTTCTGTTCCCTTTCACTTCTCTCTCTCTCTCTCTTCCCTTTTTCAGTTTTGGACTCTGTTCTCCTCAACGCTATAGGATCTCATCCAACCAATCTCAGTATATGCATAGATCGGCATGTATGGACCTGGAGGTTGTCTCGTTATTATGCATCCCGTTCTGTCCCAGACTTGCTCTTCCCTTTGTCGCGACGCATGATGATGGTCTGCTCCAGGGACAAGATTGACACCCCACCTTGAGTTGCTGGTAATCTTAATGCACATTCCCTACACACAACCGCGCAGCCAGCGGCCAGGCGCACGCCATGGAAGGAGAGGGCCCGTTTTGCTTCTCTTTCTGTTGCCTGCTGTTCGACAGCATCCAGAAGGCGGAGGGGAATCTGTGGCAGGCACAGGATCGAAATTATTCGAGGCAAGCATGCCATTCGGGGCAGTCCGCGCGGCTCCCCCGGTCGCACCCGAGAGACGCAAAACCGTTCGCCCAGCGCGCCAACAGGCTCGTGCAGGACGATGACCTCCTCATGGGCATACATACGCGGAAGGCATGCAGCGAGACTCGTCAGTTCGCAACGCTCCCTGCTGCGGAAGCCGTCTGCCATGCCGCGTGCCTCGAGCCTCCGAGGCCCCATTCCTGGCCATCCTGGCTCACGCAGCAGTCCCATCCGCTGTCTACCTCACATTTCCCATTGCACTCGCGACTCACACTAACTCCTCAAGCCTCAAGCCTCAATCCTCGATGCTCTCTTCGCTACCGTCGAGCTCCTTGTATCGTGCTAACCATTTTCTTCCCTTTGCCTCTATAGTTCTGCTTCTGGTCACAGCATATCAGGCATCATTCCGGACATACAACAGCAACTGACGCTACGTGCCACAAGGCTGTCTCCGGCGATCTCGCTGGTCAAGCGATCAAGACTCAAGGCGGTAATTCATTCCGAGTTACAGCTCGCTGGCTGGCTGATCTCCTTGGCCGCTCGATTCCAACGCACTCCTCAGCTCACGGACACCTCTGAAGCATGACTTGGCAAAACTCCTCCCTCTCGTACCTCTTGGCTCCCTTCTGCAGTTTCAGAGATGGTCGGAAAGCGCTGAAGCAGGGAATGGATTGTGCACTTGTGCTTCTCTGCTCATTCTTCCTTTCCTTTCCTCCCTCCTCCAGTCCTCCTCATACCTCATTCCTGCTGAATTCTGATCCCACTTTCCAGACATGCGAGATCTTCATGCATGCCAGCACTCCATCGATGCGCTGACATCTCCATCACACAGCGCGACAGGTTGCGCACTCGACCGCTTGGCTCCATAGCGTCCAACACTACCAGCGTGGCGAAGGTGCTGGAACGCACCAAGCATCAGGTCAGTGTCATGTTCTCCTTCTCTCCCGTGTGCAACAGACGTTGTTATGCTGATCTGTAGCATCATCTGTTCCTCTGTTGATGACTCTCCTACAGGAAATCTGACCGCCGACGAAGGTATATAACCATGCCCTCTGGAGACCATTTCGTCCCACTTTTTTCCCTCACCCTCGTCATCCTCACCGAGTCACACACACTTCTCATCACCAACCAGCTACAGTCAACACACTTCTTCTCTCCACTCTTCCACTCTTCCACTCTTCCAATCTTCCACTCTTCCACTCTTCCACTCTTCCAATCTTCCACTCTTCCACTCTTCCACTCTTCCCCCCTTTTACCCTTTCACCCTCACCTATGGTGCCTCCCTCCACCATCGACGTCGACACCTCCACTCGTGGACCACCAGTCCTCCCTTCCACCGTCGCTGCTGGCACCGGCGCACATCCATCCGCTTCTCATCTTCACCCTTCATCACAACCTCAAACATCTCCACAGACCGACCCGGTCCACGACGGGTCCAACACTCCCTGTGCCTCGCCCCTCGCACCCCTCTTCAGACATCCCTCAAGACCTCAAGTGGCCAACACCCCATGGGCCCGGCACCAACGAGCGTCACAACAACGGAGTCTTCGAGGCGGGGTGCACTAATCTCCAGCACACGGGTCGGTCCAAACCGGAGGAGGGGCCACCCACGACTCAGAGCGGAGCGCGAAGCGGACGAACTCGACATCGGCCCAGGAAGGATGGCGCTCAGGCGGCGTCGGCGGCCGGTTGACCTTCAAGACCTCAAGGATCGGAGTCAGTGTTGCGGACGGCTCTCTTCGTGTGTCTCATACGATGGCGCAGACACCAAGATCCGTCATCTATCGCACACTGGCCCGGTTCTTCGAGGTCGAGGGGTTCGGCCGTGCCCTGACCGACTCGGATGCCCTTCAAGACCTCAAGGATCGGACAGTGCTGCGGACGGCTCTCTTCGTGTGTCTCATACGATGGCGCAGACACCAAGATCCGTCACCCATCGCACACTGATCCGGTTCTTCGAGGTCGAGGGGGGTTTCACTGGTCGGTCAGGGTTGGTCAGGGATTCTCCCTATCCGGGAACCGATTCGTCCGCTTCGCCGCTGTGAGTCCTTCTCTGGGTCGTCTTCGGGTTCGGCTTTCTCATTCTCAGAGCGCAGTGGCTGGGGGGCTTCTCCTGCGCTCTACTCACCACCCCTCCTCCGTACAAACCCACTTCAGCTGGTCGGGCTCGTTATGGGTTTGTCATACGAACCCGGCCAAGCCCCCCAAGTGGGTAGGAGGAGGGGACTCCATGTAACATAGTGTAGCTTTACATTAGACTCTGCAATGGCATCCCTTTGATCTCCCTCCTATCTTCACGGCTCCCAGTATCATCGATCAGCCGAACAGAACGAGTCTTCAAGCTTCGGACCAGGATGTGAAAGGAGGATCGAGTTCGAATTGGCAGAGTCCAAGTAGAATCGGGAAAGAGGGACCGTCTGTTCGTTCTGTCCTGTGTGAGGAGCGAGAATTCGAAGGTTCGAAGCGTACGTGCAAGATTCACGTTCGCCTCATCGACTACCATTCTGGTAAGCGTGTCAACCTGTCCTCTGACGACGAGCCGAGAAGCGAAGCTGATGGCGGAGTCGACTACAAGGGAGGATGAGAATGCGATGTAACTTGAGATGCTGTCCGCTCTGCACTGCGTCGAGATGGACCACACGGAGGGGCATAGGTCGCGCTGATGATACCGTCGACCGAAGGTTTCCGCCAGGTTTGAAGCCAGGGTGAAGTGACGACCTGCGTGAGAAGTCGAAGAGATGACATTGAAAGTCAAATCTGGAAAGTTAAGTGCAAAGTATCAGCAAGACTGCAAAGAAAGGGGGAAAGACAGAACCTGAAGCAGTCAGTGAAAACGGCAGGAGAAGGGAGAAGAAGTCAGCCTCCAACCCACTTGTACGAGCGTTCTATTTCTTTGGACGCCTGAACGACTGTGTCAGAGGAAGGACGGAGACGATCGAGCTTGGTGACCTGGAGCAATTGCCCCTTGATTTCATCGTTCTTTTACACATGACCGAATGAGGCGAGGGATAGCCAGGGAAGCACTTTGGGCTCCGAACATTCCCAGGCTGCCTGTCCCGACGATGGATTCTCCCGGTGAAGCACGGGTGAAAAGGGCCATCTCACTGGGCTGAGCCGTCCGGTGCATCCACTGCTTTCTGGCTGCGGTCCGGAATCTGAGGAACAGAAACGTATCAACGATCAGTATCTTCTGGTGCGAATGCAGGCATGTTCCTTCCGTCCACGGAGAGGGACCTCACCTTGGCGGCCAGCTCGTCGATCAAGCGGAACTGGAACGGGAACCGGCTTGGATACAGGAAGGGGCGTAGATCGAATCCTGTGTTGCATTGAATACAGTCAGTGATCCGCGCCGAGCATGCCATGCCAGATACACGTCTGGGACTCACGGTTGTCATCCGGGCTGTATGACTCCTATAAAAGACAGGGATCTCGATCAGCAGCCGGCTTGGCGTCGAGAACAGCAAAAGGAGCACTCACAGCATGATACGACGGAGTCAAGGTCGTCATCTTGTGTCGGTTACGTGCATACTCGAAGAAGAATAGCTTGACTTTCTCCGCGATCTGTTGGTATCTCTGATGTCAGTTTCTATGCCTACCACCAAGGGGAGCAAGGTTTAAGGTGACTGACTTCCTTGGGGCTGAGCGTGTTGCCCCAGTCGTGCGCAAGCTTTGTGAACATTGAGAAAGGTCCGCATTTGGCAACCTTTCTCAGGCGACCAAAGATGGATAGCTCGTCGTATGTCATGCCCATATCCGCCTGTCAAGTTGCGAAAGAATGGTCGATGAGCGACAGGGTAGGCAGTGGAGGCCAGTACTTAATAGCATCGAAGAGCTCACCTCGTCCGCTTGTACGTATTGCTCAGTGATGGGTTCGAGCTCGGCCGTGGGGACTGCGGTCAGGAAGCTCTCCAGGATTGGAAGATCGAATGCTACCTGGGCATATGCGATGAAGCGTTTCAAGTCCGTCTTGGAAATGCCACCGATCGGATTGATGTCCGCCGATGAGCAGTCGTACTTTGTCAAGTAGCCTCGCAGACTGTGTAAATGAGACGCAGCGTCAGAGCAGAGCAGCGCTACAGCCGTTGAGCGTGACTGATAGACTCTCACCTTTCGTCGACATTCGCGCTTCCGAGGACTAGCAAGCCTCCAGTCTGCCCTCGCACCCACGGCGTCAGTTGCGCGAACATGTATGCAAGGAGCATGCGGAGTCGAGCCTGAAAGACAGCGAACATCGATGAGCATCATCGTCGCACTGTTCCGAAGGCAAGCCAGGGATGTCTCACCTGTATGTTCTGCAGCGCCAAATTCTCCGCAGGCGTGCCTCCGTGCACCTTGAAGCGCGGCGACTTGGACGTAACGCTCGTGAAGAGTGTGGTGATGGCCCGCACCACGATGTCCATGTTGAGGTCAATGTGATAACTGCGGAAGAAAACCTAAATCAGCACCCATGCCCCAGCATATGATAGTGCGACCTTCGTCTAACCTTCCGATCGCCTGTGCCAAATCCTTGGCCCGAGCCCGCGTGTCGGCGCTGGAGTTCTCAGTACCCATATAGCAGGTCACAAACATCCGATTGGCAATCTCTTGCGGCGACTTGGGGATCCAATCCGAGTCCGGACCTTCTCCGCAGATTCTTCGCACGTCTTGAAGCACTTGCTCATTCCGACCTGGCCGTGAGCTGGTCGCCTGCTGGGAAGCCCCCTTGGGCAATGCGTGGCCCGAAGGTTCCGTCTGACATGCTTGGTGCACCAATCGACACATGCTGTATACGATCACCGCTGTAGCACACGAGTCTATGCCCCCAGAGAGCGGGATGAAGTACCCTTGGGTTCGAGATCGGCGAAGATAGTCCCAGAGCCAGCATGCTGGGCCGAGCCTGATAGCAAAGCTGGGATGTCAGAGGAGCTTGCCACACCACTGCGAAAGTCTGGACATCTTTTCACTCACGCAATTTCTTCTTCTGGCTTATGGTAGAACACGTCAACAGCATCTGCAAAATTGCTCGTTCCAGGCGCGTTCTTGGCATCGGCATCGGCATCGCCACCGTCCTTTGTAGTAGGCATCTTGAGATCCCTCAGCTCGACAGGCGTGGTCCAGTCTTCTTCCGCTTGCCCGAGCTCGAAGGCGACACGAACACGAGGATATCCGCGGCCGCCATTGATGCCGGTATTCCCAAATTGAGACTGCATGCCTCGGCTCTTTGAGCTTCGAGCTGCCCGGATCTCGTCAAGATCGATGGTTGCTGTGATGACTTGAACGTCGTCGAGGGAGAACTGTGTCCCCTGGGCAATCACGGACCCATTCAAAGCGATGAGAGGACATCCATCGTAGTAGAGACGATCGCCGTCACATCCTTGTTGATTGGCATACAGGTACGCTCCGCCGAGCTGGAGGAGACGTAGTTAGCGCTAAAGTCTTTGCTCTGCAAATCAAGATGTGAACAACGGCTCACTTTCAGTGTCGCCTCTTTGATGAGCTCCACGCGACGGTACAGCTTGCGAAGTTCGTGGTGACTTCCACTCGAGTTGATGAAGATCTCGACTCCGTCTAGGCCCATCGATATGTGGGGACTGGTAGCAGATACGAGATATTCTTGAGACACGTCCATACGAAGGCCCTGGTCTCCGCAAGCGATCTCTCACCTGTTGGGCGTAAAGAGTTCCTCGCACAGCTCGACGCCGATGACGGTGTCGATCGTTGCCAATACGGCGTCTCCAAAGGGAACAATATCCTGTTCCGTGATGGCTCGAACCATGCGAGGCAAAGCAAAGTCATCGGTCTCTCCCTTACGAGCCCAGGGCGTAAAGTACCTCAGCTCTCGGTAGTTTCCATCGTTGGCCATCCACATCTTTGGTCGGATGAAGAGAATCTTGGAGTCGAGGACGAGGACTCGGCAGTTGTACAGGGTCGAGCGATGTTGGATGGGCCTGTGTGAAGAGGAAGGGCGGGGACGTCAAAGGGGCAAAAGTCGACGCAGAGAGGAGAGTTCCGACACTGACATTCCGATATCGCAGATAATTCCCTTGGTGGCGTCGCTCTTCAAGATTTGGCACAGAACTTGCCATGAATGGAGCTCGGTATCGCCTTCTAGGAAATGATCGAAGCACTGTCACACACGATAGAATAAGTCCTAGCTGGCAGCCACTCTTTCCGCATACATTCGTTGATACGTACCCCATACCCTCTGAGAAACGTAGTTCGTAAGAGCCATGGAGAGCGGTCAGCAAGCTAAAGTAACATCGTGACATTCTTAATGATGGAACTTCAGAACAGCTCACGGAATTTCCAGCTCGGGTCCGACTCGAAGTCGAGCTCCGCGCTCCTTTGCGACGCGAATCGACTCGAGAATCCGGTCACGGTTGCCGTCGAAGTCTAGAGCCCATTGGTTGAGAGAGCAAGTCGCGATTGTACTGTGGACGCCAAACCCGGATGAGCAGGCAGCAGATCCCACGAGAATGATTGGAAGGACAGCGGATCACAAAGATGGTAGAGCGGTCAGCGCGTGAGCTTCTACCTCAATCAAAGCACAGCGTTCCCAAGAAACGTACACAGGGTGACCCATGGCTCCAGGAACAGGGGAACAGAACGTATTTCAATGTGGTTCGCGCTCGAAAATGTGGATGTCTGGCAGAGGTCGCTTTCAGCGAACGAGTGAGTGGACGGATCAGGCTGACCGGCTCCTCGGGCCGATCAGCCCAAACGCCGGCTGCTTGGCAATCGCTCAAACGCCGATCCACCGCCCTGGAGCAGCGGTCCCGACAGCAGCGCTCCCCTTGGCTCCAGATCGACGCTCACCTTCTCCTTCAGCACCCAACTCTTGCCAGACGATTACGAATCAGCGAACAAGTGTCTGCTCGTCAAAGCCGCCTCCTTGGAAACGGTCCTCATCCAGCCCGACCTGCTATCGCCGTATTCGTTTTGCCCCGCGTACACTATCCGTCACTCCAACGCCATGTTGTCTCCCCTTCGCATCGTCTCTTCGGGCGCCGCCGCCCTGATCGGCGCCACCTTGCTCCTGTTTGGACGCGCACAAGCCCAAAACGAGGTCGACATCGTCGGCACATGGAGCAGCGGTGCTGGTAATGTGGTCACTGGCCTGGTGAGTGGGCCGAAAGATGGGACGATGATGAGGATGAGACGATAAGATTGGGCAGATCGGCGGCGGCGGCTGCTGCTTCCAGTCTCTTCCTCATCACTTCTTTTTGTGCATGTTCCTGACACGGTTTTGTCTCCTACAGCAATTCTTCAACCCTACCAACAACTCTTTCATTCCCCCCAGAACGGCGGGCCGCTCCTACAGCTTTACTTCCGACGGACACTGGGAGCAGGCCATCTTCCAATACATTCCCCAACGTGAGTTTTCTAGCCCAATCAGCGCTGTCGATCGCCCTGCACAAGAGTCTGACTCCCGATTTCCTGCCTTTCCAGCTGCCAAACCCAACTGCGTTAAAGCCCAGCTGATCTGGCAACACGGCACCTACACCAGAAACAACAATGGTAGTCTAACTCTGAAGCCCTTCGCTGGTGATGGTCACCAGCAGATCAAGACGATGTGTGGCGAAGTTTCGGACAGCGTTCAGTACTACGAGGAGTGAGTGGCTTTGCATGCTTAACATGTTTTTGCGCACTCGTGATGTTAATCTTCTTTGTTCATGTTCTTTACAGGACCGAGCTGATCTCACAATGGTCTACTTCGCTCGTCCGCCACTACGGATCTCCTGCATACGCCCTGCAGTTGTATGCGTTCGACGGCAGCCCGATTCCAGTCCTCTACCAAATTTACAACCCGCCACAGATGCTTCCCACCCAACAACTGCACCAGCAGGTATGTGATACAAATGGTTATATCTTTCATGTGCCTTTCTAGCGAGACACTGATCCTCGTTGTGCTTGTGTTCCGAAATTGCAGATCATCGGCAAGCCCTACAAGAAGTAGATCGGCTCTCAATGCAGACCAAACATCGCCTTCTTTGTTGAACGAGCGTTCAACTCCCCTTGACGATACCACATCACGGACATTCTTATATTTTCTCCTTTCGACACCACGGACTCGTCCCACTTCCCTTCCCTTCTTTTGCCGCGATTGCGATCTCCTCTTGACGGCGGACACCGCGGACTTCGGCTTTGACGGCACCCAGCACTGATCAGCCTTCCCGTCCAGACCGATGCTGGAGTGAACCAAGCCGATTGATTCCTGTAAATCTACTGTCAATCATATCCACTACCTCACGTGCTTCCTTCTCAGTTCCTGCCGTCTTGAGTCTTGACCTCGGCCAGCGGCCAGCCACCAGCCACCAGCCACCGTCTGACTGATTCGCGTTTGTGTGCATGGGGTCTGGCTGTGTGGTCTTGCGGTCATGACCCCTGTGCCCTGATTTTGAGCTGCGGGAGAACGGGAAGGAAGCTCATGCATCACCCAGGCAGCTTTAAATACCTCGTATGCGCATACGTCCCGACCAGACCAGGCCAGCCCATTCATTATTCCTTCACTCCCCTTCCCATCCCATCCCACCGCCTGAGCTCTCTGATTCTTGAACCCAGCCAGCTGAAAGGTCGTTGCGGAGCACATCAAAGCCCCTCCCGCCAGTGCTGGTCCGCGATCACCTGTCGTCTTTCCGGCGCGCCGACGAGACAGTTCCAGCTTCGAGAAGATCGCCTGCTCCGACGAAGAACACAAGCAACTACGCAACGACTTCGGAAGCCTTAGCCTAGACCGAAGGACTCAAGGCAGATCTGTCCGGAATAAAGACTCCCTTTCCAGCTCAAGACCTCGTTCGGACCGTCCGCAAGTCGCCTCCCTCGCTCGTCAATCCGTGGTGCCCTCTTCTCCCTGACTCCCACGACCACGTGCTCCTACCAACATGTCATCGTCAGCCGGCTCCCTACGGCAACGCAGCCTTGCGCTCGCCTCGGACACGCTCCTAAGCGCAGCGCGCGCGCGCATGAGGAACGCACACGCTGGTGAGCATGCATTCATGCGGGTCCGCGACTCTTCTACCTTCTACTCCAATTGCAACTTTCGCTGACATGTCCCCATTTCTCGACGTCAGGAGGTGCCACACTGACCCAGACGGACGTGCTGCGACTCTTCAGCCCTGCTGTGCTCTCTCACCCTGCGCATTCGTCAAGTCGGTCCGTCCACACAGCTTCCGTGCGCAGGCCGCCGCGCCCGACCTTTGCTCCCCTCGCCCTGGTCCGACAGTACAGCACCGGAGTACAAGGGGAGAGATCGCAAAAATCAAACTCAGACGCGCCTCCGCCTGACGCGAAATCGTCGGCAGGACCTGCCTCTGGCACCTCTTCTTCATCTCCCAAACAGTTAAATCCTTCCACGCCGTACCAACAAGCTGGCAAGCCCCCCTCTGCTCCATCATCTACCGGCGCGTCAAACGTAACAGGCACGGAGGCGAGCTCTCCTTCCCAGGCCCAGGTGACAGAAAAGGGCGAGAAAGGATCTCTGGCCAAGGTCGACGCGTCTTCGAAGAAGAGCGAGGTTGCCGAGTGCGAAAAGGACAGCGGCCCTAAGCTTAGTCTGCCTGTCCGGATATGGGCCAAGGTCAAGGAGGAGGCACAGCACTATTGGCATGGATCTAAATTGCTTGCCAAGGAGGTCTCCATCTCGGCGCGTCTGCTTCGTCGCTTGATGCTCGGATACAATCTGACGCGTCGAGAGTATCGTCAGGTGAGCATGATCTCTCTCCGCCCGACGCGCTTCTGCCACATCATTGTTTTGAGTGTCGTTCGCTGATCAGATGCTTCACACTCTCCACAGCTTCGTCGCACCACGGGAGACTTGCTGCGCCTGATTCCTTTCGTGCCTTTCATCATCATCCCTGCTGGCGAGCTGCTTCTCCCCGTTGCCATCAAGATTTTCCCGAACATGCTCCCCAGTACTTTCGAGAGCAAGTTTGCAGTGGTACGTCATGCGTCAAGATTTCGTTCTGGCGAAGTGCGCAAAGATCTGACACCTTTTGCTTCTCTGGTTGCAATCCTTTTCCAGGAAGAGAAGCGTCGCCGCCTGATCAAGGTCCGGTTGGAAATGGCCAAGTTCCTGCAAGAAACGATCCGTGAGGGTGGCTTGAATCCTACGGACAAGATCAAGGCGTCTTCGGAGTTCAAGGAGTTCTTCAGAAAGGTGCGAGACGAGCTTTTGATGTGAATCTATGGAATCATGCCGCGCTGACGTGTTTAAATCGTTCTTGCAGGTCCGATCAACTGGCGAAAAGCCCTCTCAGGAAGATATAATCAAGGTCGCCAAGCTCTTCGATGACGAGCTAACCCTCGACAACCTGTCGCGGGCCCAACTCGTCAGCATTTGCCGATACATGCAGATAAACGCGTTTGGAACGGACAACTACTTGCGATTCCAAATTCGCCACAAGCTCAACCAGATCAAGCAAGACGATGTGATAATCCGGATGGAAGGCATAGACAAACTCTCCATGACCGAGGTGCACAACGCATGTCAGAGCCGAGGTATTCAGACGCAGGGCGTCGAGGACGACGTCTTGCGTTCCGAGCTCGAGCAATGGATCGACCTCCACACGCGACAGAAGATCAGCGGCACCCTGCTCATCCTGAGCAAAGCCTTCAACTACGTCGGACAGCGAGATGATGACAACCGAAGCAGCCACATCCAGTCGCTGGAGATCACCTTGAGCAGTCTGCCAGACAACCTGTTGAACGAAGCCGAGCTGCAGGTCAACCAGGAGCAGGCCACGAACAAGCAGCGTCTCGAGGTCTTGCAACAGCAGGAGGAGCTCATTGAGGACGAAGCCGAGCAAGAACAAGAAGAGAAGGAGGCACGCGAGCTCGAGAAGGAGCGGAAGAAGGCTTCTGAAGAGTTGCGAGTCGCCCGAGAGGCCGAGGACGCGAAGGCTCTCCTTCCCCGCGACGAGACGGCCCCAGAGACTGTTCAGGACGATGTCCGGATGACCAACGAACAGCTCCACGAGCTCGGCGAGGCCCTCAGCATCCTCTCCGCCAAGTCGGCCGTGTTGAAGGAACGTGAAGAACTGGATGCCATCTACCGCGAGGCCAAGTTCGACTCGGGATCAAGCTCGGGTCTGGCGAAGCGGTTGCGGTCGTTGTTCGAGAAGATTGACACCCAGATTGAGGAGTACGATCGTGATGTCGGCTCGCGCATGAATCTCATCCAGACGAGTGCGACGGGCAAGATCAGTGTGGATGATTTGGAGCAGGCACTTCGTCTCATCAAGCACCGCCCGGCGGACGAGGTCCTGGAGAAATTGGTCGACAGTGAGTAAACACTTCCCAGTTGTTGAATTCAACACATGCTGACTCTTATCTCTGCCTAACCTATCCTCGACCAGAACTCGACGTGGACCACGACGGTCTCATTCCGATCGACCATGTCATCGAGCTCACCAAGGAGGAGAGCGGGCTCGGCATCATGCGGGACGACGACGGCGCTCGTGAGATCCAGTCGCAAGGCCAGGAATTGCGAGGCGACGTCCAGCCGGAACCTCAGAAACTCAAGAAGAAGGATATTGTCGAATGAAAGAAGGGAGGGGTGTGACACCCTAACAAACCTGTGGCGGCTACTTCTTACCGCCTTGGACCGCTCCTTCTTTCCATATGCATCCCACATCTCCACCCCTCAAACGCGCCTTTCCCTTTCAAAGCCCATCCACCCCTCCACTCAAGCTTCCCGGTCTCCTTGCAAGTCAGTTCTCGTCCCGGACGAATCAACATTCAAAACGTTCCTAATCCTTGGTCCCTCGAAGACGAAAGCGATCTCTCCGCGCGGTTCTCCGGTCTTCCCTTCCTTGGCTCGCCCCTCCCTCACCTTCATGTGACAACCTTTCCACACCCTCCTTCCTTGCCAATGCTTCCCCGTAAAATCACACAATGACATCTAGAGTATTGCTTCTGTTTACGCCTGTTCTGCTCTGCTCCGTACTTGCCACGGCTGGCACCAGTATGGTGACATGGATTCAGGACGTATTTGGTCGGAGCCGTTGCCTGTCGAGACAGCGTACGACGGGTTGTCGAGGAAGCAAGAGCGTACGACACATCCACTCATCACGCACAGGCTTGGAAGTTGGAAGAGTACGAGGTGGAGGACGAAAGTCTTCGAATGATTTCTGAAATACTTAGTGTTTACACTCAGAATCTTCAAACTTGGCTCTCAATTGAAGTCCACAACCAGTCAAACAACTTGTGAGCTGAAAGGTGGTAAGCATAGAACACACGAATAGGCACCTTTTTGCTCTTCAGAGCTGACTGCTTTTTTTGTCTGCGAATGGGTACGTGAGCAAAGTGTGAAAAATCCGAGATTTTATTCAATTAGTAAATTATTAAGTGATTTCATTTTTGCTCCTAACCCTATTGAGAGTCGTCTTTTTTTTCCCAGACAGAAACCGGTCCGACAACTTAAGAACAAAAAGTTGCTCAAGTACACGCTGTATGATTTCCAGCTTTCCGCTCGCAAGTTGTTGTATTGGTTGTGGACTTCCTTTGAGAGCTCCGAAGGAGCGATTTGAGTGTAAACACTAAGTAAAATTGAGGTGCGTTCGAAGACTTTCGTCCTCCACCTCGTAGGATATGAAAGGAGGTATTCGTCCATGCATTGCTGGAATGAGGACATGTAAAGGAGACTCTAGACAAAGACAAGACCTAACAAAAGAACCGACCTGAAGAAACGAAGTGGGACGCCATCTAGGCGGTCGCCGCTGTGGCCTTGTTCTTCTTGTTCCACAGAAGCGCGCCAACCTTGCCACCGTTGGCCTCTGCGACACGGTTCGCCTTGAGCTCGCCGCGCTTGACGATGGAGTAAACCTCGCCGGGCACGACGTATTCACGTGCCTTGGGGTGTACCGGTGGCACCTCAACCTTGACTGTGGTACCAGTGAGTGTGGTGGCAGTGATGGGCTCGACCTCGGTGGGCGTGCCGGGGCTCTCGTCCTCAGAGCCGGATGACTCAGCCTCGGAGAGCTCGGGTGTCCGTGCGGCAGCGGCAGCGTCCATTTGGTCCTTGGCAAGTTGGTAACCGCCGTCGAGCACACCGACACGCATCATGGAGAGCAGGTTGTGGGCGGCGTTGCTGTGGTCGTAGATACCGCCCTGGAATGCTGTTGTCGCGTCCTTGCCGATCTTGCCCTTCAGCAAGTGAAGTCCACCAGGGTGCTGCTCCATGAAGCTGCCGACATCGTGGATGAAACCGGAGACAACGATAAGGGGACGGGTCTTGGCCTCAGCCTGGTAGTCGGACCATGAGATGACGGGAAGGTGGTTGGCGGAAGTGGGCCAGGTGATGTCGCGGTTGCCTTCGTGCAGCTTCTGGAGCTCCATTGCGAGACGACCCTTGCGGACTTCGTTGTCGGGGAACACGTGAAGGTGCGAGGCCAGTCCGAGGAACGACATGGTGGCAATGAACCACTTGGTGGGGTCGTACTGGTACCACTTGGTGGCATTCCTGTAGTCCATGGGGAACTGGTGGTGGAAGTTGTGGTAACCCTCGCCGACGGTGACAAGGGCGGTGATGAAGTGGTCGCGAGGAGTCATCTTGTTGTCGAAGGATGCCTCACCGAGCCAGTGCGCGAGGGAGTTGACGCAGAAAGTTGAGTGGTGAACAAACACGAGACGGGCGACGGCGGCGTAGTAGAAGCCACCGCGCCAGTCATTCCAGCCGAGACCAGCAACGACGGTGGGGAAGACGAAGCCCATGAGAATGATGAGGGGAAGGTAGAAGCGGTGCTGGAATTTGATGACAGGGTTCTTGCGGAGGTCGCTGATGTCAGCAACACCGGGGTTGCGACGGGGCTTGATGATCATCCAACCGATGTGGGACCACAGAAGACCGTTGTGGGCTCCGTACGGGTCGAGGTTGGTGTCGGTGTAACGGTGGTGCGCGCGGTGACCACGGGCCCACCAGTGGATGGAGCCCTCAACTGCGCCAGTGCCCATGAATGCGAGGAAGTATTGAAGAGGAGTCGAAGCATTGTATGCGCGGTGTGCCCACAGTCTGTGGTAACCGGCGGTGATGCTGTGTGGTGCAAGGAAAGTGGAAGAGTGAGTACGCTAATAGCAAGATCGTGCTGAAGCAGGACGTGACTTACCCAAGACCTGTGAGGAAATAGTATACGAAGGACCACCAGAAGGTCTTGGCCTGCAATGGTGTTGTCCAGATACCGTAGGCGGCGAGGATTGGTGTTGTGAAGAGGACGATTGTGGAAACATATTGAAGCTCATTGAAGATGTTGGAGAGGCGGAAGGGTGGCAAGTCGTCGGGCTTCTGAAGCATGCGCTGAATGTAATTGTCTGACAGGCCGTCGTCGGCGTGGCCGGACTTGGGTGCCTTGACAGGTGCGGCACGCTTGGTCTGTGTGCTCTCGTCCTCTGTCTGGGGAGGAGTGGCGATTGGTGCCAGACGCGAGTCAGTGGCCGACATGGTTGTGGATGTGCTGTGAAGAGGTCGGTAAGGATGTGTGGGTATGAGAGGTCGTAAGAGAGATGTGTGGGTGTGTGGGTGGCGGTGGGATGTGCAAGGGGGTCAAAAAGGGCGGGTAAGGAGCGGGAAGAAGGCTGCTTTATATACGGGTGGGAGGGGAAAGATAGAGAGATGAGCTCCGCGTCATAATCTCATAAGTTAGTTCATCTCCCATTCATTCCCAATCAATGCTTTTGGTGGGTGGCACAAGCTCGCCCACGCGCGTCTGTCCCAGCAGAAGAACGAAGGTTGCAAGGACCTCCTCGCGTCGCGCCTGCACTCTGCTTAGTGCTTACTAAAACCTTGGGGCTACTTGGGGGGGCTTCTTGTGTGACGCGAAGCCCTGCTGATTTAAAGTCAGAAGGCGATCCGATCCTCCCAAAAGAGTCCAACTCACGCTTCAGCTTCACGCGTGAAATGGATCCTGCTGCCGTCGGGCAAGTGTGCTGTATAAGCGTCAGCCAGTTGTCACAGGCAGGCAGGAGGCCGGGTGGGGAGCCTTGATGGGAAGCCCGAAGCAGGGGGAAATAAAGACAACCCACGGCGGGGGACAACGGAGCCAACCGCATGGGACTGATTGGCGTGAGGCGGGAGGCGAGACGGTGGCTTGAAGCAAGCCTTGAAATGAAGGCGGGCTCGATATGGGACGGGGTGGACCGGGGCGCAAACGTCGCGTTTTGTTGGGGAACGAAGTTCGGCGGTGGCGAGTTGAGTGGATTGGGTGATGCCAAAATGCAAATGCAAGATTGGGTCCCGTGATTTTCATAGCCCGAGCGCCTATCCCGGAAACCGCCGAGGATTCTCAAAAATAGACTTTTGAACATCTTTGCTTCCCTTCTGCCTTCGCACACTGCTCCAGTGCACCAACTGCGCTTGCCAACGTGCTATGTATGTAAGTAAAACCAGGTATATCATAGCCTTGGGGTATTTTCCTTCTCACATGACCGTTCGACAGGCGTCCGTGCCACCGCCCACCACACTCTGAGTCGCTGACGCGCTGTCGATCCATTCGTTTCACTTGCAGTTTTGCCTCACACGAAGATCCTCCGGCTGCGCATCGTGTGACACTGTGACGCGTGACGCGGTTCCCAACTCCCAACTCCCAGCTCCCACGCAAGTAGTAGTCTCAACTTCACTGCTGTCGCCCCCGCCTTCCGCCACGTCCTGGTCGCACGCCTTGTTGTCGCTTTGTCCCTTGATCTAGCCCACGCATGGCGTATCGTGGGGAAGCAACTAGCATGAATCCATGTTCCCCGCTTGGATCCTCAAGAACATCGAGAACGGCGGGGCGACCCATGCATCTTGGATGAGCGAGGAGGTCTGGTGACCATGACGACGAACGCCTCGTACACATATCGATCAGGGATGCCGTATGAGATATGAGAGACAACGACGACTTCAGCCCCGTCTCTCCAGTACGATGCTGTTCATGTATGTACAGTACGACCTGCTTCGTCGTCGTCATAACATTGCCAAGTGAACCCAAGTTGCCATAGACAAAGGAAAGACGGAGGCCGCTTCAGTCCTGAGGTGGCCGAGGTGGAAGAGGGTGGGTGAGCGAAGGAGAGCATCGACAAGGACATGATCGGTGAACGGACTCACCCAGAGCTTGATCAGACCATCCCACGAGCCGGTCACAATCTTCGACTGTTGCAGAATCAAGACAGACAGAGAGAGGATGAGATCAGACCTGTACAGCGCCTCCGTGCGCGAAAGAGGTGAACTCACTGTCTCGTGGGGCAACCACTCGTGCGCAATGACGACCTCCTTGTGCGCCCGCAGCCGCTTGAGCAACCGACAGCTCTTCCAGTCCCAAAACACAAGATTGCCATCCCCGTCTCCAGACGAGACAAACTTGCCATCCGGACTGAATCCGACCTGGCAGGCATAACCCGCAATCGTGTGACCTTTGAACACCTTCTTCCGGTTCTGCTTGAACGTGTCGGCGCCGTAGATGAGCAATTGGTTGTCCAATGACTGGCACCCGAGCCATTTTTCTGCGCAATTCGCTCAGTTATTGTCAGCTTTCAGGGTTCCCTCTTTTGCACTCCGGTCGATCAGTTTTGAGGAGAACTCACTATTGGGATGCAGCGTTACCGCGGGCAAAGAGTGCATCGTCGGATCGGCCACGTACTTGACAACGACGGGAATGTCAAAGTCCCAAGCTCTCATCGTCTTATCGTCCGAGGTCGTCGCAAAGCGTCGGTTCTCGTCCACAAACGTGATCGTGTTGACAGCCCCAAGATGTTGGTCGTACTCTTGAATGACTTCGCCCGTGTTGGTATCAAACTGTGGAGGAGCAAAGACAAGGAACGATCTTCAGCTTAACTGCCCGTGGCTACCAGAACCCAAGGCAACAATCGTACCTGAATGATCTTCTTGTTTGCTGTACCAGTCAGGAAGATGTGTTGCTTGTCGTCGTCTGGGTGGAACTTGACGCAATTGGGAACACTCCCATTGGGGGAGAAAACGCGAACGCACTGACCGGTCTCCGTGTCCCATAGCTTGACTTGCTTGTCGTAGCCTGCGGACAAGAACCGTCGACCGTCGTTGGAGAACGTGACATCCTTCACAGCTCGAGTGTGGCCCATAAAGGTTCGCAAGCAATTGCCCTCGTGATACACGTCCCATAGCTACGTGGGTATCCCGGCAAACAAAGCAGGTGAGTAACGCAACTTTTCGAGCATGAAGCCGGGCCGGTTGACTGGCGGGTGCACATACCTTGACCTTGGTGTCCATACTTGAGCTGAGAAGCAGGTGTCCGCTCTTTGGGAACAAGCGCAGGGCACTGATGGCCTTCGTGTGACCGCTGAAAGTGTGCACGCACGCCTTGGGAATGAAGCAGTCTTGCGTACCCGTTTCCTCGTGCAGATTTGTATCCACATCCGTGGGAATGTGCATATATGTCCGACCTTGATAATCGTACATGCTTTTGCCTGTAAGAAGTCATTGAAGGGGTAGAGAGAGAGAGAGAGAGACTGTGAGTGACTCAAATCGCATTCCAGCCGTCGCAAGGACCACCAAGGTACACGTACCATGAAAGACACTCTTTTCCATCCCTCCCTTCTCCTCTTTCTTCCGCTTCTCCTGCATCGCCTCCGCCTCCTTCTTCCGATTCGCACTCTTCTCCTCCGCGAGCCGAATCTCCTCCTCGCTCGGACCCACACCGTCAGGAATTGAGACTTGCTCCCCATCCCATCCAGCCCAGGGTCCTACATAGGCACCTTCGCCCTCTACCACATCCACGTCGCCTGACTGCTTGCGCTTCTTCCGCAGTTGCTTGGCGGTCGCCCGTCCGTCTGGCCCACCACCGCGTCGTTCGGCAGCCGTCGCCCCGCCGCTCTGGCTCGCTGCGCCCGCGTCTCCCACCCAGCTCGAGGAGCCAGGTCGACCGTCCACGGCGGCATTGGGATTTCGCGCATAGCCATGCTGCTCGAAGGTCCGATGCTGATTCTTGAAGTCGAACTCCGACATGGCAGAGTTCTCGACGTGTCCGCTGAGCGTATTTTGGACGGCGCCGAGTTTGCGGTTCGAGAATGGATTCTCCGGGCCCTGGATGGGCGCCGCCATGTCTTCGTATCGCAGATTGACATGCATCTCCGTATCAGTTGGGCGCATCAGAAGTGCCGTGCTGGCCTCGTTCTAGGGAAGGAGAGCACAGTCAGGTGTCAGTGGCCTTTACTTTACCAGTTGCAAGGCAGGTTGGAGAAGCGACGCGGCGGACATACCTCAACCACGAAGTCGCCAACAGGCACCACGGATGATACGGTGCCGGGCTTGATGGGTGCCAGACCCGAAGCCCTGGATGGACCCGCTGTACTCATCGTCCTGAGCGCGAACACGTCGGATGGATCCGCAGGCGCATCATCATCGTCCTCGTCGTCCATCCCCGCTGCATTGCGATCCTTTACGCCCGGCAGTGGGTCAGCGCTGCGCGACGGCCCGGCCAGCGCCTGAGGGGCGGCAGATGTATCATCCTCGCTATCAGAGTCGTAATTCTGAAGAGCGTTCATCGGTATTTACTTCGAGTTGAGCTTGAGGATGTGGTCAATCTGCGCCGTGCTGGTCGAGGACGCCTCGCAAGATTTGGGCTGCTTCTGTTGCCATGCAGGCGACCATACCTATCAGCTTCACGACCTCAGACTGAGACAGTGATGAGAATGAAAGATGCCATCGCCAATGGGGGGCGTGTATGGTTACGAATCGGTGACAGGTCAAAGCCGAAAGAGAGCGAGGGAGCGAGCGTCTGTACAGGTGCCGGAGCTACCCAGCTCGCGGTGAAAGAGAAAAAGAGAGGGAAACGAGTGCCAGCGCGGCGAGAAGGGAAAAAGAGTGAGGAAAGCCGGATAGCTCCAAGTCCACCGCTGTTTGAACTGTGAAGGCCGGTATAAAGTATGTGGAGATGTAAACGAGAAGGCAATCGGACTTGGTGGATTGGGTCCGCGCTCGTCAAGCCAACCCAGGCCCTGCTGTGGGACCGATGGAGTCGGTTCGCGCCTCGCGAACATAGCTGATTAACTTGAGGATCGCCGGCGATTGGAATCATGCATTCGAGTGGACAGCGACAGACCTGTTCGGGCAGCCTCAGTGGCCCGCGGAAGCGACACCGCCGTATATGTCGTCTTCCGAGGCTGCATCGTGCTTGACCTGCTCAGCGGCCAGGTCGCTGGCAAAAACCGGGTTCGTGTTATTGTCTGAGGGATAAACATCTCCGCCGCCGCCGTGCTCAGAGTGCAGCGTGCCCGTGCCAGCCGAGTACGCGCGGTTGAGGCCCTGAGCATTCGAGTGAGCGCGGTTGAGGTTCTGGGCGTTCGAATGAGCGCGGGTGAGGTCCTGGCCGTTCGAGTGAGTTGGAGGAGGATACATGTTGCCTTTGAAGGAGATCGGGCCTTGAGCAGGGGAAACGGCGGTCGACTTGGTGCTCGTGCTGTATCCGCGCTGCACAGTGGCGGCGAACAAAGGCGTGTTGGCATGCGGCGAGGGGGGCATGATCGTTCCGGGAGCGGACCCATCGGCGGGCCATCCGCAGTAGGCAGTGGGACCATGCGACGGAGACGCCATGATGTATGGATCGACGCTGGGTGGGCCACTGAAGTAGTTGGGCGCCTGAGGATCGTACCCATAGTCCTGATAGGCAGCTGCACCTTGTCCTCCAGCATAGGCTTGTCCATTAGGGTCAAACCACTGGCGAGAAGCCTGGGGAGCATCGTTTTGGTATTGCTGGTAGCTTTGCATGCCGGTGTCGTCTTGAGCGTATTCCATCTGGCCTCGATTAATATCGGCCATGACATACGGTTCGCTCTTCTCGATGCCGCGGAGCTCATCGACTACCGACGTTCGACGTCGATCGTCACTTGTTCCATAAATGACATTGGCGGAGTTGTCCGACGGTCCGTGATCTTGGCCGAACGCAACTGCCCAGTCGACTTCTTTCTGGCGAGTTTGGCGACGTCGAACGGGGATGAGAATAAGCCAAATGAGGACGATAACGCCCGCTAGACCGCCCGCGATGGCACCGATAATAATGCCTGGACGAAAAAAAATAATAAGACACCATCAGTCGCAGCTCTGCAAAACGTTGTGCATGGATTTTGCTTACCGATCTGAGCCTGTTTGCCATCAATGTTGCGTTGGACATGGTATACGGTCAGATCAGTCTTTTCGTTCACCAGGAAAGTAGTTCGGGAGTCTCACTTACCCCTCCTGTGCCTGATTCGTTGCTAGAAGAGCTTCCAATGCTTGCGTCGGGCGGGGGTGAGGAAGCCGGTACAGTGGTGATAACCTGAGTGACCACCGGCGGAGGAGCGGTGGTTGCGTTGTTCGCGTTGCTTGCGTTGCTTGCGTTGTTTGCGTTGCTTGCGTTCGAAGTGTTGGTGGGCAGAGGAGCAACGGTGGGCGTATTTGTCGAGTTCGTGGCACTCGTGTGGTTTGTCTCTGTAGGTTTAGGAGTGACCGTCACGTTTGCCGTCGTCGTGCTTGTCTCTGGGGTTTTCGTAGGAGCGGGCGTTGTCGGCTCTTGCGGTTTGCTCGGCGCAGGCGTCGACGTAGTACTGTTGTGATTGGTACTAGGAGCAGGACTGTCAGGAGGGAAGTAATCATGGTTAGAACCAGCGCCGGCACCGCCTGAAGGAGCGGGAAGGTCGGGGAAGTCTGAGCCGGGATCTTGTTGTTTGGGGGAACCCCCGCCCCAAGGAAACGGGTTGAATCCTGGGTCGGTGGTTGAGCCAGAACCTGGCGTGGAGCCTGCAGTGCCTCCACCTCCGGTACTTCCTCCCCCGGTACTTCCTCCCCCGGTACTTCCTCCCCCGGTTTTGCCTGTTCCGGTGCCTCCCCCGGTGTTGCCTGTTCCGGTGCCTCCCCCGGTGTTGCCTGTTCCGGTACCTGCTCCAGTACTGCCTCCAGTAGCTGCGGGCTTGGTGGCGGTTGTTGGGCTCGTCCCCGACGTTGAATCTTTGCTGACCGCAGATTTAGCTGGCTGCGCTCCGGCGGTCGTTGGCGTCTGCGCCTGTTGCTGGTCCGAATCGTCCGACGAGAACTGTCCGAACAGCGGATCTCGAGCAGCAACTTGCTGACGAATCCTGTTGGTGATCTCCCCGTGCAGGCGATGGAGGCGAAGGGCGCTCTGTTGGGCATCCATGATGCCTGATAGCTGATGATGTGTTGGTTCGTGGAGGTGGTAGAGATGGAGGCAGGTAGAAGGTCGAAGAAAATAAGAAGCGGGGGGGGGGGGTAGGAGAAGGCGATGGTGGTGGTGAGGGACTTCACGCTTGCACATGTTCCAATCTGATTCGACGGGGATGTGTGGCGAGATGAGGCCGGCGTACACGAGGCGGCCAGCATGAAAATTGGGGTTGTTGCTGGAATGCGAGGGTATGAGACGGGCAACACAGTGAACTTACCTCGTGGGAACAGAGGTTTCCACCTCATTTGTCGCTGTTGTTGTCGGAATGAGGACCGAATCTGTGTCCTTATCCGCAGAGCTTGGCTGCGGCTTTGAGACCACCACCTGGCGCTTGTGGATGGCGATGCGTTGCATGTCAATTCACCTTCGTGCTGGCGGTACGGAAGAGGCGGAAGATGGTTCGGGCGCGCGGTGAGGAGGGGTCTGTGGGTGATGAGAGGAAAGTAAACTGGGGGCATCGAGGATGCAACAAGTGAGATAAGTTGACGTCAACGAGGAAGAGACCGGGATCGAAAGTGACAGCCAGACGAAATCTTGCAGGTGCAGAACAACCTGACGCTACGAGCAAAGTCGACCTTGGCAGCCGCATGAGAAAGCTGACTGCGCCCAGCGCTGCGACCGGTCTCCTTGCGGAATGCCCAAAAGGATTGATGAGTGATGCTGCGGACTTGGGGTCGGTGGGCCTGTAACCTGCAGGAATAAGGGGTCGAGGAGGAGCTGAGATGGGGGCTGAATAAGCTGTCAGCGTGAGGTCCGTGTCAGTAACCCTCATCAACACGAGGTGCAGCCTGCAAGCGGTTGCCTTTGCCAAAGTGCGAGGTGTCGCTGTTACGAGCGTGATGGAGGAGGCAAGTCAACAGCGCAAGGTGATCAGCCTTGAGAAAAAGAGAGCCCCTTCAAGCTTCAAGACGGATCCGGGCTACCAGGGCCAGACCTTCCTCCCCATCCGCAATCCGACTCGCACATTAGCCTCAGTGTCCCCAGGCTGCCCAGGTCACTGAGCTGTGTGTGCGCTGATGATCAAAGAATGATCACCCCCGATTCCAACTCAAACGTCACGTGACCATTTGAGCCGGATCGGGAGCGCCCAGCTCGCTGGGCAGCCTGGGTGCCTCCACAAGCAGCTCCTTACCTAGCGGACTGAGGGACGATCCCCGATTCGTTCAAACGGTCACGTGAATGTATTGGGTCTCGGTATCACAACGGTTCGCTAGCTACGCCTGGGGATACTGAGGCTACCCGCACCGAGAACCGGTGAATGTCCCGATCTATGGTCGGTTCGCCCCGAGCACCCCGGCACTGACCCCGATCTATGGTTGAGTGACCCCATAAAGATGGTCATGTGACCCCATAAAGATGGTCGATTGAGCCCGTAAAAAACGCAATTTTGGTGCATTGACCCCGTAAGATTAGTACATTGAACCCATAAAGATGGTCGATTGGCCCCATAAAGATGGTGGACAGAGCCCATAAAGATGGTGGACAGAGCCCGTAATGTCTATTTCAGCCGGATAGAGCGGTAGTGTGTACTGACACTGCCCAAACGACCGGTCGGGCCTTCAGGTATGTAAGAGGGTTCAACTCACACACAAGTCGAGCTTCTGTGAAGCGTTTCTGCCCGTCGACGAGCTCTCAAAGTGAATTACGTCGCCGAAGACCGCCATCCCGGCCCGACTATGACCGGATATGACCCTGGAAGCTCAGTACAGTTACTTCAGGCACCCTGGCCGCTGTAGAATAATTTATCTGGAAGATTTGGAAGCAGGGAAGGTCGCCAAAGGCGATTTGAGATTTTTATGGGGCCAGTGCCCCTGCCTTATGGGGCCAATCGACCATCTTTATGGGCTCAATCGCCTTTGTTTATGGGTTCAGTCGCCGATAATTACGGGCTGAATCGCCTCATCTTACGGGCTCAATTCAAAAAACGCTTACGGGGCCAATCGCCTCATGCTCGGGGCGAATCGACCATAGATCGGGACATTCAGGTTACTTGCTACTCGCACATCAAACATTTGCCGCGCGCCAGGGCAGTTCCAGGCGTTCATCAGGGCATGCCGTGAGGGGAGTGGGACATCGAACGAGGGCCGAGCGGAGCGATCATGATCATGAACACGTTCATGATCATTTCATCTTCCACGTGTCAGCACACCATCCTGCGTGCTTCTCGCGTTGCGTTTCATCGACCGCCGTCTGTCGACGAGCGCGACCATGATCTCGTTCTTCGGCCGGTTGTTATACATACGCACGCAATCACTGTGGGTTCGAAGCGTGATCAAGGACAAGTTGTGACACGAGAACGGAAGTTTGCGTCTCAGCGCCGACTCTGCCCAACGGCCAACTCCGACGTTTCTCTGTCGCTCGACTGTCGCGAGAGAACTCGAGCCCGGCAAGTTGCACCAGGGGCCCGCGTTCTCATCCACGACTTCCAGTTTCACACCGGCCGGGCACTGTGTATGTCCATCTCCACTTCAATGGCGCAATTGACAGACGACACGCAAGAAACGACATGCCCAGCGAGTCGCGACGGGTCCCACCGCGTGATGCGTGATTAGACAAAGAAGACGTTTGCTCACCTTTCCTTTGTCGCCCTGCTCAGGTTTTCGTATAAAAGCGCTTCATGTTTGGTGTTCCTCTCCCTGATCTCCCTCCCCTTCTCCATCGCATCCAGTCTCAACGTACTTCGAATCTGCTCTAGAGCTTCAACGTCGACTCGCAAAGATAGATAGAAAATGTCAGGAACTCGCGATGCAACCAATGCCCTGCGGCGCTCCACCGCCGACGAGGCCTCCCGCGGAAGGACCATGCGCAGAACATCAGATGGCGCGCGATCCCGGCGGACACATTTCACCATCAACCCGGCTGCGGTGAGCTCGAATGCTTCCACTTCCCACCCTTCACCTGCCACTGTGACATCAATCGCCACGCCCCAGTCTGGGCGGTTCGCGTTCGCTGTCCCGGCTGCCGAGTTCACAGAAGATATCGGCATGCTGGCGGCATCGGTAGCCGCGTCCCTTGCTTCCACCTCAGCCTCTTCTTCATCACCCTATACACAAGCCCAGACTTCGAAGCAACTTGCCGCAGCCACTGCATCAGCTTTGGCGACATTGGGATTCGAGGCACCCGTACGAAACGCGACTTTTGAAACGCTCCTACCCATCAATTCCAGTCTGCCGGATGACTACGCCCCCGCTTTTGACGAAATGCGGACCGCATCGATCAAAGGGGATCCGACAAAGCTTGCGCTTGACTATATCATGCTCGATCATGGCAACACCCGATTGCCGTACACGAACTCAAAACTGCCGACGATTGACGATGGGTCCTTTCAGTTATGGAACAGTCTGCAAGACTTCAGAGCTGTTACGGAGGATTACGCGGCGGGCTACGTGAAGACCACTCGACAGGGACAGAAGACGGCGGGTTCCTCAACCCCTGTCGCTGTCGCACCCCATCCGCTACCAGACGGAGTCGCTTCGGACCAAGGACCCCCACCACAGTGCCCCGCGTTCGCCTCCTCACGATCCGCAAAATCTCTTGCTGCCATCCAAACCGTCCGACGCGTCTTCAACTGGGCTTCGCTTCCAGACTTGCCCCTCGATCTCGAACAAACCTGGTACGGCGTCGCGTTCCGGTCGGCAAGGCGCGAGGGCAGCGAGAGCACAAACCTGTATGAGGCCGATCGGAGAGCGCACGAAGAAGCTGTTGCCAGTGGAGGCCTGTTGATGTACTGGTACGGCGCACCACACCAAGTCACAGGAGAGAATCTCGCCACATGCGTGTGGACATCGCGACAGGATGCGATTCAGGCTTCCAACCTGCCTTACCACGCTGAGGCTGCCGCTCACAGTCTGCCTGCTTTCCGGGTGTTCGACCTGACGAGGTACGCGGTGCGAAAGGTCCGTGGGGAGACCAAGCTTCGGATCGACACGTGGACGGAGGACGACGAGTGAATCCTACAGGAATGTCGACCTCTCAAAGTCATCTCTTTCTCAACTACTGCAATAGTATATAACGGCACAGGGCATTCGATCATCATCGGCTTCATCATCAGCATCGCCTGGACGGTCATCATATGTACACTTCATCGCTGCATATTCAATTCGCATACATACACTTCCCAATCTCAACGTGGCCGCTTTCCACAATCGCAATGAGACATGAGGCATGAGGCATGACGATGAAGGAATACGTTTGCATCGATGTGTTATACAAAGTACACGAGAAATGGCGCGAGGTATCGTACAGGCCACGTCGCATGTGCCTGTCTGACCGATCGGCTCCTGAAAGTCCCCCTCGCCCGTTGCTATAGCTAGGATGCCCTTTTGCACCCCGTAGAAATCTTGTCGGTGCGGAGAAGAGATGTCCTGGAGGGCCCGTCGTAGTTGAGAAGTGCGAAGTCGTGATGTTACCGTAAAACCCGTGGTGAAAGCGTTGTCGTGTGAAGAACCTGGTCGTGAAGACGTGAAGGGAAGCGAATATGGTACAGATAGAATTTCCCGGTGACCGTGCTTTGAGTAAGGCTGAACGCCCTCAGAGCTGGTAGAAGAAACCTTCCAAACCCTCGAGGACGACTTGGCCCTTCCGTGCGAGGCGATTCCGGTGCGCGTGGTAGAGAGCCAGCCCAATGCTGCCGAGGACGGTGAAGACCTGGGCCCCAATGGTGAACCTGGGAGTGAGAGAACGAGGGTCGTGTCAGCCAACCTGTTCATGACCTGCTTCGCATGAGGCGTATGAAATATCTGCACTCACCAGATACCCAGTCGGTAGCCAGTCTTGGCGTCCTTCTCCCGGAAGACGAGAGCACTCAGGATACCACCCAGACCACCGCCGGCCACGATAAGTGCGGAAGTGTAAGCACGCTTGCTCTGTTGCCGGATGTTCACCTGAGAGTGACTGATGACGGCGGGTACGTTGGCGTTGCAGCCAGCGACACCGAGGAAGACACCGAAGTACCTGACGTCGTTATCCTTCACGAAGGCAACAAGAGCGAGCCCGACAGCGAGGAGAGTGGCGTTGAAGATGATGACGGGAGAGCGGTAGCCGGTCCGGTCGGCGAAGTAAGCGCCAGCAAGGGCGATGGGCGCCACCACAACGTACGGGGGGATGAAGTGGTAGTACAGTTGCTTGCCTCTGTAGCCCAATGAAGCGAGGATGACGGGGAGGAAGAACGAGAGCGCGTAGGAGCCGAGCTGTAGGAAAGGCAGGAACGGTTCAGCAACGCAGCATCGGATACCGCGCTCCCGTACTCAATACTCACAGTAGAGCACATGAAGAAGGCAGCGTAAAGCCACAACTTGATGTCACAGGCGTAGCCGCCCACCTTGGCCCAGGTGAGAGCATCTGGAGTGGCATCGGCTCGCTCGCGTTCAATACGGCTGAGGACCATCGCCTTCTCCTCGGGCTTGAGGAAGGTTGCCTTGTGCGGGAAGTCAACAATCAGCCACCAGGCGAGAAGACCGATGAAGCAGGTAGCCACGCCCTCGATGATGAAGATCCATCTCCATCCCGAGATGCCTTCGCGACCATTCAAAAGGGAGAGACCGTAGGCGATGATGGAGGCGAACCCGGACGCGACGACAGCAAGAAGGTAGAAGTAAGTTAGGCGGACCTGGACCTCAGAGCGGAGGTACCAGCAGGAGAGCAGGAAGGCGGCACCGGGCTGTGAGCGCGTAGAGTGAGAATTGGTGAGCTTTCAACTACGTTTGGAACTGGTCCTGGATATCGAGTGTCAACTCACGAAGAGGGCCGCCTCGAAGATGCCGAGTAATGCGCGGGTGGCGGTCAACTGTTCCCAGGTCTTGACGAAACCCATACCGATCTATTGCAGGAAGCAGAGCGCGTGGCGATTAGAAGAAGAGACGAATGAGCACATCGTCCGTGAGGGAGCAAGAAGCGACGAGATGAGAGAGAGAGAGAGAGAGAGAGAGAGAGAGAGAACTCACCATGACGATGCCCCAGAGCAAGACGGCTGCACCCAGCCAGCGTGCGGCACCAAATTTGCGAAGACCCATTTGGGAAAGGAGCTCGAGGGCAATGTACGGGGGAAAGAAGGCGATGACGGCAACACTGTAGCGGTTGCCGACTGAAAGCTGCAGCTCTGTGTTCATGCCGGCACTACGAGCGAGGGAGATGTTCTGAGCGACGGACGGGGGCAGTAAGGTTGAGTCAGTCGATTGCATCGCGGGCGAAGCATGGGAGATACACGTGAGGAAGAGAGAATACTCACGGTTCGGTCGATAAGGGAGATGGCGTAGGCGAGGGCAAGGATCGGCACGAGACGGAAGTCGACGCGGCGCATTGTCTTGCGGATGAAGGCGGCATCGTACTTCTCGAAGTTGGCGCCTGACACGACGTGATCGACGGAGGCGGGGCCAGACTCAGTGTCTGCATGATTGAGAATGGGCACGTTGTTGTGCTCCCCCTTCTCGCTCTCCTTGTCGGTATGTTGGGTGACTTGCCGGTCGAGATGCGACATCGTGTTGTGTTCGAGTTGGTCTCGTGAAGGGATGGAAGGGAAAGGCTCAGTTGACTCGGCGGGAGGAGGAAAGGAGAGAAAAGTGAGGGAAGGGAAGGAAGGAAGGCAGGAAGGCAGGAGTAAGCGTCCGTAAGGGGGGGAGAGCTGAACAGGAAGGAATCGATCAGCTCTCTTTATAGGGGCATGAGATGGGAAGAGAAGAATGCCGGCGGAGACTGCCCGCATGGGCGTGTCCCGGGATGAGAATCAGCGGTCAGAGGGAAGCCAGCACCTGGCCAGAGGGATGCACGCCGTCGCAGCTCGTAGGCCTCAGCTGTGAGCTGGCTCAACAAGGTTCCATCAGAAGAACGACCTGCCTTCTGGAGTTTGGTAGTCTTCCCGTCTTCTGGTCTTCTGGACATCTGCATGCAGCTGTAGAGAATTATGCCATGGCGGAATCGCTGGAGACTGTCGTTGTGCACCACTACTGCCCAGTGCGTTTGAGCGAAATCGTGCATACGAGTTTTTGCGGTTACGGCTACGCGCCACGCCGAGCTACAAGTAAGGTCGCACACTTTTCCTGTGTACACGCGGGATCCCGTCCAAGACCCAGCGTCCCAGCCTGAGCCGGACCCTCGTCGTTCCCTCGGTCGGCGGCGACGAGGAGCTGGGCATCACGCATCACGGGACCCTCTCAACGCATTTTTGGATCGAGGGAGTAGTGTGCGTGAAGCGTGAAGCGTGAAGCGTGAAGCGTGAAGGCGCAGAGACAGAGCGGCCTTTGACCGGCAATGTAATCTAATGCGGGCGGTCGCCGTTCTGAGACAAATCAGGGCAGATAAGCTTTTTTGCACCTTAAATAAATTAGATCTTGGCGTCAATTTGTGGGCCCTGAACCGCTTATTGAACCCCGCCCTGATTTTGAGGCCGGAACCCGGGTGTCTGGGAACTGCTAACTCTTACGCCGCCTCTTCCGTGCCCAGTGCCCACCGCCGTTGCGACGTTGCTCGCTGCTGGCCGAGTGGAGCTGTGACCAGCATCTGGAGTCGAGAGGGACCGCTGTTGGAACCGTCTCCGGGCGCAGGCTCTCAGATCTCAGATCTCAGAGCTCAGGCGCTCAGGCACTTCTCCGGCACCCAGGGCACTGGATAGCCGGGGTATAAGCCTCGAGCTTCGAGGCTTCTATCTGCCTGTCAACCTACACCGCCAATGTTTTCAAATGGTATGGGGAGGATTTGGACGCTGGGAGGGTCTGAAGACTCTATGCTAGAAGGGTCCTAAAGAGGTTTTTGAAAAGGGTCCTTGTGGGATTTTGGAGATACCATCCTGAGACCGTTTCTGAGATGGCCCTGAGAGTGTCTGCGCCTCGGAGGGTTCTCATACCTTCTGGGACGAAGGATCCTCGGACCTTCCTATGCAATGAGGGATCCCAAGACGATCTCCACGCAGGCCCACCAGGGACTATTCTCGGCTCAGGCCCTCCCAGCACCCTCCCAGACGCAGCGCTCTCGACACCCTTTCGGCTGGGATACTTCAAGACCCTCTCGGTAAAGCCCTCCGAGGAGGCTCTACAACCCGGACCAGCCGGGGACCCTCCCCCCAGGGCCCTCCCAGCAGCCGGAACCTTCAAGCACCAGCACTGTGAGTGCAGACGATAGACGCGCTTCCGTTGCACAGCTGAACACGCTCTCTCTTCTTCAGGGCTCTACGCGCGCTTATCGTTGATCGCGCTCTCTGCGCGCGTCACTGCGTCTTCCGCCGCCCGCGTCGACCTCACTTTCTCGCTCCTCTGCCCGGCGACGTCAGCTTTTCCCTTCTCGCTGCTGCGCTCTCGGCGACCGTCTCGTGGTCCGAGCTTCCATCACCGGCGCATCCAGGCGGCCACGATGCCCTTTATGTTCGGATGCGCTCAGGCTCTGGACTGGTGAGTCGACATTCGAGACCAGTATATGCTGCCGCCTGCCCAACTTACCCAGTACCCTTCCTCAGCAGCAACAGCAGTCATCACCTGCGTGACTTTGACCGGTACGCACACCATCAGCACAGCAAGGACGCGTTTTGAGTTGGTCTGCGCGTCGTTTGGATCAAGAGACGCGTCCGCAGTGTGTGTGTGCTGCCACCCTCATGTGGTATTTAAAACAGCAAATTCCATCGATGCTCTTCTTCTGCACGACCACCACCACCAGCACCAACACCACACGTCCACACCACCAACAACACCACACTAACACCGACAGCACCACACAACATCACACACCACCAACAACACCAGTCCCACATCAGCAGCAGCACCAGCACAGCAACAACAGCGACCGGTGAGTACCTCCTCATTCCCTCGTCTGCCTCTTTTCGCGCTCATCTCCATTCAACAGTGACCAGTGTCGATATAGCAGAAACAACACAGCAACAGCAACACAGCAACAGCAACACAAAACAACAACAGCAACAGAGTGAGTGCATCCATCCCCTCTTCTGCTTCTCTTGGTGTTCACCATCACCATCTACACAGCAGCAGGCCAGCAAAGCAGCGACCGCAACTACCAAAGTACACCAGCTAGGTGAGTGTGCCTTTGCTCCCTCGCGCTCTTTCCGTCATCTGACGCGTCTTCATTGCCAGGCCTAGGCGCATACAGGCGCGCATCACGCATCACGCATGGTGAGCGCCATTCGTTCTGGTCACTGCACAGAGGCATTGCTGCCCTCATGCGCTAACCTCTTCCCATTACCACCAGGTCCGATGAAGTCCTAAAGGTACGTGTCGCTGACTTTTCTCTCTGATCTCATCCTTTTTGCTTGTTACAGATGTGCATGCAGCGAGCTCCAGTCTCAGGCAAGGTGCGCTGGCAACGTCACTGGTTCTCACGCATGTATTGGGCCATCAACTCACTGACCCATCACCTCCGTTCTCTCTCATTCTCACAGACAGAAGTTCGCCCCCTAGCAGACCAGCCTTAGAACTGTGGGTATGCATGTAGTCTGCCTCCCTCTTTCACTCGCGTCACTGACACTGACACTGATCAACCTTCTTTGCACCCTCTCCTATAGGTCTCTTTTTCGAAGCTCAGGTGAGTTCTCTTCCTGTCATTCCTCTCTGTGGTCCGCTCTTTGCTCCTCGCTGACTACATCACTACATGCTCGCAGGTCAGTCCTCAGTCTTGGCAATGGTGCGTTCTCGCTCGGCTGATTCTTGTTCCTTACTCTCCTTTCGGGTTCTTCTCAGACTTCCTTCTCCTTCTCATCGTTCCCACAGTTTTCCGGCCACAATACATTGTGAGTGATTCATTCTTTGTCCCGCTCCTGGTCCGGCGGGCGGCGTTCGGCAAGGACACTGATCCATGCATTCCTGTTTCTCTCTCCGATATACTTACAGGTAAGTGACTTGTCCTCCGACTCTGACCTCTGCCTCCTTGGCTGTTCACTGTGCTTCAGGCTTCGGGATCGTCTGTAGTGTGATCTCTTTCTTCCGTAATATAGCAGCATTTAATCACTGAGATGGTATTGATTCTGAGTGTCCGAAGAGGGTGTCTACCCAGATCCCTCCCACCACCCTCCCCTATGAGAGGATCCTCAGTCAGTCGCCCATACCCTCCCAGGACCCTTTGATGGAATGGTCCCAGGATGGTTGGGCAAAAAGGCTCTCAGCACATTTTGGCCAGGAGGGTCTCAGTCGCGGGCAGGAGACTACCTTCGGAGGGTCCATTTGGGAGACCCTCCCACAACCTCCGGGGGGAAGGGTCCCCAGGCCCTTTGAACAAGTTGGCGGTGTAAATTCTGAGATGTCAGTAGTATGTATGTGAGCTACCCCGCACAGTGCTTGCTCACATGCCTCAGCCGGCGCGCATGTTCTCCGCCTCAGCGCGTCGCTCGCGCTCTCAAGCTCATCAACGCCAGCAGCGCGTCGTTCTCAACACCCTCCAGGGATGTATCTGGGTGCTCCTCCGGAAGGAGCACATCCGCTCGCCCTAGCCGCGAACTGCCGCGCTGCTCACGTCGCGCAGGCCGCGGAAGGCGTTGCGGCAGCGAAGCCAAGTAGTTTTGGCCTTCCCACTCCAAACACTTGCGGGGTGAACCTCGTCAAAGCATGGAGCTGTGCCGATCATATGGCTGTTGTTGAGAAGCGGCGGGGATGCGGATAATGACGAGGTGGTGACGATGCTCGCTACTGATGCTCTTGAGAGCAGTTGAGACACTCCAGGGATCAGCGGTCAGCTCGAGTCAGGCGTCAGGCGTCAGGCCTCTCTCTCCCTGCAGCCTTCGCGCCTCCGCCCTCCGTCCTCGCAGGCCCTCCACGAACAATCCCTGCATCGGTCGAAATAGAGCATTCGTGCATTGAGCTGACTCTCGAGGTGTATGTGTGGAGTGTGGACTGTCGTCTGTGGCCTGCAGAAGTCCTGCAAGGTGAAGCAGTGAAGCATGAACTGTGGAGAGATTAAAGCATCTGGAGAAGGCAAGCAAACAAAAGGTGAGCGGGCACAGGTTTCTCCGCCTTGGCCAGATCGGTCACCTCCTGGCAACACCGCCGAGGAAAGACCACTTGACTTTGACGGACCGCCCCGGCGTTACTGTCTTCCGCTCCACAGCCAGGAGGTCAGTACACGCACGGATCAGCTCGCGAGCCGCGGCTCAACAAATGAAAAGGGTCACCGTCAGAGCAGCGTCGGTGCGTGGAGAGGGCAGTAATTTGCTAGGTTTTGCGTTTGATGCAGATTGTGTCTGTGTGTCTGGACTCTGGCGTGTCGCGTACAATGTGGGGCAAAAGAATATCTCACTTTGAGTCGAAAGGATTTGCGGGCACAAAGGGGATTGTTGAGTGATGCTTGGGGTATGGGTCTCTTCTTTACTTCACGGAACTGCCGCGGCTGCGCCACTGTCGTTCTTGACCGTCTGCGGCTCTGGTACCGGGGCCGGCACATCTGTGGAGGTCTGTTCGCCCGAATCTTTGTCGCTCTTCGCTGGTGCAGAGCCTGGTCGGACGTCATCACAGGGTTGCTCATACACTCGACCCCGCTCGGCCCACATCTGTTGTCGCTCATCGGCAAGCTTTCGTACCCAGGCACGAACGATGGGCTGCCAAGGACAAAGATAGAAAAGGTGAGCGCCAAACAAGACCGACAGTAGCACAAAAGGGACCGGCAACCAAAGCCAAGGCAAACATATGTCAGCCTCCCCTTAGAGCGAGGAGGTTGACAGTTTGCCTTTGTTCCGGCTCCCAGTCCCTTACCAAAAAGAACTCGAACCACTCACATGGCCAATTTCCCCGGCTGCGCCCCGGAAAAATGGTTGCAGATCGTACGTATCGAACTCTGTGGAGTGTGCACAGAAAGGTGGTCGGACCGAGGACGGTGGGGAAGAGAAAGGGAAGAAACAAAGTCATTCAGAGTCAGCGCCACCACCTCTCGATAGTGCGGACCAAGGCAGTGGGTTGGGAGAGTAAGACGTTGTCGCACAGTCGCCGGTGAGATCCGAACCCTCAAGGTCTGCAATAGGGTTTGCACCGGTCCATGTTCATGCCCGGGAGCATAAGAGTCCGGCTACCTCTTCTGAGCCGACGTCTGTGAGGGCCAAGGTTGGAAGTGTCCGAAAGGCACAACCTCGCAGGAGTCAAGATGATCCAGAGGAGTGCAGATGCAGCTACACCACCAGCGGCACAAAGAGGGGAGTGAATGAATGCGGAAGAAGGGACCCTCAACTCACCTCGTTCGTACTCCAGTGCCTGCAAACACAGCTCGAAGCGGTCCAAGTCCTTGACCAGCTTTGATTCGGGCGTCTCCCTCGCCTCGTACTCTTCCCAGAGAGCTTCGATACGCTGACCGGCCCGACTGCCGCCCAGCAGATCGTATGCGAAGTATACCATCGCTCCGGCCTCGCGACGCAACTTCTCGGCCTTCTCGATATTGTCACGCGGGGTAAGGTCGCCGACCTCCGCCTCTGCCATGTCGTGGACGAGCGCGAGCATCACACACTTGCCGACGTCGAGCCCAGAGTCGTCCGAGGCGCACAGCATCGCCAGTATGCTCATCCGATACATGTGATCCGAGATCCTTTGAACATCGAAGTTGGAGAGCATCAGTACCTTTCAGGACAGATTCAGGAATTCGGCATTTACTCACGACTCCGGGTTCGCGACACGGTGATGATACCAGCCAGTCCGTTTGTTTTTCTGTAAGCAGATCATGGCAGGTATTCAGTAAGCATACTACACAGCTCGAAGAGTGGGGCGGTGATCCATTCTTTGCTCACCTTGAGCATTTCCAGCCGGTGCATAAACTTCAGGACACCTTCCGCTTGGTGGTCGGCGTCAGCATAATCGTTGGCCACAGCTGCGCCGTCATCAGATGATGATGGCCTGTAAGACTGTGCCGGGATTTCGAACAGCGGCAATGCAACAGGTGCGTCTTCGTCAGTCGGCACCAGTCTGTCGCTCGAGCTGGTTGGCGGTGGCGGAGGTTGATATGGGTGCCGCAGGACTTCTCTGCGTTTCTCCGAATCTTGCGGGGCCAGAAATGGTACCCTCGAACCAGGTTTTGTTTGCGAATCTTGGACGCGCTCCAGACCGACTTGTGTTGTAGAAGCATCTGCCTCTTCCGACACTGATGCCAATTGAGCATCGAGGCCCGATGCGATGGGAGCTTGTGACGTAGATGATGCGACTCCGTCTTCGTCATCGATGGTAGAGAGCTGTCGGTGGATTCCGCGTCCCAATCTCGACGTCGACATGTTGCCGATCGCCTTCATATACGAGGGCACAAACAATCGTTCATTGTATGGAAGCGACGTTTTCGCTTCACGATCCACATCGTCGCGTCGACTTTGAAAAGTGGGAGCTCGAGTTGGAATCGGAATCGCTTTTTCGGAAGGCTTTTCGCTAACGTCGGTCGAAGCATACAGGCCACCACGCTGTACCGGCTGGAAAATGCTGGGGCCCGCAGGGACGGAACGAGATAAATCGGCCGTGGTTCCGACGTCTGGGCTGCTTTGACTTCTTTCGCCGCTTCCTACAAAGGAGATTGAAGGCCAAGTGGCGTGAGAGACACTTCTCATACCATGCTTTCATTTTTGACTCACCAAATCGCTGCCATTGTGCCCAGCGCCTATTGTCCTCGTCGCTGAGCGCATAGCTGTTCTCTTTCCGGGAAGCTTGCCACATCGCTCGATGTGACGGTACATTCGCGCCGATGATGTGGTTGAGACCGAATTCGGCACCGCCAGAGGAGCGTCGGAATTGAGAAGGTGTGGGTCTGGATCTCCCTGGCCGCGAAGCACTCTCTTCGACGATACCTCTAAGGCTCCAGGCGTTATACGAACCGACATGCGAAGTGCTGAGCGGCTCTGCATTCAGGCTGACTCCCTCGTAGATGGGTTGGCCGACGGCCTCCTCAGCCGAAGGTGAAGGCGGCTCAGCAGGATCGATTTCGCGTTCCGACGTCAGTTCCGCCAAGCGATGGCCCGAAAACTGAGAATTGTGCTCCTCTCCCTGCTGTCGCATGAATTGCGAGAAGGATCCTGCCACCCGAATCGATGAGGAAAGGACGGACGCATTTTGTGCATCGCGGGACGGGGTGCGGGAGCTAGCGCTGATGCCGATCGCCTGTGCGCTCGACCCACTGTCCGCAACATTTTCGTCCGATAGCATGCGCGCAGCTTCTTCTAACGTCGGAGGGTAGTACTCTGCTTCTTTCTCATGCGAGTCTTGCTGATCGTTTGCGTAGTCCTCATCTAGTTGAAATGTAGCGTCTGCAGGCAGGGAAGGGTTTGAGCTTTGGGCTGGGCTGGGGATGAATGTGCAGCAGTTGCATGGGAAAAAGCCAAGCTTACCTTCCATATCGTCTGGTTGTCCGGCGTCAAAGACCTCGTCGAAGTCGATGTCCTCACTTTCGATGGGTGGACCTGATCTCGAAGCTCGTTCCTTCTTGTCGTCGCCTTCAGGAGCAACCGCCTCGCCTTGATCTTCCGCAAATGCCACACGCTTCTTGGTACGTCGAGAAGGCGAGCCGCCGCTTCCGGTAGGTGAGAGGAGATCTTGTGCCTCCGTGCTCGAGCTGTGCTGTTGTCGGACTGCAGGCTTCAAAGGGAAGGTCTGGTCAAGCAGCATAGGCCGTACCACCGTCTTGGCAGAGAGCGTGTGATCGTCGCTGACGGTGTTCGTGACAACCTGAACCTCAGCCGACGGAGTCACTGCTGTTGTCGGCTCAGACTTTGCCTTCGGTGTCGTGGGCGGGGGCAGGGACGACATCTTGCGAGTATGGGTGGAAGAGTGCAAGACGTGAAATGAGGTATCCTTGACTTGCTGCTCTCGAAATGATGGCGGAAGTGGCAAAGCGCCGCTGCGAGCTCGACCGCGTGCGTGGAAGGGTTGCGTCGTGCACCGAGCAGATGATGCGATGGGGGTACCTTTTGCGATGGGCGATGTCCGGAGGGAGTGAGTCAAGAAGATGGATGTGTGTATGCAGCCCAAAAAATCCTTGAGCATGACCTTCAAGGCGTGCACGGACAGACCTGTTCGATGATATGGCACGACAGACAAGCTTGGATTTCGAAGAGTACGACCCTTGACCAGATAGATACACATACCCACGAGGGACCGCACGAACATACAGCGAGTGAAAAGCTGAGAGGAGAGACGATGAGAACGAGAGGCAGAAGGCGAAGCAAGATACAAAGACAGGACGACAGCCGAAAGGTTCGCATCTCTCATGCCTGCTGTTCTTGGGAGAACAGGGTGCGAGACGTCTCCAGGCACGAGGTGATCTCCCAGACCATTGGTATCACCCTGAGAAAAGAAGAGTTCGGTCAGCGTCGAGATCTCTTGTTGCGGACGGATTGTCCACACGATGAGCACTCACATGTCCCAGATCTCGCTAAGGGCAGCCAAGGAGTCCCGCGCTTGTTGGACTCGGTTCCAGATCTGCTGGAGGGACTGCGCCGACAGGGTGCCATCCGACGACAGGCCTGCGAGCTGAAGAAGCTGCTCCTGGTTGGACATGTCTTCAATGTCATCTTCGTCGCCATCCTCATCGTCATTGTCCTCTGAGCCGATACTGCGAGACATTGCCAACATGAGCAGGACGTAACTGATGAGAACGAAGCTGCGGATGGGTGGAAGAAGCAAGGTCAGCATTCAGTCAATTTGGCGCGCGTAAAAAGTGAGTTCTTAGGAAGCACCACTTACGAGCATGCGTTGAAAGGATTGGGCTCCAACCTCTTGTTCGAAGCAATCTCGAGCAATCGAATGCTCGCTCGAACGCACCGGCCAAGCGAATGTTGCGCCGAGAACGGGCCTTGTGCAAATAGATCCTTACGCGCCTTCCGTCCTCCCGGCTGCATTCCACTCTCGCTGCCAACTTTACTAGCAGCATCCGAGTGTTGCTGACCAAATACGGGTTGAACTTGGGCTCCGCCGAGGCCGAAATGCGATTGCTGCGCCGGGTCGACCATGCCCATGTTTTGAGTCATCCATGAGAATGGGTTGAAGATGTCTGCTAGGGCCGAGCCACCTGCTACATCTGGGCCGGACGCAATGGGTGCGTCGAGACCACCAGCCGCTTGCGCAAACTCGCCCAGATGGTTGCTCGTCATCGGATCACGGCACGCTTGGGCCGGACTGTTGCCACTGTTGCCTTTGTTCGGGTTGAGGAAGCAAAGTTTCCGCTCGAACAACTGTGTGTGAAAGAGTTCGGTCAGATCATCTTTGCAGCTGCACAAAAGGCTGAAAGTGAAGCAAGAGTTACCTACCGAGGCTCCTTGGAATGCTTGACCAATGTGTAAAGTCAGAGAGGAGGTGTACAGCTGGATTGCAGCACTCGTGTGCAGATACGCAATCATCGCGTCTTCAGCACTGTCCAATGAGCTCGGCAGACCCGCAAATGTCTCTACATGCCGTCCATTTCGCACCGCGGAAAGCTGCGACTCCTGCATCTCGATTTGGTCCTCCAGTTGATGATCGAGCTCAAGCATGCTGCTGAACAGAGCATTTCGCGAACCCTCCGTCGCGGCGGCGGAGGAAGAAGACTGACCTGCCATCGTCGAGCCGTTGCCGAAGGAGTGTAGCGAGACGGGCGTAGTCACAGTACGCGTACTCATTGGCGAAGCGACAGCATACGGTGACGCGCCCTCCTTGTCTTCCTCTTTCAAGGAATTCAGGTTCGTTAGCGCGATGACGCGCTCCTGCACCGTAAGAAGGAGTTGCAAAGACCGCATATTGGCGATCCATGCGGTCGGATCGGTGCTGTAAGGCATCTCGCACGTCACGCGAGGATCGTCTGCGCGCAACGTCGATGTGTTGCCGGTATTATATGCAGCCCAGAGGATCTACAACAAGAGATGATCAGTCCTGCTCTCAGTAGTCTTGCTCGACACGCCACTCACCAAACTCCAGACAGTCCACCAGCACCGCTTCTTCATCTCGAATACTTCGCTTTCCGGCAGTCGAGCCCTGCCGAAGAAATCGGAGGATACCGCATGCCCCTGCGTCGATGCGGAGCTTCGCAGGCGATGGAGCCCTTCAGCCATCGCGAGCCCAAGGGCTTGGTCGGCCTTCAATCGCGCCTTCACAGCTCTCCCGCTACCATACTGTGAAAAGTTTCCAGAATGATTGTCAGTCGGCGCTAAGCTAAGTCGATTCAATTCATCAGCTGGACTCACGTCGAAAATCGTCAAAACACAGAGCGCCTGAATGACTTCCAGCGCGACTTTCTCTTTGGCATCTCCGTCGGCATTCTCTACAGCCCGGTCCACAGCCTCGTTCGCAAGCTTTTCGAAGTGGGTCGTGACCCTCCTCACCTGTTCCTTCTTCGTCGCATTGCCGAAGTTGAGGCCCCGACCATGCATGGAGTTGACCGGTTGAATCTCGTCACGGAGAAGGGGGAGGAGAGCCTGCAGCGCGAGGAGGAAGGGCGATTGAGGGTTCCACGAAGATGTGAGGGCGTCGAGATAAATAGGCGATGGTAGCACGGGTATGAAGCGGTGAAGGTACTTGTAGTAATCTAACAATGATGATTAAGTATGATGAGTTTTGGGGTCCAAAGCACGCAGGAGATCGCACAAGCTGGGCTCTCACCTTCGAGCAGAGTTTTCGTGTCAGTGAAGGGGATTATGCCCTGATCGGACCAATCTGGCTGTGTTACGCCGGACGGTTGCGCAGAAGTTTGCTGAGGCCCCATGCCTGGCCCGTTGCTGGGAACATCACTGCCAGGTAGAAGCGACGTCGTGTTTGGTTGCGAGGGCCCGCCTGTCATGCCATACAGCGATCCGAACTCTGTGCCAGACATAGCGCTGGAGCCTGCAGACATCGGAGCCCAGGTCGGTGAGGTTAAAATGCCACCTGGGGCTATGGGGATGGCAATGGGAAAGGGCCCGATTGCGTTGAAGCTGCCATCCATAGAGGTATGCGCCGAACCGCTGGCCGAGGAGACTGAATTCCCGTTTGGTCGCGAGATTGTATGCTCAGGACGGCCAGTGGGGAAAATGTTGCTGAAGTCTTGGATGTTCGGGATGTGACCTCCATTGTCAGGAATACGGGCTGTGTGCGGTAGTTCCGAAAGCATCGCAAGGTGGCGGAGATGATTCTGCAACACTTCTGGGTCCACCGGCCTTTTAGGCTTGGGCTTGCCGCCGCGTCTTGAAACCGTGTAGACGCAATCATCGACCTTCTCTCTAGCTACGCACGTCGCACAAGGTTGCTTGCCATCGCATCGCGATTTCCTGTATGAAAAGGTGACGAAGGTTTACATCAGAAGGCACGCGTTTCAAAATTAAGAAAGCTAGTGCATGCTCACCTGCTCCTACAGAAGGTGCATGCAGCCTGCCAATTAAATGTCATCAACACACTGTGATAACTAAGTGAAGCGTAGAAAGACGACTGGCAGAAGTGACACTCACCTTGACAGGTGCTGCGATGGGACCCTTTCCGATCTTGTCTCGATTCTCTGCCATGAAAGTCTCCGAACGGATAGGACCCGAGGCCGAATCCCTTTGCTCACCGTTATCGATGAGATCGGAGTCGTCAAGCTGGTCCTGATCGTCGAATAAGGCTGAATCTGAAGCTGGAGGAGGCCTCTGACCAGGCATATGGCTTTGAGGCATGTTGCCGACATGGAATTGTTGCGCGTTCGTCTGACTCAAATTCGGTAAGAGTCCGATTGTTGATGAAGAGTCTGATGGATGTCCCATGAAGGGCATCGGGAGTACTTGATGGAGGTGGTTGTGCTGCTGCTGTTGTTGCTGCTGCTGCTGTTGCATTGGCGGCCAGGGGGCGCCCTGTTGCGGAAAGTCGGCTGTAAAGCCAGAGCGCAGGACATCCACTGGTGCGGAGTGTTGGCTAAAAGGCTGCTGTCCAGGAGGAAGTATCTGAACCTGTCGCTCATGCTGCGGCGGCGGATGCTGTTGCTGTGGATGTTGCTGCTGCTGTTGCTGCTGCTGTTGCTGCTGCTGTTGCTGCTGTTGATTGTACGCTGGAAGCCACACCGCGCTTCCATTTTGCTGCAGATCCGGTGCGTACCCATGCTGATGGTGGCCGGCGCTGGCGGCAGCGTAAGCAGCCTGAGATGCCGCTTCGCTTGAGTTCATGTTGGGGCAGTTGTGATGTCGAGTCGGGCGATGCTGGCTGGCTAGAGACTGACGATGATACGATGCAGGTATTTCACAAGTCGGTAGAAGGAGCCTTGGATGCTTGAATGCGGATCAAATCGAGCCTGACGCGGTCCTTACGCGTTCGAAAGAAGGACCCCTCGTTCCAGTGTCGAGCGCGTCGTCCACAGTAAAGGTGAGATCGAGCTAGAAGCTGGAGCAGCGGCTGATTTCTCGACGCGCGTGCCGTCCTGGAGGCCGGGGGGTGTATGTGCACGGCGACGTCCTGCGCTAAAAGCACATGCAATACGCGCCGGGGTTTGACTTGCGCCTGACGAGCAAGGGCGAGCGAGACGATAGCTTGTGCGATAAGGATGAGTGAATGGGCGGGCGTGCAAGTCAGTCAGTGCGAACTGCGACGACGCGACGACCTGTGCTCGACTTCGGGCGCGTTCTCGACTTCTCGTACGCTTTCTGGCTTTCTGCCTGTTATTTGTGAGCCCTCGCTTTCTGAGAGTTCTGATCGAGAACGGGTGAATGTCCCGATCTATGGTCGGTTCGCCCCGAGCACCCCGGCACTGACCCCGATCTATGGTTGAGTGACCCCATAAAGATGGTCATGTGACCCCATAAAGATGGTCGATTGAGCCCGTAAAAACGCAATTTTGGTGCATTGACCCCGTAAGATTAGTACATTGAACCCATAAAGATGGTCGATTGGCCCCATAAAGATGGTGGACAGAGCCCATAAAGATGGTGGACAGAGCCCGTAATGTCTATTTCAGCCGGATAGAGCGGTAGTGTGTACTGACACTGCCCAAACGACCGGTCGGGCCTTCAGGTATGTAAGAGGGTTCAACTCACACACAAGTCGAGCTTCTGTGAAGCGTTTCTGCCCGTCGACGAGCTCTCAAAGTGAATTACGTCGCCGAAGACCGCCATCCCGGCCCGACTATGACCGGATATGACCCTGGAAGCTCAGTACAGTTACTTCAGGCACCCTGGCCGCTGTAGAATAATTTATCTGGAAGATTTGGAAGCAGGGAAGGTCGCCAAAGGCGATTTGAGATTTTTATGGGGCCAGTGCCCTGCCTTATGGGGCCAATCGACCATCTTTATGGGCTCAATCGCCTTTGTTTATGGGTTCAGTCGCCGATAATTACGGGCTGAATCGCCTCATCTTACGGGCTCAATTCAAAAAACGCTTACGGGGCCAATCGCCTCATGCTCGGGGCGAATCGACCATAGATCGGGACATTCAGGTTACTTGCAGTTCTGATCATCAAGGCCGAGCTCGGGTGGCGGGCCGCGGGAACGGGAACGCTTCGAAGTTCGAACGGTGTGCCATCGTCGGAAGTGGAAACCGCCTCCTTACCGCAGCCCCTTGCATATGTCCGAGATCGGTGTGGCTGCTGTGCACGTGACAAGCGACACGCGCGACGCGTCTCGGCTAAACAGACTAAAAAAAGAACAACACCGACATCAACACTCGCTCAACCGCAGCAACCACTCAGTCGCGCATAACCACCATCGCATCAGAGACCTCCCCCCTTGCAGTCACCATGCTCACAAACAGCCAGCATCGATCCCGGATGGCCGCTAGCAGTACCGAGCGCAACTCGCCCCTCGGCGAACTGAACAATCTCAGCCTTTCCGGAAGGGGGACAGGTTCATCGCCGGTCAAGGCTGCTGGCGGTGTCTTCGGTGGCAGTTCGAGACGCGCAGGCGGCGCCCTGGCCGACAAGCGTGAGCACGAGGATGTGATTCCAGGCGGCGGGCTCAGTGCTGCCGACATACACATCACGAAGGACTTCGATGCACCCGCTGAGGCGCTGAAGAAGAGCCGCGGACCTACAGCAGCCTTGGTGTGTGTCCTCTATTGACTCGCTGGTATTGCTGCAGCACTCATGAGCTCAACCTCCGTAACTTCTCTTGTCTGGCTGCAGCGCGGAGACCGCTTCATCTCTCAAAGGGAACTTTCTCGCTCAGGAGGACCTTCTCCTATGCCATTGCGAGAAGAGGCAGGTGGAGACCGACTCTTTGGACAAAGCATTAGTATCACCGCTGACTCCAGCGGCTCCGACCACACGGGCACCCACGCCAGCATTCACAGCGCGAACGCCATTCCCACCGACCTCAGCGGCGGCAAGACAGAGCTCGCCGACGCTTGCCAACTCGACATGGGCATGCGCATACACTCTTTTACCCCTGCTCCCCCTATTTCTTCCACAGCTGCGGCGGGACAAGAAGCGAGAAGTCGGTACGCCGTCTCTCGGCCCAAGGCGGCCACACCTGCCTTGCCGTCTACGCTCATCAGCGGCGGTAAGCGCAGAATCGTCTCCACGCCGGAAAAGATATTGGACGCGCCTGGAATGCTTAGCGACTATTACCGGAACCTCCTCCACTGGTCCAGCAGGAATATGCTCGCTATTGCACTCGGGCCCGCTGTCTGGGTCTGGAACGCCGAGACCGGCGACGTGGACATGCTCTGCAACTTGGAAGAGCACGAGGAGCGCCTCGGCGGTGGTTCCGACATCAGCTCACTCCAATGGGACGAGACAGGCTCGATCTTGGCTGTCGGTGGAGAGCGAGGTCACATTCAGCTCTGGGACATCGAGACTGGCATGCGACAGCGGACGCTGAAGCCCAGTGCAGCCAATGCAGATGAGTTTGGAGACGGCGTCGGCGCCAATGTGGCTGCGTGGGCCATCGACGGTACGCTCAATGTAGGATTCGAGAGCGGTCTGATTCGCGAGTACGACGTCCGACAGCGCGATGCCATCACACGCAACAGACCCAAGGCGCACAGCTCACAGGTCTGTGGACTCGAGTGGCGGGCGGATGGCCAGCTGTTGGCAAGTGGAGGAAATGACAATGTGGTCAAGGTCTGGGATCGAAGATCAGCAGGCTTCATGTTCCGCAAAGACAACCACAACTCTGCTGTTAAGGTGAGTTCAAAGAGGTCAGAAGCTTGAGTTGCAAACCGAGACTAACGATTCCTGATGCGCAGGCACTCGCCTGGTGCCCGTGGAACAACTCCGTCCTCGCAAGCGGAGGCGGAAATCAAGATCGATGCATCCACTTCTGGAACGTGACCCAGTCCTCGCGAACCCATACCATCCACACTGAAGGGCAGGTCTCCTCTCTGAATTGGTCACGCGACTATAAAGAGATCGTAGCGACGAACACGGCTCTGGACGACCCTGCCGTCGGCGGCTTCATCGACATCTACGCCCACCCGAGCTGCGCCAAGGTCGGCGAGATCAAGGCGGCGCACGAGGTCAAGATTCTGCATGCCAGCTTGAGTCCGGATGCGCAGACGTTGGCGACGGTCGGTGTGGATGAGAGTCTGAAGTTCTGGAAGGTGTTCGAGAAGCGGGAGGAGTTGGGGGCGGGTCCCGGGTCGAAGGGGAGCGGTTTGGCGATCAAGTCGGCAAACACGCAGCGCATGTTGCGCTGAGGGAGGGAGGGGGAATATCTCGAACGGACATTTGATTCAGCAATGCACATTACCATACACTTGACTTCAGGAAGTTGGGTGATGTGGAAAGCCTTGCAAGGAGCTCCCCCCCTTGTAAGTAGCGCCCAGACATGCTTCCGAAAGCCCGCACGAGCACGCCGCCGACAGCAGGCCTGAGCTTCAGTCAGGCCAGGGCCGCAAAGATCAAGATGGGCAAGTGGTGCGAACCGAGCACATTTGTGCTTTTTTTTTTGCTTCCCTTTGTCCTCGTCCGGATGCAAAGGAGCGGCGAGATTCGGAGATGGGTCTCATGTTCGGCCGCGGCTGCGAACGCGGATCGCTGGCTAGCTGGCTGGTCACTCACGCTGGTGCGATGGAAGCAAGGGGAAATGGTTGGAAGACGCAACGTCGGTCGCCAGTCGCCAACTCGCCACTCATCAGAGAGTGATGCGCCCGGAGCTCGAAGGTCTGGAAGGAGGAAGAGTCGCCCGGAGATATGGTGCTGATTCGAAAAAAGCGGCGAGAGACGATGAGACCTCCACCATACAGTCAAACAGGAAATGGTTGACCGTGGTTGACCATCGTAATTTCCAACAACGCCCTCCGATTTATTTCGCGAAGGCCAAATCTAATTTTGCGGTGACCCCCGTGTGGTCACCAGACCAACCACATTTGCGACAGACGCTGTGTTTGCCTTCACTTGCGCGTGACATGATTCTTTTTCTCAACGACCGCACCACCGCTAGTTACCCAGCGTACCCAGTGAGGACGAGAGAGTACCTGATTCGATGGAGAGAGTACGGGAATCATACAGGAAAAAGAGAGCTGAGTTGAGCGAGTGGCAAAGGCAGAGAGAGGGAAAGGGAAATGGGACAAAATGGAAGTGAAACGGTGACAGGACAGACAGGGAACGGCAAGAGGAAAAGAAAAGACAGAAGCAATTGCACCACAACTGTAGCACACAGTGCCATCAAACACCAGACAGACCTTAGGGAAATGCTCAGCATGCGCATTATCAGCTACCATGCTGCTACTACCAGGTTGAATCGCACAAAATGGTGAAGAACTCGTTGAGTTTTGTTGCTGTTGGTGGTACGCAGCAACGGTTACTTCAGGGAGTTTCCTCCTCTTTCCATCCACAGCTTGACCGTAAACACCTCACACCATCACAACTGCTTCAAACACCTCGAAACTCGGCAGAGATGGTATCCTGGACATTCGCTAGCATTCCGTAAAATCTTGTGCGATGTCTATCATTCGGAAATTCAAGCATGATGATACAGTCTGTTGATGTCAGGGCCAATTAATGGAGGGTCTCATCAATTGATCATGGTCTCTGTAGCAAAATCGGAAGGTCTGCCTCATTTTCATTGCGTCGCGTTTTCGAAAAGAAACTTTGAAGCTTCAAATCTTTTTTTGGGTCTACGGTCAACCATTTCCTGTTTGACTGTAGCAGGGGCGAGGAACGAGGGCAGGTCCAACTGTCCAGTCCTTGATCCAGTAGTCTACACACGCACTGCTCCAGTATAGCACACATGTATGCTTAGAGGGTGGCTGGGTACAGCAAGGAGGTGGACGGGGCAGGAGAATATGAGCTGGAAGGCGTGGAAGCAAACCTTGTTACATGGCCCTTCTCTCGTCGACCTCATCTTCGCCAGCCAGCTTGCAGTCGCCCCCTGAAATTTATACAGTGTCAGGGAGAACATCGTCTGCATCGCTCTTCACCACGACCACGACTGACTGACTGGCAACACCCGCAAGTGGCAAAGAAGGAAGCCGCGCGTATCGCTGAACAAGGAAGTCTTTCTTCGACCCGCACTACTCGCCTGGACGCTGGACCCTCGCCGCCTCGCCCCACACACACGACACAACAACACCTCCAACACCACCAGAACATTTCAAAAATGGCTTGGGGAAGGGAAGCGCGTCTCATCACGCTCCTCGTCATCGACATCATCTTCTTCTTCGTCGAGATCATCTCAGGTTCGTGTCTCGCTGTATGCTATGTATCTTGCATGCACGGTGCTTAGCTGACTCGAACTTCTGCTCCTTTACCCCCCGTGTTCAGGATATGCGGTCGGCTCTCTGGCGCTCGTCGCCGACTCGTTCCACATGCTGAACGATGTCATGTCCCTCCTGGTTGCGCTGTATGCGATGAAGGTTCGTCCTCAGGGCTTCCCCCCGCTTCCGCCGCGTTCAGACATTCAAGCCACTCACAGCTTGAACTTCTGACTGCTTCCCACAGCTCTCCGCCAAATCCAATTCGGACAGGGACCCGCGCTATTCGTACGGTTGGCAAAGGGCCGAAATACTCGGCGCTCTCATCAATGGCGTCTTCCTCCTCGCCCTGTGCTTCAGCATCTTCATGGAGGCCATCGAGCGATTCGTGAACATCAGCGGTAAGTCACAAAAGCCCATGCGTTGTCCTGAGCTCTCCAGCCGAGCTGATGTGACTTTCCTAACCCCTTGCAGAGGTCAAGAACCCGAAGCTGGTCATCGTTGTTGGCTCCCTCGGATTGGCGTCCAACATCGTCGGCCTGTTCCTTTTCCACGGTGAGTGCGCGCTGCCGAGGTGATCCTGTCCGCATATATGCGCCTAGCTTACAAGAACTTGCCTGCCGCAGATCACGGACACTCCCACGGCGGACACTCGCATGGCCACTCACACGGTCATTCCCATGGATCAGCAAGCCCAGCCAAACCAGCTATGCCTATCACCCTGCCCGCTCCCTCCGCCTCTTCCACTGAGCCTCTGCCCATCGCTGGCAGCACCGCGACCAACACCACTGACATTAGTGGCACACCTCCACGCCGGAGAGAAGGCAGCGTTTCCAGCCTGCCTTACACCCCCGCTCAAACTCGCGCGTTCGTCATCAATGCGGCCCACCAGATGGGCTACGAGTCTGGTCGGAACACAGGCGCTGCTTCTTCCTCCACAGAGGCGGAATCACAGCGTCTCCTCGGTGGTGCACGCGCGCATGCCCACTCGCACGAATATGGATCGACCTCGGCTCGAAATGGCGATCTCGAGGCTCAGGCGAATGCGGTCTCGCCCGGGTCGGCAGCTACAGCCGTGGCGCACGCGCACAACAAGGCGCACGCGCATGATCACGCCAATGGCGATGGCCACGATCATGCACACGACCATGGTGACGATGACGGGCACGGACACGGCGGGCACGGGCATTCTCACGGCGGCGAGGATGGCAGCATGAATATGCATGGTGTCTTCCTCCACGTCCTCGGCGACGCACTCGGCAACATCGGTGTGATCGCGTCGGGCGTCTTCATCGCTTTTACCTCGTACTCCTGGCGCTTCTACACGGACCCTGCCATCAGTTTCCTGATCACGATTATCATCTTCTCCTCGGCCCTGCCGCTCGTCAAGAGCGCGTCCTTCATCTTGCTCCAAGGCGTTCCTCCCACCGTACCGCTCGAGACCGTCAAGGCTTCGATGCTCGAGGTCGACGGTGTGCTGAGCATTCACGAGTTGCACATCTGGCAATTGAGCGAGAGCAAGATTGTTGCCAGTGTGCATGTGCTTGTCGATTGCTCGCCCGGCCAGAGCGAGCGCTTTATGGACATCGCTGCTAAGCTTCGGGAAGTCCTGCATCAGTGGGGTATCCACTCCTCGACAATCCAGCCCGAGTTTGTTGATGGGTTGCTGGAGGCTGCCAAGATAAGCGGCGTGGCTGTCGCTGGACAGCGGGATGAGCATGGGCAGCTGTTGACGAAGAGTGGGACGCTGGTCGCGCGCGAGTTGGTGAGTAGTCAACGTACATATTGATCCATATCTACTCAAAGCATGGTTTGCTCAATGCAGCATCTTCCCTCTCAACCTTTGATCTCAACAGAGCATGGCGGACAGCAACTGTCTGTTGGCTTGCGGCGAGGACCCGTCTTGTCTCAAGGCTGCATGCTGCCCGCCCAGCAAGGCTGCCTCTCGACGTGGCTCATCGAGCGGGCGATCAGACCAGGAACAGCAAGCGTCGGGGACGGCCGTCGGTAGTGGCTCAGGTGCCGCCTCTCGGTCACAGTCGCCTCCTGCCGTTGCCTCTGATCATGACCATGAGGGGCACGAGCACGGCCACGAACACTAGACCAGCGATGCCTGCTGGACGTTGAGTTCTTTCTCTCTGGAGACTAATACTTGGCCGCCTCTTCGACTCCTCGTGAATCGGTAGCGTCCTGACTCTAGCCGACACCCCGTCGTCCGCTCTCTTCGCTGAGCAACCCTTCACCACCTGTCTCTTAGTTTACACACCCTGACTTTTTTTGGTGGGATCACTTTCTTTTCCCTACCCTTCCTCGCACGTACTTTGTCCATTCACTTTCTTTTTGGGTAATCCTTCGCATGGCTCCTTCCTTTCCCTCTGCCTCTCCTCGCTCTCTATATTCTCCGGTGCTTCACACTGCATTGAAGCCCTTCTTTACTCTTTTCCTCTCTCTGCCACACACTCTCTCTCGCCGTCTCCCCATCGAAAAGACACTGTACAATCTTAGGTGTTAACAAACTTATCTTCAGATGCAAACCGGTTCTCCCCTGCCTGTCTCGCTCCGGAACTGGAATGACAGACTTCGTTTATCGTTCGGATCTATATTATTAGCAGGTCGAAGTGGACATGCGTCATGTCGACGAGAGGTGCTTTTGCAGCTTTTCCAAGGCGCGATACCGGTGGGAGATCTGGTTGAGGGAAGGCATTGAGATGCGCAGTGGTAAGAGACATCAGCCAGGGAGGTCTGGGAACGGCAACTATGAACATAGAGCTCACCTTGTTCTTCTCGGCTTGTTCCATTTCCGCGTATCTGTGGCACATGCATGGTAGATCATTGGTCAACCTTTCTGTCCCATGCCCGGTCTGTGAGAAGGTAAACTTACGTTTGACGGTTACTCTCGTCGGGTTGGAAGACGGGATCCCAGCCGAAGTTGGATGGGCCACGCGCAGGCACGATTTGACCCGGTGTCCGACCTTGGAAGACGATGGGTTCCGCTGAGCTGGATTCGCAGTAGGCAAAGGTGCAGACGGCCTCGGCCGACTTGTCCGGATAGGCGGCAAGGAGATTGTTCAACCCTGTCGGGGAGAATTCGGAAAACGGTCATAAGTGAGGGCGAAAAATGACTAGATTCACGGACAGGGATAAACGCACCTTCGTGACCCAGCTTCTTCAGGAAGTCTTTGACGTAGACGCCTGGCAGGCCGTGAAGTGCGTTGAAGCAGAGAGCGGTATCTTCCGTGATGCAGGGCCCATTCAGGGCTTTCGCTGCCGCCTTGCACTTTGCGATGGCGACCTCCTCGATATCGCCTTGGACCTCGGGCACTGCGATAAACACATCATCAAGTGTGAGCAGCGTAGAGGCAATTGATATTTGTAAGAGATTCCTTGACCGCGTATACACTCACAATCCAGGTCCTTGGACTCGATCTCGAACGGGAAGTTGGCAGAGGCTGCGAGAATCTCGCGCACCTCGCGCAGCTTGTTCGCGTTGCCAGTCACGAAGGTCAGCATTCGTTTGCTCATCTTGACTTCTTGTGTGTATGTGAATGTCGCATCTCTTCTCTACAATAGCTAAAGGCGACGTACTTTCCTCATTTCGGCTGCTCCGCTGAACGCTGAACCCCTCCGCTGTTTCTCCGAAGAACCTTCCAGTCGAAATTTCAGCTTAAGCTCTGAGTGGACCCTACCTGTGCTTGGAATGTACGAGTAGGAGGGTCTTCTTCGAAGCACGGTTTGCTTGCCTTCGAAGCGCAACCACGCTCGAAGGGCAAGCAAGCTGTCTAGCTGGGCGCTCGAAGGGCAAGCAAGCTGTCCAGCTGGGCCCTCGAAGGGCAATCAATCAGGCTAAAGGTATATAAGGACACCGGATCTCAGTCTCTTCTCAGATTTCCCCCCTTCCCTTTGAGGAAGCCTGCCTTATCTATGCCCGGGCTTAAATATGATCCTTATACCTCCCATTGTGGGGGGGTTTGGTATCGGTCCATGGGGTACGGGTGGGGGTCTAGCCTCCTATGATCTCTCTCATGGGGCAGCCCAGGGTTACAGCACCCTGGGTGGTCTCCTAGCGCCAGCCACATAGCCGGGGTCTTAGACCTTAAAGCTTTTGGCTGGCCAACCATGAGACTTTCATATTCTCGGAAATTAAAAAACAGTTGAAACAGCAGAGCAAAGCGTTCAGAGAGCTTTGAGCAACAAGGGGAGAAACTTTTTGAGAATACGGAAATGTTTGGAAATATGCTGAAAAACAGGAAATGTTTCAACATATGAAAGCGCAAAAACGAGAAATGTTTGAAAAAAGGGAGGAAATTTTTGATCTCATCCTTCGCGACCTACCAGAGCCCGCCGCAGATGAGGCACAAGCCAACCCCTCCAATGGCACCGCTGAACCTGCCAGCTCAACAACAGAAGGCACAGCCTCGACCCAGGGAGCATCGACGGCAAGCGCGCCACAGGACGAAGCAGCCCTACTCTCTCTGCGCGGCAACACAACGATGGTGAGTATACTCTGTTATTGGTTGCTACTCAGCTGCGCGCGTCACTGATGACTTTCCTTTTCGTTCTCGCAGATGCACCATCCTTCAGAAGCATGTCTTTCTCCGTTGTCAAATACAAGCAAGCACGGACATGTGAGTGTACTTTTGTTCATGCTGTCTATTCGGCTCCTGTGATATACCGTTGCTGACTTGCTGTTGCGGGCGTGTCTAAGCGCTTTTCTTTTCCATTGCTTGCATGTGCAGCCATGTAGGCAGTGCGCAGCGTGATGCCTGATCTCTCCCTTCGCTGTTCAAGGCCGACTGGATCCATACCATGAGATTGCTTCACAGCGCTGGGTGAGTACGAGGCTTCTCTTTTGCTGCGCATGCTACTGTCATAGTCAGAAGCTGATCTGATTTCTTTCTTCCTTTTCTTGACCATAGGTCGGCAGTCCACAACCCCTGCTGAACGACGATCAGCATTCAAGCATGAGTCTGACGCAGCATAGATGGATGCTGGAGCTTCTACATCGGTATGTGAGTGTGATCGCTCTTTTGAAACGCACAGCTACGCGAGTCATGAATCTTATACCTTTCATCGTCTCCTTCACCGCACTCAGGGAAGAGAGGTCTGCAGTAGCAATGGCCGTGGACATCGCCGTCTGGCAGCTGGCTGCTGCCGGTTTCGACCATGGTCCTTTCACCCTACGCGTTCACCTCAAGTGAGTAATGGGTCCTGCCTACGTTTTCTGCCACGCATAATGCCGACTCTATGATTCTCCCTTACTCGGCTCCGCGCAGGATCCTGTGGCTTTGCCTTCAGCACGTCCTCTCATTGTGGAAAGGAGCATCACGTTTAGCGTTCCGACAAATGGCATGGTTTCGAAGGACATCAGGGACGACGGCATCTTCTCCCACGTAATCAGCGCATGTCGTGAGTTACCCGACCGTTCACTGTTCTACTGGATGTCGATCTCCTAACTGATCTTCTTCTCCACCTTTTCCTCTCAGCTGATCCAAATTCGAGTACAAATCAAGCATGGTAAGTCTTACGCGTCAACGTGCTGATGGTGTCGGCAGTCAGTGTTGTTTGATGAACTCATTCTTCTTCTGTTCATAGCCCTGATGCATGCTAGGCGCGGTGGCCTGTCTGAGGATGTTGGATGTTTGTTTTTCCTATTGAGCGCGAAGTATCAACTGCGACGCGATACTCACCCGCATCAACGAAGCTCACTGTGTTGGTTCTCGGACGATGATGAGCGCGAGAATGTAGGCCTGCACGACAACAGTATCTGACCAACGTGCAATTCTCATTTTCATGTTCATCTCTTTTTCCGTAACTACCATCAGGTGCAGTCGGGCCGCCAGGGACGCTGTCTTTCATCCTGTCGAACGCGCAAGCCGAAGCCGAACAAAGTCTACACCTCATTTCATTCGATTCCATTCCAGCACAGCCATAGGTTTCGACATCATTGTGAGCTCAGAAAGAAGGCCCCTACCGGGCCATCATGAATCCCTTTGTCGGCTTCCTGGCCGTGGGTGCTGCCTGCATGACCTCCGGTTTCGCTGGCGTCACGGGTCCTCAATTTGCACCTTACGCCTGTCATTCACCAGTTGGTGGGCGGCAGTGGTTCGACGACGGACGCCCATGCGCTCTCGTTTGTGCAGACTCAGCAGGCGCTTCAGAGCGTTGGGAAACTCCCGGCTCGCCGATTTGCGCTGCTCGGTCACCCCATCGCCCACTCGCTCAGCCCACTGCTGCACAACACGGGCTTTGGCCTTCTCGGACTGCCGCACGGCTACTCCCGACTCGAGACTGAGAATATCGACGACGGTGCGGTAGAGGCCTTCCTGCGCTCGCCTGACTTTGGTGGGCTGAGTGTCACGATCCCGCACAAGCTTGCGATCATGGAGAAGCTCGACTTGGTCAGTGAGGACGCCAAAGCGATCGGAGCAGTGAACACTGTCATTCCCCGTCCCGGTCATCTGGTCGGCGCACCAGAGAAAGAGGTCGTCCTCGAGGGCGAGAACACGGATTGGATTGCGATCAAGACGCTCTGCGAACGACACCTGAGCCCCCTCCAGCTCGAATCGCCCGATCTTACCGCGCTCGTGCTGGGAGCGGGCGGCTCGGCTCGGGCGGCGCTGTACGCGATGCACAAGCTCGGGGCGAAACATGTGCTGTTGTACAACCGCACGCTGAGCAATGCGCAGAAGCTCGCGGCGGAGTGTCCGGCGGAATGGGGGGTGGAAGTCGTGGACAGTCTTGCTGCTGTTGGAGCAGAGGGGAGGAGGCCGAGTGCGATTGTGAGCAATGTGCCTGCTGATGGGACGGCGGTGGAGGGGAGTGCGGAGAGTGAGGGGGCTGGGGTTGTGCTTCCTTTGAGCATCCTTTCCAACCCGGCCGGGGGTGTGGCGATTGACATGTCTTGTGAGTCCATCTTCCCTACTATCACCGTTCTTCTTTTGCTATCGCTAACTTCTCCCTTCCCCTGCACAGACAAACCCGCCCTGACGCCCCTGCTCAAACTCACCCAACAAGCGAACGAGGCCGCACAAGTGAGCTCCGGCAACAAGAAGCTTTGGACGGGTGTTCCCGGGCTGTCGATCCTGGTTGAACAGGGTTGTGAGCAGTTCGCAATTTGGACGGGGCATGAGGCTCCGCGTGCGGCGGTGGAGGAGGCGTGCTGGCGCCAGTACCTGTCGCAGCAGTAAAGTGCACAGGGCTGGATCAGGGATTCTTCAATAGATCCCTTTACAGACCTTTCATCATGGACTTATGTCGCTGACAATTCGTGACTTCGTTACTCCGTCTTCCTTTTACTTCGCTTTCTTACCCCTTGCTTAATGACATTTACTTTGTGCGCCTTCGTTGGCCAGTCGTATACGTTCGGAGTCTGCCGGGCAGCTGCTCGCGATGATTGATTCCACAGATGTCCTTGCATTGAAGTTGAGGCGGATATGTTACCATGACGAGTTCCAGCACCGAGGGTAAAGAACCTTCGTTCAGAAAGTCATTTCTAACCCTCCCGCAGTGACGGCGTCCCTCAAAGCACCCGAATCCGGCTGGGACGAGGTGAGCTCGACCTGGGCGACGCCTCCGAAGAAGTCGGTGATCTTGACGTCATGCGGGTGTCGTCTGAAGAGGTCCGTCCGCACACCTGCGTCCGATCCGAACTTGTCTGCGTCGTACGAGTCGAACTGATACAAGACGACATTATCCCGTTCAGTTCTCTTTTGCGCAAAAAGGAGCAAGGAAAGAGACTACTCACGAGGTCTTGCATCGTCGCTTCGCTCGTCTTGTTGATGTGCTCCATGTAGTCGAGCACGTGGTTTGTGAATCGATCGATGACTGCGACGCCGAGGTCCATGTCGGAATGGTGCTGGAACGCAAGAAGAAAAATCGCATAAGTACCACGACTCGCTCGTTGGTGCAAATCTTTCTACCTTACAACTCACCGAGTACGAGTTTTGGTCTTTGGCACTGCTTCCGGTGGCGAGCACGTTGGGACTGTAGATCTTGCTGTACATGGTGTTTGCTTGGCAGGTGTCGATCATGAAGAAGAGTTCGTTATACCTAAAGGGAAGTGCAGGGTCAGCGTAAGTGTAAGTGGACAAGCCATGGAAACGGCGGCTTCGACCTTCTGGAAGGTACTGACCTCCTCTTCTCCCACATCTGCTCGATGGCGTCAGCTGTGGATCAAGGTTGGTTCTCTGGTCAGTTCCCCCCCATCACCTCGATTCAGTCACTAACTTGTGATCGAACGTACCCAAGTCGAAGGCGGAGATTTCCTCGTTATCCTGGAACTTGAGAAACTCGTCGCCGCCGTGGCCAGTCATGTAGAGAAAGATGTTCGATCTTGAGTCTGATTCGAGGCGTTTCGACTTGGGTGTATGCGGCGGTAATCGGCCTACGAATCGTGGAAAGATGATGAGCAGGTGTGTCAATGATTCAAAACGGCAGGAATAAGACGTCTCTCACCTGTGAGGACTCGAATGAAGGTCTCTACACTGACTTCGTTGTCTCGGTAGTCCACCTCGACATCGTCGCCGTAGAGGTCGAGGGTGCGTGAGGAGGAGCCGTAGACGTTCCCAGGGAACTTGTTCCGGTGATTGCAGGCTGCGTCGTCGGCGAGCATGAGGATGATGTTGGAGTCGGGGATGCCGAGCCGCTTGACGGTTCGGTACATGCCGAGGGTGTTGGACATGTGCTATGGAATCGGTCTGGTCAGTGACTGGTTACGACTTATGTGAAAGGGACTGAAGGATAGTATAACTCACTCGATAATTGAACCAGAATCGACTTGTTCCGACTAGGACGGCCCAGTTGTTGGTATGTGAGGAAGCATTTGCAGAGCTTCGATCGGCGAAGAAGGCCTGTACCTGCTGAGCCTGAGCTTCTGTGATGAAGTAGGATGGCATGGAGAGGGGAAGCAAGACGGCCTGTAGGGGAAATATAGCGGAAAGACTGTCACATTCAATTTCGGAGCGAGAGAGAGAGAGAGAGAGAGCGGGAGCGCAGAGAGGGAGACTGACCGTGATGATGGAAGCGAGTGCCACCAGGACGGCGACGAGTGCACTCCTTGCTCGCGATATTCTCCGCGTAGTCCCAGCCATGTTCGATCGCTTTGCCACCTTCTCGAGGGGTAGTCACAAAGTATTTTTTAAAGCTCCAGAGTTCTTCCATTTTGGGCTCCCTTATTGAGGCCCCCAAAGTCAGACAGTCAGAACTGGTCCAGAGACCACTGGTAGAGTTTCGGTGGTTATTCATTTGCTAATATAGCGCAACACCCCCAGAGAGGTCAAAAATCCGCAGATCATACACGATAGCTACCCAACAACATCACCAATCGTTGTACTTGGACCTGCAGTGGATACCTGGATGCAGCACGATATCGCCATTGAAATTTCATAGCTGGTCGTTAAGTAAGTTTCAGTGCCATGGTGCGAGAAGTGAGAAAAGGTCTGGTAGAATCAACAAAAATCATCGAAACCGTCCGAAAAAAATGTCTTCGAGCTCTTCCACGAGACATATCGCGAGAAAGAGTAAGCAAATCACACCCAGAGCAAAGAGAGGCTGAGTAGAGCTTTCTACGAAGAAGAGACTGCGCTTTGGTTGAAGAGAAAATGTTGAGATCTCATGGAGCTGTGTCGGTTTGAGTGAGAGGGGGCACTTTTTCTTCGCTCGGTGCGACGGAAGAGTTCTGGACACAGGTGGTTTTCACTCAGACGATTTTGGTCGAGTAATAGCTCTGGAGGGTTTTACTAATAGAGCTCCAGAACTCCCACCTCTGACGCCCTCAAAAAGCGGTTCTTCTGACTTTGTGACTACCCCTTCGCAGTCGCCATCCTGACTCCTGTGAGCGATTTCAAGGCGTGGGTGAGTGCTGTCGGCGATTGAGTGAGTGGGAAGCCACGTGGTGCCGGCGGTTGAGGCGTTGAGGGATGAGGGGCAGCGAGGAGACGCACAGACAGCGAATCGAAGGCCCCTCCACGTCGCGGACGATCACCTGCTCACCTTTGACCTGCTCACCTTCCCGCTGTCACACACTCACACCTCTCTAACAGCTCGCTCACTGGGTAAGTAAAGGGGAGGACAGGCCAACGCCAATGCCACTGCCAGACGAATCCAACAGCGCCAAAGTCTCTTCTCTCATACAGCGCTTCCAGCAACAGGCAGAGCAAAGCAGGCAACAGGCCCAGGAAGAACGCCAGTCACAGAAGAACCTCTCCGTCAACGCGCGGACTTCCCTCGACGGCGGATCACGCCCTTCCAGCATCGATCTACACAGGCCGTCCCTCTCGCCCTCAGCACTCGCAGACATGAGCTCGCCAGCACCGGTGTTCCCCGTGCCAGTGCCAGTGCCAGTGTCAGTGCCAGCGACAGATCCAGCACCAGCGCAAGAAGAGACAGAAGCTCCTGCTCCCTCAGCACTTCCCGAACAGTCCCTCCCACAGGAGCACGAACAGGTCAGTACATTAGCAACACACTCCCGCGCTGTCTGGTTCAGCGTTGCTCATCTCCTTTTTCGATTATACAGCCAGCTGAAGCGGACGCCAGCGATGCCACGCCGTCAGCAGAGACCATTGCTGTAAGGTGTCTGACATATGTAGGTGCCACGCGTACATTATTCAGCACCTCACAAGTTAACATTTCTATCCTCTCACCCGTACCGACGCGTGGTGACCGACGCGTGGTGCGGATTGTTTTTCTCTGCGCGCGCGATATGTGGTGCGCGTTGTTTTTATTTTCTCACCTGAGACGCGCCGCGCGTCGACAATTTTCACGTGGCGCGTGTGGTGTGCGACGCGTGGTGCGCGTTGGTTTCTCAGGCGCCCAACGCGTGGTGCGCGTCACGTGCCACATATGGTGCGTGTTGTTTACAATTTTGGTGAAGTGTTGGTTCACGCGAATTTACCATCGAAACACATTTTTCGCGTGGTGAACCAACGCTCACCATGCGCACCGCGCGCACCACTCACCACCGCTTCCTCTCACCTCACCTCGCCACACTCACACTTCCCCTTTGACTCGTCCCTGCTCCCATGATGACTGTATGACTGTGTATGTATTTAGCCCGTGTCAAAGGATGACTGTGTATTGACTGCTGGGTGATTTATGGTGACTGTTGGATGACTACTATCTGACGCGTCAGTTGTCACGTGGCTGTGACTCTTGTGACTCACCAGCACACCGACGCATCCACATCACCACACCTCAGCGCAGCGCACACCACACAATGCGCTGCGCATCAGGGGCACCATGAAAGGTATAAAAGGAGCGCCCTCGCCGCCCTTCTTCCCTTCTGGTCCCCCCAGCTCTTTCCTCTCACACTCCCAGACAACTAACTTAGCAATCACAGATCATTGCAGAGTTAAAGTCTACTGTGTGAAGTCTGAGTCTCATAAAGTTTCATCAAGTGATTGAGAGAGCCACTTTCACCCACACACCTGTAGGACCACTGGTATACTGGTTAGTTATCTAAACATAGTAGCATAGGCCAAAGTTCAGCAGCGCGTCACTTCTGTCTCTATACAACGAGCGGTACTACGCGTCCGACTGTCCAACACCAATTCTATTGTGTTTGCAACGACCTTATAACTAGGAAATCTTACACTTTTTTAACTCTCAAAGACCTCTGTGACCAAAAGGTTTACTGAGTCTTACAATGGCACCCAAGAAGCGTAAAGACCTTCACGAAGGCAGCGAAGCCGCCGCTTCTGCTGCTGATGACATCGCTGGTGCTTCCCAGGGTCAAGCTCAACCTCCCGAAGTCCCTAGACTTACCTCGGAGTCCTTTCAAGGCGACGAGGACACGGGAGAACATCAAGAGCCCAATCAAAAGGGCAACTCATCTCTCGCGGACACCATCCGCAACATCAACAAATCCGATAACGACGATAGCATCGCCGCTGCGTCTCAAGTCGGAACTGAAGCTCCAGAGAAAGATCTCCACGAGCTCAGCGTCGAGGAATTGGAACTCGAGTTTCAAATCATGTCTCGACAGAATCGAATCGATCTCATCCGCCAAACTATCCTCCAGAAAAAACGTCAAAAACAACCAAAACATTCGAAACATTCCGGTTCCTCAAGTGCCTGTTCTTGACCCTCCCGTCCGGCAGGCTCCAGTGAACCAACCCATCAGAGAGTCCGCTCTCCCTGACTCTGAATCAGTTCTTCGCGAACGACAGAACGATCGACTCCGCCGCGCCGGGCTCCTGCCGCCTCGTGCAAGTGAGGCGCGCCAGCAACCCCGAGCCTCGGCACCGGCGCCAGGCCGTATGTCGTTCCCCACGCAAACGATACGACACCAGAGTGTTCCCATGACCTCCATCCTCTACGGCGTCGACAGAAAGATCTCGGAGATCATGAATTCAACCGATCAAGACGACGACGACCTCCCCGGAGACAAGTCGGAGCTCACTCGCGCCGGGATCAAGATGACCTCTCCAGAGAAATGGAAGGGAGACCGATCACTCCAGCTGTTCACCGACTGGGTTCACTCGGTAGCCCATTACTTTAAGGTTCACGCCCCGCTCTCAGAACGTCTCAAGGTTAACTTGATTGGCGGGTACCTGCTAGCCGACCCGTTGGATTGGTACTGGCGCCACGTCGCTCCTCACGCTAAGTCGTGGACCGCGACGGACGTCATGGTCGCACTCCGTCGCAACTTCTTGGTCGATGAACTCTCACGACAAGCAGCGGACAAATTCGAAAGCGCGGACCAAGGATCGAAAGATATCCACGCTTTCCAGGCATACATTCTCAAGCTCGCCGATCAGATGACCGAGTACCCCAGTCCAGTCGCTCTCAACCGTCGATTGCTCAAAGGTATGAAAAAGCAATCTGAGCGCGGCCATCATCGCCAACCGCGGCATAGATGCTGAGCTTTCGCCTTGGGAAGACATTGTGCAGGCTGCCATGGATCAAGAACGCGCCCAACGCTACGCTGGATCCATGACTAAAGCTGCACCGACTCGCACGGAAGACCGCAAGGACACTCCCCGCACTTCCCGGCTTAATCAGCCTAATCGTCCCTCGAATGGCCAGGGATTCAATCGACCAAAAAGGATCGGCTCCGGTATACCGACCGATGGTTCCGGTGAACCGCCCATCGGCCGCCAGCCCCATCCGTAACACGGCAGCTCCGGCTATGAGGCCTACAGGCGCAAAGCCTACAGACCAATGCCGTACTTGTGGCGCCTTCGGCCACTGGTCGCCGCACTGCCCAAAGCGACTCCGCTCAAACATGATTGACATGAAGGAATCTGAACCCGCCGATCAGGGTACAGATGACGCAGAAGAGTGCTCTGAGCCTGGCGTCATTCTCTTTCAAGAAGATGATGAAGCCCGTGATGAAGACGGGTGGCTTGACGAAGATGAAGACAGTGAGGGCCTGAACTCCAATAACATGACCGACGAGGATGATGAGACTCCTCTCATGTGCAATGGTGTCGCCCACAAAGCCCCTGCCGCCAAACCTATCGTTACGCGCGAGTCTAACGTCTCCAATGCCAAGGCTCCTTTCGGTGACGCATCGAAGGTCTCGGAGCACCGGCCGCCGTTGGTTCATCCGATCGTAGCCAAGATCAAGATCAATGGATACGAGGCCAAAGCCTTGTTTGATTCCGGATCTACAGCAGATCTCATTTCGGCGTCTTTTGTCGATACGCATAAATTGCCTTCGTTCAAACTGGATGAGCCCTCGCCTTTGCAACTCGCCATCACAGGTTCCCGTGGCAAGATCAACCGCGCTTGTTTCGTCAAAGTGATTCACGGCGCGTGTTCGAACAAAGAACGCTATTTTGACATCCTGAACATCGATAGGTACGATGCCATTCTAGGCACCTCTTATCAAAAAAAGACTTCGGTGTCTTGCTGGATGTTTCCGCCAACGAGGTCATCTACAAAACAAATCCTACCCAGTTGATCTTCAACACCAAAGAAATTCCGACTCCAAAGAAGAAGCCGGCGCTCTTGGTCCGCAAGGCGCCTCTGTCGACTTACGGAATCTCTCACTCTAGATTCGTCAAGGATAAAGTCTTGGTCTCTCCCAAGATCGGACGCCTTGCAACAGTAAACTTTACGCGTGCAACTGAGCCTTCAGGCGTGAAGATTGTCAAGACGGTACATACCGAGATTTGTCAGGATGATCCACTGATGCCCGCTTCACTGGCAGTATCAGTACAGGACACGATCATTGACCGTCTTCGCGATAAATGGATGACAAGCACGAAAGACCTGTGGGGTCCACGTCCGTTGAAGCTCCCCCCCTTTTCGGGAGATCAACCATTCAATTCCACTTATCGACGAAAAATTACCGACCTACCAGTCGACCGGCCAAATGTCCGGAACAATTCCGACAAGCATACATCGACAAGATCAACACTTACACAGAAGCTGGCTGGTGGCAACGAGCCAGCGTTCCCGCTGCAATGCCAATGATGCCAATCCCCAAAAAGGATAACCGTATTCGTACGGTAGTCGACGCAAGGCAACGCAACGACAACACTCACAAGGACGTCACTCCGTTTCCCGATCAAGACGTGATTCGACGTGACGTAGCTCGAGCAAAGTTCCGCTCCAAGCTGGATCAAGCCGACTTCTTCGAGCAAATCCGTATCATCCCAGAGGATGTCGGAAAGACGGCGTTTGCTACGCCATTCGGCACTTTTGTCAGCCTCGTGGCTCAGCAAGGAGACTGTAACGTCCCTAGTACAGCCCAGCAGCTGATGATGTTCCTCTTCCGAGAAATCATCGGCAGGTTTGCCCACGCGTACTTGGACGATATCTTTATATTTTCCGACACTCTAGAAGAACATGAGGAGCACCTTGCCACCGTGTTCGACATACTCAGGCGGGCTGAGCTCTACCTCTCGAAGGACAAAAATGGATCTATATTCGAAGTCCATGATTTGTCTAGGGCACGTTATTGATGATAACGGCCTACATGCGGATGAGGATAAACTGAGCAAGATTATCGCCTGGAAGGAGATGAGTACAGTCAAAGAGGTTCAGCGTTTTCTTGGACTGGTCCAGTACCTTGCCCAGTTCTTCCCAAACCTTTCCACAATGACGAGCCCCATCTCCAAGCTCACGCAGAAAGGACAGCCGTTCGAATGGGGTCCCTTACAGGTCGCGTGTCTGGCGCAACTACAACGCGCTGCCGCCAACGCTCCCATTCTGAAACCAATCGATCCGGCACACAATAAAGAGCCTATCTTTGTTGTTACCGACGCCTCCACGTCTGGCGTCGGTGGCCTGTACGGCCAGGGCCAAACCTGGCAAACAATGCGGCCCGCTGGGTTCCACAGCCGCAAGTTCAACTCTGCGCAAATGAACTATCGAACGCATGAGCAAGAGCTGCTTGCCGTGCTTGAGGCGTTGATGAAATGGGAGGACCAACTGCTAGGACGGCAGTTCACAATCATCACGGACCACCGCAGCCTTGAGTATCTACAGACTCAGAAGACACTCAGCGGTCGACAAATTCGCTGGCTTGAATACCTCTCGCGTTTCACATATACCATTCAGTATGTAGCTGGTGAAACAAATGTGGTCGCAGACTACCTCTCCCGCTTCTGGGAAGACCCAAAGGTCCCTTCGGAGCCTCACGACTATGTCAACGCCGACGCGCGCCTCAGCGATGACGACGACGGTCCTCCAAACTTGTATACTGCTGCGATCCGGCGCAACACAACGGGCGCCAACAACGGGCGTCGGCAAGTCTCGGCACCCAACGCCGCCGAACACACGCCGCCTACTCGACCATCTCTACCTGATGCGATCAAAACCGCCATCAACGTCAATGGTCTCGGCGACGACCTCTCTCCTGCCATCCAAGCCGACTACGCTAGCGACATATTCTTCCGCATCATCTGGTCCAAACCTGAAGACCACACCGTCCACTTCGAGGTCGAGGACGAGTTCCTGTGGCGCAAGCAAGATGATGGCAGTCGCACTCTTTGCATCCCAGGGGCCCTTTTTAAAGGTAGGAGGGTGACGGAGCTTCTGATCGACAGTACTCACAAAGGCCTTGGACACCTTGGTTCACTTAAGACTCTCACAGAACTCCGCAGATACTACTTCTGGCCTCGCATGGTCAAAGACGTTGAAGCGTTTGTCAAATCCTGTGGACCCTGCGCGGTTACCAAGACATCACCCACATCCCCTCAAGGCAAGCTCCATACCATTCGTGTCCCGGACACACCATGGAAAGGCATGGCCATCGACTTCGTCGGACCGTTGCCCTTGACGGAAGATGGCTTTGACTTCCTATTGGTTGTCATTTGTTTGTACAGTTCAATGGTACATCTCATTCCGACAACGACAACAGTCACCGCTTCGGGGTCTGCCAAGCTCATCTACGACGGGATCTACCGACTCCACGGTTTGCCAGAGAGCATCATCTCTGACCAAGACACACGCTGGAAGTCAACGTTCTGGCAAGAACTCCACCGCCTTCAAGGAACAAGGTTGCGCTTCTCGACAGCGTACCATCCCGAGACTGACGGCGCCACCGAACGGGCCAACCGAACCGCCATCCAGATCCTGCGATCCATGGTCAGCGCTGACCAGAAGGACTGGAAGGATCGGCTGACAGCTGCCGAGTTCGCAATGAACTCACAAACGAACCAGACCACTGGATTCAGCCCCTTCGAAATGCTTTACGGTTTCAACCCAGTCATGGTTCCGAACCCTGCATCCTCCAGCAAGATCAGCCCATTCAAAGGCGTTCGACAGTACCACGAAAAGATTAAGCTCAACATGATGGCTGCTCACGACAGCATCATCGCCTCTCGCACCCGACAGACCACGCAAGCTAATAAGCGTCGGTCAGTCACAGAACCGTACCAGGTAGGCGACTTGGTCTACTTGTCCACCAAGAATCTTAAGCTTCCAACAGGACGAGCATCTAAGTTACTGCCACGATACCTTGGCCCGTACAAGATCGCCAAGTGTCTTGTGGAGCAGGATGCATTCACCATTGAGTTACCTAAAGAACTAAAGGATCGCCGGATCCACCCAACGTTTCACAGTAGCCTCCTGAAGCCTCACGTACCGAACGACGATAAGTTGTTTCCTGGTCGTGAACCAAAAAGCATTTTATGACTTTGGTACAAATGAGGATGAAGAGTGGCAAGTGGAAGATGTCCTCGGTCATCGTTGGCTATCCGCCCGCCTTCAGCTGCTTGTACTATGGTCGACTGGAGAGAACACCTGGGAGCCAATTGAGAATTGCAACCGACTCTCTGTGCTGGACAAGTACTTGGAGCTTCATGGTGTACACCAGCCCGACATGCTACCTCAAGGTACTCACACCTCAGGCTTGGTCAGATCATAAACGTGCAGCACGTGACTACGATCTGACAGCGTTGAGTCCTTTACACAAAAAACACTTGAGTCCTTTACACAAAAAACACAAAAGAAAAAAAATACCGAAAACCTCAATTAAACAAATACGCAGCACTTAGAGGCGTACCGTGCATGACGCAGGAACGAGGGTCCCGTCGGAGTATCTGCACCTACATTCTAGACCTTTGAATATGTGCTGGGACCTGGGTACCTGCAGATAAATGGCAGTGCCTTGCATGGTCTAGAACCTCAAACGCCGAAAAATCGGGACGGAGTTTTAACCCGTTCCTGACCACACCTTCACTCAACACCGCTCAGCACTTCACCTCTACGTTGCATCGGCATCGAGTTGAACACCACTCAAAGCAATCCAATCTTGCGCTCCTGAACGCTTGCTGCGGTGCGCAGCACACTGCTGATGGTCGCCGTGGATGGGCAGAGAGAAAGCTATATAAGAGACAGTGTCGTGAGGGAGAATTGACTGATTCTACTCATCAAAACACACTCTCACACACACACACACACATGACTTATACACACACTTCTGATCCTCGGATCCCTCCTCGCACTCCTCGCGACAACACTCCTCACCCTTCCTACTCTCCCAACGACTCTCTGGTCATCAAGGACGAACAAGAGGATCCGGTTCTGCAGTCTTTCGGTTTCTACACTCAAGAACGGCTCCCGAACGGCGAAACCGATTCCGAACAAGATGGCGACCCACTTCCATTTGTTCCTCAGTCACAGCACATTCAAACCGCCGTCGACACCGCCCTTCACTACGTATTTAGTACCTTCTCAATGATGTCAGCTAATACTAGGGCTTGTTACTTTATGTACATGAAGCCGTTTCTCCGTCCTGAGCTGGAGGAAGCGGTTGCCCAAGCAACTGCTCAGCTCCAGGCTGAGAATGATCGACTTACGGCCGAGAACGAGCGCCTCGACCGACACCTTCGAGCCCGACTCCGACTCGCCGGCTCCCGGTTTTACTTTCTTCCGGAATCCCGGTGGTCTCAACAGTCGTGGTCTCGCCACTCACTCCGCCAACTCAACCACGCGGACGGGGTCAACATGGCGGCCCAACTTATTGTAGCTGCCGATGGTAACACTCACCACCCCTATCTCCTCCACAACCCCGCTTACCGCTACTGTCTCCGCCGCTTTGCCCCCTACTCCCACTCTCACCCTTAAAGTTTCTCACTGCTCCCTTTGTCTCTCCACTATTCTCCCTCCACAAAAGGATTTCCCTCTTTCTTGACTTCTTCAAAAAAATTACACTTTGGTGAAAAAAACTCTTTTGACTGACATGTCAGCCCAGAAGGGGAGGATGTAAGGTGTCTGACATATGTAGGTGCCACGCGTACATTATTCAGCACTTCACAAGTTAACATTTCTATCCTCTCACCCGTACCGACGCGTGGTGACCGACGCGTGGTGCGGATTGTTTTTCTCTGCGCGCGCGATATGTGGTGCGCGTTGTTTTTTTTATTTTTCTCACCTGAGACGCGCCGCGCGTCGACAATTTTCACGTGGCGCGTGTGGTGTGCGACGCGTGGTGCGCGTTGGTTTCTCAGGCGCCCAACGCGTGGTGCGCGTCACGTGCCACATATGGTGCGTGTTGTTTACAATTTTGGTGAAGTGTTGGTTCACGCGAATTTACCATCGAAACACATTTTCGCGTGGTGAACCAACGCTCACCATGCGCACCGCGCGCACCACTCACCACCGCTTCCTCTCACCTCACCTCGCCACACTCACACTTCCCCTTTGACTCGTCCCTGCTCCCATGATGACTGTATGACTGTGTATGTATTTAGCCCGTGTCAAAGGATGACTGTGTATTGACTGCTGGGTGATTTATGGTGACTGTTGGATGACTACTATCTGACGCGTCAGTTGTCACGTGGCTGTGACTCTTGTGACTCACCAGCACACCGACGCATCCACATCACCACACCTCAGCGCAGCGCACACCACACAATGCGCTGCGCATCAGGGGGCACCATGAAAGGTATAAAAGGAGCGCCCTCGCCGCCCTTCTTCCCTTCTGGTCCCCCCCAGCTCTTTCCTCTCACACTCCCAGACAACTAACTTAGCAATCACAGATCATTGCAGAGTTAAAGTCTACTGTGTGAAGTCTGAGTCTCATAAAGTTTCATCAAGTGATTGAGAGAGCCACTTTCACCCACACACCTGTAGGACCACTGGTATACTGGTTAGTTATCTAAACATAGTAGCATAGGCCAAAGTTCAGCAGCGCGTCACTTCTGTCTCTATACAACGAGCGGTACTACGCGTCCGACTGTCCAACACCAATTCTATTGTGTTTGCAACGACCTTATAACTAGGAAATCTTACAATTGCAGAGCCAGAGAAGCCACTTGCCTCCAAACCCGCTGCCGCTCCTGTAAAGCCAGTCACAGCTGCTAACGGAAAGTCAGCCTCAGCTACTCGGCCCACCACGGCCGCAAAGCCACGTCCTCCAGCTGCCTCCACCACCGCATCGTCCACAGCACGTGCGCGAGCCACGGGGGCTACCAATGCCAGCTCAGCCAAGACGGGCCCCACTCCTGCCTCAGCACGTACAGGAGCATCAGCTCAAGCTCCCACCACCACCACAGCTCGGCCTGCCGTGAGCTCGTCGTCGGCGCGCTCTACCTCCGGTGCCGCTCCTCGTACCGGCGCCGCCGGCGCTGCTCGTCCAGTCTCCACTACCACGCGCACTCCCGCTACATCCGCAACGCGTACACCATCGGCCGGCACGGCTTCTTCCCGCACAGCTACTACGACGGCGGCGGCCCCAGCGCGTCCCCGCCCTGCCGTGTCCGCTCCAACGGCAAGCTCGGCAGTCAAGCGCGCCCCGGCTTCCACCACTTCCTCCTCAGCTGCCAGGCCTACCCCTCCCGTTCGCCCTGCTCCGGGTACGACCACGACTCTCAAGCCTAGGCCAGCGCCCGGTGCTGGTGCTGGTGCTGGTGCCGGTGCTGCTCGTCCTGGCGCTAGCAGCACCGCCGCTCGTACAACGACGGCAGGTGTGCCCAGATCGACTTCGGGAACTTCCTCCGCTGCAGGGTCTACTCGGCCTGTCCGTCCCGTCTCGACATCGGCTTCCAAGACGACGACGACGACGACTCCCCGTGCCCCGGTGCTTTCCACTTCGAAGCGAGCCCCTGTTACTGCCGGGCGCACGTCTACGTCTACGTCTACGGCTGCGGGTGCATCATCGGGCGCGAACGCACGAGCTCGGACCGCCGCTGCTGCTGCGCCATCTGCGACGGGTGCTCGTGCGCCGGCTGCTTCTGCTCGGTCTGGCACCGCTTCGACCGTCAAGGCTGCCGGTGCTCCCTCGGCACGGGCGCCTGCTGGTGGTGCGGCTTCTAAAACTGGGTCTGCTTCATCTAGGTGAAGTTGCGGCTCGGCGGGAAGCCGTTGCTCCGGACGCTGAAACGGTCGACGCCGTGCTCAATGGTCATCATGTAGCCTCCATCGCTGCGGCCGCGGACCTGGACCTGTCGTCGTCCTCGCTGTCCTCGCTTCCGGACACGTCCCTTCCGGCGGACACGTCGTCTCTTCTGGACGCGTCCCTTCCTGATACGTCTTTGGTTGGAACGGATGCGGATGGGGATGCGGACACGTCTGGTGCGCTTGATGATAGTACGGCTGAGGATGATGATGTCGAGGAGGAGGTGGAGGAGGAGGAGGAGGAGGGGGCGGGGGAGGATTCGGTCATCTTTGACGCTTCGGAGGAACATGCCGCTGCCGCAGCTGCTCTCGAGGGCAAGTCGTCGACGTCGAACGACCCAGCAGCTCCATCATCGAAGGCGAACGGACAGTCGCAGTCGGAGGATGATCGTCGGAAGACGTTGCAGGAGATCTTGGATGAGGCGAATAAGGCCATGGATGATGGTGATGGTGATGAGGAGGAGGAGGAGGGAGCGGTTGAGGATGCGGAGGCGAAGGCGAAGGTGGAGTCTGGCGAGGCTGTCAAGGGTGTTTCGGCTGGGGAGTACAAGTGGTAAAGGGCGTCGGAAGGTCCTCATCAGCGACTGACGAGACGCATCGAAGGAAATCCCACCCCGCCTCGCCTCGGACCATTCGAATTAAGGAAGAGCACGGAGTGCCCCGGAATTTCCGTACTCCGGGGAGGACCTCCGCATCAATTCCGGGGCCTCTCAGGGCATTCCGCATTCCGGTAAAATTACTCTTCTTTCGGGCGCAGAGCTCCGTATTCCGGGGAAAGATTCAGATTCATACATTTGGAATTCCGGCTTCCGTCAAAAATTTAGGTTTTGATCAATTTTCGATTCCTCATTCCGCAGCTCCCGGAATGCGGAATTTCGCCGGATTCCGGGACTCTCCTCCGCAGTCACAAAAATCATATGAAAAACGAGTCGACCCCTTTCTAAATCGGCTTTGTACTCGTCCATAGTCTACATTGAAGCTCTGCATTGGCCATTTGATGCCTCACTCGCGTCAATTTGCTCCTCTTCAAGCCTCATATGTCCTGTTGAGACCACAAGACTGGGTCTCCTCATATGTGAAACTCGCCATAGAGTCTCATTTATAGATGAAACCCCAAATGAGACCCCACATCACGTGACCCCCCGGAATCTCCCGGAATCCGGCGGAATTTCGGGAGAATGAGCTTGTCTCGCCACAGATTCCGCATTCCGCAAGAAAAGTCACGGCCAAAGCAAAAATCCATTCCGCATTCCGGTTGAGCGGTACCAGGAAATTCCTGCTTCCTGCTTAAAAGGACTAAATTGACAAAAATGGAAAATCAGCATTCCGGGTTCCGGGTACCGCCGGAACTCTGCCCGGAGCCCCCCGGAATTCCTGCAAACCCATTCCGGGGTATACTCCGTGCTCTTCCTTAATTCGAATGACTCACTTATTCTATGCTCGCTCGGTGCCGGTCAAGCAAGGTTCTCCCTCCCTCAACGAAAACGCCTCCCTCTTACGCTTCATTCATACCCCTTCGCCATCCTTTCTCCGCTCCGCTCCGCCCCCAAGCCCAAAACCCAATCGGTTCATGACTATTTTTCTCTTCCTTCCTTATTCCCGCGCCGTCGAGCAGACGGCCACGAGGACGACTGTGAAGGGCCCGCCTCCCGGTCAGCTCCGTCAGATCGGAGAGGTGGACATGGAGACCATGACCGACGCGTTCCTGACGGCGGCTGTGCTCCTGGCCGCTGCGCCTCTTCCCAGTAGCAGTGGTGGCAACCAATCGGCAGTCGCTGCAATTCAGCTTGCTTGCTTGCACGCTTGCTTGCTCTCCTCCCTTGCACCCTTGCAACTTGCAAGTCCCTTCGGTAAGTCGCGCTTCCCGAATCCGACCGAGATCCCCGAAGATCGAAGCCTGCTGATTGCATTGCCTCTGATCGGAACAGACGTCGATATCTCTTTGGATACTACGAGTACGATCGTTTGCCGGTATATCTTTCTCCTCGGGGTGAGTGCTTGCCCTCTCCAGTTCTTCAACCTGCTCTCCCCATCTCATCCCCTTCTTTGCTTCGTCCTCCGGCCTCCCTTCTTAGAGACAGCGCCACCTTCTACCGCTTCTGCCCAATCCCAGGAGGTGTTGGAGAGGTGAATGAAGGAGATGCCTGCGTACGAGGTAAGCAATCACTGGAGATCTTGTTGCATAGCTGTGCGTACTATGCAAGATCTGACGCCACTTGATATCACTCAGCCGGAACCTGCGAAGAGGCCCATCGAGTTCTTGGACGAGCCGCAGAGCGTCGCTGGCCCTAGCGCTGCACGAACTCGCGGACGTCCAACAGGGATTCCGATGCTGGATGCAGATCATGATGATGGTGGTGAGTACATGCAGTGGTGTCCTTGCGTGGAGTATGTTTTTGAACACAGACTCATTACCCTCTCTCTCTGGTTCAGATGCACGCCATCCTAACCCAGCTCCTCCGCCACGGCCGCCGTGGCTAGACCCCGATCTCCCGCCCCGGCTTGGCCCCGCAGACTACGAACACTACCAGTCCAACCCAGCTCCCCCTTCGCCGCCACCGCCAACACCGCAAGATCTCGCACCGCCACCACTGCCGTGGCTGGACCCTACTCTCGCTGAGAGGGATCGGCCCCCTCCGCCTCCCGGGTTCGAACTGCAACCATCGCAACCACCGCAACCACCGCAACCGCCGCAACCGCCCACCTCATCATGGGAATCTATTGCGCGGCTACCAGCGAAGGACAAGCAGGATGCCCTAATTCAAGCACTCTGGTCCAGTCAGAAAGATGACTGGAAGGCCAAAGTCAACAACCTTCTTGACTTTGCGACGAGCTCCTTGGTGGCGGAAGTTCGAGTGGCGATTTTATTGGCGGCTGCACCAATTTTCGCACCATGGTTTACGGATGAGTCAAGAAGACTCTCGCGAAGATTGTGGGGCATCACAGGAGAGAGCTGGACGCAAGAATCCGCAAGGCTTTCAGACGCCTTTTCTGCGGGCAAGGATTGGGAATGGGCAACGACTGTCCATCAGCCACGAGCCAATCGGGAACAGGGCATCATTTCTGTTTCATCCCTGCGGTTCAGTCGACAGCAACTCATCTCTCGTAACGACATGGGGCAAAACGTTTCGGATGCGCGAGAAGGGGCAAGCTTTTGGGAGTGCAGGACGTGGGCAACTCAGCGGCTTTGGGATGCATTCGTGGCGCGGGGCTTGAATACCTCCTCCCTCACGAAGCCAAAGGGGTCGAAGAGGGATACGGGAAAAAGGAAGATGGAGGACGGAGAAGGCAGCAGAGATTCAAAGAAAGCGCGCAAGCTATCTTACGACGCCGACTCTAAGGCAGCCTTCGAGAGACGTGCTGCCAAGGACAAGAAGAGAGCTCCACTCAAGCGGAAGGAGCCGGAATGCTTACGAGCTTTGCGACTTCGACTCTATCCTTCGGCAGAACTTGGAGCAAAGCTCCGGGAGTGGGAATCATTGGCGGCCTCTTTGCGACAGATGGTTCGCGCTCGCCTCCAAAAAGCAAAGGACGTCGGAGAGAAAAACGGATGCCTTCGTCTTGGCCGACCAGACTTGTCTCAGCCAAACGAAATGGAACAAGATGACTGCAGAGGAGAGGGCTTCAGTCGATCAGAACCGTCAACGCCTCATCGAACTTCCCCACAATTTTCAACGCGAACAAGTCCTCAAGGTGGCGGCGAACGCTCGAGCGGCGCAGACAAACCTGGAGCGTGGATGGACAAAGTCCTATCGACTTGATTCCGCCGACGAGGATGATAAATCCGTTCTGTTCTTCACATCAGACGCCATCGATAAGCGAGGAGCACTATTCCCACGCATCCTCAAGCACATCGACTCCAACCTTTACGTGCGAGATCGCATGCTGGCTGGACCGGGCGAGCGCAGGAGAAAGCGATCGGACTGGGTCAAGCTCCTCACGGGAGCTTCCAGAAGCTTCAGCATTCACAGGACAGGCCGTAAGTGGTACTTGCTTCTGAGCCACGACGCTTGGACGGGACCATACACAGAGGAAGGAAAAACGGCAGGGGTTGGACAAGGGATGGAACTCGCGCAACAAAGCAGTCTTCGAACCGACAAAGCGAGCCGGAAACTGCATCGCATTGGACCCCGGAGCTCGCGATCTGCTTACCGGCTACGATGCTCAACGGCAGCAGTTTTACACTTATCTGACGGGTTTCAACGAGCACATCGAACGGGCCCATGCAAGCATCGCAAGTGCGCAGTCCAAGCTGGACAAACTCAAGAATGAGACGGGGCCCACGGTGGACACCGATACCGGCAGAAGAAGACGTCGAGCGCGTCGGCGAGTCAACAAGCAAAGAGGTGGCAAAAAGAAGAAGGGCCGGTCTAGCTCGGCCGAGCAACGCGCTGCCCGCAAGGCCGCCAAGAAGAGCCATCCCCACTTCGTCCGCCCTAACGAAAGGTCGATTTTGAGAGCACACGAACGGCTTCGAGTACACATCACACAGGCCCAAAACTGCACCGTTAATGCCCTCGTATCCAACTACGACCTGGTGGTACTGCCGGAATTCATGACCGCGCGGATGATCAAGCGCCGACGTCGACGGCAAGGAATGCCATATTCCAACGTACCGCAGCGAGAGGCGGCGGTACAAGGCGATGAAGCAAACGAGGAACCAGCTGCCAAGTTCGTTTTGGCAAAGCGCTCTCGAGCTACCTTAGCTCGTTTTGGACATCGGCAATTTCGAGAGCGGTTGGTGGCCAAAGCACAAGCTGATCCCAACCATCAAAAGGATGTCATCGTTACATCGGAGGAGTACACGACGAAGCAGCACCCCTTTCAACGCGGTCTGCACAGCAAGATCGGTGGGAACAAGACCTGGCATTACTGCCATCTCCGGGGTAAACGTGACAACGTGGGCGCGTTTAACATTCTTCTGCGCGCACTTACGAAAGACGAAGTGCGGCTCAGCTCCCAATGATCACCAGCAGAACTTCACGCTTACGCCCTGTCTCGAGGGCCACATTGACTCAGGTCTCCAAACAGGAATCCTGCGGAAACATGTGAATTTACTGAGAAGGCTTCCTTGGCCCACTGCCGAGCCCACGCCCGCTCCCGTCGCAGCCGCCGAGCAGGCTACTCCCGCTCCCGTCGAAGAGGACAAGACAGCCGCTCCCGCTGCACCAGAGAAGGAGAAGGTAGTCGTCGCAACAGCAGCCTCCGCCGTCACAGCAGCAGCCGTCGCCCTCATCCACGACAAGAAGGCAAAGAAGGAGGCCGACAAGGAGGCAAAAGCCGAGGCTAAAGCTCAGGCAAAGAAGGAAGCCGACGAGAAGAAGGCGGCTAAAGCTCAGGCCAAGGCCGACGCTAAGGCTCACAAGGAGGCCGAGAAGGACGCCGAGAAGAAGGCAAAGATCGAGGCCAAGGCTGCCAAGCGCAAGTCCGTCAAGCTCGAGCCTAAGGTCGACCAGTCCTCCGCACCCGCTGCTGCTGCTGCCCCTGCCACCGAAGCAGCTGCCACCACCACCGCCGCTCCTGCTGTCACCCAGGAGGACATCGCAGCCACAATGGCAAACGGCACCGCCGCAGCAGGAGCCGCCGCTCTCGGCAAAGAAATCGTCTCCGACGCCCCTCAAACCGAAGCCGCACAGGCAGCCGAAGCCAAGCTCGGTCTCGTCCACCCTGCCGCCGCAGCTGCCGACCAGTCCGCCGCTCTTGCTCCTGCTCCCGCCCAGTCTCAGACCCAGGGTCAGGCTCAGATCCCGATTCGAGGTGCGTCGGTTACGATTACTGGTGAAAACGGGAAGCCTCTTCCTAACGTTCACCTCCGCATCACAGTCGAAAGCAAGCCCGCCGCTGAGTCCGCTTCTTCGGCCCCTGCTGCCGAGGGCGAGAACGCCGACGCGGCTGCTCAGCTTGCCGCTGCCCCCACCACCACTTCGGCCCCCGCACCAGTAGACAAGGAGGACTCCACTTCTGCGCCCGTCAAGGCGGCCGAAGCCGTCGGTGCAGGCGCTCTCGCATCCAAGCTCGTCTCTTCCACCAACAACAAGGAGAACGAGGTCGCACCTGCTGCTGCCACCAAGGAAGTCGCTCCCACTACTGCGGCTACCTCCAAGGACGAGCCCAAGAAGGAGAAGAAGAAGCTCGGTCTTTTCGGCAGTCTGCTTGGCAAGAAGAACAAGAAGGCTGATGCCAAGGTCGACAAGTCCGCTAAGAAGGAGGTGTCTCCTGTCGAGGAGACCTCTACTCCTGCCGCTGCCGCTGCGGTTGCTCCCGTCGCCGCCGCCGCCGCTGCCGTCCCCATCATCGCAGCTGTGACCACCACCGAGGAGGAGAAGCGCAACCACGAAGCCCTCGCCGCCCGCAAAGCCGCCGAAGACGCCGCCGCAGCCGAGGAGAAGCGCAAGCAAGAAGCTGAAGCAGCAGCCGTCGTCGCCAAGCAGAAGCGCAAGCACGAAGAAGAAGAACTCGCCCTCGCTGCGTCCCGTGCGGCGGAGGAGGAGCAGCGTCTCTCTGCGCTGGCCAAGCAGCGCGAGGAGGAGGAGGAAGCTGCCAAGCTTAAGGAGACCGAGGCGAAGAAGTTGCAGGCGGAGGAGGAGGCTGCGGCTCAGGAGAAGGCCCGGCTTGCTCGTCTTGAAGAGGAGACTGCGCTTGAGAAGGCTCGTGTGGCGCGTAAAGAAGCTGAAGAAGCTGCCCAGGCTGAGCAGGAGCGTCTTACGGCTCTCCAGTCGAAGGCCGAGGCGCTCGAGAAGGAGGTGAACGCGCACGAGGAGAAGAAGCGCACGCTCGAGGCGGCCGTGGCTGCAGCTGCTGCCAAGGAGCTCGCTGCGGACGACGCCAAGGCCGAAGCTGACAAAGCCGCTGCGCTCAAGACGAAGGAGGAAGCCGAGCTCTCCGCCGCAGAGAGCAAGAAAGCCACAGCCGCCGCCCAAGCCGAGCAAGAGCGACTCCGCAAAGAAGCCGAAGTCGAGAAGAAGGAGGCGGACCGGGTGGCCGCTGAAGCCAAAAAAGCGGCCGCTGCTGCCAAGTTGGAGACGGAGCGACTGCGTAAAGAGGCGGAGGTGGAGAAGAAGGAGGCTGACAAGGCTGCGCGGGCGTTGGAGAAGAGTCGGGAGAAGGAGGAGAAGAAGCGGGCGAAGGCGGAGGCGAAGGGGAAGGCTCGGGAGGCGTCTACTTCTACCGAGGGCGGCGGGGAGGCTGAGACGCCTGTTGTGGCGCCTGTGGCTGCGGAGGGGAAGAAGCCTACGAAGAGGAAGAGTCTGTTTGGAGCTGTGCTCGCGGGCATTGGGGGGAAGCATGAGAATCACTCTGCTGCTGCCTCTACCCCTGCTGCTGCTGCTGCTGCTGGGGAGAGCACGGACGTTCCCCCGATTACGACGACTACGAACTCGACGGGCGTCACGCCGAACACGTCTACCGACGCCCCCGCCGTGCCCGCGGCCTCTGAGAAGCGCACGTCAAACGGCAGCGGCGGCGGTCTGGCGAAGCGCGCCTCGATCCTGACGCAGGACCTCAAGACGGTCCTTAGCCAGAAGTCCGGCTCGAAGGAGAAGGACACCTCATCGAAGGAGAACGGACACAAGAAGAGCAAGTCGGCCTCGTCGTCCTACGGCGCCGGCACCGTTGGCGGATTGCGTTCGATCCTGACGCAGCCCCTGAACGTGAGCAACCCGCTGCCTCACAAGCGCGAGGGGTCCTCTTCTTCTGGAGCGGGGAACGAGAAGGAGTTGCCTGGTGTGCCTCCGAAGACGCCTGCCAAGGATGGCGGCGCTGAGGTGGAAGAGGAGGGGGACGTGGTGGAAGGTGCGGATGGGACGACGGTTAGGGTTCATGAGAACCCGAGGTTTAAGGGACAGCCTGCTAGTAAGGTCAACCCTGTGCAGTGGCGCAAGTGAGCCGGGAGGTGTTCACATAGATCGTTCTATTCGCCTACTACTCTCCGTGACTTGGGTGAGTTTATACCGGATCCGATGGGGATTGGTGTCAAGGCCGGCTTTTTTTACTGACCTACTTTTTGTTATTTTGAACTTTCGTCTCAATCAGACCGCCCCCTGCAACACCCACAAAAAACACTCCTTTGAAATCTACCGAAATCTTACCCCGCGCCAAGCGGGCCCACCCCCAAATTTCTCGCCAGGTTCTTTCTTCTTCTTCAATCTTCGATTTCGCGTTTCCTTCCACACACACACACACAAAACCGACGACATGCACGGTGATCCCCCCCCCCCCCTCTCCTCTCCTCTCCTCACACCTTCCTTGCTTTCTGCTTTCGCGTTTCTCAGTCTCAGCCTCTTTCGTCTTCACATGCCTTCTTCGAACGCCTGCTCGAGGGCTCGCGCCTTAATGATTTTCTTTCTTTCCCTTGATATACGCTCGTCTTTCGCTCTCTCTCTCGCTCTTCGCTCTTCTATATCCAGCCCCCCCTCACTGTAGGCACAGTCCACGCATACGTAGCTCCTGATTATTATACCACAGCCACCCAAAGAGCGGGGATCCCTTCTATTCTTCGTGTTTGAGCGTGACACTGGGTGTACGGTGATGATCCTGGTATCCTCGAAGAGGGGACCCATGTGACAGAAGAATCCAATGGTGCTTTGTGCTTCCGAGGTCGTGAAGCCGGAAAAGCAAAGGAAGGACCCTGTCCTTCACCGCCCCGGAGCCGCGAGTAAGGAAGCCTCCTTGCGCACCGAGTCACCCCTTCGAGTGCAAACACGTGACCTGCGCAGAAAACGCTCCGAGACCTGCCTCAGAAAAAAAGTGCTGGGAATTGGGACGTTGAAGACTCCCATCGCAACCACAGGAGACCGCGAACATGGCAGAGAACACAGCAGCAACTCAAGGCGAAGGCAGCGCTGGCCCAAGCTCGAGCGCGAGCACCCAGCCAAAAATCGACGCTCTCGTGCTCGATGCAGCCCCGCTCCTCACCCAGCAGCCCCTGCGCGGCCTCGCTGCCAAGTTCTACCTCCCACCCCTCGTCCTGGCCGAGCTCAAGGACAAGCGTGCACGAGACCATCTCGAGTTCATGCGCGGAAGCGGACAGATCGACTTGGAGGTGCGCGAACCGGGTGCTCTCGCCTTGTCAAAAGGTGAGTTAGAATAATAAAAGTGAGAGAGATCGCTAAAATTGCGCTGACATCTTTTCATCTTTCCTTTTGCGTCGCGTGCAGTGATCGCGTTCGCGAAGCAGACCGGTGACTACGCTGTGCTTTCAGCCCCGGACTTGCAGGTCTTGGCTCTCACGTACGCAGTCGAGGCGGAGCGGCATGGAACCTGGAGGATACGAGAGCAGATTGGTGGTCTGGTGAGTGACGCGTGGTAGCGCTATCGCTGACAGGGACAACGGACATGCCAGCTGACCGCCTTCATTATCTGTGCTCCTTCAGACTGGTCAACAGAAAGCGGACGTTGCACGGAGAGAGGCGCAGCAAGCTGCTCAAGCACAGGCATCAGAGGCCGACGACAACACAAAGGGGAAAACCGAGGAACTTGAGAGTTCAACGAACGCAGGCGAGCAGGTCCCCGAAGTGGTCTACGGGGTCGACGAGAGCGAGGAAGAATTTCAAGATGCTGAAGATGTTGCCGAGCAGAGCGACGATGGCGCAGAGGCGGAGGCAGAGGCAGATGCAACTGGATTCACCGAGGTTACTGGAGGCACGTCAAGCTCGCAAGTTGCACAGAGCGATACTCCCGCCGCGGTCGATACTGAGCAAAACGACGATGACGATTCGGACGGCGGAGAGTGGATCACTGCCGACAACATTCGCAAGTTCAAAAACATCGACCTCGGCATCGTGCAGAGCGAGTCCGATATTGTGGCGACTGCAGGCGAACCGGGCGATGAGAATGGCCCAAGCAAGGGCAAAAAGAAGGGCAAGGGCAAAGGAAAGGGCGGAGGTCATATGACTGTGGCCTGTATGACGGCGGATTACGCGGTGCAGAACGTTCTGTTACAGATGGGTCTTAGTCTCGTCAGCTCGGACGGGTTCAGGATCACCAAGGTCAAGAGCTGGGTCCTTCGTTGTCACGCGTGCTTCAAGTGAGTACAAATGTCATCGGCGCGGAAGAAGAACTGGAAACCCAAGCTGACCGCTCATACACGACTTTCTAGGATCTGCAAGGATATGGAACGAAAGTTCTGCCCTTCGTGCGGGAACCCAACTCTACTTCGCACGTCTGTCACTACATCTGCACCAGGCGCTAACAAGGGCGACAAGAATGGCGGTTTACATGTGCACCTCAAGAAGAACTTCCAATACCGTAACCGGGGCACGATCTACTCCCTCCCTCAACCGAGGGCAGGCACAGCGTCGTCCCTCAAGAAATCGGCCGCCAAGCACCAGGTGCCTATTCTGCGCGAGGATCAGGCAGAGTGGCAACGCGCCGTTGCGCAGCAGAATGTGTTCAAGCGGAAGGAGGAGAAGGCACTCGCGAAGGCGTTGGAGAAGGGCAAGGATACGCTCTCGGCTCGCTATGAGGACCCGGACTGGATGCCGGACATGCTCCTTGGCGGCGGCAGACAAGCGAACGGTGGGCTGCCGGCCTTGGGCATCGGTCGCAAGAATCCAAACGAGAAGAGGAGACCACGGAAGTAGCTCATCTAGTCCCGATATTTCACGCTGTACCATCTGTCTTGGAATGTGTTCAACTTCAATGATTCTTCCTCACTGGAGGCCCGACTCTCACGTCTCACACGGAAGAAGGACATTAAAGAAGGGAGCAACTGGGATTCCAGAAAACAAAGACAGACGTAGACGTACAAAGCTCCCCTTCAGACCGTACTGATTTGCCACAACTTCTGCTTGGCCTGGATCTCCACATCGCCATACGACTCCTCTTGCTTGATCTTGACGCAATCCTTGGTCGCTAGTACCAGGAGCTCGAAGAAGAAGCCCGCAGCGGCTCGACGGGTCGCCTTGTTAGAGACTTGTTCAAACGACATTGTCTTCGACTTGCCCTGGCCTTCATCCTCTCTTTCAGCCTCCGAGCCCTCGGCATCCTGTCCTGCAACGGGCTCCCGCAGTTGAGACTTGAGCACCTTGACCGCCCGAACTGTGTTACGGCTGAGACCCGTTTTGGCTGCATCTCGATCCGATGCGGCTGCCTCGGCGCCGACGTTTAGATCCGCCTGGGCGTCTGAGGGTCGAGCAGCAAATGCAGCGAGCGGATTTGAGGGTGAAGGTGCGACGTCGGCGGCAAAGTCTGGCTCGCCAACTTCCGGTGTCGAGAGCCTGGTCAGCGTCGATAGCCGACCTAGAGCTGGACGGTCATCGTCACCCCCTGGTGCCGCTACTACTGATCCATCTGGGTTGAGCTTTCGCAAAGACCGCCGCAAGCTTCCATCGTCGCCGCCGTCCTGGCCATCTTGGTCACCAAGCTGTTCGGCACCACGGGAAAAGGCGTCCATGCCCGCTTCGTCTTGCGCGCCAAAGTCCATGGCGCCAAAGTTGTCGTCCCCACCCATGCTGAAGTCTATCGGTGCTCCATTGTCTCCGAATGGACCAAAGCTCAACTCGCGCAAGGGGTCAGCCCTACGGCCCACTTCACTCTCGAGATCGCCATCGTCGCTCCGAAGTCGCTTTGCCGAACGTCCAGCGTCTGAATCAGCGTCGGGTCCAGGAGAGACAGAACGTTTGCGTTGAATAGCGGTCAGGTCGAACGTGAACAATTCTTGCAGTTCAGTGGCCACAATCCTTGAGCCGAAGAAAAATGCTTTGTTGTCCTTTTGCCCAGGTTCAAACCAAGGGAAGAAGTGAGATGCCGGGTCCTTTTTGATGGATAGAAGCTCCAACTCTGCACGGGAGCGCGGCAGATATCGATCCTGAGAGGTAACAATGAAGTCAGCAGCCGCTCACTCTGTGTAAGCTGTGAAAAGGGACATACCTCGGACCACTGCATGAGTGCATTTTGGGATGCAGCGGAATCTGCCAGCTCTGTGAAACGGTCGACAATCTGACGGCGTGACTTGGACGTTGTGACCATCTGTGCTTGAGTGCGTCGTTCGGCGGCTTCACGGATCTTGGCCGCTGTTCGAGGAGTGACATTGGCCAGGGCGGCCTGGAAGCTGTCTTCGGGCTCAGGTGTCGATACTCGTGCTGAAAGGTGTGAAGAAAGGAATGGTCAGCTGTTTCACTTCATACAGTGGGCATACTTCCTTTGCTTTGCCAGACTCACGAGGGTGGACGACATCGCCTCCTGACTGGTCAACGGAATCCAAGCCGAGGTCAGGCCCAAAGCCGAGGTCGAGGTTCGGCATGTCGTCTGCTCCAAAGTCGAAGCCCATATCCATGTTGGCATCGAGGCCGAAACCTCCCATCCCGTCATCCAGGTTGCCCAAGGCTGAGCCAAGACTGTCCATCCCAGCGTCCGGTGCCGCATCTCGCCCAACGCCGACGCCGAAAGAATCGTCGATCTCGGAGCCCACGCTCGAATGTCTCAGACTTGATGGGCCGCCGGTAGAGATTCCCCGTTCCCGAGGAGCGCCAGGCACGGATCGGCGCGCTGTGGCTGCAAGTCGCGACCGTTCGGCCGCGGCGATATCATCGCCCATCCCAAGGTCGAGGAGGGCAGAGTCATTATAGTCCTGGGAATCGAGTCCAAAGTCGCTGTCGTTCTCGGCAAAGACGCCAAAGGCACCCTGAGCGTGTGCTCGTTCGGAAGGTCGCATACCGAATGCTCGTGCAGGTGTCGCGCTTCGCGAGCGGGAGCGTGCTCGGTCGACAGCAGACGCGTGACCTGACCCTGGCAGAGGCTTCTGGAGATACGGGTCCACGTTCCATGCTTGAAGCAGCTGGTTCGGCATCATTAGGTCGAATTCAGTTCGAGTGGGTTGAAGGGTGATAGTGTGTCGCGGAGCTGTTAGCTGATCCGACGTGAGGTCCACAGCACCAGCGCGGAATGCCTGTACGTTGGGAAAGATGCTAGACGTCAGTCTACACGCGTCGAAACAGGCAGTAAAGCGTGTAAGATAGGTGCTGCTCACCATCTTTATCTTCAGAAGAGCCTCGTTGCAGTCGTCAAGGAGGTACTTGGTTTTCCTGGAATATATGCGAGCGACACCGAGTAGCAGCTGACCGCTAAGTCGAAGCGCCATGGGTACAGTTCCCTGCCCCATTATGGCATCTGTCACAACGCAAGACGGGAACAAGGAGAAGGTCAGACATGGGGCGCGCATATAGCAGCGTGTATCCTGGGCCCCATTGAATCACTCACCGACGCTCTTCTCGATGTCGGTCTGAAGAAACTGGGCTTTGCTGAGCTTGCGCTCCCAGTGAGCAGCAAGCCAGACGCGTGCCAGAGGACCGCGTTTTGTGAGGATCACGTCGCTGTAGAACATGGTGGTACTGTGCGCTGCTTCCGAGGTCGTCCAGAAAGGCTGAGATCAATGCAGAAGTAGATGTAGCGACGCGTCGAAAGAGATGCTGAAAGACGGCTGAGATAGACTGGCGTGAAAAGACGCGTCGAGACAGAGTAACGAGCGCGTTGCTAGGGTCGGTGCTTGCGAGTAAGGGTGTATCCGGAAGCTGGGGAGAAGAGCGAAGATGAAAGTCGCGTCGAGAGCGGGAGAGCAAGTCTTCGAGTTGTATGGACGCGTCCTGGTTTTGTCGCGACCAGGAAAGGGAAGACCAACACGTCCTGCTGCTGTTTGCACGGCGAGACGCGCAGCGCGAAAGGCTCCGAGCTGGAATTTTATACGCGTCGACGCGTTTTGCACGTGGCACTTTCCTGAGTGAGGGTTTCGATGGTTAATTCATGGCCAGGCAGCGAGATACATAAAATGTGCGTGGCCAGCATAAAACTGTACTTGCTCCCAGCTCCAAGACGGATAGGTTAGTATATAGTATAGCTATATGTATGTGATCCTGAGGTCTTGATCCGGCTAGTTTTGGGCATTGTCTTCGCCAAATTCGGCAATGATCCACTGGACGAACGCAGCCCAGTCCTTCTCGAATTTGGCCAGCGCTTCCTGCTTCTCCGACTCATCCATCTGAGAGAATGCAATCGACTGTTGAACGAGCACATAAAGCGAGCTCAGCTGCGTTGACTGCGAGGAGTTGATAAGCTGCGGGAAGATCAGGCAAGACCCAGAGCTGTCAGTGACGCAAACGAAAATCGTGAACATAAAAGAACAAAGTGAGACGAGCGCACCTCAAAGTAGTCGTAGCTTAGCCCAAAATTGCCAAACTGGCAAGGATCGTCGCTGCTGAGAGATACTGGAACGCCGTGATTGAGCAGCACCGTGCAAGGGTGGGCTGCCACACTTGGAGTGTATCCCTGGTTGAGCAGAGACTGTCAGCGTTGTGTTATGTTCTGGTTCAGGTTTGCAAGGACTCCACTCACCAGTACTTCGTTGGAAATTGGGCAGACTTCGATGAGAACACCTGCGTCCTTGCACATCTGCATGAGCAAAGGGTGGTGCGCGAGCGAGTACCTGACAAGGGGCATATTTACGACAGTCAACATGAAGTCGGTAAGCCTGTGCTGGCGAAACTCTAGTACTCACCCATGGCCGATCCTCTTCGTTCCGAGCAGCAGTGCGTCGTACAGCTGAAGAATAAGGAGAGGTATCAGCACCCATAACTTCTTGCGGCGCCAAAATCTTTTGAAAGAGGATGCTCACATTTTCGTCCACATGGTCGCCATCGGCCAAGGTTTCGCCAGCGTGAAGGATGTAAGGGATCTCGTCCAGTCCGAGCTCTGATTGCTCGCGCTTGAAACGGAGTAGTTCCGGGAGATAAGTCTTGAGAGGAATACCGGGGTCTTCATGGCCAACTAGGTCAAATCTATGAAATGGTAGAAGAAGATACCGCCCTGTCAGACGACCCGCATCGCATGTAGGCCTATCACCAGAGTATCTGCCACATACCCAATGATACGGTGCGGGAACTCTTTCTTGAGTGCGCGACAGTCTTCGAGGGCGAGGCGGAGCTGAGGATTGTCGATAATCCTTACCGTGCTGTTGATGCAATAGATAAGTGTGAGCGGTCGTACAACATGTCCATGTCGCTCGCCTTATCATCCGTACCTGTAGATGATCCTCGCATCCCAAAACTCGATGCCCTGGCCCTTGAGCTCTTCCCGGACCTCAGTCACAGCCTCGTCATATAAACGGACCCATTCGCGGTGAGACAGATCAGGCTGACCATTGGCACGGACCATAAACTCCTGGAAGAAGTTAACTCGGCTCTCAATGTACTTGACACCGTCTCGAGCATTGATCCGGCACATCTCCTTGACATATTCCTTCAGTGTAGGTTCATATCCTAGCAGACCTGCAGCAGCGCCGAAGGTCGTGATGAACTTGGCCCAGGCCTCTTTGCTGTTGCGGTGTACTTCGGCCTGGCTGGTCGGGGCCATTGTCATGAGACTCTGGACAAAAGAATCGAAAGCGACAGATCGCTTCGTCTCTGCAGACGCATCCTGGGCGGGCGGTGGAATGAGGTGATCCAAGAGTCCTTCGCCGTCTTCGTCTTTGACCGTCCAGGTGTGCGGGTACGGGAACTTCGCTCGGGCGTCACTGTAAGGCACCCAGGCGAGAGGTGTGTAGAGAGGCTCATAAATGTTGTCCGTTGTGCTGTCCAGGGAGTCCGCAGGGAGGACCGTGAATTCGACAGTGGCATGACGCAGGCTCCGTGGTGAGTCGAGAGGCTCCGAGGCACGTACATGCATGCCAGGAGTCTCCGCGGCCCTATTGATCAAGAATCGAGCGTCCACAGTTCCGTCCATGTGGCAATGAAGCAGAGCGCCTTTCGGCATCTGTGGGGTCGCGGCGAAGAAAGAGAAAGAGGTCAGCCTGTAAAACCTTATGCCATTCGTCGAAGGCCGAGGTATCACAATGCACCTTCTGGATGATCTTGAACAGGGTCGCCGAGCGAATTCGAGACATGCTTTGATAGAACGGCATTCCCGAGAAAGTTGAAAGGCGCTCCGGCACGTCCCAGATGCGCCCCGACTCTTCCTTGCGGATTCGAGCCACGATCTGGTTAGCGTCCTTCTCGGCCTGATCCAATGTTGCCGTCTTTGCAGCGTCGTAGCGAAGGCTTTGTTCCTGGGCAATCAGGGCCGAGCGTCTGGACAGGTAGGATTCCAGAATGGCCGAGTCTGGATCTTTGCACTCAGGGGCGGATGCTACCGCTGAGGTGTCGTGTGAGGGAACCTGACCATTCACCGCTCCTGCGGGCGGTGGGACGGCGGCATTCAGAGCCTCGTCGCTGATCGGCTCTACGACAGCGATATGCGATCGAACATTCATGGCTCCGGGCTTCAGCAAAAGGTCTGCGGCAAGTTCTTGGTGTGAGGTTACCGAAACGAGGGGGAAAAAAAGGTCCCTGGTCGCTACTCGTTGGATACAGCGTTCAGTTTAAGCGCCGGGAACCTGGTTTGCAGAGCTTTTCGTTAGTGCGAAGGCAGAGCACGGAACAGTCTGGAACGTAAATCATGAGCCTGGCACTGACTACTGACGAGTAACTATGCTCGTATAGCCCTTTGGCCTGGGAGGTAAAGACGAAGAGCGGGAATGCTCCGGATCGTCGAGTCAGGCGTCAGGGTGTGATCAGCGTAAGAGCAGCACCAGGAGCCTTGAGTCTTCTGGAAGGAAGGAAGGAAGGAAGGAAGGAAGGAAGTGTTCCCCAGTCTCTTTAGAGATTGGGGTTACTGGAACCAGTTTTCTTACGGCCGTAAGCGTCTGAACCAACATCAATAGAAAAAATATTTTCCCTTCCAAGGAAAGACGTCCTGGAGGTCAGAACGACTATGGTTCAAATCCTGAACTCTTTCAGGCTGCAGACTTACAGCTCTTCAGGTTGTGTGGTTGATGCTGTGGAAGCTGTTTCTGACTTTTTCTGATGATGTAATCACACAAACTTAACTCCGCTCACCAACACGAACCGAAAGAACCACCCAAATTCGATGCTCTTTCCCTCCTACAGCTTCCTTCCACAACCGCAACAGTAGATACTGTCAAGTGTCAGCATGGCGGGCAGGGCGAAGGGTGGCTGCGCCACCCTGAGGGCGCGACCGCGCGTACCTATTCAATCCTCAGTGGCTATTTTGTGAGTATGACGTTCCCCTCAGCTCATCGGCAGTCCCACACTCCCACTCACCAATCGCACCTGCAGGGGGCCAGGGGGCCACCGGCATGGCAAAGCGGGCGAAGGGTGGCGGCGCCACCCTGAGTCCCGCGTAGCCATGTGTATGTAAGGAAGCCTTTCAACTCACTGGTCGCCATGTTCCTACCGACAACAATCCCTTGCTCCCTCCACTTTCTCTCAAGGCGCCCCGTTCCGCGTGCCTGCGCAGAACTAACCTTTCCCAGCAAAGCAGTAACAAAAAGTATCAGGTCGCACGAATTACGATGCTGTCTGACATAGCTTCTTTTGATGGTTAAGAGCTCTGCCTGCTGACCGCTGATGCCCTCCCCATTTTCTTTCTTTGAATTCTTTTCCCTTACCTTCTTATGCCATTTTCAGGGTTCAGCTCATCAATCCCACTCCTATCCACTCATCTCGAGTTCTCGACGCCTCCCGGCCCGTCGCGCCAGTGCGTCAGACGCGTCCTGCACAACCTCTGCGCTCCCTCGCCCGCACCGCATCCGCAGCGCGCCGGTCGTACAGCGCCGCCGCGGTCTCGGACATCCCAAGCTCGATTTCACCATATTCCACCAGGCCCGCTCTCTACATTTCCTTGGACGTTACCGGCGACATGGATATCCTCGCAGTGCACGTGCCTTCGGTTGAGGAGCTCAAGACGGAGTTGGTGCCAACTCGACACAGAAGGGGTTCGGTGAGTCCCTTCCCATTTTCTTGAAATCAGCTGGGGTGGTATTCTGATCGCCCTCTTCCGCGGTCACTCCCGCCTTCGTTACTTGTCTCTACAGGCCACCCAGTGACGACTTCCTCACCAAATACATAAACCGGTACGTTGCTACCCTGGTAGACTCGGTTACTGTGACGACTAACTGTTGTTCTTTCGTTTCCTTCCGCATATCCCGACTGATAGCGATTGGTTGCCCTCTACAACGCTGTCAGCTCTGCTATCTTCTTTGGAAAGACTCACTTAGAACAAATTCGTCAACGGTCAAATGGCTCCCGCCCACTCCGCCCCATCTCCTCCACCATTTCAAGCTCTTACCAAGCCGGTCCGTTTTTACCGCGTCTTTGACTTGTGCTTTTGAACTGCATCCCACAGTACCCCACCCAACCTGGTTATATGTGCGCAGCCTTCGCCCTTCAACGCATCCGCTCCTGGTCAACGCAACACTTTCTGCTTCTCTTTTCCTGCACCGTGCACGACTCCGCTCTGCTATCGTTCACGCTTCCTTTTGCTATTTGCTTACGCTTCAGTTTCCAGCCTCTCATTTTGTCCCTTTCTTTTCTTTTTGCGCCCTGCCACCCAACTACCTCCTGCTGACAGCGTTTGTCTTTGACTTGGTCTCTCTCGGTCATGTGACATGTCTTCTCGTGCTTCGTTTCCTTGCTCACGCTCACGGCTCAGATATCTCACACGCATTCTCCCCGTTCCCGTTCCGCCACTTGACTCTTGCAGTTTAGCGGCATCCAAGGTCAGAAGAGTAACTTTCGTAAACGTCTCGCAAATCATCCATGGAAGTCGAGGTGAGTCTTTGCGTCGTTCCGAACTGTTCCACGTCATTCCATCTGCGCAGCTCAACTGGTTGTCCGCAGCACAAACAGCCAATGACGCTTTTGACTCCTATCGGCTACAAGCAGCATTTTTCCAAGTGAGGTTGGCTTGCGCGGGCGCCCTCATGCTTCTCTCGCTCACACCACCATCAACATTTCCCACCTCTAATTTTCACAGCCAGACATTAACTCGCGTCCGAGCTTCGCGGAGCCAAACGTCATGCTTTTGTTTGCAGCATCACCGCCATAGAAGGCGGCGGCGGCGAGGAGGCTTCTTCCAGGATTCAGCCCGCTTCGACAAGGTCGCCTTCCTCAAGGAGGGCGGCAGCACAATCGATATTAAGGGTATCGGGAACCGTAAAGTGTGCTAGGCGGGAAGGTGGATCTAAGGGAGAGGTGAGGTCCGTCTCTCTGGCCTCCGTGACCTGCGATGGGAGAATAGGCCAAATTGGACTGGACTGACCAACCCCGGCTTCTCTGCCCCCCCTTTCTTCTTTCTTCCCCTCTCCTCTCTCTTCTCCAGTTCTTTGGGCGTTCCTCTTCTGGGGGCTTTGTTGTTTGGATGTGGGCTGACCGTTTCTCAGCTTCCTTTGCTTGGCCTTATGATATTCTTTTTACCCGCTCCCCTGCTCCTCCCCATGACTCCATCTGCAAACTTCCTTTTTCCCAGAAGCTTGCAGCAGGGACTATGGCCACCGTCTTCTGGGCCGGCGACATCTTCGGCTACAAGATCCGCGTCCCACGCTCTTGCTCTGCCGGCCACAAGATGACCTCTGCAGAGCAGGAGCACAACGACGAGGGCAAGGACGGGAAGGAAATGGTCGGGTTGCAGACCATCTTGCAGGATGCGTATCTTAGGGCGTTCGGGGAGTTGGCCGATGCGGTTGGAGGGTTAAAGAGCGTGTTGGGCTTCGAGGTGAGTCTAGCCTCTAGAAGAGTCATGCGTGCTTAATGGGAATGTTTTCGGGAATGCTGACCTCTCCTTTCCACACTGCGTAATAGGTCATGAATGAGCCCCATCGCGGCTTCGTCAATCTGCACTCCTTTGACGCGTGGGACTACGATACCGACTTGCACATCGGCTACCTTCCTTTGTTCCTCCAGGCCGTCGCTCTTGGCGAAGGTCACGCCTAGCTAGTCCCCTTTTGAGTCGCTTGAATCGAAGAGGATATTTTGATGATTTTGCGGGTACAACTCAGCTACGTGAAGTCCTTTCCTTTCCCTACCGCCCTCTCGCACTACTCCCTCGTCGAGCCTCCGCCATTCTCGTCATCGTCACTTCCTCCAACCCACCCCTCTGGCGACCCGACGGACCCTCCCGCGGACGGTGGTGCACGACGTCTGGGCTTGGGACGAGGGTCGACTCCAGAAGGAATTCGGCCTATGGGAACGCATCGCTCATTGGGGCTGCAACTTGCGGGGACATGCGAGCATCAAGGAAGCTGTCTCGGGCAAGCCGGATGCGCTGCGGGCCGACTACTTCGAGTACGATCCTCGCTTGCTGACAACGGCACTCGACAGTCGACACATGGCAAAGCGGGAAAAGGGTGGCCGCGAGTCGCGCTTAGCCTTGCCTGCCATTCCGCCCAGCAGTCTCACATCTTCATTGGTACAATTTTTCATTGATGGCTTCTTTCTCTTTTGATCTGTAGCTCGTACTCATGTTGACCCTTCTGTCACCTGGTCAGGCCAGCAGAGAGTCTCATACAAACCTCACGCAAGCTAGGAAGAGGAAAAGGAGACTGACACCGCTCGCGCGCGCCATCTGCTCGCCATCATGGTCCTATGCGGTATGTCGCTCTCTTTTCGCTTGGTTTCAGCTCGCGCAACACTCGACAGACCCCCTGAACCTTTTCTTCCTACCTCTTTCCCCCTGTGATGATATTCAGACAACGCATGGCTCGTCATATCTGGCTGCATTCTCCTCGACTTGATGCTGCTGTCCTTCACCTTCCATGGCATGGTCAAGCTCCACTCCTACTAGAGCCAGTATGTCTCCTTTCCCTTCCTGACCTTCAAGGCGCATACACTGACCCATCCCCCGCGTCTCTACCAGACGTTTCTCCGACACGTTGTGGTTCCTGGCTCATCTTCACAGGCGCATCAGTCGGCGCAGTCACCAGGTACGTCTGCGCTCACCTTCCTCAGAGACCGATCTTCGCACATCGTGTTTACCAGGGCTTTCCTTCCACAGTGCAAACTGCAAATGGGTCGGCTTGTTTGCCATGACCCTCGTTGGTCTCCACGGCATGGAGGATCTGTGGGAGAAGTTTGGTGATTTCCGAATTCCAGTGGTATGTCTTTTTTCCTCCCACACCCTTCCTTAACGTCTCCATGATGACTTGTCAGTCGTCCATCGTCCATCGTCGAACAGGGAACATATGCAAGACATTGGTTTGTCAGAGCAATCGCTCTCATCGTAATGCCCGCCATCATCTACATGGTCTCGTTCAAGATCCACTTCGTCCTTCCCAGCCACTCCAGTCCAGGCAACTCACAGATGAGCAGTCTCTTCCAGGCTGGTCTCAAGGGCGATGACTTCGCAAAGAACCATGTTGGTACGTACAAGTCGAGCGACAGAATTTCACTCCTCTGCAGTCCTTGCACGTACTAAGCCATTCCATCTTGTCACACCACAGAGGCTGCCTACGGTAGCAAGGTCACTTCCAAGAACATGTGCTAAGGCGGCGGTCTCCTGCACTCTCACGTACAGACATACCCAACAGGAAGCCAACTGTCATAATTCACTCGGATCGAGCTCATTTAGGCGGACCTCGGCGGTGGCTTTTACCGCGTCCCCCTCGTACTGTGCGCTTGTTAATCAAACTGACCAGGCATGCATACTCCTCACTCATCTTCCCCACGCAATTGATGCTAACCTCTCGACCCTCTTGCCAAACACAGACATCGTCGGCTCAGCCCTCTCCAAACCTTTCCGCGCCTATTTTTCCGCTGCTTCTCTCGGTCTCGCCGGTCCCCTGTACGGGTGCGCACTCTGTTGATGTACACGTGCCGTAGTTACCGCCTTCGGCTAACATCCTTTCCTTTCACTACCGACGCGTTTGGTACCATAGTCTCGCTGACCAGGAGACAGGAGGTTCTCGGCTGGAATGTATACATGCTCGAGGACGTCGGTGCGAACCCTTCTCAAGAGAAGATCAAGGAGTACCTCTCGTCAACTATCTGGCTGAGTCATTCCTGGGTGAGTGATCAATATTGTGCATTCAAACTTCAAACGCGTATTGATCTTGTTTCCAAGCTTTAGCTCACGCAACGCACCTCATGTCATGATGTCCACCAATTAGATACGGCCTCGTCATGCTCCGCAAGCCCGAACTCCGCTTCGCCATCCTGACCCGATGCTACGACTCGCGCCCGGAGCTGGAAACTTCGCCTCTCGTGCAGCTCGCGAAGCTGGTTTTCGAGGTCGCGCACGGTGTATTGATCGAGCATGGCAAGACACACCATCATATTCCCCCTCCATCGTCACCACCCAGCCCCAGCACCAGCGTAGCCGAGCCAACAGCCCCAATCCCGAACACCATCGTACAAGCTCTCAACAGGCCATACAAACCTGCTTTCCCTCCCGTCTCCGCGTAGGAATCTCCGGTCTGATGCGGGCCCTCCCACACGCAAACGATCTCGCAGACAGCATCTCAGCCCCCAGCCGCAGCGGCAGCGGTCTCGTTGACGACGACAAGCTCATTCCTGAAATCTGAATGGGGACCCGCTCCTCGTCATCAGTATTGTTGGGTGGGAGGGGAAAGAAGGGATTCACGCCCGTGGGTGTAGTAGGGGTTAGGGGGGGCTCCTGAGCTTGCTAGCGGGACAACGACGGCGGGGAGGGGGTTGTCTGCTGTTGGTAGATGGAGGGCAGCTTGAGGAAATGTGACGGGGTGTCCGTGGCCTCGTACTGCCCCATCGACTGGTGACCAAGGACGCGGTCTCTGCGTCAGTACCAGTGAGTACGCATTGTCAAAATGCACCCCTATTTGGTTTCTGTTTCGGTCCGACTGACCGCTTCCTTACCCCCGTCTTCTCAGCTCGGACTATAATCTGGAAAATGCACCAGCGCCGGGCGAGTGTTTGATCCTGATTCGCATCAAGCTCGAGAGTCAAGAAGGAGAGTCACCACGTGCCCGAGCTTGTACACCGACTTACACTTCCGTCCAGAACTCGTGATAATCAAGCAGCAGATTCCCTCCAGCATGTTCTTGCTATGCAATCGCGCCTCGTCCTGTGCGCTTGCTCACGACCCTTTCTCATCGTATATGCAGTCGCTAAGAGATGAAGATCCGGTCACCCGTTTTTCCCAATAGCACGCTGACTTCCCTTCCATTATCTTGACAGCTTTCTTGCTTCCAGAGGTCTGTCCGCGGCCCGCGCGCTTCATTGTGGTGAGTAATACCTTCTTCGTTTGCCAAGGTCCTGTCGCTGTTAGCTGACGCCCTTCCCAGTTCGTACCTTCCCAGCTCCCTTCCTGCCCATCCTCTCACAGTCTCACCCATTTCGTCAGGTCTGATTCAAGCATCTTTACACTCTCAAACGAACAAGAGACATTCCTTGTCCTAGCAGAAGTCCACGCCTCGAACGCCCCTTCTCACGCTGCAGAATCATGCTGCACAGACATACTGACTTGGCTCTGCCTTTACTTCCCCTTGCAGACGTGGACGAGCTCGAGCTCACCTTCCTCCCCAAGCAGATCCAGGACGTCAGCTCCGGCATGGTCGATAACCAGACCCTCGACAACTTCCTCGGCCGCATCCATCTCTTCCTCCTCAAGATCGGTATCGACCCCGCCCGTCCCCGCTTCCGACAGCAAATGGGCAAAGAGGTGGCGCACAACGCCTCCGACTGCTGGAATGCCGAGATCCACACCTCCTACGGCTGGATCGAATGCGTCGGCGGTGTCAATCGGTCAGCATACGACCTTACTGTACACTCCAAACGGACCAAGCGCGACCTCGTCGTTCATTGCGAGTGCGGATTTGAAGTACGACGAGGATGACCGGAGGAGAAGCCGGATCGGCTGCGGCTCGTTGCTAAGGATGAGAAGGGAGGAGCGAATGCAGATTCTCGAATACGAAGGTGAGTTTCTTATTGACGATGTCAAACGCTACAGGTGATGAGGTACACTTTTCATGAGATGCCATTTAGAACACCCCTACTTTATCTGCCTCCAAGCCCACCCCGAGTCATCGCCGCCTCAGCAGGCGTCCTGGACAAACACTTGAGCGCGCAGAAGAACTTTGTGCCTCGGACTCTTCGGCCTGGATGATCTCAAAGAGCGAAGCGATCGCGGCGCGAGAAAAGGCGGAGGCTGATGCCCAGGGTGACGGTGGCAATCGCTCGTCCTCACCCTCATCATCATCGTCGTCTTCGTCAAGCAACGGTAACGGCAGGGCGGTGACGGATAAGACGGTGGCGGCTAAAGCTGTGGAGAAGGAGACGGTGGCCGAATCAACGACGGCGAACGAACAGGAGGAAGGAATTGCGAAGCTGCTGGTCGGATGTCAGGGTGCTGGCGTCGACGTCGAGGACATCGGTGGGTTCCCTGCAGACAATGAGACCTTCAACGAGCGCAGGTGAGCCCAAGGCTTTTTATCCTTCCCTCCCGTTTACGTAGACTCCATACCGACAACTGATGCCCTGCTCTTCTCTTTTGATCAGCTTCACGCCGGCCGAGATCGCCTACTGCCGCGCCCAAGCCTCCTTCTGCGGCCGTTTCGCCGCCAAGGAGACCGTCTTCAAAGCGATGGGCGTCCCCTCAAAGGGAGCGGCCGCTCCCATGCGGGAAGCCGGTACCCATCCTCGCCCTCGCAGTGGTGACGTTAGACCCGGACCTAATCGACTACCTCATCGGGCTCGGCGTATCGACAGAGCCGCAAAAGGACTTCGATGGAGCGACTTCCTGCGTTCGCCGAAGCTCGAAACAATTTGGCGAACTACCAGTACCTTTTGCCGCCATCTGCTTCCCGGCCGGCCGCCCGGCCCTGTGGCGATGAACTTTTTCGCTGCATACCTCCTCCGCCGGAGCATCACCTGTGCCAAGATCGACTCCTCGGGCCTGCAATGATTTTACCTTCAGTGTTCATAGCCAGAGATTTAATTAGACATGCTTTTTGTAGAAGTCAGCTGATAGCAACCAACTCTTTGAGCAATTCTGACAGCGAAGGAATGATAAAAGAAGAGTTCATTGCGTATGATCTGACTGGCATGGGTGAATCATCTCCTTTAACGCCTGCGAGGCTGTGCGAGGATCGTCAGCTAGGCAATTGGTTTGTATGCGGCTCTGACTGACGAACGTTCCTCAGTGCCTCTTGCTCAGAATAGCGCTCCCGTCTCCGGCCATCTGGACGACTGCACCATCAGCACACCGTGCTGTGTGGAACCACGAGGGCGGTAGGATGGGCGCCCGGAGGGAAACGGAGCGGAGCAACTTATGGAGGCCTGGAGGACTGTTGCAGCGGTCGATTAATAGTCCCAGGCGCGCGGCAGAAGGCGGAGGACAAGGTCGGTCCACAATGACATCCTGTTGCTGCTTCTTCCCGCGAAAGAAGGCGCCCAAGCCGGCCATGGCAGGCCCGAATTGCTCAACCGTCTTGACTTCGTTGCGGATCCCTGAATGAGATGATAGAAAGCATGTTCAGCCCGACTTGACTCCGATTGAACCCTGGGGCTTGGAGCGGAAAGGGTTGGTAAGGGCGCAATCGAGATAGGACGGGCGGACCGAGAAGAAGGCAGCAACTCACAGCCAGGAAGACGGTTCCTGATGTCGGGACGGGCGTAGTGTCGCTGGAGGAGGATCAGGGCAGCCTACCATGCCGCGCGCGCGCAAAAGAAACATCATGGTATGTCCGAGACGGGAACTGCAGGGTGAAATAAAAGCCTGAGAGTCGCTCACGTATAGTCATTCTTGTGCCGGATGGCTCGACCTGGAAGCATCAGAAAGCAGAGTCATAAAAGTAGAGACAGAAAGCATTACAGATTTGAGGCATGAGAACATACCGATTGACTGGTTGACGGCCTTCATGCACATGTTCGGGTACAGTTCGTTTCCCTTTTTTCACCGAGTGTAGGATAAGGGAGCTCTTCAGTGCCTTTCCCTCGCGCAATGCTGTTGTTGGGTCGAGAATATTGACATTGACTCACCGCATCTGGTTTAGACGCGCCCTTCTCCAATCCTCCAGAAGTATTCGCAAATTCCCTCACATACCTGTCAACACGCAAAGGGGAAATACGCATCAGCATGAGCGAGTCGAGATACCATCGGAGTTACAACGCACCTCATCCGCTCTGCCAGCTTCGGCCTCGCCGCATTTGTATGGGGCACGTCGACCTTGACGGCCGTACGGGCTAGGTCGTCCGATAAGTTGATGTGCTTGGACAGCTTGGCACCGACGACGGCAAACATGAGTGCCCCCGTGTTGTGGCGGCGGAGCGAGATGTTGAAGGTGTCTGAGCTGGGTTGGCCTGTGGGATTCAGGATCCGTGGTTAGCAGAGTGTTCCTCTGTTCTGCGCCGAACACCGGCCTCCAGGAACCCATACGACGGCACAAAGACGGCAAGGCCCCCGGGAACGACGGCACCCGTGCCCAGATCGTTAAGCAAGGCGGTATCCGGCCGGACGTCCCATTTGAACTCGAAGACGCGGTTAGTCCGGGGTGCGGTTGTCAGGAAGACGGCGTGCAGGCTGGAAGGCGGGATGATGTGGCCGAAGGAGAAGGACGTGAAGCGGTCCTTGGGTGCGTCTGGGAAGAGTTGGGTGCGGAAGGTGGACATCTGGCATTGAAATAGAGCGGGGGTTACTGATGAGTGAAGTAGGTAGATGATGTGCAATGTGCCTCTGTTCTTATTCACTCACCGGTTCCATCGTTCCACCTAGCAAGATGACACTCCTCGCCTCTCATCCGCAAGATTGAGGAGCTGATACCTGAGCACCATCGAATTCTCAGCAGTCGAAAGATTGTTGCTGAGGTCGCCGTCTGAGCGATCTTGGCTTTCGCTGCCTTGTCGGCAGCACGCTCAGCTTGGGCGTCGATGCAGCTGAGGTCCTGAGGAGTTGTGACTCTCGCAGATATGTTTGCAAGATCAGGAACTATTGCCGCAGAGAGAAAGGTAAGTGAAGCAGCACAAGGGTTGACAGAGGCAGGAAAGAGACCAGTACTCACATTGACCTGATCGAAGGTACCGCCTACGAGGCTGATGAACTCGTTCGAGATGATGACCCACTCCTCCTTCCCCTGCTTTTTGGCAGCCTTCTCGACTTCCTTGACTCACCACTCCTCCAGCGTACCCACCATAGCCTTGACCTTCCTGACCGCAGCCTCGTTTACCCCCTTTAGCCTCGAAGCAAATTTCGCCAAATAGACATCTGCTGAATGCTGATGATGATGCTGTTCTTGGGTTAATGGGGGAGGGCGGAACGGAAAGCAGAGAGAACAAAGTGAAAAACTGTCCTTTGTAGTCTTGGAGAATCGAGTAAGGAAGGGTCAAGACTGATGGAGAAGAGTCATCAGTATCAAGGAAGAGAGTCAGTGGTCAGTCAGAAAAAGGCAGCATATCAGATATATAAACCTGGCCGCAGGCGTGGGCGTGTCAGTGATTGGTAGTTGTCAACCTTGAAAATCACGCAGGGCGAGGAGATTGTGATTTGTGAACTGCGACACTCTTAGGCCCTGTCCAGTTGCGAGCGCGCGCCCTGATTTTGGCGCTCAACCCACTGGGCGCGAGCCCCTCGCGCCGCGCTCTGAAAATTTGCGCTCATAGGGCGCGCGCTGGCAACTGGACAACCCTCGCGCTGGGAAGTGGGCTCTGCTTTTGACCGGGACGGCTTTTGCTATCTCATTTTGTGACTTTGTATTTCTTCTCATTTGGATTACAATGGCGGTGTAACGTGGTTGTAATTGTCAGAGCGGGCGCGAGGGCGCGCGCTCTGTGGGCCGACCTCGGGAGGTGGGCCCAGAGAGCGCGAGAATTGTGAGTGAGCGCGCTCTGAAAATTCTGGGCCGCCGGCCCTGAAAATGCGCAACTGGACAGTCGCGCGCCTCATGTCGGCCCACCGAGCGCGCGCTCATTTTTCAAAGTGGGGGCGCTCGCAACTGGACAGGGCCTTATGGGCGTCGAGGCGTTCGAAAAAGCCCCGGAGACAGAGACTGGGGAATCCTCCGGCCCACAGCCGGGTCACTATATTTCACGTCACTAATTAAACCACTACAGCCGTGGGAAGTGACCGGCAACTCCACACAACAACACGAGTGATGGAGCTGGGCGCACGGGCGAAGCGTCAACATAAAGCTGAGAGGGGGCAGATGATAAGGAGGAGGAGCAAGAGAGTGCGGGAAGGTGTTGTCTAGCCAGTGTCTGAATGCCAAAATTACTCTAGCAGCCCACAATGACCTCGCAACCGCCGGACCCAAGCCTCGTGGAGGTGATGGCTCCGGGTAGGCACGGTGCATCAAGATGGTTTACGCCGCCTTGTTGCAGTCGTACGCCCGAGAGAGACTGACGTACTCGGCAATGAGATCAATGCCGGCAGGTTGGTTGAAGAGGGAGGTGGAAAGCGCATGGGGTGGGGGGTGGTGGAGAGTGAGAATTGATTGGTGTGTTGCATAGGTGTGGCATCGGAGAGAGTGGAGTCGAGTCTTGGGACGCTCGCAGCGGCAGAAAAGATGGGCGTCTGGGTGCTTGAATTGGGGCCGCTGGTGGTATGGTGCAAAATCCCCATGTCCTGTCTTGGCTTGGAGCCAGAGGCCCAAGACCTTCCTGGGCATCGAGGCCAAATAAGGTCCCGGCTTCAAAGAAGGTGGGGTGGTGCGGAGGCGGCGGTAGTCCCGGTGACGAGGGTCTACAGACCACAAGTGCTGCCACTGACGGACCATCTTTTCCTTCGCAGTGCGGCGTGCAGAGGCGAGGCTTTGAGTCGGCCAGATTTTGCGCTCGTCGGCGCGGATCGCAGAGGCACCTTCTTTGGCCTTTTGATCCGCTCGCTCGTTGCCGGCGACGCTGCTGTGTCCTGGGGTCCACGACAAGCAGACTTGGCGGGCAGGGTCGTTGGACACCCAGGACAGGATTTTCTCCCGGAGGGACGCGAGGAACTTGCCGCTGGTGCTGTTGTGGTGGGCGTCGGCGACCAGGGCTTGCAGGACTGAGGAGTTGTCAATGAAAGCGCTCACTTTTTCGGCTCCCGTGCGAGAGGCAATGTCGCAGGCAGCCGAGACTCCCCGCAGTAGCCCATACGCCTCCGCGTCAAAGATTTCCGAGTCGGGTCGCAAATTAATGCTCCGTTCTGTGATGCATTCCGTGCCAGCCCTTGTGCACCAATACACCACATAAGCGGCCCCGACCTTGCGGTTCCGGCCGTGCAGCTGCAGGGAACCGTCGGTGTATACTTGAACGGTCCCGTGGTCCCCGCTGGCTCGGGCAGGGTGCTGAGCAGCTACCGTCTCTTTGTCTCGGCCGTCAGGCAGCTGCAGTGTGAACCCGGGGTGCTGTGCGAGACCCCCTCCCCAAGGTGGGCCGGCTGTGGCGCGGTGGCTCTCGACCAGCTGGGTTGCGCGGGCCATGTCCAGCAGCGGGGTGGTCTGGCGCGGTGCCACGCGAAGGAGCTCGTCATCGGCGCCAGCGGTGCGGCGTGTGACTGGATGAAGGCTTGGCAAGGTGCGAGTTCGGATTGAGTAGCGCTCGAGCAGGTAGTCGAGCAGGGGGGCCATGGGTGGTAGACTTGCTTCGCACTGGAGCGCCATGATGGGAGTTGTTCGCCAGACCGGAAGGATGATCCGCATGGCCATGTTTTGAACCCGATCCAACGCGCTGGCGATACCGACTGCGCCTTGGACCCCAACCGGTTTTGGAGCCGGTGCTGCTCGTCCCGGTGCCCGGCGTGGAGGGGGAGGCTGGCGTTTGACGCCTCGCCACCACACTGGAGACGCGTACGTCATGATTGGGAGGACGCATGAGACGAATGCGCGGCGGAGAAGAAGGGCAGATGGTCCTCGAACCGTGTTCGCGAGCATGCGGAGGCAGGCCACAGCGCCTTTCGCGCGGGCAACGAGCTTGCGCACGTGCGGCGCCCAATCCAGTGTAGGGCTCAGCCAGATGCCGAGCCACTTCACTGTGGAATCCCACTGTACCGGCTCCACTACGTCTGCAGGGGTTGGACCTAGGCGGACGGGGAGGAGCTCTGGTCTAGTGCGCGTGCGGGGAGGGAAGTGAATCAGTTCGCGTTTGGCAGGGTCGAAACACAGGCCGTTGTCACTTGCCCAAGTGACTGCCGCTGCATAGGCCTCCTCCAGCGCGTTGCAGTTGTCTTGGATGCTTGAGCCCTGAACCTCGAGCGCTCCATCGTCCACGTAGCCGAAGAGGCGGACGCCCTCCGGCAGGCAATCCCACAGAGGGGAGGTGTAAATCACAAAGCAGATGAGGCTAAGCGGTGACCCTTGAGGGAGGCCGGAGGTGTGCGCAAAGTGGTCTCCGACGACGCCGTCCAGTTTGATCTGGGCCGAGCGCTGCCGAAGCCACCAGGCGACAAAGCGCACGAGAGGAGCGGGGAAGCCTGATTTCCACAGCAGGCGGATTAAGCGGCCAGGGTCGGGGTTGTCAAAGGCGCCGACGATGTCGAACGTCAGCACCGAGGTTGTGAGTCGTGTGGACTGCGCCCACCCCGCGTGGACGTCGTGCACCAGCGCAACGCCTGCGTCGGTGGTGCTGCGGTGCGGCACACCGCCGAACTGAGTCCAGGGGACCACACCTCGTTCCTGGGCCATCCAAGTGACACGCGACGCCACGATCTTCTCCAACACCTTGCCGAGGACTGGCAGCAGCGCAATCAGACGTTAAGAGCGTGCTAGGGAGGGGTCGCGGTTGCCGCCCTTGCGCATGACTGAAAGAATGGCGTGGCGGAATGGCGCGGGAAAGTAGCCAATCTCGAGGCAAGCGGTCGCCAGGGAGAACAGGGGATCCTCGAGACTCTCCCAGCCCTCTCGGATGGCGCGCCCCGTGATCTCGTCCGCTCCAGGGGCCTTGTCCGGCGCTGCCGCCCACACTGCTGCTCGAAGTTCTTGCCGTGTGACAGGGTGATGGTGGGCAGCAGCAGCTCGGTCGGGAAGTTGATCAAAAACTGCAACGGGGTCTTCAAAGTTTCGGTCAGGGATCAGGGTTTGCTGCAACACACGTCTCTTTTCCACTGGCGTCGCATACACGCTGCCCTCGTCGTCCCGCAGTGCGGGAGAGGCGTATTGGCGCTCGCCGAGTGCCCACTTGCGTGCCGTGAAGATCTGGTTTCCTTCGATCTTGTCTGCTTGTGCCCGATAGAACTTCTCGCGCGCCTGCCGCAGTGTCCGCTTGGCGGTTGATCGGGATTGCTGCACCGCTTCGAAGAGCGGCAGGTCCAGCAGCCCTCCGGACACGGATACGGCGTACTCGCGCTCAAGAGTTGCTGTCTGGCGCGTCGCCGAGGAGCAGTCTGGTGTCCACCACGGGTGCCCTTGCCCCGTAGTTGGCGTGCGAGGGATCGAGTTGAGCATGGCTGTAAAGATGCAGCTGCGCATGGCCTCCGCGAGCTTGTCGATGCTTGCGCGGGCTGCAGAAGGGTCATTCAGAGATCGACGCAATGTCAGAATCAAAGGATCGATTCCAGTTGGGGTGAGACTGCGCAGCTGCTCACGATACGCGTCCCAGTCTGCCCGTTCGAAACGAAACTTGAGAACACGTGTCGGGGGCGCGCCAGCTCCGCAGCGGAGCACTGTGAGGATGGGGAGGTGATCTGAACCTGCTGCCAGGTCCGCTCGAACCGCGCAGCTGTCCAGCCACCCGCAGGTGTCGAGGGCGGAGTTCCCGAGCACGAGGTCAATGGCGGAGCCGCCAGAAGCCGCGGGGCGCGTGATCGTGCCTGGTTTCAGGCCGAAGGCCCAGTCTCGATCGAACACGAAGTCGGCGAAGTCGGATGCCTGCGCTGTCACGTTGCCAGCCCACCATCGCGTCGACCAGTCCTCGTGATTGAGGTTGAGGTCGCCGCCAGCCAAGCAGGGACCCTCAATCTCGGGGAGGCTCATGAACGCAGCAGCTCCCTCTCCCCACCCATCGGATCCATGGGGGGCGTTGTATATGTTTACAAACCTTAGAGTGCGACCTCGTGAGGCTTGAAGGTCAATGACCAGAATGTCTCCATTGTCTTTGGTGAGGGTGGTGTGGGCAATGGGAGTCCAGGGGAAGTCGTGTTTCCGGATGTATGTCGCGACTCGAGGGCGAATACCTGCGGCTAGAGAGGGAAGGTAAATTTGGTAGCAGCTACCCAGAATTCGGGGAAGGGTTCGTAAGCTCGCGGCGCTGAAGAAGCCGCCGGGCTCTTGTATCATGATGATGTCCACGTCGTTCTTCTTTGCGATCTCCAGGATCGCGCTCGTCGACTCCGCGCTTCGTCCAGTGTTAAGCTGGAGAACGCGCAAGCCCAGCTCGCGGCGACCAGCACCGCGGCCTCGGTGGCCCCGTCTGACTCCGCTGTTGCGCGGGACGGGGCTGAGAGGGGGGTGGGGCATTTTAATCCCCGCCCAGAGCGTTGCTGCGCGGCCCGGATGCGCTTGAAGATGAGGTTGTGGTGGTGGTGGTGTTGTTGGATGAGGGGGCGGTCACCGCGCTGGCACGGGCAGATGTGGTCGGAGCAGGGGCGACGTCAGACGGGCGAGAGGTGCTGCCAGCGGCGGAGGCTCGTGCGCGGAGCCGAGCGAGAGCAACTTTGCGGTCAGCTCGGCCTCGGTTCTGGATTCTTTGCAGGCGTTCTCCTTCGGGCACGACAACGCTGTTCACCCGGCTGTCCCAGACTGGGCGGGCGCGGCACCCAGGGTGGCCGGTGATGGCTGGGCCTTTGCAGTGGGCGCACTGTGGCAGGCAGAGGGGAGTAGCGCCGGGAGAGCACAGGTTGCACGTGTGATTGGCCGCGTCGTGGCCCGTTAAGCTGCAGTGGGAGCAGGTCGCAGCAGGAGAGCGACAGTGTTGGGCAGTGTGGTGCCACGAGAGGCACCGAGTGCAGTGTTTGCTGGCGTTGTTTGCTCGGTAAGGCCGGAGCATGCAGTCACGGTCCATGAGAACGATCCTGTTTGGGATCGCGCCGCTGTCCTCGGCTGCAAATGAACCTTGCGCGACAGCAAGGAGCCAAAGGGGGTCCTGGTCGGTCTCGCTGGATATGATCCGGGGGGGGACGGCGGGTTTGACCGCGGGGAAGCGTTGCAGGAGCAGGTCCTGAAGGTCGGCTGCAGTGACACGCTGGAGCTGGCTGCCAGAGATGATCAATTTCGGAATGCCTCGGAGGCAAAACTGTTTCCATGCGCAAGGGCCCTCGACCCTTGCGTCCGACCCCAGGTCTTCGGCGATCGCGCCAAACTGAGACTGAAAGTCAGCAGCCGTGCAATTCACACCTGGTGTGAAGGAGAAGCCAGACGGAACCTTTTTGACCCGTCCGATTGAGAGCTGAGGCTGCTTCTGAGATTTGAAAAAGGCGTTCCAGGCGCAACCGTATCTCGTACTGATCCTCCTCGCGCAAAGGGTGCTCTTTGGGAAGGCGGATGAAGGTTCGGTCGTCCTGTGCGCCGCCAGCCGCTGCAATCTTGGCGGCGTCGCCCTTCGCACCGCCTTGCGTGCGGAAACCTTCGAGCGGGGCGAGCGGGCGCGCCTCACCTTCACCACCTGCTCGCACCTTCACCACACCCAGGTTGTCCGCAACGGCAAGTTGGCAAAGCAGACCGAGATGGTGCGACCACGAACGAAAGTTGATCTCCAAGAAGGTGAGTGATCGCGCGCATTCTCCTCTCCAGGCTACAGCTCTTACTCACCAGTTCTGCTGTGCATACAGACTTCGAGGCCATCGACGGGGAGAACATACGTTGCCTCATGTGTCCGCTTGCTCCGGTCTATCCGAACAGGAAGGTCGAGCAGCATCGTGCAACAGCTGTCCATACCCGCGATCGTTCTCGTTCGCTCCAGGAGCTGAGCACCACCAGCGCACGACGATCCGCTGCAGAGGAGGCGCGTCGGGAACGCGGACCCTCTCCTGCTCCTCTGCCGGTCTACGACGATGATGCTGATCCGTTCGACGAAGAGCCTCCCCCCCTGTTCGCGCCTATCCAATGGCAAGATCGCAGTTCGATCGCGGATGGGACGCCATGGGAGACCGCAATGAAGCACTGTGGGACCTCGGCGCGCAGACGGAGGAGGAGCGGAGGATGATTGCCGAGTTGGAAGGACAAATGGCCAATGCCAATCGCATCGACGACGATGGCGATTTTTGGCCCTGGCCGGATCGAGGGGTGGGTGATGAATGATGTGTCAGTAGTTACGACATGCTTCTTGATGCTGAAGTTCTGTTCGTAGACATACCTGCTTTCCCTTCTTGTTTTCTGTCCAAGGTCTCCCCTCAGCTGCACCATTACGGAGGGCGTCTTGGCTTTTACGAGAGCTGTCCAAAGATACGAGATTCCGACATACTCAGCATTTCGAAGCGCAACAGAATCTATACGGCGCAGCAATCCCTCTGCGGACTCGGTAGAGTTCAAAGGCTCCGCGGGGAATATGCTCTTCTACAACAGCATCTCAAGTGGCATTGCAAGGGTCGGTACTACACTTCAAGTAAAGCAGTATTGCGGTGATGTACTACAAGTTTACTCACGCGCTCTTTTTACACCCTTCTTTCCTCAGGACTTTGGCAACCTCCGCATACGCAACCAGATGCACTTTTATCCGCGAAAAGCAGACTACAAGAAGGAGCTACGCGATGGGGATGCCATGGCAGAGTCACCATCACGACAGCCGATGGTCACCCTTCTTGACGGCACTCATGCGTATCTCGATGAACCATTGGCCCTCACGAATGATCGAGCGACTGTGCCCCGTCTGTGGTACACGGATGCCAACGATGTTGTCAAAGGTCGAGGGCCCAGTGTGCGCATTCGGCCTTCCGTTAACGGACACCGATGCATGCGGTGGTAGATGCAAATGAAAGCATCGATTTCGTATTGTCGGAGGTCACTCGAGGCTCCCTTCTTGCAGCGAATCTGAAAGACTTGACTCTCTGTGAGTATGTGAAGAGAAGCAGGAGAAGACGCTGTTTTCTCAGATTCATTGATCTCAACGATGATTGTTTGTAACACAGTCGACGAGAACGGCCAGAAAATGAGCCAGCATCACAAACTACGAACGTGCGCGAAAGGCAAGAAGACCTACAGCGTTCCGCTGCTGGTATGGGAGGACGATTGGAGGGGGACGCTTGGGGTGGGAAATTACTCTCACACCTCCGTCTTGTACTCAAACGCCTTTCTGGATCGAGTGGATCTGGATCGGCGAAGCAGCAGTGTCCGTTTCTTTTCGACGTCAGCTTCTGCTACGCCAGAGGAGCTGTTTGATGCTTTCGTCAAGGAAGTCAAGTGAGTCTTCTATCATGCTTGCGTATTGCCACACAGACGATCTAAATATTGCGCTGACATCAATTGACTTGTATCGACAGCACATTTCATGGCGAACCATTCTTTGTGTGGGACGAGCGCGAGAATGACACCGTTTTGATCCGTCCCTGGGTGCTTGCGGTTCTCGGAGACACCGTGATGCTCAATCAGCTCAGCTCGTCCATCGGAGTCCAGGGTAACCTTCCTTGCCGCATTTGTGACTGGGGGGGGGGGGACGAGAAGCTTCAAATACTCTGCGGATGGAGTCCTCTCTGCTATGAAGGTGAGTGATCACGTTCTTTCATTGCCGTTCATGCTTCGATCTGATGCCTCCGTCACTACAGGAAGGACCACTTCGAACCTCGGATGAGATCGTTCGGAAGTTGGAAAAGCAACTGGACCTGGCGCAAGACGACAAGACACAGGAGCTGCTGACGGAGTGGACGACGTCGGGCATCAAGGACGTCTCTACCACAGACGCCTGCACGATCCTCCTCGAGACCAATGACAAGCTGCGAGGCAAGGTTCCGAGAGCTTCTGGTGCTCGTGCTCCTCGAAATGCACTGTCCCCTCAAGAGATCCAGAACAGGTTGGCGGCGCTGCGTGCGTCGCTCATGGTCGATACCTGGCATTCTCCCCTTCACCGCATCATCGACTTCGGCGGTCTCCAGCACAATCCCGTCGATATTCTTCATGTCGCGTCACTGGGAGCGGGGAAGTATCTCGCCAAGTTGACCGACAAACTCCTCACTCATGCAGCAAAGGATCATCTCAGGGTTCGACTGGAGGGCGTTTCGACCACAGCGATCACAGACTCAGCCGCATATCCAGCTGCAACCATGATGCGAAGGCTGAACACGCTGAACGGCAAGCAGGTAAAGGTGCTCGCTCAGTTAATGCCCTTTGCTCTCGCTCCTCTCATAGAGGACGAGATGGCGCCAGAAACCTTGCTGGAGGCATGGATCAGCTACGCTCGTCTTAGTCGCCTTCTTTACGTCGAATATATTCCATCGATTGATATATATCAGGTAGGTCGCCACGTGCTACTGATATTGCCAACTGCAACTCTACTCACGCAGTTTTATTCCCTGTCCCAATGAAGGAAGATCTCCAAAGCGCAATCCGATCCCTTTGGCTGGCGTGGGCAACTCTGCAGCCTCAAGATCTGACCTTCAAACTCAAGCTGCACATGCTTGCGCATGTTGCGACTGTTTGGTCCGCTCAAGAATGTAGCGACAGAACGCTACGAATCACACAACGCAGTACAGCGGCAAGCAGCCTGTCACACGAATCGTAGTGCTCCCTCAAAGGACGTCGCGCGGCGTATGGAAGGACAGGAGATGGAGGTTAACCACAGGATGGTACGGAGATTTTTGAAAAACCACAGGATGGTACGCCCCTTATCTTACCATGGGAGGGTACGGAGATTCCATTCGCCGACCTCATTTCGAGGAGAAGATTGAAAGAGATTGAAAGTGTTTTCTGGGAAGAAAAGTCTCAGGATACAGCACCCTCTAATCGCAACCGATCGCATCGCAGAAAGGCCTGTTTTGCTCTCCTAAGCCTCACACGCCTACCATTGGATTTTCAGGTCAGTTATTTCAGGAGCCGCGAGAGCTTCGGCGGTCTGAGGCGGGCCAAAGAATTGGAATTTTCGACCCAGAAATACCTTTGATCTGTGCTTAATGAGATGAGGTCGGCCATACAAGGTCCTCATACCCTCCCATGGTAAGATAGTGAGCGTACCATCCTGTGGTTTTTCGAGAATTTGTGTACCATCCTGTGGTTAACCTCACAGGAGATGACAATGCATTGGTCATCGAACGATGCGTTGGAAGATCGAACGAACGGGAAGATCCAGAGACCGGGTCCATTGCTGTCCAACCTCATTCAAGACCGGAGCTTGAAGGTCATCAAAACAAGATGGATTACTGGTGAAGAGGAGGAGATGCAGCCTGGTGAGTATCATTCATAACTGCGATCTGCTATGAACACAAGAGTCATCTGATGTGTTCCCTTTCGACAGAGTCGGTGGAGCGCCTGTCGAGCCCAAGGATCAAGCTCTGTGATCCCGTCGCGGCTGGATTCGATCTCAAGACCGAAGGAGCACAATTGCCTGCCCATGATGACAACGCGGAGTTCTACAGCTGCAAGTCCGTGATTTCTCAAGCAAAGGATCAGTGCAAAGTGGACAATTTTGTCAGTATCGATCAGGAAAGCCAGGGACCAAGACGAGACACATATCCAGTGAGTGCAATAGACTATCGACGCAAATGGGATGTGCTCATGCTCTGACCCCCTTGTATTCATCTTTCTCAGTTTACAGTCGCCCAAATCCAAAGTATCTGGTCCGCCATAGCCGGCGGCGCGGTCCTGGTCCGGGTCAAGCTGTTCTCGATCAAACGTCGCACCAGCTACGGCTGCGTGGAAATTTCCAGCTCCGGCACGAGTTCCGTATTTGAAGCAAGAGGATCGTTCAGCTGCTGAATGTGCAGCACAACTGCATCGGCTGCAAGTGCAAGGTCAATGCCACGGCCGGCAGGATGCGTGTAGAACGTCAAGAGTCCGACATTCTGCTGCCGGCCATGCAGCATTCGGGATCGAGGGCGGCTGTCCAAAGATACGTGCTGAACGAGTTCCTTCACAGATCGCCAGCAGTGGAACAGGCGCATCTCTCCGCAGTCATTACATCGATGGAAACCCCCCCGAGCTGGATGAAATTGTGGAGGAAGCGATGAAGACGATGCCTTCTGGGCGAAAGAAGGGGAACACAGCGAGCAGGAAACGAGCCAGACGCGATGATCAAGATGTTGACGAGTTTGCATCAGCGGAGGAGGAGACAGACGAGGAGTAGGAGGATTAGATATCACACGGCACACCTGGTCAGAACTGCAATGTAATCACAGAATGTATCATTTTTCTTCACGCTGGTTCCTGTTTGGGGCTTGTTTCCGTCCCCGAGACCTCTTCGCTAGAAGATGTTCTGCATACCTCTTGCCCAAGCTGTGTAGCCAGTATTGCTCAACCCTATGCCTACCTACTCTTGCTCAACTCTTCCTCAGTCAGACTGTGGAAAGTCTGTTATGCTTGCAGACTTTCACAAGAGTGTCAGCACAAAGGGTTGGAGGGGGTCTAAATTTCAAGGATTCTCCAGGTCTTCTGCCAGGCTGTCCCAAGACTAGAAGGCACAACTCTAGTACAAGGGTAGGGCTTAGCCGGCGGTGGGTGAGCCCCTTGTCGTTCGCTGGCCGCCTCCTCCCTCCATACTCCAGCATGATCACAAAATCTTTCTGCGGCTCTCCAACTGTTACTCCGGATCTCAGGCACAGGACCCTGAACCACCGCCCTCCCTTCCACCCTCGTTCAGACCGGTTCGCTAGCTCAACGCTTTTTCGATGTCTGCACGCCGAGGTCTGAGGTCCCGCCTACTGATTCAAGGTTCAACGCTTCAACGCTTTAACCTTGCTTCAAGCTGCAAGAACTTTGACTTCCCTCATGCCTCGTACAGCCGAATCTGCTGAACCCTCTAAGCACCTGCCTTCCACAGCCTTCTTCTCCTGATTTGCCTTGCCCTCCCTGCTTTTGCTCCAACAGAGAACAGTTTGATCAGCGCTTCATCACGATCATGCGTCTTCGGTATGGACAGCGGCGCTGCCCTACTGCTGCCCGCGCCTGACGGCCGACGTCAGAAGTGACCATTGGCAGACTCGGGCCGCTCTTTTTCGCTTCGTTCTGCGGTTGTGTTTACACCTTAACTATTTCCCAATCTTGCTTCTCCTTCCAGAGGGACTGGAATGAAGCACAAGCTTCAACGGTGCCACTTTGCGCGGAACCTTGATTTTTACGGGACCCGGGCGGACGGTCCATGCTCGAGGAGGAGCAGCGTCATCTCTCAGGCCTCAGTCCTACACCTCCGGTCTCTTTCCCAAGGCTGTCCGAATTCGAGGCCCGCCCTTCGCGTTGGCTGCCTCCACTCTTCGCCATCCTCATCGACCCTCCGCTCGACGTCCAACTTGACTCCGACCTTTTATCTGCTGCGGAAGAGCCACAGTTGTCACACTCACACCACCACTCTGCGCGACGCCTTCTCCGATCCGGCCCCGTCTGGCTTCCAACCCTCTTCATTTCAGTTGTTTGTTCCTTACGCAGAGCAGAATTTGCGTTCATTCGAAAGCCTGCGCTCGCTCCTTCAAAAAGAGCTGCACTGTCTCGAACATGGCGTCCACCTCTTCCGCGCCCACACCAGTGGGACCTGGCGCACGATTCTACCGCACTGCTTCAATCAGTCCACCTGATTGCTCTGAGCTCCTCTTGCGAGCTTCCAGACTTCCGTCCATCATGTCCACCACCATGTCGCTCTCCGACTACGATCAAGCTGGCCGGGCCACCTATCAAGATTCCTCCCGTCGCCAATCACAAGCCGAGAGCATCTCCACGTTGTGGAGCTCGGCAGACGTACCACTTTTCTTTGACAACCGACCAAGTCTATCCGCCATCTCGGAACATAAATCAGGTCTTGATGCCCCCATCTCGCTCGGGCCTGCGGGTGCCGAGTGTTCAGAAGACGCCCGCGAGATGCTGTCGGAACCAGTATCTTCGCCGGCAATGACGAGCGACTCAACCCCTCGATCAAGTTTCGATCCCATCCCTGGCTTCCCGGGCTCAAATACCAGCCCGAACTCCTTTGCAGCCTCGCGCTATGGTCGCAAGCACTCTCAGGAATCGCCTCGCAGACGCCCCCCGCCTTTGCAGCTACAAAGCAGTTCTGCTTTCCAAACCTTCAACATTCAGCCACCGCCCATTCCAGCCTCATTATCTCAGGGCAGTCAGCTCACAATGGTACCTGGTGTCGCTCAAGAGGGTGTGCAATCTTCAAATGCACAATACGCCACCGTTCCCTCGCCTCGAACCACAACGACACCTTTATCCTCTGCAGGGTCGCAGGACAGAGCCCGACTGGCCGGCGCTCAACAACCTGTTTTGCGACAGCGTCGGAGCTCGCTGAGGAAGAAGGGCTCAACAACTGCAATTTCAAAACCGGATCAACCAGTGCCTTCTGTGCTTTCACCTGCAAGTCGCCATCCCCTGTACGCAAGAGCCAACCAGTTCTTTCAAGCAGACTACAGCCTTGCATCGCCGGTGACCGGTGTTCCAAGCAGCAGCTTACCTATGGCCGGTCACTCAGTATCTGCACCTCCGTCCGCTGCCTTTGCGGAGATTCCATTACCTCAGCCCACTTCGCGGAAATCGTCGCTGTCATCCGAAGCTCTCTCGCTTTCACGAGAAAATTCGATGCCTGGCTCGCTCTCGCACACGTCGAGTAGCAGTGGAATGTCAAGTATGTGCTTCATGAGCTCAGAAGATGGACAGGCCTACTCACCGGGGAGGGGTAGCTTCGGCATTGCACCGCAACTTCTTCCGCCAGGCAACGAGATGTATGCTGCAGCAACATACGGCCAGAAACACTCCCAAGTGAAGGGACTCTATCCAAAGGCGGCCAACATGAAAGGTGCTGAGGGCCCTCCTCGTGCCGGCCAGATGTACGCTGTCCTGCCACCAACCCCCCAGCGGATCTATAACAGCCAACAAACGAGTCCTAGCTTCGCGCCAATGTCAACAACAAGTTCCAGGCACCGCATGACAGGGTCATCGTCCTCGCGACTGCCACTGATCTCCACGCATCATCTCGGCCCTGCGATGAACGAGTGCACACCAATGATGCAATCCCTCATGGCGTTGCCCACCCCCGTCCCGTCGTTCAGTGAGGCTTCTGAATCTTTCAGCACTGCGTTGTCCGCTTCAGAGAGCCTATCTTGGTCCAACAACTCTCCTTCCATGTCTCCAACCCAGCCTATATCGCAGGAGCGACCGGAAAAGAGTGCATTGCGACAGCGTACGGCATCTGCATCCCGTTTACTTCACGCCGCCTCCATGAAACTACTTCGGAGCGACCCAGATGTGCCGCCGCTTCCGCTGCCCAAGAACTTCCCCAAGGGCCAAAGACCGTCCACTGCCACAACGGATGGCTGCAATTTGCGACCGAGGGCCCGCACGGTGGGAGACCAAAATCGTCCAATCTCTCTTCAGCCCGCTCCGAGGATACCAGACAAACTCAGCTCCGACTCCATTGGCTCAAACGGCCTGACACGATCTCCTCAAGGCTCACTCATTCCTCTGTCGACCATGACGAGTTCCTCGGCCGCTGGCAAGACACCCCTGGGGTTCCGACCCAAGTCGAAAGGAGGATGGGCGTCGCATCTGTCCGGCGGACTAACCCTTCACATCGACCAGGACAGCCAAAGGTCGGTGCAGATTAATCTCAGCTATCTCAGCTACGATCCTTTTGGTGGGTCGGACGCTTTGGTGCCCGTCAACGTCGAGGGTGTTGGTCGACCGTCTACACCCAAGCGCTCCAGTCGCTTCCCCAAAGCCGACGAGGACGATCAGACCGGAATCCTCGAGTTTGGACCCATGCACGGCGTCGATGAAGGTTGGGTCTTCCAAAGCAGCAGCGGCACTTCAGCGGCGCCAATGCTGCGGCATCTCACAGTGGGACCGGAATTGAAGGCCGATATTCTGACGAGACAGGCCAAGCTCAATCTGTGCACGGATGGGGTGCACGAGGTGTTCGGCAGCGAGAAGAAAGGAAAGCTCGGTTGGCGTTTCATGTACCGTGTGGAGCCATGCCTGGGTGGCTCTGGACGTTCCGTCGCTTCCGGCGAAAAGGTATGTCAAGTTCTGGCTTCTGAGTCGGATTGTGGACGCTGGTGCTCGAAATCTGAATCTGACCCTGATCGAATAATGTCTACTTCTTCCGCTGCAGATTCTGCGTCCCTTGAAATTCCTTTGCTCGGCAACCCTGCTGGATCCCAGTCGAGCCCAGAAGTCTCGCCTCATCAACCTCGTCCGCAAACAAGTTAATGCCAACCTCGAATCAACACCTGTTCGTTCGCCGGGCTCATCATCCTCGATGTCAGAGGCGGCCAACACGACTTCTGCTTCAACAATGGCTTCTCCATTGTCGGCTTCAGCCTGGCCAAATTCCATACAGCAACAGCATTCGCAACAATCACAACAATATTCACAACAGCATTCGACCCAAATACTACAATCAGCAACTGGATTGCCATCATCTGTGACACACTCGCTAAGAACTCAACACTCTCCTTACAGTCTCGCATTTTCCGGAAGCACGGCTTCTCTAGCCTCGCCACTTCCTTCACCGTCGCTGCTGCGATCGGCGGTCCAAAGACTCGACCCCACTCACGTCACAGTACCTGCCAACTTGCCAGCAGGGGTGGTACCTTTCAAGCTAATCCGTCCGCTAAGAAACAAGGCATCGACTTCCTCGTTCAAAAGCATCCAAGCACTGGCAGTCGTGCCGGAGAAAGACAACTCAGCTCTTGTCCTTTCCCGACATAATCAGCCTCAAATGCCTTCGGATCTCCACTCGAACCTTATCACCAGGAACATGCCTACCACCTTACCGGTGCTGCGCACAGTGGAAATTACTCCTACGCAACCCGACATCAAGCCGGGCGTTCATTCCTTCGGAGAGAAGAATCAGGTCGTTCATGACGGTTTGCGGTCATCGCCGATGCAACAGTCCAACAGTCGCTCTCGCGCCGACCATAGTGTGGAACGCTTCTGCCCAGAAAAGTTCTCGGACGTGTCGCATCAAGAACGTCGACGGACGAGGGCGCACACCAGCGGCGAGACCAAGGTCAAGCGTCCCATGACGGCTTCGGAGCTGATCAAACGTCAATGGGAAACCCAGCAGCGCGACGACGAGCCTCCCAAATCATCGTCTTCCTGGGATGCGGTACTCAAATCTGAACCTCATCAGCCAGCTAACGTACCTGTCATCCATGGAGCGACAACGTCTTCCGTCAATCTCTCGTCAGGAGCGCAAACCACCTCGACAGGCTCATCGGCAGAGTTCACTGTCTACACCCCAGAGTTCTTTGGAGCCGGGAGCGATCGACAGAGGTCCCGGACATTGGGTGCGAGTGGAAACCGTGCATTCGCTCGCCCCTCGACAGCGCAGCCCTTGGGCCGAGACGCAGCACCGCCGTTGCCTCATTTTGCTACAGACCGGTCGAGCGTCCTCCCTCCGTTTTCTCAGTCCACTGCAGCTCGACGAGACCCCTGGCATAATATGCCGTCTACCGCCCAAGCGCAGTTTCCGCCTCCCCATGCTGCAGCGATGTTCGGAGGCTGGACTCGACCCGTAGCCGATGGGCAGCAGAAAGGCGGCGCCTATCCGTCCGTTGAGGAGGACGATTGCTCGTTGCCATACCTGAACGACGACGAATCCGGATCGTCCGAAGCCTCAAACGGCGATGCAATGCACTCATCGCTCCAGATGAGCGCAGCAGGAGCCTTGCTGCGTAAGATGCCGACGACGGTGATTCAGCCACCACGGATCGGAAGTGCCCCCGTTCCTCCCAAGCGCAACGCTCGTCGTCCTCGGACGGCTCAGACGCTGGTCGGTGCTGGTCTACCAGGCTCTCAGCATGGTATCCCTCACTACGGTGCCGCACCCAATACACCCAGCCAGCTCAGGAACGCTTCGTTCGGAGTCGCTCCACTGGTCAACTTCAGCCCTGAGAGGGTCCTGGCTTAGACTACACCACCACTTCTTCCACCAAACAACAACGCACCTGTGAAGATGTGCTTTTCCCTCAGCAAGAAACCAAAGACAGGGATACTTCATCAGCAACAACCTCTCCGTATATACGAATCCTCCACTGCAGCAAGAAAACATCTACTTTCCGGATCAGACGCAAATACAAATTTCTTCAAGTTCATCAAGTCGTACTCGTACATAAACGCATCCGACCTACTCTCTTTTCCACAGAACATCCGTCACATCACCTTCTCCGTCAGATATAATCAAGGTCGACTCGCACTCTCTCTCCGTTTCAACTAATCCTCGTACAACAACGTCGAACCTCGGAACTTCAAACATCGAGCTACATACAGCTTCACCCGGACTTCCCTTTGCAAGCTTATCTCTACCTCTCTCATTCCTTTCGCTCGCCTTCACCTTGTGTATCAAAGCTGCTCTGATCGGTTTTGGTAATGAGTTCTTCCCTTCTGTAGCTTGTACCATAGCATCCCATTCCACGTAATTCGTTTTTCCTTTCCTCTCTGTCCAATATCAACCAAAAAGGATTCCATTGCGCTACTACCTACTTGGGCCCAATGGTGGTGGAACGTTGTTCCCCAGTTTTGCTGCACGAAAAAGCCCTCTCTGTCGAGAGGGCCTGCAAGCTCAATGAAAATTGCTAGCTCAATGAAAAATCGCGTCGCGTCGCTACCTTCTCAATGATGCTCTCATCTTTCCTCTGCAATACACTCAGATTGTTTTTGATCCGATGCCGCTCAGCTACGCGGAACTGGAAGAGAAGGTGCTGACCGCGCTCGAGGAGGCGCAGGCGGAGACGCGCGGCAAGCCAAACATCACAGCAATCGCCAAAAAGCATGGAGTCGACGCACAGCGTCTGCGTCGCCGTTTCCACGGCAAAGAGAGCAAATCCACGCGCCCGCCCACAAACCGCAAGCTGACCGACGCGCAAGAAGAGGCCATCTTGACCTGGATTGCCGTCCTGGACAAGCTCGAGCTATCCGCTCGACCTGCGCTGATCCGCGCGTCAGCCAATCAGCTGCTCTTCGAGGCGCACACATCTTCAAGCACGCGAGCGCCAACCGTTGGCGACAAATGGGTGACCAATTTTCTTGCCAGGCATCCCGAACTCGCCCTTGTTAAGCAAAAATCCCAGGAGCTGCTGCGGATGAGCCACGATCGCGCTACGTGCGCGCAGTTTTTTCAGAAGCTCAAGGACGTCGTCGCCAAGCACGGAATTGTCGCAGAAGACATCTGGAACATGGATGAAATCGGATTTCGGATCGGCATTGGGGGGTCACAATGGATTGTCACGCTCTGCCACTCGCATGAGGCACGCGTCGCCAGCAGCACCAGTCGCGAGTCGGTGACTTGCATCGAGGCCGTGAGCGTTGGCGGTAATCACATATCTCCGATGGTCATTGTCGCCGGCAGCCAGCACTCAGAGGCCTGGGCCAAAAACGACTTGCCCAGCCACACTCTCATTGGAGTCTCAGACTCGGGCTATTCGGAAGACATCCTGGCGCTCCAGTGGATCAAGCATTTTGCAGCAGCAAGTGAGAAGCTTGTTCGCGGCAAGATGCGGTTGTTAATCTTCGACGGACACGGCTCCCATTGCACGCGCGAATTTTTGCAGGTGTGCACGACCAACAACATTATCCCGTTCACGCTCCCGCCACATTCCTCTCATTTTCTCCAACCTCTAGATGTTTCTGTCTTTTCGGCGTACAAGCACTGGCACAAGGAAGCGGTCGATGCCGCTACGAGGACAGGCTGCAGCGATTTCAACAAGACGGAATTTTTAGCAGCACTCAATTCCATTCGCCGCAAGACGCTCAAGCCCAACACCATCAAGGCCGGCTTTCGCAAGACCGGAATCCATCCCTTCTGCCCCGCGGTTGTGCTCGACACTTTCACCGAGGAGGAGGAGCCTCTTGTTGTCCCGTCTTCGCCGCCCACCCCATCCCTCGAGGCTCCGACCACTCCCCGCACGATTCGATCGCTCAAGCGCACGGCGTCGACACTGGAGGAGCTCACAGCAGCTCTCACCTTCGGTGCATCGTCAAGTACAAGTCTTTGTCCGTGGTTCATTGGTGCAAGCCCAGGCCGGAAACTTGGCCGTCACTGCCCTCGCTCAGAACACGGCTGCTCAGCAAGAACGCGACAAGCGCAAGGAGCGTCAGCGAAAAGTCACACAATCTGGAGGTGTACTCAGTATTGGTCTAGCACGGGCCATCTGCGAGGACAAGCTTGTTGAGGAGGAACGTCGTGCAGCTCGACGAGAATGGATGCTGGAGAAGAAGGACATTCGAAAGCGCCTGACGGATGGATGGAACAAAGTCCACGCGCAGCTGCGACGAGTGGTCAAAAAAAAGCAACGAGTAGCAAATGAGGTGGTGCCAGATAAAGAATCAGACGTCGACCACGATCAGGAGGCTTTTTTGGACGACGATCTGCTCTTTGAGGATGTCTTTGGCCCAAGAGAGTAGACCCATGCAATAGATTTTTCATTGAGCTAGCAATTTTCATTGAGCTTGCAGGCCCTCTCGACAGAGAGGGCTTTTTCGTGCAGCAAAACTGGGGAACAACGTTCCACCACCATTGGGCCCAAGTAACCGTGTTCTTGTTCCCCGAATCAACGATAGTTGAGAGGGGTTAGGGATGGGAAGTTCGATGCAAAAATGGCACTAGTGGCATTGAGAATCCTTCCCCAGCCCGTTCTCAACTCGTTTCTCCGTTTTCAATACGATACCAACTTCCTTCTTTGGCAAATGAGCAAACTCGAATCGGGCTATGATCATGATCTTCATTCCGCATGCCAACTCCTCGCAACCATGCCTTTCCCTGCTCTTGCCTCGATGGCATCCACTCGACCACTCACACGGAGAGTCATAACAAGTAAAAGAAAGGCCCGAGTCATTCAAGAATGAATGGAGACGTTTTGCGCACTCTTTGCGCGCGACTGTTGTTAAATTTGACTATCAGCTGGCTTTCAAAGACGGCTAACTCTGACTTGGCTGATTGGCTCCCAAAGTCCCATTACCCATACCCAATCACTTACTAGTTACTGCTCATATAGGTCTTTACTCCATAGGTCTTTGAAAAGCAGCTTCTTCTCTCAATTCTCACGTTTTATGGGCTCCTCTGCTACCCTTGTGATCTGGTTCAGCCCTTTTCGATCCCGGTACCAATCTCCTTTTCAGCACCCAAACTTACGGTCTACGGAGCGGTACATACGGATTACGGCCCCAAAACGTCACGCAGAGTATCTCCGTATACTTACATCCCATTATCGGCATCTTGTGCTTCCTTCCAGCTTTCCAGGCTCAGTTTGCATTCAAGCAACGTCAGATGCGGAAATGCGCTCAAATTCCTCGATTGACGGTACGAACATACTCGATCTGTGAGTTAAGGAAGAGCACGGAGTGCCCCGGAATTTCCGTACTCCGGGGAGGACCTCCGCATCAATTCCGGGGCCTCTCAGGGCATTCCGCATTCCGGTAAAATTACTCTTCTTTCGGGCGCAGAGCTCCGTATTCCGGGGAAAGATTCAGATTCATACATTTGGAATTCCGGCTTCCGTCAAAAATTTAGGTTTTTGATCAATTTTTCGATTCCTCATTCCGCAGCTCCCGGAATGCGGAATTTCGCCGGATTCCGGGACTCTCCTCCGCAGTCACAAAAATCATATGAAAACGAGTCGACCCCTTTCTAAATCGGCTTTGTACTCGTCCATAGTCTACATTGAAGCTCTGCATTGGCCATTTGATGCCTCACTCGCGTCCATTTGCTCCTCTTCAAGCCTCATGTGTCCTGTTGAGACCACAAGACTGGGTCTCCTCATATGTGAAACTCGCCGGAGAGTCTCATTTATAGATGAAACCCCAAATGAGACCCCACATCACGTGACCCCCGGAATCTCCCGGAATCCGGCGGAATTTCGGGAGAATGAGCTTGTCTCGCCACAGATTCCGCATTCCGCAAGAAAAGTCACGGCCAAAGCAAAAATCCATTCCGCATTCCGGTTGAGCGGTACCAGGAAATTCCTGCTTCCTGCTTAAAAGGACTAAATTGACAAAAATGGAAAATTAGCATTCCGGGTTCCGGGTACCGCCGGAACTCTGCCCGGAGCCCCCCGGAATTCCTGCAAACCCATTCCGGGGTATACTCCGTGCTCTTCCTTACTGCGAGTCATCTCGATCAAACAAGCAACAATCACGGAAACCAAGCTAACAAGCAACTCCTATTCACTGCATCATACCAGGAGGACAACCGATCCGTCGAGCACACGTCCAGACACGAGATCACCCATATAAGCAGGCCGAACAACACTATCTGTCATCCCATCCGCATTCCCTCTCCAAACTCTTCAACCTAATCTGCACACCACCTTATGGAGAAGAGCAAGCGAGTTCCCAGAGCCGATTCCAACCCCTTCATTTCAGCAACCACGTCGTCAATCATGGAACCACTTTACAACTGTACGATCAGCGGCCTCATCCAGATCGACGCCATTGAGAAGACCCAGGAGCGATACCACCGAGTTGACGCCCAAGTAAGTATCACATCCAATGCCTGGTGCCCTGGTCGGTTGTCCCTACCCATAATCAACACAATAACAACATGACTAACAACACTTGCTTTTTCGTCCCACTCAGTTTGCGCTCACAGCTTCATCCGACCACGTAATTTATCCGATCGGCACAGCATACGGCGTCCACAACCTCGAGCCTCCTATGATCGCAAACATAACAGGTAAGACATCACTCATCACCACTGTCCATTCCCCAATCAACAGACCTATCCTGAACAGATGATCCCAATACTCTCTATTACCTTTTAGCTGGCTTCCTCCCTTTCCCAGAACCCAAGATGAACATCCACTCAATGACCCAAGCAGGGAAGGCAGACGAGGTTCCCGAGGGCTGGGTGCCGCCCACGCCTAACATCACTGGAGTCGGCAAGCTCATAAAGGTACAGGACGCGGCGAAGACACTGCGCATCTCGACTTCTGCCTATGACCGAAGTGTGAGTAGAGTGTAGATCAACCCGTTACCCATCCCCTCAGATTGCTGCATACATGGCTAACGAAAGGCTCTCACAGGCAAACAAGAAACGCACAATCGAGATCATCGGTATGCGCGACGCGGACAGAAAGCAACCGGTCCCAACAGAAGGCTCTACGATCTACTTCACTGGCAAGCTCTATAGCCAACAAGAGACATCAAAGCTTTTCACTATGACCCTCGACGACTACAGCTGGGTCTCGGCAACGACCTCATCCCCCTCGCTTTCCAAAGGCCCTTCTCTTCCCGAAGATCCTTCCACTCCTACCAAACGCCCTCAGTTGGGCAAAAGAAAGCAAGCTACACAGAGCGCGGAGGACGAAGCTGGCCCTAGCCAAAAGAAGTCCTCCAGCTCCTATGCCTCAACCTCATCGAGTGGCTGAAATCCCCACCCTCTAGTCTCTACTCAGATTCAGATTCTCGAATCTCGAACTCCATTGTGCTTTGTGAATTTTGATCCTAAAAACCAAATCAACTTCTTTCTCAGATCATCACTCGCACTTCCCCTGTTCCCTGTGGCCGTTGCGGGCAGCCCGCAGGCCCATTTCTTTTGTTGGGGTGAAAACTTGATCGGGGACAGCATTTGGTCAAATTCGATTGGGAATGAATGAGGAAGATTTTCTGTTGAGGCCTGCCCAGCTACAAAGCCAACGCCAGATCACTCACGGACCATGATAATAAAAGAGCAGCTAGTACTTAGCAGAAGTTCCGGGAAAAAAAGGAGGAAAAGAGGGAGATAGAACTATAGAAGTCAGAAGAGAACGGGAGCGTGACCTGAACTAGAGAAGGAGGGAAAGGGAGAACATCAGTGAGCAGCGAAACAGCCCCAGATGCATCCCACATTCACCTTTCGTGAGGCTAAGTTACTCTATTAACGAGAGTAGGAACCATTCATTGTTGCCAACAGGCAACATTCCAGAACGTTCAGGAATGCCTTTTGCCTTTGCTGCTGAGTGCTGACTGCTAACTACAGACTGCTCAGTCATCAGCGATCAGCATCCACGGAAATCCATTTGGCATTCAGCGTGCAAGAACATCGATCAAACAGGCAGATGAATTTGGATTGATGTTCATTGCTATCATCTTGCTGTAACGTACATCAACATGTCTGCAAAGCGGAAATCAAAATCTGCTTCACACACGATGGAGGTTAAGCCGTGGTTCGAGAGAGAGTCGTACTTGTGGATCGTGCCGTCGGAATGTCGAAGCATGGAAGTGTAATGGCCTTCAGCCAGAAACGTCGCTCCTATGAGGGTGTACGTCAACTCGCGCTGAGTTTCTCCGCTCCACAGAAAGATCTCGGTTTCTACCTGCGTATTCATGGCGGCATTGGGTGAGCTCGCAATGTTTAGAGCGATGACTGGCGCAGAGCGAAGGACAGCGCAGCGTTGCCCAGTCGTCTCATTGTTGGGCAGAAGACAACGTATTTGATGATGTCGAGTCAGAAGCGCTGTTGACGCATTGCACAGCAGTGAAGTTCGCAGTCGATCCGATACGAGCGTAGGTTCCGTGGGACAATCAATGAGATCGTATACAACGGGAATGTCGAGCGAATCTTCATGAAAAACCTGTATGCATCCACAGGTGAATGCACTGGCTACGGTCAAGCCAAAGTGCGGCACACAGGTTTGCATAAGTTCCATCGTGCTCGTGTAGCCTGTTGTGGAAAATGATCGAGCATGTAAACGAACGACCTCTGACCGAAACTGATCTCGAAGTGTGTTCACAGTGGTACGATCTCCAGCAGACATCGCAGCGATGAGATTCTGGGCATCGACGTGTTGAACCTCTGGACTCGTTATGAAAACGATCCAGCCAAGTAGTATCGACACGCAATCCCATGCGCAGGAGTTCGCTGTCCAGACTGGACCTTGAAGTGGACGTTGATGAAGGTAGAAGTTCTGTGGCACAGGCACTTCAGTAACGGCGCTGGAACGTTCGTTTCCAAAATCGTTATCCTCGTCATTTGTCAGTGAAGCAGTGGTGACCTAGTTCGTGGCCGAAAGCAATACATTCATCAGGGAAGGGCTTCTGAACACCAGAATCGAGGAAGGATGAATAGCTTACGTTCATCTGCTCTGCTTGAGCAACACTCTCATCGTGACGATTGACGTTTCGAGTGTCGGAAAGATCGGTGGAACGAACGTGTCCCTAATGTTCACAGAAGTATAGGCATCAATGTTTCAACTTGGTTTGTACGCAAATTGTAATACCATTTGTACAGCAGGGATATTCACCTGCTGTTCATCTTCGTTCCATCGTAGAGACGCAGCACGCTGCCGCGAACTTGCATCCATAGTGGAGAACCTTCGTGTATCGCGACTGAGATGAGGAGGAATGCCAATTCTGTTGATATCCTGGACAGACACCGGGCTGAAAAGGAAAAGGTTGCTCAAAGACGTAGTTCTCGAAATCGCCACGTATGTGAGGAAACCTCCACGTGTGGCGTCGCAAATGACTCCGTCTCGCATCGTCGTGCCTTGAGCTGTATGAATGGTCAGGACGCTCGCGGGTTGAAGTTTCAGCTGTTTCCGCTTCACGAGTATCGATGCAGCTGTACCTTGCGCGTTTGTGTACTTCATCTTGAACGTGCATGGTTCTGGCACGAATGGGAACCAGTTTGATGGAAGATCTCGAAGCTGAAAATGTGCGTTGTCCAATTCTATGAACACTGCGTTGGCGCATTCGTGATTCATGTCGTCGACGAACGTGGACACCAATCGTATCGTTCCTATCGCTCCATTGGTGACACCGTGTGGAACCGAGCGGTTCTTTCCCCTGTAAACCACACGCATCCCTTCGTGCAAAAGAACACGACCGGGAATCCAGGAGGAAGGAGGAGCTTTGGGCTCAAAGTTGATAGCTGCTGAGCGTAGGTGCATCGTGGAAGCCACGTTGAAAGAATCGATCGCATCACAATCGACAATAGGCGTGACTATAGTCGCAGAAGCGCGAGTCTTCACGTCTCCTAATGCACGACGAAGTTTGTTTGTCTGTACAAGCACAGTAGCGTCTGCAAGTTTAGGATCATGCAAGTGGTTGGCTAGAACACGAGCGTTCAATTTGTCCACGTCCGATTGTGTTGCAGTTCGTGTCCGAATACGACCATATACGACGCTCGTCTCCTCATCTGTTACGCGGTGTTGTTCCGTAAAGATGATTGCACGGTCAAAGCTTTCAAATGCTGCACGACCAGCAATTCGCGCATTGTCGTCGCGAGTTTTTTGAGACAGAGGTGATTGATACAGTGGCGTCCCCGTGACGGGGGGAAGCTGAAAGAAGTCTCCTGCCATAATCACATTCATGCCTCCGAACCACTCGTTGTTGTGTTCGTCCTCCCTTGCTGTCCGGCAAGCAGTGTCGATAGAGTGCAATTGTTGATGACTCGTCATGCTCGCCTCGTCGCAGAAAAAGAAAACGACGACCTTTGTAGGTCGATCGAAGTGTGTTCATTCGAGCTGCAGAGTTGAGGAACGCATCCGCCTTCTCTTTTCGTGCTTGTGACCCATAGACGGGGAGTTGGAAAGCTTTGTGTTGGGTGGTGCCTCCGACCAGACTGGCAGCTTTACCGGTAGGCGCAGTGACTTGCATCGTATCCTCTTCGCCCAGCAATTCCAGTAGCTCTTGCAGTACAGTAATAACCCGGGTCTTCCCCGTACCTGCCTCTCCTAGCAGCAGCAGGCGCAACGGAGGTTGGAAAGCTACAAATTCAACAGAACGAAAAGAAGGTATTCAACGTCTATCAAATCTTCAAAATGTGCAGAGTTGGGGTTCATACATCTACCCACCAAAGAGGGTTGAATGTGCAACGAGTCGAAACGCGGCGGCTTGGCTTTTGCTCAACAGATGTTTGCTAATGAGATCTTCAACGATCGTCTTCTTCGAGAAAGGAATTATGGATACGTTCGGTTGGATGGTCTCCGATATGCAGGTAGATGCTGCTCGCTCCGATTCTCCCTGTTGCTTGCGGTGTCGCTCTATAGGCATGCTTTTGATTTGTTCCTGCCAGAAGCGTAAATTGTGATCTGTCACAGGGACTTGGAGCTGCTGTTGCGTTCTGGTGCCAGTGAATCGATTTGCTGATGTTGATGTCCATGCCGATGCAGAGAGAAACTCAAACATATGTGCTTCGTTATTGGTTCCAGCAGGATTGATCAACGTCTCGCTCTCATCGAGTGAAATCGCACCATCGTCCTCTTCATCGTTGCACGGATTGTTTCGACGCTCTGTCGTCAGTTCGGCAGCCTCGTCACAGCGTTGTCGAAGCATATCGGCATCGTGCGCATCGTCACAGAATTCCATCTCCGCCCAATTGTCCAAGATTGTTGTAACGTTTTGAGGACAGTCGAACGCTTCCCACGCTTCTCTGCATGTCTGGTGAGACAACAGTAGAGGCGCACGCGTAGAGTGCGGCTTGAATACAGCAAGGTAGAACAGGTATCCGTCATCGTCTGCGTGACTCGATCGCGGAATTCTCGAGCCAACGATGCGTGTCAGTCGATCTGAGTATCGCCTTTGGACAATGACATGCGTTGCAGCTTTTCCATGAGGCGGCTGTAACGGGTGGACCACCACTCCTGTTACTGGATTTGTCTTTGGAGCTCTGGTCTTCGTCACCAGCTCGCATTGTTGCACAAAGTCCCACAGGCAAAGGTCGTCGCACGACGATCCTCGGTACAAGTAGTCCGCATACTGGTCCGAAGTTGTGATCCTGTTCGAATCATACCGCAACGAGGTCTCTGTCTGAACGATGTCGGAAGCAGGATTTGGAACGGACTCAGCATTCCGCGTGCTGTGTAAACGAAAGCACAACACTCTATCAGTCTGTGTAAATCGGTTTCTATGTGTCGATCGGAATAACAGCTTGCCAATGTATGAACGCACTTCGGATACTGGCTGTGAATGAATGACAACGCATATGGAACGATCAAAGGTTTTGTAGAATGGCTTTGCAAAGTGTCGGATTCACCACGAATGTACAGCGCCGCCTTCTGACCGTGGAGATTGCTGATCCGCATGATCTGACTGACGACAAGACGCAGCAGTTGCTTGAACGACGGCAACGTGTTGGAATCGTGCAGCCGCTTGAGCACTTCCGCAATTGCCCGTAGACCTTTTGGCGCAGTAAGGTCGTGCTTCAAAACGTAGTCAGAGATGTATCTAGCCGCAGCTTCCGCACTGCGTCCGGATTGTACGATTTGGTTGTCGTGGTTGTGCCTCGCTGCAACGAGAACATACGGGTTATGCCAGTTGATCCAGGGATCGAGGATCTTCGGTAAGATCGATTGAGTGTCAGCATCGTACTGGCTTAGTTCTCGTTCCTCATGTGGGAACCTGAAACGACATTCTTTACGCGGCGGTCCGTTCGCATTCTTGTAACACACTTTGCGATGAGAGTGTAGTTGAAATTTCGAGCCCAGGACGATGTGGTCTCGTTGAAACTGCGCAGTGAAAAAGGGCTCTGAGGGATGGGGAGGACGTTGCTGACGTGGCTCCACGCGGTCGTCTACAGTCTCGTCGTTTGCATCAGGAAGATGGTGCCAGGCGATGTCCTCCGCCCACTGGAAATATTGAGCCTGATATTCGTCACTTGAGTCCATTTTTGCCCGCAGACGGGACGGAGACAGCGCATTCTCCAGCCAAATGACACAGTGTGCGCGGAGATTGCCTCGATCGGTCAGCTCGCGAGAGAGGAAGAAGGATTTGAGGCGGCCCAAAAGGCCACCTTGTACGTTACTTTTGCGAGCAACGAAATCCCAGCCGAAAAGGTGACCGAAGATCGTGCGCAGATGGAATTCAAAATAGTCAGCTGCGGAAACTGGATCGGACGCGAGTACTCGTGCCCGTTCGTTGGGGGATGGAAGCACAGGGTCTCGTACGCTGAGGTCGATCCTCTTGTCCCCATGGATGAAGTGGAACAGCGGCGAGTGTTGTGCAGGAGGATTCAATGTGAGGAAGATCTGGAATGGACCATGCGCTGACATGTATGCACGCATCTCGCTTTTTGCGGTATCCATTGCGCCTTTGGATCCAGGAAGTTTCGATGTAGACGTGCTGCATCGAGATAAGAGGTTCAAAAGTGTACGCTGATCGGGTGTAAGCGTTGGAGGTACTCCTTCACGTTCGATAATGCCAGCGAGCGATTCGATACTTCGAGGATCAGTTCTGTTCATCACTTGGACAAGTGAATCTGCAACGGTTCGTGAAGCAGTCAACGACGTAAGGAACGCCGCTTTTCGCCTCAGCAGAATGTTGGCAGCGATGAAAAGGAATGCGTGATGGGTTCGGAACCCTGAGAAATCCAAATCGAATAACAAGTTGACCTGCTCCTCCATCGAAATTCGTTCCGGTCGGCATGCAGACGGCGACAGAACGTCAAACCCGCCTACACCAAACGGGAAGAGAGTCGGGTACAGGCTGGGAAAGAGATCTGGGTTGTTGTACTCCGACACGGCTTTTGAACCATGATGAATAGACAAGCCGATTGTGTCATCTACTGCCGTGTGGTTCGCTGTCTCTGATTGCATTGTATCTGACCCAGGAACCGAACGTTGTTGACCGAGGTCACGAAGAGCAGGTGCTACCCGAACTCGGGCTGGAAACTCAACGCTCTCCGTGTCCATAAAGCCAGAATGTTCGATGACGTCCCCTGGTGCATCGTCGCTCACAGCATCCGCAGGATGAGGATCGATTCCGGCAGTCTCCTGATCCCATAGCGCAGCTGGATCGTCACAATGCTCATGGATAATGGTATCGCGAAGAAATGTCGGCGTTCCATCCTCTGGCCACGCTTGGAGATGTTGTTCGTCGATATTGACATCCTTGTACGCTTCCGAATTTGCCTTAAGGAAAGACAGGAACGATTTGATTGTTCCTCTTCGCACCTTGATCACATGCTTCAAGTCCGCAGGCTTCAGCAGTCGAGGACCGACCACTATGCAACTGATGACTCCTTGCATATCCGCAGGGGCAAGTGGAAGCCGATTGGACATCTGTATCACATCAAGATTGTGTGCACAGCAATGTCCTTTGAGAAATCGATTGTTTTTATCGTCTCGAGAGTCGAAAACTCGAGTGACGAAAGCAGATACCTGCATACGAGCGCAGACGAGTTCCTCTGCCCAAGTGATGTCCTGCAAGCTGGGAGGCAACTGGCCTCGATAGTTTCCGTTCCTCAGTGAGTGTTTCGGAACTTTGCATCGTCGTAGAGGTGGATCGCAAGCATTGCATACGTTGATAAGGACCTTGGAAGAATCGATGGACACGCCTGCACGATCCAGTACGATGCCCTTCAACTGCGGTAGGAGCATGTCGGAAAAGTCGAGGGAGAGGGACTTGAGAACTGTGTTGTCTGTCGTTCTCAATGTTTCTAGCTCCAGCTGCTCCGCGTCAAGCCGTTGAATTGATTGGCATGGTCGATTCCATAGCGTAGCGTCATTTGCCTTACGTCCACACACAGCACAAACCGCGGTGGGCGAAGGTATCGTTCCGTCCACGAAGGATTTCATACAGTCTCGCTTTGACTGCTCCGAAGCAACCGTGGGCCAAACAACCTCAATCTGCTGGTTTTTCGGGTTCCGATACAGATCGTGTTTGTCCTTGCAATGTGCGATCTGAAGCTCCTTGTTAGACGTTCTCCTCACGTCCATGAAGTACGCAGCAGCAACGTTATGCCCAAACCTCTGCTGAAGGACAAGCTGGACCAATCGTTTCATACTGTAGTCACAGATAGCAACACATCAATAACCATGAGTGCACAAGCATCAAGAGATGCGTATAAGTCCCTTATTCACCTGTCTTCTTCCCATGTATGTGGTCGATTCCTGCAGGGGAAGTAGCACAAACAGCACCATCAGCTGGCTTGAAACCGATCAAAATGAAATGTTCAGAACGTTACGAACAGCAGAGCGTTGCACAACTCCTCTTTGCTCAAAGTAAACAGCCGCAGTTCTTCACCGATCGCGCATTTGAAGAACAGTTCCGTAGTTGCCTTGATCCCCTTCGTTTTCTCCAACAAAGGTCGGAGAGAATGGAAGGATCGTAAAGCCAGCCGGATTGCAAAAGTCGAAATGCCTTTGATCCCGACTCTGCCCATGCTGAACGTAATTACACCGTCGGCCGACGTGACCGGACTGTGCTGACTGGAGAGGAACGTAAGTGCTCAAAGAGCAACCCGCAGACTGTAGGAAGTAGGAACTAGGAGCCCAAACAACGCGTTACCCTGAACCCCGTCCCTACTTAAATGCTCGTCAAGAATCCATGTCTTCATATGCTTGTATAGAACGAGCAGCAGCGAAACTAGCAAGCAAGCTTAGTGCCCACGACCACAGGGCACAGACCAGTCCTTCCGCACTAAAAGCAAACAAGCAGAAGCGTAGCAGCAAGCAAACTCAGTACTCACGATCAGCCTCCCGATCATGCTTCCGCACTCTTCGTTCCCCCTTGCCATGACCTTCTTACAGCAGTGAAGATAGGCATTCAGCATGTTTCCCCGAAACGTCCCATAGACGAAAAGGATGTCACATGATAAGCAAACCTAATAAGACAATGATAGTAAGAACATGATGAATAGAATGAGAACGATACCATGTGGCTTCTTCGAATCTTGATGCGCCTTGCCCTTCCCTCTTACCCTCCCACACGTAAATAACCATTCATACTGACTGGTATCTAAGGACTAAGTCTCCTATGGTGTGTTTCCGCCAGCCTGGTGCTTACTGGGGCCATCAGCTGCCCTACGAAAATGGAGATGCACGCTGTCTTTACCTACCTCCGGCTCGATAACTAATCCATATCACAATTCACATTTCACAGCCCACAGGCCGCAGACAACCATCCATTCGACATGTCTGTTCACTACCTTTCATGGCTGTAAACGATGTTCTGAAACACAAGAACTCGAATAAAGGTATGCTCATTACGAGCTCGTAGAACCTTTCAGAGTGAATTTGGATCAGAGAATGAAATGTCGTAAGGAAGAATGTTATGTGTTCAGAAGAACAGTATGGAAACAAAACTGGCATATGTTCAAGACCGAAAGATAGTCTCAGCGGACCAAACAAGAGCACTATCGAACCGGTGTATACTCTTGACTCAGGAAAACCTATCGAGAGCGTGAGGGCTGTAGCCTGTAGCAATGAAGTGAGCGATCAAAAAAAAATCAGAAAGAGTCCACTCACAGTTGCTTTGGGGATTTGGAGACGTCTGACGTTGCTTTAGCACAACCAAAGCCTGAAACGAGACGCAAGAAGGCGAAATTGGTATATAAGTATGTAGAGATGCTCCATAAGAAGTTCTGCAAACACACATACCGCTTTGCTGGAATAAGAGGCGAAAAGAAGATAGGCACCAGAGCCAAAGAGGACTGAGCGAGATCAACAGGGCAGCAGAAGAGCTGAATAGCTGCGAGAACAGAGGAAAGGGGCTGTATTTCAAAGAACTGTACGGTAAAGACATGTGAGAAGAAAGGCAGATGACCGAAAAGGAGGGAGAACGAGCAGCAGATAGGATGGAAAATGTAAGCATAGTCATGACATTGAACGTTCATCAGTGTTCAGATAGACCAGAAGACATCCAAATGAAATGAAAGACGACTACCCTGCGATACATCAGAGATAGTCAACGTTGAAAAGTTAGACGGGAGAATATAAGAAGCGTCAGAATCATGGCAGATTAGAAGTAAAGTCAGAGTCAGTTACAGTGAGTAGTCGTCTTCAAAAGCCATCAGATCGTCAGAATCAGCATCAGTCGCGCGAAAGCTCCAGAAGTAACTTCATCGATACCTCCATGACTCCGACCAAGGCTCGGCAAGCTACTAGAGTTACCACTTTTCTGCGAAATAGTATAGTCAAGTTATAGTGAGTGGTCACCTCGGCGGGAAATAGTATAGTCAAGTGAGAAATAGCTACTATGAAAACTAATAGTTACTATTTCAGCCATGCAAAATTTTGGTTGGCTTTTCGCTGAAATAGCCACTATAGTTACTTCCAGCAGCTACCTGTGACTGGTTCAGCACGAAGTGAGATCGACATAGTCACTATATGTGGCTATAAGTGACTGGAACTACTATATAGTAACTATCCAGCAGCTGTCTCAGCCAGCCCCTGTCCATCGGGACCGGCCTGGCCTTTTAGAGTCCAGAGGTATTCCCCAGACTCAAGGTTGTGGCCATCTCCCAAATCCATTTATTCGTGTTGTTAGAAACTTAGAAATTGGAACAAAGCTTGGGCGATTTCTTTCGGCCGAGAAAAGGTTTCCAATCCAAACCTCACGTATTCATCAGGGATTTGGGGGGTTCTCGCGCATGTGCTCGCCGGGTCTGCGAGACGCACCTTCGCCCAGGTCTCGCTCACTCAAGTCTGGGCGAGGGGGTCTCGCGCAAGTCACTCGCTCTGAGATCCAGCGCAACATCACCTCGCACAGTACTCGCACTGGCCTCGGGCGAGCACCTTTCCAGATTCGATCCCCTGAACAGCTCACGCAGGCCTCGCGCAACCCTCGCGCTGGGCTCAACGCGCGCTGATGCACTCATTTTTTCAGAACGCTCGCACAGACCTCGCCCTACCACGGGCGGGCGAATCCCAACTCAGGCGAATTTCGAGATTTCAAAACGCTCGCGCAGACCTCGCGCCGGGCTGGACGAGCGATCATCTACATGTGCTTTCTCGCAGGCTCGCACAGGGCTCGCGCTGCCATGGACGGGCAAATCGGTACTTAGGCGATCCATCGGCGAGCGGCCACCTTCACCCTCCAACCTTGCACCACCTTCCGCCCTCCAACCAGGCAAGCGCAGACACTCGGCATCCCTCAAGCGCACACACTCGGCATCCCTCAAGCGCATACAACCCTCTGACCTCGGTGAGTAGAGCGCGCTCATGTTCTGCTCTATGCTCTACGTCGCTACGCGTATCACCGATAACTGCTCGCTGACTCTTATCTTTCGCTGATGGTGACCCCTATCATATCTACTCATGCAGATGCCTCCCACCCGCAATGGCAATGCTTCATCGCTGCTACTTAGCTCGATACGACCGCCGAAGCCCGGCAAAGACCCAGCGAAAGACGTATGGTGGTGCAACTGCACCGTTCGAAAAATGCGCTCAAGGTCCCGGCAAGATGAAGGCAGTTGCGAGACGAACATGGCATTATCACCAGGAGGAGCAACGAGCAGCAGACGAGGAGCGCATCAAGAGACAGGAAAGGGATCGGCTTAACCTACAGAATCAGTCTCGGAGTGGGTTGGGATCAGAGTCAAGGAGGCGTTCTCGAAGCGCAGTTCTTCAACAGACACAGGTCCAGTCCTCATCGTCCTCACACGTCGCCGGGCCAAGCAACAACAGCACCTCAGAATACACCTTCTCCAGCCACTATGAAGAGCAGGAAGGGAGCTCTGATTTCGGCATATTCGACGACTACGAGCCCCCGGCCCCAGCATTTTTCTATACAAAAAAAATGACATAGGATCCCCCTGTGTCGGACATCATGGTCGTGGTCGGGCGGAGGAAGGGATTGGAGCTGTCCGAGTCTACTAAGTAAGGTAGACTGCATTTCTCACAAATGATTGCTAATACAGAAAGGTGCGTGAGAGTGTCATTGACTAGCTTGTGATGCTTGATGCTTGCGAGAAGCGGCGCTGGCGAGTTCTGGCTCGATATGTGGCTCGCGCGCAGGGGTACTAAGTAGCCGCCGAGTTTGCACTGATCAATCTCGCTCAATTCTGGCTCTTTCTCTCTCAAACCTTGACATCCATGATCAGGAAGACTGTATTTATCATTTCTATCAATCTAAATAAAAAAATGACATAGGTTCCCCCTGTGTCGGACATCATGGTCGTGGTCGGGCGGAGGAAGGGATTGGAGCTGTCCGAGGCTACTAAGTAAGGAAGATTGCATTTCTAAAACATGATTACTATTACAGAAAGATGCATGATGGTGTGGTTGAGCTGTGAGTGAGTGATAATTTCAGGTGAAGAAGGAGGAAGGTTAGTTTTGGAGATGCAGGAGTAATCGGAAGGTTGGGAGCATAGCCAAAGACGTACCCGCTGTACACGCTGAACCCGTGCCCTGCAAGGGACTGCCGACAAGCCTCGATCCCTGTTGTGAACATTCTACCACTATACTAAAAGGTGAGACCAGTCTCGACCCAAGTGTCATGGATGATGCATATATCCAACAATCCCCTCCAGACTCCGATCAGTGCAGTACGCCTTCAACGAAGAACTAGCCACATGCGTATTCGCCAACAGCGTCGTATCGCCCGACTCCAACTGCTCCGACAGCTGCTCGTACAGCACCTGCATCCAACGGCCCGCCAGGATGTACGCGTAGGACTGGGCGAGCATCGGGATGAGCATCCAGTTCAGGTACGGGTACGAGATCACCGCCCGTTCTTCGTCGGACTTGGTCGTTGAGTCGGGGCCGCGGAATTGACGACGGACGGAGGAGTACCGGATGGCGATGGTGATGCCACGAGAAAGCATCTATCTACAAGGGGAGAGAGAGAGGCGCGTGAGTACATCATCGAGAGAGAGAACCAAGTGATGCCCATATGACAACATACCCGCAACGGTCGATCATCTGCGAGCGGATGAAGGTCAACCCCAAGTACGACATCTTCGACGACGGCGGCTTCACATACTGCCCCTCCTTCGTAACCTGCGAATGCTTCATGAACATGTTCTCGCGCGGGATCCGGTAGTTGTCGAAACGCGCCCATCCGTTGTCCAGCCCGCCAAAGGCGCCGTAGGCTTTGGGACCGATGTCACCGGCGTGGACGCCCTCGAAGAGCTGGCCGGTCTCGAAGGAGCGGAGGGGGACGAAGAAGAGGTGCGGGCCAATGTCTTTGCCGTCAAGGATGAGCTGTGCTTGGACGACGGCGTGACTGGTGGGAAAAGAAACGGGTTAAAGGTGGGCGGTGGTGAGAAACCAGACGCGGGGTCTTCGAGTATCGTTGTGGAAGAGAGAGAACTCACGTCGCGGTGGTGCCGAGTGCCGAGACCGCCTGCCCACCACTTGGTGGAGGTCAAGGTGGGTGTAAGATTTCCTAGTTATAAGGTCGTTGCAAACACAATAGAATTGGTGTTGGACAGTCGGACGCGTAGTACCGCTCGTTGTATAGAGACAGAAGTGACGCGCTGCTGAACTTTGGCCTATGCTACTATGTTTAGATAACTAACCAGTATACCAGTGGTCCTACAGGTGTGTGGGTGAAAGTGGCTCTCTCAATCACTTGATGAAACTTTATGAGACTCAGACTTCACACAGTAGACTTTAACTCTGCAATGATCTGTGATTGCTAAGTTAGTTGTCTGGGAGTGTGAGAGGAAAGAGCTGGGGGGACCAGAAGGGAAGAAGGGCGGCGAGGGCGCTCCTTTTATACCTTTCATGGTGCCCCCTGATGCGCAGCGCATTGTGTGGTGTGCGCTGCGCTGAGGTGTGGTGATGTGGATGCGTCGGTGTGCTGGTGAGTCACAAGAGTCACAGCCACGTGACAACTGACGCGTCAGATAGTAGTCATCCAACAGTCACCATAAATCACCCAGCAGTCAATACACAGTCATCCTTTGACACGGGCTAAATACATACACAGTCATACAGTCATCATGGGAGCAGGGACGAGTCAAAGGGGAAGTGTGAGTGTGGCGAGGTGAGGTGAGAGGAAGCGGTGGTGAGTGGTGCGCGCGGTGCGCATGGTGAGCGTTGGTTCACCACGCGAAAAATGTGTTTCGATGGTAAATTCGCGTGAACCAACACTTCACCAAAATTGTAAACAACACGCACCATATGTGGCACGTGACGCGCACCACGCGTTGGGCGCCTGAGAAACCAACGCGCACCACGCGTCGCACACCACACGCGCCACGTGACAATTGTCGACGCGCGGCGCGTCTCAGGTGAGAAAAATAAAAAAACAACGCGCACCACATATCGCGCGCGCAGAGAAAAACAACCCGCACCACGCGTCGGTCACCACGCGTCGGTACGGGTGAGAGGATAGAAATGTTAACTTGTGAGGTGCTGAATAATGTACGCGTGGCACCTACATATGTCAGACACCTTACATCCTCCCCTTCTGGGCTGACATGTCAGTCAAAAGAGTTTTTTTCACCAAAGTGTAATTTTTGAAGAAGTCAAGAAAGAGGGAAATCTTTTGTGGAGGGAGCATAGTGGAGAGACAAAGGGAGCAGTGAGAAACTTTAAGGGTGAGAGTGGGAGTAGGGGGCAAAGCGGCGGAGACAGTAGCGGTAAGCGGGGTTATGGAGGAGATAGGGTTGGTGAGTGTTACCATCGGCAGCTACAATAAGTTGGGCCGCCATGTTGACCCCGTCCGCGTGGTTGAGTTGGCGGAGTGAGTGGCGAGACCACGACTGTTGAGACCACCGGGATTCCGGAAGAAAGTAAAACCGGGAGCCGGCGAGTCGGAGTCGGGCTCGAAGGTGTCGGTCGAGGCGCTCGTTCTCGGCCGTAAGTCGATCATTCTCAGCCTGGAGCTGAGCAGTTGCTTGGGCAACCGCTTCCTCCAGCTCAGGACGGAGAAACGGCTTCATGTACATAAAGTAACAAGCCCTAGTATTAGCTGACATCATTGAGAAGGTACTAAATACGTAGTGAAGGGCGGTGTCGACGGCGGTTTGAATGTGCTGTGACTGAGGAACAAATGGAAGTGGGTCGCCATCTTGTTCGGAATCGGTTTCGCCGTTCGGGAGCCGTTCTTGAGTGTAGAAACCGAAAGACTGCAGAACCGGATCCTCTTGTTCGTCCTTGATGACCAGAGAGTCGTTGGGAGAGTAGGAAGGGTGAGGAGTGTTGTCGCGAGGAGTGCGAGGAGGGATCCGAGGATCAGAAGTGTGTGACTGTGTGTATAAGTCATGTATGTGTGTGTGTGTGTGTGTGTGTGTGTGTGTGTGTGTGTGAGAGAGTGTGTTTTGATGAGTAGAATCAGTCAATTCTCCCTCACGACACTGTCTCTTATATAGCTTTCTCTCTGCCCATCCACGGCGACCATCAGCAGTGTGCTGCCCACCGCAGCAAGCGTTCAGGAGCGCAAGGCTGGATTGCTTTGAGTGGTGTTCAACTCGATGCCGATGCAACGTAGAGGTGAAGTGCTGAGCGGTGTTGAGTGAAGGTGTGGTCAGGAACGGGTTAAAAACTCCGTCCCGATTTTTTTTCGGCGTTTGAGGTTCTAGACCATGCAAGGCACTGCCATTTATCTGCAGGTACCCAGGTCCCAGCACATATTCAAAGGTCTAGAATGTAGGTGCAGATACTCCGACGGGACCCTCGTTCCTGCGTCATGCACGGTACGCCTCTAAGTGCTGCGTATTTGTTTAATTGAGGTTTTCGGTATTTTTTTTCTTTTGTGTTTTTTTGTGTAAAGGACTCAACGCTGTCAGATCGTAGTCACGTGCTGCACGTTTATGAACTGACCAAGCCTGAGGTGTGAGTACCTTGAGGTAGCATGTCGGGCTGGTGTACACCATGAAGCTCCAAGTACTTGTCCAGCACAGAGAGTCGGTTGCAATTCTCAATTGGCTCCCAGGTGTTCTCTCCAGTCGACCATAGTACAAGCAGCTGAAGGCGGGCGGATAGCCAACGATGACCGAGGACATCTTCCACTTGCCACTCTTCATCCTCATTTGTACCAAAGTCATAAAAATGCTTTTTGGTTCACGACCAGGAAACAACTTATCGTCGTTCGGTACGTGAGGCTTCAGGAGGCTACTGTGAAACGTTGGGTGGATCCGGCGATCCTTTAGTTCTTTAGGTAACTCAATGGTGAATGCATCCTGCTCCACAAGACACTTGGCGATCTTGTACGGGCCAAGGTATCGTGGCAGTAACTTAGATGCTCGTCCTGTTGGAAGCTTAAGATTCTTGGTGGACAAGTAGACCAAGTCGCCTACCTGGTACGGTTCTGTGACTGACCGACGCTTATTAGCTTGCGTGGTCTGTCGGGTGCGAGAGGCGATGATGCTGTCGTGAGCAGCCATCATGTTGAGCTTGATCTTTTTCGTGGTACTGTCGAACGCCTTTGAATGGGCTGATCTTGCTGGAGGATGCAGGGTTCGGAACCATGACTGGGTTGAAACCGTAAAGCATTTCGAAGGGGCTGAATCCAGTGGTCTGGTTCGTTTGTGAGTTCATTGCGAACTCGGCAGCTGTCAGCCGATCCTTCCAGTCCTTCTGGTCAGCGCTGACCATGGATCGCAGGATCTGGATGGCGGTTCGGTTGGCCCGTTCGGTGGCGCCGTCAGTCTCGGGATGGTACGCTGTCGAGAAGCGCAACCTTGTTCCTTGAAGGCGGTGGAGTTCTTGCCAGAACGTTGACTTCCAGCGTGTGTCTTGGTCAGAGATGATGCTCTCTGGCAAACCGTGGAGTCGGTAGATCCCGTCGTAGATGAGCTTGGCAGACCCCGAAGCGGTGACTGTTGTCGTTGTCGGAATGAGATGTACCATTGAACTGTACAAACAAATGACAACCAATAGGAAGTCAAAGCCATCTTCCGTCAAGGGCAACGGTCCGACGAAGTCGATGGCCATGCCTTTCCATGGTGTGTCCGGGACACGAATGGTATGGAGCTTGCCTTGAGGGGATGTGGGTGATGTCTTGGTAACCGCGCAGGGTCCACAGGATTTGACAAACGCTTCAACGTCTTTGACCATGCGAGGCCAGAAGTAGTATCTGCGGAGTTCTGTGAGAGTCTTAAGTGAACCAAGGTGTCCAAGGCCTTTGTGAGTACTGTCGATCAGAAGCTCCGTCACCCTCCTACCTTTAAAAAAAGGGCCCCTGGGATGCAAAGAGTGCGACTGCCATCATCTTGCTTGCGCCACAGGAACTCGTCCTCGACCTCGAAGTGGACGGTGTGGTCTTCAGGTTTGGACCAGATGATGCGGAAGAATATGTCGCTAGCGTAGCCGGCTTGGATGGCAGGAGAGAGGTCGTCGCCGAGACCATTGACGTTGATGGCGGTTTTGATCGCATCAGGTAGAGATGGTCGAGTAGGCGGCGTGTGTTCGGCGGCGTTGGGTGCCGAGACTTGCCGACGCCCGTTGTTGGCGCCCGTTGTGTTGCGCCGGATCGCAGCAGTATACAAGTTTGGAGGACCGTCGTCGTCATCGCTGAGGCGCGCGTCGGCGTTGATATAGTCGTGAGGCTCCGAAGGGACCTTTGGGTCTTCCCAGAAGCGGGAGAGGTAGTCTGCGACCACATTTGTTTCACCAGCTACATACTGAATGGTATATGTGAAACGCGAGAGGTATTCAAGCCAGCGAATTTGTCGACCGCTGAGTGTCTTCTGAGTCTGTAGATACTCAAGGCTGCGGTGGTCCGTGATGATTGTGAACTGCCGTCCTAGCAGTTGGTCCTCCCATTTCATCAACGCCTCAAGCACGGCAAGCAGCTCTTGCTCATGCGTTCGATAGTTCATTTGCGCAGAGTTGAACTTGCGGCTGTGGAACCCAGCGGGCCGCATTGTTTGCCAGGTTTGGCCCTGGCCGTACAGGCCACCGACGCCAGACGTGGAGGCGTCGGTAACAACAAAGATAGGCTCTTTATTGTGTGCCGGATCGATTGGTTTCAGAATGGGAGCGTTGGCGGCAGCGCGTTGTAGTTGCGCCAGACACGCGACCTGTAAAGGACCCCATTCGAACGGCTGTCCTTTCTGCGTGAGCTTGGAGATGGGGCTCGTCATTGTGGAAAGGTTTGGGAAGAACTGGGCAAGGTACTGGACCAGTCCAAGAAAAACGCTGAACCTCTTTGACTGTACTCATCTCCTTCCAGGCGATAATCTTGCTCAGTTTATCCTCATCCGCATGTAGGCCGTTATCATCAATAACGTGCCCTAGACAAATCATGGACTTCGAATATAGATCCATTTTTGTCCTTCGAGAGGTAGAGCTCAGCCCGCCTGAGTATGTCGAACACGGTGGCAAGGTGCTCCTCATGTTCTTCTAGAGTGTCGGAAAAATATAAAGATATCGTCCAAGTACGCGTGGGCAAACCTGCCGATGATTTCTCGGAAGAGGAACATCATCAGCTGCTGGGCTGTACTAGGGACGTTACAGTCTCCTTGCTGAGCCACGAGGCTGACAAAAGTGCCGAATGGCGTAGCAAACGCCGTCTTTCCGACATCCTCTGGGATGATACGGATTTGCTCGAAGAAGTCGGCTTGATCCAGCTTGGAGCGGAACTTTGCTCGAGCTACGTCACGTCGAATCACGTCTTGATCGGGAAACGGAGTGACGTCCTTGTGAGTGTTGTCGTTGCGTTGCCTTGCGTCGACTACCGTACGAATACGGTTATCCTTTTTGGGGATTGGCATCATTGGCATTGCAGCGGGAACGCTGGCTCGTTGCCACCAGCCAGCTTCTGTGTAAGTGTTGATCTTGTCGATGTATGCTTGTCGGAATTGTTCCGGACATTTGGCCGGTCGACTGGTAGGTCGGTAATTTTTCGTCGATAAGTGGAATTGAATGGTTGATCTCCCGAAAAGGGGGGAGCTTCAACGGACGTGGACCCCACAGGTCTTTCGTGCTTGTCATCCATTTATCGCGAAGACGGTCAATGATCGTGTCCTGTACTGATACTGCCAGTGAAGCGGGCATCAGTGGATCATCCTGACAAATCTCGGTATGTACCGTCTTGACAATCTTCACGCCTGAAGGCTCAGTTGCACGCGTAAAGTTTACTGTTGCAAGGCGTCCGATCTTGGGAGAGACCAAGACTTTATCCTTGACGAATCTAGAGTGAGAGATTCCGTAAGTCGACAGAGGCGCCTTGCGGACCAAGAGCGCCGGCTTCTTCTTTGGAGTCGGAATTTCTTTGGTGTTGAAGATCAACTGGGTAGGATTTGTTTTGTAGATGACCTCGTTGGCGGAAACATCCAGCAAGACACCGAAGTCTTTTTGATAAGAGGTGCCTAGAATGGCATCGTACCTATCGATGTTCAGGATGTCAAAAATAGCGTTCTTTGTTCGAACACGCGCCGTGAATCACTTTGACGAAACAAGCGCGGTTGATCTTGCCACGGGAACCTGTGATGGCGAGTTGCAAAGGCGAGGGCTCATCCAGTTTGAACGAAGGCAATTTATGCGTATCGACAAAAGACGCCGAAATGAGATCTGCTGTAGATCCGGAATCAAACAAGGCTTTGGCCTCGTATCCATTGATCTTGATCTTGGCTACGATCGGATGAACCAACGGCGGCCGGTGCTTCGAGACCTTCGATGCGTCAACGAAAGGAGCCTTGGCATTGGAGACGTTAGACTCGCGCGTAACGATAGGTTTGGCGGCAGGGGCTTTGTGGGCGACACCATTGCACATGAGAGGAGTCTCATCATCCTCGTCGGTCATGTTATTGGAGTTCAGGCCCTCACTGTCTTCATCTTCGTCAAGCCACCCGTCTTCATCACGGGCTTCATCATCTTCTTGAAAGAGAATGACGCCAGGCTCAGAGCACTCTTCTGCGTCATCTGTACCCTGATCGGCGGGTTCAGATTCCTTCATGTCAAGCATGTTTGAGCGGAGTCGCTTTGGGCAGTCCGGCGACCAGTGGCCGAAGGCGCCGCAAGTACGGCATTGGTCTGTAGGCTTTGCGCCTGTAGGCCTCATAGCCGGAGCTGCCGTGTTACGGATGGGGCTGGCGGCCGATGGGCGGTTCACCGGAACCATCGGTCGGTATACCGGAGCCGATCCTTTTGGTCGATTGAATCCCTGGCCATTCGAGGGACGATTAGGCTGATTAAGCCGGGAAGTGCGGGGAGTGTCCTTGCGGTCTTCCGTGCGAGTCGGTGCAGCTTTAGTCATGGATCCAGCGTAGCGTTGGGCGCGTTCTTGATCCATGGCAGCCTGCACAATGTCTTCCCAAGGCGAAAGCTCAGCATCTATGCCGCGGTTGGCGATGATGGCCGCGCTCAGATTGCTTTTCATACCTTTGAGCAATCGACGGTTGAGAGCGACTGGACTGGGGTACTCGGTCATCTGATCGGCGAGCTTGAGAATGTATGCCTGGAAAGCGTGGATATCTTTCGATCCTTGGTCCGCGCTTTCGAATTTGTCCGCTGCTTGTCGTGAGAGTTCATCGACCAAGAAGTTGCGACGGAGTGCGACCATGACGTCCGTCGCGGTCCACGACTTAGCGTGAGGAGCGACGTGGCGCCAGTACCAATCCAACGGGTCGGCTAGCAGGTACCCGCCAATCAAGTTAACCTTGAGACGTTCTGAGAGCGGGGCGTGAACCTTAAAGTAATGGGCTACCGAGTGAACCCAGTCGGTGAACAGCTGGAGTGATCGGTCTCCCTTCCATTTCTCTGGAGAGGTCATCTTGATCCCGGCGCGAGTGAGCTCCGACTTGTCTCCGGGGAGGTCGTCGTCGTCTTGACCGGTTGAATTCATGATCTCCGAGATCTTTCTGTCGACGCCGTAGAGGATGGAGGTCATGGGAACACTCTGGTGTCGTATCGTTTGCGTGGGGAACGACATACGGCCTGGCGCCGGTGCCGAGGCTCGGGGTTGCTGGCGCGCCTCACTTGCACGAGGCGGCAGGAGCCCGGCGCGGCGGAGTCGATCGTTCTGTCGTTCGCGAAGAACTGATTCAGAGTCAGGGAGAGCGGACTCTCTGATGGGTTGGTTCACTGGAGCCTGCCGGACGGGAGGGTCAAGAACAGGCACTTGAGGAACCGGAATGTTTCGAATGTTTTGGTTGTTTTGACGTTTTTTCTGGAGGATAGTTTGGCGGATGAGATCGATTCGATTCTGTCGAGACATGATTTGAAACTCGAGTTCCAATTCCTCGACGCTGAGCTCGTGGAGATCTTTCTCTGGAGCTTCAGTTCCGACTTGAGACGCAGCGGCGATGCTATCGTCGTTATCGGATTTGTTGATGTTGCGGATGGTGTCCGCGAGAGATGAGTTGCCCTTTTGATTGGGCTCTTGATGTTCTCCCGTGTCCTCGTCGCCTTGAAAGGACTCCGAGGTAAGTCTAGGGACTTCGGGAGGTTGAGCTTGGCCCTGGGAAGCACCAGCGATGTCATCAGCAGCAGAAGCGGCGGCTTCGCTGCCTTCGTGAAGGTCTTTAGGCTTCTTGGGTGCCATTGTAAGACTCAGTAAACCTTTTGGTCACAGAGGTCTTTGAGAGTTAAAAAAAGTGTAAGATTTCCTAGTTATAAGGTCGTTGCAAACACAATAGAATTGGTGTTGGACAGTCGGACGCGTAGTACCGCTCGTTGTATAGAGACAGAAGTGACGCGCTGCTGAACTTTGGCCTATGCTACTATGTTTAGATAACTAACCAGTATACCAGTGGTCCTACAGGTGTGTGGGTGAAAGTGGCTCTCTCAATTACTTGATGAAACTTTATGAGACTCAGACTTCACACAGTAGACTTTAACTCTGCAATGATCTGTGATTGCTAAGTTAGTTGTCTGGGAGTGTGAGAGGAAAGAGCTGGGGGGACCAGAAGGGAAGAAGGGCGGCGAGGGCGCTCCTTTTATACCTTTCATGGTGCCCCTGATGCGCAGCGCATTGTGTGGTGTGCGCTGCGCTGAGGTGTGGTGATGTGGATGCGTCGGTGTGCTGGTGAGTCACAAGAGTCACAGCCACGTGACAACTGACGCGTCAGATAGTAGTCATCCAACAGTCACCATAAATCACCCAGCAGTCAATACACAGTCATCCTTTGACACGGGCTAAATACATACACAGTCATACAGTCATCATGGGAGCAGGGACGAGTCAAAGGGGAAGTGTGAGTGTGGCGAGGTGAGGTGAGAGGAAGCGGTGGTGAGTGGTGCGCGCGGTGCGCATGGTGAGCGTTGGTTCACCACGCGAAAAATGTGTTTCGATGGTAAATTCGCGTGAACCAACACTTCACCAAAATTGTAAACAACACGCACCATATGTGGCACGTGACGCGCACCACGCGTTGGGCGCCTGAGAAACCAACGCGCACCACGCGTCGCACACCACACGCGCCACGTGACAATTGTCGACGCGCGGCGCGTCTCAGGTGAGAAAAATAAAAAAACAACGCGCACCACATATCGCGCGCGCAGAGAAAAACAACCCGCACCACGCGTCGGTCACCACGCGTCGGTACGGGTGAGAGGATAGAAATGTTAACTTGTGAGGTGCTGAATAATGTACGCGTGGCACCTACATATGTCAGACACCTTACATCCTCCCCTTCTGGGCTGACATGTCAGTCAAAAGAGTTTTTTTCACCAAAGTGTAATTTTTTTTGAAGAAGTCAAGAAAGAGGGAAATCTTTTTGTGGAGGGAGCATAGTGGAGAGACAAAGGGAGCAGTGAGAAACTTTAAGGGTGAGAGTGGGAGTAGGGGGCAAAGCGGCGGAGACAGTAGCGGTAAGCGGGGTTATGGAGGAGATAGGGTTGGTGAGTGTTACCATCGGCAGCTACAATAAGTTGGGCCGCCATGTTGACCCCGTCCGCGTGGTTGAGTTGGCGGAGTGAGTGGCGAGACCACGACTGTTGAGACCACCGGGATTCCGGAAGAAAGTAAAACCGGGAGCCGGCGAGTCGGAGTCGGGCTCGAAGGTGTCGGTCGAGGCGCTCGTTCTCGGCCGTAAGTCGATCATTCTCAGCCTGGAGCTGAGCAGTTGCTTGGGCAACCGCTTCCTCCAGCTCAGGACGGAGAAACGGCTTCATGTACATAAAGTAACAAGCCCTAGTATTAGCTGACATCATTGAGAAGGTACTAAATACGTAGTGAAGGGCGGTGTCGACGGCGGTTTGAATGTGCTGTGACTGAGGAACAAATGGAAGTGGGTCGCCATCTTGTTCGGAATCGGTTTCGCCGTTCGGGAGCCGTTCTTGAGTGTAGAAACCGAAAGACTGCAGAACCGGATCCTCTTGTTCGTCCTTGATGACCAGAGAGTCGTTGGGAGAGTAGGAAGGGTGAGGAGTGTTGTCGCGAGGAGTGCGAGGAGGGATCCGAGGATCAGAAGTGTGTGACTGTGTGTATAAGTCATGTATGTGTGTGTGTGTGTGTGTGTGTGTGTGTGTGTGTGTGTGAGAGAGTGTGTTTTGATGAGTAGAATCAGTCAATTCTCCCTCACGACACTGTCTCTTATATAGCTTTCTCTCTGCCCATCCACGGCGACCATCAGCAGTGTGCTGCCCACCGCAGCAAGCGTTCAGGAGCGCAAGGCTGGATTGCTTTGAGTGGTGTTCAACTCGATGCCGATGCAACGTAGAGGTGAAGTGCTGAGCGGTGTTGAGTGAAGGTGTGGTCAGGAACGGGTTAAAAACTCCGTCCCGATTTTTTTTCGGCGTTTGAGGTTCTAGACCATGCAAGGCACTGCCATTTATCTGCAGGTACCCAGGTCCCAGCACATATTCAAAGGTCTAGAATGTAGGTGCAGATACTCCGACGGGACCCTCGTTCCTGCGTCATGCACGGTACGCCTCTAAGTGCTGCGTATTTGTTTAATTGAGGTTTTCGGTATTTTTTTTCTTTTGTGTTTTTTGTGTAAAGGACTCAACGCTGTCAGATCGTAGTCACGTGCTGCACGTTTATGAACTGACCAAGCCTGAGGTGTGAGTACCTTGAGGTAGCATGTCGGGCTGGTGTACACCATGAAGCTCCAAGTACTTGTCCAGCACAGAGAGTCGGTTGCAATTCTCAATTGGCTCCCAGGTGTTCTCTCCAGTCGACCATAGTACAAGCAGCTGAAGGCGGGCGGATAGCCAACGATGACCGAGGACATCTTCCACTTGCCACTCTTCATCCTCATTTGTACCAAAGTCATAAAAATGCTTTTTGGTTCACGACCAGGAAACAACTTATCGTCGTTCGGTACGTGAGGCTTCAGGAGGCTACTGTGAAACGTTGGGTGGATCCGGCGATCCTTTAGTTCTTTAGGTAACTCAATGGTGAATGCATCCTGCTCCACAAGACACTTGGCGATCTTGTACGGGCCAAGGTATCGTGGCAGTAACTTAGATGCTCGTCCTGTTGGAAGCTTAAGATTCTTGGTGGACAAGTAGACCAAGTCGCCTACCTGGTACGGTTCTGTGACTGACCGACGCTTATTAGCTTGCGTGGTCTGTCGGGTGCGAGAGGCGATGATGCTGTCGTGAGCAGCCATCATGTTGAGCTTGATCTTTTCGTGGTACTGTCGAACGCCTTTGAATGGGCTGATCTTGCTGGAGGATGCAGGGTTCGGAACCATGACTGGGTTGAAACCGTAAAGCATTTCGAAGGGGCTGAATCCAGTGGTCTGGTTCGTTTGTGAGTTCATTGCGAACTCGGCAGCTGTCAGCCGATCCTTCCAGTCCTTCTGGTCAGCGCTGACCATGGATCGCAGGATCTGGATGGCGGTTCGGTTGGCCCGTTCGGTGGCGCCGTCAGTCTCGGGATGGTACGCTGTCGAGAAGCGCAACCTTGTTCCTTGAAGGCGGTGGAGTTCTTGCCAGAACGTTGACTTCCAGCGTGTGTCTTGGTCAGAGATGATGCTCTCTGGCAAACCGTGGAGTCGGTAGATCCCGTCGTAGATGAGCTTGGCAGACCCCGAAGCGGTGACTGTTGTCGTTGTCGGAATGAGATGTACCATTGAACTGTACAAACAAATGACAACCAATAGGAAGTCAAAGCCATCTTCCGTCAAGGGCAACGGTCCGACGAAGTCGATGGCCATGCCTTTCCATGGTGTGTCCGGGACACGAATGGTATGGAGCTTGCCTTGAGGGGATGTGGGTGATGTCTTGGTAACCGCGCAGGGTCCACAGGATTTGACAAACGCTTCAACGTCTTTGACCATGCGAGGCCAGAAGTAGTATCTGCGGAGTTCTGTGAGAGTCTTAAGTGAACCAAGGTGTCCAAGGCCTTTGTGAGTACTGTCGATCAGAAGCTCCGTCACCCTCCTACCTTTAAAAAAAGGGCCCCTGGGATGCAAAGAGTGCGACTGCCATCATCTTGCTTGCGCCACAGGAACTCGTCCTCGACCTCGAAGTGGACGGTGTGGTCTTCAGGTTTGGACCAGATGATGCGGAAGAATATGTCGCTAGCGTAGCCGGCTTGGATGGCAGGAGAGAGGTCGTCGCCGAGACCATTGACGTTGATGGCGGTTTTGATCGCATCAGGTAGAGATGGTCGAGTAGGCGGCGTGTGTTCGGCGGCGTTGGGTGCCGAGACTTGCCGACGCCCGTTGTTGGCGCCCGTTGTGTTGCGCCGGATCGCAGCAGTATACAAGTTTGGAGGACCGTCGTCGTCATCGCTGAGGCGCGCGTCGGCGTTGATATAGTCGTGAGGCTCCGAAGGGACCTTTGGGTCTTCCCAGAAGCGGGAGAGGTAGTCTGCGACCACATTTTGTTTCACCAGCTACATACTGAATGGTATATGTGAAACGCGAGAGGTATTCAAGCCAGCGAATTTGTCGACCGCTGAGTGTCTTCTGAGTCTGTAGATACTCAAGGCTGCGGTGGTCCGTGATGATTGTGAACTGCCGTCCTAGCAGTTGGTCCTCCCATTTCATCAACGCCTCAAGCACGGCAAGCAGCTCTTGCTCATGCGTTCGATAGTTCATTTGCGCAGAGTTGAACTTGCGGCTGTGGAACCCAGCGGGCCGCATTGTTTGCCAGGTTTGGCCCTGGCCGTACAGGCCACCGACGCCAGACGTGGAGGCGTCGGTAACAACAAAGATAGGCTCTTTATTGTGTGCCGGATCGATTGGTTTCAGAATGGGAGCGTTGGCGGCAGCGCGTTGTAGTTGCGCCAGACACGCGACCTGTAAAGGACCCCATTCGAACGGCTGTCCTTTCTGCGTGAGCTTGGAGATGGGGCTCGTCATTGTGGAAAGGTTTGGGAAGAACTGGGCAAGGTACTGGACCAGTCCAAGAAAAACGCTGAACCTCTTTGACTGTACTCATCTCCTTCCAGGCGATAATCTTGCTCAGTTTATCCTCATCCGCATGTAGGCCGTTATCATCAATAACGTGCCCTAGACAAATCATGGACTTCGAATATAGATCCATTTTTGTCCTTCGAGAGGTAGAGCTCAGCCCGCCTGAGTATGTCGAACACGGTGGCAAGGTGCTCCTCATGTTCTTCTAGAGTGTCGGAAAAATATAAAGATATCGTCCAAGTACGCGTGGGCAAACCTGCCGATGATTTCTCGGAAGAGGAACATCATCAGCTGCTGGGCTGTACTAGGGACGTTACAGTCTCCTTGCTGAGCCACGAGGCTGACAAAAAGTGCCGAATGGCGTAGCAAACGCCGTCTTTCCGACATCCTCTGGGATGATACGGATTTGCTCGAAGAAGTCGGCTTGATCCAGCTTGGAGCGGAACTTTGCTCGAGCTACGTCACGTCGAATCACGTCTTGATCGGGAAACGGAGTGACGTCCTTGTGAGTGTTGTCGTTGCGTTGCCTTGCGTCGACTACCGTACGAATACGGTTATCCTTTTTGGGGATTGGCATCATTGGCATTGCAGCGGGAACGCTGGCTCGTTGCCACCAGCCAGCTTCTGTGTAAGTGTTGATCTTGTCGATGTATGCTTGTCGGAATTGTTCCGGACATTTGGCCGGTCGACTGGTAGGTCGGTAATTTTCGTCGATAAGTGGAATTGAATGGTTGATCTCCCGAAAAGGGGGAGCTTCAACGGACGTGGACCCCACAGGTCTTTCGTGCTTGTCATCCATTTATCGCGAAGACGGTCAATGATCGTGTCCTGTACTGATACTGCCAGTGAAGCGGGCATCAGTGGATCATCCTGACAAATCTCGGTATGTACCGTCTTGACAATCTTCACGCCTGAAGGCTCAGTTGCACGCGTAAAGTTTACTGTTGCAAGGCGTCCGATCTTGGGAGAGACCAAGACTTTATCCTTGACGAATCTAGAGTGAGAGATTCCGTAAGTCGACAGAGGCGCCTTGCGGACCAAGAGCGCCGGCTTCTTCTTTGGAGTCGGAATTTCTTTGGTGTTGAAGATCAACTGGGTAGGATTTGTTTTGTAGATGACCTCGTTGGCGGAAACATCCAGCAAGACACCGAAGTCTTTTTGATAAGAGGTGCCTAGAATGGCATCGTACCTATCGATGTTCAGGATGTCAAAAATAGCGTTCTTTGTTCGAACACGCGCCGTGAATCACTTTGACGAAACAAGCGCGGTTGATCTTGCCACGGGAACCTGTGATGGCGAGTTGCAAAGGCGAGGGCTCATCCAGTTTGAACGAAGGCAATTTATGCGTATCGACAAAAGACGCCGAAATGAGATCTGCTGTAGATCCGGAATCAAACAAGGCTTTGGCCTCGTATCCATTGATCTTGATCTTGGCTACGATCGGATGAACCAACGGCGGCCGGTGCTTCGAGACCTTCGATGCGTCAACGAAAGGAGCCTTGGCATTGGAGACGTTAGACTCGCGCGTAACGATAGGTTTGGCGGCAGGGGCTTTGTGGGCGACACCATTGCACATGAGAGGAGTCTCATCATCCTCGTCGGTCATGTTATTGGAGTTCAGGCCCTCACTGTCTTCATCTTCGTCAAGCCACCCGTCTTCATCACGGGCTTCATCATCTTCTTGAAAGAGAATGACGCCAGGCTCAGAGCACTCTTCTGCGTCATCTGTACCCTGATCGGCGGGTTCAGATTCCTTCATGTCAAGCATGTTTGAGCGGAGTCGCTTTGGGCAGTCCGGCGACCAGTGGCCGAAGGCGCCGCAAGTACGGCATTGGTCTGTAGGCTTTGCGCCTGTAGGCCTCATAGCCGGAGCTGCCGTGTTACGGATGGGGCTGGCGGCCGATGGGCGGTTCACCGGAACCATCGGTCGGTATACCGGAGCCGATCCTTTTGGTCGATTGAATCCCTGGCCATTCGAGGGACGATTAGGCTGATTAAGCCGGGAAGTGCGGGGAGTGTCCTTGCGGTCTTCCGTGCGAGTCGGTGCAGCTTTAGTCATGGATCCAGCGTAGCGTTGGGCGCGTTCTTGATCCATGGCAGCCTGCACAATGTCTTCCCAAGGCGAAAGCTCAGCATCTATGCCGCGGTTGGCGATGATGGCCGCGCTCAGATTGCTTTTTCATACCTTTGAGCAATCGACGGTTGAGAGCGACTGGACTGGGGTACTCGGTCATCTGATCGGCGAGCTTGAGAATGTATGCCTGGAAAGCGTGGATATCTTTCGATCCTTGGTCCGCGCTTTCGAATTTGTCCGCTGCTTGTCGTGAGAGTTCATCGACCAAGAAGTTGCGACGGAGTGCGACCATGACGTCCGTCGCGGTCCACGACTTAGCGTGAGGAGCGACGTGGCGCCAGTACCAATCCAACGGGTCGGCTAGCAGGTACCCGCCAATCAAGTTAACCTTGAGACGTTCTGAGAGCGGGGCGTGAACCTTAAAGTAATGGGCTACCGAGTGAACCCAGTCGGTGAACAGCTGGAGTGATCGGTCTCCCTTCCATTTCTCTGGAGAGGTCATCTTGATCCCGGCGCGAGTGAGCTCCGACTTGTCTCCGGGGAGGTCGTCGTCGTCTTGACCGGTTGAATTCATGATCTCCGAGATCTTTCTGTCGACGCCGTAGAGGATGGAGGTCATGGGAACACTCTGGTGTCGTATCGTTTGCGTGGGGAACGACATACGGCCTGGCGCCGGTGCCGAGGCTCGGGGTTGCTGGCGCGCCTCACTTGCACGAGGCGGCAGGAGCCCGGCGCGGCGGAGTCGATCGTTCTGTCGTTCGCGAAGAACTGATTCAGAGTCAGGGAGAGCGGACTCTCTGATGGGTTGGTTCACTGGAGCCTGCCGGACGGGAGGGTCAAGAACAGGCACTTGAGGAACCGGAATGTTTCGAATGTTTTGGTTGTTTTGACGTTTTTTCTGGAGGATAGTTTGGCGGATGAGATCGATTCGATTCTGTCGAGACATGATTTGAAACTCGAGTTCCAATTCCTCGACGCTGAGCTCGTGGAGATCTTTCTCTGGAGCTTCAGTTCCGACTTGAGACGCAGCGGCGATGCTATCGTCGTTATCGGATTTGTTGATGTTGCGGATGGTGTCCGCGAGAGATGAGTTGCCCTTTTGATTGGGCTCTTGATGTTCTCCCGTGTCCTCGTCGCCTTGAAAGGACTCCGAGGTAAGTCTAGGGACTTCGGGAGGTTGAGCTTGGCCCTGGGAAGCACCAGCGATGTCATCAGCAGCAGAAGCGGCGGCTTCGCTGCCTTCGTGAAGGTCTTTAGGCTTCTTGGGTGCCATTGTAAGACTCAGTAAACCTTTTGGTCACAGAGGTCTTTGAGAGTTAAAAAAGTGTAAGATTTCCTAGTTATAAGGTCGTTGCAAACACAATAGAATTGGTGTTGGACAGTCGGACGCGTAGTACCGCTCGTTGTATAGAGACAGAAGTGACGCGCTGCTGAACTTTGGCCTATGCTACTATGTTTAGATAACTAACCAGTATACCAGTGGTCCTACAGGTGTGTGGGTGAAAGTGGCTCTCTCAATTACTTGATGAAACTTTATGAGACTCAGACTTCACACAGTAGACTTTAACTCTGCAATGATCTGTGATTGCTAAGTTAGTTGTCTGGGAGTGTGAGAGGAAAGAGCTGGGGGACCAGAAGGGAAGAAGGGCGGCGAGGGCGCTCCTTTTATACCTTTCATGGTGCCCCTGATGCGCAGCGCATTGTGTGGTGTGCGCTGCGCTGAGGTGTGGTGATGTGGATGCGTCGGTGTGCTGGTGAGTCACAAGAGTCACAGCCACGTGACAACTGACGCGTCAGATAGTAGTCATCCAACAGTCACCATAAATCACCCAGCAGTCAATACACAGTCATCCTTTGACACGGGCTAAATACATACACAGTCATACAGTCATCATGGGAGCAGGGACGAGTCAAAGGGGAAGTGTGAGTGTGGCGAGGTGAGGTGAGAGGAAGCGGTGGTGAGTGGTGCGCGCGGTGCGCATGGTGAGCGTTGGTTCACCACGCGAAAAATGTGTTTCGATGGTAAATTCGCGTGAACCAACACTTCACCAAAAATTGTAAACAACACGCACCATATGTGGCACGTGACGCGCACCACGCGTTGGGCGCCTGAGAAACCAACGCGCACCACGCGTCGCACACCACACGCGCCACGTGACAATTGTCGACGCGCGGCGCGTCTCAGGTGAGAAAAATAAAAAAACAACGCGCACCACATATCGCGCGCGCAGAGAAAAACAACCCGCACCACGCGTCGGTCACCACGCGTCGGTACGGGTGAGAGGATAGAAATGTTAACTTGTGAGGTGCTGAATAATGTACGCGTGGCACCTACATATGTCAGACACCTTACAGTGGGCGAGTGAATGATGAAAGGGTCCGAGGCCTTGTCGAAGGTGGCGGTAGTCTCAAGACCGGCGACGTTGCTTCCGTGTCCGAGCTCGGTCTGGAGGTAGGCTGTTGATTGGCGAGGGAGGGGAGAAGACGCCAGAGAAGATCTGAGAGCTGCTTTACTAATCATACAAGCGGAAAGGTGGGGGAAGAGTGCGTACCTCCCATAATCTCGTGGCGCATGGCGCTGCTGCCCCAACGATCGATCTGGTCTGGGGTGCCCTGGGACATGATGACAGGGACAAAGGCGATCCAGCTGTTAGAGACCAAGGACATAATTGTTAACACAGCCAGAGAAAGATCATACGCGTCAGAAGAAACACTCACTGTATAGTGATAGGCGACTGGGGGTCGAGGGAGAGCATAGCCTCGACTATCTCAAGCGTGCTCCACCCATGCTCCTCCGCCAGATTCAAAATCCGCCGACAAGCGAAATGCGCAGCCTGCTGAATCTGCTCCCAGTTCATACGAGCAAGCCGTTTCGTCAAGTTCGAAACAACGGGATCGTTACGCATGACGTCAATCACCTCGTGCCGAGTCTCGTTGTCGATCCGCCCATTGCGGATGACCTTCTCGATCTCGGCTGGGTCGAAGGTGGTTTTGGTGCGGGCGTCGGCGGCGTCCTTTGCTGTTTGTTGGGCGACGGGGCCGATGGGAGTCTTGGTGAGGGCGAGGGGAGGGAGGGGCGAGTCTGCACAGTTCTTAGGGTGTGATGAGATGTCTGTCAGTCAGGATGAGATGTCAACGATTAGTGATACATCACAAGAGCCTCAACAAACGTACCAAACAGGGCCCATACGATGAAGAACGCGCGTCCAGAAGGCCGCGACTTGAGAAGCCACCGAGCTTGAGACCGCCCTGGAGGAAATAACCTGGAACAGGAACGTGCAGAAGGGCCCGAGAGTGGAGGAGGTCTGTCAATTGTGCCTCGTACACTTATGCGTTGGAAGCTCAACGACTAGACTGCTCTCACCCATAATGTTGGAGCCGAGGCTGGCGAGGAGAGCACCAGACCGTCACAAAGGCCAGCAGCTAACCCTGTCGTGTCGAGATCATAAAGAAAGAGAAGTGAGGTGAGCAAAAACTGCGAGCGTGTTAGAAGCAGTGACTCGCCAACGCAACTTGTTGAAGCACCTTGGGTGACGATAAAGGAGATACTGAGGCCTGAGACAGAGTGAAGCTGGAAACAAAGCGGAGACTGTGATCAAGGTGAGCGAGGAAAAAGCAGAACAGCAGTGAGCAATCAGCAACGCAGTGGGCAGTGAGCAGTCAGAACCCAAGGGATTGAAATTGGTGATACATAAGATGTCGAGGACGGTGGTGACTACTGGTGGGTTAAGCGATGGAGCCTTGTCGGGCGTCGAGCGCGTCAAGAGTGCGCAGCTAGAATTTGTTCCATGCGTTCCATGATGTTCCACGGAAATGCTCCGAGGTGCGCACCATGGTATCTCCAGGCGCAACCACAACAATCTCCGCATCCTCACCAACTTCGACTCGAACGAGGTATCCATCGCCATGATCGGATAAGGGCCATTCCTGGGCGACGTAACAAAGGATTTGGATATCATCCTCGTGTGAAAAATTCAGGTGGTTTGAGGACGAAAATAAAAAGACTTTTCTAGTGATGTATGTTTTAGTGGTACGGCCGTAATGCTGACCGCCTCCAGAAACCCATACTCTAAAGAGTCTGGGGAAACACAAAAAGTTACATTTGGGTGAAATAGTCACTATATGTGGCTATGAGTAACTGAAATAGCGACTATGTGTGACTAGGAGTAGCTGGAGCTACTACATACTGACTATCTAGTGGCTATATCAGCCAAGTGCGATTTTTCATGACTATTTCAACTATTAGTTACTCCGCGCCGATCTGAAAAAGTTATAGCTACTATTTTTTCTAGGCGGCTTCGCCGCCCAAAGTATAGTCAAGTTATCACTATTAGTTATAACTATATAGTCATCATAGTTACATAGTGAAGATAGTTGCCGAGCCTTGACTCCGACCTTAATGTAGCTTTGGACCAGCATAATGGAGACTTCCCAAGATCGGAAGACAACCACACACAAAACATCCAAAGAACATTGATTCGGGGAACAGCCGGTGCAAACCGGCGCTACTCCGATCTGCATCACGATGCACGGGAAGGTGATGCTCTGATGTGTTGCGTTCCTCCGCCGTTCCGAAATGAAATGGGGTCAAGGAACGTAACTTTGTCGAGGAACGCAACTTTGTGGGAACGTTTTCTGCTTAAGATACGCATGAGGGCAAAGAGCGTGGGAAACGGGGAAGAGGCGATCAAATTGTACTTTAAGACGCAAAGAATTCAGGTTGAAAATTACACAGAGGAGAAGAGAAGGGGAGAGAAAGGAGACCTCTGAATAGATTGAACCAACCGACGCGGAAGGTGGGTGGAGCGGACAATAAGGAATAGGGAGGCCGGAGGAGTGGCCGGACAAGAGGGAGATGAAGAGTTGGGGGGGGGGGGGGGCAGACGATATGCTCAGCGAAAGAAACCAAATGCGGGAGGAACGAGGAGGAGGTAGGGCGAGCGACAGGACCAAACGTCGGATCGCGATGGGTGGCAAATTGGCGTTGTAGAAGAAGAAAGGAATAATGTGTTTAACGAGTGTGGTGTGGGTGTGCGAGTATACTGCGAAACGAAGACGACAACGACGGACGGCGACGGGGAACCGTTCGGATCGATCGAGTCGGGTTCGGATCGCATTCGCATTCGGTTTAAGTGCGAGATGAGGGTTCCTTCCTCCTTCCTCATTCCGCCTTCGCACGATTTGTGCACCGAATGCCTCCGGGGTTTGCGTGGGAAGCTGGGTTTTTGAGCTCTTGCGTCTCCGAATCCGCCACGAGTGGAAGTTTTCAGCGGGGCCATAACCGAAAGAAAATTGGCAGGAAGAGCGGGGGGTTCGTTCCCGACGTGTATGGAGTGGATTTTCCTTCCAACCCTTCTGCCTTGACTTTGCCTCGGTTGCGCGTCTTGTGTGATGGGTTCGAGAGAGATCGAGAGAGAGCGAAAAAGAGAGAGAAAGAGGGGGCAAATAAAGGAACAAAAGTGCGGTCTAAAGATACCGGGAGGCGGCGTTGGTAAGGTCGAGGGAGGAGAGCCGGTACTATGCGACGACCAAGGAACGCTGGAGCTGCAGTGAACTGTATGACGGGAGGGATTCGAAAGGGGGGGAAAATAGACGAAAGATCTTGTTTCGAAGAAAAGTATGGTCCATGAAGGAAAAAGGGGGAGAGTGGGAAGCGTCGGGGAGATCCAGAGAAGGAATCAATGGGCCGAAAGAAAAAGAACCCATCGCGGTTTCTTGCGAGCGAGGAAATGGCGGCGGCTCGGGTGCCAACATCTTGGAAGGCGCATTATAGAAGAGTAGGTGGACCGCGTGTTCCCTTCAGACCGGCAAGCAGGTCGTGTTTGCCCTTCCCAGTCTGAAGAGTTTGCAGAAGCCCGATAAGCAAATTCAAAAGAGAATTCAAATCACTTCTCCCCCGTCGAAGCAATCGTGAACAGCGCCCCATCGCTCGTCCGAACGCTCTTCCGCCCATCCGACCCACCCGGCACACGACCACTACTCGAGTCCTCATGCGCCGTCGAGCTCGCCGCACCATTGCCCGATCCCGATCCCGTGCCACCACTAGCATAGCTGAACCGCTTGTTATACGCAAGCAACGAGCCCTCGCCGTCGATGCCCATCGGAAGAGCGAGGAAGCCGCTCCCTCCTCCAGCTCCGCCTGACGAGGCACTGTCGACAGCCTCGCCCGATCCGGAACGACGTTGACCAGCACCGGAAGCCGGGCGCCGGACGCTCGACCGACGGTTCGCGAAGGGCATACCCTCGCCGTCCAGGATGGTATCCGCGCCCAGGGGCGAAATCGATCCCGCGCCCGAATTCCGAGGATTCAAGAACGGATCTTCCAAGCGGGGTGGTCCGTCCGTTGACCGCTGCTGCTGTTGCTGCTGGGAGGCAGACTGGTCCGAAGCATAGTTCTGCGCTTGACCGTAGGCTGCTGGCTGGAAGTAGTTCTGAGCCTCAGGACGAGAATCGCCCCGAAGAACCTCTTCAGCAGCGCTCATAGGCTGGTCAACGCTCAGTTGGTGATAGTGCGATCCGGCCATTCCAGCGTCGGCATAAGGGTTTACGTGCTGCTGCTGCTGTTGTCCTCCGTACGCCTGGTACTGCTGGCCTTGGCCACCCTGCGAGTAATAGCCCTGGTACGCAGCCGCACCGCCGTTCGTGCCCGAGCTTCCCGGACGCCCGTCATAGTACGTCTGATGCTGGCCCTGTCCTCCCGCCGCAGGAGTCATAGCCATGCCCATCCCAGCCATACTTCCCATGGAATGCATGGGCGAATGACGACCTTGACCGGCATACGCGCCGTGCAGCTGACTGGACGAAGTACTGCTCAACATCGCGGTTGTATCGCCCATCCCGCCCGGACTGGTCAAGGAGCTATACGTCATCGGACGGCCGGGCTGACCGCTCATCTGCCGCATCCGCTCCGTCGTCGTACCGCCGGTATCAACATCATCATCGTCGTCGTCCTCAAAGGGCGTCCGCTTGTGCGAGGCAGCAGCCGAGACGGCAATGTTGACGTCTTCAGCCAACTTGCGTGCTCTCCGTCTGCGGCGGAAGATGCAAAAGGCTGAGGCGAGGAGGAGGAGGACGAGCAGTCCGACGGCGGCAAAGGTTCCGCCTACCGCTCCCGAATTGTTGAAGAAGCCCTGGCGGGAAGCATCGCTTTGGTCGGCGCCATTGAGCACGCCGTTTGGGTTGGCAGCACCCGTTTCCACGATCACGGAGGTGATGACGACAGGTCCCGAGGGGCCTTGACTGGTGATGAACTTTGTCGTGTTGGTAGTGGTAGCATCAGCTGATCCTGGTCGTGTCTTTGTTGGAGTGGCACTGCCGTCAGTCACGTTAGTAGCCGAGGATGTCGGTAGCGTTGTGTTTGCGATTGGTGTCGGGGAGGTAGAAGGCCTGTCGTGGGTCAGAATGCGTTTTGGATATTTTCCAGGTATGAGAAAACACGGAAAACGGAAGCGAGGGATGGCGAAATCATGATGGGAGCAGTGCAGGAATGCGACGCAAAGGAAGCTCAGTACCTTCAACGTCATGGCAAGGCAGTCCAAGAACAAAGACAGTGTGCTCCCATTCCCAGCCGCATGCATATGGATCCAATGAGGAAGCATGACCAATCCCCCACTCCATTCCGGCCGTTTTTGTGTGAAGATGTAGGATCATGTGTACTCACGTTGGTGTCAAGGTCTTGTTTGTGGGAGCAGTTGTCGTATTTGATGGCTGATTGGGGTGGAGCGAGAAAAGCTGAATATGAGAACAGAACACTTCGTTTTGAAAACAGTGCACTACTCACAGGTGCCTCTGTCGTGGTGGGATCGGGGTTGGCCGGATTCGCCGTTGTCGAATTCTGGGGTGAAGATTCGGCGGGTGGATTTGACGTTGAGGAAGCAGGTGGACGGGCTGTGGAGGAAGCAGTAGAAGCAGGAGGCGGGTCCGAAGTTCTGGAAGTAAAAGGACACGAGCAGAGCGTGTATTAGTTTTGGCTGTGTTTGGGAAGTAACTGGTACGATGGAGGTAATGCGACTCACGTCGTGTTGGCAGGTGGTGGATCGCTCGTTGTGGGCTCGGGCGCTGTGCTTGAGCTGGATGAAGGTCAGGCAGAATGATGTGGGAGTAAATAGACTGTATGCGTTTGAGAAGTGCGTGAAAGAAATGCTCACGTCGGGGCTGGGTCAGTTGTAGGGTCTGTCGACGGGTCTGTCGACGGGTCTGTCGACGGGTCTGTCATAGGAGTGATCGTCCCGGTGTCTGTCGTTGTTGGTTGTGTTTCTGATGGGTGGGGTGTAGGTCAGTGAGTTCAGGGAAAGAAGGAGAGAGAGAGGAAGAGTACGAGAGAGGGGAAGATGTGGGTTAACATACGGGTGGTATTGGAGGTTGTGGTGTTTGCGAGGCCGGAAGTCGTTATGTTCATGATAGGCGTTCCGATTGCGTCAATGGCAGGAGTCGGTGATGTCGATTCGGTGGTCGAGTTGGTCGTTGGTGGTGTCATTTTTGATGATGGAGTCGTTGCAGAAGGGTCAGCCGCGGTGGGAGGGGCAGGTGATGAAGGGTCGGTGATGGTGTTATTTCGAGCCGGTGCAGGTTCAGAGAGAGACGATAAGGACGGCGAGGGCGTGGTTGAAGAAGTGACCGTGGCAGAGTCAGGAATAGAGGAGGAGTCGGAGGGGTTGGAGGGAGAGGAAGGAGACGCCGCGGACGACGACGACGATGCCATTGGGAAGGTGGTGGTGGTCGAAGATGAGGTTGTGATGAGGACGAGCGAGGTGCGACGGTGGAAGCGGAAGCGGAAGCGAGATGAGGCGAGGCGCGGCGCAGCGCAGCGGTAGTCCGATTGAGTTGATGAGGAAGACGGCCGCGTGAGGCGTGTGAAAGCGGAGCGATGGCGAGAAGGAGTAAGGACAGAGAGAGAGAGGACTGTCAGTTTGCCTTGCTGAGAAGAAGCACAAGAACTTCTGAAGACTGACCCATGGCTGTGCTGTTTGACGTATTTCTGGCTGGCGATCGATAAGGAGGAGTTTGGCAGCAGTTCCGGTGCTGTTTGAAGATATGACGGGGGAGAGAGATCTGATTCGAGGAAAGGAAGAAGGAGAGAGTAAAGACTGTGTGTGTGTTGGGTAAAATTCAAAGGAGTGTGTGTGTGTGTGGGACGGCGATCGGAAGGCGGGAGACGGCGGGAAAGCTAACTGCAGTCGTATCGCTCCGTTTTGAGCTTTCTCTCCAGTCGCAGGGGGAAACCTTGACAACCGCGGCGGCAGCGATGATGATGATGATGATGATGATGATCAGATGGACGACAGCGACAGCGACAGGGACAGGGACATAGGGACAGCGGCAGCAACAGCGGCAGCGGCAGTAACAAGCCAAGGGGAAAAAGAGAAGCGACACAGCCAGCGCAGCCAGCACGCGACAATAGCGACATGCTTAGCGTCACTCTGCACCCATGGCACATGGCACATTGCTCGCCACACTGCTCCAGTGCACTGGACCCTTGCCATCGGCGAAGCCATTCGTGTGCCACAGCACCAGAAGCCGCCGCGCCAGCCACGAGAGGCGAAGTCCGCGACCCCGCGACGCGTCCGGCGTCAGGTCTCGCGGAGGATGACCGATGATGACCACAGAGTCTAAGGGTCTTCGAACAGCACAGCATAATCCGATCGTTTCTCACTACTGTTTCGCACCTTCATCAAGTTAGGGTCGGAAGGTCCGAGTTGGGTGCGATCCGGTCACTCCAAAGTCCAACTCCTCACACCGAACGCTGGCGATGGAGACCGCGCGTGACCGGGGCAGCCAGACCGACAGGCGACAGGGTCAGTGTCAGCCATGGATCGTGCCATCAGGCTATCAGGCACCACAAAGGCCCGGCCGAGTGAGAGTGTGACTTGTGAGAGAGGGGCTCCTCTTTTTGTGTCGGAGAGCGGGTCTCAATTGACGTTCCCTCTGCGCCGATCGTTGCCCTTCATTACAACCGGCTTGTTGGAGTTTTGTAAGCCAGCAACAAAGCGATTAGAAAAAGGCTCGCAGCCCCCTCCGACACCCTGTGCCTGTCACTTGGACTTTGCCTCGCTCAACACTTCATGATCAGTGTGGCTCACCGCTCACCTCCTTCCCGTCCATCTCATCATCGCCTTCTCCTGTCTCCCGGTGACCCTGTGCTCAAGTCTGTCTGTCTGTCTGCCACCACTCGTCTCTCAATAGGGCCGCGTCCAGCCAGCCAGCCAGCCAGCTCATAACAACAGCGCGCGCGCCACCCGCGCCGTGTCCAGGAAGGAACCCGCAGACAGACCTCGACCTCTCACGCGTCTGGGCGCAATAGGCAACCGATCGGCCCATCACAGGAGTCTCATATCGCATCGCATCGTCCCGTCTCTCGCTCTCTCCCTCTGTCTATCTCTGCCATCTTGTGACTGCGCATAGAAGGTCGCCAACAAGGTGAGTGTGTTAATGCGTGCTTTCACTCGCCCTTACGACGGCTCACAGCCTGCTTGAATTTCCTTACAGAGTCTGCTCGATCTGCCCTTTTGCCCCCGTCTGCAACACAGGGCCGGCATATACCTAGGCAACCCCCCACCCCACTCTTCCCGGACCGTCAGCCCCGATCACAATGGACCCCTTCAGCTCCCCGCCCTCGTATCCGACCCGGCCCGCGCAATCGCAGCCGCAACAGCAACGGCAAGGGCCACCTCAGCCACCGCAGCTAGCGGGAAGGGGAGGTCCACAGCCCCCTGCCGGAGCCGGCCACATCAGTCGCTCCTCCATGCCCAGCTCACCGCCTCAACTCTCCGCCTCTTCCTCGGCAGGCGGCGCATCCCTCACCTCCCCACCCCCGTCCTCCTACCGGCAGCCCACACAGCCCCCGAGACCGCCCATGTTCACCCTCTCACAGTCCGATTACAACGACTCGCGCGCAGGCTCATATGCTACTTACGCTTCCACCGGCTCAGGAGATCCATTTTCCACACCCGCCGTCGCACATCCCCCGCAACCAACGCGAGGTATTTCCTTCCAAGAGTCCAACCAGCCCAAACGTCTCTCATCAGGTCCTCAGAACGCCCAGTCCCAAAATCCACGCTTCTCAGCTTCCGCGGCCGGCAAGGGGAGGCCAGGCAGCATGGGGCCCCAGTCCGAAAATGACGGCGCCACCTCCCGGACAAATCTGATCCACTCCCAATCCACCCGCCCCATCTCCGGCAGCTCCCTCGCTGGTGGGAAACACGGCGACCTCGAAGGTGGCTTCAGCGCAGCGAATCCAAACTCGGACATGCGTCGCAAGCGCTCCCTCGTCCGGCCCGATCGGGAACGTATGGACCCAAACCATCGGCAGTGGTACTACCGCAACCATGCCGCACAGATGGACACCCTCGATGCTCAGGGTGGGCCCATCGGATTCGCACCCTCGACCACTGGCCACTTGCCCCAGCACGGCGCCGCGCCCCAGGACATGGCATCCTACGCCCTTCAAGGTCCCGGAGGAGGCGTCAGTGGCCTCGGTGTCGCTCCCAACCTACCACCTGGTGGACTTGGCCGCGCCGCGCCCCCCGGCGGCGCCATGGGCGTCGGCGGTGGAGGAGGAGGAAACGGAGGCGGTCTGCGTCGAGGCAAGAGTATACTTGGCCGCGATGAGGAACAGGTCGAGAGTGGGATCAACATTCTCAAACGGGGTGTCTCCCTCCGTCGGTCCAAGTCACAAGGTGGTGGCGGTCCGCCCAAGGCGGTCCCTAGCGATTTGGGCGAGTCACGGGTTAGCAAGATCGCCCCGGGACCTGTGGGCCCCTGGATGATCTACTGTTACCTTCTCACGATTTGCTGTCCTGCGCCTATCTTGTCGTGCGTGGGCATCAAGACACCCGAGCAGCAGCGCGCATGGAGAGAAAAGATGGGTCTCATCGGCATCATCTTCAGTATGATGGGCGCCGTCGGTTTCCTCACCTTTGGCTTTACCCAGACCGTCTGTGGATCCAAAGCGAGTCGGTACCGTGCCGGCGAGATCGACGTCGGCAGCATGGTCTTCCACGGCTACGACTGGTCTTTTGACAGGTTCTTCCACCCCCAGGTTGGGCCCTTTGCTGCCGACGGTATCAATAACCACTCGAACCCTATCTATTCTGAGCCTTGGTCCGCCGGTGCGAAGGACGGCTCGCTCCTCTTTCAGCAGGTCGATGGCAAGTGCCTGGGCCTCATCACTGCCAAGCCCAATACTAACGGTACACTCACCACGGCGGGCGGACCGTCCCAGTACTTCAAGTGCTCCATCATCGGTACGGATGGCAAGCCGACCTACACCGACGCTGCCCAGTGTCACTCGAAGCGGGTGAGCACGAACTTCTTGAGCCGGGACCTGAACGACGCGCCGAAGAACGGCTTCAAGCGGGAGGGACAGGTGTTCTACTCCTGGGACACGATCGAAGATACCAAGCGCAATATGGCCGTTTGGCGCAGCTCGGTCCTCGACTTGGACCGACTGAATCAAATCGACGTCACACTGGTCAACTACCCGCCGCTGTTCGACAGTCTCCGTCGGGTGAATGCGTCGTACCAGGGCCGAGACGTGACTTCGATGGTCTTCCGTCAGCGGAACGACGCTCTCTTTGACTGTCTCGACCAGATCGTCCGGGTTGGCTTTATCGACTCCAAATCGATTGGCTGTGTCGCAGCCGACGTCGAGCTCTACATCTCTCTCGTCTTCATCGTCGGTGTCGTGGCGCTCAAGTTCGCCATGGCCGTGCTCTTCGGTTGGTTCATCAGCTGGCGCTTGGGCAACTACAGTAACGAGACGTACGAGCAGCGCATGAAGCGTGCTGCCGAGATCGAGCAGTGGACTGATGACATTTATCGACCGGCGCCCGCATCGTACCGGCCCAACGTACGCAAAACCCGCAGCATGTTCCCCACCACGAGTCGATTCAGTATGGTCAACCCGGCGTTTAGCAACAAGGTGAGCGGGCCGAACCCGCCGCCTGCGAGCTCGCGTGCGTTCTCGGAGAAGATGAGCATGTCTGGCAGTCGGAGTCCTGCGAATGGGAAGAATGGTCGGCTGGGCGTCTCGCCCAATGGGACGCCTCCTGGTTCGCCTATGCTTCGTGGAGTGCACAGCCAGACGAGTCTAGCTGGTGGAGGGACCAGTCGACGATCGTCCTTCTCGAACGACCATTCGTCGGGCGGTCACATGCAATGTCCTTTCCCCCTGCACAACGTTGTCGCCCAACCTGGCCGTGACTTCCAGCCTTTTGGCTTCCCGCTCGTACACACCATCTGTCTTGTCACCGCTTATTCGGAGTCCTTTGAGGGTCTGCGAACAACACTCGATTCACTTGCGACGACGGACTACCCGAACAGCCACAAGTTCTTGCTCGTCATCGCCGACGGCATCGTCAAGGGCGCCGAGTCGAGCATCTCGACGCCGGACATCTGTCTGTCCATGATGAAGGAGCTTGTCGTGCCTGCCGAGGACATCGAGGGCAACTCGTACGTCGCCATTGCCGACGGTTACAAGCGGCACAACATGGCCAAGGTGTATGCCGGCTTTTACGACTACGACGACGCTACGGTGGAGCGGAGCAAGCAGCAGCGTGTGCCCATGATCCTCATCGCGAAGTGTGGTACCCCGCTCGAGGCCGAGTCCGCGAAGCCCGGTAACCGCGGTAAGCGCGACTCGCAGGTGCTCCTGATGGCCTTCATGCAGAAGGTCATGTTTGACGAGCGCATGACGCTGTTCGAGTACGAGTTCTTCAACGCCATCTGGCGGGTGACGGGCGTCAGTCCGGACAACTATGAGATCGTGCTCATGGTCGATGCGGATACGAAGGTGTTCCCGGACAGTCTTAGTCGGATGGTGGCGTGCATGGTGGAGGATACGGAGATTATGGGGTTGTGTGGTGAGACGAAGATTGCGAACAAGTCGGAGACGTGGGTCACGATGATTCAAGGTACGTTTTTGCTGGCTCTCCATGATGTCGATGTTTCGATTGCTCATTCTTTCTTCCGTGATATTTCTGCTTTGCAGTGTTCGAGTACTACATCTCCCATCACCAGACCAAGGCCTTTGAGGCCTGCTTCGGTGGTGTCACCTGTCTGCCAGGATGTTTCAGTGCGTACCGCATCAAGGCACCCAAGGGTCCGAACGGGTATTGGGTCCCCATCCTCGCCAACCCAGACATCGTCGAACACTACTCGGAGAACGTGGTCGACACGCTGCACAAGAAGAATCTGCTCCTGCTGGGAGAGGATCGATACCTGACGACGCTGATGCTGAAGACGTTCCCCAAGCGCAAGATGATGTTCGTCCCGCAAGCGGTGTGCAAAACCGTCGTTCCGGACACGTTCTGGATCCTGCTCTCCCAGCGTCGACGATGGATCAACTCCACGGTGCACAACTTGGCGGAGCTGATCCAGGTTCAGGACTTGTGCGGCACCTTCTGCTTCTCGATGCGCTTTGTCATCTTTATGGAGCTCGTCGGTACGCTTGTGTTGCCTGCTGCGCTCGCGTTCACGATGTACGTCATCGTCAGTGCGACGATCCCGAGCCGGCCGTTCCCGCTCATTCCGCTCATCTTGCTCGGTGTGCTGTTCGGTCTGCCGGGTGTGCTGATCATCGTCACTTCGAGGAGGCTCAACTACGTCTTCTGGATGCTCGTCTACTTGCTCTCGCTTCCGATTTGGAACTTCGTCTTCCCTGCATAGTGAGTACCCTGTCGGGTTTTCTATTGCTTTTGTCCCGGACGCAGGTTTGACTGACTCTATTGTCGGACTGGGAACCAAACAGCGCTTTCTGGCACATGGATGACTTCTCTTGGGGAGCCACTCGTGTGGTCCAAGGTGACAAGGGTGATAACCACGGTGACGCCGAGGGCAAATTCGACCCAACCAACATTGTGATGAAGCGTTGGGCCGAATTCGAACGTGAACGCAGATGGAAATCAGGAACGCATTCTCGCGACTCGACCTACGATGTCGTACACCGTGCTCCCACGCCCGAGCGACAGGGCAGTACTCGGTACAGCCTCGTGTCCTCCGATACCTTCCAGTCAAACCAATCTCCGTTTGATTCGGCTGGGCGCTCGGGCCTGTTGGCTGGTTCGGCAGGTTCGGGGCCTGGTGTTGGCATGTCGATGCTCGAATTGCCTGGGGCACTCGGACCGGATGGGAACCGAAGAAGCGTCTCACCTTCTGCAGCACGAGGCGGTGCCGCTCGAAGGGATGCCTCGCCCTCGGCTTCGGCTCAGTCACACGGATCCTCTGCCCCTATCCCGCAGCCTCCGCGGATGGGCGCACAGCAAGATTACCCTGCCAGCAGTCTGTTCTCATCCGATTTGGACGAGGAGAAGCGGCCGATGATCTCTTCGGGCGGTAGCTCGCCCGATCCCGAGTCTCGGAGCAATATCTACCCCTCGCCCAATGTCGTTTCTGAACGTCTGACTGGCGGTGCAGGACCGGCAGGAGGTCAGCAGGGCCCGCGAGCCTCCGTCGGGGAGGTACGGCATGGGACGGTTCGCAGCGAGCAGAAGTACCCTGCGGCCAACGAGTTTGCGTTCCAGCAGCCATACAGTGCCGAGCCGGAGGATGCCGAAAATGCAGGTCCCTCGATGCCACCGCGTCTTCCTGCCTCGATCGCCTCTGCAGCCGTTGCCAGTGGACGCGCTTCGGGCCGAGGTGTCAGTCTTGTTGATGATGGACCGGTGGCTAGTGCGGAAAGTGGAGGTGTCCGACGGGTGACTCGGGGTGCTCGACGAATGTCGGCACAGCCTACGGCCACTTCGCCTGGAGGGACAGGTAGCGGGGGACCACCCAGTGTTGCCACCAGCGTTGACGGCAGCCAAGCTCGTTCACCAAAGTAAGGTAGCAGGGAGACCTGCCTCCGCGCCTCAATGAGTCGTTGCTTGTCGACACGGCCTGAATACAGGCATCCTCCGGTGAAAGGCAAGGTCTGCAATCAGCGATTGCGAACGTCTCGACTCGGTTGTACTTCAACACCGGAAACTTTTTCCTAAAGCCACAGTTCCATACTAGACGATTACGAACGACGACTCCTTTGCTTCGGACCACCTTCCTTTTCTTCCTCCATTCCTCCTCTTGGGCGGCGGACCACATGTTCTCACCACAAGCCACGGCCATCTTTTTCAGGATTCCCCCCACCTTTCTAGTCTCCTACTCCGGGAGAACACACGGACGTTTGCTTCCTCTTCTCTCTTCATTAAGCGCTTCATCTCACTCCTCTTACGACCACGCAACGCTCGCATGAATGGCGGCGAAATTGCCACGGGCCACTCGATCCGGACACGGCGGACTCTCCTCCAGGTTCTCCCGGACGCCTTTGTGACTGCGTTGTCATTCGAGCGGGAAGCCGCTGCTCCCCGCTCTCCTCCCATTCCTTTTGTCCCCCTTTTCCTTCCTTTTCAACATCGCGAAACATGGACCTACTCTTTACCAACCAAGACACAACCGAATACATATCAGTCGTCAAGAAAGAAAGAGGAGGTCCCGCGCTCTGGCCTTCGTTCTCCCTCCCAAACCCCCCTCGGACACTTTTCTTCTCCAAGACTTCAAACCTCGCGCTTTCGAACACGGGCTCGCTGTCTCTCTCCTCCCGCTCGCTCAGCAACAAAAAGCCTTCTCACCCGCATCGGCCCTACCAAATAGCAAGACCACCCCACCCCCCTCTCTCTCTCAATCCATGGCTCCTTCTCACCCTCACGTCTTCTCGCCTATCTCAGACCCGGCCGGTTATCTCTCGTCCTCCGCTCGCTCTCCGTTTCTCAGTTCTCCTCTCTTTCTCTCTCTCTTCTCTTTTCTCTTGCAGCAATACACAATTTCTCACAGACGAAACCCACTCAGCTGGATGATGCCTAGCAAAGGTGCCGATGAAGATTCGGAAGGATGAAGATAAGGAAGGAAGGAAGGATGGAATGAATGAGCGAATGAATGTGTATGGGTACACGGCCAATCTGGCGGGATGATACCAGTGTCAAACTCGTGTATTGTACAGGTATCGTTCTGGATAGACTAAGAGCGTGTCCTGCAGCCACTTGCTTGGGATTTTCCCCATATGAAATTTCGGAGCACGCTTTGAAATTTATGAAGCAAAGCACGCCCGGAAAATCCTGTCCTGCTGCACGCCAAAATCGCGCTTTGCTTTGGAATTCCGGAGCAAATCGGCCTTCCAAAGCACGAAATCCAAATCGACCTCCGGAGGTCGCTCTGACTTTTTGCTTTGCTTTGAAATTCTCCACGCGAGCCAACCACATGGCGATCACCATGGAATCCAGCCATACCACAGCTCACCGTCGCATCTTTTTCCTCTTCTTTCGTCTCGATATCAGCCTTGGAAAGGCTAGCTTCCGCGTCTGTATGGTCAGCGAGGAAAAACGGTGAGGAAGGGTGACACATTCGAAGTGCTATGTGTGCAATGGAAGACTCCCTATTGAGGGTGACTACGGCGCCTGATTTTTTTTCTCCCACGTGGTTTTTGCTTCACGGTAAGATCGGGCCGAAGCCTGGAGCAAAGCACGCTCGCAGAGCTGTGCTGGGCGGCACCAGCTCCTGACTTCTCTATCTGTGCGGTTCTCTTTCTCTTCTGTTTCCCTTTGTTCCAGTGCTTTGCAGGATAATATGACCCGTAAGAGTCATATAGGTCATATGACCATTTTAAGAGTCATAAAGTCATAAGTCATATTTGCAAATTAAGAGTGGCCCTGGAGGTCATATCATATGACCAGACTTTGGAAATTTTGGTCATATATGACATTATGACCAGAAATCCTGCAAACACACAATTTAGTCATAATAAGACTCTTTTTGTGATATTATGACTCTTAATTATGACCTAAATATGACCCAATTAAGACTTACTCTCTGATCTCAACCCGAGCTAGAGCTTCTGTAACCGATATTTCTAGTACAGAGTTGACCTTCTGTGACTTCCGCACTGTCTCATGTGGCATAACAGTATGTAACAACATGTTCGTGCGTTGTCGCAACCTTTAAACGCCAGAGTCCAACCTCGGAAGGCATTTTGTGACATTGAGGAATATGACCAAAATATGACTTAAATAAGAGTCATATGACTCCTATTCAGGTCATGTCATATGACCAGCCTCTGAGGTGCGCACACAATAAGAGTCATGTCATATGACCAAGCCCCAAAAACAGGGTCATATGACCCATGAAAAGCACTGCTTTGTTCACTCTGAGCCTCGGTTCCCACCTCGGTTCCATTCTCCCGATTCCATTCTCGACCCGATCCCGTTCCCGCTCCGTTCCATTCCTCACCACTCTCTCTCTCTTCCCTTTTCCTCGCTGCTCTCACTTGTACTTCCTCCTGGCTTCTGCAATCAACTCGCTCTCTCTTCTATTTGCTCTTGTGCTAAGGTAGGCTCTTGTGCCATAGGACTCCTGTGTCCGCCAACACATGGTGATGAGAGTTTGATCGCGTTGACCTATAGTCGTTGACCCACCCACAGCCCAGTTCTTTCTCACAAACACACACTTATACACACACACCGCAAGTCAACGAACATGACGACGAATCCTCCCCATGCGACTTCTATTGCGAACGTCGGCCACCCCCTGCTGACGGCCGTGCCCCAGATGGCCGAGATCTCGACCGACGAGACGGCCGATTCCTCACATCTCACCACCCTCCCCGAGGAGCGAGTCCAATCTCCGCCCTCCAACCTCGACCGCCAGTTTGCGAATACCAATCGCCTCGTCGAGTCGATGCTGAGCAAGTTCGACGGTCTTGACCGCCGCATGACGCAGATGGAGTCCTCCCTCTCCTCCCTGTCGTCCTCTGTGACCATTCCCTCGTCCCCAGCTCCAGTCGGAGTCCCATCGACTCCCACTCCCACCACCGCCATAACGACCGCCACCCCGGTAAATGCTGCCGGATTTGCGTCCAACCCGCGTCCCGGTTTCGTTCCCCCTCACCAGGTGCCGGGGGCCACCAACCCGACGCCGCCCCGTGGCGTTCTGGTCTTCCGTCGACTGCCAACACCCACCAAGAAGGTTTTCCGGGAGGTGCTTGGTCAGCTCGGTTCGTCGGTGGATAAGGTGATTGACGGACTCACCGATGCAGATCTGGAGGACTCTCAACCCTCCCTCTCGACACCCGCCGCTGAGATCACGGTCGACAACACCGTCCCGTCCATCTCCGTCACCCCCTCATCGTCGTCTTCCTCCCGCTTTCGCCCTTGCAAGCCGGAGTACCTACCGACCTATGACGGCAACCCGCTTGAGCTCGAGAAGTACCTCGGTCGCATCGGCGGGATTCTTCGAACCGATCCCGATGAGGCCTGGGAGCTCGCTGTGCTCCGGTCGATGCCGATCCGCTTCTCGGGCGACGCCGAGGAATGGCACTCGGGCATGTCTCCGGCTGACGCCAAGCGGCTCGTCACGTTCTCCGATATGGCGGAGGCGATGAGGAAGGAGTTTCGCGCCAATCGATCCGAGCAACGCCGATTGGCCCGGGCTCGAGTCTGGATGCCGACTGCAGAGCCCGTCGCCACCTTCTACCACGTCAAGCTTCGGGCCCTGCGTGTCGCCTTTGGTCAAGACCAAACCGATTCGGTCCTGGTCGAGGACATCGTCGACTCCCTCCCTCCGACCTTCCGTGCGATGTTGCGTCTGCCCCGGGTCGATCCGATGCTTGACGACCTTCGCGCCGAACTCGGCACTTGGGAGGACACGTGGCGGCAGATTCATCCGCAGTTCGCCCTCCGTCCCGCCGTGACGTCTCCTGCCGCGATGTCGTCGACTCCCCCTCGTCGTCCCCCAGCTTCCTCGACGGCGCCCACGGCAGCGTCGACCCCGGCGTCGTCCGTTCCTGCTCCTGTTCGGGCTGACCAGCCGTCGGCTCGGAATGGTCCGCCGCTTGCTTCCACCTACGACCCAAGCCGCGTGATCCCTGCTGCGAACGGAAAGCTTCGTCAGTACCGTCGCCCTCACGACGACGTTGTGATCGAACTTCGCCATCCATGCACTCGCTGTGGTCAGGATCACTTCAATTTTGAACACACTCACCTGGTTCCTGCGGTGCGTGTCATGGAGGTTGACGATGACGACTACCCGGAGGTGAACTCACCTGCGGAGGGGGCGTCTTTTTAAGTGTCCGGGATGACAATAAACTATCAACGGACGACTCACCTTCGGGCGATCGTCCTCCACCTCAACCACCCGACTTTGGCGATGCATTCATTGCTGATCCGGAGTTTGCTGTAGAGAGTGTTAGGGACACGTCAGTGACCCTCGTCCGTGACGACGTTAAACTAACTCACCTCGATCCTTCTAAGCCGATCTCCCCGAGACGTAACGCCACCTCGGACGAGACGGGGGTGAAGGTCGTGGTTGAAAGAGAGGACGGCATACCTCTGCTGCCTGGCAGCGGTGACAGTGCCCGCGACTGTCCCGGTGAGCTTATGCCCGCTATAGTTCACCACAGCCCCCATCTCCAGGGTGGATGCAAGAGCGGCGGAGAGAGGGCTGTGCCCCCTTCTGGTCCACCAGGGGGCCTCTCCGTCGGGTACCGTGACGGCGTGACCAGTGCGGAGACGGCAGAGGACATGGACCACCCTCTGACCCGAGACCTGCTGGTCCCGATACTCGGGGAGTACTCACCTTCCCGCGACGATGTTTTGGGAAGCACAGCTGACTGCCTCTCTTCCCCTCCTGCTGCTGGGCCTGCTGTAGTGGCCGATAAGCCGCATTTCCGCACGCAGAAGTTGTTCGTGCTGGATCCCGTGGAGAAGCCGTTGAAGCACTCCACGTTCCGTTATGGCAACGTCGTCCAGCTGCCGTCGACGCCGGAGACACGGACCGGAAAAGGGTACACCAACCACGTTCCTTTGACAGTCCAGCTTCGGGTCAACAGCTCTACGGCGCTGCCTCTATCGTCCTTGCATGATACCGGGGCCTCTTTGTCGGGAATTGATGCCTCCCTCCTCGAGCGCCTCGGAGGTCGTCCGCAAGAGGAAGGGATGTTGGTGAAGGGGATCGGCGAGATGCGAACGAAGGGATTCGCCACCGTCACCTTCTTCATTGAGGGCCGTGACAGTCGCGACAAACAGGTCTTCTTGGAATGCACACACGACCTGCATGTCTTGCCGAGTTTCGGGCCCGGCTTGCTCCTCGGACGAAACTTCATCGATGGGCATGATCTGACGATCTCCCCCGCTCGCGGCCGCGCCGTTGTTGGCCAATACACGTTCGCAGTGACCGAGAAGGTTGGCGGTCCGTTCGCAACGGACGTGGAGCTCCGCACCGCCGCGGACGTTGTCGTCCCTTCAAACCACAACATGTGGGTCCCCGTTGACACCGGAAGTCTCGCCCCTAATGTCGACTACTGCGTCCATCCACGTCTCTCCGCCTCCTCGGACGAGACCGTACAGCTGGCTGGCCCCACCGGCCTGATTACGAGAGGGGAAGGAGCTCGCCGCCATGTCCTTCTCGGGAACTTCGGCGTTGCTGATTGCCACTTGCAGCGGGGGACGATCGTGGCTGACGCGCAAGCGACTCGAGTCGGCGACACGCTTCGGGCCTCCGGTCGCGATTTCTCGCTTCCGCCCGCTGCCACGCCTGCGAGCAGTCCTCATGCATGGGTGGCGTCCACCGAGATTGATCCCTTGTCCGGCGTGGCCGATCCGCTCGATGCATTCGAGCCCGACGACGGTCCGAGCCCCGATCCCCGGCACGATTCCGCCACCGTCCTGATTGACGATCGTTTCCGCGTGGGCGTGGATGCCAAGGGTCGATCCCCTTCTGAGATCGTCGCCCTGCTGCGTCGCCATGAGCCCGCCTTCGCCCTCGACGGCCGGCCGGGTCTCGTCCGGGGCACGGAGATGGCCATCGACCTCAAGGAGGGTACCATCTTGCGTCCGGAGGCTCCTCGACGGGTCAGCCCCGAGAAAAGGGAGGCCATCGATACCGCCATCGACCAATTGCTCGCGTGGGACGTGGTCGAGCCGTCCTCCAGTCCCGCTTCCTTCCCCGTCCTCATGGTTCGCCAGTACGGGAAGATGCGGTTCTGCGTCGACTACCGCCAGTTGAACGCCAGCACCATCCCGGATCGGTACCCCCTCCCGACGGTGGACTCGGTCTTCCAGACCCTCTGCGGAAAACGCATCTTCAGCTCCCTCGATGCTATCCGCGGGTACCACCAGCTTCCGGTCCGCCCCTCCGACCGTTGGAAGACGGCGTTCACCTGCCACCGGGGTCTATTCCGATATAAGACCGTTCCGTTTGGTTTGCGGAATGCCCGGCCGTTTTCCAACGCCTGATGGACCGACTGCTAGGCGCACTTCGCTGGCAGGACGCCGTTGTGTACATCGACGACATTGTCGTCGCCACGACCACGATGGAAGAACACGTTCGGGCTCTGACTCCATCCTGTCGAGCGCCGAGCGCGAGGGACTACGCTTCAGTCCCGGGAAATGCACGTTCGCCGTCGGGTCGTTGGTTCTCTTGGGGAGGAAGGTGTCTGGAGCGGGAGTCGCTATTTGGCATGATCGAGCTGTTGCGGTGCGAGATCTGGCGCGTCCGAGCACACTGAAGGAGCTGTATCATGCTCTAGGCCTCTTCGGCTATCACCGCATGTTTGTGCGCTCGTTCGCTCAGATCGCGGAGCCATTGTCGCGCTTGACGAAGGGTTGGCGCTATGAGCAGGCGGATGGTCGTTATCGTCTGGTGAACGTCGAGGGCAAGGCGGTGTCGGCAGAGCGCTGCACACTTGATTGGGGCGACGACCAACAGCTGAGCTTCGATCGCTTGAAGGCCGCGATCGCTTCCCCTCCGACCTTGGCTCATCCCGACCCCTCTCGCCCATACTTGCTGTATATTGACGCGAGTAAGGACGGCTTTGGGGCGATCCTGCACTAGTCGTTCGAGACGGAGGCTCCTCCCCTCCAGTCGGCGGAGTCTGCACAGCTCCTCGCGCTCGACTTGGTTCGCCTTCCGTCTCCCATCGCGCGAGAACGGTGGACGTCCTGGCTGCGGGCCGATCGGCACTTCGCTGCCATCTTGCGTGAAGCCGAACGAGTCGTGGATCCTGAAGCGGCTGTAGGTGACTGGGTGTTGAACGACGGCGTCCTCGTCCGTCGGAGCGATGGCCGTATTGCGCTTCCTGAGGGGGCCGTGCCAGAGTTGCTCAGATCAGTCCATGACAACAACGGACACTTTGGGTTCTACAAGACCTACCTAGCGGTCGCGCGCTCCTTCTGGCGCCCAGGCTTGTCCGTCGCTGTGCGCTCTTGGGTCAAGTACTGCCGTTCCTGCCAGAAGACCAAGGTCGGCCGGAAGACCGGCGTCTTGGACATCGCCAAGGACCCCCAGCTACCGTTCGAGACGATCTCGTTGGATCTCGTCTACGGGTTCCCATCGTCTCGCTCCGGGAACAACGCTGCTCTTGTCATCCTTGATGTGTTCAGTCGGATGGTGCTGATCGAGCCGTGCGCGAATACTATCACTGCGGAAGGTGTGGCTGCCATCGTCAGCAATCGCGTTCTACGGTACGGCTGGTTGCCACGCCGCATCGTGTCAGACTCCGAAGCACGACTCACCGGCTCCGTGAGGACGGCTCTGTCCCGTTCCCTTGGCGCATCGCTCACCCCGAGTCCCCCGTACCACCAGCAGGCCAACGCGGTGGAACGCGCGATCCAGACGGTTCAGACCGTGTTGCAGTCCGTGAGCCTTGAGTCTCATGCGCATTGGGATCGTCGCCTTGCGCCCGCCGTCGAGCTGGCCATGAACTCGACCCCGTCCCTCTCGACAGGTCAGCGCCCTTTCGATCTAGTATTCGTCAGCCACCCCGATGTCGTCCATGCCGTGTTCGACGGAGAGGAGGAGCACGAGGGCGTTGGCGGGTTCGATGAGCGGCTGGCCGCGGCGGAGGAGCGGTTGGTAGAAGCGCGACGGTGTATCCTGTTGGCCCGCGAAGATCAGAAGCGTCGCTATGATCAGTCACGCGCGCCTTCCGTGTCGTTGCGGGTAGGGGATCAGGTGCACTTACGGTTGAAGGATCAGCCGGTTCCGGGCGCGATCACCAGCAAGCTCGACGCCCGCAAGGACGGTCCGTTCGATGTCGTCGAGATCGTCTCTCCTCACCGTGTTCGCCTCGCGTTGCCCGACCACATCGGTATCGATCCCGTTGTCAGCATCTAACAGGTCGACCTCGTCCCTCGCTCCCCTGACCCGTTCGCAGGCGCTTGTGCCTCGGCCGATCTCCCAGCTGCAGATGGTGCAGCGCGCTTAGAGGAGGGGACCGCGAGGTTGGAGGAGATTCCGCCCTTGCTCGATGACGACGGGGCTGATGGTGACGCGCGCCTTGACCCGGATGTGGCGTTGCCGCCTCGTCCTCGTCGCTTGCCGACTTCGTTCCGGGGTTTCCACCTCGGCGTCTTGTCCACCGCCGACCGTTCTCAGCTTGAGGAGGCTCTGCGCGAGCCCATGCGAAAGGCGCGGCGCGTGGCCCTGAGCGATCGGACCGTCGTGCTCACCGAGAAGCCCGTCGCGTTCCTGTCGCGGTTGACGACGCCTGCGGAGAAGAAGATGGTTGCGGCTGAGTTGGAGCTGCGATGCCTAGCATGGGCCTACGCCAAGTGGGCTTACCTTCTCGAGGGCGCGCTCCTGACTGTGGTCACCGACCATCAACCGATGGGTGCCATGCTGTCGTCGACAAGTGGGGTCAGCTACGGGCCCAACATCTCGCGCCGTCGGGCGCTGATCATGCCCCACTTACCCAATCTTCGCTTTGTCGTTCGACCTGGTCACGCCCACGTCAATGCCGACGCGTTGTCACGGCTGCCCACGGACCCGAGTCGGTCCGCTTTTTTGGGGGGGGATGTGCTGGGCGGCACCAGCTCCTGACTTCTCTATCTGTGCGGTTCTCTTTCTCTTCTGTTTCCCTTTGTTCACTCTGAGCCTCGGTTCCCACCTCGGTTCCATTCTCCCGATTCCATTCTCGACCCGATCCCGTTCCCACTCCGTTCCATTCCTCACCACTCTCTCTCTCTTCCCTTTTCCTCGCTGCTCTCACTTGTACTTCCTCCTGGCTTCTGCAATCAACTCGCTCTCTCTTCTATTTGCTCTTGTGCTAAGGTAGGCTCTTGTGCCATAGGACTCCTGTGTCCGCCAACACAAGAGCACGCTGTTTGTCCTGCTGGACTTGCTTTGGGAAATTAAAAGCAAAGCTTTCAAAGCGGGGGGACAAAATTTTGTCCCTGCGCTGTTTTGCTGTGGAATTTCAAAGCACAGCAACTGTGCAGCAGGACACGCTCTAAAGCGGGATGAACCTGGTAGCATCTAGCACTTCAAAGCGGTAGCATTCTGGAATGATTTTTGGGAGGATTCCCGGACAGTACCAGGGGTCATTCCAGTTCCATGTGAGGTAGTGAGCACGTGACTGAGACGCGAACCCAAACAAACGAGTTCCCCGCAGTCCGTGGCACCAGGCAGACGCGGTCGTCGTCTCGTCGTCCTCTCCTCCCACCTCCACCGCTCCCATCCATTACACCCACCCACCATCCCTTCCCACCACCTCGTCACCTCATCATACGGGTAGCAATACAGCGAATCAAGGGTTCCTAATGTCAAACGTGACCATCAATTGAGAGGGAAAGCCACAGTGAATTTTTTGAGATCTCGCCGGATAATTATGAGACTGTGAGACTCAGACCTTTCCGTGGTCTGTGGACTTGGAGCTGCTCACCAGCAACCACGTGACCAGAGCTTTCCTTCGCGCGCGGGAAGGGTCGTCAGACAATGTTTTTGGAGCATCTCAGTATGGTTGCACTCACTGAGGGCCCTTATCGCCCTCGCCCCCAATGCCACGTTTCATCGGTGATTCGGCGATCAGGACGCGCGTTAGCGCGATTTGACTACTATCTTTAGCACGCTCACGTTAGGGGGGTTCAAATATTGTAATAGAACAGGACTGACATCAACTTTCCCTCATAGTTCAGCGGTTAGTGATGCAGCTTGCAATTCTGCAAGTCTACGGTTAAATTCCCTTTTTGATCATTCTTTTTTCTCTTTTTTCCTCTTTTTTCGACTTGGTCGCTAAGTTAGGATAACATTCACCATTTTTTTTCTGCGGGTTAGAGTTAGCGCGTAGCGGGCAGGATTAGACATGATAGCAATGGAGACGGACAAGACTGTCCTTTTGGTTGGGGGGGTTCCGGGGGGGCAACGCCCCCCCGGCGAGCTGGAAGTGGGGTCACGTGATCTAGTTTTGCTCCCACGTGGAATTGGGGGCGAGGGCGATACGGGCGTCGGCACTCACTGTGCCATCCGAGGTAGTTTCCAGTTGGTGGAAACCCCGTGAAAACTCGATAGTTTTCGCCGCCGAAAACTAAAAAATGCGCAGCAGTTTTCCTACAGTTTTCCTATGTCGAAAACCCTTTGGTGTAGCACGGGCCACCTTATGTAAGCCTCCTGTAGACCACGCTACCGCGGTGGGGTCAAGCGCTACCACTGCCTGGTCTCAGGGTGTCGCTGCCCAGGCACGGCCTACCCGTGCCACTCGACACATCCACACTCACCCTCAGGAAAATTCAAAACGGGGGTAGAATAGGCAAAACGAGGGTGATCTGGGGGTAAAAAGCGGGTGCTGGAATTCGCTGTGGGTAAAACGATGGTTGCCTCAACTTGCCCTTCCGGCGATACAGTTCTGCCCTTGCGTCATCGGCCACTCTAAATTTGTAGTTCCAACAGTCTGGCTTACAACTCTTCAGATTCCTATACAACTAGATTACAATACAGCGAAGATCGATACTTGGTGAAAATTTCTGCTTCTCTTCCACCACGCACACCACGCACCACGCACCACGCACCACACGACAGGGCTCGACGCTCGATCTCGACGACGGCGCACTCGGTCTCGACGACGAGGCCGACCTCGGCGCCCCTTGCTGTGCGCCTGTGCTGCCCTAACCCTTCCACTGCCCTGCTAACCCTCCTTCCCTAACCTCTCCCCGTCTGCTTCTCCGGTTCTCCCCGTCTGCTACCCTCCGTCTGCTTCTCCCCGTCTGCTACCCTCTCCTTCTGCTCCCCCTTCTCCTTCTGCTCCACCCCCCCTGTCTGCTTCCTCCCCCGTGATCCCTCCCCGTCTGCGCTCCTTCTCCGTCTGCTGCCCTCCTCCCCCGTCTGATACCCTCTCCCCGTCTGCTGCCCTACCCCAACCCCGTCTGCTGCCAACCCCGTCTGCTGCCCTACCCCAACCCCGTCTGCTGCCAACCCCGTCTGCTGCCCTTCCTCCCCGTCTGCTGCCCTTCCTCCCCGTCTGCTGCCTTCCCCGTCTGTCTCTCTTCTGCTCTCCTCTCTGTCTGCGCTTCTTTTCTCTTTTCTCTCCTCTCGTTCAGAACAGTCTCATAGGGCACATCACACAGCGACAATTCGACGTTCCGACGACATATCTTCCATCACTAACCCCTCTCGCTGCTCTGTTAGATATATGTATGTTATGTATGTCGTGTATGTATGTATGTTAGACACTGGAATGGATATGGTCTTTTGCTCCCTTACTTTCGCGGTTCGCGGCCGGTACAGACCCAGCCTGATGCTACCCTCGTTTTACCCTCGTTTTGCCCGTCTGACCAAAGTGGGTAAATCCGCACAAAACAAAACATCTGCAGGGGTAAAACGAGGGTAGCCCAAGGTGGCGAACGGGGCGAACAGTAGGTAATTCGAGGGCAATCCGGGGGTGGAATCTACCCCCAAATCACCCACGTTTTACCCCTTTTCCAATTTTCGTGAGGCTCATGTCTGACGACAGAAACCGTGGAATTACTGTATTGCTACCCGTGTGTACTTGTGTTGAGACATGCACTTGTCAGTGGTGAGTCTCACGAAAATTGGAAAAGGGGTAAAACGTGGGTGATTTGGGGGTAGATTCCACCCCCGGATTGCCCTCGGATTACCTACTGTTCGCCCCGTTCGCCACCTTGGGCTACCCTCGTTTTACCCCTGCAGATGTTTTGTTTTGTGCGGATTTACCCACTTTGGTCAGACGGGCAAAACGAGGGTAAAACGAGGGTAGCATCAGGCTGGGTCTGTACCGGCCGCGAACCGCGAAAGTAAGGGAGCAAAAGACCATATCCATTCCAGTGTCTAACATACATACATACACGACATACATAACATACATATATCTAACAGAGCAGCGAGAGGGGTTAGTGATGGAAGATATGTCGTCGGAACGTCGAATTGTCGCTGTGTGATGTGCCCTATGAGACTGTTCTGAACGAGAGGAGAGAAAAAGAGAAAAAGAAGCGCAGACAGAGAGGAGAGCAGAAGAGAGACAGACGGGGAAGGCAGCAGACGGGGAGGAAGGGCAGCAGACGGGGAGGAAGGGCAGCAGACGGGGTTGGCAGCAGACGGGGTTGGGGTAGGGCAGCAGACGGGGAGAGGGTATCAGACGGGGGAGGAGGGCAGCAGACGGAGAAGGAGCGCAGACGGGGAGGGATCACGGGGGAGGAAGCAGACAGGGGGTGGAGCAGAAGGAGAAGGGGGGGAGCAGAAGGAGAGGGTAGCAGACGGGGAGAAGCAGACGGAGGGTAGCAGACGGGGAGAACCGGAGAAGCAGACGGGGAGAGGTTAGGGAAGGAGGGTTAGCAGGGCAGTGGAAGGGTTAGGGCAGCACAGGCGCACAGCAAGGGGCGCCGAGGTCGGCCTCGTCGTCGAGACCGAGTGCGCCGTCGTCGAGATCGAGCGTCGAGCCCTGTCGTGTGGTGCGTGGTGCGTGGTGCGTGGTGTGCGTGGTGGAAGAGAAGCAGAAATTTTCACCAAGTATCGATCTTCGCTGTATTGTAATCTAGTTGTATAGGAATCTGAAGAGTTGTAAGCCAGACTGTTGGAACTACAAATTTAGAGTGGCCGATGACGCAAGGGCAGAACTGTATCGCCGGAAGGGCAAGTTGAGGCAACCATCGTTTTACCCACAGCGAATTCCAGCACCCGCTTTTTACCCCCAGATCACCCTCGTTTTGCCTATTCTACCCCCGTTTTGAATTTCCCTGAGCATGAGCATCGTTTTGGTCAGGAAGCAGCTATGAATTTTCTGAGGTTGAAGCCGGTTACCTAGAAACCCTGAGACTGTTGAGCGGGGTCATGCCAATTGGGAAAACCAAGAGGTCTTTGCCCGGCATCGACCTCCCAGACCCGCTTCAAGTTTCCAAGTACCGAAAACCCTTCGAAAACTGCACAGTATTCGGATCCAAAGAAAACTGCCCGAAAACTGGTCTAGTTTCCAGCGCCATGGAAACCCCTTGGAAACTGCGGATTTCCAATTAGTTTCCACCAACTGGAAACTACTTCATTTGGCACAGTGACTTGGTATGTACTCAGGTAGCATCCCCGGATCATCTAAGCCGGATGGTTCCCGGATGATCTTAACTGACAGTACCTGACAGTACCGCCAGGTATGATTCCCGGACACCATTACGGCTTATCCTAGAACACTACGCTCCAAAAATCATCCCGGCAGGTTGGGGGTGTATGTTGCAGACAGACGGACGCAGTCTGGTGTCTAGCAAAGCTACTGATAGAGATCGGGAAGTAGGAAGGAAAGAAGGAATGCGTATGTTGCAGACAGGCGGACGCAGTCCGCGTAAACGATGGAGACAGAAAACGAAAGGGAATGAATGAATGAACAGATCGGAAGTGTTTAGGGTGCTACTTCCTCCCCGTAGTAGGAGCGTCGTTCCAGCGGCCGCCTCCCGGGGGTGCTGGGGAGCTGGAAGCAGCGGCAGACCTCCAAGTGTGTATCGAAGTGTGCACCGAGTCAAAGTCGGCACTTCCTGGCGTGATCCCGCGCTCCTTGGTCTTCCTCCGAATCCAGTCGTTGACCTCCGACCGATCCTCCCACCTGGGCAAGGGAGATCCACCCAAGCTGACGCCAAAGCTTGTGTCGTGCGGACTCGTATCAACGGCCAGACCGACAGTCTTGGGCCCGTCTCCGCCTTTCTTCTCCATCCCGCGGGGGGTACCTCCGCCACTGCTGCCGCTGGGACTATTGACGCTGATGGAGTAGTCCGGACGAAGAGCCCTGTAGGGCGTCGAAGGTAACGTGGAGTTCATCGAGCCCGATCGCTGCAGATGACCATCCGGCACCAGCGAAAGCTTGCGGAGGCTGCCCCCTGGTGGCGTTCGGCACTGCTGCTGCTGGATCGAGTTCGCCCGGGTAGGGACGGAGCTTCCCTTCGTCGAAGCCAGCACGGACCGATGCAGAGTGGAGAAAATTTCGTCGCAGATGGAATCGTCCGAGTCGCCGCTGTCGCTGCTCTTGCCGTCATTTCGACGACGACTCCCAACGCTTTCGCTCGCAACACTGTTGGTGGCGACACTGCCGTTCATGAACAGTTGAAGCACGTCGCTGGCAAGCCCTCCTTCCTGTTCCTGCTCCTGATTGTAGCCAAAGATATCGCCTCGGGGTTGTTGCAATGACGAAGCGCGAGTAAGCGACTGATGTCCTGAGGATTGTCGAGCGGCCCATTTGGATCGATACGAGCTGCTTCGAGATGGAGCACCCACTTTCGCCGACCTTCCCTTCTGGATTTCCTCCCCATTCTTCGGGGGGAGCAAGTCATTCAGCGGCAGCGTCGGTGAGCACATGTCGATCGGCCGCAGTTCTCCTGCTGCCGTAGCCGGGCCCATCGATAATTCAGCTTGGGGCCCGAAGAAGGTCGACTGGCGATAGTCGTTCATCCGCACCTGAAATGGCGTCTTGGCTGGCTCGGATGGCTGCGTGTGAGAGGTACTTGGTGTATCAGGCGAATCTCTGCGGGCAGGGGAGGAAGACTGGCTTTGCTTTCGTACCGGATGTTTGATGGAAACGGTAGAAGACGCATGCAGGCTCCATGGATGAGGTGTACGTGCTGTCGAGGCTGCTTGGCTCGTACCAGAAGGGTTGGTGGCGTTCGTTCTGTGTTCCAAACCGGCTTCATGTTGCGGGGTGGTAGTTGAAGGATCGTTGAAGGGCTGCTGCGCCTCGTTCGTGATCCCCTTCCTCAATTTTGCGGAGTCGTGGTCTCCTTGAGCTGGCGGGATGTGGACCAGCGGCGCAGGCGATTCTGTCAGGCGACTATGTAGGCAATCTTTGCTGTTCGTCTTAGGAAACCATCGACCCTTAGCAGCTGAAGACTGCGGATCTGGCCGCTCTTGATTGTGACGATGGGGCTCGGGCATTTCGTTCGTGGGCAAGTGATTTTTTGTGTCCGAACGAACGTCAGGTGCGCTCTGCCTGGGGAGAAAATTAGGCCTGCCTTTCGGTGTGCTGTCTGCAGTCATTACTGGTGAGCCTAGAGACTCCTGTGAGGGCACTTTGATCAGGCTGTCCCTAGCATCGACCAGTCGAGGAGAATAGAAGCGTTGAATGATACCTGTCGGAGATTCTTCTGACCGCGGGACTGCATGATGAGCAGCTGTCTCAAGGTTCCATTTGGGTTCAGTGAGATCGAGCTGCTGGTATTTGGTGTTGTGGTCGGGTTTCGTGTTGCTGCTATGCGCCGATGTGGAAGGTGCTCCACCAAAGGGAAGTGAACCTTCACCTTCTTCGAAGACCGCCTTCCACACGCTGGAGACCCCGCTTGCGTACGAGGCTGATCGCATGCATTCGAATTCCTCGGCATGGCTGTATGAAGGGCTGGACTGAGGAGCGAACTCCAGGACTTCGTGGGCTTGGCCGGGTCGAGGCGGTGGAAGAGGCATACGCGAGTCAATCTTAGCGAGGGTGGACGAGTCGAAGAGAGAACCTTCCGGTTCACTGTGGCTCGTACAAAAGGACCCAGCTGAAGATACCGGCAGCTCGGGTTGCGTGGTCATGCTGCTCTCAGCGGTTTGATGGTCCTGCTGGAAAGTACCATCGGACTGGCTTGAGGGAGGCAAGAGTGTGAAAACGTCTGTTGAGCGGGTGGTGTTGGAATTTTGGAGCCCACAGCTATCGGCATCGAGAGATAGGGCCGAATTCCGACCCGAAGCTGGTTGAGACGAGGCCCAAGCGCTTCGTGCCGCATGGAGCACCTGGCTGGCATGTTTGAGGCTGATCTCGGCACCACGAACGGCATCCAGAGCGACCCCTATGCTGTCGATGAGTGCGAGTACAGTGGCAGGAGCGCCGGCGCAGGTTGGCTCTTCCGATCCGGTGATATCTCGTTGGGGGTTTGATGAGCTCGGAGCACCGCTGGAAGCTGGGTCGATGGGGGTGAAGTACTGAGGCATCACAGATGCTCAGAATGAGTCGCAAGAAGAAGTTTTTGGGTTCTGGAGAAAGAGAAGAGGAGAGGGGGGGAAGGACGGTGATGGACAGCAAATACGAAGAAGAGGTGGTCAGCATTCGTGTTCTTCAGGGCTCTTCTGTTTTCAAGAAGATGAGATGAACTGTTCCGGTTTTGTGCCTGGTGCGCTGTCGCCTGTCTGCCTGGCAACACTCAGCAGCCAGCAGGCGCGAGTTAGTGTAGGGGCAAGGAGGGGTCCCTGATCTTGTCTTCTATGTATCACGCCCATCGGTCTCATCCTGTATACCTTGGTCCGCCTGTCTTGTGTTTCTCGATCTTGTTTGTGTCGCTGGCAAGGATCGAGCGCCGACTTCGCACCGACGTGGCCTTTTGTCGCCCAAGCTGGCGATCACGTGTGCGGTGGTGGTGGTGGGCCTCAATAATGACGTCCCTGTCGCCCAGTTGAGCCGCGAACTCGGAACTGTTCTTGGCTGCTGCGAGCGATGAGCGGCAAGCATTGGATGGACCCTGTCTGAATTCTTGAGGCCACAAAGGGTCAGATTGGAGATCGAGGGCGAGGCACACGCGCGCGCGTATCATCAATGGTGAGTCTTCCCCGCCCCTTTATCAGGCAGCAGAAGTCCGCACTGATTTCGCCCCCCACCCCTGTCCACCGCATTCATTCCTGTAGACATCCCGAATTCCCAAGGTCCCGAAAGCGATGGTGAACAAGATCGACAGCGCCCTGCACGCGCGGCGCGTCGCCTTCCTTCGCCAGGTTTCGGTACCGTCGCTGGAAGCGTGAGTCTGCGCAGCAGTAGCATGCAGCCTGAGCCGTACTTACGTTCCCTTCCTTCGTCTTCACAGAAGGGCACCTGCCCTCGTCCATCGATGGCTGCACACCTCCGGCAATGGGAAAGAGTGGTCTGCATTTGGTGCTACCGACTCCAAAGCGCTCGAAGTTGGATGGCAGGAGATTGTAAATGATGAGGAGCTGCGGCAAGCTGTCGAAGAGGCCACACGAGATCGGGAGGAGAAGGAGAAGGCCAAGGCAGCGGAAGTGAAAGACGCGGCCTCAAAGGGCCAGAAAGCTTCCGCCTCGAAAGACGACTCGAACGACGACTCGAAAGAGGGCTCGAACGACGACTTGAAGGACGATCAAGATTCCAGCAAGCGCGGTCCACACGAAGCCGTTCCGCATGAGTTCAAGCTCGACCCACCGGACCCATTCACAGATCTGCCGCCATGGCGCGTACCCGTCGGAGAAGATCACCTGTACGAAGTTGATCTCCGATCGCAGAAGCTCTATCCCGTCTTCTGGAAGCAAGGCAAAGCATCTCGGGTTATGCGCGGCACCTGGTTTCAGGAATCGAGTAAGCTGTCGCCCCTCTCAACTGAGCTTGCCGAAGAATTGGAGAATTACTATCAGTGAGCTTGCCTTGACCCCAACCTTGCCGTGCTCAAAGAAAGGCTCTCAATCGTTTTCCTGACCTTTTACTTCCTTGTAGAGAACTTCAGCCTTGGCTCCCAAGTTATGCGGACGAGCTGAAGTCTGCCGTCACCATTGGCGCTGACGCGGAAGACAAGCTCAAGCGCCCGCTCAAGGGCGTGAACGGATATGTCATCATGCTTGGACCCCATGTCGCCCGCATTTATACACAAGATTTCACTGCTCGGCTGGCGAAGTCAGTCTTCACAGCGTGGAGCGGGGAGCATTCCGGTGGCCAGCTCGTAATTCGTGGGTTCGAATACGCCAAGAAGGCACTCCAGGCCAATGTTGACGACTCGAAGAACCAGAAGGACGCGAAGCAACAAAAGTCCAAGAGTGGACTTCCTCAGCGCTCTCCCTCCTCGTCAGGCTCGTCAACACCAGCCAAAAAGCGACCAACGCAGGGTGATGCCAGTCCTTCCTCTTCCTCGAAGCCCACGGAGACATCTGCCAGTCTGGAATTGTTACGGTCCATCACTGCCAAAATGGGTTCGATGCCCAATAAAGCTTCGAATGACGCGGACTCGGCATTCAAGGAACGCGAAGCAGCTCTAAGCGGCATGTTGAGCTCGGGCTTGGAGGACGCGGCGAAAGGCGGCGACGCCGACCCTACCCAAGAAGGAGGTACCACAGGCGCTGAGATATCCGAAGAGAACGAAGCTGACGAGCTGCATCGCGAGGCAAAGGATGCTGAGCGTCCAGTAGATCTTGTTCTCATCCTACACGGCATCGGACAGAAATATGCAGCGGAGACAAATCCAAGCTTGGACTTCACCATTGCGGTGAACCAATTCCGCGACCTTGTACAGAAACAAGCGAAGGCAACCCCACCTGCCACGGTTGGCGGCGGCGGCTTCTCGCAGATGCTCGATGGTCGACGCATCCAATTCTTGCCTGTCATGTGGCGTGCCGCTCTTGAAGACTTCGATCCGGAGCCTGCGCACGAGCATGATGACGAGTTGGACAACCATTTCGCACTCGACGACGTGTTTGGAGACCGGAACAGTATCCCCATCGTCCGCAAGCTGATCTCGGGCGTGCTTCTAGATATCCCTCTGGTGAGTTAGGTTCTCGTATCATCTTTTCGTTATGCTGCGTGTACTGAATGCTCTTTTCCGTAGTACTTGAGTCGACATAGAACCGAAATCATTCGGCGCGTCATTCGGGAAGCGAATCGGATGTATAGGTGTGTATCTGCTCTGGTCACAATGCTGCAGGACGCAGCGCATTTTCTCTGAACATCATGTTCGTCATCAGACTGTTCTGCCAGCGGAACCCTGGCTTCGAGTCACGAGGTGGAAGGACGCATTGGATCGCCCATAGTCTGGGCGCGGCGCTTGCCTTCGATATTCTCTCACAACAACCAACTTATGTCCCACTCCTAAAGGACATCCCCGACAACGACAATCACTTGCACTTCAACGTCGGCACGCTTATTCTTGCGGGTAGTCCTGCCGCGCTGTTTGTTTGGCTCGCTAAGAGCCAGCTTATCGCTCGGAAGGGACGCAAAGGTTCGACTGGTGGGGACGACTGCGTCGATAAGAAGGAAGTATATCTGGGCTGTCTAGCCGTCGACCGTATCGCCAACGTGTTCTCACTTAGCGATCCCGTTGGAACGCGGTTGACTCCTTGCGTTGGGAGCGAATATGCGTCGACTTTAAAGACCATTTCGTTGACCCAGGCCACGAATGCAATCTTGCGCAGTCTGCCGGGCGGTCTCGACACTCCCATGCCTAACAACAGCGGCTTCTTCGGCTCTTGGGGTCGGTTCTCTGTGTCGTCCACAAATAATCGGTCTTTGGACGAGACGGCCGACATGGCCGAAGACCTCTTTGGAGACGACAAGCAGAGGCGCGATGCGGCAGCGGACGACCGTTCGGCTAGTTGGTTCGCTCGTCTCAGCACCCGGAAACAGAAGCGACCGTCGTCTGCGGGCAGCAACTCGACTGTCGGGCCAGATGACTGGGAGCGGGTCAGACGCACCTCCACTGCCGCGGAGAACCGGCCGAGTTTGGAAGGATTGAAGGATGTGGATGAAGACAGTGAGGAGAAGGATAAATCACGAGGGGCTCGAGAAGAGAAGGACGGTCAGAAGGACGATAGGCGCTCGAAAGATGTCGAATTCGACAAGGAACGCGGTCGACGACGGGTCATTGCTTTAAACCAACTCGGCACCCTTGACTTCACCATTCCGATTGCAAGCTCCCTACTATCGAACCAGTACCTCGACATGCTCTACAGTCACGCGAGTTACTGGCAGCTTCCTTCCTTCGCCGACGCTGTTCTTGCGTTTGTCTTCGCCTCCGATGAGACTTTGGCTGCGGCGAGAACGCACTTGTTCAAATAGATGTCTCTACCACCCTTCGCATGACATGTACCGTGTACCACTACCAGATATCAAGCGTGAGAACGGGTTTCCTCGTTGTCCTTAGACTGTGCAAACATGATGAAGATACGAACTTGAGAGCTTCTATTGAAGAAAGGATTGTGGCTACGAAAAAGAGAAGCAAAAGGCGTCAGGCGAAGACGACGATGGCGGCGGACGTGTTGTTCTCGACGTCTGTCAATGGAGGAGGGGGTAAAGCATAAGCAAATGACCGAAGGTGTCCAGCATCTTCTTCATGGACCAAGCTTACCTTTGAGGGGAGAAATGTGCAGTACGGTGGACTTCAGCACTGCGCCTGAGCTGAACAGACGCCGCGCAGGTTGTCGGATGTTTACCGTGATCTTGAGAGTCTTTCCCGTCCGGATTGCCTCCTGTACATCGGCTCGCAGCCGCTTCGTATCAGCACGATCTTCTCCGCAGATAAGAGAAAGCAGATCGGCATGAAGGAGCGGGGACTCGTAGATCTGCTGTGGGGTGCTGACGGGAAGGTCGAAGTACTCCAGCAAGCTCGAGGTGACGAAGAGGATCTCGCGCTTGCTCTTCTTGATCAGAGCGATGCGGGAATACGTAGCTGAGAAGTCGTCCATATGTTCCTCGACCGTGCCGCCCATTCGACGCGCTTCACTCTCAGCCGTGCGGCCGAGAGTCTGATTGTTCAGCGGCACTTTGCGGCGCCCGGTCCAGAATCGCTTCATCATGCCAGAGTTACTGTTGCTACCCTTCGTTTTGTCGGACTCTACGGGTTCATGATCGTAGAGAGATGTACCGGCGGCTTTTGGGTTGGGTTGCCGAACCGAGCGGTTGTCAGCCTGCCTCCGATTGTCCTGATCCGAAGGAAGGTCCGTCGATGAGTAGTACTTCAACAGCGTCGGTGAGGCCTCGACTCCGTATCGCCGCGTTGAGTCCAGGTCTGGTAGATTCTCGTACGAACGTCCGCCGCCCAGAAGGAACGAAAGGCCGTTGGACGTCAGGGCGCCGGTGACATTGACTTGCCCGCCCACAAAGTACTGAACCCGTCCTTTGGCATCGCGGAGCGGGATGATGCACAACAGGTTCCAGAACGGCTCTCCGCTCCGCGTGTAGTTGAGAAGGAGTTCGATGGAGGAAGTGCCGGTGTTCAAAGAGTCGCGAATGCGCTGAACAGACTCGGGAGAAGTTGAGGGTCCCTGCAGGAAGCGGCAGTTCCGCTGCAGGATCGCCTCTTGCGGGTAGCCCGTCAGGTCGCAGAATGCGGGCGAGACGAGCACGATGGGGTGGTCTCGGAGTCGAGGATTGGTCAACACGAAGGCTGCTCCGAGGCCATCTCCGTTATCGTCGGAAGCGAACGCTCCCAGCCGGACGCGGCTCTGCTCAGTGATACTGGCTCGGATGAAACGTTGAAAGGCTGAGTGGAACATGGTTTGGATGAGATGGCTGTGAACACCATCAAGTTGGTGCTGAAGCGCAAAGGTGGTCCGGAGCGATGCCAGTAGGCTGTTATCCAGTTCAGGGGCGAGTTCGCCACGGTTCTCAGGGTTCTTGACGTATACGTCGTGAAGCGCCTCACTGCCTTGCTTCAGGTTATCAATGGCGCGCATATGCTCCCTGACGTCCAGAACGAAGTCGAGATCTTTGGAGCCACCCTCTTCGCAGGTGTTGAGGTACTCTCGAAATCGATGCCTGCCGAGTGGGTCCGAGAGGAGCTGTTCGAAAACTGCTGGAGATACCAGTCTCAGAATGCTGCAGAACGTTGGTCACAAGGATCCACGGTTGCATCAGTATCTGGGGTTGAGAGTCTCTGTTGCGAACTGCGGAAGGCGAAGCTCACCTGAACTCAATATCTTTCTGCACATGACCGACAGGGTGAGATGTAGGCTCGTCGCCACGGAGCGAGGTCCAATCCGGCAAGTTGGTGATCGTACCGTGAAGAGACGCGGAATATTTGCCAGCGCGAGGTGGCACAGCAGGCGGATCCCAGGAGTCAAGGTCGGTTTTTGCGCCCGTCCGACGATAGAAGTCTGTAGGCGAGGAGGTTCCTTGGCTAGAAGGACTGGCAGGTCGAGACCCCTGATAAGCCGACCGATGCTGACCATGGATCGACTGCGATGAATCTCGGCCGTCATCATGTCGCATCCGAAGGGAAGTCTGCGAGGCAGAACCATTTCCACGTTGGCGGGGGTTGCTCTGGCTTTGATAAGCTTTACTACGATGAACAGAGAGTGGCGGAGAGAAGTTCCTCCACTGCGAGCTCGGAGAAGAAGGGGCATGGCGAGCCTCTCGAGTAGGTGGCGCTGGAAAGTACGGCGTCGGATTCGAATCACGCAGGCGACGATCGTCATGACGGGCCATCTTGATTTGTAAAACAGATTCGTTTTCGGTATCGTAGACTTGATCATGCTCATCTTCGTATGTGGACGATTCAGTTCCTTCGTCTGGGGAGCCGTCGTCTTTGATGTTCCGCACAGGCATAGCCGGGGAGCGCCCACCAGGTCCGAAGGTGTCATGAGAAGGCTTTCTTCCCGGCCCTGATCTGACAGACGTCCTGGCAAATGCGAAGGAATGTCAGATGTCAGAGCACTGACTTGAGTTGAAGCATGCTTTTCCGACTCACGTTGCGGACAAGTAGTCTCCGTTGGTGGATATACCGCCGAAGCGGGATGAGGTTGGTGCGATGGGCAGTGGGATTTTGGGCGGTGGACCCGAACGAGGGACGCTCATCGATAATTCGGAAGCAATTTCGACGAGTGGCACAGAAGCGGGACGACGGCTTGGAAGGGTTGAGAGTTGAGTTGTCGTGTGAAAGAAAAATAGGGAAGGTGAGCAAGAAAGTTGGAAGAAGACTTTGTTGGAAGAGCAATCCCCTACCCCCTTCTTCCGAGCCGTATATGTAGGCACCCGGCGCCCGGCGCCCGGCGCCCAGCGAAGCGTCCAAGTTCCAAGATGAAACAGAACCGGTCGCCGCGATCGACCCGCACCGAGATGGGGTCAGCACGCCCCGAGCGCTGGCGCCGTCCGAACGCACGAGCCCTTCACCTCATTCACCCCTTTCCACTCGCCGCAGTATAGTGCTGAGTGCAGGGAACACCGGAGGGAGATGGGCCTCGCGGCTCGCGGCAGCCAGCAACCCAAGCGACCGCGCCAACCGAAAGGTCTCAGCCCCCAGATAACGCACATCTCATCTGTGCTCCTCCTACCTTCATCGCTATGGACAGGTTCCTTCACACCACTCACGCACCAGCTCAGTGATAGCAAAAACGGCAGCGCTTGGTCCTCGACCTGCTCGACCATGCCGGTTTCCCGAACCCCAATGCCCACCGACCATAGTATGGCGCTTCGTCCCGACCTCCAATGCGGATACATCTCATTGAACCTGGCATGTAAAAGATGAAAGAACGGAACAAGAGGATTCAGCAATGCGTGTCAAATGCAAGAAAAGGAGCAGAAAACTCAGCATAGCGACAGCGGCGAGTCTTTGGCCACCATTTGTCAGAGTCCAGAGAAGGTCTAGATCTGGGACTGATGGCTGGTGGGCACAAGGTACAAAGCGGGGGAAGGGGTAAGTGGTAGGGGTCAGTGGTCTGTCACTTGACTCACTTTGTCAGCGCCGTGAAATGTCTAAGATCAGTGCGTACAGAGAAATTCCGAACAGAAGCAGTCGAGGTCGCGAACGCTTGGACCCAGCTCACAGCTGTGTCAAATGTCAAATTGTAAAGGACTTTTCTAATGGCCGCCCCGGGGCGGGTACGTATGGAGAATGTTCTTAAGCCCGCCCCCCACCCTTCAACGCGCCCCAGGTTCCCGCCCCAATGATCATTACGTAAGTCTCGATTATGTAATCTTATCTCACGGCTCGCATATCGACACGTTAGACATCAATCCCGGAACGACCTGAATGCTGAATGCTTGTACAGATGAACTTTGCACTTGTCCACGCCAGGCCTGATCTGAGACTGAGAACCAGATCTGAGGCCATTCCTGATCGGAGACCCAGATTTGAGGCCAGCTTAGATACATGCGGGCAGACAGTATGGTTGTGTATCAGTGCTTTGCAGGATAATATGACCCGTAAGAGTCATATAGGTCATATGACCATTTTAAGAGTCATAAAGTCATAAGTCATATTTGCAAATTAAGAGTGGCCCTGGAGGTCATATCATATGACCAGACTTTGGAAATTTTGGTCATATATGACATTATGACCAGAAATATGACCAGAAATCCTGCAAACACACAATTTAGTCATAATAAGACTCTTTTTGTGATATTATGACTCTTAATTATGACCTAAATATGACCCAATTAAGACGTACTCTCTGATCTCAACCCGAGCTAGAGCTTCTGTAACCGATATTTCTAGTACAGAGTTGACCTTCTGTGACTTCCGCACTGTCTCATGTGGCATAACAGTATGTAACAACATGTTCGTGCGTTGTCGCAACCTTTAAACGCCAGAGTCCAACCTCGGAAGGCATTTTGTGACATTGAGGAATATGACCAAAATATGACTTAAATAAGAGTCATATGACTCCTATTCAGGTCATGTCATATGACCAGCCTCTGAGGTGCGCACACAATAAGAGTCATGTCATATGACCAAGCCCCAAAAACAGGGTCATATGACCCATGAAAAGCACTGTTGTGTATGCTCTCTGTACGCTGTAAATTGTGATTTGTGACTTGGGAACAGGGACCGCTATCCAAGAGGGCCTGAAGGTCTTCGTCTGTAGACAGCGATGAGAGATGTTGGGACTTGGGCTCTCATGAGAGTCAGCAGCTGTCAACTGAGGCCTGAGAGACTGAGAGAAGCAGCAAGCGCCGGATAATATTATGAGCACGAGGAATCTATCAGGGTCACAGACTCACGGTTCACAGCATGGTCTTCACATTCACATATCAAGAGATCATCTTGAAGGTTCGACGTTCAGCCCTTCAACCACGTACATACTACTCACAGTTCTCAGTTACCACAGTATACCACTCTTCCGGAAGGAACAATGTGGAAACACCCCTGTTTCAGATTACCGTTGAAGAATCAGAGGTTCCGTCCTCCGCTAGGCGCTGGACGATGAGGATTGAGGATAGAAGGCCGGTACGAAAAAAATCAGAAATCCTTAATCTGGAACAGCCGGAAGTGGGTTAGGGGGCAGCAAGCGTCCAGACTCTGGCAGGTACCGCCATTCCTCGACGGAGATTGAAAGCTGACAGTAGGAGACTAGGAGTCAGGAGAGCTCGAGAGACAGCAGGAGCAAGGTCGTAATTCGCAAACACACGCTGCCTGGCATTTGGCACTGCTGAGTGCTGACTGTGCGAGCAGCAGTCCAGCACATAAACCATACCTGTGCTGACGGTAGCGATGAATGATCATGCTGCACTCAGTATGACATCCGATCCGGTGCGTGGTGACTGGTGAGCGGCGGTGGGCAATAATGACGCCTGGTCGGTTACTTGTTGCGAGTCGTCTATTTTTCTTCCGCTTGGTCTTGTGCCAGTGCATCGTCATGTACGGCCTGAGGCCTGAGAAGCAAAACCTAGACTTCAAGCAAAAAGCTTAGTGCGTCACTGCATCATTAGAGTTTGGCACTCCGCAATCTGACCTGTGTTCAGTTTTAAATGCAGGAACTGTACGTCTGTACGGCTCTGAGAGTAGTCAGAGCCGCATGCTGCATGGATGGGCAGCAAACGTGAAGGAGATTGAGGACGGAGCGAGGTTTCTGCTACCGGATTAATACGAAGTGCCACTTGCTGCTTGCTGCTTGTAATCTGTAGCGGATGGACGCAGATACTTGAGAGACGACGGATGCCAATCGCAGCCTTGTGGGAGCCTCCAAGCGAAGTGGAAAGGCAGCTTCGATGCCCAACGCGCTGCATGTGCTGAATACGTCATATGTGTTCCATCATCGTTCCAGTTCCCCGAATGTGTCGAACCTTCAACGGTCGCAAGTTTCAGCTTTGACAGAACCACCATCTTCTATCCCCTCTCCAGTCTCCATTCTCCGCACCCTCAGCAACATCTCTCTCCAAGTGGTGATCGGTGAGTGGTGAGCAGTTTGCTGATTGCTCAGCTTGTGATGTGGAAGGCGCGCATCCCTGTGATGCTTCTGGCGACCGTCCAGGCTCCAGAGTCCAGATGTCAGTGCGTCCGGCCGTCAGCACCCTGCAGCCGTCCGGCGTCCAGCATTGGCCACTGACCATCTACAAGTCATCAGCACTGAACAGTCAAGGATGTTAGGAAGAGTCCTGATGGATCACGGCTCTGTCTGCTCTGACTCTTATTCTGACGCTTGAAAGCACTGTTCCTTTCATACTCACCTGTCACAGCCCTCACCTCACAGCTCACGAACTCACTTCACCATCTCCTATTAGCCTGTAGTCTCTGCTTCCTTCACCCTGCTTCATCTTTTACTGGCACGTAGCCATGTCTCTCTTTCCTCCAGAGGTGTTCTCTCAAGCATGGCTTGATGAAGTCACCGTCGGCGACTTCGAGGCAACTGCAATACCGTCTTTTTCCTCCACAGATGCTACAAACATCGAGTGGACATGGTCCCCCAATATCACCCTTGAAGAAGACATCGGTGGCAACGAGACGCTGCCGCCTGCTAAGCAGATCAGAGAGCTTTTCAGAAAGCGGCTCGAGTTAAAAGGGCACGGGGGTGGTCGGGCTCAAGTTCAGCATGAGGGGGTATAATCGCGCATGGGCACTTGAAAAAGGTGAGTAATGTATCCTAATTCCTATCATCGTCCGTTCCGGTGTTGGTCGGTGCTTTGGAGTGTGGACGGTGAGCCGGTCGGTCATTGCCCATTGGTCGTTGCACAGCGGTGAACCACAGTTCCGCTCCTTGCACTTACGCGTAAGGCCCTGGCCCCTGCAGTCCTGGCTTCTGCACAGATGGCTCACACCTTGTCACAGTGCATCACACTGGGTCCTGGGAGCTTGGGTGTCCCAGTGTCGATATTACTCGAAGAAGAACGATCCACGTCTTACAGAACTGTCCTCTCGGTAGTTGTTACTAAACTCATATTCTCTTCATGCATGTGCTTTTTGCTTCAGATCGATGCCGTCCTAACCTTCGTTCACCTTCACAATCAAATCGAACGCGGGTGCGGCTTTGTGCGTCTTCTCCAAGCTCGAGAGCGGGACGGATTGTTGAGCACAACGGAGTGTGAAGAAATACGCGCCAAAGAACTCTTTCGCCTGCGCGGCACTCGATACTTTGTCTCTCTCAGCGACCTCAGCGTTCTCGAAGGCGAGAAATGGCTGACGGGCCAGGTCATAGACTTTCAAATTTTCACGGTAATCAATTTCAAGTCACCACGGGCCACGATAGTCGACACTTCCTTCAACACTCTCCTTAACGCAGCATACAACCGCTCTACATATCGGGATCAGTACCCTGCAGAAGCACCGTTTCAAGCCCTTCGAGATCGACTCAGGGTCCAGAACGGCGGGCTGCTGGGATGGGTCCATTACCAGCACAACCACTGGACTACAGTCCTGGTTAATCTTACGGCACGTACGGTCTCCTTTGCCTGTTCTCTTGGGTACGACATGCCGTCGACTCTCCTAGAGCAGGTGAAGTGATGTTTCGGCTGGTCGACAGTCACGGAGGCCTTCGATCTCGTTGCACCGTATCAAGGCTTTTCGGGATCTTGTGCTCTCGTTGCGGTCAACACACTGCTCAGAGGCATCGATTTCGCGAATGGAGAGGAACCTCGGGAACCACTGTGGTGCGAAGATGCCTCTGCGGATTATCGACGTGAATGGTTCGTGAGGGCGGTGAAAGTTTTGGTTCATATTCCCGTTGTGAGTAACTCTCAAGTTTTTTTGGAGTTGTGAATCTCAGACTGTCAGACGTGACCAAGCCTCGTTATATTCCACTCCACATCACAGTCAACATGCGGAGGACCTTGTTCTCCGGGCGACTTTGAGATCCTAAGCCCCGAGCCGAATTTGCGATCTTCCTCTCCCACTTCTCTCCCGACCTCTCCCACAAACCCCTTTGCCAGTTCTCCCCACAGGTCTGCCCCGAAATCCACGATCACCCCTACTTCTGCTGTTGCAGATGCTCCGATACTGGCCTCAGCACAGCCAGGTCCTCCCCGCAAAAACGCTCCTTCACCCGTCGTGTTTCCAGCTTCCTTGTTTTCCTCCCCGCCTACGGCCTCTTCTGACACCTTCACGCATTCGCCGAGCCAGGCCGCCCATTTCACAGAACAGCCACGCGCGTACAGGTCCGCAGAGGGCCTGATCGGCACGCAATACGACAATTTTGACAAGGCCATCGAGGCTTGTCTGGGCTTTGCGTCGGAAGAAGGATACGTTCTGCATCGTGATTCGAGCAAATCCAAGATCATACGCGGCAGCAAGGTTGCTGTGGCTAAGCGCCTAAGATGCGCTTCGTGGGATAATCAGCGTTCTCGAGCGTCAACAACTGTTGATCCTGCCAATCAAAGGTTGTCGGGGGAGCGTCGACAAGATCCATGCGGCGCTAGAATCAACTTGCGAATTTGCGGTGAAGGTCCAAAGTGGGTCATCACCACGATGGTGTGGAGCCACAATCATTCTGCACACTTCATCGCCAACAATCCTCCTTCAGGTCAAACACCAATTCCTCCCGCAGAAAAAGCGCTCATCCAAGCCCTGACCGCTTCAGGGACAGCCAAAACGGATCGACGTGCCGTCTGGGAGCTTCTTCGCGCCGCCATACCTGGAAGTGCGCTCTCTCTCCGACAGGTTTCGAATGTTATCGACAACACCAAACGAGCTCGACATCAAGCTTTGAGCAGTATGGGGATGTCGCGTTTCTCCTGTCCTGGCTCGCCGAAGAAAAAGAACAAAGATGCGAGACTAATCTATCATTTCCAGGTGCACCAACAGACTGGTGTCCTGCAGCGTCTTTTTCGTTTCTTCGGCTCCGATGATCGACGCTCTCCAACAGTTCGGCGACGTTGTCATTGCCGATGTTGCGCAAGGACGGAACGTATACAACATGCCTCTCAATCTTTTCTCCGTGGTCGATGGCGCAGGGAGGACCCGGAACGTCGCCTATGTCGTTCAAGACCGGGAAGACCAGGAATCGCACGAATGGGTACTCACCCATCTACTCGCGACATATGGAAACCAGCCGCGTATCATAGTCTCCGACCAGGATGCAGGATTTAGCTCTGCGGTTCAGAGCATCCTACCCTCTAGCCATCACATTCTGTGCATCTGGCACATTTGGCAGAACATCACCAAGAACGTCAAGCCAAAGCTTCGTGGAAAATGGCCCAAGTTTGCGGAAGTGTTTTGGTGCGTATACAAAGCCCCTAGTCCTGCTGCGTTTGAGAAGCGATGGACTGCGTTTCTGCAGATGTTTCCCTCTGCCGAGCCCTACCTTGGTGCCAATCAATACCATACGCGAAAGAGCTGGGCGGCGGCCTGGGTGCGGACAAAATTCACCGTCAACGTCAGGACGACAGGTCGGGTCGAGTCCGAAAACGGAGTCAACAAGCTGCTCGGAGGTCGAAAGACCACTTTGACCGACCTCTTCAAGCGTCTCCTCTGTCGAGCCGATGACCAGCTTGAGCACAGTACACAAGCCTGCAAGGTACGAGGATGTGTGCAGCGTGGACGGAAATGTATACATATCCCTAATTTCTCTCTCATTCACATTCTCTCTCCTCAGAGTCTACACAAGAAGGCCAGTCCCGCCGAACGTCTTTTCCAGCCCGTGGTGGATCTTATGCGCGAATATTGTCACATTGGAGCGACCCGTCACGCATTCAAGGAGATGGAGGAAGGAGTTACTTGTGAAGTGACGGACATTCCAGTAAGAGCATGAATCGATATCTGGCTGTCGCTTTGAGGTACTGACCTACGTTATGTTGATCTCTCATCTTGATATACAGGTACCGATGGTATCAGGTCTAGCCTCAAACGAGCACGAGGAAGAACCTGGCGCACCCTCTCCTCAGCACCGTCCAAATCGGGACCGGCCTGGCCTTTTAGAGTCCAGAGGTATTACCCAGACTCAAGGTTGTGGCCATCTCCCAAATTCATTTGTGTATGTTGTTAGAAATTGGAACAAAGCTTGGGCGATTTCTTTCGGCCGAGAAAAGCTTTCCAAATCTGTTGGAACCTGTCCTCACGACACCATACATCTCGGCCAGACCGGACCGACCTTCCTCCTCACCAGTACTCCGACCTGCACCTCAAGCTCAACGATCAACGGTCCAACAGTCGTCCTCAACATCTACCTTCCTTACTACTTCACTCTCAGTCTCTCCTATCAGTCTGTCCTGCTTCCTATAAGATCCCTGTAGTCTCTCCATTGCAATCCCATCCCCTAAGCGTTTCCTCTACACTGTGTGCAGAGTCTGATCCCGGAGATCCTGATCATATTCAACAAAACCCAAACCTCACGTATTCCTACACAGCATCCTTCACACAGTTGGATCTCCCTCAACTCTGACTCAATCTCTCTCCGGTCTTGTGAGAAAGATGTGTGACAGTGTGATAGACTAGGGTGTGCAGTTTGAAGCTCGAGAACAGCGTCGTTTTCGAGTTCTGACCGAATATGTGCGTCGCGCGCAGGGGTACTTCTTACCCGCCGAGTTTGCCCTTATCGATCTCGCTCAATTCTTGCTCAATCTCTCTCAAACCTTCACACCCGTGCTCAGGAAGACTGTATCTATCATTTCCGTTGATCCTAAATAAAAAATGACATAGGTTCCCCCTGTGTCGGACATCATGGTCGTGGTCGGGCAAAGGAAATGATCGGACCTGTCCGAGGCTACTAAGTAAGGTAGAATGCATTTCTCACAGATGATAGCTATTACAGAAAGATGCTTGAGAGTGTCATTGACTATCGTGTGATGCTTGATGCTTGCGAGAAGCGGCGCTGGCGAGTTCTGGCTCGATATGTGGCTCGCGCGCAGGGGTACTTCTTACCCGCCGAGTTTGACCTTATCGATCTCGCTCAATTCTTGCTCAATCTCTTTCAAACCTTCACACCCGTGCTCAGGAAGACTGTATCTATCATTTCCGTTGATCCTAAATAAAAAATGACATAGGTTCCCCCCCTGTGTCGGACATCATGGTCGTGGTCGGGCAAAGGAAATGATCGGACCTGTCCGAGGCTACTAAGTAAGGTAGAATGCATTTCTCACAGATGATAGCTATTACAGAAAGATGCTTGAGAGTGTCATTGACTATCGTGTGATGCTTGATGCTTGCGAGAAGCGGCGCTGGCGAGTTCTGGCTCGATATGTGGCTCGCGCGCAGGGGTACTTCTTACCCGCCGAGTTTGACCTTATCGATCTCGCTCAATTCTTGCTCAATCTCTTTCAAACCTTCACACCCGTGCTCAGGAAGACTGTATCTATCATTTCCGTTGATCCTAAATAAAAAATGACATAGGTTCCCCCCCTGTGTCGGACATCATGGTCGTGGTCGGGCAAAGGAAATGATCGGACCTGTCCGAGGCTACTAAGTAAGGTAGAATGCATTTCTCACAGATGATAGCTATTACAGAAAGATGCTTGAGAGTGTCATTGACTATCGTGTGATGCTTGATGCTTGCGAGAAGCGGCGCTGGCGAGTTCTGGCTCGATATGTGGCTCGCGCGCAGGGGTACTTCTTACCCGCCGAGTTTGACCTTATCGATCTCGCTCAATTCTTGCTCAATCTCTTTCAAACCTTCACACCCGTGCTCAGGAAGACTGTATCTATCATTTCCGTTGATCCTAAATAAAAAATGACATAGGTTCCCCCTGTGTCGGACATCATGGTCGTGGTCGGGCAAAGGAAATGATCGGACCTGTCCGAGGCTACTAAGTAAGGTAGAATGCATTTCTCACAGATGATAGCTATTACAGAAAGATGCTTGAGAGTGTCATTGACTATCGTGTGATGCTTGATGCTTGCGAGAAGCGGCGCTGGCGAGTTCTGGCTCGATATGTGGCTCGCGCGCAGGGGTACTTCTTACCCGCCGAGTTTGACCTTATCGATCTCGCTCAATTCTTGCTCAATCTCTTTCAAACCTTCACACCCGTGCTCAGGAAGACTGTATCTATCATTTCCGTTGATCCTAAATAAAAAATGACATAGGTTCCCCCCCTGTGTCGGACATCATGGTCGTGGTCGGGCAAAGGAAATGATCGGACCTGTCCGAGGCTACTAAGTAAGGTAGAATGCATTTCTCACAGATGATAGCTATTACAGAAAGATGCTTGAGAGTGTCATTGACTATCGTGTGATGCTTGATGCTTGCGAGAAGCGGCGCTGGCGAGTTCTGGCTCGATATGTGGCTCGCGCGCAGGGGTACTTCTTACCCGCCGAGTTTGACCTTATCGATCTCGCTCAATTCTTGCTCAATCTCTTTCAAACCTTCACACCCGTGCTCAGGAAGACTGTATCTATCATTTCCGTTGATCCTAAATAAAAATGACATAGGTTCCCCCCCTGTGTCGGACATCATGGTCGTGGTCGGGCAAAGGAAATGATCGGACCTGTCCGAGGCTACTAAGTAAGGTAGAATGCATTTCTCACAGATGATAGCTATTACAGAAAGATGCTTGAGAGTGTCATTGACTATCGTGTGATGCTGAAGCACAGCGGAGATTGTGATCAAGGTGAGCGAGGAAAAACAGAATAGGAGTGAGCAATCAGTAACGCAGTGGGCGGTGAGCAGTCAGAACCCAAGGGATTGAAATTGGTGACCCATAGATGTCGAGGACGGTGGTGACTGGTGGGTGAAGCGATGGAGCCTTGTCGGGCGTCGAGCGCGTCGAGAGTGCGCAGCTAAAAATTTGTTCCATGCGTTCCATGATGTTCCACGGAAATGCTCCGAGGTGCGCACCATGGTATCTCCAGGAGAGCGCCCACAACAATCTCCGCATCCTCACCACCTCGACTCGAACGAAGTACCCATCGCCATAATCGGATAAGGGCCATTCCTGGGCGGCGTAACAGAGGATTTGGATATCATCCTCGTGTGAAAAATTCAGGCGGTTTGAGGACGAAAATAAAAAGTTTTTTCTAGTGATGTATGTTTTAGTGGTACGGCCGTAAGGCTGACCGTCTCCAGAAACCCAACTCTAAAGAGTCTGGGTAATCCTGCTCAAAACCCCCCGTCCCCCTCGCCATCTTCATCATCATCAACCGATGAAGATGAAGAGATCGCGTACAACCCATTGCAAGAGATGGAGGAAGTCCTCCTCGAAGACGTGGACATGTCGGACGGTGATTTGGACGGTGAAGCTGGAGAGAACACTGACAGCCCAGTAGGAGATAGCACTAAGTATACAATGCCAGTCAGTTTTCATCTGCGTACATACCGCAGCAGCTTGCTCATCATGTTCTCTTTTGCAGTCCGACTGGCAGGACGTCAACCTGGACGCTCAGTACCTGTCTGAGATGCTGCTTCAAGCCGGAATCACAACTACTCGGGCGTATCGCGTGCTGCGTCTAGGTACCACGGCCTCGCGAGTGGTTCTTGTCGCTTCCAACGGCCAACTCTTCTGCACTTGCGCAGACTCCTCGTCGTGCGGAATCCCATGCCGTCATATTTGGGCGGTCATTGCCCGTGGCGAGTGGTTCATTATGAGCAGCATCAATCGTCGGTATGTTTTTAACACTCTCAACTGACATCTGTTGAATTGCTGCGAGCCTGCGAGGTGTGGACAGTGACTGTACTCATTCTACTGTCTCCTCTTATTTTGAACCAACAGATGGATTCGTGATGTCTCACAGTCCAAGGGAGTCGAGCCGCTCCAAATCAATGCTCCCCTCTTCGCCATTCCAGCTCCGTCCCATTCTGATGATCCTACACCGACGGAACTCAGCCCCAGTCTTAAAAAAGATCCAAAAGCGTCGGCAGATGCAGTGCTACCTGCCGCTCAAGTGTACCACCAAGCAATGACCATACTACGACCGGTCCTCAACGTCGTCCAGACCCCAGCCGATTTGAATCACTTCAGAGAGGCGGTTGAAAAACTTCATGTAAGTGTGGTTGAATGTCGAGCACTTGTAATCCAGACGATAGGGATTAACTCCCACTTGCTCACCTTATCGAAAACATATGTTAACCCTCGTCGCCCTCCCAGATCCTCCGCCCACGATCAGCAGTCCAAACCCGCAGTGCGTGATCCCTCCATCTTGAGGACAAAAGGCAGACCGAAACAAGCACGATTCAAGTCTTCCACCGAGCGAGGTAGACGAAAGAAACCGTCTCCCAAACTTCCGAAGGTCATTCCGTCAGGACGTGGCCCAAAAGCTACATCAAAGTCACCACGGGCCCGACCTGGACCACCACCACCTCCTCAACCGCGCAGGGTCATTCCGTCAGGACGTGGACCCAAAGTTACATCAAAATCACCACGGGCCCGACCTGGACCACCACCACCTCCTCAACCACCCTCGTGATGACCAGCCCCTTCTTCGCTCTCTCTTGTGATGCGCTTCGTACGTCCTCTTAACCCTTCTCAACAGGATCCTATTCATTCATCATCTTGTGTCCCACTCCTAACGTGATGTAAACTGTGTTTGCGTCTCATGCTCGTGCTGATAACAGTTGCTGACCTCCCTGTCCCCTGAAGCTAATGCATCTGTTTACCCTCAGCCCCTACCCTGTATCTGCTTCTAGCTCGCGTCTACTAGGGCCCGCAGTTCGCACCAGCACCTGCCCATCCTTCGACCTCGATGCCGCCACCCGCCAAAGGCACCTCCAACCCCTGCCCGCCTGCCGCCTGGTCCCGGAGCATCAACGCCGTACTCGTCCCTATCTTCTTCCGCGACCTGGCCGGTAGACCTCTACCTAGCGACGGGTCAGGGCTTCCTCTTCCGCGACGTCGGCGGCTTTCGCACCCGGCTTGTTGGTGTCATTTTTTGTGATAGCGCTGAGGAGAGGGGTGAGATCGACGAAGATAGGGCGAGGGCGATGAGAAGGGGTGAGGAGTTGAGGCAGGGCGGTGGTGTGGGATTGAGTGTGCGGTTGAAGTCGTGAGTCCCATTCCTATTCCAACTTCGCCTCCAAAACCTTGAGGGGTACAGAAGCAAACACTGATATAACACACACGCAAGTTCCAATCAAAACCCCTCTCGTTGCACAATTGTAGAAGCTCTCCCTGACCTCCTTCCGGTCGGCCTCGCTCAACCTGGCGGTGGCCGAGTCGTTAGCGGAGTGGCCTTTACTTTCGCTCTCGTCGTTGCGTGCGCGGTGCGGCGGAGGCGGCGCTGTACTATCTCGATCAAGGACTGTTGTTCTCTGTTATTGGGATGCAGGCTGAGAAACCGAGGTGTGAGTTCCTTCCCCAGCTTGAACCGGTCGATGGAAAGAAGAGAGTTTCGCTTTCCCTGTTTTCTTCTTTCTGTCCTTTTTTGCTGAACCGAATAGGTATCCATGCTTTGGACTGGCCTACCCTCACGTTCACTCCGCCACCGCTCATCTCGCCGCTGCTTCAGGCGCATGCGTCGGCGTGCTACAAGGTGAGGAGAAGGCTCCATACTGTTTTCTTGATTGAACGTACTAAGGGAACAGATACTGAACCCATTCACTTTCGATCTTCAGGGGCCTGCCACCCTTTCTCTCCACAAAGGCCGACAATGGTTCATGAGAGCACTCCAGGTCTTGGTCGGGTTCCCTAAGTCGAACGAAGGGATTATCGACAAGCCCTTCTTTGCCGGTTCTGCCTCAGCCGCCTCTGACATCGGCCTCTTCTCCCTCTTCGACGTCTCACCGACTCAATGGCCTCCGAGCAAAATTACGACAAGGACACGGAGCTCTACGGCCGTGCTCAACTGTACATTCATGCCTCACCGATTCCCTTGTGTTTCGATAGTATACTACATGTGAGATATGATTTGCACTGGCGCGAGAAAGAATATGTCCCTATGACTCCTTCACTGCGTAGCCTGTTACTAGCAGCCAGCAGGACAGTGCCGCACGATACGCGCATTAAAAGTGGCTTCAATGCCGCAGTAAGGGGTACGAACAAGAGAGTGAGGAGACGAGAGTGAGTGAGCAGAGATCCTGTCGAAAGAGTCAATATCAATCCGGCATAGATTCCCTCCTGGTTGCAATTCGCGGACAGAGAGCGCGCGGCATGACCGGCAACGCCCTCTGCCGGCAAATCAGGCGAACCATAGTCCAAAACCCCAGACTGGTCCAATCCATGTAGCCCTTCTCGAGATCTCTGCCGATGACTCACGGTTTTGTGAAGTCCAAGAATACCTAGGTAAGGGACAAGTAGTAAGTTAAGCGCCATGAAGCAATGGACTGGCAGTGTGCTGTGTGGAGCCCGAAAGGAGTGCGGAAATCGCACCTTGAATTAAAAGCTATAACGTGAAAAGACGAAGTTGAACGATTATTAGTAACGTCTGAGGCCGCAGGAGCGTGGGCGGGGATAGAGAGGATAGACCAAGGAACTCACCATGTCCCGTTGTCTGTGATCGATGTGCGCATCTTCTGATGATGCTCAGGCCGCTGGCCGGAGGGCGGAGATGTATATGATTCTGGTGTTTTAAAGAGGCAAAAGCAATCGTCAGCAACGGAGGAGGAACTGGGATTGGGTCATTATGGAGAGGGAAGGGAAGCGACGCAAACCTGACAACCGAAATCAATCACGTTACACGTATATCATCATCTTCATTCTTGGTTGTGTGGTGTCAGGTGTGCCGGTGAAGAGGAGAATGATAATCTGCGTGAGAAAATATAGAGAAAAGACGCGAGGAGGGGGGGGGACGAATCACGAGGGACGGCCGTGTCGGTGTATTCGAGGCTGCCCGCGCCGCCAATGCAGGTGTATTGTGCGATGTTTGCTGGAGAGAGGGACTGAGGGAGGTATCAAAGAGCAGGAGATGAAGAACTAAGAGTGTCAGCTCCAGGAACTGAGGAGAGAACGTCAGCTGTGATAGAGGAGTGCGCGCGGTCTGTTGTATCCATTAACCGTCGTTGTAGAGCGAACGCGGCGGCCTTGTGCACTGATAAGAGTTCCGGAAGTCTGCTTGCCAGCCTGGCAGAACGCATGTACGCAGACTGTTCGATAAGGGAAGAAGGTATGAGCACAGTGCGTCAAACAGACTGGTGATAGTCTGCCATCTATGTACGACTGTCGGAAACTCGGAACACTTGAAGGTGAAGACTGGCTGAAGACTGATTGGCTTTCAGACTGTACAGAGACTTCGGGCTCAAGTCTGTAGCCATTCTCAAGTTTAGGTCTGGTGAGAGCCTAAGCAACGTCTGCTCCAAGTCTAAATAAGCGCGATACTCTTTAACCAAGTCTGCACATTCACCGGTGCTGTGTCATGATCATTTAGGACTCAAATGTTTTGGCAAGGGCAGACTTCCTTTGGCGGTGTAGACGAGGAGACGAGCCGCAAAGGTGCAGTCAGACAGACTGCGTCGACTGTCGCCAGGCATGCCGAGATTGTCCCAGGATCCAGATAGCTGCGGACGCCGCTTCCAGCGGAGATCGAGAGGTGGGAGCGAGCCAAGGTGTGAGGTGTCCTTCCTGAGCCTGAGCGGAGAGAGAAAAAGGTGAATCATCAAAGAAGAGGTGTCAGATCGCGCATACACAGTCTAGTAGGAAGCACGAATCAGTGGAGAAAAACAAAGAGGCAGAAGAAGCCAGAAGGGGTGAGAGAGAGCAGTCAGCTCCATGTAAGAGAGTGTCAGCACACTGCACAGCAGCTCGGCTCCCGGTGGGCCAGTGTGACACTCGTCAAGCGTGAGCGCGCCAGCGTGCACATAGCGCGCATACCATCGTAAAGTTCTTTGACTGCCTCTGCTTTGCAAGCAGTATCGATGAAAAAGGGCGAGTCCGGAATCCTGTCAAAGTGCAGCTCACTGTAAGGAAATTAAGTTGCTGTCGGCCTGGTGCGACAACGCTACTGGGTTCACGTTTGAGTTGAGTTCGGATCGGACTCTCAATCTGAACTGCAGCGGCTTGGAAACCTGCAGGTCTCACGGATATTGTCTCACGGGTTATTGACATGAATTATGAAATATGAAACACCGGAAACCTTGTAGTTGGTGATCACGCTATGTACGAAGAACCAGAGGGGCGGTTTTGGGTCTGGAAGGCAGCGGTGGGAGGGGGGGCGGGCTCAATTGGAGGGCCGCCCCGGGGCGGCCATTAGAAACGCCCAATTGTAAACGCCCAGCGGCCAGCGCCTCGGCACTCATCGAGCCGCGGGGCGTAAGAACACAACCTTCGTAAAAGAGGCTCACGGGATAGCGCGCGCTCGGACCGCGATGATGCATGGACTAGTGCTGACACCTTGACCCACCTGTGGCACCTGTTACCCCGCCTCGTAGATGCCTTGTAATTCAATCTGGGCTATCCACGAGGCAACATCTGGGCCAGATGAGCTAAAACGGAAATTATGTAAGAGTCTGCTCACCATCGGCGTCAGATCGCCGACTGTCCAAAGTTAGATTTCTCCGCCGCCCCGGGCATGGGCCCGGAGGAGGACTGACCTGTATGCTTGACTGTGGTTCTCAGAAGATCACTGCAATAGCTGATTGACCGCTTGATGGTAGTATTGATTGAACATAGGAAGCATGGGTACAAGGGTCACAGGCATGGGGTGAAGGAACAGAAGGAAGGCCCTGCAGAACAGATCGGGATAGAGAGACTAAGTAACTGTGCTCGACAGACTCTGGTTTCCAACTCTCCCACCTTCTAATGGGCCGGACGCCGCGTGAAGGGCCTGTTCCTAGTCGAGTGCGACGACGTGGAGCTTGAGTCGCGCATCGAGTAACTTCGAGCCCGGTAGATGCTTGGTGAACACATCTGCCGGGTTGTCGTCGGTGTTGACCCGAACGACTGCAATCTCACCCTGATTCACCCGCTCTCGAACGGCGTGATAATGCAGGGCGATATGCTTGGTCCTCTTGTGTGCTTCAGGGTTCTCCGCAATGGATCGTGTCCCCTCGTTGTCCGTATGGAGCTCGAATGGCTGTTGAGCCGGGTAACCGAGCTCGGACAGGAGATTCCGAAGCCAAAGACCTTCTCGCAACCCTTCTGCCAACGCAATGTACTCGGCTTCAACCGTGCTCATTGAGACCGACGTTTGAAGTCTTGAGGCCCAACTGACCGGGTTGCCGTGGATATAGAACACGAACCCAGTCGTCGACCTCGATGTCTCGGAGTCACCGGCGAAGTCGGCGTCGGCGAAGCCAGCCAACCGAGGGATGCCATCCGTACCTGGTTGGTATACCAGGTCTTCGTCCCCTGTCTTCCGCAGGAACCGCATCAGCCGCTTGGCGGCATCCATATGCTCTGGCATCGGCCTAGCCTGGAATCGGCTGAGGACGCCGCACGCGAACATGAGATCCGGTCGCATAGTCTGCGCGATCCACTTGAGGCAGCCGACCATTGCGGCGAAGATCCGGACCATCTCCCGGGTTGGCTCGTAATCTGCTGGAGCACGCAGAGGAACCTTGTCCACAGTCGGGGTACTTGCAGGCTTCTCGAAGCTGAGGTTGAAACGTTCGAGAACCGCCTTGATGTATGACCGCTGGGACATGATGATCTTGTTGCCTTCTCGGGTAATCTTGAGACCGAGGAAGTGTCGGAGGGGTCCACCATCTGTGACGTCGAAGGTTGATTTGAGCCACTTCTTCTCGATAGCAACCTCTGCCTCCGTCGGCGCCACAATCAGAACGTCGTCCACATAGATGAGAGCAATCCGAATGCTCCCACCGGTCCTGCGGACGTATACGCATGGCTCCGATTTGCATTGGACATAGCCGCGTTTGACGAGCTGCTTGTGAAACTTTGTGTTCCACTGCCGTCCTGATTGCTTGAGTCCATAGAGAGGGAGACGTAACCGACAAACCAAGTTCTTGTTCGGTCCTCCCTTCTCGTACCCTGGTGGCTGCCGAATGTATACTTCCTCCTCAAGATCCCCATTGAGATAGGCCGTGACAACATCCACTTGATGTATCACCCATCCAAAGTGAGCCGCCAGCGCGAGTATGACTCGAAGGCTGTCCAAACGGGCCACCGGTGCGAACGTTTCGAAGTAGTCAACACCGGCCACCTGTGTGAAACCCTGAGCCACCAACCTCGCTTTCCACCTATCCGCCATACCGTCCCTCGTTCAACTTCAACTTATACACCCATCGGGAACCGATCGCCTTCCTCCCTGCAGGAAGCTCGACCAAGTCCCATGTGTGCATGCCCACGAGCGCATTCATCTGCTCGTCCATCGCTGTGCTCCACTTATCCCAATCCCTTCTCCTTTTCGCCTCCCAGTACGTCGCCGGCTCCAGTTCCTGTCCGTCTGCACTCAAGCGCATGTCCACTGACTCCTGCAGTGACACCGACAGGGCGAAGAATCCTGGAGACTGCGGCCGCTTGAATCGAGCAAAGTGCCTCTTCTGCGCCCGCAATTCGCGTTCCGTCATCGGTCCTGCTCGCTGGTGGTTTCCGGTGTGCGGTGCCGGAGGTACGGCAGGGGTGTCTGGAGATCGGAGCGACGGTACTGGTGACGGGGGAAGGGGTGGACGCTATCGAAGGAACCTCCAATGACGCGTCGGGAATGGGTGTTGCAAGGAATTCCCTAGGTGAGAGCAGCATGCCGATATCGAGCAGACTTGGCGACGTCGGTGGTGCCATAGGCGTGCTTTCCCTTGGCGCTTCCACCTCTTTCCATCCAGTGTCCGATCCTAGTGACTCCTGGATGGGTGCTTGGGCGTTTTGGCTTGACTGTGGGATCTCTGTGTCAATGACTGCAATGTCTGGTATCAGCGTGTCATTCCACTCCATCTCCAGCATATCCGCATAGCTGAGAGCCGATGGCATCAGCGGGTTCTTCTCGCTGAGCACAGTGTCCACAAACCTTGTACCCTCGTCGAAGCGTACATCACGGGAGTAATGTATCTTCTTCGTTGGGTGCGAAGGAGTGAGAACCATCCACGCCTTGCGATCTTCCGCATATCCCATGAACATCCCGCGGAGACCTCGATCAGACAGCTTCCCATTCGTACGCTGCTGATCGTGGACCTTGATCCAAGCTACGCATCCCCAGACTCGGAAATGGGAGATGTCGACATCCTTTCCCTCCCACCGTTCCTGGGGAATCTTGCCACCGAGCGCCTTGGTCGGCAAGTGGTTGACGATGTAGCTGGCTGCATGCATGGCGCTGGGCCACATCCCGCTGACGACTCCAGACGCGTGCATGATGGCCCGCGCCTTCTCTTGGATTGTCCGGTTCATGCGCTCCGCAATGCCATTCTGGATGCTGGTGTATGGCGTCGTGTACTGCCATTCAATCCCACTCTCCTTCGCCCAAGCCTTTGCCTCATTGGACGTGAACTCTCCGCCGTTGTCGGAACGGATCGTTCGGACCTTGTTCCCCCGTTGTCGTTCCATGAAGCCACAGTGGGCGCGGAGGATCTCGAATGCCTCCGCCTTAGACTTCATCATGAAGACCCAGTTCTTCCTCGAATAGGCGTCCACGATCGTCAAGAAGTACTTGAACCCGGCGATCTCGACGAACGGACCGACTATGTCGATGAGGATGAGCTCGTTGGGCGCCTTCATCTTGCTCTTGCTCTTCTTGCGGAACCGGGTCCTAGACTGCCTCGTTTCCACGCAAGTGTTGCAGAGCTGCATGCGTTTGCCCATCGAACGAACTTGAGACTCCGTGAGACCGACAATCTTGCCACGCTTGGCGCACGCGGCAATGGAATCGTTCCCGGGGTGTGCAAGGCGACGGTGCCAGAGGAGGTGAGTGCCTTCTTTACCTCTGGCCGTCTGGACGGTGAACTCGACCGTCCTATCGGCTCCGACGGGAATCGTGTCGGATGCCTTACGAGTAACGCCAGCTTCCATTGGCCCGTCGGCCCATGTCTGCTCGGCGCCCGGGTCGACTGGCTGATTGCCCCCTGTGTCGCCCGTATCGGCGTTGGCGGGTGTTTCCGGTCCGCCTCCCCCACCGATATCGCTGCCACTGCTTGCCTTGCCTCCCGACATGACTTGAGTACCAGCCCTCCCAGCATTAGCGGCACCCTGGTTTCCGCTTCCCGTGCTGGGCCCCGATCCACGATTGGTCGGTTGCCCGGGCGAGTGAGGTTGCGATCCTGCGTTCTCGCCTCGGACTGTGTATGATGTTGGGTGGTCGTTAAGGACTTCGATCACGGTCGATTTGTGATCTGGGCCCATCTTTGCGTGTATTTCATTATGTTTCGTTAAGATTGTTGCACCTTCGCGCGTGAACAGTACCGATATGTCCTCGAGTTGGAGCACTGGTATCGAGACCAAGTTCACCGCAAGGTCGGGCACATGAAGTGCGTGGCGAAGAGTGAATACCCTGCTCTTGCCGTTTACCGGGAACGCCAGCTCAATCGTTCCCATGCCAACCACCTTGATTGAATCGCCATTTGCCACTGCCACACTCCTCTTCCCCTCTCCAATCTCCTGATAGTCTCGGAATGCTGCTCTATTTGGACACATGTGATGCGACGCACCGGAATCGAGAATCCACCGTACCGAGTTGATTAACACGGAGGGTCCCTTTCCGGCGCATAGTGCAAACAGAGGAAGCATTCCGACCTCATCCTAGTCTTGACGCTGAGCCGTATAGAGCGCTTGCTGCTCCTGAGTCGCGAGTGCTACCGTGCTGGACGTAGCGACTGGGTTCTGATGCTTGGATGACATCGCATCGTCCCATGAGAGCTTGCAGTCGCCTGCGTAGTGTCCCATCTGGTGACACCGCCTGCATGAATTAGCAGGTCGGTTTCCACCACGGCCTGCCTGTGATCCACCTCGTCCTCGCGACTTGGTGAACTTCGGGCCGAGCTGCTTGCTTTGGCCACTCTTGGAAGAGCTGGCGCTTGCGACGAGGGCTTGACCGAGGGGGACAGACGATCCGGATGCTTGCAGCGCGACGGCGAAGGCTTGCTCGGTGCTGGTGCCTCCTTCCTTGCTGGCTTCGGCGAGGAGTAGCTGTCGGACGAAGTACTCGAAGCCTGCGTTCTTGCCGTCTGATGTGCTGCGATGGAAGGCTGCGCTTTGCTTGAAGACGTCGTACCGTGAATGGAGAGAGTTGAGGAGGTACCGGCACTGCTCGGCGTCACTGATGGGATTGCCGAGGAGGGTGGAGTACGTGAAGTAGTACCGGAATACTTTGGCCAAGGAGGTGACGTCTCGATCCTTCTGTTTGAGATTCTGAATCGTGTCGCGGACGCGGTCTTGGGACGCTGGATCATCACGGATCAGGGACTTGCGGAGGATGTTGAAGAGCATCGATGCCCTCGTCTCTCCGAGTGTGTGGTGCGGGAGCAGAATGAGCGACACGTCCTCGTCGAGTGTCTGTAGGAGAACGCGCCCGAGCTCGATGTCCAGGTCGGTATCGTAGTGCGCGGTGCGCATAGGCCGGTCCGGGAAGTCGAGATCGTGCTCGATGCCTTCTAGATGCTCTTGGGCTCGAGGGACGTTGTTGATGAGGTTGCGGAACTTCATCAACCACACGATGAAGTTGTCGTTGGTCAACTTGGTGATGTTGCCGGCGATCTTCTTGTGGTCCTTGAAAGCGACGTCCCAGTCCTTGGGTGCCGGGGTCGGGACGCGATCGGATCCCGACTCGCTCTTGATCTTGCTGGATATGTACAGCTGCGCGGCCTTGTCCACGGCCTCCGAGCGCGAGAGATCCTGAGTGCGCTGGAGGAAGAGCGCGAGCGTCTCCAGGTCCTCTACGCCAGCGTGGTCTTGTCTGGCGTGTGTGGTCGAGGTGCCTTGAGCGCCTTGTCCGACGTTATCGACTTGATTCAGGTTGTCCATCTTGGGTAAGTCCTGTATGGGCAGCCGGGAGAGTGTTGAGCTCATAACCAGTTAGATTTCTCCGCCGCCCCGGGCATGGGCCCGGAGGAGGACTGACCTGTATGCTTGACTGTGGTTCTCAGAAGATCACTGCAATAGCTGATTGACCGCTTGATGGTAGTATTGATTGAACATAGGAAGCATGGGTACAAGGGTCACAGGCATGGGGTGAAGGAACAGAAGGAAGGCCCTGCAGAACAGATCGGGATAGAGAGACTAAGTAACTGTGCTCGACAGACTCTGGTTTCCAACTCTCCCACCTTCTAATGGGCCGGACGCCGCGTGAAGGGCCTGTTCCTAGTCGAGTGCGACGACGTGGAGCTTGAGTCGCGCATCGAGTAACTTCGAGCCCGGTAGATGCTTGGTGAACACATCTGCCGGGTTGTCGTCGGTGTTGACCCGAACGACTGCAATCTCACCCTGATTCACCCGCTCTCGAACGGCGTGATAATGCAGGGCGATATGCTTGGTCCTCTTGTGTGCTTCAGGGTTCTCCGCAATGGATCGTGTCCCCTCGTTGTCCGTATGGAGCTCGAATGGCTGTTGAGCCGGGTAACCGAGCTCGGACAGGAGATTCCGAAGCCAAAGACCTTCTCGCAACCCTTCTGCCAACGCAATGTACTCGGCTTCAACCGTGCTCATTGAGACCGACGTTTGAAGTCTTGAGGCCCAACTGACCGGGTTGCCGTGGATATAGAACACGAACCCAGTCGTCGACCTCGATGTCTCGGAGTCACCGGCGAAGTCGGCGTCGGCGAAGCCAGCCAACCGAGGGATGCCATCCGTACCTGGTTGGTATACCAGGTCTTCGTCCCCTGTCTTCCGCAGGAACCGCATCAGCCGCTTGGCGGCATCCATATGCTCTGGCATCGGCCTAGCCTGGAATCGGCTGAGGACGCCGCACGCGAACATGAGATCCGGTCGCATAGTCTGCGCGATCCACTTGAGGCAGCCGACCATTGCGGCGAAGATCCGGACCATCTCCCGGGTTGGCTCGTAATCTGCTGGAGCACGCAGAGGAACCTTGTCCACAGTCGGGGTACTTGCAGGCTTCTCGAAGCTGAGGTTGAAACGTTCGAGAACCGCCTTGATGTATGACCGCTGGGACATGATGATCTTGTTGCCTTCTCGGGTAATCTTGAGACCGAGGAAGTGTCGGAGGGGTCCACCATCTGTGACGTCGAAGGTTGATTTGAGCCACTTCTTCTCGATAGCAACCTCTGCCTCCGTCGGCGCCACAATCAGAACGTCGTCCACATAGATGAGAGCAATCCGAATGCTCCCACCGGTCCTGCGGACGTATACGCATGGCTCCGATTTGCATTGGACATAGCCGCGTTTGACGAGCTGCTTGTGAAACTTTGTGTTCCACTGCCGTCCTGATTGCTTGAGTCCATAGAGAGGGAGACGTAACCGACAAACCAAGTTCTTGTTCGGTCCTCCCTTCTCGTACCCTGGTGGCTGCCGAATGTATACTTCCTCCTCAAGATCCCCATTGAGATAGGCCGTGACAACATCCACTTGATGTATCACCCATCCAAAGTGAGCCGCCAGCGCGAGTATGACTCGAAAGGCTGTCCAAACGGGCCACCGGTGCGAACGTTTCGAAGTAGTCAACACCGGCCACCTGTGTGAAACCCTGAGCCACCAACCTCGCTTTCCACCTATCCGCCATACCGTCCCTCGTTCAACTTCAACTTATACACCCATCGGGAACCGATCGCCTTCCTCCCTGCAGGAAGCTCGACCAAGTCCCATGTGTGCATGCCCACGAGCGCATTCATCTGCTCGTCCATCGCTGTGCTCCACTTATCCCAATCCCTTCTCCTTTTCGCCTCCCAGTACGTCGCCGGCTCCAGTTCCTGTCCGTCTGCACTCAAGCGCATGTCCACTGACTCCTGCAGTGACACCGACAGGGCGAAGAATCCTGGAGACTGCGGCCGCTTGAATCGAGCAAAGTGCCTCTTCTGCGCCCGCAATTCGCGTTCCGTCATCGGTCCTGCTCGCTGGTGGTTTCCGGTGTGCGGTGCCGGAGGTACGGCAGGGGTGTCTGGAGATCGGAGCGACGGTACTGGTGACGGGGAAGGGGTGGACGCTATCGAAGGAACCTCCAATGACGCGTCGGGAATGGGTGTTGCAAGGAATTCCCTAGGTGAGAGCAGCATGCCGATATCGAGCAGACTTGGCGACGTCGGTGGTGCCATAGGCGTGCTTTCCCTTGGCGCTTCCACCTCTTTCCATCCAGTGTCCGATCCTAGTGACTCCTGGATGGGTGCTTGGGCGTTTTGGCTTGACTGTGGGATCTCTGTGTCAATGACTGCAATGTCTGGTATCAGCGTGTCATTCCACTCCATCTCCAGCATATCCGCATAGCTGAGAGCCGATGGCATCAGCGGGTTCTTCTCGCTGAGCACAGTGTCCACAAACCTTGTACCCTCGTCGAAGCGTACATCACGGGAGTAATGTATCTTCTTCGTTGGGTGCGAAGGAGTGAGAACCATCCACGCCTTGCGATCTTCCGCATATCCCATGAACATCCCGCGGAGACCTCGATCAGACAGCTTCCCATTCGTACGCTGCTGATCGTGGACCTTGATCCAAGCTACGCATCCCCAGACTCGGAAATGGGAGATGTCGACATCCTTTCCCTCCCACCGTTCCTGGGGAATCTTGCCACCGAGCGCCTTGGTCGGCAAGTGGTTGACGATGTAGCTGGCTGCATGCATGGCGCTGGGCCACATCCCGCTGACGACTCCAGACGCGTGCATGATGGCCCGCGCCTTCTCTTGGATTGTCCGGTTCATGCGCTCCGCAATGCCATTCTGGATGCTGGTGTATGGCGTCGTGTACTGCCATTCAATCCCACTCTCCTTCGCCCAAGCCTTTGCCTCATTGGACGTGAACTCTCCGCCGTTGTCGGAACGGATCGTTCGGACCTTGTTCCCCCCCGTTGTCGTTCCATGAAGCCACAGTGGGCGCGGAGGATCTCGAATGCCTCCGCCTTAGACTTCATCATGAAGACCCAGTTCCTCCTCGAATAGGCGTCCACGATCGTCAAGAAGTACTTGAACCCGGCGATCTCGACGAACGGACCGACTATGTCGATGAGGATGAGCTCGTTGGGCGCCTTCATCTTGCTCTTGCTCTTCTTGCGGAACCGGGTCCTAGACTGCCTCGTTTCCACGCAAGTGTTGCAGAGCTGCATGCGTTTGCCCATCGAACGAACTTGAGACTCCGTGAGACCGACAATCTTGCCACGCTTGGCGCACGCGGCAATGGAATCGTTCCCGGGGTGTGCAAGGCGACGGTGCCAGAGGAGGTGAGTGCCTTCTTTACCTCTGGCCGTCTGGACGGTGAACTCGACCGTCCTATCGGCTCCGACGGGAATCGTGTCGGATGCCTTACGAGTAACGCCAGCTTCCATTGGCCCGTCGGCCCATGTCTGCTCGGCGCCCGGGTCGACTGGCTGATTGCCCCCTGTGTCGCCCGTATCGGCGTTGGCGGGTGTTTCCGGTCCGCCTCCCCCCCACCGATATCGCTGCCACTGCTTGCCTTGCCTCCCGACATGACTTGAGTACCAGCCCTCCCAGCATTAGCGGCACCCTGGTTTCCGCTTCCCGTGCTGGGCCCCGATCCACGATTGGTCGGTTGCCCGGGCGAGTGAGGTTGCGATCCTGCGTTCTCGCCTCGGACTGTGTATGATGTTGGGTGGTCGTTAAGGACTTCGATCACGGTCGATTTGTGATCTGGGCCCATCTTTGCGTGTATTTCATTATGTTTCGTTAAGATTGTTGCACCTTCGCGCGTGAACAGTACCGATATGTCCTCGAGTTGGAGCACTGGTATCGAGACCAAGTTCACCGCAAGGTCGGGCACATGAAGTGCGTGGCGAAGAGTGAATACCCTGCTCTTGCCGTTTACCGGGAACGCCAGCTCAATCGTTCCCATGCCAACCACCTTGATTGAATCGCCATTTGCCACTGCCACACTCCTCTTCCCCTCTCCAATCTCCTGATAGTCTCGGAATGCTGCTCTATTTGGACACATGTGATGCGACGCACCGGAATCGAGAATCCACCGTACCGAGTTGATTAACACGGAGGGTCCCTTTCCGGCGCATAGTGCAAACAGAGGAAGCATTCCGACCTCATCCTAGTCTTGACGCTGAGCCGTATAGAGCGCTTGCTGCTCCTGAGTCGCGAGTGCTACCGTGCTGGACGTAGCGACTGGGTTCTGATGCTTGGATGACATCGCATCGTCCCATGAGAGCTTGCAGTCGCCTGCGTAGTGTCCCATCTGGTGACACCGCCTGCATGAATTAGCAGGTCGGTTTCCACCACGGCCTGCCTGTGATCCACCTCGTCCTCGCGACTTGGTGAACTTCGGGCCGAGCTGCTTGCTTTGGCCACTCTTGGAAGAGCTGGCGCTTGCGACGAGGGCTTGACCGAGGGGGACAGACGATCCGGATGCTTGCAGCGCGACGGCGAAGGCTTGCTCGGTGCTGGTGCCTCCTTCCTTGCTGGCTTCGGCGAGGAGTAGCTGTCGGACGAAGTACTCGAAGCCTGCGTTCTTGCCGTCTGATGTGCTGCGATGGAAGGCTGCGCTTTGCTTGAAGACGTCGTACCGTGAATGGAGAGAGTTGAGGAGGTACCGGCACTGCTCGGCGTCACTGATGGGATTGCCGAGGAGGGTGGAGTACGTGAAGTAGTACCGGAATACTTTGGCCAAGGAGGTGACGTCTCGATCCTTCTGTTTGAGATTCTGAATCGTGTCGCGGACGCGGTCTTGGGACGCTGGATCATCACGGATCAGGGACTTGCGGAGGATGTTGAAGAGCATCGATGCCCTCGTCTCTCCGAGTGTGTGGTGCGGGAGCAGAATGAGCGACACGTCCTCGTCGAGTGTCTGTAGGAGAACGCGCCCGAGCTCGATGTCCAGGTCGGTATCGTAGTGCGCGGTGCGCATAGGCCGGTCCGGGAAGTCGAGATCGTGCTCGATGCCTTCTAGATGCTCTTGGGCTCGAGGGACGTTGTTGATGAGGTTGCGGAACTTCATCAACCACACGATGAAGTTGTCGTTGGTCAACTTGGTGATGTTGCCGGCGATCTTCTTGTGGTCCTTGAAAGCGACGTCCCAGTCCTTGGGTGCCGGGGTCGGGACGCGATCGGATCCCGACTCGCTCTTGATCTTGCTGGATATGTACAGCTGCGCGGCCTTGTCCACGGCCTCCGAGCGCGAGAGATCCTGAGTGCGCTGGAGGAAGAGCGCGAGCGTCTCCAGGTCCTCTACGCCAGCGTGGTCTTGTCTGGCGTGTGTGGTCGAGGTGCCTTGAGCGCCTTGTCCGACGTTATCGACTTGATTCAGGTTGTCCATCTTGGGTAAGTCCTGTATGGGCAGCCGGGAGAGTGTTGAGCTCATAACCAGTTAGATTTCTCCGCCGCCCCGGGCATGGGCCCGGAGGAGGACTGACCTGTATGCTTGACTGTGGTTCTCAGAAGATCACTGCAATAGCTGATTGACCGCTTGATGGTAGTATTGATTGAACATAGGAAGCATGGGTACAAGGGTCACAGGCATGGGGTGAAGGAACAGAAGGAAGGCCCTGCAGAACAGATCGGGATAGAGAGACTAAGTAACTGTGCTCGACAGACTCTGGTTTCCAACTCCCAAGTCGCACCGACAATGATCAAAACAACACTCTGAAAGGGGTGCCATTCCCCTCATCTTCCATCCCTTTCCTCAATGGCGACCTCAAGAACTACAGCTTTTTGCAGCCAGAGTGTAGCTGAATTATTCAGGTAGTGACTGAGGTAGCTATTCCTTATTTTCAGCGAGCTTAGAGCTGGTTCCGACTGGTAGCTGACGCCTGAAGATGACCAATGCTGACTTTGCCTCCATCCTGTGGTACTTCTAACCTGCTGTGTACCATTTCTCGACACCTTTTTCAATGCTGACCGACTCTGACTTGTAGTACTAACATATGAAAAGACATTGGTCTAACTTTCCAGTGATTTCAAGCATTTCTTGCCTCTCTGCGCGCTGGCGACTGTTAAGAAACATTATTTTGCTCACATTCTCAATCCCATCCAGTGATCATCACCATTTGTCATACATATGAAGTCATATTATGCATATGACAGAATTATGACAAAAAAATTGTCATAATCATATGACAGGTTTATGACAAAGTCTCATTGTCATATTTATGGCCATAATGCCTCCCGTGGCTGTCATATGACAGCTTTATGACAGAAATATGACATAATTTTTCCCGCCCTAAATTCTGTCATATTCTGTCATATGACAATGCAGAACATATGCCTTATGTATGACAGTATTCTGACAAAAACGTCCACAGCCGGGCCGAAAAGATGCATAATTCTGTCATATGGTCGTGCATAATCATGTCATATTCTTGGCAAATCTGACATTTTATATGACCTGAGCTCTAAATTCTGGTCAGGCTCACCGCTCAGGCGCCGAGTGCCTGGCATTTTCAGAATAAAATTAAGCGTTTTGGCATCTTCCGTGTCTCCGGCATCCCCCTGGGCCCTGCCCCTTCTCCCGATACAAAATAAAAACGCTCCGGAGCTCAAGATGGCTCCCAACATGTTACATGTTCCGCAGCAAGATTCACGCGCCTGTTCTGGATGGCTGGATATGAGGTGAAAAACTGCGCCAACCTGAAAGAGGGAACGCGACGACGCGGCTTGACGCGCTTCGCGGTTCACCACATGGCGAGACGCGCTTCGCCACGCGATATTACGGTCTACTCAGAGGCGGAAAGTTTGCTTACGTAATATGACAGAAATATGACAATTTTATGACTTCATATGACAGAAAAATGACATTTGCATAATGCATATATATGACATCGCCTTCCCAAAACTAGATTGTCATAATGCAGATATATGACATCGCCCAAAAAATTGTCATATATGCATCATAATGATCACTGATCCCATCCATACCAATTACTCACTCATCCTCCGTTTTCATGACTTCTTACTCCTCTCATATGTCAACAGTATAGACCTCTTTGAAATACAGCTCTTTCCTCTCTCTTCCTGATTTCGTAGACCCCTCTGCTGCCCTCTGAGCTCTGACAGCCCGACTCGGGTCTCAATACCTGTCTGCTTTTCGGGCCGCATATCGTAATTGAGGTACGTACAGCTCTTAAACCTCTATGAGAGTATCTATGTATACTGATGCACCGATCCCCCGTTTTTGGCTGTCTTTCAGAAACTGCCTGAGTGGTTATGAAGGTAGATGTCCTCCGATTCTCGACTTTCCAGTAAACACATACTTTCTCTCATTCTTATGGTATCTGACCTCAAAACAGTTTTCTAGAAGTATTTCCTGACTCTACAGCTCTACACGATTCTTTCAAGGTCTCGATCGCGCTCCTGGGACTATTTTGCGCGTCTCGAGATATGCCATTTCTGTTTGTACCTTATCATAGTCAATACATGTCGTTTTTTCCCTGCCAATCCTCATAGACTGGTCCGAATCTCAATCGGAAAGGCTCTATGAGCTCTCCTTGACTATACCTCTCGAACGAATCTATCATTGTTTTGGAGATTTGGGTGTTGAAAATCGAGGTGCACTTCGTACACCAAGAAGTGTCTAGAGGTACACACCGCAAACTTGTGTGGAAATCATGGGTTACCACAAACGACCACACATCCATACATAAAATAACACACAACAAAAATAGTACCTACGTGTTTGGATGGATTAGAGGACCTTGTCCTCCAGATTTGAGAGCATTCTGAGAATTATTGACTGTACACGACAGGAAAAAGAGTGGTTTGATCGAATCCCCATTGAATCCACATCGATTCCACATCGATTCCTGACCATTATCCTTCACAAACACGGATTCAAGAAGAGACAAAAGGCAGCTGTCTGATTGCTGGTACCTACAGCTACCTATAGAGCCATCATACACAGCTTTCTGATCATAGGGATAGGCTAGTCTTGCATATCAATTGCGAACATGTTAAAAGATGAGAAAGAATGATTACAGTAATTCTTCCACTGAGAGGAATTCCCGAAGTCGACGCGTCTGCTAGACTTACTTTATATCTACTGATTTATCAAGAATACAAGAACCAAGCATTGAGAGCCTCTACCGTGTTGGAACAGGGATTCTATAGAACATGGGCATCAAAGTAATGCTGCAAATGACATGATTCTATCGATATCTCGAGCTATCATAAACCAATGATGCATATTTTCCCATTCAAAGTACTCCTATAGTGCAAAGTAGTACCAGTAGTGCCATTTCCAGGTGCTTCATCGTAAACTTCAAAGCATCCAGGTGGTCATTGCGGTCAAAGGAAGGAAGTAGGTACGTAAAATTGCTATGGCAATTGAATCATCTGCAGTCTTCCCACGCTCCCAAACGATCTCCAGTGCTTTGAAATCTCTGATAGTCATGAGAAGATAGCTATAGGTATCCTCTGAAGAGATTTTATTGCATATCACTTAGTATACTGATGCTCATGGTAGCAAAGGCAGTGACGTGGTCCTGATGATGAGGAAGGCTCTTTCTGCACAGCATCTCCCCTCCTGGGTCACTGAGGGCCTCCAAAGTTCTGAATTTTGCGCAAGTTAGTCACTGAATACATATCCTTCGATACTTTTTGAGTCTTTGCTCCAAGTGGTATGAGCATCGAGCGGTTTGCAGGCATTATGAAGGAAGGCAGAGAAGTGGATCTCACGATTATTCCTACTTGGGCAATGGGGCATTTCCACGTGGGGGGTCCCGCTTTGCCGCGTGCCACAGCTTGAGCCTGATGGTGAGCAGATTATCTAAGACTTTAAAATTTCCGTTTTAGCTGTTCTGGCCCAGATGTTGCCTCGTGGATAGCCCAGATTGAATTACAAGGCATCTACGAGGCGGGGTAACAGGTGCCACAGCCCACAGGTGCCTTGACCTCTGCGCTACACGGACACACCGCCGACTGAGCCGGAGCCTCCCCTGGGAATTTGGCTTGCCAAACGTTCCCCGGACTTCTGGGCGGCGGCTGCGGTAAAGTAGCCGCCTCTCACGATGCTGTTCAGAGTCCAGGCCTTGTTGAGAAGAAGGTGCCACCTGGGCTGTACGAATAACTGGAACGCAGCAGGATTAGTATACTGTAAGTGGCTGCGTGGCAGGAGTGCTGCGAAATTAAAAGGAATGGCAAACGCTTCACCGCCAACTTAGGCGAAGACGACGATGGCGGCGGAAGGGTTGTTCTCCACATCTGAAGGACCAACAGCGAACAGCGATCAGCGTGTTGGACAAGCCCGGCACAGTTGACAAGATTGGACTTACCCTTCATAGGTGAAATGTGGAGCACACTCGACTTGAGAACCGCTCCAGATCCAAAGAGACTTCGCGCAGGCTGTCGAATCTTCACCGCGATTTTGAGCGTCTTTCCCGTCCGAATAGCCTCTTGCACGCTGGCCCGCAGCCGCTTCGTTTCAGCACGATCCTCTCCGCAGATCAGCGAAAGCAAATCGGTGTGCAGGAGCGCAGATTCGTAAATCTGCTGTGGGGTGTTGATGGGCAGGTCGAAGTATTCCAGCAAGCTCGAGGTGACGAAAAGGACTTCGCGCTTCTCCCTCTTGATGAGCGCTAGACGTGAATATGTGGTGGCGAAGTCGTCCATGTGTTCTTCGATTGTGCCGCCCGCTCGGCGTGCCTCGACTTCCGCCGTCCGACCGAGGGATTGAGAGGCGGATGGTTTGCGTCGAACGAACAGCCGCTTCATGAGGCCGCCGTTGCCATTCTTGGTATTGGTGTTCAGATCATGCTGAGATGGGGTGTTCTGATACAGAGGTGGGCTGTGATGTTTCTGGCCGTAGGTTTGCGCGCCAGCAGCATGTTTGCCACGTGTCCGAATAGAGACGTCGTCAGCCTGTTTTTGACCGGGATAATCCGAGGGAAGGTCCTTCGGATTCGGAGAATAGTACTTTAACAGCGTCGGAGAGACCTCGACTCCGTATCGCCGCGTTGTCTCTGGGTCTGGCAGCTTCTCGTACGGACGTCCGCCGCCCAGAAGGAACGAAAGGCCGCCGTTGGACGTCAGGGCGCCGGTGACATTGACTTGCCCGCCCACAAAGTACTGAACCCGTCCTTTGGCATCGCGGAGCGGGATGATGCACAACAGGTTCCAGAACGGCTCTCCGCTCCGCGTGTAGTTGAGAAGGAGTTCGATGGAGGAAGTGCCGGTGTTCAAAGAGTCGCGAATACGCTGAACAGATTCGGGAGAAGTTGAGGGTCCCTGCAGGAAGCGGCAGTTCCGCTGCAGGATCGCCTCTTGCGGGTAGCCCGTCAGGTCACAGAATGCGGGCGAGACGAGCACGATGGGGTGGTCTCGTAGTCGAGGATTGGTCAACACGAAGGCTGCTCCGAGGCCATCTCCGTTATCGTCGGAAGCGAACGCTCCCAGTCGGACGCGGCTCTGCTCAGTGATACTGGCCCGAATAAATCGCTGGAAAGCCGAGTTAAAGAGTGCTTGCATGAGGTGGCTGTGAACGCCATCAAGTTGGTGCTGAAGCGCGAAGGTGGTCCGGAGCGATCCGAGTAGACTGGCATCTAGATCCGATGGGAGTTCGACACGACTTTCCGGGTCTTTTACGTAGACACTGTGCAACGCTTCGCTACCTTGCCTGAGGTTTTGGAACGAGCGCACATGCTCTTTCACGTCTAAAGCAAAATCGAGCTCCGTGGCCCCGTCCTCGAAGGTGTTGAGATACTCGCGGAAGCGGTGCCTGCCAAGGGGGTCCGAAAGAAACTGCTCGAACACAGCTGGAGAAATGAGACGCATGATGCTGTTGAGGCAGCAGCGGAAGGTTCAGTGCTTCAGACTCTCATCAAATCAATAAGAGAGGAGTGACCTACCTGTATTCCACATCCTGCTGCACGTGGCTGACGGGATGCGAAGTCAGCTCGGTGCCACGCAGCGATGTCCAATCTGGCAGGTTGGAAATTGGTCCATGGAGCGTTCGCGAAATTTGTGCGACCCGTGTGGAGGGTTCCCAGAAGTTTAAGTCTGTCTTTGCTTGTGTACGCCGGTAAAAGTCAGCGGCTGAGCTCGAGCGACTGGTGACACTTGGCGGACGGCGAGACTTCTTCTCGGTCATCATCGGATCCCGGCCGTTCTCCAGATAGGAGTAGTCTTGAGATTCGACGCGCTGCGTCCGGAGATCACGGGCCAAGTCGCGAGCGGCCACCCTGTCGTGTGTCTGAGAGGATGCGCTGCGGTGCATTGTTCCCGAGTGGGAGGGGAACACGGGTTCCATGTATTGGGCAGACGAAGCCGGATAAGCTCGAGCTGGCGGCGCCGGGAAACCCGCGGGTGCATCTGAGCTTGCAAGTCGACCGACCGCTTGGCGCGAGTGGTACTGCCTCTCGGTTTCATCGTCATATAAGTGAGCATCGTCGTCGTCATTGTCGTCGCATTCGTCGTAAGACGAGTCGTGCTCGTCTTCTTCAAACGGAATGTCGCGATTCAAGTCTTTACGAGGCGACCTTCTGCCACCGCCGAAGGTGTCTTTGGATCGATTGGAATGCGAGCTTCCTGCCAGTGCTTTAGTAGCCGCACTGTGTACATGTGTTCAGGCTCGTCTCAGCAGATAGCTCAGAAGAAAAGAGGAATTGAGAAGGACCATTGTATCCGCACTCACGGGATCGGTCGTTCATTCACGCGGGATGACTTTCTTGCAGTTGTAGTAGGAGTCGAGGGAAGCGGCATGTCTGGCGGAGGCGTAGCTGCAGCGCGGCTGCTGGGTGGAGTTAGAGGTCTTGCGATATGTGGAAAGGCACTCCCGTTGAACCGTGTTGACATTGTGGAGGGAAACGAGCTGAAAGGGTAGCTGTAGTCAGGAAGTAAACCTGATGAGGGAACGATGGTTGTAGGAACAGATACTTCTGGAAAGGGAGGAAATGTCAGTCCCTTTTAATATGGATCCACTTCAGAAGCGGCACGCAGAAGATAGGTCGCGAGCAGAACAAAAGTGGGGCGGCAAGCCCGCAAGGGCCGAACAGCGGCGCACGCTCAGCGCTCAGCGACTCCCCAGTCCCCGCTGAGCTCAGAATACTGAATAATCAGTCCAAGGCGATGCACCTGTTTGGCGTTCGCTGGTACATACGTAGTCGAGGTTCAGCAATCAGCATGCTGCTCGGGGGGTAAAGAATGCATAAAAGCAACTGCAGGACGTACAGAATTGAGTAATATTAATGATGAAAAAAAATGGCGGTCATCTTGCTGTCTCGCTGAGGTCTTTTGTGTCGCGTCGAGACGAGGTGGTCTCAGATCTCAGATCCCTCAGATCAAATATAAGCTCATCAGAGTCAGAACCGGCGCAGGTGGATCGTCGCGGTGAGCGGTGAGCGATATGTGCCGAAGCTGGACCTGTGGTTTGCCGCTTATGGCCTGTGGAGTGTGGAGGTAATTTGGAGAGGATGAGCGATGAGCGATGAGCGATGAGGAGAAGAAGCGGCGATGATGTGGACCACGCACAGCCCACAGGGAGGCATGCAGGAGGGGGACAGTGAGTGGGTCGGAAACTGGCAAGTTTTTGACCATGAACACCACACCACTCGAAAACTACCTCACAAACACATAACACGCAAAGAGAAGAAACATAGCTAGCATAGAGATCTACTACCTCCCGCTTCTTTGGGGTCGTTTGATTGTGTGGTTGCTGAGAGCGAAGGTGCAGTAGATTTGTACGGTGGTGATGTTTTTGGACAGTGAGTGGGTCAATTGAATCGGGCGATCGATCGCGAAGCTCTTCTGAGTGAAGTTTGTCTCATCCAAAAGCGCTCATGGCGGATCGAACATCGACCCCCCAAAACTCGCCAACCACCCCTGCACTCCAGACCACCCAGCTCCTCAACCAGTGGACCAATTCACCTCAATACACCTGCTACATTTTCTTCTTAGATAGTACTCCAAACTCTTTCTCTGTTCTGGTACTGCTTATTCAGGTGGATTTGGTGTGGTTGGTGTTCAAAGTCGTTGTACAATTTTTTTTCAATGAATCTCGAAATCTCAGATCGACCTCGACCTGCTCGAAGCACCATAGCTCAGCCGTTAGCAAGGAAAGTACGTCTCAAATTTGCATGGCGGGGTCGCTGTGGGCTAGGAAATACAGTCCATGTGTTTGCGGCTACTTTTGTTGTGTTGTGTGGGAGTTATGGTGACCGACCCACTCACTGTCCGACGACCCACTCACTGTCCCCCTCCTGTACTGCTACCACCCGCCCCAGCCTGCCATGTACAGCCCAAAGCCCACTTTCGCCAGCTCGCCAAGAGCCACGAGCTAAGCACCCATTCGCCAGCTCTTTGATCTTTCCTGTCCACTCACTACATACTACTCACGAGTCACCAGTATCCTCGTCTGTCAAGTGCTTACTTATTATTATTGCAGCTGTTGCACATGATACAGGTGGAACAATGCGAGCAATTTACTTATGTTTTTGGGTCCGCAATCCGTAATCCGTACACACACATTATCATATATCATCCACGAAGTCTCATCGAATGAGACGTGCTGTATCGAAGCTGGGTCGATAATAAAATAAGAACTAACCTGGAGCTAGTCTTGAGGAGGTATTGGAAGAATGGTTGGCCTGTACAAGGCACTTTCGCCCGATTTGCTGAAAACACGTGGTGACAATCAAGCCAGAGCGGGGGGGGGGCTGGTAAACCCCTCGACCCCCCCCTCTAACCTCGACTCTAACCGTGTTTGTAATCTTTTTTGTAATCTCCACCATATCCATCCTAACCTGCTCGGGCTCCCGCCCTCACAGACCCGTCTCTGACCCTAACACTAACCCGTCACCTTCTAACCCAGCAGGCCCGTCTCTAACTGAGGATTACACAAGCTCTAACCCAGCATTACAACCAGATTCTTTGTCACCAGCGAAAAAAATTGCAATAAGAGGGATTCGAACCTGCGGCATCCACAGATTTAGCCACACGTCCTGACCGCTCGGCCAGAGTGGCGGCTTTGGATGATGGCCTCTTTTTTGGATGAATATAAAGTATTGCGTTGAGAAAAGCTCGGTGACCCTTCCACGTGTTTTCAGCAAATCGGGCGAAAGTGCCTTGTACAGGCCGCCCAATCGTATTGGAACCCCAGTAAATACGAGAGAAGATGTGGGAAAGGATTGCTGGATTCAGAGAGAACTACTAAGTACATCGAGTCGTTATATACCTTGAGCCAGCTTGTTTGGAGCGGGAGTGACTATTAGGGGTGTTTAGCAACATGCCTTGGGAGCAGAAAAGGCATAATTTAGACGCCCTTCATTTTAGCCATGACGCTCTCATTTCACCTTTAGCAGCGCCAAAAGGCCCAAAATCCTAGACCTTGACCTAAAATGAGTGATCACGCAACAAAGATCATGCGATCATGCTGATCATCAAGAAGAAAAAAAGTAAATTCTTGATCTTCTCCTGCTCGACAACTTGGATTTAACCGCCGAAATAAATTCTTCACGCCTTTTGAGTGGCGGCATGATGCTTCACCAACATGACGCCGAAATTAGGGCGCGTCAACTCTGTCCAGCCAACTCCAGACCCGCGTCCAGATTAGCGTCTTATTATGCCCTGCGTCTTGTTGCTAAACACCCCTATTGGGGATCGTCGGAAAGATGGAGAGCGAGGAGGGAGTGAAGGAGTGACGAGTCGTTGCGCAACGATTCCGTGTCATCGACGAGGAGTGGAAACGAATACGGACTGGGAACGGAAGCGGATCGGAACGGAACGGAATGGCAGAGAGGAGTGAGAACGAGAATGAAAACGCAGCATCAGAAAGGGAGAGCCGAGCAGAGTCCATACTAGCACATCCCCCCCCCCCCCAAGCAGGCTGGGCGTCCCGGACCAGTCAAGTCGGAGGCGGAAGGCGTGAAAGCGCATCGACGTTCGTGTGCGTGTGGCCGGCGCGATGGACGAAGCGCATGTTGGAGACGTGAGGCATCACGAGCGCACGGCAACGGCTAATCGTCGGCCCGTAAGGAATGGCTGACGTCGACGACAACATCGGGCCCAAAGGCGCATGGTCGGTGACGACGGTAACTTTGTAATGGACAGGATGACCGTAACTGTAAGGGAAGCGTCTAGAGCTGAATAGAAGGTTGCATATGGAGCTGTGCTGACTGGAAGCTAAAGAGTGAGGTGTGTTGAGTGATTAATTGACAAAGGAAAGAAGAAGGAAGTACATCGATGGGGAGCAGAGGTGTGAGGATGAGGTCGAGAGAGGTAGCGTGTGAAAATAGTGGAGGTGGAGGAAGCACGTGGTGAGTGTGAGAGTAAGGGGAAAGGGAAACGAGGAGGAGAGATAAGATGATAAGATAAGAGGAGTGCCACGTGGATGGCTCCCATCCAGCACATGCCCACCGCAAGAAGACGACTGTCCCCAGTCGTTGTGGAAAAGTAGGAGGGAAAGCGAATGCGAGGAAAGAAGCAAGACACGTGCGCGGCAGGGAGAGAGCTGGGAAGGAGATGCGTGGTGGGGCAGTGATGTGAGGCTATGAGAAGAGTGAATCAGTGAAGACCCGGTCGGCAATGTTGGGACTCATGAGAAAGGAGCGACATCGAGGAAGCGCAGGTCTTGGATTGGCGCGGAGGAGTCATTGCTGAGGATGACGGACTCGACGTTGGTAACTTGGTACCGTAGGCAACGGGCCAACAGCCACGTCGTGTTTGATGGGCTTGTTGGGTTCACGACCGTGGAAGAAGTCGCCCACGAGATTCGGCACATGGAGAATGCGTGTGAAACACCGACAAGAACGATCTCGCGGCGGCGGAAGCGGCGGAAGGAGTGCACTGAGCTCGCTTGACGGCGCTACGGAGACGACGAGCGGCACGTGCAGTTGATGTCCTTGTTATGCTGGCGCTGTAACTCCTGAAGTCCTGAACGACTGATTTGGACCTCGAAGGTGCCGTCCTCGACAGTGAGAAGCGGGTCATCGAACGCGCTGCCTCCCAGGGCGAGCATGAAGACGTTCTGAGGTCGATGAGGGTGCGCATGACATCGAGACCGGCCATAGTACCGGCATCCTCAGTGGTCTTTCGCTGGTATACGGCGAAGTTGGGGGGGGGACTCGGAGTCTCGGACCCGATGGATGGAGAAGTCGATACCGAAGTTCGATGAGCCTGAACCGATGAATCAACGAGGGGAGATGTCTGGAGGTGCGGAGGTCTCGTGACCGAGGCGCTCCCTGGAGCGTGATAGATGATACCGGACGTGCGTCGCCAGCGAATGAAAAACACGCGCATCTGGAGAGCAGCCGTGGAGCCGTACGAGGCGGAGGGAGAGCTCGACCTCGACGCCCGAAAGATGTTGCCCGATTATGGCCAGAGAGATGAGGTGTCCGCGTACTGAGCGGCAAGGAGCAAGCGCATGCTGCGCGCAAGGGGCGTCCTGGAGTGACGTACGTGAGCTCTACACGAAGAAAAGGGAGTGATCGCATCCGGAGCAAAAGAAGGGTAGCGCATCTCGAGCGCAGGGAGAAGTCTCTTGACCGTATCCAGACAGCGGAGGAAGTTATCGACCTCGACGCGTAATGGTGAAAGCTGACGGAATGTACCGAGAAGCCAGTAGAGGAACCGAGGAGGTCGAAGGAGGTATGGACAGTCGAATGTAGGCTGCTGGGGGCCCGGAAGCGAACTGGAGGCTATGGAGGAGCGGAGGAAAGCGGGGAACAGCCATATAGAAGCTGAAGAGCAACGCCCGGCGGAGGCAGTATGGACGCTGCTGGCAACGGAAGGAGGGAAGGTGAAGGAAGCCGAAAGAGGGCATGCGTGTCCGGAACGCGAAAGGTGACGAAGCTGGCATTTGGAGCACAGCAGGGACTGGAGAGCGAGCCGATGTAGACGGTGTCGTCGCTAATGAGGTCGCATCTGGAGCGAAGATGTAGGAGGTGCGCGTCTTGAGCGCAGCAGGGATGGCGTGCAGACCGCGTCCGGAGCGGTGGATGATCCATGCTGGCATTTCGAGCACAGCAAAGCGGATTCTTGAGGACGAGTCAATCTAGAAGTCGTCGGCCGTCGCTGGAGAGGTCGCGTCTTGAGCGAAGAAATCGAAGGCGCTGGCGTCTGGAGCGCAGCAGGGAGGGGTCCTCGGCGTCCGGCAGTCGGTTGACCGAGTCGAATCCCTCTCATCACCATGTAATGGACAGGATGACCGTAACTGTAAGGGAAGCGTCTAGAGCTGAATAGAAGGTTGCATATGGAGCTGTGCTGACTGGAAGCTAAAGAGTGAGGTGTGTTGAGTGATTAATTGACAAAGGAAAGAAGAAGGAAGTACATCGATGGGGAGCAGAGGTGTGAGGATGAGGTCGAGAGAGGTAGCGTGTGAAAATAGTGGAGGTGGAGGAAGCACGTGGTGAGTGTGAGAGTAAGGGGAAAGGGAAACGAGGAGGAGAGATAAGATGATAAGATAAGAGGAGTGCCACGTGGATGGCTCCCATCCAGCACAAACTTGCGCGCCCTCCAGCAGGTGCGCGAAGCGGGAGAACGCCCACGCAAGACAACAGAGCTCGAGCTCTGCGCCATGCGGCAACCATCTTCTTCTCGGCAGGCGAGGTGAGTCGGGAGATGAAAGCTACCGGCCGTTCACGGAGCTCGATACTGACGCCATCTATCTCCAGCGTTCGCCGCCGAAAGATAGGACCCCGGAGCGCCTCCTGCAGCCCCTCGGTGTTGACGACCGTGATCGTTCCCATGTCAAACTGACGCAACGCGTTAGGGGGGCCGTCGAGCTCGAGGAGGAAGGACGACATCCTCGGCCAGGTGAGTTCCGTCGGCCGCGCCCAGAAGCAGATCATCGGAAGCTGACGCGTCCCTGTCACTCTGTTCCCCATCCAGAACAGCATCAGAACGTTCGTCCTGGTCATCCGCCATGGGACCGAGAGATCCAGAACCAAGCCGGTGAGTGGCAACCGGATCAGGGGAGCGAGGCACCAGATCTAGTTGCTCAACGCTGAACTCCGGTCCCACGCTCGCGTCCGCAGGAAGCTCCAGCACAACTCGGTGCGGCGAGAGCACAGTCCGGACGGGATAGGGACCGGCCTTGCGCGCATCGAGCTTGCTGCGGATCAGGCCCGGCATTGGCCGATCGACTAAGCGAACGAAGACCAAGTCCCCTTCACGCAACTGGGGCAACTCGCGCCGACGACGGTCATACCGACGCTTCTGGTCCCGACGAGCGGCATCGATGGCCACGCGCGCATCATGAAGGCGCTCCTCGGCAGCGACAAGGCGTTCGTCAAAGGAGGACACGCCCTCATGCTCGGCCGCGTCGAAGACGACATGGGCCGCGTCAGGATGACACACGAAGACGAGGTCGAAGGGTCGGAAACCCGAGACCATCGACGGCGTGGAGTTGATGGCTAGCTCGACAGTCGGAACGAGACGGCGATCCCAGTGAGTGTGACCTGCTGTGCCCATGGACTGTAAGACATGCTGAACCGTCTGAATCGCGCGTTCAACAGAGTTGGCCTGTTGGTGATGCGGCGGGGACGGAGCGAGATCAGCATTCAGGGACTGGGCCAATGATGCCATCACGGAGCCCGAGATGCGAGCCTCCGAGTCCGAGACGAAGCGACGAGGGCGCCATCCGAGCCGCAGGATACGGTCGCTCACGATGGCAGCAATGCCCTCGGCCGTGACGGTACTAGGACAGGGGTGCAGCAGGACCATGCGGGAGAAGACGTCCAACATGACGAGGACGGCATCATTTCCGGACCTGGTCTTTGGCAGACCGAGGAGCAGGTCAATGCTGATCCACTCGAACGGGAACTGCGGGTCATGATCGACATCCAGTTCTCCGACCTTCGGCGTCCGCTTGGTGTGGAGGCATACAGCACAATGCTTCACCCACGAACGGACCGCGACCGACAGCCCGGGTCGCCAATAGTTGCGGGACACCGAAAGGTAAGTCTTGAGGAAACCGAAGTGTCCCCGTCCATCATGTTCTGACTTCATAACTGACGGAATTGCGGCTTCAGGCAAAGCCAGACGGTCATCCAGTCGGCGAACCAGCAAACCCTCGCGCAACGCCCAAACGTCATCGGTGCCATCCTTCTCGAGCCGATGGATCAGAGGGGCGAAGAACCGATACGATCGCAACCACGCCGCCCATCGTTCACGAGCTACCGTTGGAGGAAGCAAGGAAATCGGAGCGGGGTGGAAGGCCGCGGCCGTGAAAGATTGGGGCTGCGGCACCGAGGGCTCGTCAAACACCTGGTGAAGGACCGCCGCAAAGGCATCCTTGCTGGCGTCGACATACAAGACGAAGGGGCGCGTCGAATCCGGGTGCGCGAGCACAGGAGGATTGGCGATTGCCTTCTTCAACGAGTCGAAACTGTGCTGCTGGTCCTCTCCCCAAGCAATCACAACGCGTTCGGCAGCGACGGACTTCCCTTCGACATTGATCAATCGATATCGACCGGTCGCATCGGCCTCGTACCGCCATCCTTTGGTCAACGACATCAAGGGGGCGGCGATGGTGGCATACTGGTCGATAAAGGCGCGATAATAGCCGAAAAGCCCAAGTACGTGGTACAACTCTCGTAGCGTAGTGGGCCGGGAGAGATCACTGACCGCCTTCGCACGTTCCTGCCAGACCGAGACCCCAGCACCTGACACCTTCCGTCCGAGAAGGACCAACGATGGCACCGCGAAGGTACACTTGCTGGGGCTGAACTTCAGACCCGCGAGTGATGCTCGACGCAAGAGGGTGTCCAAAGCCTGGGTGTGTTCGTCGAGGGTGGTCGTGGCCACGACGATGTCATCGATATAGACTATCGCCTGTTGCCAATGGAGGGATCCAAGAATACGATCCATCAGCCTTTGGAAAACGCTGGGCGCGTTCTTGAGGCCGAACGGGACGGTACGATATTGGAAAAGTCCTCGGTGGCAAACAAAGGCCGTCTTCCAACGGTCAGTCTCCTTTACTCCCATCTGATGGTAACCCCGGATCGCGTCCAATGAACTGAAAACCCTTTTTCCCACCAGCGTCTGGAAAATCGAGTCGATCGTTGGAAGCGGGTACCGGTCGGAGACAGTGGCGGTGTTCAGTTGTCGATAGTCGACGCAGAAACGCCACTTGTCGCGTTGGCGGACCATCAAGACCGGAAAGGAGACGGGGCTATTGGAGGGCTCAATGACATCCCATTCAAGCAACTGGTCAATAGCCGCGTCCATCGCCTGCCGCTTCTCCGGACTCGCCCGACGAGGAGCCTCGGGACGCAACTCCGCTCCCGGCACCAGCTCAATGCCCATCTCCTCTCCGTTCTGGATTCGCCCCGGGCGACCATCCAAAGCGAAGGCATCGGTATGCCCCCTCAGCACCGCAACAATCTGAGACGGGGGCGAACCGGACTCATCGACGCCGACGCGGAAGTTACCATCGACCAGGACAGTCTCCGCGTCTCTAGCAAGAGAGGAGCAGGCAAGGTCGTCGGCATCGTCCTCGAACGGGTTCACCGGCTCTGCCATAGACGACGATGTGAAGACCCGAGGCGACGGAGACGACACAACAGCTGGGCCCAACACGAAGGCATCCCCACTGTCCTGGACCATGTCACCGAGGCGAGCGCTCAACGCATCGGCAACGATGGTTCCCTTCTGCAGCAGGTACGCAGAGGTACCAAAGTTTCCAAGCAGGATGTGATGCCGAGACCGGTGAGTAAGATACCCGGTAGGGCTGGCCAATTGGACGGTGTCATCTTCGCTGACCGGCATCCGCGGGTGAACAGTGTAATCGACGCCGGGAGCAAGACAGCCCGCGTAGACCGGCACCCAGGTGTATGTGTTGGCCGGTAACTCGACGTCGTCAGCCGCGTGGATCTCGGGCTTCGACGAATATGGTCCCGAGACTTCTTCTGTGATGGAGAAGATGTATCGACCAACGGAAGCCTTGCCCTTGGAAGACATCAGAACGACATCGTGGGTGGTGATGAAGTCGAGGCCGAGGCAGAGACCCGGGGAGAATGAGGGGAGGACGTGGAAGTCCTGCCGGCATTCAAGGTGAAGAGCGTGACCTTGAGGGTCGCGGGCCTCGATGAAGAATGTAATCGTCGTCCATCCCAAGGTGCGCATGTTCCCGAGGCCGTGTACCATCATGCCGTCGCCTTGTGACTGACCACCAAGCTTCTCCAACAACTTAGCATCGATGATCGACAACGAGGCGCCGGTATCAAGCAGAGAAGAGAGAGGGGATGCGGTTGTGTCATTCAATCGAAGCTTCAAGGTGAGAGGTACATGACGCTTGTATCCGGAGCCCGTCCCAGTAGCAGTGGACGTGGGGAGCTCCTCGACCCTGCCGTGTCGGATCGTCTCGGATGCAAGAGGTTTGGAACCCTTGTCAACCGATGCCTTCTTCATGTGGAAGAAGTGGGGCCGGCGATCGAGATAAAGACTGGTGGCCGGGTCGGTGGGGATAGGAGGGATCTGGTCCTCCTCTTTCAGCGGTGCCAGCGCTGAATCAGCAGTGATTTCCTTCCCGCCCACAGATGCGACCTTCGGTGGCGGAGGAGGCGAGTGTGGTACCTCGGGAGGAAGGGGTGGTGGAGGCGGTGCCTGGGAGGGAGCAACCGCCGATAGTTTTACGTCATTACGGACTCCCCAAAAGACTGTGAGTCCTCAGCCGTCTCGTCCTCGGCCTCAGGGTAGTCGTCCTCAGCATTGACAACACGAGCTTGCGCCTTGACCTGCAGATGGTTGTGCTCGAAGTTGAAGTAGAGTTCCCCACATCGGTCGCAAGCTCGGTCAAGGTCGATGACCTTGTTGTTGTCGGGGCGACGATACTTCCGAGGCTGGGTTGCCGTGGCCGGAATGATGCGGCCAGGATCGTACGAGACCGCCAACGGAACGTAGGCGCCAGTCGGTCGAGGTCCGGCGGCAGGTGCCGTCACGGTGCCGGGAGCGACCGCGTACGACGTCGAGGCCGGGAACCGGCGACTGTCTCGACCCGAGGGTGAGCCACCAGAGGTACGTGCCGTGGATGACGACGGCAACGAGCGAGACTGACGATGGAGCTCTCTCCACATAGGTTCCCACTCGCTGATCTCCTGCCGAACGTCGTTGAGCGAGACGTTGTGGCGAGGGAGCCGGAGCATGACGCGGAATTCGGGAGGGAGGCCGTCCAAGATGTCGTGAGTGAGGTTCGTCTCGTTCTGGTCGGGACCGTATGCACCTCGAAGAAGACGGAGCTTGTAGAAGAAGTACGCTGAAGCGCCTTCATCCGCAGGGTTCCACAGCCGATTGCGAGCGTTGCGGCGCTGCTCGTATCGGTTGACGGGGAAGGCCTCGCGAAGCTTGTCTTGCCAGACCGTCAACGTCGTCATGCTCGCGGCCTCCTCATCGGTGAGACCGGCATGCCAGACGGCGGCATCGTCCTCCATGACGATTGGCAGCGTACGCACGACCGACATGACCCACTCCGGGTTGGTGTTTGACCTCGCCACGGCGCGAACCCGGCTCAGGAAGTTCTCCAGGTGAGTTGGATCACCATGGAACCTGCCGATGAACTCAGGTCGGCACAACGGAACTCTGGTCGACGTCGAAGGGGGCAAGTCGTTGGACGAGGCGGGGAAGGCCGTCGAGCGAGAGCGGGCCAGCAACGGTGAGTCTTGGTGCGGCGTCGATGCTCGACCGTGGACCATGTTGACAAAATCGTCGAACCGGATCCCCATGCTGCGTAGACCCGTGGACAGACCATCTTGCTCCGCCGGCGTCATGTGTGGGAACATGGTGGCCGGAGTCATGTGAGGAGGGAGGTTGGTGGAACGAACCGGGGTGACGGGTGGCAACGATGCATCCGGTGCGGCAGCAGTCCGGCGAGCAGCAGAAGCGACCGGTGAGTCTTGGCTCGATCGATTCTCCAAGCCCGTGAGGCGCCGGCTGATGTCGTTGACGGTGCCCAGCAGCATCATCAGCACGGCGTCGTTCGGCGACGCGGCAGAGGGGAGAGCGGCCGGAGGGGGTTCGTCCCCAGCGGCGGATTCGAGTGGCGTGAGAGGAGAGGAACCTCCCTCAGGAATGGCGGTGCTTGTAGAAGGACGGGGCTCGTGAGGAGCCTGGTGAATAGCAGCGGTGAGAGGTGCTTGAGCCGTGGCGGCCGAGATGGAAGGAGGGTCGGACTGGGCCGGGCCTTTTTCCTTTGTTACCCTTGGGAGCGGTCATGGCGTAGCTGGAGTTGGGCGTATTAACTGGATTCGATCACAGACGTCCGTGTTTCGGTGAGTCAGTGAAGAACTCTCATCACCATGTATCGAAGCTGGGTCAATAATAAAATAAGAACTAACCTGGAGCTAGTCTTGAAGAGGTATTGGAACCCCAGTAAATACGAGAGAAGATGTGGGAAAGGATTGCTGGATTCAGAGAGAACTACTAAGTACATCGAGTTGTTATATACCTAGAGCCAGCTTGTTTGGAGCGGGAGTGACTATTGGGGATCGTCGGAAAGATGGAGAGCGAGGAGGGAGTGAAGGAGTGACGAGTCGTTGCGCAACGATTCCGTGTCATCGACGAGGAGTGGAATCGAATACGGACTGGGAACGGAAGCGGATCGGAACGGAACGGAATGGCAGAGAGGAGTGAGAACGAGAATGAGAACGCAGCATCAGAAAGGGAGAGCCGAGCAGAGTCCATACTAGCACACGTGCATTAGCGGATAAAGCTGTGCCCACGTGAGCTTTAAATCAAAATCAGGCTGACACACTTAGGAATTAAAGTGCACGCGGAATTAGCAGAGCCACGCTCACGGAAGTCACAAAAGGGTTAGGGGGTTTCGTCAGTTCGGCTTTATCTTCATAGTACGATGAGTTACTGGTAAACTTGTTCCTGCGAAATGAAACCCCCCGACATCTTCCACGTCTTTCTGGAAGAAGCGATGTGGGATATGAGATGATGGGAAAGGCCAGATATGAGATGATGGGATTACGATGAGGATGAAGTGAGCCAAAAAGGTGCACCTGAGCACGTTTTTGCGTTTCCGACAACGATATCGTACTCAATTGAGGGAAACACCGAATCGCCGTGTCGTACTTCATCTGGTGAGATATCGTGGAAGTACGATTTAGCACTACAAGATCTGACGAAACCCCTTTATGTAGATGAGGTATGAGGATATGAGGTACTGCAACGATTTCGTTAACGTTGCAGCACGATGCGGCGTTTCGGCGGTTCAGACCAAATCCCGTTTCCTGGCGAAATACTCCTAAAGCACAAAGACGAACATATAACATCAGACTATGTAGTCTCATGGCCTCACCATGTCAGACGACGACACTCCATCAGTCTCTTTTGGCCTTTGGCCCTAATTTTCCAGTAGCAAAAAAACACAGCGGATAAAGCTATGCGGCATGCCACGTCAGCTAAATAAAATGTCAAACCCCGCTTCACGCCTATGACGGCTATGAGAGGGCGTCAGCCTGTCCGCTATATTATTACCTGCTTCGTAACGAACGCGAAGTCCTCGAAGGTACATAATATGTATGGTCCATTAATAATGGTCGATGGGTAGGTCTGCATGCTGCTCGATGCTCCCTGCTTCACGCTTCAATCACTTCTACTCATCTTTGGAGTGGGAGATAGTCAGGACTGGCTATACCGTTGCTTGCTGCTGTCAGATGTCAAAACTGACTCAAAGATCTCCAGTAATGCAGAACAATGTCACCACTTCGGGAAGACTGGAAGAGTGAAGATGGTGCTATAGATGAACGATGAACTCGGGTTCCCTTGCGTCGGGTCGTCGCAAGGGGGCAGTTGGGAGTTGGGACATCCTCGGGCCTCAGGCGGCCTCTGCCCTCAGCGCCTCAGCCTCAGGCTCTCAGATCTCAGGATTGAGTATTGAGTATGTACATTGAGGCGTGAGGCGTGAGGCGTGTGAGCGCGTGAGCAATAATGACGATGAAGCGATGCAGACTACTGCAGTTGAAGCATGAAGCATGAAGCATGAAGCATGAAGCAAGTCCGAGCGGATGTGTTCCAGACTTCCAGCTTCCAGTCTCTCTCTTGCTGCCTGGAAGCATTAGTGGTGGCACCCGCTCATCTCTGCCACCTCCGGAGCGCCCGTCGTTCCTGTGACCTGTCAGATTGTTATCATTATTATTGTCTCGTTGAGATACCCGACCGCCGTCCCGACCGCTCAGCGAGACCAGTAGTCAGATCTATCTATGTACGATCAATAATAATGTGTGTCAGTGTTTTGGGCTGAGACTACTCCAGCATAGAGCCGCCTGGGCTCAGCGCTCAGGCGCTCAGGCCTCAGGGCACGGGGAGCGGGAGGGTCGGAATCACGAGGTGAGCTGGAAGATAATCTATGAGGTTGGGTCTCGTTGCCGCTTGCGCTGAGGAGAGAGAGAAAAATTGAGGAAAGTGAGGGACAAGGGCCGCAGAGAGGAAGGGAAGACGGTGGCAAGGCAACGACTGTGAAGGGCGGATGGGGGAAACAGAAAGAGAAGAGAACAGAAGGCGAATAAGGCCCGAAGGGCGAGGGAGGAGCTGAGGAGCTAATGCCCACGCCTCATGAACGATTCGGACGTACTCTCGACGAGTAGCGCTGCAACGGCAGCTGCCTTAGCAAAGTGAAGGGCAAAGGCTGGGCAACGGTCGGCGGATGGTGGATTCTGGAGTTAAGGTCTACGAAGTAAGCGTTGTCGTGGAGATGGGCAGATGGGCAGGAAAGTTCGAACATTCCGAAGGGCAAGATGATGAGATGAACTCACTCCCAAACCGTAACAGTCCGTAGGCACCCGACGCCTATCGAAGCTTCGAAGTTCCGAGATAATGCAGGAATCCCGACATCTCATCGCCTCATCGCCTCATCTGTCCTCCTGCATGCTGCGCCAGGTACTGGTTCCCTTGCATGAAATCACACCTCACGTCAGCGACAGCGACAGCGCCTAGACCTCGACCTGCTCGTCCATGCCGATTTCCCCAACCCATATGCCCACCGACCGTAGAATGGCTGCTCGCTTCGTCCCGACCTCCATTGCGGATCACATCTCTTTGAACCTGACATGTAAAAAGATGCAAGAACGGAAGAGGAGGATCAGCGATGCGTTATCAAATTCAAGAAAAGGAGCAGAAGATTAAGCATAGCGACAGCGGCGAGTCTTTCGCCACTAGTGTGCCAACACTTGTCAGAGTCCAGAGAGGGTCTAGATCTGGTGGCCGCAAGGTACATAGCGGGGAAAGGTTAAGCAGGTTGTCAGCGCCGTGAGATCAGTAGATAGAAGGTTAGTGTGTTAGAGACGCATGCCGGACAGAAGTCGAGGTCGTAAACGCTTGGACTCTAATGGTGCAAAATCTCAACGCTCAGTGCCTCGGCACTCGCCGCGGAGGTCGTGCAGAGGCCCTTTCTCTATACTCACAATGGCATAGCGAATCATGGGGCGTAGGAACATGATCTGCGTCAAGAGGCTACACCGCAGGTTTACTGTGTGCCCCTAGGGGCCCTTTTGGGCTAAACGGCTTTTTGACAGCCTTTCTCTTTAGTCTTTAGCCTTTCAAAAACATTTTCTGTGTACGCTCGTGTGGTCTGTGTTAGAAAGGTCTTGACAAGCACCTAATCGAACGTCTTTGGGAGTCTGGGTTGGTCTGACTCTGCGCCGCCTGCTCACACGAGCCTGTATACAGAATGTTTTTAAGGAGGCTCCTGCGAGGCATTTCATAATTACAGGCTTCACACCGCCGGGGCATAGGTGTGCCGCAATCAAGAGGGACTAACCTGTTGATTGGAGAAGAAATAGGACGAAGTCCTCTGAGTATTTAGGACGAGGTCCTCAAGGTATGCAAAAGCAAGAGAATGGGAAGAAGAATGTGGAATTCGAGAAAGCACTAAGTACAATGAGTCGTTATATACTCGAGGCCAGCTTGGTAAGGGCGGGAAAGAGTAAAGGAAGTCGTCGGAAAGGTGAGCGAGTGAGAGAGGAGCGAGCCATTGCGTAACGATTTGGTAGCGGAAAAGGGATCGAGCCAGAAGAGGGAACGGAAAGGAACGGAACGGGATCGGAACGGAGCGGAAAGGAAAAGAGAGAGAAAGCACTGAGAAAGAGAAAGAGAAAGGGAGCACGATACCAGCACAATAGGAGAGTGCACAAGCCTTTTGACGCAAGAGCCCTCTGAGGTGATGATGAAACCCCTGCTATGAGCGTTTCTTGCGCAAGGGCCATAGAGTGGTTAGGCGTGAAGGCTCTGTCAGACTTTCGCTGCAAAAGGCTTCTCCAAGCCTTCTGATGTACAGCCTTCTGAATGAAACCCCACAGATCATGCAGACGCTATAGTTTCCCCAATTGGCATGACCTGCACTAGGAGTTTCACGGTCTCTATATAACCGGCGCTGATCTTAAAAATTCGTAACTTTTTTCAGGCTCGATCGATGCTGCTTTTTGAAGACAGGAAAGCTCGTTTTTCTGTATTGCTACGCGTAGGTACATGAGTACTGTGAGATTGGGAAGGTGGTGGTATGCGTGTGATGGGGAGTAGGTGGCTTAGACGACGACGACGATGACGACGGTGACACCGTGAGCAGCATGGGCCTACGGTGGTAGCGTGCGGGGACGGGTCACCATCCAGACGTGGCCCGTGGGTCATTTCGCACTAACCGCAGTCACGTGACTATAAGCTGGTCAAGCCTCCTGGTGGCCATATGGTCTCAGACTCTGAAAAAACGTTTTGGATAAGGCGCTATTGAGGATTCTCCTGAGAAGGCTTCTGGGAGCCTGAACGCCTGAACTCGGAAGGCTTCAGATGCCTTCACAAGGCCCTTGCACAAGCCTCACACTAGCTTCATATAAGCCTGTCCGAGGCCCTCCAAGGGAATAAGGCTTTAGGAGGCTTCACGTCAAGCCTCTTTCAGCCCTCTCCAGGGTCAGCGGTGTATATCAATCAATGGGTGGGGCGCACTCGGACCACGACGATGCATGGATTTGGGTTGACGCCTTGACCTTTGTGCGTACGAGCCGCCTCTAGTCATGGTGTCCAGACCTTGTTTGAGAATAAACTGCCGCTTGGGCCGACACGGACGATTGGAACGGAGGAATAGTTAAAGTCTGCGGAGAGCTGCGAAACTGAAAAGAAAGGTATGGCCAGCGCTCCACCCGCCAAACTCAGGCGAAGACGACTATGGCCGCGGAAGGGTTGTTCTCCACATCTGCAGGACCGACAGCGAGCAGCATTCAGCGATCAGCATATTGGACAAGCCCGGTACAGTTGACGAGACTGAACTTACCCTTCATAGGTGAAATGTGGAGCACACTCGACTTGAGTACCGCTCCAGATCCAAAGAGACTTCGCGCAGGCTGTCGAATCTTCACCGCGATTTTGAGCGTCTTTCCCGTCCGAATCGCATCCTGCACGTTGGCTCGCACCCGCCTTGTCTCCGAACGATCTTCTCCGCAGATAAGCGAAAGCAGATCGGCATGGAGGAGAGGGGACTCGTAGATCTGCGCCAGAGTCTCGGTTGGCAGGTCGAAGTATTGCAGCAAGGTGGAAGTTACGAAGAGGACTTCGCGCTTGTCCCTCTTGATGAGCGCTAGACGTGAGTATGTGGTGGCGAAGTCGTCAATGTGCTCTTCAATTGTGCCGCCCGCTCGCTGTGCCTCGACTTCCGCCGTCCGACCGAGGGATTGAGAGGCGGATGGTTTGCGTCGAACGAACAGCCGCTTCATGAGGCCGCCGTTGCCATTCTTGGTATTGGTGTTCAGATCATGCTGAGATGGGGTGTTCTGATACAGAGGTGGGCTGTGATGTTTCTGGCCGTAGGTTTGCGCGCCAGCAGCATGTTTGCCACGTGTCCGAATAGAGACGTCGTCAGCCTGTTTTTGACCGGGATAATCCGAGGGAAGGTCCTTCGGATTCGGAGAATAGTACTTTAACAGCGTCGGAGAGACCTCGACTCCGTATCGCCGCGTTGTCTCTGGGTCTGGCAGCTTCTCGTACGGACGTCCGCCGCCCAGAAGGAACGAAAGGCCATGGGACGTCAGGGCGCCGGTGACATTGACTTGCCCGCCCACAAAGTACTGAACCCGTCCTTTGGCATCGCGGAGCGGGATGATGCACAAAAGGTTCCAGAACGGCTCTCCGTTTCGCTTGTAGTTTAGAAGGAGCTCTATCGACGAACCACCGGAGTTCAAAGCGTCGCGTATGCGCTGTACGGAAGCGGGGGAGGTTGAGGGACCCTGCAGGAAGCGGCAGTTCCGCTGCAGGATCGCCTCTTGCGGGTAGCCCGTCAGGTCGCAGAATGCGGGCGAGACGAGCACGATGGGGTGGTCACGGAGTCGAGGATTGGTCAACACGAAGGCTGCTCCGAGGCCATCTCCGTTATCGTCGGAAGCGAACGCTCCCAGTCGGACGCGGCTCTGCTCAGTGATACTGGCCTGAATAAATCGCTGGAAAGCCGAGTTAAAGAGTGTTTGCATGAGGTAGCTGTGAACGCCATCGAGTTGGTGCTGAAGCGCGAAGGTGGTCCGGAGCGATCCGAGTAGACTGGCATCTAGATCCGATGGGAGTTCGACACGACTTTCCGGGTCTTTTACGTAGACACTGTGCAACGCTTCGCTACCTTGCCTGAGGTTTTGGAACGCGCGCACATGCTCTTTCACGTCTAAAGCAAAATCGAGCTCCGTGGCCCCGTCCTCGAAGGTGTTGAGATACTCGCGGAAGCGGTGCCTGCCAAAGGGGGTCCGAAAGAAACTGCTCGAAAACAGCTGGAGAAATGAGACGCATGATGCTGTTGAGGCAGCAGCGGAAGGTTCAGTACTTCAGACTCTCATCAAATCAATAAGAGAGGAGTGACCTACCTGTATTCCACATCCTGCTGCACGTGGCTGACGGGATGCGAAGTCAGCTCGGTGCCGCGCAGCGATGTCCAATCTGGCAGGTTGGAAATTGGTCCATGGAGCGTTCGCGAAATTTGTGCGACCCGTGTGGAGGGTTCCCAGAAGTTTAAGTCCGTCTTTGCTTGTGTACGCCGGTAAAAGTCAGCGGCTGAGCTTGAGCGACTGGCGATACTTGCCGGGCGGCGAGATTTCTTCTCAGACATCATCGGATCCCGGCCGTTCTCCAGATAGGAGTATTCTTGAGGTTCGACGCGCTGCGCCCGGACATCACGAGCCGAGTCGCGAGCAGTCAGCCTGTCATGTGTCTGTGAGGATGCTGTGCGGCGCATTGTTCCCGGGTGGGAGGGGAAACCAGGTTCCATTGCTGAAGCCGCAAGGCCTCGAGCTGACGGCGCCAACAAGCCCATTGGTGCGTCTGAACTTCCAGGCTGACGAGACCCTTGGCGCGCATGGTACTGCCTTTCTGTTTCGTTGTCAGAGAAGCGAGCATCCGTGTCTTGTTCGTCAACGTATTGGTCGTCGTCGTCGTCCTCGTAAGAGGAGTCATGGTCGTCTTCTTCCAAAGTCGGAATGTCGCGGTCCAAGGTCCTGCGAGGCGCTCCTTTGCCACCGCCAAACGTGCTTTGGGTTCGGCTTGACTGTGGGCTGTCTGTTATCGGTCTCATGGCCGCACTGTATGGATACATATGTTCAGACCTATCTCAGCGAATTGTCCAGAAGAAGATGGTGGTTGACGAAGACAATTGTGTCCGCACTTACATGCCGGGTCGTTCATTCGCGCGGGATGACTTCCTAACGCTTGGAGTGGGAGTAGGAAGCGGCATGTCTGTTCACTGTAGGGAGTAATAGCTGTTGCTGCAGCGCGGATGTTTGGTAGAGTCCGAGGTCTTGTGATATATATGTGGAAAGGTTCTGCTCCAGTCCGCGTTGTTTGCTGTCGAGGGGAGCGCGCTGACAAGACAGTCGTGGTGAGCGCGATGGAGAAGGACCGAAGAAGCAAGGAGGTGGGAAACTTATGTATTTGGGAAGTGGGAAGGATGGGAGTGTGACGCGCTTGAGTCTTAGCGTCTTTATGCTTTATGCGCTTAGATAATAGATAATAGATAGGGTCTTTTACATATTATGATTTATGATGGACTCATCACCTGCAGGGGGGAGACAGGGAAGGCGGAGGGGGGAGGCGGCGAGGACGGCGGGGAGGACAAACGACGGGCGCGCTGGCGCGGGCGCGGGACCGGGGGCAACAAATAACAATGGGGAAAAGCATAAAACAGTCCCTTTTATGGATCAGTTGGAGAGCACTGCCGAGCACCCCAGGTATGTATGTACCACCCTGCCTGCTGGTACAAACCTCCTCATTGCCTCATTCTTCAGGCGGCCTCAGGCGGCTTCAGGCAGGCTTCACTCTTCAGGCTTCAGGCTTCAGGCTTCAGGCTTCAGGCTTCAGGCTTCAGGCTTCAGGCGCTTCAGGTCTCAGGCTCTTTTAGGAATTTCAGATGCTTGGCAAAAATGAATGAGTTTGTGTGAGTGAGAAACTGAGAACTGACAGAAGTGTTTGTTTTGTCAGACGGTGGGTAGGAGTGAGAGACATGGGTGCTTGGGGGCATGTCGCATGTCGGGTCGGGTGCGGATATGTATCGGTACGAAATATGCAGCGCTGCGGGCTTCGGCGCTGGAGGTGGTGTCGGATTCATTCATTGTGCCCATCTGCGTCTCCATCTCCATGTCGACGGCGCTCTGCCAAGTTCTGAGCAGGTCATTCCCGAGCTGAGGGAAGATGTCGGGTCGTCGAGGAGCTGCGTTCTTGTCGTTGACGATGCGATACCGCTAGTCGTAATCAAAATGAGCGATCCATACGGACCACGTTAGGGTTGGTTCCTGAGTCGAGAAGTGAGGTCGATGTTCGTTCAGAAGCTGCCCACAATATCCAACCCATCCAGGAACGATCCCGAGGCCGTCGGAGTTTCAAGAAAACTCGATCGCATATGCGACTTGTCCACCGCTGCCGCAGACGAGTAGCGACCACGATGTGTCCCCTTGTTGACGCGATCGTTGGCCGAGTTCCGCCGTGAGACGCTCGCGTCTACCCTCTCTTTGCCAAAGGAAGGGCTCGATGGGACCGAAAACGATTTTGACCATACCTCCGGCTCAGAGTCAGTCGATCCATAAGAACGTTCCCGAGGACGAGGGGAAGGCGAGCAAGGCCGAACCTGAGTAGATCCTCCTTGGCTCTGCACCTGAGGACTTCCACTCCATGAAGGAGCATCCTCAGAGACAATGGTGGACATGCTCTCACAGCGTCGCGGCCGATTCAAAGGGCCGCGGCCGCGGCCGTGCCTTGATGGTGTGAAACCCGTCGACCGTAGACTGTACACAAGTCCACCGCTCGCAAAGGGACCCTGCTCGTCGTATGCGGAGTTCACCATATCGTCAAGGTCGAACGTGCCATCTTCCGAGATGGTGCCGACCGATCGTGGACTCGGCATCAAGCTGATGTCTTGACCACGGGCTCGTCGCATGTCGGGATGAAGAAGATCGTGCATCTCTTCCATCGCCTCGGAGTCACATTCGTGAGCAAAAGGATCTTGTAGGCTGGCACCACTGCCCGAACTGTACGAGGCCCGCCGTGACTTTGAGGGGGAAGAATCCGTTGCAGATCCAGAAATATCTTCGAGTGTCGTGGCTCGAGACATCTCGGTGGAGGCATAGGTGCGGCGAGAAAAGATATCGTCTTCGTCATAATCCGGACGGCAGGCGGCGCGGCGAAGTGTTCTCCCCTTTCGGACCCTCAATCCACGCGTAGCGATCCCTCTTCGATCGCGCATAGTTCCGCCATTCGACACCATTCTGCTCTTAGATTCCCTTTGCTTGCGTTCCCTCTCTGAAGAGGCATCTCTCGGCAGGGTCCTTCGGGGATCCTTGCTCTCTGGTGCATCCCTCACGTATTGCCTTTCCTTCCCAGTCCTCTGCGTTCGCTCAGCTCTCCTGTTTTCTTCAGGTGTATACTGTATATGTAATCCGAGTACCGTTCGCTTTTTGCTTGGACGGCGCACATTGGTCAGGCACGGTTAAAGGTCGCGTTCACGAACTCGCGCTTCTCAGGAGGTCTGCCGGAGATTATGGCCTCCCGCGTCTTCGCGCCCTGGTTCTGCCTCGAAGATCCGGACATGCGAACGACGGCAGTCGGCGCGCCACGGGAGATCCGGCAGTGGGTGTATGCCATTCTGGTAGGTAGGCGACAAGGAGGTTGCGCGAGAGGAGGGAGTGCAGATCGGCATAAGGATCAAGAGCCAGACGGGTTGCGATACGGATGAGCTGGCGCGTGCCGAGTCGTCGGGACTTGCTTAGGTTGAGGTTCTGAGAAAGACAGGATCAGTAATTCAAGGCGCTACATACAAACTACGTGCATGCCTAAGATACTCACAGGATCGCTACTCGTGATTCTGTACGTCCTCACGAACCAGAACAGCCTATCAAGCTCGCTGCTTCCAACACCGGTTCGCTTCTGAATAACATCCCGCTCCTCCTCTTCCGACATCGGACTCGGGCGAACAAAGGCAAAGAGCGTGCTGGCCTCTTCGGTGAGCCAGTCCTTCTTTGTTCCGGAGGCGCCCATCTCATCCTAGCCCATCCCACCACCCCAACTGCGCTGCGTAGCTGCCACAAGCCCAACCGCGCTGCGCTCGCCGTTGCGACCAACCGCCCGACCACTCCATCGCCCCGCACCAGCGCACCAACACCCGCCCATTCCACAAGCCCCACTTCCGAAGCGGCATTCCCCCAGGCAACTGAATCGCCTCCGGCTGCCAGACAGGGTACGTCGAGATCTCCTCCGGGATCGTCCAATGAAAAGCCGTGTCCCACAAACAGAGCTGATCCGCATTCGGCATCACCCGCAAACACAGCTTGATCACCCGCGTCGAGACGATGTTGTGCAGCGGCGCCAGGGCCTCGAGTCTCTCGAGCGAGAGCAGCTGGGCTGCCCGTTCGTCTTCGTCTGAGGGGTTGTGGCTGATAACGTACGGGTGTGGGAAGCCGGCGCCGTGCACGACGCGGTGGGTGATGAAGCGGATGGAGGAGCGGAGGTCGGGTGCGGGGAGAGCAGGGAGGGCGAGGGTGGAGGAGGCGCGGGTGGCGGTGAAGGTGTTGATCAGGATGTCGAGGATCTCCTGCAGGAATCCTTCAGTGGCAATTTCGGTGTGCTGGAGCGTGATCTAGTTCGGACGTGCAGAGATCGACTGGGTAAGAAAAGGGTGAGAAAACGGCGAGCGCGAAGAAGTGGATGTATGCGCTCTGCAGTAATCAGAACAGAAAGCAGGGCAACAAGGGTCGTAGAGTGAAGGTGGCGCGTGAAGAAGACTCACCGACGAAAGCGCCAAGCGGGAGGGCATACCGACTCGGAGCCCAGACTGTAGAGCATGAACAGGTGGAGGATGGGGCTCCGAATTTTAAACACGTTCAAGAGGCATCATCAGGAACGAGGTTGACTTGCGTGTGATGATCCTGAAGACGGGGAGTCACAAACAGACAGAAGAGTCAGCATCGATGCCAGGTTATCCGCGCTGAAGAGAGGTGGGATCCACTTACCGTTGGAGACATGAGAGTGTACTTGTGAGGAGCGCGTGATGTTGTGAGGACGGGGCTGGGTAGGTCGAGCTCGATGACAGACCGGAATCAGAAAACGTCTTGAGACTATGCGCTCGCTTTCGATGAGGTCCTGGGGTCCGGTGGCGCATGTGCCTTCTCTGGCAAAACTATCAAACCGTGGCCAAAACAGTGTGCATGATGCATGTAGAAATCTCCGGCCGAACCTTCCCCTCTTGGCCCAAGCATCTGGTGCAGGCCCGGACCGCAGAGTGCCACTGCTGCATATCTGTGCACTGAGAGAACCGCAAAAGAACTGCTCCCAAGGCGACAGCGTGTGTAACGTGCGTTACCCCCAAAAAATCTTGGATGCGGCATCACTGGAGGCAGGCATGATGCATGATGCATGATGCATAATCTCATTTTCCCACGGCATGATTGATATTTGATCGACCACATATTCTTCCCTGCCTTCATCATCCCTCGCTTCATTCCTTTCTCCTTCCATAGAGTCTGAGAATGTTGTGCAGCAACCCTCGATTGGGTCTCATCTCGCATCATGCATGGGCAATGCTTGCATGGTAAACTTGACCGATCCTACACCTTGCCGCAGAGCTTCGCTGTTCTGAACCACATATAAAAGCTCCGCCTCCCTCCCTACAAACGCCTTCCCCCAATCCCCATCACCGCTCACCATATCGTTACTCTCTCCCCATTCTCTAGTCTCCCTCTCCCTGCTCTCCTTGCGCCCTTTTCTTCACGCTGTCGTCTCTCCGAACTCGGCTGCGATCATCGCACCTCGACACACACCCTCTTTTTCTGACGATACGCTCGACCTTTCCACCTTCTTCAAGCGCGCTGGTACGCGCACGTCTTCATCATCAGCTGACAGCTACCACAAGTGAGTACTCTCTTCTCCTTGCCACCATCTCACCTGCCCTTGCTTCTTGCTGACCGACCGGCCCTTTCCGTCCTCTTCGATCTCCACATACAGAGTGCTCCGGAGCACTTTTCCCCCCTCCCGCCTCATCAACCCATATGCGCATACTTGTGACAGACAGTAAGTTGTCCATGACCTTCCTACCTTCCTGCCTGCTGTTGCTGACGCGCTCATACACCTTGCTCCTCTGTCGCACCTTCTCTTTCAGTCAATGCCGATTTTCAACTCGGGCTCTTCACACACACGCCGGCATGGGGAGGCACCCCAACCTTCTTCGGTCACCCTCACAGGTGAGCTCAATGGAGGTGCAGCAGTAGTGATGACCATACTAACGTTGCTCTCTTTCAACTGCGACGTCTCACACAGGACTCCAGGGCCGACCTGCTTCGCGCACGTTCGCCCTCGTCCGATGAGTGAGTGTTCTCAAGGATCTATCCGTCATCAAAGCGTGATATCCCAGCACTGACCAAATCCTACTCTCCACTTGGATCCACAGACATCGACCATCCTTTCAGGATACTGCTCGTCGTGTGCGCGCTTCCGCGTGTACGCGATGGGAATTCGGTATCCATCTGCTACGCGCAGTCGTCCAGCGGACGAGTCTCCGGACTCCGAAGCGAGACCTCAATGGCTCTGTCAAGAGTCATAATCCTCCTCCGAAAAAAGAAGCACCATTGTCTCCAAGCAGGGTGTCGTCCTGCGCTGATAGCGTGTTGTTCGATTCTGCTGATTGGTTTGCCGCCGCGCTCATGTCTTCGTCGTGGACACCATCAGCCCAATTGGCTTCGGAGTTGGTCCCAGCGTCCTTGCCAGCAGTGGCTACCACCGCTTTCCCCGCTGAAGATTCCCAACCTGCGTGTACTGGAAGTGACGGGTTGTGGATGCGAATGTCGACACCACAGTGTAGTGGTGACTTGGACGTGGCATACGCCCAAAGGTCGGTGATGACGGCCGTGAGGTCATTGACAATCTCCACCCGTTTCGTTTGCCTTGCGGGAATGCCTCGTCCTTGTCGCTTGCTGACATATTTCGCTTTGGTCCGTCCCGAGCGCATTGGACCAAGATTCGTCCGTCCTTTTGAAGTGGATTGCCGCGCCGCCTTAAGTACGTCTCGGGCCTTTTCAACGGCTTCCGCATTTCGCCTCGCCATCAATCGGAACCGTGCTGCTTCCTGCTCCCATTGGAGTTCAGCGATCATGTGTTGTGCTCGCATCGCCTCCAAAGCTGTCCGACGAGTCGCAGGGTTTGATGCGGTGCTCATGGGTTGATCGATGGTCGCATCCGAGTTCTGCTGATACGTGTTCGGGTCAAGGTCCGTTTCGTGACTAGTGCTGGACTGGATCGGTCGAGAAGCGGATACATCCTTGTCGTCCTCAGAAATGTTTTCCTGGGTTGCAGTAGCTTTTCTTCTTAGCGAATGCAGAGATCCAGTCCGAGAGTGAGCACGACAGGGCTTTTTGTGACTTGGTGGGCTGGGAGCACGCCGAAGGACCTGGGGCGGTAGGCCCTCCTCCTGACCAACTGTGACAGGCGTCGAAGAAAAAATAGCCGCTTTCACTGCCGCTTGGTTCCTTGGCCTTGTCCGGTTTTTTCGCAGCTCAGATTCAGCCGTGGACTCGGACTGGATCACCTTCGCGCTCTTCTTCTTGCTGACCGATCTTGGCGGTAACAACGGACCAGTAGAGACGGTCCGACGAGAATGATCGCGGTCGGACGATGGCCGGCTGCGACTCGTCGCGCGAGAGTGTTCTCTTCCAGCACTGTTAGGACCAGCGAAGACTTCGTCCAAGTTCCTAGTGCTGAGGCTCGGAGCGGGTCGTACTGAGAGGTGGCTCACTGACGTCCTTCGTGACTGGCTCTCTTCAGGCTCGTGGAAATCTTCGATCCTCGCTGGTGCATATTCGGTTGATGCCACCGACATTGCGCGACCCGGCCTAGCATTCGTGGACGAAACAAAGCTATTGCGGTAGAACGTATCTGCCGTGATGCTGTGAGGGGATCGAGCCCAGACCGGGTCGGCGCTCCCTTGATTGATGACCGAACGACCAGATGTATTGGCGAGAGTGCTGGTACTCCTCGAGCGAGAAGGAACGTCGTATAGTATGATGGGTGTGGCGGAGATCGGTCGCAAGCTGGACGATGACTGGCGTGGTTCGGATGTTGGTTCATCGTCTTTGCCCGTCCCGATCGTCTCGATGATGTAGTATGACTTGCCATTGGGAAGCATCCTTTTGGTGAGGTTCTGCGTGCGGATCTGTAATTCAAAGTCCCGCTTCTTCTCTTCGTCGAATGATTCTAGGCGCTTCGGACCGAGTATAGGGGCATATTCGCCTTTCTCCCGTTGTAAACGAACTGCGTTTTTGGCTCGCGCCAACATACCGCGCTTCCTGTTCGAGTGGTGTAGATGTTCAACACCTGAAGATATCGGCATGTTCGTCTGTTGCACGGGTGCATCCAATATGTGTGATGACTCTGAAGTGTTCGGATGAGTGATTTGACGAGGCAACTGTTGAGGTCCTGTGTCTCGAAGGAAGTCCGCCAACTGTGCAAGAAGATCTGCGTCAGTTCAAGCTTTCATTCATGTCAGAAGTTCTGTCCGTTCGACTCACATCACTGGTCTGTGCTCGCAGCTTCGGCGGTTCGTCAAGAAAAGCGTGTCGTGTTCGTGTATCCTTGACCATGTCGATATCCTCCTGCTCTGAGCAGCTGTCCGTGTTGTTTCGACGATGGCGAGACAAACGTATGGTTGGCGTAGACGACCGGGAACTTGATGGAGCATCGTCAAGGGCATCAGCGGCGTCGATCCTGGTTTCCGACCTTTCATGCCACGAACTTGAACATTTCCGAAGGCCCGTCCCGTCCTCGACACCGGCCTTCGGAATGAGAGTGGTGTGGCTGTTTGCGCTGGGCTCGTAGCCAGGGAGGGAGTCCATGGACATGCGCGGCATGCTTCGTCGCCTTCGTGCTCTGGAGGTGTGGGGGAAGGACGGGGCTTGGGTCTCTCCAGGAGAGGCCGAAGAGTAGAGATTAGGAAGGAAGGGAAGACTGTGTGTCAAAGCGGAAGGGAGAGGTGAGCGATGAGCGATGAAGGATGGCCAAGAACCCTCTGAAGGGGTATTCAGTTTCTCAGAGTTGGACGGATTTCGAGGGATTTTCGGCGTGAACTTTGGAATCTATTAGTAGACACATCCAGAGTTCACGACCAGCCGAAATCGACTGGTAGGTTCGACCATCGTTCCAAAGTTCGCACCTCGCGACCACCCACGAAATCTGTCCCAACCGGCACAGTTCAGTGAGATCTCAACCTTTCCTCTTCAATAAAGTTGCATTCTCTTCTTTCTCGGTAGCTCTACTCGGACTGTCAGTAGGCTGAGTATGGTTGACTGACTCGCTTTCGCGACATCTTTCGTGGAAGAGGTCGATGACCTTTTTTCCGGATGGTTTCGTTGATTCTACCAGTCATTTTTTCACTTCTCGCACCATGACACCAAAGCCTGCTTAACGAATAGTACTGAAATTTCGCTGGAGGGATCATGCTGTGCCAAGGTATCTACTGCAGTTTCAAGCTCAACGTTTGGTGATGTTTTTTTTGGGTAGTTATCGTGTTGGAAGTGACAGCTTTGTAGGCGATGCGCTTTATTAGCAGCCTATAAACCTTAGAAAACCTGCCTGTGATCCAGCCATAGCCCCAGCACGAAGTCTGACTCCCAGAGGTGGGAGGGACTCAGTTTATAGGCCAAAAAGGGCGAACTTTGGACGTGCTCAAAAACAAAACTGAACACCCCTTGACTTTAAGGCAACGAGGCACGCGCAACCATCTTTAGGCGTCGGCGATGCCCGAAGGCATGGTCAAGTCATTTAGTCATTATTGATTCCCATGAAGCATCAGGCAACAGGCATCCAGCTGCAAGGAGGCCAGAGACGCCTCAGTACTCACTTCTCAGTACACCGAATCGCGGGCACTATTACTGGCCTATGGCCCTTGGAAGACCGCAGATTGCAGCCAAGTTGTTGTGCTAGTGGCACCACGTGGCTCACACACGTGGCCACTATCTAATCTCTCTTTCTCTTATCTCCTCTCCTTTTCCTCCCACGCAACCGCATAGCAACACTTGTCACCTCCACTTTCCCACGCATCTTCTCTCTCGCCCTCATCTTTACCTCTCTCGATGTCATCCCTTGTACTTAGCTTCCTTCTTCGTCATTCTATACTCTTGCCTTTCACTACTTGATGGTCTTATCCATTACAGTTGTGCACTCTGTCGAAGTTCGAACTTTGATGAGCGTCGATTGTCGAGCGCTTGAGGTGATGCGAACCCTGAGATCCTGACATCTGAGAAGCTAGCTTGAAGGCAGGAAGCATGGAGTATGGATCATGAAGCGAGGAAGCAAGGGGCGGTGACTAAAACGAGGAGGCGGAGGAGATGATGGGCAAAGTCAAAATAGTAGTGGTATTATATGCATGTACGAAAGTCAAATATCTTTATTTACAGGGGTTTGCAATGTAGATGAGACATTTAATTTGTTTTGGATTTCCGGGGGCGTAAATTAGTTTTTTTTTTGCTCGCACCTCGCGAGTTTATTTTCTGAAAATCTCCACACCCGCCCTATGCAGTTCCAGCTCGACGCGATCCAGCACCCTTAGACACCTCACTTGCTCGCTCCAGAGAGAGAGGTGAGAACATAAGAGACCGAGCGTGCCTATAATGGACTTGGGCCGAAAAGCAATCAATGAGTGAAGCTCGTAGATCGGACGAAGCCTGACTGACAAGCACCAAGCAGAGCCAGGGCGGGGCTGCCGCTGCTTCCATCTCATGGCGGAGAAACTGCCGCGTGGTGGGTGCGCGCCGCGCGGGTGGGGCTGCGCGCAAAAGAAAAATGAATTATCTGGAACGAACTTCTCTGGAAAAATAATTCCCAGCCCGGCAATCCAGATAAAATTAATTGTCTCATCTATATTGCAAAGCACTCTAGAGTTCGAAGATATGTAGCGCTATAATCAATAATGTACATAAGTAGCGCTATAGTACGCGATATATATGTACGTGATGTGTGTACTCAGCGGGAGACATTATTATTTGACAGTCCGGTACATATGTACGCCCCTGCTTTGGAGAGCGCGTGGCCGTCCACAGAATCTGGACTTTCCCAAGTTAGGGTTCCACTGTTTGTTTGTTCCCACAAGGGGAATGCTCGCTGGCTGCCTGTGGCACGAGGATGTGACAGCCGACAGGAGAGGGAGCAGCGTGCTGGGGAGCAAGCGAGCAACAGCGACAACGATACGGCGGGTACAGTATGCTGCTTCGCGTCTGGTACGTAGAGTCGCCGTTAATATGGAGGATGGACTGTTGAATATGATCAGGATCTCCGGGATCAGACTCTGCACACAGTGTAGAGGAAACGCTTAGGGAATGGGATTGCAATGGAGAGACTACAGGGATCTTATAGGAAGCAGGACAGGCTGATAGGAGAGACTGAGAGTGAAGTAGTAAGGAAGGTAGATGTTGAGGACGACTGTAAACCGTTGATCGTTGAGCTTGAGGTGCAGGTCGGAGTACTGGTGAGGAGGAAGGTCGGTCCGGTTTGGCCGAGATGTATGGTGTCGCGAGGACAGGTTTCAACACTCCCTCTCAGCGAAGACAAACAAAATTCCGACCACCACATCCATCACCACCGCCATCATCAATGCCGCCGCCACCAACACAACAACAAACGACCACCATCAGTAGATGAAGGTGAGTGCCGTGTGGCTGTAGGCTGTGTTGCTGCGGTTGTCGAGGTCCTTGATGGTGAGGTACTTGTTGCTGATGCCGACTCCCTCTTCTTTGATGCGCGGGAAGCCGAGTGGGTTGTTGCGGTGAGTGCAGGAGATCCGGATCGCGTCTTTCTCTGGTTTGGACGCGTCGTTGACCTTGACCTCCTTCTTCTTTCCTTGCAGGTGCTCCCTCTGCTCGGCGGCACCGGTGCTGTCGGCGAGGCCAAAGTCGAGGAGCGCGGAGGAGGAGCCTTGCTGCTTGGTGAGTATGCTGCGAGCGTATGCGACGTCTCGCGGATGCATGTCTTGCTGACCGATTATGTGTTGTCCTTCGTCAGGATTGTCGAGCACGTCGAGGAGAGGTCGGTTGCGTTCCGCCGTGTCCTGCGCTGCTGCTGGTGTGGTTCCGGGCTTGACGCGCCCGGTGAGTACGGCGTCGAGGTCTTGTGGCTCGCGCGCGTGTATCGTGTACTGACCCTCCTCGCGTGTTGCCGTTGCGACGCAGGTTCGGTCAGGGCGGGTGACTCGACAGGTGTCTTGAGCAAAGACGATCTTGAGACCCTCATTCACCATTTTGGACACAGACAGTAAGTTGGATACGGCTTCGGGCACATACGTGACCCCATCGATACTGATGATCTCTCCGTTCTCCGTGCAGACCTTGACGGCTCCGATCCCGAGGACGGGCATTCGGTCTCCGTTGTCGGTTGTAACGACGCGACTCTCCTCGACGGGTTCGAACTCGGTGAACCATCGGAGGTCGGTGACGATGTGCTCGGTAGCACCGCTGTCGACTATGAAGGTGAGTGGCGATCTCGTCCCTTCTTTGTCGGTACACAGCATGACTTGACCCATGTAGATGGTCTCGCTGTGCGTCTCGCGTCCAGTGTACGCATAGTCCGCGCGGTCACTGACGCCTTTGTCCTCTTCTTCGTGTCGCTCCTTGGTGCGGCACACGTCTTCGTCGTGTCCCTTCTTCTTGCAGTAGTCGCAGCGCGCGTTGCGGTCCGATCGGGGAGAGCGTTGGCGGTCGTTGCTGTTCTTGGAGGCCGATGCGTGGTGAGCAATCAGGGCGGTCTCCTTCTTTGCTTGCGCCGTGTAGTGCTGCTGACGATGTTCTTCTTCTGTGATGTGGACTTGCAGCCGCTCGTAGGTCGCGGCGCTACCGAGGACATCCATGGCCATGGCGAGGCCGCCGTAGCTGCTGGGGAGCGTGGCGAGGAGGTGGACGACCTTGGCCTTCTCGGTGAGTGGATAGCCGACGGCGTTGAGGTTGCTGAAGATGGTGTCGATCTTCCCGATATGCTCACGCATGTCTTCCTTCGGTTCGGATCCCAGGTCGATGAGCTGTTTCAAGAACCGGGCCGTGTTGGCGTAGGAGCCGCTAAGGCATTCCTCCTTGGCGACCTCGAGCATCTCGATGGGTGAGTGCTTCTTGATGACCTTGGCTTGGATCGAGGGACTGCAGCTGAACCCGATTATGTACGTAGTTCGGTCTTGACGCCTCCTGAACATCTCGACGGCCAGGGGATTGACGGGGCCGGCATTTTCGTCCTCCTTCGGGACGGCGGCTGGATCGATGGTGTCCAGAAGGTCGCGGCCGCGGAGGATGAGGAGGAGGAGCGGGTGCCAATGGGACCAGTTGGAGCTGGTGAGCTTTGCCATGTTCCCGGCAGCTCGAGTGTCGGCGTCGTGGGTGTCGGTCATCGTGCGGGAGTAGAAGAGTGGGGGATTGGGCTTCGTAGGGATGTAAGAAGTGAGTAGAGGATGTGTGTTGTGTTCTAGGCCAGCTAGGGGGAGGTAGGGCTCATAACCTGTTGAATATGATCAGGATCTCCGGGATCAGACTCTGCACACAGTGTAGAGGAAACGCTTAGGGAATGGGATTGCAATGGAGAGACTACAGGGATCTTATAGGAAGCAGGACAGGCTGATAGGAGAGACTGAGAGTGAAGTAGTAAGGAAGGTAGATGTTGAAGACGGCTGTAAACCGTTGATCGTTGAGCTTGAGATGCAGGTCGGAGTACTGGTGAGGAGGAAGGTCGGTCCGGTTTGGCCGAGATGTATGGTGTCGCGAGGACAGGTTTCAACATGGACCTGACGACACGTGGGGTGCGTTAGCTTGGTGAGCTATAGTAGTAGAGTAATCTTTATTCTGATCGCCATATTGGAAGTGTTCAGCCGTGTCGGGTCGACCGAGCCTCGCCTCCGCCGAGAGTGCGTAGGACGCGTCGGGTCGCGCGCGTGTCGCGTGTTGTCCGAACACCTCATCTCCAGCGCAACGCCGTCTGCGGTCGAGAGCATACGTGGCAGCTGCTGACGCTTCATCTTCTCTACCACCATCAGCAGCTCCTCGTCTCCTCGACCTCTCTCTCTCGAACCACACGCGCACACGCTGCCTTCGCGGCATAGCTCTTTCTTTTAGCACACAGCGAGATCGCATCTCAGCAGACAGCGAGGTTCGCCTCTAGCGCTCTAGGTGAGCAAGCCCCCCACAGCACATAGCAAGGCACAGTGCCAAACGCGTCACTGACGCCAGCTTCTCTTCTATATCAGCAATAGCTTTTCAATAGCACAGCTCCTTCCCCGCTCTCATGTCTGCCGCCGGTGGCGACGCAGCGACCGGTCAGCAGCCCGACAACCCCAACAACATCGTCCAGAGCAACAACCCCGGCCCCGAGAACGCAAACCCGAACCCCAACCCAAACCCGCAAGCCAACCCAGCCTCTGCGCCAGCTCTTGCTCCAGCGACAGTTATCGCCCCTGCACAAGCTCCCGTTCCTGCCCCTACTGCTGCGGAGAAACGACTCGCCGCCCTCCGAGAACTCCACACCCACCGGACCAAATGGCTTCAAGATCTCGACGCCAGCGACCTCTCGAAGCAGGAACGCAAAGCGGCGACGGAGCTCGCCTTCAACATCCTCGAGGCGGACCCGAAGGCCCTACCTTTCGAGTCACTCCAGATAGCCGTGAAAAATGTGCGCAAGCGGGGGGATCTCGAGGAGGAGCTGGGTTGCGCCTTGAACGAATCGGACTCGGAACCGCCCTGCTCGCCCGTGCGGGCGCCACCGGTCACACCCCGAACGAAACGCCAGCGCAGCCCTGGCCACAGTCCTCGCCATTCCTCTTCGGCGAAGAAGTCCAGGAAGCACACGAAGCGGCGCCGTTCCACCCCGGTCAAGAAACGCACCTCCAAGAAGGCCGGGAAGCGTCGAGCAAAGTCTTCTTCCTCGGAAGACGTGTCCGACGTCAGCGTCTCGCTGTCTTCCTCCTCGTCCTCTTCAGCCTCGGGTTCGGACTCGGGCTCCTCTTCCTCCGACACGACCGACTCGGCCTCGGACGCGAGCGACTGGGAGGAAGGCAAGGTGAACCAGGCGCCATGGAACCCGCTGCAGGTGCCGGAACGAATCTCGAAGCTGGTTCACGACGGGGAATATGTGGACCTCTGGTGGTACACTCCGACAGTTGGCCGCTTGAAGCACGAGGAGCACAAGTTCAAGGTCGACATGGGCAAGGTGTCGGTTACGGCAACCAGCAAGCTGGAGAAGCCAAAAGAGTTCCGCGCAGACGAGGACCTGCCAAAGGACGAGTTCCACTACGCCTGCAAGGCGTGGACGAGGGCCCTGGCCGACGAAGGCGTCGACCGCAAGATCGTGGGACGTTGGAAGCATTTCAACAAGAAGATCGAGCACCACCCCGAGAGCTACGTCCCATACGTGCAGCGGGATCTTCAGCTCCTTTATCAGCACCAGCGGCACACGTTTGCCACCCGCTCACGTCGGCAGAAGGCCGAGCTCGAGCAACTCAAGAAAAAGAAGATGTCGGACAAGGAGCGCCGCAAGCGGCGCAAGGCGTTGAAGCGCTTCGATCCGGGACAGTTCCCGACCACGACCTTCCAGGCGATCAAGGAGACGCTCAAGGACGCGAGATTGGATGCCGTCGAGGGCGGCCAGGCTCAGCCCACCCAGAGCGGGAGCGCGCAGTCGGGTGGGTTTCGGTCCAGCAGTCTCCGCTCGGAACCGTCCCGGCGCTCCAACACCCCCGGCACGTCGTCGGCGAAGCCCTTTCACGACTCCAGCTCTGCTTCCAAAGACGCCAACGGCGCCCGGCGAGCGTGCGCCCGCTGCGGAACCCGAGAGCGACACAAGCCGGAGGATTGCGCGGCCGACCGACTTTCATACTACCCCGGCAAACCCACGCACGTCATCCGAAACTCATCTGGCCAGCTCGTCGAGCGTTCCGGTGGCCGCCGAGTCTGCGTTGGATACAACGCCACTGGATGCACCTGGTCGAACTGCCCTGGAGAGCATGTCTGCAGCTTGTGCGGTGCCACCTGCACTGCCCAGACCTGCCGGCTCTCCCGCCCTCCCCAATCCCAGTAGAGCCATACGGCTCCACGCCCATGGATGGCACCGACTCCTTCTTCAGGCCCACCTCCTTTCGCGGTACCCAACCGTCGTCCCATCTCTCCACACAGGTCTCTTTCTCGGCATCTCCCCCCCAGTCACCACTCATATCGCATCACACTACAAGTCCGCCATCGACCATCCTGGTCGAGTCCAGGACATCATCAACACAGAGCTCCGCGCTGGCCGGTACGCCGGGCCCTTCACCTCGCCGGACGAGGTGGAGGCGCTCGTCGGCCCGTTCCAGACATGTCCCCTCGGGCTTCGGCCCAAGTCCAACGGCAGCTTTCGCCTCATTCAGGACTTCAGCAGCCCCCGCCCACGCCCCCACAGCTCCTCAACATCCCTTCACACTTCCCCCAACGCTCGTCTCGATCCCAGCAAGTGGCCCACGACCTGGGGAACCTTTCAGAACACCTGCCGCATCCTGTGCGCGCTGCCGAGGTCCGCTCAGGCCTACGTCCGTGACGTGGTGTCTGCCTTCCGGCAAATCCCCACCGCTGCCTCACAGTGGCCGAGCACGGTCGTGGAGTGGCAGGGTCGTTTCTACATTGACCTCTTTCTGGCCTTCGGCCTCGGCCCAGCATGCGGCGCCTTCGGCCTTTTCGCCGACGCGTTCGCCGACATCATCCGCCGCCGCGGCATCGCCGTCACCTCCCACTGGGTGGACGACAACGTGTTCCTGCGTGTGCCCACCCATGCACTCGCCGAGGTCAACGCCGCCCGCGCTGCCCAGCGGAGGCGCCTCGCCACTGCTCCAACGTCACAACGTGGCCGGCTCAGCTGGGTGGACGCCGACGGCGAGCAGCACGACGAGGACTACGCCGCCGAGCTCACGGTGCAGCCCGGCGCCGAAGACGGGTACAACTGCGGCGTTGGCGACATCGACGCCGTCTCCGCTGAGCTCGGGTGGCCCTGGGAACCTCGGAAAGACGCGCCCTGGTCCGGCGTCTTCGAGTTCACCGGGCTGCGCTTCAACATCCCGACCCGGGAAGTCGCCCTTCCCGACAAGAAGCGCCTCAAGTACCTGCGCAGTATCGAAGCCTGGAAGTCCGACGGACAGCGCCACCAGCTGGCCGAAGCTCAGTCCCTCCTCGGCAAACTCCAGCACGCTCGAGCCGTCCACGAAGACGGGAAGTGGCACGTCCAGGCGCTCATTAACTTCGTCGCCTCTGCCGCCCGCGAGCCAGGCCGGCGCTACCAGCTTCGCCACGACGGGCCGCGGCTCCGGGCAGATCTGGACTGGTGGGAGCAGCGGCTCTACCTCGACAACTACTGGCATTGCTTCGATCCAGCTCCTCCCATCGACATCTCCTGCTTCTGTGACGGTTCGACGTCTTATGGCGCGGGCCTACACATTGCTGGCGTGGAGCGCAGCTACCCTTTGCTCCCTGAGCACGTGGGTCGTGTCGACATCAAAGTTGTGGAGGCGCTCGCTCTCGAGCTGGCCGTCCGGACAGCGATCTTGCTCGGACACACTAATAAAGCCATCCTCATCTATTCAGACAGCACAGCGGTCATCGGGGCCTACAAAGCCGGTCGCATGGCGTCCGAGCAGCCCAACGCCGTGCTCGAGCGCGTTGCGGCTTTGGAACGAGCTCACCTGCTTTGCGTCCACCTCCGGTATGTCAATACCAAGGCGAACCCCGCTGACGTCCCTTCCCGTGGCGCCTCCAACGGCAATCCGAGTCGCCTCCCTGTTCCAGATCTTCCTGGGGCAGTCAGGTGCTGGTTCGGCACCAGCTGGTGAGCCCCCCGACCCTCTTGTAATAGCAGGTGCTATTAGGCAAGTGAAAGCGAGTTGAATAATGGGGGAAGCTATCTACAAGAGAGTGGTGAGCAGGAAGATGATGAGGACGAGAGAGGGAAAGAACTCGGCCGACAGAAGAGAAGCGAGAGGAAGAAAGGGAAAGAAGATAAGAGAGGGAAAGGGAGATAAGATAGTAAAGCCACATGGTTTGCCACGTGGATTTACTATCTATGAAAGCGAGCAGCATTGAGAGAAGAGAAATGAGAGAGGAGAAAAGGGAAGAGGAGAGGATGAGAGCCACCGTCTATCACATCCCCAAGCAGCTCGTCCGTCTCGGGACGAACCACAAGCCGAGACAACGCGTCAGCGTTGGTGTGGGCGCTACCCGGTCGATGGACGAACCGAAGATTCGACAAATGCGGCAAGAGGAGCGCGCGACATCGCGAAATCACAGGCCCGTACTTCGCCCCGGCCGAGCTCGTCAACATCGCGCCGAGAGGCGCGTGATCCGTTACGACGGTGACCTCTGCGCCCTCCAAGAGGTGAAGAAACCGACCGAAGGACCACGCCAAGCAGCAAAGTTCGAGCTCCGCGGCCACCAGCTTCCGCTCGGCCGGCGCCGTCAACCGCGACAAGAAGGCCACCGGCCGTTCCTCCAACACCACCTCTCGCCCATCGTCCAGCTGAAGGTGACGAGGACGACGGTACGGGCCCCGCAATGCCTCCAAAGGGACGGCCGTGAGCGGAAACGCAGTCGGTCCCAGCTCGTACTCGCGGAGCTCAGGAGGAGGACGCCGCACACGAGGAAGAAGCGCGGGAGATGTGACAGGGGGCAGCTCAGGAGAACCGGGGGCAGGAGATGATGGGTCCGCTGGCGGCGACGCGACACGGTGAGCAGCAAAAGGATCGGGCAGGGCCGGTTCGACATCCAACTGACTGACATCAAACTCATCTCCAATGCCGATTCCTGCAGGGAGCGCTAGCCGGACGCGGTGAGGCGACAGCACCTCTATCACCTCGTACGGGCCCTGCTTTCTCGACGACAACTTATCCCGAGAGGCTCCCGGCATCGGCCGATCATCCAAACGAACGAAGACACGCGCGCCCCGCTCCAGAATCGGAAGAGCGGCGTGCGATCGGTCGTAGTTTCGCTTCTGCGCCGCACGCGCCACGGACACCGACTCCCGCGCCTCCGCCAACCTTGCGTCAGCCGCAGCCAGGCGTTCCGCAAAGCTGCCTACGCCAGAGTGCTCCTCCGAGTCAAACACGGCGTGGACCAGGTCGGGATGAGCCACAAAGATCAAGTCGAACGGCCGCTCACCGGTGGTCACGGACGGGGTGGAGTTGATGGCAAGCTCCGCCGCCGGAACGGCCCGGCGGTCCCAGTGCGCCTTGGACGTGACGCAGAGGGACTGAAGAACGAATTTGGCAGTCTGGATGGTGCGCTCTACAGGGTTTGCCTGGTGGTGGTGAGGAAGGGAGGGACGAAGCTCGGCCTGAAGAGAGGCAGCCAACCGACGCATCACATCGCCAGTCAAACGCGCCTCCGAATCGGGAATCAGACATCGTGGACGTCATCCCATTCGCAATACACGGTCGCTCAAGATAGCCGCAATGTCCTCCGACGTAACGGACGAAGAACAAGGCTCCATCAAAACCATGCGCGAGAACAGGTCGAGGACAACCAGCACGGCGTCGTGTCCCGCCCGAGAGCGGGGAAACCCAAGCAGCAAGTCGATGGAGATCGCTTCGAAAGGCAACACGGCATCCTTCCCGATATCCAACTCTCCCGTCCTGCGCATCAACTTCGTGGAGATGCACGCAGCACAGTGCCGCACCCACGCGCGCACCGCAACTGACAGACTCGGGCGCCAGAAGTGACGACGGACGCGCAAGAACGTCTTCGAAAAACCGAAGTGCCCGGCGGAGTCGTGAGCCGCCCGAAGAATGAACGGCACACCAGCGTCAGGCAGGGCCAGGACGCCCTCAACACGACGAACGAGAACGCCATCCTCCACGAGCCATTCATCGGAGGCCCCCTCGCCGTCCTCCAGCGACCGCACAATGGGCCCGAAAAGGGATTACCCAGCAGCCAGGTGCGCCATCTCTCCTTCGTCACCGTCGACGGCAGCAAGCGCGCGGCGAGAGGGAACATCCTCGTAGCGCTCGGCTCAACGTCTCGGTCAAATACCTGGTGCAGCACGGCTCCAAACCCTTCTTTGCTGGCGTCCACGTACAGGAGGTATGGGCGCGTTGGATCGGGGTGCGCGAGGACGGGAGGGGAAGCAATAGCGGCCTTCAACAGGTCAAAAGCCGACTGCTGAGCATCCCCCCACGGAATCTCGACACGAGCAGCAGACGCGGCGACGCCATCGGCGCCCACCAGCTGATACCGTTCGCCAACCCGATCGTACCGCCAGCCCTGGCCCCTGTGTGAGCTGGGACAGGGGAGCAGCAACGGTAGCGAACCTCGGCACAAAGGCGCGGTAATAGCCGAAGAGCCCAAGTACGTGATAAAGGTCGCGGAGAGTCCTCGGCCGAGGCAGATCCAACACGGCCTTCGCTCGGTCACCCCACACGGCCACACCTGTGCTAGACGGGTCAGGCCTTTCTTTCTTTCTTTTTCTCTACTGCTCTCGCTTCCGGAGATAGTGGCTCCACGTGGCAACTCCACGTGGACTCACTATCTTATCTCCCTTTCTCTCTTATCTTTCTTGCTCGCTCCCCCTCACGTCGCTACCTTTCCCTTTGTCCTCTCTCGGCCGAGTGCCTTCCCTCTCTCGTGCTCGTCACCTTCTCGCTGCTCCCTGCACTTGTACTTACTTGCTCCGGACATGGAATCACAACTCTGAAGCACTTGTATAGCTAGTCTATTACATGGTGATGAGAGTGGGATTCGAACCCACGCCCTTTCTGCCTTCCCTCTCTCGTGCTCGTCACCTTCTCGCTGCTCCCTGCACTTGTACTTACTTGCTCCGGACATGGAATCACAACTCTGAAGCACTTGTATAGCTAGTCTATTACATGGTGATGAGAGTATAGATTCCAAGTTTACACTGAACGACAGAAGGAACACACCCACCCCCCCAGCCATCTCCCCACTCACATTCGCCATGCCAAAAGGATCCGGCAAGTCTAAGGAAGAGCCGACCACCTCTCGGTCCGGTTCTCCTTTGTCCGACCCACCCGCCATCACCCTCGAAGATGTTGCCTCGACTCTGGCTTCGTTCATGACCAGGATGGACTCCCGGATGGACGCTGTGGACTACAAGCTGGCCACGTTGGCCACCCCAGCTCAACCGCCCATCGCTGCGGCTGCGGTTGCTCCCGACACCTCCACCAACGTCGCACCCGACGTGGCCACCAAATCCCCCTCTGACGACGCTCGATCGGTCTCGTCCCCTACCGAGCAGGCAGCCGCACGACTCGCCGCGCAACATCCGGCGTTGTGGTCGCGTCTGCCTTCCGATTCCCGAAGTGTCGTCACTTCCGCGCTTGGTCGCGCGGGATACACCCTCACCGATCTCGACTCGCGCCCTCCGACAGCGGCCCCTCCCGTGTCGCGTCCGCTCAAGTGCCAGCGGGAGCTCATTGGCTCCTACGACGGCGAGCCCACCCGCTTGGAGCGGTTCCTCAGTCGGGTTGCCGATATGGCTCGCTCCAACTCCGATCCCGCGTGGGAACCTGCGGTCGTGGTGGCGATTCCCCAGGCGCTGGAAGGGATCGCGGCTCGCTGGCATGCAGGCCTGCCAACGACGACTGTGCGCGGCCTCCGCACGGTGGAGGATTACGCGCGTCTGATGCGTCGCGCCTTTGCTGTAAACCGGGCGCAGCTTCGTCAGGACGCGCATGATCGCCGGTGGCAAGAGTCTCAGGAGTCTGGAATGGCTTACCTGTTTGACAAGGTCCAGCTCTTGCGTTACGCGTTCGGCGATTCGTACACGGAGAGCGTTCTGGTGCAAGAGGTGGCCGACAAGTTGCCGCCCTCCATGTATGCGTACATTCGCTTGCCGGAGGAAGGTGCCGTCCTCGATGATCTTCAGGACGCCATCATCCGTTGGGAGCCAGTCTGGAGGAAGGTGCACAACATTCCTCTCCTCGACTCGAGCTCGATGTCGTCGGACAAGGTCGTCAAAACCCCGTCAGCTCCGGTTTCTGCCCCGATCCGGCAGGCTCCGACGTCCGCGCCCCCCCTCCTCGTCCTCCCCGTGCGGTGCATCACACCGTTCCTCCCGCATCGGTGACGGCCCCGGGCCCGCAGACCTCCTTGCCGGCGACATACGATCCCGCTCGGATCGTGCCGGCCGCGAATGGGCTGCCGCGCATGTACCGCCGGCCCAACTCCAATAAGGTGTTGCGGCTGGGTTGGAACTGCAATCGCTGTGGGGGGAGAGCATTTTGACTTTGAGCACGAACATCTGCTCCAAGCCGGCCAAATCAACACACTCACGGTCGCCGACTATCCGGAGATCGATGAGGCTGATCTTGGCCTGGCCCCTTTTTTTGAGCGTCCGCAACGACGGTAAACTAGTGGCGGGCACCGACGTCGAACGGGCCCGCCCGCCTCCTCACCCTCCCGATGCGCCCGTCGTACATGCTGCGGTCGTGGAGAGCTTGGAAGTGACGGAGACGGAGTCTGATTCAGTCTCATTTGTCCGTGACGACGTTAAACTATCGACCAATACTCACTGGTCCATCCCACATCCTTCCTCTAACCAGACTGACGCAGGGCCCTATGCCAGCCCTGTCGAAGCTGCGGTGAGGCTGGATCTTGGAAGGGAGGGAAGCGCCCCTCCGCTGCCAAGCAGCAAGGATGGTCAGCACGACTGTCCTGACGAGCTCGCGCCGGAGACAGCTCGTCGTAGCCCCTGGACTCACACTGAGACCAGATTCAAGAGCGGCAGGGAGAGGGCTACGTCCCCCTCTGGTCCAAGACGGGACCTCCCTGCCGGGTACCATGTAGGCATGACCATGTGTGGAGATGACAGGGAGATTGGACCACTCCCTGATCTGAGACCCCATGGGCACCTTTCTAGGGGAGTACAGTCTCCCCTTTCTGCTGAGTTGGAACGGCCTAATAAGCACGTTTCTCCATTTACAGATTTAGAATGCACAGTCAGAGATGAAGCTGTGAACGCACCTGAGGATGGGGAGGGACAACCGTCCACAAGTGGAAACGCGCCCATACCGGCGCTTGCTTTACGCATCGAACCTCTGCCGCAGTTCTTCACTGCGCGGACGTTCCCTGTGAACCGAGAGAATAGACCATTGCGTCAGAAGACGCGACGCATTGGAAAGATCGTGACAATTGCTCCTGGACCGGAGGTGGGCACGGGGACAGCATACAGACATCATGTGCCACTTACCATGCACATTCGCATTAATGACGCCTCTGGTAACCCCCTGTCCTCCCTCCTGGACACTGGCTCATCTCTCTCCATAATCGATCGCCAGCTGCTCGAGACGTTGGGAGGCACGGTCCAAGGCCAACCCCTGCCTATCCACGGCATCGGCTCCAAGTCGTCCTTGGGGTGGAGTACGATGACGTTCTTCGTCGCCGTCGATGATGCCGTCGGCCAGTCCTTGTGCATGGAGTGCACCGTCGACTTCCATGTGCTCGAGGCGTTCGCGCCCGGACTGTGTTTGGGGCAGGATTTCATTAGCACACATGGAATCGCCATCCACTCTCGTCGTGGCACTGCCGTGCTGGAGCACAATGGGAATCCACTCACGTTTCCAGTGCGTGAGCACATGCCGGGGCCCTATGCCCGTCAAGCCGAGCTTTGCACGACGCGCGACATCGTTATTCCCGCTCGTTCCCATGCCTGGGTCCCCGTCGACACCGCCCCATTGGCTCCCGGTCTCGACTACACCGCGTTTCCTCGACTGATGTCCAACGCCGCGGAGACCGTGCGCTTGGCGGGGCCACTGGCTGTGATCGACTCCCGGACGGCGCATGTCCTCCTGACCAATGTCGGTACCCTCTCCACCTCTCTTTCTCGCCGTACTCCGGTCGCCGACGCTGTGGTCGCCCAACTTGGTGAGGTGGGGGTGCATGCGGCGCACGTCTTCGACTTGCCTGCGGCCATGCCGGGAGAGGCGTATCATGCGGCCGGCTCGTCCTTGTCTTTCTCTGTCGAGGTCGACATCGACCCGCTGGACGTGTGTGAATCGGTCGATGGGTCCGATCTCCCGTCGCCGACGGAGGAGGTGTCCGTTGCGATGGTCGACGGTGTGTTCAAAGTCGGGCTTGACGCTGAGGGTCGTCCGCATCCGGACATTGTTGCGGTACTGGGTCGTCATTCGGCAGCGTTTGCTCTTGACGGTCGGCCTGGTCGAGTTGTCGGCCATGAGATGTCCATTGATCTTGACGACGATCGCAACGTTCACCCCGAGGCCCCGCGCCGCGCGAGTCCGGAGAAGCAGCGCGCCATGGATGCAACGATTGATCAGCTGTTGGAGTGGGAGGTGATCGAGCCCAGCTCCAGTTCGGTCTCCTTCCCCGTCTTGATGGTCCGCCAGGGCGAGAAGTGGCGCTTTTGCGTGGATTATCGAAAGCTGAATGCGCATACGGTGGCGGACGCGTATCCTCTTCCGACCACTGATGCCATCTTCAACTCGTTGGCAGGGAAGCGAGTGTACAGTTCACTGGACGCCCTGCGGGGGTATCATCAGCTCGGTGTGCGGGAAAGCGACCGGTGGAAGACGGCGTTCACGTGTCACCGTGGCCTTTTCCAATACCGCACCGTGCCCTTCGGCTTGCGCAATGCGCCCGCGGTGTTCCAGCGGCTGATGGACTCGCTGCTTGGGGATCTGCGATGGAAGGTGGCTGTGGTTTACATTGACGATGTCGTTGTGGCGACGAACACCATGGACGAGCATGTACACGCGTTAGAGACCTTGCTGGCTCGCGCGGAAGACGTCGGTCTTCGCTTCAGCCAAGCGAAGTGCACCTTCGGCGTGCCGTCCCTGACGCTACTCGGGAGGAAGGTGTCCGGCGCGGGGGGTGGCGGTCTGGTCCGATCGTGCTCGTGCTGTGTTGGATTTGGCTCGACCAAAGACGTTGCGGCAACTGTACCATGCCATGGGGCTCTTTGGGTACTACCGCTCGTTCATTCCTCGATTTGCAACCGTTGCGGCCCCATTGACCGCCTTGACACGGGGATGGCGGTATGAGCGGTGTGGGGATCGCACTCGGCTCGTCGCGACCGATGGGTCCCCTGCCTCTGCGGATAGGGTCGAGATTCCGTGGGGTGACGAGCAGGACGCCGCGTTCGAGACGTTGAAGAGGGCGATTGCTTCTCCGCCGGTCCTCGCGCATCCGGATCCCGCTCGGCCTTATGTGCTTTACGTGGACGCGAGTAAGGATGGTTTTGGTGCGGTATTGCACCAGGTCTTTGAGGTGGATGATCCGGCACCGGCTGTGTCGCTTTCCGCTGCGGCGATTCCCGTGCAGCAGTCCTCGTTGCTTCCATCCACGGTCGCACGCGAGCGTTGGCATGCCTGGCTATGTCGAGACCGCCACTTTGGCCCAATCCTTCGCGCTCTGGATGCTGGTGTTGAGGAGCCTGAGTGGGTGATGCAGGATGGTCTCCTCATTCGCCGCCAAGATGGGCTGCTCGCGCTACCCGAAGGCGGTGTTCCGGACATCCTTCGCACCGTCCATGATCAACGCGGTCACTTCGGATTCACCAAGACGTATCTGGCTGTTCGGCGACATTTCTGGCGTCCGGCGCTGTCAGTTGCTGTTCGAGCCTGGGTTAAGCATTGCCCACCTTGCGTTGCAACGAAGTTGGCACGCCGGACCGGACGGTTAGATGTCGAGGATGACGCCTCCCTCCCGTTCCAGTCCATCTCGGTGGACTTATTGCTGGGTTTCCCGCGGTCGAGGGCTGGTAATGATGCCGTCCTTGTGGTGTTGGACCTGTTCTCGCGCATGATCCTGCTCGAGCCGTGCGCCGCGTCGGTCACGGCTGAGGGTGTCGCCGCTATCCTCAGCGACCGCGTGCTCCGTTACGGATGGCGACCGAGTCGCTTGATCCCGGACTCGGAAGCGCGGTTGTCCGGCGTCGTTATGTCTGCCTTAGCGACGTCGCTGGGAGCTGTGTTGTCGCCGTCGGTCCCTCATCACCACCAAGCCAACCCGGTCGAACGGTCTATCCAGACCGTCAAGCGCGTCCTGCAGACGTTGTGCTTGGACTCCCGTGCTCATTGGGACAAGCGCGCCGTACCTGCCGCGGAGTTGGCGATGAATTCCACCCCGTCCGTGTCCACCGGCGTTTGTCCGTTCGACCTGGTCTTCGTTGCCCATCCGGATGTGGTACACGCCGTCTTTGATGCGCAAGAGCATGAGGGTGTCGGATCATTTGTTGAGCGGTTGACGGCGGCGGGAGCGCGGTTGGAGGATGCTCGTGCCTCGCTGGCGGAAGCTCGTCGCGCTCAAAAAGCGCGCTATGATGCGGTCCGGGCGCCGTTGCCCTCGTATGCTGTAGGGGATGCCGTCTTTGTGCGTTTGCCGGATCGACCGATTCCGGGTTCCCAGGAGAATAAGCTGGCGCCGCAGAAGATGGGTCCTTTCCGGATCAGTGCGGTCCTTAGTGACCACCGGGTGCGGTTGGAGCTGCCGGCGGACCTGAGGATTGGAGACACGTTTGCGGTCAGTCAGTTGGATGCTGTCCCTGGGGATGAGGATCCGTACGTCACTCACCGTGCGGGTTCGCCCGTCGAGGACGCTGATCGGGTTGCGCCTGCTTCTCCTTTCGCACCGTCTTCTCGTGCTTCCTCTCCGGTTCCTCGTCCCCCCCGCGGGCTCGGCGCACTCCGGGTGTGTTGCGAGAGTATGACGTGTCGGCGCGCGTCCATGCTATGTCGTCCTCGTTGTACGATGCTTTGCGTGGTCCGCTCCATCGCGCTCGGCGTCTCGAGGTTGATGGCCGGACGGTGATCTTGACGGAGCGACCTGTCGCCTTCTTGTCCCGGTTGACCATGCTATCGGAGCAAAAGCTTGTCGCGCCTGAGCTGGAGCTGTCGTGCCTTGCGTGGGCTTTTGGGCGATTCCTCCACTTGTTGGAGGGGGCCGACGTAACCGTGGTGACGGATCACGCTCCGTTGGGGGCGATGCTCACGAGTTCGGCCGGGGCGCGCTATGGACCGGTGATTTCGCGTTGCCGGGCGCAGCTGATGCCGCATCTCGCGCATCTGCGCTTCGTTCATCGGCCAGGCACCACACACACCAATGCTGATGCGTTGTCCAGGCTGGTCGTTCGTCCCGAGACGGACGTTCTGCTCGACGCGGGGATGTGCTAGACGGGTCAGGCCTTTCTTTCTTTCTTTTTTTTCTCTACTGCTCTCGCTTCCGGAGATAGTGGCTCCACGTGGCAACTCCACGTGGACTCACTATCTTATCTCCCTTTCTCTCTTATCTTTCTTGCTCGCTCCCCTCACGTCGCTACCTTTCCCTTTGTCCTCTCTCGGCCGAGTGCCTTCCCTCTCTCGTGCTCGTCACCTTCTCGCTGCTCCCTGCACTTGTACTTACTTGCTCCGGACATGGAATCACAACTCTGAAGCACTTGTATAGCTAGTCTATTACAACACCAGCACCGGATACCTTCCTCCCAAGCAGCACCAACGACGACACTGCGAAGGTACACTTCGCCGGACTGAAGCGAAGGCCCGCCGAGGCCATGCGCGCCAACAGGGTCTCGAGCGCAACGACATGCTCCGCCATGGTGTGGGTCGCCACAACGACGTCGTCAATATATACGACCGCATCCCTCCAACGAAGCTCGCCCAGCAGCGCATCCATCAGGCGTTGGAAGACAGCTGGGGCGTTGCGCAGCCCGAACGGTATGGTCTTGTACTGAAACAGGCCACGATGACAGGTAAACGCTGTCTTCCACCGGTCCTGCTCGCGAACGCCCAACTGGTGATACCCACGCAGCGCATCAAGGGAACTAAAGATGCGCTTTCCCGTCAGTGAGTTAAACACCGAGTCGGTCGTCGGCAGTGGATAGGAGTCGGGGATGGTTTGGGCGTTCACCTGACGATAATCTATGCAGAACCGCCATTTGTCGTATTGGCGTATCATCAAGACGGGAAAGGAAACCGGGCTGGAGCTGGGCTCGATCACATCCCATGACAACAACTGGTCGATGGCGGAGTCCATCGCGCGACACTTCTCGGGACTTGCCCGGCGCGGAGCCTCAGGATGCAGAGCGGCGTCGACGCGCAGATCGATGGGCATTTCGTGCCCCACCACCCGACCAGGTCGCCCGTCCAACGCGAAAGCAGCACGATGACGACGAAGGACCGCCACGATCTCCGCATGCGGCTCGCCAGTAGCAGCAACGCCGACCCGGAACGTTTCATCGACCATCACCGTCGTCGGCTCCGCAGGCACAGCGGGGGGAACCGAAGAAGCGGCCTCCTCGCAGATGTCCAACGGGCTCACGTCGACATCAGCAGATGAGGCAGGCATGGCATCGGCCAGATGCACACCAGCGCCGACGGGGTAGACGGAGGAAAGCTCGAAGGTCCGAGCAGTTTGGACTTGGGCGTCTCCGAGGCGCGCAACAAGGGCGTCGGCAACAGGAGTGCGGCGCGCCAAGACAGCATCTGTTGTGCCAACATTGGTCAGGAGGACTTGGGACGCAGAGCGGCCGGTGATAGCCACCGGGCCGGCGAGCTGGACGGTCTCCGAGGCGTCGACAGTCAAGCGGGGAAACACGGTATAGTCCACCCCAGGCGCCAAACAAGCAACGTCCACGGGCACCCACGCGTGAGAGCGGGCCGACACTACCACGTCGCGCGCCACACACAGCTCAGCAGCCGTAGCATAAGGTGCAGGCATGTGCTCGTGCACCGAGAAGGTGAGCAGCGTGCCGCCGCTATCGACAGTCGCCGCGCCTTTGGCGGAGTCGATGACGACGCCATGTGTACTGACGAAGTCTTGTCACAAACACAGCCCCGGCGCGAACGCCTCCAGGACATGGAAGTCCACGGAGCACTCGATCGACACCGGCCACCGAGCGCACTCCGAGCATCGATAAAGAACGTGAGTGTGCTCCAGCCGAGAGATGACGCCGGGCCCAGGCCCTGAATCCGCAGCGGCTGACCTTGCACGGTGCCTCCCAACAACTCCAGCAGATTCCGATCGATTACAGACAACGAAGCGCCCGTGTCCAAGAGCGAGGACAGCGGTGCGCCGTCTGTGTCGTTGACACGGATCAGAGTTGTGAGTGGTACGTGGCGGCGATAAGCCAGGCCGGTCCCCACCTCCGGTCCGGGCTGCAACACCACCGTCTGACCCTTCCGTCTCGTCTTCTGACGCAGGGGCTTCGCTTCACGATCGACGGAGAACGTGCGGGCGGTAAACAAGTGGGGGCTGGGCACGATGGTAAGTACCTTCCCACCCGTCGGCGCCGGCGCCGTCTCAATCAAACAATCTCTCGTATTCAGCAAACTAGTTAGAGAATCTGTAAAAGGGAGAACGTGCTCATTAGGCCGTCCTATTTTCACAGAAGGGGGAGTCTGTACTCCCCTTGAAAAGGGTCCATGGGGTCTCAGGTCCGGGGGTGGTCCGGGTCCCCGGCCATCTCCGCACATGGCCTCCGCGTCGTCGTGGTACGCCGTGGGGAGGTCCTGTCTTGGACCAGAGCAGGACGCAACCCTCTCCCCACGACCCTTGAATCCACCATCAGCGAGATGGTGCGGGTTGCTGTGAGTCGCTTGTTGCACCGACTCACCGAGACGATCGAACTGACCGTCTCTACTGCTTATCGGCAGTGGATGGGTGCCGTCATCCCTTCTCAACTCGGGCCCGGTCTGAACCCCGTCAGGCGTGACGCGGCAAACGCGATCGGGTGGCTCAGGCGGAACCGAGAGGAGGCATGGCCGATCAGGGACGGCCTCTAGTTTTACGACATCGCGGTCTAGGCAAAAGACTGCCCGTTGTCGATCTCGGGGAGCTCGACATCGTACTCGCCCACAGCGACCAGCGGGAAGGCGCGGGCGCCCTCCTTGAGCCAGACGTGCTCAAAGTCGAAGTGGGGCTCGCCACACTGGCCGCATGGCCGATTCAGGCGCATGATCGACCCGTTGTTCCGCCGATACCCTCGCTTCTCGGTTGCGGTCGCCTCGACGACGCGAGAAGGGTCGAAGCGGTTGTCACCCGACGTCGACTGTACAGCAGGACGAGTCAAAGCCGGGGAGGTCCGCAGATCGGAGCGAGGTGGGCGGACGGGTGCAGGAGCGGTGAGTGGCGAGGCTGAAGGAACAGAGGTTCCGGTTTGAGCGGCCGACGTCGTAATGACGAGAGGCGTGTTGCTAACTTCTCTCCACGTCGGCTCCCAGTCGCTGAGGGCGTCCTGAACGTCCTCGGGGGAAATACCGTCTTGCGGCAGACGCAGCATCGCACGCATCGAAGCCGGGAGGCCGGCAATGACCTCCTGTGCGACGGCAGCCTCGGCGAAGAGATCTCCGAAGGCTTGACGGTAAAGCTGGATCTTGTCAAAGTAGTAAGTCATCGCCCGCTCCGAAGGAGCATTCCAGGCACGGAGGCGAGCTTGCTGACGTTGATCCGTCTTGTTGACGCGGAAACGCAGACGCATGACGCGAATCCAGTCCGCGACCGTGCAGAGCTCAGCGGCGGCCGTGTTGGAAAGGCCGATGTGCCAAGTTTCGGCGTCACCAGTGAGACACTGGGGGAGGGTGCATACCACGGCCGGCTCCCACATCGGATCGCTGTTGGAGCGAGCGATGTCCCGCAGCTTGCTCAGGAAACGCTCGAGCTTGCTCGGGTCGCCGTCGAACTCGCCCAAGGAGTCCTTCTTGCAGGTGAGTGAGCGATTGCCACCCACCAGCGCTACCGGCCGGACTGACTGCATGCTGTCTCCCGCAGCAGAGAGCTTGGTGATCGACGAGTTGTACTTTCCGAGGAGGGCACGGAACTCGTTCTGGTCAGTCGGGGTCATCGTACCGAGCAGGTCCTGCATCGTGATCGGGAGAGCGGGGCCGGAACGCGACGCCGAGGACGCGGATTGGTTCGAGGACGGGTCAGAGCCCGTCGACGTCGACGTCGAGATTTCCGGGGCGGCAGAAACGGCCGCAGAAGAGGGCTTCGGCGTGGAGGACCGAGGGGATGCGACCTCGACGCGGTCAACACGCGTGGAGATCTCGTCATGGGATTGCTGGAGGGATTCGACCCGGGCCATCAAAGTTGTCTGGCCGTCGATGATCTCCCGGAGTTGCTGGCCGATGGTTTTTTCCGCGACCGGGGCCTCAGAAGCCGACGCGACTTCGGTGGCAGGGATGTCCGTCGGAGTGTCGGACTCAACGCCCTGCTGGCGCTGCTTTCCGCGGGTGATGGCGGGTGTGGTCTCTTTGGGCGGCATTGTTGGAGAAACAAGCGGGGGTTGGGAGAGGACGAAGGGTCTAGCGGTGGGTGGCTGGCTTCTGTCTGTCAGTCAGCGAGCAGTATCCACTCTCATCACCATGTAATAGCAGGTGCTATTAGGCAAGTGAAAGCGAGTTGAATAATGGGGGAAGCTATCTACAAGAGAGTGGTGAGCAGGAAGATGATGAGGACGAGAGAGGGAAAGAACTCGGCCGAGAGAAGAGAAGCGAGAGGAAGAAAGGGAAAGGAGATAAGAGAGGGAAAGGGAGATAAGATAGTAAAGCCACATGGTTTGCCACGTGGATTTACTATCTATGAAAGCGAGCAGCATTGAGAGAAGAGAAATGAGAGAGGAGAAAAGGGAAGAGGAGAGGATGAGAGCCACCGTCTATCACAGGACTCGGCCATGCTGCGCGCTGTCGGAGCCTGGCGCTCTGCCCCCCCCAGCCCCCCCCCGACGACTCGGCACTGCTGCGCGCTGTCAGCGCCTGGCGCTCCAACTTCTCGCCGGCACCGGACGCCGCCGCGCGCAAGCCCCTCGCCGTGGCCTCTGCTACAAACCGCTCGGCTGCCCCTCTCGGATCTCTCGTCGCACCTACACGACAAAACAGATCGAGGTGCGGCACAACGCCCTTCGGCCTCGGTGCGCCGGCGCCCTCCGGTTCGATACCTGGCGCCCCCCGTCCTCTGCCCCACGTCCTTCGCTCCTCGCCCCCAACCACCAGCAGCGTACTCGGCTAATCGCCTTAGCGGGCCTCGCCGCCAGCACCAAGGAGAAGTACTCCACGGCGCTGGCGTCGTGGAACGCCTACTGCGACCGGCACGGGATACAGGAGCACCATCGCGCGCCGGCCGCGCAATGCCTGGTCGAGCATTGGATCGCGGAGGACGCGGGCGGGCAGAGCGGCAAATATCTGAGCAACAAAGTTGCGGCGCTCAGGACCTGGCATGCCGCCAACGACGTCCCATGGATAGTGGACGAGGACCGCCTCCGCCTCGTCAAGCGCGGCGCGGTGCTGCTACAACCGCCGCCTAAGCCCCCCCGCCCTCCCATGACCCTCAGCTGGCTGGTGAGCATTATCCCCGTTGTCGAGGCGACTGCCCCGAAGGAGGTTGCGGCCATTGCCGCCCTCATTTGCGGCTTCTGGGGTCTCTGCCGCATCGGCGAACTCACCATCTCCTCAGGCGCCTTCGACCCCCGCCTCCACGTCACCAGGACCGCTGCGCGCCTCTCTCTCACCGCTCGCGGACAAAGCGTCCTCACCCTTCGTCTGCCCCGCACCAAGACCGAGCCTTTTGGCGAGACTATCGTCATTCCAGAGCGCCATCCCGCCTGTGACCCCCTCCTCTGGCTGCGGAATCATTTGTCGATCAGTCCCTCGGCGAACCCTTCGGAGACTGCGCTGTTCGCGTACAGGGATGGCAACAGCCTCCGTCCGCTGTCTCGCGCCGAGCTGCTCGCCACGGCGGACTCCTTCGCCCGGCGCGCCAAGCTGCCTTCCATCTACGGCCACTCGATGCGCATTGGTGGATGCACCGTCCTGCTCCTCATGGGTGTGCCGGTTGACAAGGTCATGATGCACGGCCGGTGGCACGGCGACAGCTTCAAGCGCTACGTCCGTGAGCATGCAGAAATTTTGGCGCCTTTCCTCGCCGTTCAGCAGGGTGCACTGGACACGCTGGCGAACAACGACCCAGAGCTGCGCAGCCTTCTCGCCGACGCAGAGGCGCACTTTCGCTTACGAGCAAGACCTGGGGTTATTGGGGGCCACGTCCCACACGAGCGCGACGCACGCGAGCAGCTCAACATTATTCAGCTCCTCGCTCCAACGATGGGTGGCGCGCACGCGTCGGCCGGGACCCAAAGCGGTTTCCGACGGCAGTAATGCGAAAGCCGTCTTGCCCCCAACTAACATTGCCTCATTGTGAGTTACAAGTGCACTAGCGACCACACAGCGGCCGCAGCCGAACAGGTGCGGAGGCACCAGTCTGATCGCCATATGGATCTCTGTCAGGTTAATACTTATCTAAGCACGTGTTGTGATATTGTGATTGAGACATTGATTTATAGAACAAACACGTGGCGCATGAGCTCATGCCGCTCACGTGGCTGCCTTAGTCTGGTAGAAGACCAGACCGTGTCACGTGATGCCAGAGCATCTTGCCGTGTACACGGTCTGGCAAGATTCGAGGCGATTTACTTAACACCACCCCTCACTCAGAGGCCTCCGGCGTTGGCCTCCACATTTTTTCCCGGACGCATGTCACGTATCTGAGCCAATACAACACCTTTTACAGAACGGAAAGCGGCAGTACCTGCTCCAACAAGTCGCCACCACCTTTGCTTAATGCTTCAGGTCATGTTGTCCTGTGGCCTGTGGTCTGGTGGTGTTTCCCAGTATTTGACCTTTCAAGAAATGATCAGAAAAGCCATGATCATCGCCGACCATCTATAAGGAAAGCTTAATCATGTTGGCAGCGAAATGCCTCTTACTGCCAGTCGATTTTGACCCCCATTCCTCCAAGTGATCAGGCCAAAGATGACACGAGCATGGTCTGTGAGGAGTAGAGCAACTGCTCATGTGGTTTTCTAAGTGTTTGAGTGACATTTTATAAGTGGTCGAAGGTCCAACAGTTGTGGTATTTCCCTCAAAAGACGACCCTCAGCGTCGGTGGTTCCTTTAAAATAGTGTTGAGTTCTACCAGACACAGGGGTTTGGGGGTCGTTATTCCATAGAGGTACTAACGATGAATAACGATCGTTATTAAGGCCCGAATACACGAAACCTTGCGACACCTGTTCACCGCTGTTCATCTGCGTGAATAACGATCGTTATTCACCGTTATTCACCGTTATTAACGCCGTGACCAAGTGTGAACAGGGGAGGAACCAGCTAGCAAATTTAAGGCTCTCTCCAATAGATAAACTCTCCACCAGCGCACCATGGCAGCATTGAGCATTACATACGCATCACGTATCACGCATCGTCCATCACGTCTCATCATGCATCATGACCCGACGCGGTAGTCCACACTCTGGTCTGCCACGCACTCGTCCTGGTCAATCGAGCATGCCTGGTGCGGGGGAGTACATCCCTCTCCATCATACATACGTGTAGCAATACTGAAAAACGAGGTTTTGTGTCTTCAAAAAGCAACATCGTTTGGGCCAAAAAAAAGGTATGAATTTTTTCAGATCCAGTGAAGACGCGTGGAGACCCTCGAAATTCACAAGATGGGCCGAAAACCGAGGAGTCTGGGCTGCCTCCGGAATACTAGTACGGAACAGCGACGAACAGCGACGAACAGCTGTGGTTGTTACGGGAGAAGTACTAACTATGAATAAGTACGAACAGCGGCGAACAGCGACGAACAGCTGTCGTTATTCCGGGAGAAGTACTAACTCTGAACAGCGGGCGCAATTACATGTATTCACGTGTATTCACCAGTGAATAACACCCCTCAACCTCCAGTGAGACCGTCCTTCGGACGGGTACGCTGCGCCTCCGCTGCTACAAGTCTGAAGTCACGGTCTGGTCTCATACCAGACTAGTGGCTGCCTGTCAAATTTCTCGTCCAGCCACATGGACCGACCGGGATCACGTGATGCAGCTCGGAGCTCGGAGCTTTTCTCGCCTTCTCACTTTCTCAGTGACGAAATTAACAGGTGGACAAGACAGACAAAAATCGCGCTGCGCTGCGCGTGCCCTTCATCATAGCTGTTATGTTTGAAAGTACTTGAATGTAAGGCAAAACAAAAGTTTTATTGCACATGTGGAAAAAGACAAAAGAAGAATCCAGGAGTCATGACTCATGACTCATGACTCATGACTCATGACGGGCATGGAAGGTTGAAGATTCAGGTGGTGCGAGTGGAGGAAGAGAGAGCGCTGGTGGAGCTGGAGCTGGAAGGGCCAGCATCGGCGTTGTTGGTGACGGCCTGGATGCGGCGGCGTTTGAGACGGTTGGGTGAGCCGGTAGCGGATGCGGAGGTGCTGGGAGAGGGGGGCGGGGCTGTCGTCCACGCAGAGTCGAGAAGATCGATGGTGATGGCGGAGGAGACTGGCTCCTGGCTGAGGAGGTGGCCGACAAACGCCATGTAGGTGCCGTCATCCGCCCACGGACCGTTCTTGAATTGCTCGCGTCCGCGCCACAGAAAGAAGGTGGAATCGATTTTGTTTCCCGACTATTTGAAGTGAGAAGTGTGACAGTTAGCTGTCGTCTTCTGGTATGGTTTAGACCGTGGAGTCTGGAGAGTACTCACTTCTCGGTCGTATGCGCGCGCCTTGCATTTGTAGGACTTGACCTTGATGTCCTTGCTGATCACCTGCATAACTCCGTGAATGTTGGGAGGGTTGATGTCGACGTCGGCGTCGTCTCCGTTGGCGCGGAGCTGAGCGTCGTGAATGTGAAGGACTGGCTTGACGTTGAAGATGATGCCAGCTGTACGTGAAAGGAAAAAGAGAGTGTGCTGGGTGAGTAAAGAAGCTGAGGCGTGCGGAACGACGAAGGGAGAGATCTTTACCGGTGACGTTGAGGATGGCAGGCATTTTGAGGGTCGCGAAGTTGATGTCCGTCGTGTTGTAGACCGTACCGCAGACGATGAGGTCTTCGTCGTTCTTTGGGAGTGCAACCTAAGAGATGGGAAGAAGGTATCGTTGAGACTGAAGGGGAGGACGTAGGGGACTTCTGGACGTACTCACAGCACCGTCAAACTTGAATAGCTTCTTGTCGCGTGTGACGGAATTGATTTGGAGCGTACCGTCCAGTGTCGCGAAGAGAAGCTTGTCCATGATGGCTGTATCTTTAGAAGGAGTAGAGGAGTGAGTATAGAGAGGCAGAGGATAAAGAATGGAACGATCAGCAAGACCGTTTATGTACGCATTATAGTTTGATGTGCACGGAGCAGTCAGCAGTGTCTGTTGGGAATTGGGATGCTGGCCCTCCGTACTGTGCTTCATGGGTGATGAGATGCAGCGAGGACTGAGGTGCGTGCTGGGGCGGAGATGTGCTGGGGTGCGTGCTGGGGCGGAGATGCGCTGTCTCTGTAGAACGCGTGCTGGGGCGGAGATGTGCTGTCTCTGTAGAACGGAAGAAGGTTGAATGAAATCAGAGGAGGGAAAGATGCATGTGGACTGTGGTATTGCAGGAAGACACAGAGACTATTCCATCTGTAGGGTAACAAACTCTTCGTACACGATGTTGTTTACTGTGGATGATGTGTCGGCGGGGAGGTATGTGCGGACGTCGTGACGACGGCGGGTTCGTGAAAGACATGCGTATCGTTGACCGTGAGCGAAGATGGGGATGGTGCAATCAATGACGGATTGGTCAAGCGTAAGACCTTGGCAGCTGTGAAAGGTTGCCGCGTACGCGGCTCGAAGGGCAAATTGGCGACGAAGGAGCTTGAAGGGACTCCCGATCGGCGTGAACTCAAAAACGATACGTGGAAGAGCATGGGTGGCGCCGGTGGAGAGTAGTCGAATCCCGATGCTGGCCGTGTTGATTCGGGTGATGACGACCCTTGCGTGCTTCACTAACCCCTTCTCAACGCTCATGTTCCTCATCAGCGAACAGACTTGGCCGACTTTCAGGTGGAGATCGTGATCAGGAACTCCGGGATGGGCGAGCAGGGCGAGAGTCTGTGATGTCGCAGCAGTGACATCTTCATTCTGCGCCTGCTCGGCGTCATCCGAACCCTTGATCGTATCCGTGGCATACTTGCATTCTGAGGGACAGAAGAAGAGAAGTCAACGGTCTATGTAGCTCGCTGAAAAGAGAAAGACCGATCATCATGCTCACCAATGATACCTGGGAGCCGGTCAGTCACCATGCGGTTGAATGCGTCAACGTTTGCATTCAGTGGTGTAAGGAAACATCGTTTCACCGCTTCGGAAGGATTGGACAGAGCAGGGAGGGGAAAGAGGAAGTCCACTGCGGCTTGCTCGGTCATGACTGAGGTGAACATGTCGTTGAGGTTGACAGGCTGCATGGTGTAGTCGTCGCCGATGGAGTCCACCCAGGCGGCGAACTCTGGGTCGCTGGCCTGCCTTTGGGCTGCCTCTAGTTCGTGGAGTTGGAAAGACGCAAATAGTGGCCAAGAAAGGAAAGACGCCTCAATGGTAGACTGCCTGGAATTGTCTCTGGTGATCGGGGCTGTCTGGCGTGGATCTCCCACCGCAATAACGCATTTGCCGCCAAATTGAGAGTTGTCTTCTGTGACTCTCCGCAGAAACCGATCGACAGCGTCGATAACTGCTGCTGGTAAGGCCCAAATCTCGTCAATTATGATGGCGATGCAGTCTTTCAGGTACTGGGCACGTCTGGAGGTCAGTGGGAGAAGACATTCGAGAGGAAGACCGTCGTCATCGTCCTCCTTCACAGGAACGCCGAAACATTTGTGGACAGTCGAGCCACGGGTGAAGGCAGACGCGGAGAGGCCCGTTGCCCCGCAGACCGCTAGGGCGTGACCGTTTCCACGCAACTCATCGATGATTGCTTTGACGACGAACGTTTTTCCGCGACCGGCGCGACCTTGGATGAGGTGTTGCGGATGAGGTGTTGCCGAACATGGGGGACTTCTGGATTGTAGAAGATAGACGCGAGGACTTCGTCCCGAATTTGATTCTGATGAGCAGTAAACTGCGACCTTCGTTCTGCAGCGGATTGTCGGAGTCGATGTCGTAGCGGAGCAAAGAAGGCCAGCTCCTCTTCGATCATTGGCGGTCGGGCAGAGGCAGACGGCAGACCTACTGCGGCGTTAGACAGGCCAAAACTGGACAGAAGACGATCGAGGGCATCCAGAGCAGCTTGTTCAGCAGCCGCTTGGACTGGCTCGGGCGCTTGGAGAAGAGAAGGGTGAATGAGAGGAAGGAAGTCTCGGAGCAGCGCTTCTTTGTGGTTGTTCCAGAGCTCTCGCGGGTTGAGGGCGCCCTCGTAGATGAGAAGGGCGAGCAGGAACCGAAGGTCGGCGGGAGACTGATGCATATCCGTGGCTTCGTGAAGGGCTTGGTTCGGCTCGTCATCCTGAGCAACCAAACCGTCGTGAATCGCAGCTTCGCGACATGTCGCATGAATGAGGCCATCTGCCGACGTTCTCAGATCGACCCAGGAGGACACGGGCCGTTGAAGGAGAATGCGTCTGATGTAGAAAACATCTCCTGCCGACGGCCGAACACTTTTGATCCGTGCGACTCCTTTCCCAGAGATCCGTCGATGAACCACTTGCTGACGGAAGGTCAGGCCGCGTTCGGTCTTCTCCAGATGCTCGTGAGGTGGCAAAGTGTCTGGATGTGCGATTTCACTGTCGAGTGCTCTTCGAAACGTGACGCTCTCAAAGTACTCCACGTAGGTGAGGTGTGCGAAGTGATCGGGACGGAGGAAATAGCGGAGAAGGGAGCTCGCATTCGATCCTGGACCACGCTGACCTTGGAAGCGTGCGATGTTGCGTTGGCTCTCGTGTACGCCGAGTCGAATAACCGTGGGTGTTTTGGAGGTCAGATGGAGTCCAAAAATGCGCCATGTAGCCTCTGTTGCTGAAAGGTATCGAGCTTGAATGTAGTCGTCGGCGGCCGCCTGAGCGGCTTGCTCCACACTGGGCTCGTTCTCGCCATCTGGTCGAATGCGGTAGTGAGCATAGTCTGGTCCCTTGCTGATGTACTTAAACATGTACACGAACGTGTGGGCCGACATAGCTAAGTCGATGTGGCAGTGACATTCCCATAGGAGCAGCAAGGCAGGACAGTACTGGGCAATCATGCGGTCTTGCTCCTGCCGACGGCGATAGATGACTCGGTGGGTGTTGGGGTCGACGTAGGTAAGGTCGGAGAGAGGCTGCGGAAATCCAAAGGTGCATTTTCCGTCTTTCTAACATCGGGATCGCTCATTAGGAGTACCGTCTCTGTTGAAGATGTGCGTGTCCGGATGCACCATGTACTTGAGGACCAATTCGCGCAGACGTGGGCTGGTCTCGGGCGGCACTTCACCAGAAACAATCTTGTCGATAGCGGCGACCGGAAGCTCGGGATCCACCTTGAGAGAGCATATGAAGTTAGTCAGGTGTGAGGTTTGATTTTCGTGACCGTAATACTCACCGCAAACACGATGTGTGAGTGGGGCAGGCCTCGCTTCTGGAACTCGATTATTTGGATGATGTACAGAAGTTTCCCAAAAAGTCTTTTGAACCTGGCAATGAACTTTTGAAGACGTTGGTTGAAAACGCGCACCGTCAAAGCAGCAACAGCTGTCGCGCTTTGGCCGGCGTTGGAACGGAGCATGGATTTCAGCTCTGCCCACTCGGGATTGGTCGTCACTGTCACCATCCCCTGTGGTTTACGAAAGCGGGTGGCGAGGGCAAGCGCATCGGCGACGTGCTCGGCACGATAGGCACGCGACCCCACGAAAGAAGAGGGCAAAGAAGCGTTAGGTGTCCGCTCAGGGTTGTCGTCTTCGTGTGGATCTAGCTCCGCAACCTCATGAGCCTCTGCAGCTACGCGATTGTGCTGATGATGAGCGGCGATGCTGTCGGTGATAAACTGAAGCCGCGCTTCTTCCATGCGACAGACTACGTCGAGCGCATAAAGGTTGGAGACGCGCCAAAAATTCTGGAACCGTGGCTCCGTTAGCAGGTAGAAGCGCGCAAGCTTGCGGATGGTCTTGCCTCGGCCTAGATTTGTCCGTGTCCCGTGTGGAAAGAGAAGGGGGTAGGCTAGTGCGTCGTAGAAAGGGTTGTCGGGAGTCAGACGGACTGCTCCATCGCGTTCGCGGAGATGGACATAGACCGACCGAGGATCCCGTCTTGCTGGAGCGCCGAAGTGGAGAATGCCAGCTACTTCATTGGCGGGACCTTGTTCGCGAAGTTCGAGTGTTGCCGACTCGACCTCAGGATGGATGTCCGTCAAGAGCTGGAACTGCTCCGTGAGCGGGTTGACCTCAAAGAGCTCTTCTCGGAGCTGTGGGATCCAATCGGCCGGCATGTCGTTACCGGCATACTGCAGTTGACCGTCTGGGTTCCATAGGAACATGTTGAGAGGGGACAGATGTCGGTCGGCAGGAAGCAGCCGGTGGAAGATCGTACCTTGGATGGCCATCGCTCCCGGTCCACTGCTGAAAGTGATCCGCGGCTTTGTGTACGTTTGTGCTGCAAAATGTATGGCCTGATTGAGCTGTAGGGAGAGGCGTCCGGCGAGAGGATGCAGTTCAAGGGAGTCGAGGAACGGAGGGAGACCGGGCAGAGGCTCTTCCAACGTCTTGCCGTGCTGACAGCAAAAGCCGGCGGACTCTTCCTCCAAGAGTATCGCGTTGCAATACGGGCAAGGGTTCTGACGCCAGGTGCATCGCAAGGGATCTGGATCTTGCCGCAGGATTCGGTCCACCTTGGCGGCATGTCTCGACCACCATGAACGGCCAGGTTGCTGTTGATCAGCGTCGCTCTCATGTCCTCGAGCTTGGACTTGGGGCTGAGGTCCGTGAAGTAGTTGATGCGCAAGGTCATTCAACTCGTTCTGTGTGGGAAACCGTATAAGAAGTCAGACGATCTGAAAGAGGTCGTGAGCAAGATGACATGAACTGACTTGGGGTAGAACACGGGGCCGTTTTTGATGGATCCGGATCCCTTGCTGGGAGGGCACAACAGGAGCCTGCAGAAGGTTTTCCGGCGGACTGGGTGCCCGCAGCTGGGATGGTACGATCGCTGGTTGCGGAAGGTTGACATCTTGTGCTCGTGCTTGTGATGGTACGACAAGAGGCTGAGGAAGTCGGTCAATCGGGTCGGCAACGTTGTTCTGGAAAGGCAAGATGTCGACTGTCAATTGCAGTATGGATACGGACAAGAAGAGAGCAATGTAGAAGACGACAGTGCAGATGGTGAAATGCATGGTGCTTTGGAAGATGTAGTTTGTCGCGATAGACGTCAGGGAAGGATGATGGTTGGATACGGCAAGAAAGAAGTTTGGCGAGCATCGCCTGGGTGAGATTGTTGGGAACAAATGCAGATGAAAGGTAGTGGCACGTGATACCGTCTAGTAATGAGTAGTCGATATGATGAGACGACAAAACAGACTGATTTGGCAAATGAGATATGAGAACTCATCGGCATCGGCACGGTGCAAGGCAAGAGGGCCGCTGTGTGCACTGCGAACACGTATCGGAACGCGAGATGAAGCGCACGCAATGACGGTGGATAAGGAACAGGGATAACGTCTTTGAGACCTGTATGTATGCAGAGGCTGTATCCGGTATCGTTCTCGCTTCTAAGTTCTAGCGAGGTCCGGTCCACCGACGGAGCTGATCGTCGTATCGTCGGCGAGCACGCCGGAAGAGGGCGTGAGGTAGTCCTTTGTGGGCCTCTGTATCCGGCGGCCACGGTGCTGATGACTGATTCCGGGTGAGGAAGTCGTGGCGCCGCTGTGGCTGCGGTCAGGTTGAGGCTGGCGCAGCCGCGCAGAGGTTGCGGTGTTGTGACGTCCAGACTGTAGAAGAAGGACCGGTCAATTCATTGGTATGCCCTGGGTGCAGCAGATGTACGTTGGACAGGACTCACCACCGATCTTGAAGCCAGAGATTTGGACCAAGGAGTCCAGCCAGTCCAGCAGTCCAAGGTTTTACTGCCGTATGAAGCGTGTCAGTATATCCCTGCTTCAACGACATACCGGCACATGATCCAAGCACGTACCGAAAAGAGCAGCACCTTGTATCCTGACTGCTTCAAGGCGAGGTTGAGGTAGTCCGAGTGGGTGAATGCGTTCTCGTCGGCTTAGATGGGACTGCCGCAAGGCGAGGTCAAGGTAGTCCGAGTGGGTGAATGCGTTCTCGTTGCGCCTTCACACGGCAGGCATCGGCGGCTGCGCGATGAGCTGGGATGACTTGCTTGTCATGTTGCGCTCTGTGATATGCGGGTGCGGGTCAGTGCTGGGGCAATGCAAGGTATTGCGGAATCGTGTCAAGGACTGTACTCACCCTTCTACTGGTGGGGATGCGTGCGTCATGTGCCAAGGGAAGGCGGTGGAGTCGGATGCAGTCGACATCGAGACGGATGAGTCTGGCAATGCGTGGGTTCGACGGTCAGCTGTACTGTGAAGTGGAGCTGTATGCGAGAGGAAGAGAAAGTTGCAAATACTCACCCTTGTCGGGCCCAGCCGGGCCCAGCCGTTCAAGAGCGTCTTCTGAGCGATAAGGGTCGAGGCTTCGGGCGGTCGAGTGGCGGGGATGCTGCTTGTGACGTGCAAAGCTAGGTGGAGTCGACATCGAGACTTAGGAGCCTGGCAGTGCATCATGCATGGATTCGACGGTCAGTGGGACTGTAAAGTGGAGTCGCATGCGAGAGGAAGAGACGGCAGCAAGTACTCACCCTGGTGCTTGAAAGCTGATTGGCCTGCTCGTGGTCTGTACAGGGTGCCGGAGTGCTGTGCTGTGTGTTGTGAAAGAGGTTCCGGTACATTCTTTCCGTTGTTGCAACCGAAGCTGTACTGGCCTGACAAAAGGGAGGGTCGTGGAGAGACTGAGAGAGAGAGCGCGCTGCATGGTCGGTACCCGGTGGTGTAGTAACTGTTGAAATGGTGTGAAGTCAGCAGATGGGCACAGGACAGGTGAGTGGAACTATGAGAGAGAGTGAGAGACGCACCGGTTGTCGTTAGAGTCGAGGTGCAAAATAGAAAGAGCTACGAAGGAATGGTGGTTGCTGGTCGTGAGTCGTGACTTCTGGTGGTGACTGGGCGGCGGCGGGCGGTGGGTGAGAGTTGTGGTGGTGGTGGATACGGAGGTGACTGCTGGTGTCTGGTTAGCTCTCCGGAGCCTTTCAAAATTTGTCACCCCGATTCAGCCGCACGGACCACTGCTGCAGTCACAGCAGACTGCACAGCAGCCGCACAAAGCAGGAGCAAGTGAGCTGTGAGCAACATATGGATTTGAGATAACAATAACGTTTGCTCCTCATGAGGGACTGAAGCAAAACGGGAGCCCGCGGAATGGAAGTGAGCCCTTCGGGCAATAAAAGAACGCCCAAAGGGCTCCGACCAATCCTCCCCGAACCCTCATGCCTCATGGTTCATGGTGGCCACCTATGGTTAAGCCACCAATTCCCATGCGATGCCATTTTTCACAATCATTTTCGATTGCACCGGGGTTTGAACCCCGGACATTTGTCTGTCCGCAGAAAAGCAAGGAAGCGTCCAACCCCGCTAAGCCACAGAACAGATCTAATGTACACATGACGCTCCCACATTGCTGTTGTTATACACTGATGTACTACCGTAGTAGAAGAGCAAGCAATTGGCTGTGGCGACTGGCAACCGATGACAGGGTTCATTTTGATCAAGCAGAAACCTTAAAAGCGCTGCTTGCCTCCCTGTCGGGCTGACCCGGACCGTACCCCGCCGCGACCGACGCCGAAATGAAGAACATGAGATGAGATTGGCCGCGAAATGAGAAGAGAATTTGCAGGAAAGAAATAAGGGACAGGGAATCATCCATTCATCGACGATAGCAGCGACAACAACTCGGCCATTGATCCAGGCGGCGAGGCTCCGAATTAGCACATACGAACACGCTCATCCGCAGCTGCGAGGAAGTTTGCCAACATGACGACGCTTCAGCGAATCAAGGAAATCGAGTGAGTAGGTTTGGCCGGTAGAAGCGAGCAAAATTCTTCCAGGGACTCCTCTGACGACTCTGGCTCCCAATCGGCGCGGCGGTAGAGATGAAATGGCCAGTGAGTGAATACCTACCAGCGCTTGGTTTCGAAGCCCCTGCTGAAAAAAGCCTGCACTTTTGTTCTGCAGAGACCCAGAAGAACAAGGCCACTTCGTATCATTTGGGTCAGCTCAGGGCCAAGCTGGCCAAGCTTCAGCGCGAGCTCATCTCACCCTCGAGCGCAGGCGGTGGAGGTGGTGCTGGTGTCGGCTTTGACGTAGCCCGTACTGGTATTGCAAGTGTTGGTACGTGTCCGAAGTTGTGCGTCGCTGCCACTTGACCAATGCCTCATCCAACTTCTCGTTTTATGTTCTTCAGGCTTCGTCGGATTTCCTTCGGTCGGGAAAAGTACTCTGTGAGCTCCTTTTTCAGCTGCTGCCGCGTACTGGCGGACATAGATACTGACCGTCTGTCTTACGCCGCAGAATGAGCCACCTGACTGGAACACACTCGGAGGCAGCAGCATACGAATTCACAACCTGTGAGTATCAAATGCTGAAAGCTTTCTTCGTAGCCTCCTGTGTACTGATCGATCCGGTCTTTTGGTTTTCGATTGGATAGTGACAACCGTGCCAGGAACATTGGAGCTGAACGGCGCCAAGCTCCAGATTCTCGATCTGCCCGGTATTATCGAGGGCGCGAAGGACGGCAAGGGTCGTGGTCGACAGGTTATTGCTGTGGCTCGAACATGCAACCTCATCTTCATCGTCCTGGATGTCACAAAACCGCTGGTGAGTATGTGCAAACATTAGCAGATTATTTATGAAAATGAGGTGACTCATGGACCTTCTGACCGTCCGCTTGCAGAAAGACAAGGAGATCCTTGAGAACGAACTGGAAGGATTTGGCATTCGGCTCAACAAGCAACCACCCAACATTTTGATCAAGAAGAAAGACAAGGGTGGCCTGTCAATCACCAATGTGAGCCGCTTGCCTATCCCTCTCGTCCCCTTTCGCATGATTGTGCTCACTCTTATCCCTGATGGCAGACGGTACCACTCACCAGGGTCGATCTCGACGAGGTCAAAGCGGTCATGTCTGAGTACAGGATGGCCAATGCGGAAGTTGCATTCCGAGAGGATGCAACACTGGAACAGTTGATTGAGTGAGATACGATGTGACAAGACTCATCCTCTCTACGCGCTGATACTAAAATGTGCTGGCGTCTCAACAGTGTTGTCGAAGGGAACCGGATATACATTCCAGCCATGTGAGTGAATCAGTCACAGTTTCTTCGCTCTTTGTGCTCATGAATTTTCTATTTCTTTACTGTGCAGCTATGTCCTGAACAAGATTGACGCAAGTGAGTCGCCTTTTTTCCCCCGACGTTAGGACAGACATCCACGATCTGACCAATGCGCATGACTTCTGTCCCCAGTCTCTATCGAAGAACTCGACTTGCTTTACCGGATTCCCAAGAGTGTTCCGATCTCGTCCGGCAAGGCATGGAACATCGACGAGCTTCTGGACGTCTGCTGGTCCGAGCTCGACCTGGTGCGGGTGTACACTCGTCCCCGCGGCAAGACGCCAGACTTTTCTGCACCCGTCGTGCTGAAGCGGGGCAGGTGCAGCATTGAGCACTTCTGCAATGCAATCCATCGGGAGATTTTCCGGCAGTTCAAATTGTGAGTACACGACTCCGCTGAGCTTGACATATATGTTGAATTTTCGGGCGTTGACCTTGATTCTTCCGCTGTAGTGCCATGGTATGGGGAACGAGTGCAAAGCATCCACGTGGTCAGAGGGTGGGAGGAGAGTGAGTATCTTCCCGACCTTTGCAGAGCGCGGACCTGGTAGCTGACTCCTATTCTTACCCAGCCACATCCTTGAAGACGGCGACATCGTCAGTATCGTGAAGAAGGCTGGCGCGAACTGAATGCGGTCCAGGTTTGGCGATCCCCTTCCTCGATCATGTATCATGAGAACGTTCGCAATTGAACACGAGTCGCGCAACAGGCGCCAGCAGCTGTTTGCCCATCGGCTCGACGTGCGACATACGCTGAAGACAAGATCGTGAGCTGCATGCTTGACATGTACACGAAAGATGGACACTGTTTGCTGCGAATGAGATGGGAGGCGGCAGTAGTACGCAGCGGCAACGGCCAATTTGCTGTGGAGTGTGGACGGAGAGAAAACACGCTGAGCCTAAATTTGAGCGACCAAGATCTGAAATCTGAATATCTGATGCTCTGATGACTTGTTACTTGTTCGGCACTGGACCATCAACAAGGCAGAGGGCAAGTTCTGCCATCGAGACATTCAAAGGCGACATCGTGATCCCACCCGTACAGTACTTAGGCAAAAGTCCCCCACTTCCCGTCCTCCCCTCCTCGCCCTCGACCTCGCCCCCGACGTGCGACGCGGCCATCCCGAACCGCCCATACTGCGTTCATCCCGCGAAGCTCCTAACATGGCGTCAAGCGAACGCGAGCCCCAGAAGTACCAGGACACGATCAGCTCTGCTGTGGCAGCCAAGCCTGATCTCGCTCCCTCCAAGGCTGCCAAGCAGCTCTTCCCACCACCCTCTGCCTGTAAGCGTGGTTTCATCCGCTTTCGCATCAAGGAACAGCTCGAAGAAGGCCGCGCAAAGAAGTGGAGCTGGCACCGAGGCGCCTTGCATGAGGGCAATGTCAAGCCCGATGATGAAGAGCTCGTTCGCATTCGCGAGCAATATGGCTACAAGTCGGAAGAGGACGGAGGACCGAGCCGGCTTTACCTCGAGGTCAGTACTGCGCAGCCCGTCATGCGTTCGCTGTTGTTCATTTCTGAAAATTAACTTGTCCCTCTTTCTTGCGCATGCACAGATTCTTGCGGACGCGCTCCTGCCCTTGCCGCGAGATCCCATGTGTGGTGTCGTATCCCCTCCCCTGCTGGCGACAACGGGCATCGTCCCGCTCTCCATCTTTTCCACAGGTCCCGACATCATTGGGCACTACTACGACTGCATCGTCTCCGCGCGCAAGGAGGTGATCCTACTCACCAACTACTGGCAGGGTGGTTCCAACGTGCAGCGGATCGCTGACGCGCTCCGCGAGCTCAATGCTCGCCAGGCTGAGCGCATCACAAACGGCACTGGCAGCCCTTCGGGACATGGGTCGACCAACGGAAAATCCACCACAAACCCTGTAGGGAAAAGCACGGCCTCGTCCTCATCTAGCAGCAAGACAAAGAAGGATGTGCCGCTCGAGCAGCGCATCATTGTCAAGCTGATGTGGGACCGTGGACCGCAGACCCTAGCGGATCTCTTCCGCCTTCGAAAACCGGTGTTCGCGTCCATGTGGAAGACAAACGGATTACCCACAGAGAGCGAGATTCCTTTCCTCAATGTCGAGATTCTGTGAGTTTCGGTGGGCACATAGTGACGTCTGTATGGACTGCGGTGCTAAACAGTTGCTTTTCCCTCACATACCAACAGAAACTACCACCGCCCTCTCATGGGCACTTTCCATGCCAAACTCTTGATCGTTGATCGACAAGTCGCCCTCCTCAACTCAAACAACATACAGGATCGCCCCAATTTGGAAGCTTGCACGCGCCTGGTGGGTCTAATTTTCACTGACCAGAGTGGCTGCATACACACTGACACTTTGCTCTTATTAAATGTGCGCAGGAAGGCGACATTGTCAACTCAATCTACGATCATGCGCTGATCAGTTGGGGCAATCGTCTCAACCCTCCACTGCCCTGTCTCTCGACACCTGCGCTGAAGGAACCACCAGAAAGCGCGTTCTATGCCGGGGAACATACCACTTTGCCTTCCTTGACAAAAGAAGGTCTGAGGGCGAAATCTCTCGAGGCTCGCAAGCAACTACTTCTGGATGACGAGGAGAGCGAGAAGGAGAAACTCGAGGTGCCGAGCAGCCCATTGACCCGCTTGAGCCGACGAGACTCCCTCGGGGTTCCAACACCAACGGGTACCGATTCTTCCTCTCCCACTAGTGCCAACGTGGACCGGCATGGAGCTGCACGCCACGCTGGACAAGTTTGGGCGCAGAAAGTGCTGGGCGAGCGCTTCAAGAATGAGAATCCTTCCCAGAAACGCCACTTCGCCGACGCAGTCGAAGCGTTAATGAAGAAGGAAGGCATTATGCCGAGCGGGTGGTCCGAAGGCGCGCTCGAAGTCTTCGGCATCGGCCCAAGTAGCAGCCGCAACGTGGAGGACGCCGTGCGCAAGAACCGCAGCACGCGTACAACTTCTTCAGGCTTTACGCTCCAGATTCCCTCCGCAGTTAAAGAAGAGGCTGACGACGGCGTTGCGATGTCACCTGCTCAGGAAAATCCTCACGTGTCCAACGCGGAGAATGACGCCAGCAGCGGTACCATCGTCGAAGGCGAAGGCGATGTGGAGCGCCACGACCATACTCTCGCACCTAAGCAGAACGGTGGAAGCGAGCAAGGCCAGAGTTCAAAACAGGTCCCCCAGATTATTGGCGAAGACGGCAAGCCTGTGACTCTGGATGATGGGGCAGTGAGCGACAGCTCATCGGATGGTGGTGTCGGGGACGATGGGATGACTCCGGGCTCCTCTGCTTTCCGCCGCATTAACAAACGGACCCGATCCACCATCTCGCGTGCCTCGGTCGCGGAGCGGTTGAGCGTTATCACCAAAGCACTTGACTTCGCCAACAATTCTCAAGTTCAGGGCGGAATCCAGGCTGACGAGCTGGCGAAAATCTCCAACGACTTGCTCGATTTCCAGCCTTATGTATTCCACAAGCCCCACCGTCCGGTTCCCATGGCGCTTGTCAACCGACGACCGCACGGCACCCCTGGCCACTCTGATATCCGCAATCCTCAGGATGCAGCTTGGCTCGCCGGCTTCCGATACGCCGAAAAGCACGTGTTCATCCAAAGTCCGACGCTCAATTCTTCTCCCGTCAAGGCTGCCGTGCTTGGATGTGTGCGGCGACATGTCCGAGTCGAGCTTTGGCTTGACTTGGGCTTCAACGACAAGAGTGAGAGTCTGCCCTTCCAAGGAGGCACGAACGAGTCCGTCGTGACGGGCATGTACCGTCAACTTCGGAGGGAAGGCAAGGGTGACGAGAAGTATCTCGATGTGTACTGTGAGTTGTTGTGCCGGTCGTCATGTTGGCTTTCCCGAAGCGGACGCCTGAACTGTTTTCTGAGCTCCCAGGGTACACTGGCAAGGATATGACCCGACCCTTGAACGCGGTACGCAAACAACGCAATTGGTGAGTCCGTAACACGTCCGCACTGGATTCAGGATCGGTCAACTGAAAACCGACGCTTCAACAACTCAGCCACGTCAAGTTTGCCGCATATGACGGCCAGGTTGCCATCCTCGGCTCCGGGAATCAAGATACCCAGGTAAGTTAAAGCCAAGAGATACGTATAGCGATGATGGCTGACCTTTCGGGTGCCATACTTTGCAGAGCTGGTTCCACTCGCAAGAGATCAATGTCATGGTCGATTCGAAGGAGATCGTCACGGAGTGGATGGACGCGCTTCGTCGAAACCAGAGTACCCACCTTTACGGCAAGGTCGACCAGAAGGACGGCATTTGGCACGGCGAATCCGGCTCAGAGGTTGCCGATACCGGTCGGGCGTAGAGTACCGGCCACACACACTGCACACGCAGGCAAAACGTTTACCCCACTTTCGCCGATGACACAGACACACTCCTTTTTCCAACCCTTTCGTGTCCTCATGCCAGCTGTCTGACTTCTTCTCTAAAAATACCCATATCGGGCAAGCTCCCATTCCCAGCCTGACCTCTCGCTCCCTCATCAAGGCCCCGCTTCTGTGATACAATTTCACTTCTTCGATCTACCCCATCAGGTCTTCCAGCAGGACGCTTCCTCGTCGTTCACTTATTCATAAACTCAACTTGCACCCTCGGCGTTTGAATTTCGCACAACAGACGGTGCAATGTTATGGCCTTATCTACCTTGCCTTTCATGTCCCTGACGGAGGTCGCAGAGACATCCGTTATCCGTATCGGCCATCGGGATTTGGATGTCGCCACACATGACACAGTCCTAACACAGCAAATGAGGTGAAGCGGGATAGGCGGTCGCTTTCGTGACTGCGACAGCTCATTTCGATCTCGACTCGCGAACCGTCGCTGGTTAAGCGGTGAGGGCGTCGGAGCCGTCGACCCTTGTCATGGGCGCGGGGCGCGGGCGCGCGCTCATAAGCACAGGTCTCTTCACTTTTATTTCTCTTCCCTCCGTCGATCCATGATTCCAGGGCCCCTGTGATTCGTACATGGACCTTCGAACTGATAACTCCTCTCTCATCAGATTCCTCACCATCTTCACGCACCTTCTTCTTTCCTGCTTTCAACAGTTCCCGCCGCGCTCAACCCCCCTGCGCTTCCCCGGCCCGTCAAGCTTCGCGCTGCCCTCCTCGACGGACGTTCTGTCCATCTCATTCGGCTATCCCTTCAGCCTCTTCGACAGTTTGCATGTTCAGCATCTTTGAGATGAACAGGATCAGTCCGGTACTGGAGCGCTCGGAGCGGGACAGGGGCTGTGCTCCAGATGACAGACGTCTTCCGCAACACAGTCGACCTGCCGTCAAGCGGGCGTGTGAACCATCTGCACCGGGCTCGTTCTATTCAGCCTCAGCAGCCTCGAGCTCGGGCAGCTTTGATACGGCTGAGGACGCTCAGATCTTTCGCGCTGTTCGGTCAACAACACGGCTGACCAGCATATCCCAGACGACCCTATTGAAGGATTATCACAGCGGCGTGGTTGCTGAGCCGGAGTCAATTGTCAAGCATGCGCTCTCCAGCAATCGTATGGCAAGCCGATCAGCATCAGAAGGCTTGGGGCGGACCTCGAGCTTGAGTCAGCGCATGCACCTCCGTGCTCGAACTCAGGTGACATTAACGGAAGGAGCCGAAGCATCATTCCGCTCAGGGATTCGGAAGCCATCCCTCCCGATCATTTCTTCGACGACGACTGCGACGACTGCGATTTTTGCCGCTTTTCCGAACTCAGATCCTAATCTTTCTGGCCCTCGACCTAGCCTTGACGATGTGAAGGCTGCAGCTCGATTAATGCGTTCCCGAACCTCGCCTTTTGCTCAGCATATGACTACGGATACGGTCAATAGACCTTTCGCCGACTCGACTCCGATCAACGCGTCGACGTGCGAATCCTCTCTCGCACAAAGAGGTGTAAAGGCCACAACTCCACGGGTCGTCTTCAAGGTACCTGCCCCCTCCGGTCCAGCTCCGAATACTCTTGGCGCGTCAAGGGTGTGGCCCCAAGACGATCTGGCCATGAAGCTGGTATGGCCTCAGGACATTCCGGGCTACAACCGGCCTCAAAACCAGGACTCCGAAGGCTCTCAGCGCCAAAACAAGAAGAAGAAGTCGAAGTCGTCGTTGCGGAAAGGCAGCAGAGACCAGCTGGCGAGTTTTTGCTCTGATTCGGACGGGAGGTCTGCCTCGCTTTTACACTACAGGAACTTCAACGATGGGGACGCTTCGTCGGAAGCTAATGCGGAAGAAGGGAAAGGGACGCGGTCGACGAGCAAAGGGAGGAAAGGGGCTACAGGGAAACCGGTGAAATTGGAGCCGGTTCTTTTCTGGTGAGTGGGGTGCACGTACATGCGCTTATGATGTTCCTAATCTCGCTGAACGATTGCCCTTCTTCCATTATCTTGTTCTGGAATTCAGTTCCTCGTGCCAAGCACCAGCTTGGTCAACGGGGTCGCTCCGGTATGAGGCACCAGTCCAGGTCATGTACGGCGACACACTGGAAACCCCTGTCTGGGAAGCATTCACACCGGACATGATAGGCCAGGTCAGGGATACGAGGAGGAAAAAGGTGGAGAGGAAGAAGGGTGAAGAGTGGTATCTTCGACACCTGCGATCCGGCTTCACGACAAGACTCAAGAGCGAGGACATCAACAACAACGAGTGGTCCATCACAGAGTGAGCCGAGCCAACCACTTGCGGAAGAAGCAGAGTCAAAGAGCTGACAAGACACCCAACTGGGAAATACCCTCTTCTTCTGCCGACAGTCGCGAAGGTCGTAATTGGCTGATGCGGACTTCGAGCGCAGAGAAGGTTCTCTCAGTGGTGGAGAAGGGCCGCGCGACCAGGTGTGGGACGTATGACCCGATCGACCAGATCCTCTATGTCGAGCTGCGGCCCGCTGTGAGTAAACAAATGCCTTGGTCCCACTTCTTCCCTGGATTGTCGTCCTGACCATCATGCTGCCTTCGTTCTCCTTGTTCTGCGGCGCGCAGAGAACCAGCTTTCGAGATCCCAACGCCTCCCCTATGGACGTCGCCTTCGTGCTTTGTGAGCCAATCGAAGTTTCAGAACTGAGGTCCCGTGAACAGACCTTGCTGAGTCCCTGGCTCGCTTCTTCTTGACATTCATACAGGTTGCTTCGAGGCCATCCAGGCCATTCGAGATGAACAAGCGTCTGGCGGTGGGAAAGGAAGGCGGGACGAGTGGTGAGTGCAGGAAGGTCCTCCTTGGGAGCTGGGAGCTCTGCCTCACAATTTGGTCCTGGCGTCTGACCACATGTCTCTGCTTCCTCGCCATTCCCATTATCAGTGGCCGCCTCATACCGAAGTCTGACGCAGCCTTCAAGAATCTGATCCAGCGCCTCATGGGGTTATGATGGTTCACTGGACAGCACTGGAGCCTTGCGCGGAGGGAAGAAGGCACCGTCAGTGTTGGCCTCCCGGCTCGAGGGTTCGCGAGTCCACGTAGACATTCCTGTGCGATGTTCCCACGCTCCTGTCCCTTTGTTCGCACCGGAGTACTCCCTTTGTTCTTCCTTCTTGGGAATCAGAAGCCGACGTGATCGTGAATGTCGTCACCGCACGTTGTGAAGCCAGGGAAGGTCGTCGTTGTCAGCGGTGTGCTGGATACGTATATAAAAAGGTTGGACAAGGAACGCTGCGCTTTCTCCGTGCCTCCGCCCACCTCCTGTCTCGATCTTCTTCCTCGACTCTCGTTTTGATTATGGTGTTCCTCGCTGGACTCCGCACTGCCGTCGGCCCCACAATCGGCCTCATCTTTGGTGTGCAGGTGAGTGGTTGGAGGGCATCCTTGAAAGCACACGGCAAGGTCGCTGACAGTATCCTCTTGACGGCAGGCTATCGGCGCTGCCCACGCCATCGTGACCAAGTCGGAGCGGTACTATGACCTCTTCGGCTCCGTGGGCTTCCTGACCGCGTCCGTCTTCTCGCTGTATGCGCCGTTCTTGACCTCGAAGGTCAACACGGGCATCCTGACGAAGGGCTCTCTGGCCGCGTTCCCACCCGCCTTCTCCTCCTTGCACCCGCGACAGCTCTTGATGACCTCGCTCACCGTCATCTGGGCCGCCCGACTGGGCTCGTTTCTCTTCAGCCGCATCCAGAAGACCGACGGGAAGGACTCGCGCTTTGACGATCTGCGCGAGAGCCCGGTCAAGTTTGCAGGCGCATGGGCGGCACAGGCGACGTGGATCACCCTCACCGCGCTCCCGCTCTACATGGTCAACGCGATCCCGGCAGCCGCTCAGCCTGCGCTCGGAGCACGCGACGCGATTGGGCTCGGTCTCTGGCTCGCCGCCTTCCTGATGGAGGTCGTCGCTGACAACCAGAAGGGAGCATGGCGCAAGGAGAAGGATGAGGGAAAGCATCAGGAGGCCTTCATCTCTCGCGGCCTGTGGAGCCTGTCTCGTCACCCCAACATGTTCGGCGAAATCGGTCTGCACACTGCCGAGTTCGTGCTCGCAACCACAGCTCTGGCAAGCGCTGCGCCGTTCTTTTCGCCTGGACCCGCCATTGCTGCTGCTGCACTGGGTCCCATCTCCGAGGCGCTCTTGATCCGGTATGTGTCCGGCGTGTCCATGCAGGAGGAAGCCAACGACAAGAAGTTCAAGGACGACCCGAAGTGGAAGGCCTACAAGGATCGCACCCCGGTCCTTATTCCCTTCCTGGGCTCGACCAAGGCGTGAATACCCCTGCCTCTCCGTATTTCATCGTTTCCAACTCTCAAAGTTGCTCTCTCTTGTATCATAGGCCCGTGTTACCTTGTCCCGTCATACATGGTCTTCTCTCAGCTTGGGGGACTCAATCTTCAAAACAAAGCACTGAGTACTGAGCCTCGACCGCGGATCATCTTGACCTGACAAGCTGGCACGCGTCACACTATGCGCCTCTTCTGCTGACAACGGAATATTCAATGTCTATTTGAGCATGTAGGCGCGAAACATGGCAGATTTGTTCTTGTCCTTATTCACTGAGCATCAATGACCTTCTCGCCCGCCTGATGGGCAGCCTTCTCTGCCTCGGCTTGCGGGTCATCGGCGCGACGCATGCTGGGAGGAAGCGCGCGAACGGGGCCGGGAGGGAGCCGAGCCGACGAAGCGACGCGTCCGTCCTGTGCGAGCACGGCGTCAATGATGACGAGTGCGGCCATCGCCTCGACGATGGGCACGGCTCGGGGCACGACACAAGGGTCATGACGTCCCCGGGTGGTGAGAATGCCGTCCTCTCCGGCGTAGCTGGCCGTGCGCTGCTCCTGCGAGATGGTGGCGGGTGACTTGAAGCCGATGCGGAAGTAGATGTCTTCGCCATTGGTGATGCCGCCCTGGATGCCACCGGACCAGTTGGTGAGGGTGCCGAGTTTGCCATCGGCCCTGCGGACGAAGGCGTCGTTGTGCTTCGAGCCGGGGACTTCGGTGCCGCGGAAGCCGGAGCCGACCTCGAAGGCCTTGGTGGCGGGGATGGAGAGCATCGCGTGGGCGAGCTTTGCCTCGAGCTTGTCAAAGCAGGGCTCGCCGAGACCGATGGGCACGCCCCGGATCACACAGGTCACGGTGCCGCCGATGGAGTCATGGGCATCCTTGGCGGCTATAACGCGTTCCTCCATCTTCTTGGCTGCCTCGGTGTGAGGGCACCGAATGAGGTTCTGGTCGACCGCCTCACGCGTCACAGTGCGGAGCAGCTTGCGGAACTCCTCGGAGAGGGGCTCTTCGCCATCCTCGCCGAGCGGGTCGGTGCCCTGGGCGGACTGACCGATGGTCAGGGACTCGTCGGGGAACCGCGGGATGTGGATCTTGCCAACGGACGAGACGAAGGCGACGATTTCAACGCCGAACGCGTCCTTGAGGTACTTCTCAGCAACCGCACCCGCAGCGACGCGTCCGATGGTCTCCCGGGCCGAGCTGCGCCCTCCGCCCGAGCTCGCCTTGACACCGTACTTCTCAAGGTAGGTGTAGTCGGCGTGGGAGGGGCGCGGGTAGAGGTCGAGCGTGCGGTCGGTGTAATCGTTGGGGCGCTGATCCTGGTTCTGGACGCGCATGGCAATGGGCGTACCGAGGGTGATACCCTTCTCGACGCCGGACTGGATCTGGACGCGGTCCTTCTCATCGCGCGGGGTGGTCAGGTTGGACTGGCCAGGGCGGCGACGGCTGAGCTGGACCTGGACGTCGTCGTCGGAGAGGGCCATGCCGGGCGGGCAGCCGTCGACGATGCAGCCGACGGAGGCGCAGTGGGACTCGCCATAGGTGGTGACGCGGAAGTGGGAACCGAAGGTGGACATGTTTGCTGATGTCGATGGCTGCTATGGCTTGCCAATTGAAGTGAGTGCTTCTGGATCTTCAGGCGGAGCTATGGCTGCTGCTGAAGAGCGCAGGAGAGAGCGAGGGCGACAGAGAGAGAGAGAGAGAGAGAGAGAGAGAGACAGAGACAGAGACGTACGAGGTGGAGGACGAAAGTCTTCGAACGCACCTCAATTTTACTTAGTGTTTACACTCAAATCGCTCCTTCGGAGCTCTCAAAGGAAGTCCACAACCAATACAACAACTTGCGAGCGGAAAGCTGGAAATCATACAGCGTGTACTTGAGCAACTTTTTGTTCTTAAGTTGTCGGACCGGTTTCTGTCTGGGAAAAAAAGACGACTCTCAATAGGGTTAGGAGCAAAAATGAAATCACTTAATAATTTACTAATTGAATAAAAATCTCGGATTTTCACACTTTGCTCACGTACCCATTCGCAGACAAAAAGCAGTCAGCTCTGAAGAGCAAAAAGGTGCCTATTCGTGTGTTCTATGCTTACCACCTTTCAGCTCACAAGTTGTTTGACTGGTTGTGGACTTCAATTGAGAGCCAAGTTTGAAGATTCTGAGTGTAAACACTAAGTATTTCAGAAATCATTCGAAGACTTTCGTCCTCCACCTCGTATGAAGGAAATGAATGACTCCCCCTCCCGCCTTTATACTGACTGACTGACTGATCTTCCAGCTCGCTCTTCCCAAAGTCCTCTCATCTCGTTACGTACGCAATCCAGAAAGCCGAAACTTTTCAACCGGAAAACGCTGCAACCCGGAGTCAGAAACACAGATGTGGTTTGGGGTCTCTCGGAGTCTTAGACATGCTCAAGCTTCGTTCCAAAGATGGGGAGGAGGTCGAGTACCGACATATGTATGGTTGCACCTCAGGCCGGCCGGCAGCGTTGCTTCAGCTCGCTTGGTGTGCCTGTAGATGTAATTTCCGCACGCCTCGAGCCGTAGAGTCATGCGCGGGGTTTATTGCGAGAGTGGAAATCGGGACAACACATTCACAGCCATGCTCAGCTGCAAACCTGGAAAAGGAGCGTCGATGAGGATGGCAGCTCCGTATGCTCAGTGGTGGTGGTCGTCGTGCTCGTCGCCGATGAAGTCCAACTCGTAGACTGTGAGAGCGTAGGTGGGTTGAGAATCGAAGTCATCAGTCAGTACTCCACACCCACTAGCTTGCATGCTTCACGCCAAAGCACGCATAATCGGGGCGCATTCGGCAAACGAAACACATACCAGATCCGCACTCGGGGCATCGGTGGTGCTTGAGCTCGGTGTTCAAGTGGAGCCAGATAGTGTCGTGCGCGCCAGCGGGAGATCCAGTGCAGCCAACAATGCGCGAGGGGAACTGTGTATCATGTATGCGCAGATGAACCATGCATAGAGGTCAGCCTCGCACTCTCTCAGAGAGAAGCTGCATTGCAGGAAGGCCGACAGAACTGACCAGACTCTGGACCTTGATGGGCTCCTTCACGGTGCCGACCCGGCTGGCGTCCAGCGGCTTGAGGTTGAAGACATCGACGCCATCCAGGCGACCGAGCAGCTCGTAACGCTCCAGACCGGTTGCTTGGTCCTCGTCCGTCGGCACCTCGCCCTCCTTGGAGCCCTCGCCCTGGATGACCGGTGGGGCCGAGGAGCGCATGGCGGCCGAGCTCGACAGGGCCCGGACAGAGGTGAAGGCAGGTGCGGCGGCGGCGGCAGTGCGGGACACGGCGGCGGCGCGGGCCGCGAAGGCGGGTTGCCGGAGAGCGACAGAGGCGAGCTGGCGGGCGATCATGGTTGCAATCCGGGAGGCGAGTTGGCAGTGCGGAAGGGAGCGAGAGGAAGTCAGGCAGGCGGCAGACAGACTGAAGACGGCAGCAGGGCATCGGCGTCAAGGTTCTCAATCTCGGACTGCCCCGAAAAAGGGACCACTTTTGAAAATACTCGGCCGAAAAGCATTTCGATGATGTAAGCAGCAACTCGAAAAGGCTCCGAGCACCTTCCCTTCAATTTTTTGGGACCCTGTCAGAACTTGCCTCACAGTCACAGAAGGACAACCGGAGCGACGGACGAAAGAACAAAGATGCGAGGATACGGCAACCGGCGCGGCGCAGGCGGCAGACAGCAGCAGCCCGACACTACGACTCTGCTTCCCGCTGCGCTCCGGAAGGAGCTCGGCATAGAGGCGGAGGACGGCGGTGGGGCGAAGCATTCCGGACGAGATCGAAACAGCAACAGCGTCTTCGGTCGCAAGGATGCAAGAAAGGACGCCCGAACAGCAAGTAAGAACCCACGAGGCGGCTTCAACCATTCGCAGAATAGCACCCTGAAGCGCAAGTACGGAGATGAGGGGCAACGTACTCCGTCACGGGCGGCCACGACCTCAGCTCCCCCTCCCAAGAAGGCCAGGACCGTGCCTGCACCAGGGCCCAACAGCAATGGCGGCAACAGTGCCAGCAGCAAGGCGAAGGGCAAGGAGCGAGTCTCTTCAAAGCCAGCGATCCAGGACCCAGCTATTTCCAAAGGGAAGCAACGAAAGCACGTCGACGCAGCCGCTCAAACACCCCTCGAACGTATGCTCGCAGCACAAAAATCCAACGGGACGTCATCATCATCCTCGACAATGCCAGGTGATGCTGCCCCGCGAACGCGGAAAAAGCGCTCTCAGATGACACAGGCCGAGAAGGACGAGGCCGATGAGATCGCATGGCTCGAAGCCAAACTCAAACTGGATCGCGAGGGAGGCGACGACGGGGAGGCCGATGATGGTCTTGGAGGTAAGTTCATTTTTGGTCCCCTTAGCTTGTGCATTATTTATTGTATCATATGCTGATCCAATTCTGCGACTGTGATCACATCAGTTCTGATTCGTGAGCTCGACAGGTACCAAACCGGCATGTTCGACAAGCCTGCCGAGGACGACGAGGACGAGCAAGATGTGTCTGAGGAAGAGGATGAATCGGACGAGGAAGAGAGCTCAGACGGCGACGCGGGCGAAGACGATCTGGAATCAGATGAAGACTTCGAGCTCGAAGATGGCGAGGAAATCCAGTTGAATGAAGGTGCCGATGAGGAGGAGGAAGCAGATGCGGCGACGGAGGAGGAGGAGGAGGCAGAGCAACGCGTGGAGGATGGCAAAACGAGTGTAAAAACAGCCGCAACGTCCTCTGCTCCATCAACCTCTGGGAAATATATCCCTCCCGCTCTTCGCCGTGCCGCTGCAGAAGCAGAGATGGCTTCCAGCAGCCTCGTCAAGGCAGCCTCGTCAGCCCCGACAGCGGATCCCAAGCTCACCCGCACCCTGAACGGCTTGCTCAATCGCCTCTCGTCCGCCAACCTGGATGCAATCATGGCCGACCTCGTGGAAACCTACCGGTCACACCCACGCGCCGTCGTCACACAGACCCTCGTCCGTCTCGTGCTGGAAACGGTCGCGCTCCAGCCTGATTTGGTCGACAGCATCGTGATCATGTATGCTGCCTTATTTGCCGCGCTTGGGCGGAGTGTGGGTGTGGAGTTTGGAGCTGAAGCCGTACAGGTACTCACTGGCAAGCTCGTCCATGCGCATGCTCAGATCAGGCGGCGGCAGAGGGGAGCAGGCGTTGCGGTGGGAGCGGATGGACTTGATGACAAAGCTGGACGCGAATGCCTCAACCTTGCCGTTCTACTCGCTCATGCATACAATCTGCATCTGATCGCCGCACCCATCGTTTACGACGTTGTCAGGCTCTGCCTGCGCGAACCTGCTGCCATCCGCGCCGGCCGGGACTTGGAAGCCATGCATCTTCGCTCCACCGCACAACAACCCATCGAGTCTGTGGAAGGCGGCGATGAACCAAAAGTCATGTACGAGATTGACGTCGAGCTCTTGCTCAAGCTGGTCAAAGCCTGCGGTGGTCAAATGCGCTCGGACGACCCTTCCGCTTTGCGGGACATTGTCAGTCTGACACAGGAGCGCATCAACGATGCAAGCTCGCAAGGCACTTCGTCGCTCGGAAGTCGCTCACGATTCATGCTGGAAGCGCTTGTCGACCTGCAGAAAGCGCGGTCCAAGCCGAAAGCGGGAGCGGCTGCCTTTGGTGCGGACGGGACGGTAGCGGCGGAAGCTCTGGGGCGGTACAAGAAGTACATCGCTGGAATGGTGCGACGTCCCGATCGACTGCTACGCTCTTCGGCTGCGTCGGGTATGGGAAGCACGGACGAACCATTACTCAACATTGGACTGCGAGATTTGGCGGATTCGACGCGGAAGGGGCGATGGTGGCTCGTCGGTGCCGCTTGGACAGGACACGACAAGGACGATGAAGACGACGTGGAACCTGCTGCAGAAGGTGTCACTGCCAAGCGGAAACTTGCCAAAACGGGATCAAAAGGCGCAGGCGACTCGAATTCTGGAGTCGTCGGGACGAGTACAGGCACAGAGGAGGCGAACCTGCTCATCTTGGCTCGTGAGCACGGGATGAACACGGATGCGCGGAAGGGTGTGTTTATCACGCTCATGAGCAGCGAGGATTACATTGATGCCTCGCAGAAGCTACTTGGACTTGGATTGAACGAGGTGCAGAGAAGAGAAGTCGTTCGGGTCCTGTTGCACTGCCTCGGAAGCGTGAGTCAAATGCAGTCACGCGTAGCAAATCCTGTATCGCAGTCTGACGGTCTCTTCTATTTTTTTTTTTTTGGCGTCTTTGTAGGAGCCGATTTACAATCCATATTACGTCCTGATTGGACAGCAGCTCGCATCGGACTCCGGCGCCGCCGGCGGTCCCGCTTTGGCGACCTCATCCACATCAGGAGTCATCTCGACACGGGTGACAATGCAGTACTGTCTATGGGATTACTTCCGCGAGATCGGAGAGAGTGACGTCGGAGGTGCCACCATGATTGCGGGCAAGGGCGACGACGATGGTGAAGATGGGGACGACTTTAAAGGATTTGACGACGTCTTTGGCGAGACGAATGATGGTGGGGAGGGTGGGCTTGCATCTGTGAGCCGAAAGATGATTCATCTGGCCCGCGCTTACGGCTGGTGGATCGCCAAGAATGCTCTGAACCTCAACATGCTGAGGGTGAGTGCTGCCTTTGAGCGGTGTGGGGACTTGTGCATGAGCCTGACCGAGCTGAACTTCATCGCCCCACTTCTTTCCAGACGGTCAACTTTGCTGGCCTCAAGCAACGCGGACGAGCCTTCATCCAGCTCCTGCTGGTTCACATGCTTCTCAGTATACAGACCGCTTCGCCGACCAAGACACTCACAATGTCTTGGAACGCCGAGAAGTCAGCCTCTCGGTACCGAGCTTCGATCGAGAACGTCCTTGTTCGCGGAACGGCTGGGAACTTGGAGCTGGCGCGCGGGCTGTTGATCTTTGTCAAGCGGTATATGCGGCCTGCGGAGGTGGTACAGGTCGTTGGAGGGTCGGGTATCAAGAAGGGCACGCGGCAGGCGCTGGAGTGGGCTGTCAAGGTCTCTGAGGAGGTGTTGGAAGTGGGGATTCAGGTTGCCGGTCAAGTCTAAAGCAGATCACGACGGTCTCAAGTTGGGCATCTTCCGGAAGTTAGAGTGTATTTGGAAGATAATTGTACAAGTGTCCATCGCGTTTCTACGTGCTCATTCTTCTTCATCCCAGTCGCGCAGCTCGATGTGTCGCGGAAGTGCTGCAGGATCATATAGACGGGTCAGAAATTTGGGGTGGGGGGGGGGGGGGGGGCAGTTGCCTGCACATCGTGGAGGGGCCAAAGGAGGACTCACTGTCTCGCAAGTACTCTAGATGCTTGGCGTGTAACGCCTGTGCCTGCTTCATCCCATTCCCGCTCCACGTTCTCCGTTTGGCCTCTGCACCGTACACGACGGTCATATCCTCAAGGACCTCCACAGCAGCGGAGGATGCGGCACCGGTGGTAAGTGGTGAACCTGGTGCCGAATCTGCAGAACCGGCCGACTCTGGTACCTCAGCGACAGCGACGGCATCCTCCGAGCTCAGGCCGGCAGTAGCTGAGGACGTCAGAAAGCAGCCTGCGCCGATTGTGCAGTACGATCCTACGCTGACGATTTGGGCTGTCCGTGAGCGGGCTTCGAATGTGTTGAACGAGCCGATACGGGGCGATTCGATTCCTGAGGAGGAGGAGGAGGAAAACATAAGCACAGGGACATGCCGAACGTTCCACGCTGGGAAATACTCACTGCAAAGCACCTCGAAGAGATTATTGTCTCCGATTCGCATTACCGCCCGTTGTCTGTGCGCAATACGACGAGAAGTCAGGGGCAAGCCAGACGATTTAAATGCGATTGGGAATGAATCTCTTTGACTTCTCACCTGTTCACAATCGTCGCACCATCCTCGATAATGCAGCCAGATCCGATGACAATAGGGCCTTGAGTCGCGACAATCGTAACTTTTGGGTGGATGACCGTGCCTGCAATGGAAGAGGAGATGGTAAACAAATCTCGTCCGTCCGCTCGTCGGACACGGTTTGAAGAGAAGCTCGCACCTGAGCCAATGCTGATCTCGCCCCTTCATGAACCGCCCAAAACAGAAGGAAGATAGAGATTTCAGTCTTCCCTGACCCATCTTACGCCACCTACACCCCTTCACTCACCTCAGATCTGTATCGTCCGCACAGATGACGTTGGATCCGATTGTGAACTTGTCTTTTCTGTTCGAGGAGCGTTCAGAATGCTACGTATCAGCACAATGTCAAACGCGGCGACGGGATCGTCAAGAGGGCGCGTTACACACAGACGAGACATGTTGAGAGATCTGCACTAGCAGCGATCGATACTTCTTGCTCGTCCTCCGAGCTTCAGATGATGGACGAAGTCGAAATGAGGAAACTGAGAACGAGAAGCAGGAGAGGGACTCGGGTCGGCTACTCGGCCCGACAAAGTGTTGTTCTCGAGAACGCGACGCGGACAAGCAAGAACGCGTCTCGTTCACCACATCAGGCTTTTCGCGAGCTGAGCGAAGGAGGCTGTTCTGTAGCTCTTACTTGCAGTCATGAGTGTGAGTGGAGCAGAGATCTGCCTCCGCTCGATCTCGCGGAAGAATTTTGTACTGACAATTGGCTCCTCTCTGCGAACAGGGAGCAAGAAGTATCACTGCCTACCTGATCGACCTCTCTCCCTCTATGGGAGAGAAGACGACGATCAAGGAGACGGTCTATCGAGAGGACGAGCATCGATATGAAGAGGAAGATCGACAGGTCTCGCTTGTCGAGCTCGCAGGAGAGCTCGTGTGTCTGAAGATCAAAGAAGCGGTATGCATTTCTGTCGATTATATGAGGCCATCGCATCGTTTGACTCCTTCCTTTCCTCTCCTCAGATCTTTGGCGGCCTGAAGACGAACAGAAGCACCATCTTCACCTTCGGCTCGCCTCGGACCAACAATCTCACCAACAAAGAGCAAGGTGGCTACGAAGGAATCGACATGATTTGGCCGACGAATCCTCCCAATCTCGACACGATCGACCTCGTACGAAAACTGCGCGCAACGAAGCCAGGCCAAGCGGAAAAGAAGGCTGATCGTGAGTACAATTTCCCATCTCAGGGCATGTTTCCTCGCGAGTGCTGACGATCGAAAGTTTATATCTGGTCCCTAGCTCTGGACGCTCTCGTTGTGGCCATCTCGACCATTCTCAACCCTGAGCACAACGGCATCGGCACTCTCCAGCGAAACACCTGGACCAGAAATATCTACCTGATCACCGATGCCAGCGAGACCATGGATATCTCAGAAGTAGATAAGATCAAGTCGGCCCTCGAAGAGCACAAGATTGGCCTCAAGATTGTGTAAGTCACGTTTCACGAACACCTGTGCCGTCAGGAATCTCAGAGCTCATCGTGTCTCGTGTTGCAGCGGCGTCAACTTCGATGACGATTTGGTCAACTACGTTCAAAAGAACAAGCCTGCGATAAAGGTGAGTTTCCCTTCTATGGATAACAGGACGCCCAAAGTAGCGCTCCGATCAACTGAGCTCTTCCGTTCGCAGCGAGAAAACGAAAAGTTCTGGCATGAGTTCCTGGACGGCGTGCCTGAAGCGGGTGTGGCCTCTCTCGACTACGTCTTTCAGGACAATTTGCGTCCGGAGGTCAAACTCACTGCCTCGCAAATGCTCAAGTCCACACTGAGCTTCGGAAACCCAGATCATGCGTACAGCGAAGACGCGTCGGAGGAGGCGAGCAAACTGATCAATATCGACATCAAGGTTGGAAAGATGACATCCATCGCGAGGCCCATCACCCAACGCAAAATCAGCCGCGTTGCTCAGCTGAATCCCTTGATTCAAAGAGTCGAAGCAGGCTTCGCACGCGCGCAAGCGCACGTCAGCGGCCAACCGAGCTCAGCACCCGAATTGCCAGACTACAGTCGACTGGCTGAGGCCATGCGAAATGCAGCCGCTGAGGGGGCCGAAGTGGAGGAAGTCAATCGCGCTCCCAGTCACATCAAGGCACCAACGTACGCAATTAAGAATCGCAAGGTTTTCTTCTACAAGGACGATCTCGAAGGCATCGGCTCTGAGAAGCAAGAAAAACGAGGGGCGGAACCAATTTCCGGTGCTATTCGAATCGAGTTACCAGACGGGAAGCACCAACTCCAGCTGGTGGACGAGGACGAGTCTACCTTTATCCGGGGCTGGAAGCTCGGCCAGACTTTGATCCCCATTGACGAAAACCTTTACACCGATCTGGCAACCAAGAAAGGAATTGAAATCATCGGCTTTTCGAAGAAGGGTCATGTGAGTCAGAACATGGATAAGGTCCGAGTTATTGCTTGGACAAGTGCTGACGTGTTGTTATAGGTCGTACCCCCATACCTGAAATTCGGGGAGGTCTACTATGTCGAGGCAGACGGGAAGGACTTCGAGGCGCAGATACAGCTCGGAGCTCTCGTCAGGGCCATGATTCAGCTGAAACGATGGGCGATCGTCCGATGGGTCAAGAAGGACAATTATCCTCCTCTTGTTCGTATCAGGTATCTGTGAGGTATGCGGGTCACTGCTGACGCCCATCATTCTTGCAGATCGGGGCGCTTTCCCCTGTGTCGACTGAGAATGTTGACTTCTTTCAACTGGTCGCGGTACGTCGCATCATGAAGCCTCTTCACATTGCCTGTATACCGTATTACTGACCTCAGTTAGCCCACCCAGCTACCTTATACGAATGACGTCCGTGCCTGGTCATTTCCACCCTTGACACGGGTGATAAACAAGCTGGGTGAAACCATCTTCGACCATGTCAGCCTTCCCACCGAGCGCATGGAGGCTCTTACGGACCGTCTGGTCGACAGCATGAAGTTGGTCGACATCAAAGATGCTGAGGATGAGTACGTCTTCTTTGGTCCAATTGAAGCTCAAAGACCTGAAGCTGACGTATCTCGGTTCCCTATCCACAGCGAACCTTACGAATTCGGCGCCCCGGACGACATTCTCAACCCTTACATTCATCGGCTGAAGCAGGACGTCGTCAACCGTACGATGCACCCGGACCGACCGATTTTGGCTCCTCACGAGGAGCTAATCCGGTCCTTCCACCCCCCACCAAGCGTACTGGAGGCAATGGCGGAAGTCAAGGATTTGCTTGAGCACGAGGGCTTCCTGCCCACTCACCGTGAGTTGCCGAGCAGCATAGTCCAAAAGGGCTTTCTGACTGATCATCTCAATTTGCAGGTGGGAGAGAGAATGTCAAAACGAAGAAGCGCGTTCGAGATGAGACTCAGAAGAACAAAGACAAGGAGGAGAAGAAGGACGACGGCGAAGAGGTCGGCGGGACGGGTGTAGTTGTTGACAGGGATTTTGCGCACGAAGCATCGACTTCCGCGGTCAAGACTGAAGACACCCCGCCTCGTAAAAAAGTTCGTGCGGAACCGGACCTCGGCGACAATGAGTCCGACCGCACGGAATCAGAGCATATGTCCGAAGGCGGCGGCGATGCGAGAGAGGAGATCGCTGGAGCGGTGCGAGAAAAGATCGGCATCAGTTCACCAGTGTCCGATTTCAATCGGGAGCTCGACGCCGCCATGGAGCATTCCGGCCTCGATGATGGCGACGGCGGCGAAGGCACTGGCGATAGCATCATCTCCGTGATGAAGTCGATGGAGAAGATCATCCGCCGTTTGACGGTATCAGCTGACGGAGATGCGAGCAGATTGGATCACCAAAAGGCACGCGAATGTGTACGGGCATACCGTCAGGCCGCTGTCAAGGTGAGCGTCTGCTTTTGTAGACGTTGACACATTTACTTCCTTGGTCGACTGACTTGACACCTTACTTTTACAGTGGGACGAGTCTGAGCGGTACAACCAGTAAGTGACAACGTCGCATCGAGGGCGGTCTCGAATTCATGCTGTCTCCTAACCGATTCTTTCTCGTGACTGTTCTAGGTTCATCCGCGAGTTCAAAGAAGAGCTCACTGGTTCCCAGCACGAGGCCATTCGCGAGTTCTGGGCGAAGTTCCTGCAAAACGCTGCAGACTGCGGCCTGATCACTGCGGAGGAGGATCTTGGTGGTGAAGTCAAGGTAACACAAGCGGAGGCGCGCAAGGTGAGTATGAAAGTCAGAGCAGGTTCATCGCATACATAACGAGCTCAACCCTGTGTTTGTTTTACCGCCATGTAGTTCATCGGTAGTTGAAGTTCAGCAATCCATCGCAGATTCAATCTATTGCAGAGCATGATATCAGTGGGAGCACAGACGTGGGAAGCTCTATAGCTAAGGCGAGCAATATGATTGTTCTATGAAGATGTTGCGTCGGAAATCTTGTCTTTTGCCTGTACCGCCACTGTTAAGGAATGGTTGATAAGCGCTCAAAACAGAAGCAAGACGTGGAAGGATGTGCATGAGCTTACCCCTTTGTATCGCGTCGTAACCACTCAGCGCTCCGGCTCCTGCGATGCCCCTCAAAATATTTGCTCCCGACCCATTATAGAGCGCTCGAGCTCCGCCAGTCCGGACAATGTGAAGGAAAACGTCAACCAGACCCTTGTAACGACGAACCTTCTCCCCCGACGTTTGCATCATCGTCCGGCGTACCGTGTCGAAAGGATAGACAACGAGCCCGGCGGTGACGGTACAGAGGTAACCCAGAGCAAACGACGCGGCGAAGGAAGTCTGTAGGGGACCTTGGAGCCAAATTGGCTTCAGGAAATCGTACTGTATTTGTGAAGTAGTCAATGATCCGTAAGCATTCGACCCAAGCTTCGACAGAAGTGGATAGTAGTGGATCACGCACCAATCCGAACTCCGCGCCCCGGTACGCAATCGCCCCGATCAGCGAAGGAACAAGGCCGCGGTACAAACCCGGCAGTCCGTCGACCCTGTAAATCTTGCGAAAGACGTCCCACAGACCGTTGAATTGACGGACACCGCCTGCAGCGGTGGGTTTTGCGTCATTTGCAAGCCGGGTACGGGCCATATCGAGAGGGTAGACCACGAGCGCGGAGGTAGCACCTGCTGCTCCGCCCGAGGCGACCTTGCTACCCAGCTCTGTGGAAGCAAAAGGATGTTCAGATGTACAGTTAGAAGACAACTTTCAACATGACGCTCCTCTGCCTGAGCACTTGCCGAGCAAACAACGCGTTTTTTCTCCCGCCATTCCCATGGACACACTTACGAGCGGGGTAGGAAGCGTCTGGCGCAACGCTAAAGATGCGATTATATAGCGGTTTGAAGGAGAAGTTGAGGGCCTGGGTCGGTGCGATCCTCAGCACGTTTGCGCTCGTCCCTCGCCAGAAGGACCAGAGACCTTCATTGGCGTAGACCCGTCGGAAGCAGTCGCCGATGCCGTTGTACGGTCGGTCAAGCCGGCCCTGGCTGATCATCTCGCCCTGGCTTTGCAGAAGGAGCTGCGCGCAGAGAGATAGCAAAGTTAGGATGAGAACTGCGTTTGCTGCTTCCATCAAATGACTGAAACGCTTCCTGCTCACCTTGACTCGCTCAATGGGGGCAGCAACGACCTTGCTGACACCAGCGGCGGCGCCGCCCATCACTGCGCGACCGAGGAAGTCGCCAGCCGCATCCGTTACTTTGATTCCAGCCTGTCGTTGAGCTGCATTCTTGTTGCCATTGTTACGATCTTCGCCGACTGCTGCCGCCTGTTCCTCGTCGCCGGGAAGCGCAGCCATGGTTGAAGGTACTCTACTCGGTGCACACACGATCCACGAACGATCTTGGGTCGTTCCGCTTAAGGAGAGCGCTCTCTGCTTCCAGCTCGCATACTCGTCTGAATGTAAAGTGATCGTCGTCCGTGCGGAGGGTAACAAAGGGAGCTGGCGGACAAATTGGCACGTCGGCGCTGGCAAGGCTTTTGGCGTGAATGGGGCCGGGCGTTGCCAACCGATTTCTTTAGATGCAACTTTCTGTGGCCTCCATCACCTTTGAATTCTGATATTCTGTCACTGCATGTTTCCATCGCAACTCTCTGCTTGCTCAGCATCAATGGGTTCCTCACCGCCCGCCTTGGTTTTCCCAGAAACACTCGGAACCCGGAGGCCAGACTACTCATGCCCAACCAATCGGCAGTCGCTGCAATTCAGCTTGCTTGCTTGCACGCTTGCTTGCTTGCACGCTTGCTTGCTCTCCTCCCTTGCACCCTTGCAACTTGCAAGTCCCTTCGGTAAGTCGCGCTTCCCGAATCCGACCGAGATCCCCGAAGATCGAAGCCTGCTGATTGCATTGCCTCTGATCGGAACAGACGTCGATCTCTCTTTGGATACTACGAGTACGATCGTCTGCCGGTATATCTTTCTCCTCGCGGTGAGTGCTTGCCCTCTCCAGTTCTTCAACCTGCTCTCCCCATCTCATCCCCTTCTTTGCTTCGTCCTCCGGCCTCCCTTCTTAGAGACAGCGCCACCTTCTACCGCTTCTGCCCAATCCCAGGAGGTGTTGGAGAGGTGAATGAAGGAGATGCCTGCGTACGAGGTAAGCAATCACTGGAGATCTTGTTGCATAGCTGTGCGTACTATGCAAGATCTGACGCCACTTGATATCACTCAGCCGGAACCTGCGAAGAGGCCCATCGAGTTCTTGGACGAGCCGCAGAGCGTCGCTGGCCCTAGCGCTGCACGAACTCGCGGACGTCCAACAGGGATTCCGATGCTGGATGCAGATCATGATGATGGTGGTGAGTACATGCAGTGGTGTCCTTGCGTGGAGTAAGGAAGAGCACGGAGTAGACCCCGGAATGGGTTTGCAGGAATTCCGGGGCACTCCGGGCAGAGTTCCGGCGGTACCCGGAACCCGGAATGCTAATTTTCAATTTTTGTCAGTTTAGTCCTTTTAAGCAGGAAGCCGGAATTTCCTGGTACCGCTCAGCCGGAATGCGGAATAGATCTTGCTTTGGCCGTAACTTTTCTTGCGGAATGCGGAATCTGTGGTCAGACAAGCTCATTCTCCCGAAATTCCGCCGGATTCCGGGAGATTCCGGGGGGTCACGTGATGTGGGGTCTCATTCGGGGTTTCATTTATCAATGAGACTCTCCGGCGAGTTTCACATATGAGGAGACCCAGTCTTGTGGTCTCAACAGGACACATGAGGCTTGAAGAGGAGCAAATGGACGCGAGTGAGGCATCAAATGGCCAATGCAGAGCTTCAATGTAGACTGTGGACGAGTACAAAGCCGATTTAGAAAGGGGTCGACTCGTTTTCATATGATCTTGCGACTGCGGAGGAGAGTCCCGGAATCCGGCGAAATTCCGCATTCCGGGAGCTGCGGAATGCGGAATCGAAAATTGATCAAAGCCTAAATTTTGACGGAAGCCGGAATTTCAGATGTACGAATTTGAATCTTTCCCCGGAATACGGAGCTCTGCGCCCGAAAGAAGAGTAATTTAACCGGAATGCGGAATGCCCTGAGAGGCCCCGGAATTGCTGCGGAGGTCCTCCCCGGAGTGCGGAAATTCCGGGGCACTCCGTGCTCTTCCTTAGCGTGGAGTATGTTTTTGAACACAGACTCATTACCCTCTCTCTCTGGTTCAGATGCACGCCATCCTAACCCAGCTCCTCCGCCACGGCCGCCGTGGCTAGACCCCGATCTCCCGCCCCGGCTTGGCCCCGCAGACTACGAACACTACCAGTCCAACCCAGCTCCCCCTTCGCCGCCACCGCCAACACCGCAAGATCTCGCACCGCCACCACTGCCGTGGCTGGACCCTACTCTCGCTGAGAGGGATCGGCCCCCTCCGCCTCCCGGGTTCGAACTGCAACCATCGCAACCACCGCAACCGCCGCAACCGCCCACCTCATCATGGGAATCTATTGCGCGGCTACCAGCGAAGGACAAGCAGGATGCCCTAATTCAAGCACTCCGGTCCAGTCAGAAAGATGACTGGAAGGCCAAAGTCAACAACCTTCTTGACTTTGCGACGAGCTCCTTGGTGGCGGAAGTTCGAGTGGCGATTTTATTGGCGGCTGCACCAATTTTCGCACCATGGTTTACGGATGAGTCAAGCAGACTCTCGCGAAGATTGTGGGGCATCACAGGAGAGAGCTGGACGCAAGAATCCGCAAGGCTTTCAGACGCCTTTTCTGCGGGCAAGGATTGGGAATGGGCAACGACTGTCCATCAGCCACGAGCCAATCGGGAACAGGGCATCATTTCTGCTTCATCCCTGCGGTTCAGTCGACAGCAACTCATCTCTCGTAACGACATGGGGCAAAACGTTTCGGATGCGCGAGAAGGGGCAAGCTTTTGGGAGTGCAGGACGTGGGCAACTCAGCGGCTTTGGGGTGCATTCGTGACGCGGGGCTTGAATACCTCCTCCCTCACGAAGCCAAAGGGGTCGAAGAGGGATACGGGAAAAAGAAAGATGGAGGACGGAGAAGGCAGCAGAGATTCAAAGAAAGTGCGCAAGCTATCTTACGACGCCGACTCTAAGGCAGCCTTCGAGACTAAGGTTGTCCCCGGAGTAACGCGGAGGGCTCCGCCTCCGCACTTCCAAATTCCGCCGGAATTTTGACTTTCTGAGGCGAGCTCCGCCTCCGCAGACTAAGACAGAGCGGAAAAAAACCAGCTCCGCGTTCCGACGGAATTATACAAAAGTTGAAATCCCAGCTCCGCGCTCCGCGTTTTTTCTGTGCGTTTTCGTAATGCTCCTCCGTGCTCCGTGTATGCGGAGCTCGGAATTCCGCGGAATTCCGTCGGAGCGCAGTGGTGGTATAAGTTGCTCTCAGAATGACTCTAATACACTCAGAGCTATGCATTCACCATCCGACATTGTTGCGGTATTGACTCTAGTGCTATTTTGAAGTTCTCAACGGATGATGATGCCTGTTTTATTCCCTGCGGGTGTCTCGAGGATGCCTATTTTCTCGGAATTCCGCACTTTCCGCGGAAATTTTGCGGAATTCCGGCGGAGCGCACCCAAAATGAGGTCACGTGACCCTTATTTTTCAACTATCACGTGACCTCACAGCTCCGTCGGAATTCCGCGGAAATTCCGCCGGAATTTTCACACAATTTTGACGACTCCGCGCTCCGCACATTTGGCAAGTGGGCCCAGGATTGGGCTCCGCCTCCGCACAAATTCCGGCGGAGTCCTCCAAGCGGACTCCGTGCTTTTTTAAGATCAAAAATTTGTCAAAAGTGAGCTCCGCGCTCCGCCTCCGGCGGAGCCCTCCGTCGGAGGAGTGCGGAGTCCGCAAAACCCCAGCTCCGCGTCAACTCCGGGGACAACCTTATTCGAGAGACGTGCTGCCAAGGACAAGAAGAGAGCTCCACCCAAGCGGAAGGAGCCGGAATGCTTACGAGCTTTGCGACTTCGACTCTATCCTTCGGCAGAACTTGGAGCAAAGCTCCGGGAGTGGGAATCATTGGCGGCCTCTTTGCGACAGATGGTTCGCGCTCGCCTCCAAAAAGCAAAGGACGTCGGAGAGAAAAACGGATGCCTTCGTCTTGGCCGACCAGACTTGTCTCAGCCAAACGAAATGGAACAAGATGACTGCAGAGGAGAGGGCTTCAGTCGATCAGAACCGTCAACGCCTCATCGAACTTCCCCACAAATTTTCAACGCGAACAAGTCCTCAAGGTGGCGGCGAACGCTCGAGCGGCGCAGACAAACCTGGAGCGTGGATGGACAAAGTCCTATCGACTTGATTCCGCCGACGAGGATAATAAATCCGTTCTGTTCTTCACATCAGACGCCATCGATAAGCGAGGAGCACTATTCCCACGCATCCTCAAGCACATCGACTCCAACCTTTACGTGCGAGATCGCATGCTGGCTGGACCGGGCGAGCGCAGGAGAAAGCGATCGGACTGGGTCAAGCTCCTCACGGGAGCTTCCAGAAGCTTCAGCATTCACAGGACAGGCCGTAAGTGGTACTTGCTTCTGAGCCACGACGCTTGGACGGGACCATACACAGAGGAAGGAAAACGGCAGGGGTTGGACAAGGGATGGAACTCGCGCAACACAGCAGTCTTCGAACCGACAAAGCGAGCCGGAAACTGCATCGCATTGGACCCCGGAGCTCGCGATCTGCTTACCGGCTACGATGCTCAACGGCAGCAGTTTTACACTTATCTGACGGGTTTCAACGAGCACATCGAACGGGCCCATGCAAGCATCGCAAGTGCGCAGTCCAAGCTGGACAAACTCAAGAATGAGACGGGGCCCACGGTGGACACCGATACCGGCAGAAGAAGACGTCGAGCGCGTCGGCGAGTCAACAAGCAAAGAGGTGGCAAAAAGAAGAAGGGCCGGTCTAGCTCGGCCGAGCAACGCGCTGCCCGCAAGGCCGCCAAGAAGAGCCATCCCCACTTCGTCCGCCCTAACGAAAGGTCGATTTTGAGAGCACACGAACGGCTTCGAGTACACATCACACAGGCCCAAAAACTGCACCGTTAATGCCCTCGTATCCAACTACGACCTGGTGGTACTGCCGGAATTCATGACCGCGCGGATGATCAAGCGCCGACGTCGACGGCAAGGAATGCCATATTCCAACGTACCGCAGCGAGAGGCGGCGGTACAAGGCGATGAAGCAAACGAGGAACCAGCTGCCAAGTTCGTTTTGGCAAAGCGCTCTCGAGCTACCTTAGCTCGTTTTGGACATCGGCAATTTCGAGAGCGGTTGGTGGCCAAAGCACAAGCTGATCCCAACCATCAAAAGGATGTCATCGTTACATCGGAGGAGTACACGACGAAGCAGCACCCCTTTCAACGCGGTCTGCACAGCAAGATCGGTGGGAACAAGACCTGGCATTACTGCCATCTCCGGGGTAAACGTGACAACGTGGGCGCGTTTAACATTCTTCTGCGCGCACTTACGAAAGACGAAGTGCGGCTCAGCTCCCAATGATCACCAGCAGAACTTCACGCTTACGCCCTGTCTCGAGGGCCACATTGACTCAGGTCTCCAAACAGGAATCCTGCGGAAACATGTGAATATACTGCCAGAAGGCTTTCTTCTCGCGAGGATGCCATAGCAAGAAATCCATTCATTCCAGTTTGCATTTGCAAGGCGCGGTGCGGAGGTAGCAGAAAAGGGTTGAGAGAAAAGGGTCGTCCTTTCCACTCCGAAAAAATTCAAAGTTACTGTCCATCATTATCGGTTGAGGGCGGGAGAGGTAGCAGCAGGCGCAGGAGCAGGGGCCACTGATGAGTGGTGACTACTGCTGCTACCACCGGTCATGTCGATACTGCTGTCGTTGTTGGAGGCGTTATTCATCATGGGCGTCATGGGTTGTGCGATGGAGCCCAGCAGCTGGAAGCTGTCCGCGCGCCACACTTGCACGCAGCTCGTGTCGTCCGCAGTGACCACGATCCGGTTCAGTCTCGCGTTGACTTGTTGTCGCCCAGGCCCACTGCGGAAGGCGATGGGAAGCGCAGCCGTGATTGCACTCGAGAGCGTGAGGCTCGAGAGCGGGCGGGAGGATGCCGTCCGGGCTTGTTCGATCTCGTGTCGCCAGGATCGCCGCATGATAGGGTCTTCGCTCGCGTCGAGGTGCTTGTGGGTGAGCAACGGAGCCACGACGGAGCATGTCACCGCACCGCCATTGGTGTGCCAGTACTCGTGGGCAGCCTCGGCAAATTGCTTTGTGGCATTGCGCGAGACTTTGTTCCCTGCCCCTCGCAGCCCTCCATAGGCTTTCCCCTGCCCTGCCTCCCACACGTACACACTCGAATCTTCAGAGCCGGCAGTGATGTACATCCCGTCCGTGCTGATACTCGCCCGAATCTGGCTCGCCTTGTTGTGATAGCCCGAAGCCTTGAACTTGTGCGCAACACTCTTGTCGCCGAGGTCGTATATTCGAATCCGAGAGTCGTTCGAGCTGACCAAGATTCGTTCGTGATTGGAGCCGAAATTGGGCACGGGTTCGATGCCAGTTACTTTGCTTCCCTTGGTCGATTTGGAGGTCGCGGCACGCACAGCAATCGAAGTCGAATAGGTCAATTTGTCGGTGTGATACAGAACGATAGCCCCGCCAAACGTGCCTGCGCAAGCCGTTTTGCCAGAGGCCGTGAATGCGCACGCCGTGATGAGACCAGGGACCTCTGCGCTGTATTGCACCTTCTTCTCAGGTATGTCTGTAGAACCACACCCACGCAACATCAGCATTCCATACTGATCATGCGAGCACGCGAGACGTAGAATATGCAACTCACTCCATAATCGTAGTTTCCCGTCCAAGCTCGCAGACAGGAAGAATCGGTCGTCGGTGGGGTGGAAACAGGCACCCGTCTGAGAAATTTCGCATACAGACATCAGCCTTGGAATGCCAGACAAGAAAGGGGGAAAAAGAGAGAACTCACCACAAAGTCCATATGTCCAAAGGTACACAGACACTCTGGCCTCGTCACATGCCAAAGCCGTGCCGTCTTGTCCGTGCTCGCACTCATCAAGAAGTTGTTCTTGCTCCAGCTCAGTTCGATCACATCGGCGGTGTGCCCCCTGAACTCGCGGATCGGTTTGGACGTGAAGACCGGGATGGCACGATTTGTCGCGTTCGCCTGTAATTTGGCCGCCTTTCGCGCCGATCGACTGGACGAGTTCGACTTGACGGAGCCCCGGCCGTTGTTGAGGTCTGGTCCTGGGAGACCAGGGGCAGTCGCAAAGCTGTCCGTAGAGGCAACACTGCTCGCAAAGCCAGACTCGCTCGCATGATGACTACCCAGGCTCGTCGTACTGCCGCCAGTACCCAATCCATGGCCCGTTGCCAACAGCGCAGCGTCAATCTCAGCCTGCCGTTGCTCGGGTACCGACAACACCTCATAGACCCGCACCACACAGTCCTGTCCCGCCACCGCAAAGTACCGCCCATCCATGCTGAACCGCATCGCCCACGTACTCTTGCGCGGCCTGGTGTCTTTGGAGCTTCCGCCGTTTGCGCTCGTGCCTCCCATGATCGAGCCAGGACGAGAAGCTGGGGCCGTGCCCAAGCTCGGAACACTGCCTGATGCAGAGGGCAAGCCCGCTCCCCCGGACGCCGAAGACCCCGACACGGAGCGCGCGAGACTTGCCAGGCTATTCGACTGGCTTATACCGAACGCCGAGCCTGCGGGCGACATCGGATCGACGCCAGAGTGAGTGGAGGAAGGTGATTGAAGGGCGGAAGCGCCGGGGCCGGGAGCGTGCGAGTGTCCACTGTCGACCGAAGAGGCAAATGACAGTCGGCGACTTGGCTCGGAAGGTCTTCCTTTGGGGGGAAGGGGGTCCCATCCGAGATAAAGCTCCTGAGCGAGGACGAGTGTCTCAAAGTCGCGTTCCTTGGCGGGCTTCCCGCGGAAGCGCATCTGCAGGGTAAGGTAGTTCCGACGCGGTCAGAGCCAGGATCAACACGGCATTCTTCTCCTCTCAGTGCGCATACATGCACCCAAAAAGAAAGAAAAAACTCACCTTGACAGCCTTAGGCCACAGTTTGACACTCAACTTCCCCGCCTCCTTCACCGTGCCCTTATCCAGACCACCCATCGAGCCGACACTCATCACCGACCCAGGCCGATTGGCCATCGGCACACCTCCAATAAGACCAGCATCCTTCCCACCCTTCTTCGGGGAGCTCTTCGCCTTGCCAAACGAACTCCGAAGACTCTCCATACTCTGCACCCGACGATGAAGCGGCTCCTGCGACTGCGACTCTGGTTCCGCGTCCTCCGCCGCCGCCCGTCGCCCAGGCAGACTGCTCTCGTCAATCGAGAAGCGGAGTTTGGTCGCGTCGGGATTTGTGCGCGTGGTTTCGCCGCCGCCGCCGCCGCCCGACGACGAAGCCAGGGAGAGAATGGAGCCCCGACGTTCTGGCAGGTCGCTCGGTAAAGGTGAGCCTTGCTCGTCGTAGGAGAAGACGCTCGACGCGCTCGAGTCGGGGTCACCGACTGAGAGCTGGGCCGAGGAAGACGAGGTCGCCCTAGACATGTCCATCGCCTCAGAAGCGCCGAGAATCCCTCCAGACGAATGTCCTGCTTCGCTGTGACTCCCTCCTCCTCCACTTCCAGCCTCACTGCCACTCGTCGGTCTCTTCTTGTTCCGGTTGAACTTCCAGAAAGAGCCAGAGGACGAAGACGAGCGCGAGACTTTGGACTTAGCTGCTAACGAAGAAGAAGGATCCGCTTCCGAAGCGCTCCTACGCGAAGCCCTCGTCTCACCTGGCTTCTGTAATGAGAAGAACATCCCTTCTGCGCTCGGGCTCATCCCACTCGACGAAGGGGTGCCGAGTTCTTCCACAGGTTCATCGATCTCGCCCAGCAGGGTGGGTGAGAGATCGCCCAAGGTGGCCCCGTTGCGCCGATCCACGGTGTTCAATTCCAGCGATTTGGGGTTGGCGTTCCGACGGAAGATGTTCCGTGAGCGGGGCGAGTTCGTCCCCGATTGCAGACTCGGCTCTTGTTGTTGTTGTTGTCGCAGCTGTTGTTGCTGCTGCTGATGGGACCCGCGCATCTGCTGTCCGGGCTTGGGCGTAGCGCGCGAGTCAACGGGCGGCTCTTCCACGACGAGCTCCTCCTCGGGCGAAGATGCGACAGAAGTGCTGCCTGAAGACGCGCTGCCGCCGGAGAAAGGCTTTGGGGTGGCGCGCATGTCTGCAACGGCCTGTCCGAATGCGACCATCTCGCGATGCTGGTTGGTGTTGTCGGGAGTTTCCATGTCAATGCGAATTTTCTCGAGCGATTCGAGTTCGAATGACGCGTCTGCGGATAGCTGTTGATGGTGTTGTTGGGAATTGCTTTGCATCATTTCTGTCAGGGAAGACACTTCAGTGCCGACGCGGTCTCCAGTGTTCTTCCTGGACGGCTTTACAGCTGGCGGAGTAAGGATCAGGGATGGTAAAGGAGACCGGGAGCCCTGTGGGTTCGTATCGGCGGTTGGGCTACTGAATGACGATGACCGATCGAGCTCATCGATGGGAGTTGACTGATCCAGGACCAAAGCTTCGCGTCGAGCAGAGGGTTTGAATAGGCGCGGACCACCACCACCACTGGCGGGGGCGGCAGCAAAAGCCGCTGCCCCTCCTGCTTGAGCAGACCCGGGCAAGCCGTGGAGTGCTGTGGCTGTTGCGCTTGCTGCGACTGCTGCGACGGTGCCTGGAACGTGCTGGGCAGGAGAAGACGAGCGGCGCATGTGATTTCCAAAGGGAAGTCGTTTGAGCGCGCTCGAGGGGGAGACGGGCGAGTGGGCCCGGTTGGTTTTGTGGAAAGGGGTGAAGATCTCCTCGTTGCCAGAGTCCTCGGCGTCGCTGGTGGAGGTGTCGAAGTCTGTAGATGACGAACTGCGTCGGGAAGTTTGTGTGACCTTCCTGGCGGTCTTGTCCTGGTCGTCATCATCATCGCCATCTTCCGCATAGCTGGAGTGTTTGCGGGTCTGTGATCGAGCTGATTTGTCCACTGTTGAAGATGGAGAATGGGGCCGCGCGTCTGAGGCGGGGGCGCCCAGGACGGCGCTGAGGGGGTTGATAGGCGCGATGGCCGAGCGCATCCATCCGAAGAAGGAGGTTGAGCTTTGGGCCGGCTGACCGGAGGGAGTGACCGCTCCTGAGGAGGAGTCGGAGCCCGCTGCCCGATGTTGGGAGGGAGCATCAGCCTGTTGTTCTTGCTGTTCTTGCTGCTGCTGCTGCTGTTTCTTGAGCTGCGCTTGCTGCAGAATCGCAGCGGGTGTTGGAGTCTTGGACCGGTCCATCGCGTCCTCCTGCTTCCTCCTGCTCTGTGCTGTACGCTCGCTTCGTTGTTCCTGGAGAAGGCGGTGGGTTTGCGGGTGTCCTTGGTAAATCAAATGCAAGGCTATGTGCACGCTCCTCTCGCTCGCTCCTAGCGCGTACAGGAGAACAAGAGTTAAGAAGCTCCTATCGGGCTCCAGATAATCCAGGAGGGAAGACGTGGGGAAGAGATGGGGGGAGATGGGGAGAGACTGTGAAAGTCAGCGCAGGAAGACGACGTGTGTTTATGACTGCAGCAGGGAAGGAAGGCAGGAAAGGAGGTGACGCTGTCCAGGATGAGCCGCGCAGCACTCAGCAGCATGGAATATGGAACGCAGCTTCCGGAAAATCCGATCCAACTCTCCCCAAGCTCCAGACTCCAGAGGCGAGGCGGTGAGGCGCAGGAGAACCGAGAAAGTCCGCGCGGACGGACTCATCACACATCACGGACGCGATCCCGTTTCAACTTTCATATGAAACTTTCCGGCTTCCGCTTCTGAGCTCCGTCGTAGTCTGGTCACACCAGACCGTCGACGCACGTGATGACAGGACTGATCCCGTGGTGACGGTCTGGACGCATTCGACCCATTTTACTTAGTAAGTGTTTCGTCCGTGCGCAAATACACTGCTCTGATGCCTGCATGCCTGGCAGCGCCGCGGAAGTGTTTCGTCCGTGCGCAAACACACACTGCTCTGGCGGCTCGGAGCCTTTCCCCTGACATGCTATGGACGCAAAGCAACACCACCAGCCCTGCTACTTATCGAACAGAGATCTGAAGCCTGGAGATGATTCTTACTGTGCCTGGCTATGCTCTTGCGAAGTTTCGTCTGCGTACGTGTGTGTCAAGTGGTGCGGTTGGTGTGCAAAGTTGGGCTTCGAGTGAGGCTCAGTAAAAAATGAGGCGCTGTGGGTACGCTGCTGAAACACTGTGACGCTGCTGAGACGCTGCCAAAGGAGGAGCCCCTTCAACAGTGTCTCAGCACGCTGCTGACACGCTGCTGATACGCTGCACGAAAATGTGGAAAAAGTGATGACTTTTTGAATTTTCTGACCACGCTGCCGACACGCTGCGGTCACGCTGGGACGATTTCATTGATTTTTGGCAGCACTGACACGCTGCCAGCACGCTGCTGATCCGCTGTATGAAATCAAAAGTTCAATTTTGAAAAATGATTCACCTCTCCACGCTGTCGACCCGCTGCTCAACAGTCAGTAGTCAGTCAACACCCAACTCGTCGCATCCCAGCCTCCCTATCCCCTCATCAGCATCGGCATCTCGTACCGCAAGCAACTACCAACCTCAACATGGGCGCTCTCCTCCCCGTGCCGGTCTCTTCCTGCCCCTCGCATCCGTCAGTTTCGGCGGACTAACGCCCTCGTCTCACGACCGCCTGTTCGGGACCGACGCCGCCAACCTGGCATCCCGCTTCCCCACCGACAGCTTCCAGGCCACCAAGCTCCTGCTCGGTATCCCCTGCGACGGCGCCTCAGTAGCAAAGGCCAGACACTCTTCGAAGCCGCGCCATGGTTCGATCCGCCTCGCCATTCAATCACGGTCAGTCTCTTACTACCTCACCCCACAGTCTCCTCAATCCTTCCTTTGCTGAATGCTGACTACTGGCCCTTTATTCCATCCATCTCAACACACCATCCTCTCTTGTGCGCACAGCACACGCGGCTCACCGACTCGCCGTTCTTGCCTACATCCTCTGCGTCTCTTACTTCCGGCTTCAGCTCACCACTCGTCTCGGTCGTGCATCACAGCTGATCCTTCTCCCGTTCTACTCGTGTCCATTGACCTTCTGATTTAAGCTTCGACGATGGACAGGTGAGCCAGCGCGTGCTGTGATGCTGTGACAGTGACAATGAGACTGACTGCATTCTTTTTTCTGGCCGCAGTCTCGTTCTGCCGACGTAGCAGCTCATCCTCAGCCAACGTCTTGACAACTCGTGCGCATGACTTTGCCCCGTGAGTCCCCTGCTGTGCACCTCCTGCCTCCGCCTCGCTCCACACTAACAGTCTTCTCTCCCTCGCGATGTCACCATCCAGGCCCGTCATACACACACGTCTTGCCGGCGAGCAACTCGACAGCCACGTCCTGCTCCGCGCTCGTATGCTCCTCTCCGAGCAATTTGATTCAGGCTGACGTCGGCTTACTTTGATGCTGACTCTTCTCTTCATGCTGAGCTTTCTTCATAGCTGACTCTCAACTTCTTCTCTTGCTGACGATCTATTGATCGCCTCCAAATTTGCTGACGCTTATTCGCCATAACCATGGTTCACGAATGACTACTCACTTACACTTAACGGCTGACCCTTTCTCCCTCTCCAGATCCTGTACCCCTCAAAGATCATGCCTCGCGTGTCAGGACCAGAAGCTCGTGAGTAACATGGTTCTATCCGTCGTTCAGCAGCGCTGACCGCGTCTCTCTCTCTTTGGCAGGACTCTCTTAAGTGCATGTATGCGTGTTTATCTGATGTGTACTGTCAGCGTGTGGGCAGCGTGTGGCCAGCGTAATACAGTAATTTTCTATCTATTAACTTAGCAGTGTGAGACCAGCGTGTGGGCAGCGGAAGAGCAGCGTATCAGGAAAAAAAATGACAGATTTCGAGAGATGCGACACGCTGCTTATACGAGTGATTTCTGTCCACAGCGTATCGACACGCTGCCGACACGCTGCTGAGGCGCTGGCGCTCTGTATGGGGTCACAGAAGTTCCGGCAGCGTCTCAGCAGCGTGTCGGCAGCGAGAAGGCAGCGTACCCCGGCCGAAATTTTTTACTGAGAGTGAGGTTGACTGCGAAATTTGCGAGCACTTACATACTAAAGGGGTACTCGGGCCCAATGATGTGAACGTCGTTCCCATTTTTGATTTGTCAATTAAAAAACCCTCTCCTGTGGAGAGGGTCCGCAAGCTCAGTGAACAGGAACGCAGAGATGTGGATTAAGAGGCTGATGGGAACACGTCCTCCTCGAGTAAATCCTCGTCCGCACTGTCGGGGGACTCGACCGAAGCCATCCTGCGGCGGCGCTTGACATCTTTTCTCATTTGCACATAAACTTTGCCCCATCCATCTGCCTTCCGCTTCATGATGGCTGTCCTGACTTTCACCCAAACTCGTCGTGCTTCCTCCATTTCCTCCTTTGCCAACTTCTCTTCCGCAATCTCCCTGGCCTCCTCCGCATACAGCACCCCTCCTGATTGAGTCACCTTCCTTTGTCGCTCTGTGCGCTTGTTCCGTTCCTTTTGTGCGGCCGTCTGGAAGCGCATTGCCGACACCGCCAAACTGCCTGTCTGAGCCTGAATCAAACCACCACGAATGCATTTCAGCACTGTCGGCGAGAGATCGGTCCCGTGTCGCTCCTCAACGTCGTGGACAACGCGAGACAGTGTGCGCACGGTCTTTGGCGTGGTGGGAACATCTGAGGGGGAATGAGGGCTGGATGGCAGGGTCACCGGTAGGTCTTCGGTCGTCTCAGGAAACTTGACCAAGACCATGTCGGGGTTGAAGGGGTGAATACCAGTGAGTCGGACGCCACTCTTGATTGTATTGACCTTCATCGTTTTTGATCTGATGCTGTTGAGAGCCGCCAAAAACTCAATCTTGTTGAAATTTGTACACCCCGTACGCGTCGCGATATCGATCGCCTCGCGATGCCAGTGCTTCATTGGTTGAAAGACGGAAACGTCGAGTGGCTGGAGAATGTGAGAGGAGTGGGGAGGCAAGCTGAAAGGGATGATGGCGTGTTTTTCGCAGTAGTCGAGGAATTGTTTAGTGCAATGGGACCCATGTCCATCAAACACCAGAAGGCGCTTGTCTCCTTTTGCCATATGCTTTGTCCGCGCGTCAAAATGCTTGATCCACTGTAATGCAAGAATGTCGTCCGTGTATCCGTTCGGGGAAACAGCAAAAAGAGTGTCCCCTGGAAGGTCGTTTTGGACCCACGACTCCGAATGCTGCGCTGCTGAAAGAATAATCATCGGGGCTATGTGATCACCCGCCGCACTCACTGCTTCGATGCAGGTGACCGAGTCTCGACAGGTCTCGCTGGCAAGGTGGGCCTCCTTAGTTGGATTCAGAGTGAGGATCCACTGCTTGCCTCCGATGCCGACCCTAAATCCCACCTCGTCGACATTCCAGATGTCGCAAGGCTGGATGCCCTGCGTTTCGATGGTCGTTTTGAGCTTCTTGAAGAACCTGCTCAGCGTCGTCCGGTCTTGAGTCATCCTCGTCAGCTCCCGAGACTTTTTGCTTTGCCGTGTGTAGCTCCGCGTGCCTCTTGACGAAATTTGACAGCCATTTTTCGCCCACAACAGGAGGCGCATCAGATCCTTGGTGGGCAGCGGAGAGCAGCTGGTTCGCTGAGGAAATGATGAGCTCGGGACGCGCAGAAAGCTCCAGATCGTCCAGAATGCCAATGTATCGGAGCAGCGCACTCTCTTGATCGTCGTTGAGTTTCCGATTCGTCGGCAGGCGCGTCGATCTGCTGTTCTTGCCTCGATATCGGCGTGAGATTCGGAGGCGGTTGACTTTCCACTTCCTCGCGAGAGCGGAAAAAGTCGGGCTGGTCGGCCGCGAGCGCCTCTTCCAACGCGCACGCGACTCGTTCTTCTTCTTCCTCGTACTTTGACGGCATCTGTGCTCAAAATTGGAAATTGTTGAGAGATAGGTGAGGGAGAGGTACATGAAGGATGTGCGGTGGGCGACGCGTCCGCGTTCCTGTTCACTGAGCTTGCGGACCCTCTCCACAGGAGAGGGTTTTTTAATTGACAAATCAAAAATGGGAACGACGTTCACATCATTGGGCCCGAGTAGTCACAAAGTCAGAAGAACCGCTTTTTGAGGGCGTCAGAGGTGGGAGTTCTGGAGCTCTATTAGTAAAACCCTCCAGAGCTCTTACTCGACCAAAATCGTCTGAGTGAAAACCACCTGTGTCCAGAACTCTTCCATCGCACCGAGCGAAGAAAAAGTGACCCCTCTCACTCAAACCGACACAGCTCCATGAGATCTCGACATTTTCTCTTCAACCAAAGCGCAGTCTCTTCTTCGTAGAAAGCTCTACTCAGCCTCTCTTTGCTCTGGGTGTGATTTGCTTACTCTTTCTCGCGATATGTCTCGTGGAAGAGCTCGAAGACATTTTTTTCGGACGGTTTCGATGATTTTTGTTGATTCTACCAGACCTTTTCTCACTTCTCGCACCATGGCACTGAAACTTACTTAACGACCAGCTATGAAATTTCAATGGCGATATCGTGCTGCATCCAGGTATCCACTGCAGGTCCAAGTACAACGATTGGTGATGTTGTTGGGTAGCTATCGTGTATGATCTGCGGATTTTTGACCTCTCTGGGGGTGTTGCGCTATATTAGCAAATGAATAACCATCGAAACTCTACCAGTGGTCTCTGGACCAGTTCTGACTGTCTGACTTTGGGGGCCTCAATAAGGGAGCCCAAAATGGAAGAACTCTGGAGCTTTAAAAAATACTTTGTGACTACCCCTTAACAAGATCGGGTCGAATGCGGCCAGACCGCCACCGCGGCGACAGTTCTGATAAGCGCGTGGAGGTGACTCTTTGATCACCGCCGGTCTGGTGTGATCAGACTAAGCTCCGTCGTTCCGACTTCCGTTGCTTTTCAATCCGCTTTTCAATCCAGAAAGGGCTGCTGGAAAAGTGGCGGACATCTTTTTGGAAGGACGCCACAAAATGAGCTTGGACCAGTGTTGTGAGTACGGGCCCCGCCCGAACGGGTGACCGTTCGGATAATGGCTTCGGGCGGGTAAAATTGCCACACGGAGTCGCGCGGGCGGGTAGCATTCTCACAGAAAAAATTCCGGGCATTTCGGGGGGCAACCCGACGACGATTTTGCAGCGCTCGAAGCTGTCGGGCCCTAGTCGTGCCTGCCCCAGCAGCGGGCCGGGCGGGTGGTGACTGTGAGGATTTTCAAATCGGGCGGGTACAAAAACAGTGAAAACGCCACGTTACCCGGCACTACCCGGTCCGAACCCGCCCGTTACCCGAAACTAACAACACTGGCTTGGACCCAGGGCTTGTAGACTCGTCCAGACTCGAGTGTAGAGGGCTTAGACTCGGACTCGGACTTGACCCTTTTGGGTGCCACGGATGCTCAGACTCGGACCCGAGTCCAGTTGCACTCGGGTCTGAGAAAGTCCGGGTCTAAGACTCGGGTCTGACGCCCCCGAGCTGGAAGACCGATGATCATAGTAATGATCACCATGATCACAGTAATGATCACCATGATCATAGTAATGATCACCATGATCACAGTGATCATCGGTGATCACGTCGAAACTCTCGGCGTTACACGCTTCTGGCGCGACGCGTGACGCGTGACACGCTACAGCTGAGAGATGGCAGTGATGGACTCGAGTCTGGAGAGTCCAGAGAGCAACGCAGACTCGGACCCGGACTCGGCGGCAGGCGACGAAAAATCTCTCAGACTCGGACTCGAGTCTGGGTCAGACTCGAGTCTATACACCCGAGTCCAGACCCAGATTTTTGGACTTGTTGAAGCCCTGCTTGGACCTCGACCGGCTACTCCACTGCCGGCTCACGGGCTGCCACAACCTCCTACTTAAACAACCCCTACTCCTTCCCCGAGCACGCCAGTATGCATCCCATCTCCGACCCATCGGCCCTGTCATCGCTGTCTCTGTAAGTATGCGCATCTGGTCCGGCGTCGTCTTGATCAGCGGCCGGACACTCTCGCTCAGAAGCACGGTCCGTTATGCATCCTCAGTTCTGATCTGGCTTGTGCTTCCAAGCCTCCGCAGATCCGGATCACTCTCACACATACAAGCGGCCGTCGAACACTCACTCGCCTTTTCATTATTGCCAAGGTGTGTTTGCGGAACAGGGAGCGAGACAGACCTCCAGCCGTCCATCGTGTTGCGTTCCGTATATAAATCGTTCTCGTCTCACCTGTTCTGTCTACTCCCCAGCCCAACCCAAGCAAGAATCAGCAACCACCCAGCCTAACCTTCTGCCAGCATGAGCTCTCTCGCTACCGCCTCCATCTCAGCCCCAGCTCACTTCCCCTCCAAGGGAACTGCTCTCGTCACCGTCACCGAGCCTGAAGAGTCCCTCTTCATCCTCACCATGCTCGGAACCGAGACACCAGACAACCGCCTCACCCACGCCCACCTCGAAGCTTGGCTCCAGGCTCTTGACCACGTCGAAGGACGATGGGATGCTATTCCCGATGCCAAGAAGAAGGAAGGCGCCGCCCTCGTGTCCACTGCCCGTGTCGATCCCAGCCAGAAGATTTGGAGCAACGGCTTGGACCTGGCGGCCGCTACATCCGATGAACACTTCTTCGACACTCATCTCTTGAGAGTTTACGAGCGTCTCCTGGCCTTCCCCATTCCCACGGTCGCCTCCGTCGGCGGACACGCGTTGTGAGTTCTCACTCACCATCTCCAGCCATGTCTGGGGGATGAATTTACTCACATGCCTTCGATTCTATTAGCGCCGGTGGCTTTGCCCTTGCCGCCAGTCATGACTACCGCGTCATGAACGGCAACAAAGGCTTCTTGTGCATGAACGAGATCCTGTGTACGTATCCATTACATATCAGTGATGTAAGAGAGTGTCACTAACGTCCTAATTTTCCAGTCGGGGCCCAATTACCTCCAGGAGTCTACGCTGCGCTCTCCACCAAGGTCGTACACCCAGCCACAGCACGCAGCATGGTCCTCGAAGGACATCGCTTTGCAGGACCAGAGGCGAAAGCCGTTGGCCTCGTCGACGTCCTGGCGCCCGAAAAGGGACAGGAGGGTGGACCTGCTGAGACACTGGAGGGCGCGGTCCAGTTGGCTCGCAAGTTGCGACCGCTCTGCGCATGGGATGCCTGGGGTAGCAACAAGGTAAGTCCTGTTCTTCTATCCCCCTTCCAAGGTTTCATTATCTGATCGCTCTACGCCCTTCTCTCCTTCTCTTCTCCTCACAGCTCGTCATGCACTCTTACCAACTCGCCGTTCTCAGGGAGAAGTGAGTAGCTGCTCCCTGCAGGAGGGTCCGGGCCCCATGCTGACCTCGTTCTTCTGTCTTCTCTTTCTCCAGGAACTTCGAGGCCACGTCAAAGCTCTGAATGTTGGCATCCCCGCTCTCACCTCTTCCCTAATGTATCAACCGTCTTGACTGTAAAATGGACATCCTCGCCCGTGCGTTCTCAGCACAAAAAGTAACTGACGCCCGCGCACAGCAGTCTGATCGTACCATACTATACGCTCGAGAGATTCTTAAAATCAATTGAGATCGAATTGTCGCGCACATGGTCTGGGGACCTAAGTTGGCACCCATAAATTTTACCCATGGCTTTTACCCTAAGCGTCTGCTTCGCGTCCTTTTCGCGTCTTCCCAGCGCCATAGTACGCGAGGAGGCTGCTATGGGCGGAAGAATGCTTCCTGCTCGCATTCAGAGACATACAGTAGAATCAGGTCAATATGGGGTTCGATTCTTGTCTGCAGGATACATAATCGATCACCCTCCTCGAATCCCCTGTCTCCTCGCTGTTGAGCACTGACATCCCCGCTCACCGGCAGCCCATTCTTTAACTCCTGTTCAGCGTTCAGTATCGCTGTGAAATTGAGGATCGATGTAAGAGCGTGATCTGTCCGTGGTGCTCGTGGGAAGGAAGTATGGACCACACCCTGCCCCACGTGGCGCGGGCTAACCACTCTCCGTTGCTATCCATCCCACATTCCCACCTTAACATTTCAAAAAGAGCTGCCCAAAAGTTGGCGGGCATCTTTTTTGGAGCGACGCCACAAAGTGGAGCTTCGCTCGGACTTCGGCCGGCTGCTTCACTGACCGCCGGCTCACGGCCTGCCACACCTCCTGCTGAATGGCTGGTGATCAGCGCCCTTGATGCATTATTCGTCCCTTCTTATGGGCCAGCACAAGGCTAGTTTCATTGCGTAGCGATTTTCTTCACATGTTTTTAAAGCGACCAGCCCCGTCAGAGTGGTAGCAATCTTAAACCCCCCCCCCCCCCTCCTCCTCCTCCCAGAACGCCAGTTTGCATCCCATCTCCGATAGTCCGATTTCTCTGACCTGTCCTCGCTGTCTCTGATGTATGTGCACCCGGTCCGGCCTCGTCTTGCTCGGCGTGGAGGCATCCTCGCTCAGAAGCGCAGTCAGTTATTATATACAGCCTCAGTTCTGATCTGGCTTGTGCTTCCAACCCTCTGCAGATCCGGATCACTCTCATACGCGCAAAGCGGCCGTCGAACACTCGCCCTTTCACGCTCTCACACTCACGCCCTTTCATTATTGCCAAGGTGTGTTTGCGGAACAGGGAGCGAGGGAGACCTCCAGCCGTCCATGCATCGTGTTGCGTTCCGTATATAAATCGTTCTCGTCTCACCTGTTCTGTCTACTCCCCAGCCCAACCCAAGCAAGAATCAGCAACCACCCAGCCTAACCTTCCGCCAGCATGAGCTCTCTCGCTACCGCCTCCGTCTCAGCCCCAGCTCACTTCCCCTCCAAGGGAACTGCTCTCGTCACCGTCACCGAGCCTGAAGAGTCCCTCTTCATCCTCACCATGCTCGGAACCGAGACACCAGACAACCGCCTCACCCACGCCCACCTCGAAGCTTGGCTCCAGGCTCTTGACCACGTCGAAGAACGATGGGATGCTATTCCCGATGCCAAGAAGAAGGAAGGCGCCGCCCTCGTGTCCACTGCCCGTGTCGATCCCAGCCAGAAGATTTGGAGCAACGGCTTGGATTTTGCGGCCGCTACATCCGATGAGCACTTCTTCGACTCTCATCTTTTCCGAGTTTACGAGCGTCTCTTGGCCTTCCCCATTCCCACGGTCGCCTCCATCGGCGGACACGCGTTGTGAGTTCTGACTCACCATCCTCAGCCATGTCTGGGGAATGGATTTTCTAACACGCCTTCGATTCTACTAGCGCCGGTGGCTTTGGTCTCGCCGCCAGCCACGACTACCGCGTCATGAACGGCAACAAAGGCTTCTTGTGCATGAATGAGATCATGTGTACGTATCCGTAACATAGCAGGGATGTAAGAGTATGTCACTAATGCCCTAATCTTCCAGTCGGAGCCCAATTGCCTCCGGGACTCTACGCTGCGCTCTCCACCAAGGTCGTACACCCAGCCACAGCACGCAGCATGGTCCTCGAAGGACATCGCTTTGCAGGACCAGAGGCGAAAGCCGTTGGCCTCGTCGACGTCCTGGCGCCCGAAAAGGGACAGGAGGGTGGACCTGCTGAGACACTGGAGGGCGCGGTCCAGCTGGCTCGCAAGTTGCGACCGCTCTGCGCACGGGATGCCTGGGGTAGCAACAAGGTCAGTCATATTCGTCCATCCCCCTGCCAAGGTTTCATTATCTGATGGCTCTACGCCCTTCTCTCCTTCTCTTCTCCTCACAGCTCGTCATGTACTCTTACCAACTCGCCGTTCTCAGGGAGAAGTGAGTTGCCGCTCCCTGCAGGAGGGTTCGGGCCCCATGCTGACCTCGTTCTCCTGTCTTCTCTTTCTCCAGGAACTTCGATGCCACGTCAAAGCTCTGAATGTTGTCATCCCCGCTCTTACCCTCTTCCCTTATGTATCAACCGTCTTGACTGTGAAATGGACATCATCGCCCGAGTATTCTTTCGTTCTTCTGTAGTGTGTCCGTGACGTCGACCTTCCCGATCTAGAAGAAGCCCCCCCCCACCTTCACTCGGCCTCTTTGCCAACCTTTCGTCCTCCCCCCACGATCTCCCGGCGCTCTGCTGTGACTGTTTCTTCAGCTCCTCTCTGCTCTCTCTTCAGGCGCATCGCGCGAACTCACCGCCGCCCCCATGGCCGAGTCCTCCAAAATCACCGCCAAGCTTCGCGCAGCAGCGGCAACAGCAACCGGACCTTCGTCCTCGGTCTCCTCCTCCAGCCCGAACCCGATCCCACTCATCTCCCTCGAGTTCTTCCCTCCGAAAACCAACAGCGGCCTGTCGAACCTCTATGCGCGCATCTTGCGCATGATCCGGCACCTCGCCGAGCACTCCCCACACGCGCCGCTTCCGAACGTGTCCCGAGCTGCTGGGGATGATGACAAATCCCAAGACGCCGGCAAGGAGCAGCAGCAAGATGGTAGCGCCAGCGGTGCACCCTTGCTCACGCCCGCATGGATTAACATCACCTGGGGAGCGGGAGGCACGACGCAAGATCGGAGTCTGGGCTTGGCGGGTCGGGTGCAGAATGGACTCTTGTCGGAGAGTAGTGGTGAACAGTCTTCGGAAGAGGAGTTGGACCGGATCCTTGCGGGTGACGGGAGCGAGGGCGATGGTCACAGGAGCGACGCCAGAGATGTGTGTCTGCATTTGACTTGCACAAATGTCACGCGGACGAGCTTGGAGCACACCTTGAAGGTAATTTTCTTACTTTCTCCCTCTCGCTTTACTTGTTCTGCGCTGACAGCTGCCTTGAATACCTTTCAGAAAGCCAAAGAGTATGGCATTCGCAACATCCTTGCACTTCGGGGAGGTGGGTGATCCTTTCCTGGGTCGCTTGCGCAGCAGAACTGGAGCTCAACACTTCGTTTCTCTGAATATAGACCCACCAAGAGGATCCGAATACTGGACGCCCGCCGACGCAAGCTTTCAACAGGCCACTGACCTCATCAACTTCATTCGCGAGCACTACGAAGATTATTTCTGCATCGGTGTCGCGGGCTATCCGGAATCGCACCCAGACGCGCCAGCGCAACAGGACCTGGAGGCCAATGTCACCCAACTGAAGTCGAAGCAGGACTGCGGGGCGGACTTTGTGGTTACCCAATTGTTCTACGACGTCGAGGTGTTTGTGAGATGGTATAGGAGGTGTAGGGAAGTTGGTGAGTCGTTATTTTCTGGAATTTCCTCAAGAGCGAGGGGGAGCGATCCTCTTCTCTTATACCGTTTGTTTCGCGCACAGGAATTACGATCCCAATCATCCCCGGGATCATGCCGATTCAGAATTATCAGTCCTTCAAGCGTATGGCCAATCTTTGCAAGGCCAAAATCCCGCCCAAGATCCTGACAGACCTCGAGCCGATCAAAGTGAGTTCTCAAAACCCCCGCCACTCGCGACCTCAGCGAAACGAGAAAAAAAAATTGCTTTCCCCCTGACGCTGGGTTTGCTGACGATGTGCTTTGACATCTAGAACGACGATGCAGCGATAAAGTCATACGGCATCGAGTTGAGCATCGAGACTGTGCTGGAAGTGAAGCGTCAGATTCCGGAAATGGCAGCCTTCCACTTCTGCACAGTCAATCTGGAGAAAAGCATCTTGGCAATTGTCGACCGGCTTGGCTGGGTCGGCGCGCACAGGCAGGGGCAGGATGCGGAGGAACATAACAGGATCATTTCGGTGCGTATTCTGGGTTTCCGGGAAGAAAGGGGCGAGTTTTGATCATTGACTTGCGAAATTTGCTACAGGACAAGTCGGGTACTGCGACGCCGTCTGATCTGAAGATCTCCTCCAAGACAGCCGTAGCGAACTTGATTACAAAGCGCTCCAATCAGGAGAATGCCACTACGTCTTCCCTGGACGCGGACAGTCTGCGCAAAGCTGCCTTACTCTCCTCGTCGCAAGCCTCGTCCGTTTCCCATGCCCAGGGCGCGACAGGCCCATCGGAAGGAGGGGTCGGCTCAGCGTCTTGGGATGAGTTCCCGAATGGTCGGTATGGTGATTCGCGTAGTCCTGCGTATGGTGAGATGGATGGGTATGGTGTCAGCTTGAAGGTTCCTGTGAGTAGACTGAAGGATTCCGGGTCTTCATGAATGTAGAAGGCTAACAAATGTGTCCCGGTTCGACCTTTTTATTTTCAGCCGGCGGAAGCTCTGAAGCTGTGGGGCACTCCCACCAGCCACGCGGACATCTCCACCATGTTCGCCTCATACCTCCTCGGCCAGACTCCCGCTATGCCATGGTGCGATCTACCGCTCTTCAAGGAGACGATGGCCATCCGAAATTACTTGCTCGCGCTGAATCTCTCCCAGCCCAAGGGCGACGAGAGAGACAAGACGCTGCAGGTTCTCGAATCTAGCGCGTCCGAGGAGGATCGAGTTCTGGCCCAGCGAATCCGGGCGCGCTCCGATGTAGTCTGTAAAGGGTGGTGGACTGTGGGATCTCAGCCTGCGGTGGGTGGGATTTCTTCGGGCGACCCGACGTATGGATTCGGGCCGCGCGACGGGTATGTGTTCCAGAAAGCGTTTGTGGAATTCTTCGTGGAGGAGAGGTGCAAGAAGTGGCTTTTGGAGAAGATTGAGAAGGAAGGGAACGGGAAAGTCACATTCTTTGCGGGCAAGTCGAAGGTGAGTTCTTGCCAAGACATTGTGGGCGCTTGATGATGATTTTCGTGAAGCTGACTTTGATGGCAAACTTCAGGGTGAGATCGAGACGAATGTCGAGCCGGGGGGTGTGAATGCGGTCACTTGGGCCGTGTTCCCTGGGAAGGAGATCGTGCAGTCGACCATAATCGAGGAGGAGTCGTTCATGGCTTGGAGGGTGAGTTTTGGTCCCACAAGCCACTTGCTTTTTGCATCCTCGTGCTGACAATATGTTTTGGCATTTGGGGCTCACCGTGCGCTCTTAGGACGAGGCTTTTGAGATCTGGGGCGAATGGGCATGTCTCTATCCCCCGCAGTCAGTGTCTCGAAAGCTGCTGGAGAGCGTCCGTGACACTCGATGGCTCGTCACTGTGGTCCACCACGACTTCAAGGATGAGAAGGCGCTGTGGAAGTTTCTGGGATGCGCCGTTATCGACGATGACAGCGCAGCAGCTCCAGCAGAGTCGAGCGCGAAGGCCATGCCGCCTACAGATGCATCGGAGACAAAGCAGAAGGATGTGGATGCTGCAGAAGCAAGCGGGGGTGAACCTGTTGTGCTGAAGGCGGACGACGAGTTGGTCGGGTTCGTCAGGAGTCGGATTGGTGGAGTCAAAGAGCGAATCGAGAAGGCCCATCGATACGCGAAGGAGAATGGGAGCAAGGCAGAACCTGTGAGTGCATGCACTCCTTCACGATTCGAAAGCGTCAAACTTATGTTCAAGTTTGCTCTCCCGACAGCCTCGCCTCGTTGCGGTTAGCAAGTTACAAACACCCACTTCGATTCTAGCCGCGCACAAAGGTGCTGGGCAGGTTCATTTCGGGGAGAACTATGTGCAGGAGATGATCGACAAGGCCAAGGTGCTGCCTCAAGAGATCAAGTGGCACTTTGTAGGCGGTTTACAGTCGAACAAGGCGAAGTTGCTTGCTGGTGAGTGGATCAGAACGTCTGACGTGGCCTTCATCAGCATTTCGTCGACTAAACCAAGTTTGAAACTTTTGTGGTTACCAGGCATGCCGAATCTGTATCTGCTTGAGACCCTCGACTCAGTCAAGGCAGCCAATGCGCTGGAGAAGGCGCTGAGCGCAGACGGTGCTCCAAAACGAGCCGAGCCGTTACGGGTATACATTCAAGTCAACACCAGTCGAGAAGAGGCGAAGAGCGGAGTCATGCCATTTGCTTCAGAAGAGGATTCTCAAGCCGACACAGCACAAGAGCCACTCTTCCAGCTGGCTCACCATGTGATGACCAAATGCCCGTCGATCATCTTGGCCGGTCTGATGACGATTGGCGCGGCGAGCAACAGCAAAGCGGCGAAGCAGGACGTAACGACGCTTCCACCGTCCGAGGCGCTCCATCTCAACCCTGACTTCGACACCTTACTGGAGAACCGAAGCCGACTCGTTGCGGCCCTTCGCGCTTCGTCAGCAAAGGGCGAACAGGGCGAGGATGCGCTCTCCGACGAGAAGATTCGAGCGCGTTACCCTCAACTCTTCGGATCGGCCTCGGATAAGGCTGGGGAGGATGAGACAGGCGGGTTGGAGTTGAGCATGGGGATGAGTGCTGATGTGGAAGTGGCGACGGTCGCGGGGAGTAACAATGTCCGAGTTGGGACGGACTGCTTCTCGCAGCGACCTGGCACGAGGGACGAGGCCATGGAGCGGATGAAGGGCGAGTTGGAGCATGGGGTTAGATGGGTTGAATGAGAGACGGAAAGGAGACCCTGTCGTCACGGTTGCGCCGAGCTTTTCGTACCTCTGTGTAAACAACGCACCCGCAGTCTTAACAGAGTCAGCATGCCCAACAATTCCATCGCATCCTTGGCCCCCTCGCTCATCCTGACGATCTTACGACCTTAAGTCCGAGGTCAAGGTTGGGCACGTGGAGTCGATGGTTCGCGTTGAGATTGTGGTGGTTGTAAAGAACTAACTACATGTGTGTGGGGAAGGTTTTCACGGTGATAACAATTCGGCGATCTCGAGGTGGTGCTGACCAATGACGACAGCGAGACCAGAGGGCCCCCGTCCGCCCGCCTGGCGCTATGAACTCGCGGGCGGGGGTAAGCACGACGGACTGAGAGAGATGGGCTGAGCCGCTTGCAGTTCCCCCTTCCGTCGAGCAGGAGAAGTTGCTGACTTTTGACCTCCATCTTGACTGCTCCTCTCTGACGATTTGGCTCTTCTGGCTCATCCTTACCCCGTTGCCAGACCCGAAAGCACACATCCAGCATTTCAAGACCGCAGACACAGGCCACAAGAAGCACGCTTCGCAAGCAGCCCTCCGGCATGTCTACCTCCTCTGTCCCTTCGTCGCACTTTGACGCGCTTGACGCGCCGCACAGAGACCTGTCCCAAGCTCGGACATGGTTCTTCCTCCTCCACGCCGTCCTCATGATTGTCACCTTCCTCGGCATCTTCGCCTTCGGTATTCTGTTCGGTCGCTTCGGGCGGACGTTCCTGCCCAGGTCCTGGTTCCCGTACCACCGAGCCATTCAGATCACCGGCGTGGCCAGCATGGCGATCGCGGCCATTCTGGGAATCATCGCCGTCCAAATCGCGGGCGCCAAACACTTTGCGCTCTTGCATCAAAAACTCGGGCTGGCGGTCATCATTCTCGTCCTCTTGCAAGCTGCCGGCGGACAGATCGGACATGTCATTCGACAACGACACGGTCATCGCGCGCAGAACGCGTTCCATGTGGCACTCGGACTCACCATTTTCGGCCTGGCGGCTTACAATGTTCAGCTCGGCCTCGATCTATGGGGCTGGAAGCCGGCGCCGGTATGGAAGACGGTCCTGGGCGTGTGGTCAATTCTGTTGGCTGTGGTATACGTTGGCGGCCTGACGCTGGTGCCGGCGCAGCGACAACAGGAGTTGGATCAGGCTATGGGTGGCGAGCGGGAGCCTTTGCTCCGTTGAGGACACTCGAACGCGGCCGCACGACTGTATCCTGGACCGCCACCAAATCAGCGCCCCTTTTCCAGCAATGTCTGCCCAGCCCTCAAGCCTCAAGTCTCCAGGTTCGAGGATTCGGAGGCGCTCCTCAAGTAGCACCCTGCTGCTTTAGCGCTTCACAGATTCTCAATTTCTTTCGACACAGCGTTCGGTTTCCACCACAAGATCCCCACACATTACCATTGTAGCAAACTCTGCTTCGCTCTCCGCCCTCTTCTCAGACACCCGTCTTGAGCACATCTCAGAAATCGCAACTTCCTGTACCATGTATGTACTACTGCGAGTGAGCTGTGTGAGGGGAGGACTGGTTGGTCGATTAACCCACGGACAAGTATAAGTGGAGACGCCCTGCGGGCGGTGGCCGTGTAGAATGAGAAAATTGGCCAGTGAACAAATTCGCAACACCGTCCGCAAAAGTGGGTTGCTACATATGTAAAGACCCACTCACCACCAAGTAGAAATACAGTCAGGGCTTTCGCCAGTATAAAGTCGAGATATCAGTCATGTAGAGGGAGAGTCAGTCATCCAAATCATATGTTTGTTGTGAGAGAGAATTGTAAGCCAGTCGTGCTGTCAAGAAGAGGCAAGTCTGTCATGTGTAGACGACCGAACTCATTTTGGCGCAGCCGTTCTTGATGGGTAATAGCCACATCAGCCGTCGTTGCGAGGCACCATCACTAACATTTCAAACAACACATATCCAAGTCTCGATAACAATATGGGAATAATATCAAAGAAACCGAAGCGCCTTTCTATGTGTTGTTTAGCTATGTGGTTGCTGAGAAAGCGGTATGCAAAGCGCGGTGTTTTATCTCAAAAACACGGTTCTTGACGTTGAGTCGAAAAACACTTGAAACCCTCGGCCAGACTTCACTTCGAAAGGACACTTGAAGAAGTTTGACAGAAAAAAACCACTGCGCGTACGCTTTGAGGCTTCCAAGTACATACAAATTACAATATACGTTCGCCATTGATCACTGTTCAGTTGAAACGAATGCTCTCAAATTGACTTGTGCGAAATCTCGGAAGAAAGAAGACTTCAGACGCAAAGTTACGGCTGTGGCCAGGTCGAAAAATCTCAGTGTTAATCTTTAAATGTACACAGGAGCAACGACGAAAACGACCTTGTGGATTGTGATTCTTTTTTCTGTACCACGACACTGGTCGCTGGTATTGGAACATATGTACTACCCTTGGTGACTGATGGAAATCATGTGTGAAGTTCTCCACTCCTCTCAATAATGGGTTCCGATGTTGAGCGTTAAAGAGCACATAGGAGATTGGTGTGAACGGGCTAGGTACGGGATCAAAATGACTCTATGCGTCTATGTACCGCTTTTTGGACATGGTGAAGCCTCCAGGTAGGGTCCAGGAAGGGAGATGGAAGAGAAGAGGGGGTCTGGGGAATGCCCCCCCAGCCGAATAGCACTTGCAAAGCGCGAGCGAAGGAGGGGTGCTGGACGCGGTTCCATATGTTAAAGAACACGTATCGATATTATTTGCGAGGACGCTTGGAAGGGGAAAGTATAGGTGGGTATTTACATACATCGTTTGCACTTGCAAGGACAGTTAGAAGGCGCCAGCACGCGGAGCGCAGAGGGAGGGAATTTACGCCCCCAGCAGGACATCACTTGTGAAGCGCGAGCGCAGGCGGCCCGCGGCAGGCCGCAGGATGCTAAATGTTCAACAGAAATCGATACAAAATGGCGAGAACACTTGGGAGGAAGTAGTTTGTACACTGGTCGAACTTGCAAGGACATTTGGAAGGACCCTTAGAAGAAAGAAATGGACTTTGGAGTTTGCTGTTTGGACTTGAAAGGACATTGGAAGAACACGTAAAAGAAGGAAGCGAAATTTGGAAGGACACTGAGCAGAAGGAAGTTTGTAGATTATGCATCGTTTGGACATGCGAGAACATTTGGAAGGACACTTAGAAGAAATAAGTAGATTATATACCGTTTGGATTTGGAAGGACACTTAGGAGAAGGAAGTAGATTGCACACCGGGAAGGGGGGGTCTGGGGGGAACGCCCCCCCAGCCGAACGGCGGCGAGGAAGGAACGCTAGCCATGGCCCATGTCACACGGTGGCAGAGAGGGAGCGCTAGCCATATGAAAGAGAATTGCGAAGACACGTGGAAAAGGTGAGCTTGATGTGCTGGACAGTCAACGTTTTCACGTGGAAGAAATCGATGCTGGGCAAGGGAACTCTAGGAATACGACACGTAGAATGCATAGACAGAAGGGGATGGGGGGGTCTGGGGGGGGACGCCCCCAGCGGGAGGTGATGAGGACGCCAGCGACGGGATGCTCTTAATTCGACGAAGCGACAAGGCGCCGACAAGCTGCCCCGAACCGGAGGTTCGGCGATTAAGCGCGATCGGGGCGCGATTTGACTACTATCTTTAGCACGCTCACGTTGAGGGTGTTCATATATTGCAATAAATTGAGACTAGCATCAACTTTCCCTCTTAGTTGAGCGGTTAGTGATGCAGCTTGCAATTAGTTCAGGTCGATTCCAATTTGGGTCATTCTTTTTTCCCTTTTTTCCTCTTTTTTCGACTTGGTCGCTAAGTTAGGATAACAGTCACTATTTTTTTTGCGGGTTAGAGTTAGCGCGTAGCGGGCAGGATTAGACATGATAGCAATAGAGACGGACAAGACTGTCCTTTTGGTTGGGGGGGGGTTCCGGGGGGGCAAAGCCCCCCCGCCGAGCTGGAAGTGGGGTCACGTGTACCAGCATATCGGCGATTTTTGGACCGCCATTATACCGGGATTCGTCGAAATAAGGCCGTCCCCAGCGAAGCCAGCCGCTAGAACCCGGATGTTGTGTTGAGGCGACTGGACGAAACCAACTCTAAATTACATACACGTGGACAGACTTGGGCGTTGGAGCGCGGGAAGCAGGCAGAACACGTGGGAAAGGCTCCGACGGACGCGAATCACCATAGCACAGAGAGGAAGCATTCTGTCAACTTGAGACTTGGTAGGAATGAGGATAGGTCTATGGAGCAGCGATAGGCAGAAGTTGAGGCTCTCAGAGTTGTGTGGTGAGCAGTGGTGAGGCGAGGAAGGAGCGCTCATAGTAAAACGGTATGACGATTTGCCACCGTTACAGCTTTAAAGGTTGCTCGACCGCGCTGTAAGCAGGTCCCGGGCTTCGCCGAGTGAAGGGTATTGATAGTAGAACACGTGACTCCAGCGCACGGTTGATGAATGACGAAGCCTGAGATGAGACGGCCCGTGTCCTCAACGAAGACGACGATCTTCTCAATCGCGCTCACCAGTGTCTGACCAGACAACGCGCTTCAAGAACTTCCGTCCCCCTCACCCGTCCTGTCCTTTTCTTTTCTTTCGGCTTACCCAGCCAAGGAACACATTACACACACGCACTCGTCCGCGTCCAGCTCGACCGAGCTGATCAACAAACCCACACCACTGTCGCCCGTCAGTTGGTTCTTCATAGAAGGTACGATCCTGTCCAAGGACCACTCCCATCCTGAGCGACCAGCTCCTCGCCCACACACTATTCTGACCACCTGTTCGTCCCTTCCCTCCTCCCTACCAGTCCTGACTCGATATAGCCAGCCTCCAACGATACGAACCCGCCTTCCAACACCACTCACATCACTGCCCAAGTGACTGTGTAAAGGTACGAGTCAACCCTCCCAGTCCAAGCAGACGTCCAGTCATAGACCAGCATGTCCAAGTACACATCACTGACACCAAACTAACACCCTAAACAGAGGCCAAGATCGCATCGATGCCAGAGGCAGGCGAACAAGTTCCAGCAGCCATCCAGGCTCCACCGAACCAACAAGCACCAGAGCAAGCCCTCGGGGCTCAACCGGCAGACATCGAGGCACAGCCCGCCGCAGGAGCAGCAGCCGCACCCGGCGCCCAAGCCGACGACCGCATCAACGCTGAGGCAGCCGCACCAGCAGCAGCCAACCAAGCCGACCCACAACCAGCAGCCGCTGCTGCTCAAGGAGAACCACGCCCAATCGACCAAGTCGGTGCTGACCCTCAAGCTGAACCCCAAGCGCGCCAACAATCCCCTGTGGACCAACCTCGTCCAGAAGGCGATAACTTCGAACATACTCCCGAACAGCTGCAAGAGGCCGAATCCCTCCTCAACAACCGCAAGGCATGGCTGGAAGAGCTCGCCCCCGACCTCGACAAGAAGGGTCGCAAGGAGGCCACGGAGATGGCTCATGGGATCATCTTCACCTCCCAAAACACCGCGAAGGACGCCCTGGAGATGGCGCTACACCACATTGGCATGAGGGTCCACATCCAAACAGCTGTCGGAAAGGACCTCAACCCCTCGTCGGACATCCCGTCCGAACCGGATCAAGCTCCAGCCCCCTCAGTCATCAAGCTCGCCCTTCCGAAGGCCTCCAAGAAGCTAAAGTCCAAGGGAAAAGGCAAGAAGCCCGCCAAGAAGAAGTCAAAGCGTCGCCGCCTAGACAGCTCCGATACGGAATCCTCCTCGGGCTCCTCCTCCTCGGAATCGTCCTCTGGGGACTCCAACTCGGATTCCGACTCCGACCAGGACACGAGCTCCGACGAGGACGATACCAAGTGGAAGCCGGGCAAGAGGAACCAACAGGTCTGGGGAGCCATGAACGTCCCCGACCGGATTGCCAAGAAGGTCGACAAGGGAGAATACGTCGACATGTGGTGGTTCACACCCACAGCTCTCTCCATGAAGCACAAGGACAAGAAGAAGGTTCTGACGGTGCAGGGGGGCGAACTCAGAGCAGCAGAACCCTCCAACCCGGCCGAGTTCACGGAGGACGAATCGATCCCATGGGACGACTTCCTTTTTGCCATCGACAAGTGGACCGAGACGATGAAAGCCGAGGATATTGGCAAGAAGACCAGGTCGGCTTGGAACAGCTTCAACACTGCCATACGAAAGCATATGGACCGGCAAGAGCCACTGGTACGACAATCCCTTCAAATGCTGCACGCATGGCAACGCAAGTGCTTTGCGCACGACACCCGCCAGACCAAGACCCGGCGCAAGAAAATCAAGCGCAGCGATCTCTCGGATGCGGAGAAGAGCTCCAAGCTGGACGACCTTCGCCAGTTCGACCCGGCCATATGGCCGAGCGACAACTTCAAAAGGATCAAAAAGGAGCTGAAGAAGAGAAGATCCTCGGCAGTGGAGGAAGAGCTCCAGCGGGTAAAGGCAGCCATCGCTGGCCCCAGCAACTCCAACTCGGGCTCAAAGCGCTCTCAATCAGGTGGACCGAGCGGAACCGGCCAGCAATCCAAGCAGCCATCCCAGAAGAAGTCCTTTCGGGACGAAGGATTCAGCTCCAAGTCTGCTGGCGCCCCGTGCTCACGATGCGGGTCGAAAGCTCGCCACAACCCGCGAGAATGCATGGCGGAGCACCTTGCGGCCGACCCCACCAAGAAAACCTTCGCGATCAACAACGATCGAGGTCAATGCATCAAGAGGGACGGGGGACAGCGCATCTGCGTCAGCTACAACATCGCCAACTGCCAGTTCCCTGCCTGCCACCACATGCACATCTGCTGCCTCTGTGGGAAGGACTCCTGCTCAGCCCAGAGATGCAGCCTTGCTACTGGAGCGCCACCTCCAACAGGCGCTTCGGCTCAATCCTAAGGGATGGGCCGAGCTCCTACAACAACACAACCTCCTCGGAAAATACCCCCAAATCGTGCCTGCACTCCGAGGAGGCCTCGACATCGGCATTAAGCCGCCAGCAGCCACGTACATTGCTGAACACCATCAATCCGCTCTACTCCTCCCGCAAGAAGTCCAGAAGATCATCACAAAAGAGCTGGCCGCTGGCCGATACTCTGGCCCTCACGATCGCTATGCCCTCCAGCGAATCGTCGGCGAACACTTCCAAACCTCGCCGCTCGGACTACGACCCAAACCAAATGGGAAGTATCGCCCAATCCAAGACTTCAGCCATGGGAACACAGCCATCCCATCGGTCAACTCAACACTCCACCCCGACGAATGGCCCACAACATGGTGCGCTTTCCATGATATGTGCAGAATCCTACTCATGCACCCCAGAACATCCCAAGCATACGTCAGAGACGTCACCTCAGCTTTCCGACAAGTTCCCCTCCACCCATCGCAATGGGCCTCAACAGTGGTCGAATGGAAAGGCCAATTCTATGTTGACCTCTTCCTCGCGTTTGGCCTGGGGCCAGCCTGTGGTGCTTACGGACTGTTCGCGGACGCCTTTGCTGACATCGTCCGAGCAGCTCGAATCGCCACGACCGCGCATTGGGTCGACGACAACGTATTCCTCCGAGTCCCCACCACCGAGCTCGAACTCCTCAACAAAAGGAGAGAGTCGATTCGCAAGTCCATCGACCCGACACCCCGACACAAAGGGGGTCGTACGTTCTGGACCAGTAACGACGGGACCGAACACACAGAAGACTTCGCACACCCCATCACAAGGCAACCCAACGCCGAAGGAGGTTTCCACATGGGTCTGGAGGACATCGACAAGATATCCAGAACCCTTGGTTGGCCCTGGGAACCGGAGAAAGATGCGCCATGGGCGTCCATCTTCCGATATGCGGGGATCAACTACAACATCGCGACCCGCGAAGTCTCCCTCCCAGAATCAAAGCGGACCAAGTACCTCCAAACCATTGCTGACATCAGAGAAAAAGCCAAGGCCAACCAAAGCAGATACCAACTACCAGACATCGAACGTCTCCACGGTCAATGCCAATGGGCGGAGAACATCCACACACAAGGAAAGTGGCATGTCAAGGGGCTCCAAGACTTCATCCGGGCAGCCAATGACCAACCCGCTCTTCGACACCAGTGGCGATACGGAGGAGAGCGAATCAGGCAATACATGGACTGGTGGGAAGCCACCCTCCAGCAAGAGAACTTCTGGAGATCCTTCGACCCTACACCGGCCAAAGACGTCCAGTGCTACTGTGACGGTTCGACCTCGTTCGAAGTCAGGGCCCGACTGTCCATCCGACTCGTTTGGGTCGACACCCACTCCCAAAAAGCGGACCCACCATCCAGGGGCAAAGTCTCCTCCTCCCTCCCGCGCCTCCCGGTACCGACAATGGATCCAGAGCTCCATCGTTGGTTCAAGCCGAGTTGGTAGAGGGAACAGCCAAGCTGATCGTGGCCGTGACGGAGACGAGCCACCGGAGAAGAAGACCAAGCTAGACCAAAACCAAGGCACTACGCAGCTAATCCAATCCAAGACACGTCAGAACGATGGCGGTCGCTGCTGAAGGATTGGAAGGAGAAGCAGCTCGCAAAGAACCAACCGCGAACGGAGGAGATTCGTGCGACAACACCCCAGCCCGCACGTCCAACCGTGCTCAACCCCACACAACCCCTAGCAACCAAACAGGCGACAGGGTTCCACTTCACTGCACCCCCAAAGAGGAGCATCAACACCCGTCGGTTCAACCCGAAGAAGATCCAAGTCCGACCCACCTCAAACCGTCCAGACGACATCAAGGCGGACGAGAGGTTCGCAACCTGGAAACCAGCCAATCGAACCCCATCACAATCCACGTCCAAGGTCCAAGACGAGCAAGTCCGGCAGCTGATCCTCTCCTCATTCGCCAAGAGCACGAAGAAGGGATACAGTACCGCCGTTGCTCAATGGAATCGCTTCTGCGACGAACACAACGTCGAAGAATCCAAGCGGGCACCAGCAGACCCTGAACTCGTTGAACTCTGGATTGCAGAGGCGGCGGGGGAGAAGAGTGGCGGCTACCTCAGCGACTGGGCATCCGCCTTACACGCCTGGCACACCCTGAACAACCTGCCCTGGCTGCCAGACCCAGAACGCCTCAAGCTCGTAAAGAGAGGGGCCAAGTACACCCAACCCCCACCTAAACCACCCCGAGCTCCAATGACCTCCGACTGGTTGAACAAAGTCATCCCCGCTGCCAACCTCAATGACCCAAAGGAACTCGCCACCATGGCAGCCGCGACCTGTGGGGTCTGGGGACTGTTCCGGCTAGCAGAGCTGGTAATCGGAGACGAGGGCTTCGACCCTGTCAGGTCCGTGACTAGAGCCGACGTCAAAACGGAGATCATCGACTCCCAGGGCAAGCAGATCCTTGCGATCACGGTCCGTATCCCGAGGACCAAGGTGAATCGCCAAGGGGAGTCGGTTGTGCTGGTCAACCAACCACCGCCGAGCGACCCAGTTGGGCTGCTCACCCTTCACACCCTCAGAAACCCGTCCTCCAACCCCGCCCAAACACCCCTATTCGCATACAGAGAGGAACAACAGCTGGTTCCTCTCACGCGACAGGAATTCCTTACCACCATCGCTGATATCGCCCACCGTGTCGGGGCGGTCGAGATCCATGGCCATTCCATGAGGATTGGAGGTTGCACCACCCTGCTGAAGAAGGGCATGCCGCCGGACCGCGTAATGGTCCACGGCCGGTGGGACTCCAACACATGGAAGCGGTACGTCCGGGAGCACGCCGAAGTGCTGGCCCCTTACCTCGCAACAGAGCTTCAGGCAACTCAAGACCGTTCCTGATAGCAGACCAAAAAGTACGTACATTCATTTCCCTGGAACAGAATGGGCTGAGTGTAGACCTCTACCAGTTCCGCGGCCTCCCACGCGAGTCCAATTGTCCAACAAAGCTGACCGCCCGTCCTCTAACTCTTCCAGAGAATGGGAAGCGCGCGTGCCGCTGTACTAGACTAGTGATAGTGATCAACTAGTAGCAACGCAGTGAGCAGTGAGTAAGTGAAGAGCAGTGATGAATGACGATGGACGAGGGAAAGAAGTACAGTGAGGAGAGCGATGAGGAGGAAGGAGAGAAGGCTCTCGGCCGAGAGATGGACTGTTGCTATGCGGGAGGAAGGTGATGCGTGAGAGAAGAGGGACGAAAGATAAGAGAAGGAAAGGAAGATAAGATAATGGAACCACGTGGACCTCGTCCAGCACATCCCCGCACCAAAGCAGACGACTGTCCCGAGTCGTGATGGTGGAAGAATCGCAGCTGGTGTGGGGCATAGGCGAATGGGTACGTAGCGCAGAAGAGAAGGGGCTGATGGAATGGAAGGGATTATGCGCGTGATGCAAACAGAACCGAGAAAAACGAGGGCGAACGGAGAAGTGGCGTGAGGGACCGAGCTAGTTGGTGTGTGTCGTGGAGTGTCAGGAACAGAGCCAGAAAGAAAGGTATGAGGGCGGAAACATCTGTGAGCCGCAAGGCAAGTTTGACATGGCCGTAAGAGAAGCGACAAGGTGGCGAAGAAGAACGTGAAGTTGTGACCAAGCCGGAAGAAGAGAGCCGTAATGCGGTGCTGTCGTCAATGGAACCAAGGGAGGGAGAACTTGTGACGGAGGGGATTGGGACAAGAACGAGTTGTGGAGCGTTGGTGTAGGGCATGCCGACAGCTGAGAGGTTGAGACGCACAAAGGAGCGACCGGCATAGCAGATCGAGTCGGCGAGCCAGCGGCAGCATTGGGTTCCGTGAGCGGGGCAGCGATGATGGGTGGCGGCCACAGCACAGCGGAAGGCGGAGGCGAGCTGACAGCAGAGGGAGCACCGGGCTGACGCGCTGCTGAGAAAGTGCCGTGTCCTGAAAGTGACGATGCCGAAGAGAGAAGCGGAAGCAACCGCGATTGAGCGCACTCGATGGAAGCAAGCCGGGAGCAGGCGGAAGCAGACGTTGCAAAGGTGTAGGATCGGGAAGATGCAACCGAAGAAATTGGTCCAGCGCCTGACCCCAGTTCCAGAACAGCACGTCGTGCAGCCAGCCAACCTTGGCGAAAGCGATCCAGTGCAACCGAGAGACCTGTAATGCAGGTGGACGACGCGCCGGCGGTTTCATTGGAGGGGAAAGGTCCCGGAATTCCAAGAGAGGGACTCGGCGCCGAAGTGTGCGACATGGCTGGAACACTGGAAGCTTTCCTCGGTGACGGGTCCCATGAAGCCTGAAAAGTAGGAGGTGTTGGAGCCAATGGAGGAGAGGAAGGCGACGGTGCCGAAGTGAGTGGAGACGAGGAGGATGAGGGTACCGAAGCTGGTACCGAAGTAGTGATGGGACGGTGAGCGGAGGTCGAAGGAATAAAGGGCGATAGAGAAGTGAGTACCGAAGTTCGAGCAGTAGGATCGCGAGGAGGACAGGGCGCTGGAGGAGGGGGTGACGTCGAGGAGTCGGTCCGATCCGTCGACGGAAACTGCGAGGGAATACGGGAAGACCCCGCTTCAACCGGACACGCGTTGATGATTTGCGCATATGTACGGGGGGTGGCGAAAGAAGCTGACTCCGGATTTTGGAGCGCTGACGAGGATGATGTGCCGGCCCCAGAGGCCTGATCCTGCCGCCGTCGAGTGGCTTCCTCCACAGATCTGCCGCGCACATCCTCAACGAGATCACGTACCCCGTCCCAGTTGGTGCCGGCCGGGGCGGGGGCCGGAAGCTTGCCGTCGATGGGAAGCTCCAGAGGAAAGTGAGCCGTTGTGTCGGCTTGCAGTGCAAGCGCCGCCCCAAGCTCCACCCGACCAATACCAATTGCAGCTTCCGTGCGCTGGTCGGACGAGAACGAAAAGTATGCAACGCGGACAGCGTATGTGGCCGATATCGGTTTCGAAGCGTCCGCGGAGCGTATGTGGAGCGTATTACCGGTGCGAAGACGCCGGGGTGTTTTGGCGGCAGGAACGCCATTGTGGAGAACGTCACAGCTGCTGCGATTGCAGTAGATAACGGGGTGATTGTCGTGTATGTGTAGGAGAGGTTGTGCGTTGACAGGGAAGTTGATGGGAAGCGAGAAGTCGTCGACGTCGTATGGCGCCAAGAGCGGATGAAGAAGGATGATGGACGGCTTCAGGCTGTCGTCCATTGGCGTAAGATCGAGGACGGTGAACATCTTGAAGAGAGGAAGTAGTGAAGAAGAGAGAGGGGTGAGACTGTGAGAGGCAGAGTGAGAGGAGTAAAGGGACCAGGGAGGAAATGAAGGGAGTAAGGGTGGTACGCGAACGCGCGGGTCTCTCAACCTGCGTCAGTCGCTCAGTGGAGAAAATCCACTCTCATCACCATGTACTAGACTAGTGATAGTGATCAACTAGTAGCAACGCAGTGAGCAGTGAGTAAGTGAAGAGCAGTGATGAATGACGATGGACGAGGGAGAGAAGTACAGTGAGGAGAGCGATGAGGAGGAAGGAGAAAAGGTTCTCGGCCGAGAGATGGACTGTTGCTATGCGGGAGGAAGGTGATGCGTGAGAGAAGAGGGACGAAAGATAAGAGAAGGAAAGGAAGATAAGATAATGGAACCACGTGGACCTCGTCCAGCACAGCCGCAGAGAACTAAGAGGCTACCTCCGACGAGCCCACAAGCGAGACAGAAATCGCAATGGCTCTCTAGCCCAATTTTCCTCCCAACTAACCAGTGTTGTTAGTTTCAGGTAACGGGCGGGTTCGGACCGGGTAGTGCCGGGTAACGTGGCGTTTTCACTGTTTTTGTACCCGCCCGATTTGAAAATCCTCACAGTCACCACCCGCCCGGCCCGCTGCTGGGGCAGACACGACTAGGGCCCGACAGCTTCGAGCGCTGCAAAATCGTCGTCGGGTTGCCCCCCGAAATGCCCGGAATTTTTTCTGTGAGAATGCTACCCGCCCGCGCGACTCCGTGTGGCAATTTTACCGCCCGAAGCCATTATCCGAACGGTCACCCGTTCGGGCGGGGCCCGTACTCACAACACTGCAACTAACACTCGTTTGACCCGCGTGACCCTGTTAGGAAGTGAGAAGCGCATAGTCTCACATGGCAGACTGATATCCATGAACTCTGGTGCGAAGGTTGCTCGACCGCGCTGTAAGCAGGTCCCAGGCTTCGCCGAGTGAAGGGTATTGATAGTAGAACACGTGTCTCCAGCGCACGGTTGATGAATGACGAAGCCTGAGATGAGACGGCCCGTGTCCTCAACGAAGACGACGATCTTCTCAATCGCGCTCACCAGTGTCTGACCAGACAACGCGCTTCAAGAACTTCCGTCCCCCTCACCCGTCCTGTCCTTTTCTTTTCTTTCCCACCCACCACTCCCTAAGAAAACAACAGTACTCACTCAAACACGGAATTGGGGTATCTTCTGACCATTACAGGTTACTTTCATCACATTGCTTCGAGAGTATGATATAATGGTTTGCGTTCGCATAGTTGTATTTTAGTCTGATCACACCAGACCGGCGGTGATCAAAGAGTCACCTCCACGCGCTTATCAGAACTGTCGCCGCGGTGGCGGTCTGGACCAGTGTTGGGCATTCCGGGCTTCGGGCGGGCTTCGGGCGGGTAGTGTCGGGTAACGTGGGAAAATTGGACTTTCCGTGCCCGCCCGATCAGACTAATTTTTGAGTTGCGCCCGACTGGGCTGAAAACGGGTACCCGAACGGGCGGTGAGCGGGGAAAAGAGCGCAGCCGACAAAGAGGCGATAGCTGTATTACTACTCATCATCCACTACATTGGAGGGAATAGCACCAAGTCCTCCTTCAAACCAAGAATCAAGACACATGATAGCAGTGACAGTATCGCCTCCAAGCCGATTACGGCGCTTGGTGATCAACTCCCCTCCGCGGGAGAAAGCTGCTTCGGAAGGCACTGTGGTAGCAGGGATCGCGAGAATATCCCGAGCCATTGCTGCAAGACTGGGGAACCTGCTCTCGTTGGATGCCCAGTACGTCAAAACATCGGTTGGTTTGCTGGTGATGATGACGTTCTCCGCCAGGTACATCTCGAGTTGTTTGCGAGGAGTGACCATTATTGTCGTTCTGCTTGAGGAATTGATCTTCTTCAGGCGCTTCTCGTAGTTGGAAGTTGGCTCTTCCGTACTGAAAGCTTGTTGAACATCTGCGGAGTTGGGATAGCGAGCCTCAAGATGGAATCCCAATGAACTGACCACGTCCCGCACATTGTGTATGCCGTCTGCTTCGATCACATCTTTCTTCATCGTTGGATCGAGTACGGTGGCCCAAAGAGTAACGTCCGAGTCGATGAGATGGGGACGGTACTCCTCCAGGCGCGTTTGAAAGAGCTTGAGAACCTCGGATCCCCACGGAGACAGAACAGCTGACGCAGCGAGATCGTTGAGCTCGTATGTCATGAGAACGAAGCCTTCCGCGGCGACGCTCATCGTTGGAAACTTGCGGCCTTGGAGATGCTCGGAAACGTCCTTGAAGATGGCCAGTATCCTCGTAATGTCTCGTATGGCCACACACACTGGCTCTCCCCACGCATGATCTCGATACGCCCGTTCGCCGAATAGCAGACGCAGAGCAGGCTCAAGGTGCAGAAGACTGAGCAGCTGTCCCAGCGTCGAGTTCCAGCGCACGTCCATGACCGTCTTCGGCATCTTGTATTTGATACCAGCAGTCTCGCATGCCTTGATCAGAGCCTGCTCCGTAGGTTTCGACCTATGGACCAAAGAAACGAACGCCCGGCACTTCGCGAAGATGAGGGTCCGGTCTGCATCATCGAGAGAGTGCTTGACGACGAGATTGACGAGATGGGCCGCACAGCGACCTCCGAAGAAGTGTTCGGGAGCTACACGGTTGCGCAGATCCACGGAGATGTTGTATGCTGATGCGGTGTTGTCCGTGACGCATGCGACCACCTTCTCGTCGATGTCCAGCTCCTGCAAGGTTCTCCATATGAGAGCGGCGGCATTGGCAGCGGTGTGGGGGACTGGGAACGGGGCAAAGTCGAGGAGGATTGCATGCAGGGTCCAGTTGCTGTCGATGAAGTGCCCAGTCAGGGACTGGAATTGATCACCGTTGCCTGCAGTCCATCCGTCCGTCGTGAGAGCGATGCGTCCTGGGAGGGTGGCAAGGTATGTCTTGATGGCGACTTTGGAACTGCTGAAGTCGGTGAGGATCGACCGCGTCATCGTCTTCCTCGACGGGCACATATAGTCCCCCGGCAACGCGTCCAGGAAAGCTCGGAAATCCGGGTGGTCGAGAACGCTCAGAGACTGCTGGTCCCGAACGAGCCATCGCTTGAGGAGGTTGTGCAGGCGTGTCTTGGATGCGGCGGGGAGCTTCGTCTGTGCAAACTGCAGCAGCTGCTGACCGCGCTCGAGGCTCTTCGGACGACATGGGCACGTCTTCAGGTGTCTTCCCATAGAAGTAGTACCTTCAAGAGACAAGAGCAAGGAGGCATAGAACATCAGGACCACATCAGATTGAAGCTTGAGGGATTGGGGATACAACTCACCGGTCTTGGAGCTGGATATGTAATCCAGAACCCCCCCTTGCAATGCACGCATCGAACCTTCTTGATCTCTGGTTCATGTGTGAACTCGTCCCAACAAGAAGCGCGCTTGACTCCTGCTTTGGCTGGTATACCAGCAGGATCATCCAGAACGATGGGTTCCGAGGCAGAAGCGCCGGGTACCGCGCGCTTGCGCGCTAGAAGGTGCAGGATTGGGAGAAAAAGACATAGAGAAATCGCTCGTTGAGGGTGACTTGGCGGAAAAAAGAAGAATGAGAAGAAGGTATCACTTGAAGGGGTAATCGAGAGGATGATGGGGAGGATGAGGGAAAGATGTAGTATGAGTATGGACAGAGTGAGAAATGAGAGTGAAGGATTCGACGTGTCGCGCGGACTTAAGCCGGAGATAGACGCGACGCGTCGCGTCGTTTGACACTCAATTCTCTTCGGGCGATTTCGGGTACCCGGGCCAGCCCGCCGCCCGCCCGTTCTAACAAGACCAGTATAGATATTCGCCCGACACAGCATTTCTTGACAGTTTTTCTACCCGAGCCCGGTGCCCGTACGGGTACCCGATGGCCAACACTCAGAGGTCGGCATGAGTATGGGTAAACTTTGGGTATACCCAATACTGTACTCAAGTCCTTGGGTACAGTCTTGGGTATGAGCTGTCAGATACCCAAGTTTCAATACTTGAGTATTACTTGGGTAATACCCATCGTACCCAAGATGTACTCAAGAATGTACCCGCCTTTTTACGCAACAAAAAGCTGGCATTCACATCCTCTTTTGTGCATTGGAATTTGGAATACACAATAGTGACCAGCCGTCCAGCCTTTCGGAAAAACCCAGTCCTGGTTTTTATTTCAAATGCTCACATGCTCACATACGTGATACGAATATAGATAGTGACAACTTCAGCAACTATAGTGATAGACGTAGTGACTATAGTGACAGCTGCAGCAACCATAGTGACAGATGTTGTGACTATAGTGATTGTGGTTGTGACTATAGTGATTGTGGCTGTCACTATAGTGATAATAGCTGTCACTATAGTGATACCTGACTAACCAAAATACTCGCGAGTATACCCAAGTATTACTTGGGTATACTCGCGAGTATGAGTATCGATCTCGTCGGAAAAAATACTTGTACCCAAGAGTACAGTATCGTTGGTCGAATACCCAAGACTGTACCCATGCCGACCTCTGCCAACACTGGTCTGGACGCACTCGACCCGATTTTGTTAGTAAGTGCCCGCAAATTTTGTAGTCAACTTCGTTCGAAGCCCAACTTCGCACACCAACTGCATCTCGAGACACAAACGTACGCACATAAAACTGCGCATGAGCATAGCCAGGCACAGTAAGAATCATCTCCAGGCTTCAGATCTCTGTTCGATAAGGAGCAGGGCTGGTGGTGCTGCTTTGCGTTCATGGCATGTCAGGGTAGAAAAAAAAAGTCGTTTTTCTCACGTGGAACCCTCCTGGAGCGCTTTAACCAGGGATAAATACTGGGCAGCGCAGGCGGCGGCGGGCAGCGTCGCGTTGCGTGGACCGTGTCAGACGCCCATCTGCACAGAGATGAGGTGAAAAAATGGGTGTATCGTGGCCCGTGCACGCTGGATCCCAGTTTGTCAAGGTGCAAAAGGTGGCCCATGCACGCTGGATGCCCGTTTGTCTCATTTCAAAGCTTGTGTGAGTTCTCGGCCGAGAAGCCTGGAACGCTCTGCCACCCGAAGAGTGGAGAGACGTGATGAGTAAGAGTTCTCGACAACCATCTCGACATCTCGACACAGCCGCAGTTGCGTGCGAGCGTCAAGAAGTGGTTTCTCGTCAAGATCGTCAAGATGTCTGCTCCAGCAGGTTCCTCAAGCTCCGGCGGTGCTGTCCCCAGCGGCGGCCCTGGTCCCGGTGGTGGTGGTGGTGTTCCTCCTGGTCCGCCCGGCTTCTACGGGCTCGGTCCTCAAGCACCCATGCCCGGTCTCTCTCCGGAGCAGTTCGCTTTGCTGCTGGCCCAGGTCGGAGGTGCCAAGGAGAAGGATCCTGTCGTTGAAGATCGGGTCATCAGCCGATTCCGCTTCGGCGCTACCGACAAGAGCCCCCTCATCAAGGTCTGGCCCGGTGCGCCAATCAATATTTCCGACGACATCGTCACCCTCTTCCGCGCCGGCAACAACATCCCCCTCTCCCTCCTCACGGTCGCCGCCATTAACGACTTCCGTGTCCACGTCCGGCGATCCTCCTTCCAGCCAAAGATGTCTGGCCGCCTCCTCGACGAGTTTCAGTCGTGGCATAACAGGGACGACTATCTCCCGTTCCCGGAATGGTCCCAGGCTTTTCACTCGCTGGTCCAGATGTGGCGTCACTTCCGGCCGCCTGTCCCCGACGAGGACCCCAACGAGGACCCGGTCCAGCACTTCGTCGAGCACTTCTTAATCGTCGAGGCGCGCATAACGTCGCAGAACTGGCCGATTTGGCGAGAATACGACAAGCGCATACGGCGCATCATCTGGGCGGACGCTGCTTCCGAGCAAAGTATCAATTTCGTCCCCAGCAAGCTCAACACCTCCATCCTCGCCGACGCTGAGGTCACGATCACCAGCAAGATGGGATCGGCCTCGGACTTCACAACCATCCAGGACTCAGCCTGGTGGGCTATCGTCTCTGCTTCGGGATCCGACATCGTCAAGCTCGGCAAGAAGTTCGCCGACTCTGTCACGCGCGCTATCTCTGCCATCCGCTCGCCTCCCGTCTCGCCATCGTCCAAGGACAAGGGCAAACGGAAGCGTGAAGACGATCAACGCCCCGGTCCCAGTGAGCCCTTTCGCGGGGGCGACTCTCGTGGTGGCGACGGGAGATCGTCTGTCCCCTACAAGCCGCTCGGTCTCAACCGACCGCTCTTCTGCATCATCTGCTGCTGCATTACGGCAGAACATGGATGGCAAGGGTGCAAGCGCCCCGCCAACAACATCATCCAACGCCAAGGTGCCGGTTGGATCTGGCCCGGCGCCAAAGTCGGCATATGCGGCAAGTTCAACGCCGGCCAAGAGGAGCTCGGCTCTATCTGCCTCTACGGACACTACTGTTCGCAGTGCGGCAAGCGCGGCCACCGGGCCATCGAGCACGGAATTGCTTCCGAGGCAGTCGTCGAAGCAGTCAGTGGTCCCAGCGCCGGTGGAGGCGGCCCCAGCGCCAGCGCCAGCGCCAGCGCCAGCGCCAGCGCCAGCGGCACAACAGGCGGTGATGCCGCCCCGGCGACCTCCTCCGCCTGAATCGATTCAACAAGCTTTCTCCGGTGTCTGGTGCGGCCTTGACCCCTTGGCCTTCCAGCGCGCAGTCGACTCTCTTCCTCCTTCTCTTCGGTTACAGTTTGCATACATCCCCGACTCGATTCGCAACGGCTTCTCCATGGGGCCACTCAAGGCTCCTTCATCTTCCCACTTTTGGCCCAATCAGTACCCTCCAGAACATCAAGGCATCATCGACGAGTGGATCGAAGACGCTCGTCGTTCCACTTTTATTGCTGGTCCGTTTGACCCCGATCAAGTCAAGGCGGTTATCGGACACGTCCGCGCATCCCCGGTCCTTCTCGTTCAGAAGCTCGACGAGCACGGTGTCGTCGTCAAGAATCGAGTGGTTTACAACGCTTCTCACCCCCGAACTTCAAAGCTTGAGCCTCCGCCTCCAATTCCTTCTATCAACTCCCAAATCAACAAGGCCGACTACCCGTGTTTGTGGATGACCGCGGTCGAAACCAAGCACATGGTGAGTGTCTTCCCTTTTCTCTGGCTTCGGCCCCCTCTGGCTTCGGTCGTGACCTTGGTCTTCGGGCTCCGGCTCTGGCTTCGGCCCTCCTGGCTTCGGCCTCTGACTTCGGTCGGGACTTCGGTCTATTGGCTTCGGTCTTGGCTTCGGTCTGCTGGCTTTGGCCTTGGCTTCGGCCTTGACTTCGGTCGAGACTTCGGTCTATTGGCTTCGGTCTTGGCTTCGGTCTGCTGGCTTTGGCCTTGGCTTCGGCCTGACCTCGGTACATTATGTCAGAGGGGGCTTCGGCTCTTCCCTTGTGTGGCCCAGGCCTTCATCATCATGCTGATCTTCGGATCCTTTCTCTTCCGGTCTCTTCAGATCAACTCTCTTCCCCCCCCACGCTCGCGTGGCTGGCTGGGACATGGCCTGGGCTTTCCAGCAGCTGGGAAACGCACCCTCTCAACGCTCCCTCTTTTGCATGGTCATCTCTGGGCTGCTATACGTGTGGTTGGTCGGCATCTTCGGCCTGGCGTCCATTTGCGGCATCTTCGGCGCCTGCTGCGACCTCACTTGTCACGCTCTCGAGCTCGAATTCCCATCCATGCTGTTTCGACACTACGTTGACGACTTCGTCGTTGTTGACCTTGCTCCTCCCGACTCCCCTCTCGGTCTTCGGTCCTGGGACTCCATTCTCGCTGCTGTTCGTCGTTTCGGTTGGGTGATCCACCCTTCCAAGCACTTCCCTTGGTCCCGACGTTTCCAATACTTGGGGATCGTCTGGGACCTTGATTCCAAAACCGCCACCTTGGCCGAATCCAAACAAAACAAGTTCCGCAAGAAGCTGGAAGCTGCGTACAAGGATGGCGCGCTCCTCTCCTTGAAGGACATCGCCTCCCTCATCGGCTCCTGCCAACATACATGCGTTTTGGCCATGAACCGTCGTTCCAAGCTTAACGCTTTGTACACGCTTCGGAACTCCTATCGCTTTCAACATCCTTCGGCATCCAAGCACCTTCCTACCAACGCCAGAGCCGAGGTGAAGGACTGGCTCATCTTCTTCAACCAGGGCCCGATCTCCTGTCGCCTCGATCTTCCCACTTCTCTGTTCCCCATGCAGCTTTACACCGACGCCAGCGACTTCGGCGTTGGTATCGTTCTTGGTTCGCTTTTAGTTTCGTTTCCCCTACCCAACGACTACACAGATCGCCCCGGCATTAACATTGGCGTTGGAGAGGCCTGGGCTTTCGAGCTCGGCGTCTACGCTGCCATCGAGCATGGCGCTCAGGACTGCCTTCTCACTGTATACGTCGACAACCAGGGCATCGTTTTTGCGGCTCGCCGCGGGCGCTCCCGTAACGACCTGGCAAACGATGCCATTGACCGCGCTGCTGATGCGGCTTTGGCTGCCAACGTAGACCTCTCAATCATTTACGTAGCTTCGGCCGATAACGTGGCAGATGCCCCTTCTCGGGGCCTTTCTTCTCCGTCCACTTCTCCACTTCTCATCTCACTCTCTCCCTTGGGCTCCCATTCTGTACCACAAGTAACGTACATAACTTCCTCTCTTCACGTCATTTCTCGCAAATCGCAATGTCCTTCGACTCTTCGCCCCCTTCCTTTCGCCTGCGGCGCGTCATGCCTGCTGCGGATCTTGACGCTGATGCGCTCCCAACGGCTCCTTCACCTTCGCGCGTCCGTCGCCGTCTCGCTCATCCAGCCGATGTTTCTTCGTCAACTATCCCTTCATCCCCTCCTCAGCCGCTCCGTCGGCTGCTTTCCGATCAGCAGCTGCTGGTCCCGACACCCGTTGCTTCCTCATCTACCTTGGCCAGCTCCAGACCTCGCCGCTCGCTGGCTTCTGGCTCCCGGGTCTCGTCATCGTCCACCACTTCTTCGGCTTCGATACCTCGGTCGTCTTCTCTGCCTTCCCTCTCCCGCGCGGAGATCGCCAACCAGGCGTTGGAGTCTCGGGCGCATGCCATAGCCTTCATCGGCTCCCTGGCTGGTTCGGATGTCGGCTCTTTCCTTTCGACGGCAGACGTCTTCCTCTCGCTTTCGGAAGACAACGTCCCTACGGCCGATCTTTCCGCGGCCGCTGCCGACGCGCTCGCGCGCGAGGACATCATGGTCAAGCTTTCGCCCGCGCTTCACCTCGTCCAGGCCGTCCACGGGTCTATGTCCCCGCACGCCATTCAACAACTTCGCACCTTCAAAGCTCATCGTGTCAGCCTAGACACTCGCAAGGGCTATGGAGGCCATGTTCTCGCCTTCCTCCGCTGGGCGGACGATCTGGATCATCCGGCTCACCTCCGGTTCCCCATTCCTCCCACCATCGTCATGCTTTTCTTCCAGTCGTCAGCCCCGTTCTACGCGGAATCGACTCTCGGCAAAGTTTACAGCGCCCTCCAGTGCTGGCACGCGATACACAGCTTGCCCTGGTCGGTCGACAAAGTCGAAGCGCGCACGCTGCGCCAGTCTTTGCGCAACGCGTCTCTGCCCCCTCTCGAGGATCGGCGTCCTATTCGCATGGATGACTTTGCTTCCATGCGCCGCCACCTCAACATGCAGGACAACGCACATGTGGCTATCTATGCCTGTGCCCTGATATCCCTGTGGTCGATGGCTCGCCACGGTGAGCTCACCGTCGAGGTTGTCTCCCGCCCTCACGACTCCCGCCCGCGGCGCTCTCACATCGAGTTCATGCGCAGGACCGATGGCGTAGCTACCTCGGCCATCGTTCACCTCCCTGCCGATAAGACCCATGGTCGCGACGGTTTCAACCGCATCGTGTCGGCTCAGCACACCAACCCTCAGGTTTGCCCGGTGGCAGCCATCGAGCTCCACCTCGCGCGCAATCCAGCTCCCGACGACGCGGGTGTGTTCGCTTATCGCGACCGTTCGAACGTCGTCCGCGAGCTCCGGAGCAAGCTCTTCACGAGCACAATCAATGCTTGGCTCGCCAAAGACGATCGAGAGCCTATCAAGGGCCACGCCTTCCGCATCGGTGGCGCCACCTTGCTTCATGGCAATGGAATTTCGATTGACGACATCAAACACCTCGGTGGATGGGCTTCGGATGCGGCCTTGCTATACATCAAGGACATCCACGTCCGGCATGCGGAGCTATGCTCCAACCTCAACCTCGGCGCTCTCGAACGTCCTCTTCCCGAGCGCGCTCAATGAGCATTCGTTCTCTCCCTTCGCTTCTTGGCTTCGGCCTTCCGCTTCGGTCTTCCTCTTCTTTCCTTTGTTGCACGATTGCTTGCCCCTCACGCGGGCGGGTAGCTGCTTCACAGCGCGTTCGGCCGCTGTCGTCCTCCGGACTGACGGGTGGACAGCCGCCCTGCCGCTTCCGCTGTGAGCTGACCTTCCAGTGTTCAGAGCCAGCTCTCGTGCAACAACTAGGACTCAGACTGTGTCCTATTCTATTACTGTGACTCCTATAAGACTCCTCTTCAGACGCTAACGCAACGAAGGGAGGGTGGCCACTTAGTAAAAACGCCTTCCACTTACTAAGTAAAACGGGTCGAGTGCGTCCAGACCGTCACCACGGGATCAGTCCTGTCATCACGTGCGTCGACGGTCTGGTGTGACCAGACTAAGTTGTATTTCTCGGCCCGCCCGCCCAAGCGCGCGTGCCGCAGAGAACTAAGAGGCTACCTCCGACGAGCCCACAAGCGAGACAGAAATCGCAGTGGCTCTCTAGCCCAATTTTCCTCCCAACTAACACTCGTTTGACCCGCGTGACCCTGATAGGAAGTGAGAAGCGCATAGTCTCACATGGCAGACTGATATCCATGAACTCTGGTGCGAAGGTAAGGGAAATCAACGTCCGGGCCGACTGACCGAGTTTGCGTGACACGTGACTGCTTTTACGGCCGAGAGAACACCACCTGGAAGAAACTTTCTGTTCTCCTTCACCGCGCCCGCTCCTCGCTCTGTCCCACATCCATCGTACTCGGCTTTGTTCGCCAACCGCTTTTCGTTTGCTCCTTTCTCTCCAACGCTGAGCTGGTCATCATCCCAGTGAGGAAGCTCTCCTTCCGGTTTCTAGTCGAATCTCTATCCACCCAGAAAAAGGTGAGTCGTGTGCGCCTTCCTCCGCAACCGGACGGGACTTAGCAGCATACTGACGTGTCCCGTCTTTGCACCTTCTGGCGTGTTTCTTGACCAGCTTAAACAATATGTCTGACGTTGAGGACACTCCCATTGTCGATGCCCCCGAGGTTGAGACCGCCGACGCTGCCCCTGCCCCCAAGGGCGCCCTCACCATCGAGGAGGCTGTCCAGGAAGTCCTGAAGAAGGCCCTCATCCACGACGGTCTCGCTCGCGGTCTCCGCGAGTGCGCAAAGGCTCTTGACCGTCGCCAGGCCCACCTCTGTGTTCTCGTCGAGACCTGCACGGAGGCCGAGTACATCAAGCTCATTGAGGCCCTGTGCAACGAGCACAAGATCGACCTTCTTAAGGTGTCCGACCCCAAGCTCCTCGGAACGTGAGTAGAAGTCCTGTCTCGTCGTGCTGGTCTCCCTTAATAGCGTCGCTGACGTCTGTCTCTCCGAATGACCCGACTTATAGCTGGGCTGGTCTCTGCAAGATTGACCGTGAGGGCAACCCCCGTAAGGTCGTCGGCTGCTCTTGCGTCGTCGTCCGTGACTACGGAGAGGAGTCCGAGGGTCTTAACGTTCTCCTCGAGGTGAGCTGGCATAGTTCCTGTCTCACGAAGATAACCATCATGCTGATCAATGATTCGTCCAACAGTACTTCAAAAACCGGGCTTAAGCGTGCTTGCTTCCCGTGCCATGCCAATACCGTCTCACTCCATCCTGCCCTAGACGCAATCCAAACATGGTCTAAGCCTACCGACGCTCGACAAGTTCCGGCCTTGTCGCGTCATCACGTTGACATTGCCTTCACGCTGAGCGAGACGTGACTCACGCTCGCATCAATCAAGGATCCGGTACGGGACTTTGTTTGGAACACGCTGATCTCTTTTCCACTCTTCCTGTTGGCAACGCTATCTCGCTAACCTTGCTCCCCCCCTTTTCTTCATCCATCACCACTTCCTTTCCCTTACTCCCTTACTCCCTTCTTCCATCCCCTCTACCTCCCCGCGAGACTTAAGAACGCGATCGCTCCCTTGTTCGGGTTGGCTCTGATTCAGTTTTCGCGGCCAGCACGATGACTCTTTGACCGCTCCCCATCCAGGGAGCAGGTTAGGAGAACTCGCTGTTGTGCTTGCGGAAACGTACGAATCTCTGCCTGCTTTGCCCGATATCTTGGACCTCCCTAAGCGTTGCATTTGTGTCATACTTGCGAAGAGTGAAGAGCACAGGAGGGATGGGTGATGACGGGGCACTGCGGGCCGTGGGCTCCTTCTGGGGGTTCGCGTGTGCGTGATGTCCCCGCATCGCCTTTACCTCCTTGTTCGTCAAGTCGAGCGGTCCACCTGGCGACTATTGTTCTGGAGTCGGGCACGCAGAACCTCTGGACCTTTGGTCTGGCTCCCTTAGCATCTGCGTGTCTGCTCTGGAGCGTCATTCTCCGCTGGCGACGTAGTGGTTTGCCGCCTTGTACAACTTTCTCTCTCTCTTGCTTAATGCTCGTGCAATCGAATCAAGCCATGGCGTTCCTACAAACCATCTGAGTCCTGATGCCTATGCCTGATGTGTGAGTGATTGGACTGATTCTGCGTCCTGCCATGAGCGCGATGGCCTGCGCGAGATGCGAATCACAGAATGCAACCAGGACCATCTTTCGCAAATCCACCTCACGACACAGCTATCGCACCCGTAACCGGCTCCCGTTCAGCCTGAGTGCACTCAGACGATTATTTCCTACCCTCCTAGACGCTTGAAATTCTTCCCGCACTGCTGAGTAGCGAGTTGGGTGACGAGTTCAGGTGTTTCCACAAAGGGTACCATCGCACAGGGTCGGCGCGAGGTGTTGAACATCTAATGCGAAGGTGGACAGCACAGTTGCTCGAACTACAGAACGAACGCCGTTGAAAACACCTGGACGGGCAGCAGAAAAATCTTCAGAGCAGATCCATCTTCGCAAGGGATACCGTAGGAGCCGTTGTTTGGCAGGAAATGGTGCTGGAGGGATGGTGTGGGTTGCGTGTGCGATGATGAGGAGGCCAGCGGCACGTGGTCTGAGTGTGAGAAATTGGGCCGACAAGTTTTGGGCGTGTTGCCACGCGAGCGGCCCGGACCACGCGGAAACTTTTTCCCACCACCTTCTTCTTCCTGCTGCCCGCCAACCACGTCCCGCCCGCGAGCACCTCGACCGACGACACCTCAAGAATCAAGACTTCCCCACCACACACATTCCTCAAGATGTCGACTGAGCTCATTGTTCAGTCCGAGCGGGCTTTCCAGAAGCAGCCCATCTTCCTCAACTCCAAGGCCGCACGCAAGTCCACCCGTACCAAGCGATGGTACAAGGACGTCGGTCTCGGCTTCAAGACCCCCCGGGCTGCCATCGACGGCTCGTACATTGACAAGAAGTGCCCCTGGACCGGTGAGGTCTCCATCCGCGGCCGGATTCTAAACGGGAAAGTCGTCAGCACCAAGATGAACCGCACCATTATCATCCGCCGGGAGTACCTCCACTACGTCCCCAAGTACAACCGTTACGAGAAGCGGCACAAGAACCTGGCTGCGCACGCCAGCCCTGCGTTCCGTATCGATGTTGGTGACGAGGTCACTGTTGGTGAGTATTCAACAGCGCCTTTGGAGATTGCGGGGGTGAATGCCAGAGCTGCGGACGGTCAGATATGAAGTGGGCGGGGGTTTGGGGATGCCGTAGGGGACGGCGCGCTGGCATCCAGGCGTAGGCGCCGAGAAAGATGTTGGAGTCCCCAGCCAGCACGGGCCTATGGGGTACGGTTGGATGTCGCATTCAAGGTGGAATGCTCGAGTCCATGAGCGAGAGCGGGTCGGGGCTGGATACCATCGGTGGAGGTGCTGGCTCACCCAGCAGCCTCGGCACTGTCATGGCTGGCTCGGGCCGCTGTGCTCGCTGAGCCTCGTCGAATGGGGAGGCTGGGGTTCACATGGTCAGAGGAGGGAATCGCGGCCGTCCGCAGGCAGCCTGGCACAATCTTTGCATCTTCATCCCATCTTGGTCCTGCATGTTTGCTGACTGACCTTTGGCACTGTCATCGTTCACTCCTGCGTTCTCCAGGTCAATGCCGGCCCTTGTCCAAGACCGTCCGCTTCAACGTTCTCCGGGTCACCAAGAACAAGTCCCTGGAGAAGGACGCCAAGCGCTGTGAGTTTATCTCAAACACTTCTCCGTTGACAGTGTCGTCAGCGCGTCCTCTGACTCGTCACTTCCATTCATGCGCGCCTCCCCCCAACAGTCGGCAAGTTCTGAACGGGTCCACTAGTCCACCACACCACACACCCCCACGCATCCACGCATTTGTAACCACTACATGCCCCTTTGTCCCGTCACTCTCTGTGCAGCGGCCCTCAATGGAAGCTAGCTGCCTCCTTCGCATCTTCTAATTCTCCCTGCAGCCAGAGTTCTTCTGTCCGTCCGCCTTCTCCCGTTCCCATTGCCGGGAACAGCACATCGGTGATGTCTGAACCTCGAGTCATCCTACAGACACACGCACAACTTCATCCAAACATGTCCCGGGTTCATGGGGTGCCAGTCGTCGAGACCGACCCCAAGTGGGTCCGCGAGCAAGTACGTTTGCAAAGATTTGAATTGCGAGTGTGACGGTATTATTCGCGTGCTAAGCTGTCTATGAGCGACGAGGTGCATGGTAAAGTCGGAGGCGGGGTAAGTAGTCGAGAGACTGCGGCTGCCTTCAGAGATGCCTTCGGCCCTGGAGACGAATGGCGACGGTTGAGGTTGTCGACCAAAAAGCGACTCACGCGCTCGTGAAAGGAAGGTGCCGACGGTTTCGGAGAAGAAGGTAGAGATGTTGAGGCGGGAGGTCTGTAGCGTCGAGTCAGTCAGTTTTACCCGCTTCTGACCTCCCGACCGAGTAGCGATCCCGTCCCCGATGCGATCCCACCCCCGCCCCCGCCCCCCCCCGCCGCCTGCTGCTCAGCTTTAGCCAGCGCCGCTCTTCGATCCGCCGCCCGGCGTAATGTCCAGCTGACATTCTCATACACCACAAAGGTGACGCAGGTGCCCGGTAAGATGCGGAACGCGTTGGCGGCCATGCCCTTGTAGAAGGCTCGGAGACCTTCGTTGGCGTAGGTGAGGCGGATACAGGTCGGGATGTTGGGATAGATGTGTGCCGTGGAGTGATTCTGCGCGGCGCCACGGTGTCGGGGGGAGTCAGTGAACCGTGTTACAATAGCCAGGTTGAGCATGGAATGAGGATTGTCCCGGGTTGAACATACCTGTATTCTCGAACGGACGACTTGGTATGGGTATGTGATGGTGATAGCGATCATCTTTGCCGATCCAGAGATGACCACGTATTCATGATTTGGCTGCGAGTAGAGGATGCATTCAACACCACTCCAGCTGTGTCCCGCAAGGAGGAAAACGAAGAGGACTCACTAATTGCACTGCTGTCTCTTCTGCAATGACCACGCTGGAGTCATTACCGGCCTTAGCCTGCATCTTCGCGATCGCCAGTCTCGTTCTCCACCGCTTCAACTGCTCGTATGCCGAAAACTGAATCGCACCATTGCTCACTCCGACCAGGGCCAGGCCCGCCCCCTTCCACAACCCACGAATGCCCTCGGTGGTATAAATATGTCGTAGTGAGGACAAAAGTGTGTTGTATGCTTCGGAAGGCTTGCTGCCAGACGCTGCTATCCGTGATGCAGCTTGCTCCGCCGACGCTGGAGACGCGGTTTGTGCGTTTGAAGATGAAGTGGACGCACCGCTCGCGTTGAGTAGCTCAGCGACACGGCCTCCAGTCAGAGATGATGCCCCACTGGCCGCAGCCACTGATGCTGCTAATGGTCTTGGCTGCTGTGAGCCGAGAGCCGAGGCCGCTGCCGATTTTGCTGGACCTAAGGCAGCAATGGCCGGAGCGCCTTCGCGGGTTGTTGTGAACATTCGTGTCTTGACCACCCAGATTGGGTTGGTGATGAGGGCAGTGATGGCGCCTGTGGACAGTGGAGTCGCGATCAGCAAGGGGGTTCAGACACGCTGCTTTTCCACAGCGCATATAGCGGAGTGAGCTGGCAGGAAAGCGAGCAGGAGAGGCGACGAGACTCACCACTCTCAGTTGCGGCTAAGAGATGCTGCGCAGCAGACAGTGGTTTTGTTCCGCCGTCTGGCAGTTTCTCGTTCCGAGCGGCCATATACTCTTTGATCCAAGTGTACCTACATCGTAAGACGGAAGGGAAAAAGCATTTCGAAGGTTTAGGTTGACCTACGCGTTGGCCCGCGCAGCATGAAACTCAAGGACGAGCAGGTACTCACCAGAGGAAATAGAGCCCCCAACTGCTCGCGTTGCCCACCACGTTCGGACTGATACCCCGATACAGTCCCTTCCACCCATCCTGATGTACGATGTTGGCCAAGGCGCGGTACATGTCCACACTGATGCTGACAGGCGCCATGAGGAGATTGCGCGGCTTGATCGACTGTACGAGCGGTTTCGGCTTGCGCGTGTCGACTTGGAACTTGGTCTTGATCAGGTCGAGCGGGTTCATGCAGATGGTCGCTATGATGCCCGCTGCGATGCCCGCTGCGGCATGGTCGTACGCCTGGCTGGGGAAGAACGAGGGCGCGGTGGGCGAGGGCTTGACGGGCTTGAGGAAGGCTTGGGCGTGCGACTTCTTCTTCTTGCGCAGGGCCAGCTCCTCGGCTTCGGCTTCCATCTCCTCTGGGGTCGGTGGGGGGCGATCGTCGGTGAATGCGGAGGCGGCTTGACGCTCTGCGAAGGCAGCACGCGCGGCGGCGACGCTGTCCCGCGCTGCTGCTGCCTTCGACCATGTCGCATTGACGGCCTGTGCTGGTAGATCTCTTGTTATGGCTGCTGATAGCGCGCTGCCATCGCCGCGACCACCCGTGCTGCTGGACGCGGTTGCGTCTGCCATGGCTCAGAGAATTCGACCCAGTCTGCTTCTCGGGTGCGTGCGTGCGATCTTCCTTCCTTCCTTCCTTCCTGGCTGTGGTCTTGGTGCGCGAGGCAGGACGCGCGTATGTGACAACTTCCTGAATTCTGATGAGCTCGGGGTCATCGACGTCGGCCTCATCCAGCTCGAGATGGAAAGTAGGGCAGTTCACGCGTCGTGAAAAATCCACTCCCAGAGCCGCCCATTTCTGCCCATTCTCGCCCAGATCCGCCCAAACCCGCCCAGAAAGTCTGATGAAGAATGGACTCGGCGGGTCGATTTTGACCCGCCCAGTCACTCCCATTTCATCCCAATCCTCGCTCATTCACTCCCATTCACTCCCAGTCACTCCCAGAGCCGCCCAGACCCGCTGAGCCACTCCGGCAAGATTCTGAGTGGTGAAATGAAATAATTTGCCAGAATTCGCATGAGCCGTGGTTCGATCCCACGAGTGTGCAACTGTGTCTACCGCTGTACTAAACCAAGGTTTGTACATTTAGCCATCCATTCGGAAAGGTTTTGGTGAAAAGTTGGTTTAAGTCCCAGCCAGACATGAACCGAATAAACAGCCAGGAAATGGCAGGAAGCCTGCCAGGAGCTGGCAGGGCAGTTGTGCATACACTTTTCCGGGCCTCCCAAAGCGACCTTCACGCAGTACGTCCATACACCATAAGCGCAAACCACTCCACAGCACTCTGCCTTTCCGTATCTGTTCGCAATGAACTCGAACTCAAGCTCTGCTTTTCAGGGATCCCCAACGCCAGCTTGGGTGCTTGAACTTCCAGATATAGCCCAACCTTCTTCGCAGCTTTCTTTTCCCTTCCCACCGACTCCGGCTTCTTCAGCTTGTTCCAATCTGCTTCCCATTCCCAGCAGTACTTCTTCTCCATCTTTGGGCTCTTCTGGACGGAAAGCGCCACGTAAACGACAGCGGAATCGCAAATCTGTGGCATTGCTGCCCGCGACCTTTCCTCCGCCGATCCGCGAGAAGCAGTCGATCAACACGCCTTCTTCGATGATGGCGTCGACTTTTCCTTCCACGATCATGATAACGACATTCTCGGAGCTCAAGAGACCCTTCCCACTGCCGCCTCCAGCAGTAACACCCAGCTTTCAGAGACCAGGCAACTTCCGGTCGACACCCCGAGCAGCTACTCCAATTTGATTTTCACCGACAAGTTTGCCTACTGCGCACGCATCGATAGAAGCTGCTGGGTTCTCGAGGACTGCGCCATGGGTCTGCCGCTGGTATGTTGGGACTTGGGAATCGTGATCTGCCCCTGAGATCCTATCCAATTGACGCAATTCTGATATCTTTTCATTTGCACAGCTTGGTTCTTTCTACCATGTCACCTTGTACGAGGGTCTGAACGCGGATCAAATAGAGCGCCTGACGACATGCGACTGCACTAGAGGAAGAGGCGGACTGGATTGTCTCCATCAGCAGGCCATGCGTCAGTGCACGTTGCGGTTTAAGGAGGAGGTTATTTTGTGTTCTGAACGTGAGTTTCTCATGAACCGATGGTTGAGCAGAAGGCGGAGATCAGTGGTCTGTCTGTGCATGAAGATCATTCGTTCGCAGTCATTTACTTACCACGATTGATTCTATCTTGCAGCCAATCCAGTTGCCATTGAATTTGCCTCTCATTTGCACGGTCGGCGTGCTTGGTTTTCAGTTCTGTCTACCCGGAGCTCCATCCATTCCAACAGTCAGGATGGAAAGCGATGCATCGTTTCTCTCGTATCCTCTCAACGGTGGACATGCTCGGCATCACACTGCTCCAGCAATGCGCTTCCGGCCAGCACCTGCGTTCACCGAACGCGAGCAAAGATGTTCTGGAAGGAATCTCTTGGACCACAGCTTGAAGACAGTGAGGAGAGTGATGACTACGAGGAAGACCAGCAAGGTAAGTAGAATGAACTGTGCTGAATGTCAGGCGCTAGTAGAAGCAGCAGGTATTGTCCATCATCTTCTGACTTGTATGTTTATTCACGTGCAGACGACCTTCAGCAGCTTTCGCATACGGCTGAAAGTGTTCGAGCTCACGTCCAAATCAATTCTTGTTCTCACCTTCCCATCCCGCCCCCTCCGTTCTGCCGCCTCTCCACTGATCCAGAACCCCGCTCACCCACAATGGGTCAAGCCCTGCCCTCACCTCTCCCACTAGGAGATCATGCGCGGTGCAACTGCGGACGACCCAGCAACAATTTTCAAGAGATCTTGCGCAGAAAGTGCGTCGTCTATTACAGTTCAGGACCCCTGATCACTGAGATAGAGACGCAGGAGTGCACATGCCGCAGAAGCTCAGAAACAAGACGCATTGGTCCTGATCTTTGCGAGTATGGTCTGTTCAATTGGAACAACGCGGTAGTGGTGTCTCACGAGCTGTTCAACTCGTATTCTTCCCAGCTATCTGCTTCCCCGACGCCCTTTACAGCTTTCTGTACCACTACCCAGCAGGCCTACGAGCAACACTCGCCCAACCTGAAGACGAAGTTCCTCGCTCGCAGCACGTTCGTCAAGTTATATTTCGCCTACGTCCGCATCCAGCAGCTTGAAGTCTCTTTTTCCTGCCCGCAATGTGGGCCGAACCCATCAACTGTCATCGCAGACGGCATCGTTCTCGCATATAGCTCAAACTTAACCCACGCCCGGCTCTCTCCTCCGACCACTGTTGGTCCTGACATCAATACAAACGCCCGTGCTGGAACCGTCACCCCCTTTCTCCCGCCAGTCTCCGTTCGACGTGCCGCGCGTGCTTTCTGTCGCTCGCTCAAGACTGTCGACATCGACCACGCCCAGCTCCTCAAAAACGTTCTCTACGAACCTTCACTCTGCGCTCCCGACGTTCCCGGGTCCGATTGCACTATGGGCGCGTCAATACGAGCAGCTGTTGTTCGTCATCTGCCTTGCCCCTTCTCTGCCTTCATCACTCGAGCTTGTGCTTCATAACCTCATCGATCAGTTCTGTGCCAACGAAGGAGTCTTCCAGCTTTGTCGGCCTTCGATCGCCCCCCTTCTGCTCAGTCTGGCCGAGATGTCCGCCTCGCAAGCATCAACAGAGCGATACGTCCGCCTAGGTACCAGCCTGGCACGACGATGTCCTTTCCTCGGCAACGTCGTACTGGCCTTCACATCCCCTGCCTGTCAAAGCCATCACTCCCTGCTCGTGGACCTGCATCTCCTGATGCGCGCTACAGTCGACGTTATCAACTACCAGCTGAGCGCGCTCCATCCACGAGCAACACCGCCGCCTTCATCATCGTCTACTCAGCTTGACGTTGCTCCTTACACGCAAACGGGTTCGCACTATGGAGCAGCTAAGTGCCGCAGCAGACCGACGTATCCTCATCTCAACGAAGGCAAAGATGGGAGGAGTGGCGAGAAACAGGCTGGCCAGGAACAAGATCAGGACTCAAGCCAGCATTGTCGCAAGTTCTATGATGAGTATGTGAAGCGCAAGCGTACTGGAGGACTCATGGCTTTGTGGTGTACACATCGTCTTTGCGTTGGATTTCACGTCATACCACAGTCGGAGGGACGCAACGATGTGTTCTCAGCCATATACTGTCACTGGCCCATTGCTCCTTCAGTGATAGTGTATGACTTTGCTTGTCAGCTTGGACCATACTCTCTACGTCGAGAGCCTGACTACTTCAAAGACACTCTCTTTGTAGTCGATCAAATGCACGAGAAGGGCCATACGGATTGCTCGGCATCAAGTCGTCTCTCTACGTACATGAGGAACGATCCACAGCTCCAACATGTATACTCATCCGCAGCAGAGTGTGGGAATGCCGGTCTGGCTCGGATCAAGAAGACGGTCTCCTACAGCAAGCAGGAGCACGCCGTCGCGCTCGTGAGAGTGTTCCTGTCGATTTGGAATCGTCGCCGGATCAGGGATGCTCAGACGACAAGTCGGACGTCGATGCGGTCGGAGACGTCGACGGGCCGGACGGTGGAGCTGTGATGGTGCCTGGGTTGGACTGTGCTTGATTTTTGGCCTTTTCCCTTGCAAGCTCCGCGCGCAATTCCTGCAACTGCGACTTCATGATGTCCATCTGAGCAATACGAAGCTTCGAATCCCTGATTGCCTTCGCCGCTTCCGTACGTTGCGAGATTCGATATGTGTCTGTGGCCTCCTTGAAGGTGGCCATCATGTCTAAGCCCATCTGTCTGAGCGTCGGTCGATCTCGCTGGCACAGCGAGGGGCTGACGAAAAGAGTTTCTTGCGTGGTGTGCTTGCCTTGATCTAGATGGGCGAGACCCACAAACACGCCCATTCCAGTTCGGACAGAAAGCTTTGCGGCCTAATTGCAGGAGATTTGCATTGTGCATTAGCCATTTTCTCTCTCTCGGTATGGCATGGTCGGCCCTCGGGTACTCACGCTCTCAATCAGCTTGAAGCTGCGACCTGCAATCCTACACCGCTCCTCCGCATTCGCTTCATACTCCCAGTGCATCAGGGCGTATTTTTGTGCTTCCTCCATGTTATCTGTCAGTTGTGAAGAAGAATCAATCATAAGTGTCAGCATTGAGGCATGAGACACACTTTCGCATTGCGCTTTGCATACACATACTCCATATCTCCCGCCTTTGAGCATCTGTATACTTGTCTCCATCTGGCGAAGATTGAGAAGCCTTTCCCTTCCCTTTCCCGCCCTGCGGAGGCGACGCCGAGGGCGCCGATTGATCTTCTGAGTGTTTCAAAAAAGAACGGAAAGGCACACCTTCCAGGTCAGACTCGCTGCTAGACTGTATCGGTATCTGACTGCGCAATTTTCGGATATCATACACCATACTCACCACGCCCAGTCATTTCAATGTCGCCGCTGGGGCTGTGCGCATTAATGTCGGTATTCGCTCGTGCAGTAGATGATGAAGGTTCATTGATTGTGCTGTCAGCTGAGAAGAGTGAGGAGAAAAAAGTTCATTGTCAGCGGACAGCGATTGTGTATCGTATCGAGCGAAAAAAGTCGTAATCATTCACCTTGCATCGGAGTGTGACCCGAACCCGACACTTGCCGTGCAAGTGATGCAGCAGAAAGCGCGGCATCTAGGCGCGCATCAGACACATTCAAAGCGGCGTCTGTGGAATCGATGCTGGGAGCAGGTGAGGACGCGCGGTTTCCGGAAAAACGGCGAAGGAGGGGAAAATTGTTGTGCTTGGTGGCGTTCGCACCTGGGCGGAATCTAGGCCGATAGCAGCAGCAGCTGCCAAATTTCCGCCAATATCAGCAGCAGCAGCCATAGCTGCTACTAACGCCGGGGAGAGAGAAGAAACATCCTTCTCTGCGCCATCGTTGCCTCCAGAAGCCAGGGAAGCATTGGACGACAAGAAGACCGCAACAGGCGCCGTCGTTGCCGCTGCTGTGGCGAATAAGGTTGTCCCCGGAGTAACGCGGAGGGCTCCGCCTCCGCACTTCCAAATTCCGCCGGAATTTTGACTTTCTGAGGCGAGCTCCGCCTCCGCAGACTAAGACAGAGCGGAAAAAAACCAGCTCCGCGTTCCGACGGAATTATACAAAAGTTGAAATCCCAGCTCCGCGCTCCGCGTTTTTTCTGTGCGTTTTCGTAATGCTCCTCCGTGCTCCGTGCTCCGTGTATACGGAGCTCGGAATTCCGCGGAATTCCGTCGGAGCGCAGTGGTGGTATAAGTTGCTCTCAGAATGACTCTAATACACTCAGAGCTATACATTCACCATCCGACATTGTTGCGGTATTGACTCTAGTGCTATTTTGAAGTTCTCAACGGATGATGATGCCTGTTTTATTCCCTGCGGGTGTCTCGAGGATGCCTATTTTTCTCGGAATTCCGCACTTTCCGCGGAAATTTTGCGGAATTCCGGCGGAGCGCACCCAAAATGAGGTCACGTGACCCTTATTTTCAACTATCACGTGACCTCACAGCTCCGTCGGAATTCCGCGGAAATTCCGCCGGAATTTTCACACAATTTTGACGACTCCGCGCTCCGCACATTTGGCAAGTGGGCCCAGGATTGGGCTCCGCCTCCGCACAAATTCCGGCGGAGTCCTCCAAGCGGACTCCGTGCTTTTTTAAGATCAAAAATTTGTCAAAAGTGAGCTCCGCGCTCCGCCTCCGGCGGAGCCCTCCGTCGGAGGAGTGCGGAGTCCGCAAAACCCCAGCTCCGCGTCAACTCCGGGGACAACCTTAGTGGCGGAGACCGCAGGCGCAGCAGGTGCCGCCGTTGCCGAAACCGCGTCCTCTGCTCCAGCGATGATTGTGCCTGGTGCTTCCGCAGCTGCTGCATCGACTCTCTTCGCTGTACCTGTAATTGAAGTACGAAATGGTTCATCGATGATGGCTCGTGCCTCAAGGAGAGCAAGCGCTTGAGCTCGTAGAGCACTGATTCCACATACCTCGCTTTCTCCCACTGTGTGAACAGGGAAGGAACGCACAAGACCGAGGATCTGCCGGATCCAGACAGCCTTGCCTGCAACGCTTTCGTTTGTCTGCAATCGTTGAACAATGGACATGCATCAGCAGCCAGCGCACGTCCAATCGTCCGCAGCGCAAGGTGAGGACTAACCAGGTGCCATCGCGCTCTCCTGCGGTGTTGTTTTGATGTTGATGTCGTGTGGGAGCAGTGACTGAAGCCTTGGGAATGGCTGCTCTTCGCTGCTGCAATCTGCCATCTCCTGGCAGAAAAACGCCAGCATGCCAGCTCCTGGCAGGTAGCCTAACCGGTTTCTGGCTGTCACAGCTCTGCCTTTTGGCCGGGGTTTCAACTACTTTTTCACCAAAACCTGTCCCCATCCATTTGACCAAATATAACCGCATGCAATTGACAGTCTTCTCGGCATGGACTGGCCTCGCCACGCCTTCGTGAGGGCTCAAAGGCTAGGTTCAATCCAGGTTTGCACTCGCAGTAAAAGGTGCAACACTCCCCAGAACTTATTTACAGGCGTTTTTTTTATCATCTACAAGGTGCTGCGCTACGAGAAGAAGACAGTGCTTTCGCGCAGTCGTTGCGGTGGTTCTGGGCGGATGTTGGTTCTCGGCGGGTCTCGGCGGGTTTGAGCGAGGATGGGCGGCCAAAAATGGCGCAAAAGCCTGACGCGTGAACTGCCCTAGTGACTCGTTCCGAAATTCCCCGTCCTCCTGCTTCCTCGCCACCAACATCCAACAGAGACTCTCTCAGCCATCGACCCGCTTCCTCCTCTCCATCGCCTCTCAACGATGAGTGCTGCCTCAGCGCGGGAACGACAGGCGGTCAGTCCCGTCCTCTTCGTCAAGAACCTCAACTACAGCACAACAGGTGAGAGCAATTCCAATTCCAATTCCAATTCCAATCCAAACAGACATTTGCTCACTGCTTCCTCTTTGCATCTTTTATACAGGAGCGGATCTATACGATGTCTTCGGACGGTACGGTGCAATCCGTCAAGTTCGAATCGGAGACGGAGCCAAGACGAAGGGGACCGCATACATCGTCTATGAGGAAGTTGCAGACGCGAAGAATGCACTTGATCATCTGAACGGATTCCATCTGAATTCGAGATACATCGTCGGTGCGTATATTTCCTTTTTTCCCTTTTGCCTTTTTGCCTCCCTCGGGTCTTCATGGCTCTATATGCTTAGAACCCGACTCACATCTGCTTTGATCCTTCTCGCAGTCCTCTTCCACATGCCCGCGAAGCTCTCTGCCCAGATGGAGCTGGCCAAGCGGGAGGCCGAACTCGAACGGTTAAAGAAGCAACACGACATCCAAGAGGCAGAATGATTCCGAAAGCCGTTTGTTCTCGACAAATGTACTATTACCTGATTCTCACCTTCGCATGCAACTTGGGAACCCCCGGTCGACTGTTGTTCCCTTCAGCATTTTTTGATGTTTCCAAGTCGTTCAGAGCGAGAGCGATGACTGTTACAGTTGCTGACCATTTCTTCACAGGTGTCTATTTGCTTACTCTCGATTGTTCCACCACTGCCGTCCACTCTCATAGCTGCCCAGATACAACCCAGCCCCGACCGCCGTCCACACACTTCTCAACAGCCCCCCACGCAGCAATCCTTGTACCCCTTCCCGCGCATGAATCTGGGCCATCGTCTTAAAGACACCGCCTCTCTTGCCCCCACCCTTCCCGCTGTCCAGCATGATGTTCGTCTTCGCCACATCGATCGGCGTCGTGAGCGCAGCCGCGATCGCACCGGCGCACATGGCCGAGCCTCCTGCGACGAGGAACGTCTTGCCCAAGTCGGACACGCTCAGGACCTCCCTCTTCGTGGACCCGCCGGGCACGACTCGCTCCTTGACGGCCCCGATCACCTTGGCCACCGCTGACCCTTCACCCAGCGCGCTATCCTCCTTCTTCTTCAGTACCAGGGAACCGTCCTCGGGCGAGGTGTACGCCTTCAGGCCGACAGCGGTGCCGATCCGGGCCCGGAAATGCTCGTACAGCGGGAACTGGATGGCGGTGAAGGGTAGATTCCGACCGGCGAGCGATAGGAAGCCGCGCATGTACGAGCCTCGGAGCGAGCTGGCGCTCTCAGCTGCATAGGACTGAGCGGCACGTATCACACCCGATGTTGTCGATTTCGATGACGACGACGATGAGGCTTGAGAGCTATGCTGACCAGCCCCTCCGCTCCCACTCCCACTCCCGCCTTTGGCCTTTTCCTTCTTGGCTTCAAGCTCTTTATTGACCACTTGAGCGCGCTGCTTGAGAATCTCGGCGGGCGTGAGTATCGCACACGAGACCAGCTCGCCCACGCTCGACGCGACTAGATGGACTGGCGCAGCGCCTAGTGCAGCATGTACTCCTGAATTGCTCCGGTGCGAGAGAGGAGAGTCCGGATGGGCCAGCAATTGCTTGACCTTCTCATACGTGGTGAAGAATGCACCCGCTAAAAAAAACTGAAGTCAGCCCAGTCACACCCTAGAGGAAGGGATCTTATCGATGAGCACTCACCCGCTGGCAGACTGGCTACAAGAACAGGTCCGATGCCTTGGTACAGTCCGCGACTCATGCCCTTGCCATCGGGGAAGTTGACATGTCGTTTTGGATCCTGGAGGCGCGATTTGAGCGTGTCGAGCGGATAGATGGCGATGTCGACCGTCAGCGCGGCAATGGTGCCAGCGACTACCGTGTCCATGATCGATGCGTGATGGGCTTACCCTCAGAAGAATCGATGAAAGAGCTTGACCTGAAAGATCTGGCAGGGTGGCAGGAAGGCAGCTGGAGGAAAGGAGGGAAGCAGAGAAAGGAGCTGGAAAGCGCGGAGGATGTATATGAACAGCTCTGCACAGCGAAAGATGAATCGGTCAGCTATATGCTCAGCACAGCGAGGGAAGTCGACGTCCAGAACTTCCAATAATAAATGCTCGCGCTGACGAAGGACGAAGAGAGAAGCTGGCTCATGCTGAGAAGCCCTGAGGAGGACTTCTAAAAATCGGTGACGTCAGCGAAATCGGCGTTCAAACTGAAGTGCGACGTTCGCCAGACGAGTGAGCATCCTCCAACGAGCTGGTGTAAGGGAGGAATGGGCAATGGCGACAGCTGGGTCTGTTCAGCGTTGAATGTGCACCTTCACGCGCTCTGGACGTGTGATGCTGAGGCGCAAGGCGTCTGGCTTGACTCGAGGGGAATGCGGGACTGCTTTCTTCGAGCGTTACCGCGGAAAGTTGGCCTTCCATACACCTGTAGAAGCCGGCTGGCCCCCGTCTCCCTCCGGATTCGACCTTGTCCCCTCTGCCGTCTCCGAACCGGTAGCAGTAGTGGTAGTAGTAACAGCCTCGCTCTGCCCAGCCTCTCCATCGCGCGCAACAATGACATTCCCATCCGCATACACCTCCCGCTTCCAAATCGGCACGACTCGCTTGACCTCCTCCAACGCCCATTCGGCTACTGCGAAGGCTTCGCGGCGATGCGGAGACGAGCAGGCAATGGCGATGCTGGACTCGGAGACGGGGACGACGCCGAGGCGGTGGACGATGTAGAGCTTGGTTATACTGCTGCTTGCCGATAATGACGGGGTTGAAGATGTACTTGGATCCGCGGGCGGTGGGCAGCAGTGCGCTTTGGCGGTCGGATCTGTGATGGTGCTGATGGACGGGGCAGGATCCGCTCGAGCTCGATGTAGGATGTCCCGAAGTGTCTTGATGGCGAGCGCAGAGTACGCTTCGTATTCCAGGCGGGACACAGCTCTCCCTAAAATACATGCAGAGGCTTTGGTCTTCAGCACAACGCGCGACGACCTGACACGTTCAAGCTGACTGCTGCTCGTTACTGCGCTGCACTCACCCTGGAAGTGGTCGCGTGTGGTCCCGACGAAGAGGCAGGTTGCGCCTGCTCCTGGATCTCGTACCGCTCTGAGCACGGCCCCCTCGTCGATGGCCTCGTATGTGAGTTCGGCGACATCGCCAGTCTCCGTCAACGTCCTCGCCGGCACAGAGCTCGGCGGTGGCTGGTAGGACGAGCTGGCCATGCTTGGTCTGGGCGAGAGAGAGAGAGGTGAGCGAGATGCGGCGTCCGAGATTGATGCTCGTGTGTATGGTCCAAGTAGCGATGGCATTCACCCTTTGCTTCTTGTCGATGAGCACGACGTCCACCATCGTCACCGCGTCACCGCCGAACAGTCTGCTTGAGATCCCGCTTCATCCACGGACAGCGCACCTCAACGATAGCCTACTTACTGTAAGTATGTGTCTCCTTGAACCCATGCTCCGTCGAGAAGTACGACCTCAAGCTGAATTCGCCCGCATCACGCAGTCCTCAGAGATCCGACCTCGACCCAGATGTCCTCCCACAACGAAAAGGAGAGCTCAGCTCCCTCAGGTACAACCCCCAACTCTGGCGCACCGCTCACCACCCGGCACCACGAAGGCGAAACCGACACGGTGCCCACGGCCTCCGCTACCGGCGCCCCCCGGATCTTCGCCAGACATACCGAACAATCAGACCGACACCACAGGGGCAAGAAGCTCGGCGAGCGGGCTTCAGCGTCACGGCGGGCTCGGCGGGAGCAGCGGTCTAGCTCGGGCTATGAGGGGAATGGGGAGGAGAGCGAGAGTGAGTTTGAAGAGGAGGATGAAGATGGAGAGGACGAGGATGAGGATGAGGAGGACGAGGATCGAGCAGCCCCACCAGAGATGGCTCCCTCAGGCTCTCTCACCCTCGCCGCCTTCTCCCCCTCGAGCGGGATGCCCATACCCAGACGCGCAGCCCTCATCGCCACAGCCGTCGCAATCAACCTCGGCCTACCCTTCGTGAACGGCATCATGCTCGGCTTTGGCGAGATCGTCGCCCGCACCTTCTTGGCGCCTTGGATTGGGGTCGTCCTGGGGCCCCTGATGCCGGCTCGGTTCGGGCATGCGTCCAGGTTTGGGTCATCACAGAACCGTGGGACTGGGACGGGTGGGGCTGGGCTGGGGATGGCGCAGAGGGAAAGGAGAGAACTATGATGGGATGAGCCCATGACACAGCGGGTCAGGCTCGTCTCCTTGGAGTTCGGACGCAGTACCGAGAACAAGTCCGACCTCTCCCAATACATACACGAATCGCTAAATCTCAGAACACTTCGCGGATTCCGAACGCTTGCATAGTCTCTTCTGCCTACAGCCAGGCTTGTGTGGCATTGCTCAGGCTTTCGCGATCTTTCGGGTCTTGACATCGCCGCTTGAAGCATGCGATCACCGAGAATGTGCGCCGTGACCTGTGAGAAGAGAAGGCGCCGCGGTACAGAGAAACGTCCATTCCGACATGAGCGCATGAGCCCAGAGGCGAAACGAGTATCGGAGCCACAGAGAACTGAGCATCACTCCCTACCCCCCTCCTTCTCTTCCAAACGCACAGACCACCGGCCATGCCCATGATTGGGTCGTCGTACAGTAACGTAGCGTTTTGCGTGAGTGTGGAAAGTAGCTTTCACCCGAAGAAGCTGCCACCGCCGCCCGCCGCGCCGCCTCCTGCCGCCGCTTGCCCTCCGACCGCTTGCATTCGCTCGCCCACTTTCGCATTCACGGTGAAGAACTTGGCCACGCATCTGGGAGGGGAGGAAGCACACATGCGTTTGAAAGGGAGGCACGGAGGGGGAAGGGAGAAGTTCTAGTGCCATTGAGTGCCGCGTCGGAGGAAGGAGAGGGGAGGCAAGGAAGCCAAAATACGCACCGGTCAATGCAGACGCTCTCGCCCTTGTTCAAGTCTGCTTCGTGGTAGGTCTTGCCGACACACTTGGAGTGGCAAGAAGACACGAGCCGGTTGAAGACATCTGTGATCATGTCCAGCTGTGAGAATTTCCTCAAGAGTTCGTCAGCATTGGGGGGCAAGCCGCGGAGAGAAAGAGGAATAAGGGAGGGAACGAACCTCTGCTGTTGCTGCCTCGACCTGCATGGATGCCATGTCGTGTGAGGATTGTGGGCCGCCGCCTGAACCACCGAGTCCGAACATTCTTTTGAGGAGAGAGAGAGGGAGAAAGGGAAAGAGCGTGCGCGGTGGGGATCACTTCTTCAGGCTGTGGTGGGCGACGTCGAGGTCATGCGCAAGGGTTGCCTCAGATTTTCCAGCGTTCATTCACACTCGGAGGGTTCCCATACGCATCATGGAATCAATCATCGCACTCTCGGTGCACGCAGACCACAACAGACACGGTCAGACGGGAGGCTACAGGCAGTGTGGAAATGGACTGTGGTCTGTGATGGATTGAGAGGGCAGTCCAGCGAGCTACTGCTAAGTGTGGTGTGACAAATATGCGCCCACCGAGCCGCAGGTCGCAAGAAATCTAGAGTCGCAACTGCATCAGGCAGCAGGACCGTTCAGAAGGGCTTGTCGCTGTCGGGGGTCTTGTCTGAATAGGTGATTGTGAATTGGTACAGGGAGAAGAGTATTTAATTGGTAAGCGGATGTGTGGTCATAGTTATGAAGCAGAGGCCAATATGAGAACGTACCGATGAAGTAGGAGGAGATCTGTGAGAAGCGCACGCAAGAGAAGAAGCGGAGAGAAAATTCGTTAGTTCAGGTAAAGCGAGAATAAAGGTCACCAGAGAGCAGCGAAGCGGCCGCCTCGAGCGTCCCAAAAACCGAGGGACCCCCTAAATGCGCCTGCTTCACTTCGCGAAAATGCGGCGCACAAGCACAACAGCTAGACCGCATCCTGTAGCAGAGAGACGAAACTTACGAAGGGGAGCTTGTGGAGTATGTCGACCTGGTATCGTGGAACCGAGCTCAGGAAGAGCGTGGCAGCGACAGCTGCACCTCCGCCCCAGACGGCGAAAGTTGGGACCCACCTTGGCAGAGCGAAGACAATCCATTGAGTGGGCTTTGTCTTCCAACTAGAACTAGACCCCTAGAACCTGGCTTTGAGAAGTCCTTGACTCACTTTGTGATGCTCTCGGTGGTAAAGCGGAGGACGTGAGGCTGGAACTTGGGCTCTGCAGCGCGGGAGGCGGAATGGGATCGAGAGAGCGCGGATGGGCCGAGCACGCAGAGGACCGGGTTTTCATGGATTCGTACCAGTCGCGCGAAGGGGGAAACAGAGGAATTGTTACAGAGGTCCTGTCAGCTTCCCCTCAACAATTCCATCATGGCATAGAAACGGAGCACATCACTCACGAACGCTGGGTGCGCTTGCCCGGGCGGAGGAGCGGAAAGCACCCTGTTGGGCGAGACGGAGAGCCGTGGCGCGCATGATGACGGGATCTATGGGGAGGAGCGAGCGAGCGGGCGGGGCGAGTCGAGTTTGCGGTTCGAGTTGCGGTGACAAATGGGAACACTGGGCAGCGACTGGGTTGGGGTCGAAGGCGAAGGTGTCCACTTTCCTTGCACGCGCTCGTTCCCGTGATGGGCCCGGCCGGAACGGTCCGGAAACTGCCGTGCCCGATCTCGGGGATTGGCAGCCAGCACGTGACTTCCATGCGCTCTGTTCGGAACACGTCGCGTGGAACGACGCGACGCGAAACCAACACTCGAAATCTTCCCAGCTTGCCCGCCCGCCCAAGTTCGTGCACAACAACAGCAACCACACTCTCGCACACTCTCCAACGATGGCCGACACTTCCAGCAGGCCGACAACATCCGCAGAGGCAGCCGCCGTGTCGTACGAGCTGCCGTGGGTGGAGCGATACCGCCCACAGACGCTCGACGATGTGGTGGGCAATGTGCAGACGATCGAGCGCCTCAAGGCCATCCAGGAGGGCGGGAACTGTCCCCATCTGCTGATCTCGGTGAGCATGTGCTCGCGCTTATGATTTCTGATCTTTCGTGCTGCTACCATCTCAACGCGCTCTCTCTTTCTCTCTCTCTGTGAATTTGCGCCTCCTTCAGGGCCTGCCAGGTATCGGAAAGACGACCTCCGTTCACTGTCTCGCACGAGCACTTCTCGGCGACGCATACAAAGTAGCCGTCCTCGAGCTGAACGCGTCCGACGAGCGAGGAATCGACGTCGTCCGGAATAAGATCAAGAGCTTTGCCCAAAAAACAGTCACCCTACCGCCCGGCCGGCACAAGCTCATCATCCTCGACGAAGCCGACAGCATGACCTCAGGAGCCCAGCAGGCGCTCCGACGGACCATGGAGATCTACTCCAGCACGACCCGCTTCTGCTTTGCGTGTAACCAAAGCAGCAAGATTATCGACCCTATCCAGTCGCGCTGTGCCATCTTGAGATTCGGCAAGCTGAAGGATGAGGAAGTCATGGAGCGCCTCATGATCGTTGCCGACAAGGAGGGTGTGGGTTCCTCAGACGACGGTATGGCCGCCCTCGTCTTCACCGCCGAAGGCGACATGCGACAAGCCATCAACAATCTCCAGTCCACCTGGACAGGTCTCGGCTTTGTCAACCAGGAGAACGTGTACAAGGTGTGCGACCAGCCTCATCCGGAGACGGCACGCGCCATCCTCAAGGCGTGCGCGAAGGGCGACGAGCGGGACGCGATGACGAGAATCAAGCGTGTCTGGGATCAGGGTTACTCGGCTGTCGATATCGTCACCACCCTTTTCAGAGTGGTCAAGGTGCTGGACACCATGCCGGAAGCTTTGAAGGTGAGCGAGCTCCTCATCTTCGACTCTATCATTTGCTGTAAAACCTGGTTCTCACTCCGCCTCCCACGCCTGTTCTCTCTCAACCTTGCGACAGCTGGAATTCATCAGAGTGAGTCAGGCGCTTGTTCTTCTCTATCGACGGAACCCGTTCTGAATTTTCTTCCTCGGCGCCTTCAGGAGATTGGCTGGACACACATGCGCGTTCTAGAAGGCGTAGGCACCCTCATCCAGCTAGGCGGCCTGATGGCCAGACTTTGCAAGATGGTAAGTCGTTTGCCCACCTCTCTGTTCTTTCTTCAACGAGACGGCATGCTCACATTCCGTACGGTCCCACAGCACTACAAGCCCGAGGCATTCAAGGTACCGAAGGCTACTTGACTGTGTACACTCTTATACGTTACATACTGCGAAACATGTCTTTTGCTCGAAATGTCCGACCTCGAACGTGTGTGATTGATTATAGTAAGGGGGAGGAGAGAACAAGACAGCTTGGTGAAGGGGGTGGAGTGGGCGGTGGGAGGGCACAAGTTATGAAGGAAGACCACGGAACGCGGGTAGCTCCGCTGAGGAAGACGAGCTCTGCTGAGGGGACGCTGCGTTCTGAGGTTGAGCCGCGGGTAGCCACGCTGAGGACGACGAGCTCTGCGGAGGGGAGGCCGCGTTCTGAGTTTGCGCCGGGTGAGTGACTGGCGAGCTCACAGAAGACTGGGAGCACATTGAGCCCTGCCGCTGGTGAAGCTGAGCGGGATTGCTCGGAGCAGCTCCGATGAGCAACTGGTGCCCACTCAAACCCTTGGTGATCCCGTTGCCGACCTCAATCGCGCTCATCGAGTACAGGATGCAAAAGATCACGTTCATCACTCGGTCCTTGATCTGCAAGCCGTCCAGCATCCCAGCACCGTCGTGGGGTAGCCGTAGGAAATCAGGGTGCAGTCGGCTTCGGTCTATGATCTGGAACGACTCCGCAAAGATGCTGAGCGGGAGATGGAAGAGAGCGGCATAGTAGCACGCCTGGTTGAATGTCAACGGCGGACGTAGAGCCATAGAGGTTGGCGATGGAACCTCCTTGTTCTTCATCCGCTCTTCGAGCTCGGCCGTCGTGGAAGGCGGAAGCTCGCTTCGGATCTTGTTCCATCGTGCCAACGTCTGGAACGTGCTGGCGGCAGGCGACTCGGAATGGATCGAAAGTGAACCGCCAACATGCGCAGGACTCGCGCTCGCAGCACCGCTGGGAGATTGCAACACGCTTGGCGAGGGTTGGGAGATTGGCAGAGGGCCCGAAGAGGATCGGGCTTGCACGTTAACGGGTGGAGGTGGGTGAGCACGACGCCGTATTGAGGTGCCGAACAGAGTCGTTGCACCTTGTCCATTGAGGGCCGCCTGCTGTTGCCGCACGCCCTGCTGCTGCTCTTGTTGCTCTGACCGCTTCCGCGACAAATTCCGCTGTTGTATTTGATGTTGCGCTTCCTCAATATGCTGACGGTGCTGCGCTATCTGTTGCTGCATGTGGGACAGCGATGGACCTGCCGACTGCACCTGCGATTGTGGCAGCTGCTGGTCATTGGGGATTTGATCTTGCTGCATCTGCTGTTCGATCTCCTTAATTCCTTGTTGGATCTGCTGCATGAAAGCCCTTGTCTGCCCAAATGCCGGGGTGGGTTGAGCCTTCTGAGACGTGGACGGTTGTGTCGGCTGCTGCAGACCCTGAGAATGCAGTAGCTGAGCCTGAGAATTGAGCTGCTGCAACTGTTGTAGATGCTGTTGCCACTGAGCCAGAGTCTGCGCCTGAGCCAGAGTCTGCGTCGGGGCTTGAGCCTGAGCCTGAGCCTGCGTCGGCGTTGGAGCCTGAGCCTGAGCCTGTGCGTGGGCTTGAGCCTGGGCCTGAGCCTGCGTCTGAGCTTGAGCTTGAGCTTGAGCCTGAGTGTGAGTGTGAGCCTGCCCCGGCAGATGATCAGACGGTACTTGCACCCGCTCCGGCTGTTGTTGCTGCTGTTGATTCAGTGCCTGTTGCTCTTGCACCCGCCGCTGTCGCTGTCGCTCCGCCTGAGCCTGAGCCTGCGCCAGAGCCAGAGCCAGAGCCTGCGTCTGCGCCTGCGCCGGAGCCTGAGCCTGAGCCTGCGTCGGAGCCTGAGCCTGAGCCTGCGTCGGAGTCTGAGCCTGAGCCTGAGCCTGAGCCTGAGCCTGAGCCTGAGCCTGAGCCTGAGCCTGAGCCTGCCCCGGCAGATGATCAGACGGTACTTGCACCCGCTCCGCCTGTTGCTGCTGCTGTTGATTCAGTGCCTGTTGCTCTTGCACCCGTCGCTGTCGCTCCTGGTGTTGCCGTATCTGTTCTTGACGTATGTGTGCCTGCTGCAGTAGTCGTGCCTGCTGTTGCAAGTGCTCCTGTTGATGCAATTGCTCTCGTTGTAGCTGTTCTCGTCGTAGCTGTTCTTGTCGTAGCTGTTCTTGTTGCCGTATCCGTTCTTGCTGCTGCTGTTCTTCTTGCTGCCGCTTCAGCCGCTCTTCCTCAAGCTTGCGCTGCTGCATTCGCACCTGCTCGTATTGCTCCTTCTGATTCTTCTGAAGCCAAGTTAGGAAGGATGTGTCTCGTGCGGCGGACGTAGCGGCGGAAGCCTGCTCCTGGCTGCTGCTGTTTGCGCCGGTCGCGACGCTACCATTTTGGGTCTGTGTCGCTGAGCTCCCCGTGGCAGAGTGGTTTGAGTTAGGGATCTGTGTCGTTGCTTGAGGTATAGTTGATGGGGCCAGTGAAGTCTGGCTTGCTTGTTGACCAGGTTGTTGATGTTGAAGTTGATTCAGATTGGGAGCTTGGGATTGGGGTTGGACATCATTGAGGACCTCGAATCGAGGGCCAGGCTGCTCCTGAGTATGCGGGACGCCTGGGTTCTGGGATGGAGCTTGGGCTTGATGACTATTTTGATGAGGCTGCATATGATACGATTGGGCCTCAACTTCAAGTGTCGCTGACGTTGGAATTTGCTTGAGCTCCTCACCTCTAGTCGCCTCAGCGCGTTGCGCAGTAAGGTTTGGATTCGATTGATGGTGCTGGTTCGCAGGGCCCAACCCGTTCGGCCGAACAATCCATCCTGGCTGCATCGGCGCGTTATGCAAAGTCAATGGGGTCTGGCCGGCCGTGTGAGGCGCTTGAGTGGGAACCTGAGGCGCTTGAGTGAGGACCTGAGGCGCTTGAGTGGGGACCACTGCAGGGTGCAGATTCAGATAGTCCGCTGACGACTGAGAGGCAAGTGAATTCGCCGTCATCTCTGCAGCCTGAGCAGCCTGAAGAGCCGCCGCCCTCTTAGCTGCCGCCTTCGTTTCTTTCTTGGCCTTCCCCTTTTGCGGGCTCGGATACGGAGATAGGATACCCATGACCTCGTCCTCGTGATCATCATCCTCTTGTCCTTCTGGTGGCGGGGATCCGAATTCGTCGGACTGCGAATCCACATCGTCGTCATCTCGCCCTCCTCCTCCAGGCAGAGGATCCTGTACAAAATGCAGGTACGAATTTAGCGCTTGTTCCGAGCCCGTGAAGATAAGAGGAGCTTATGTCCAGACTAGACTCACAAAGGTGTACTTCGTTGCCCCTCTGCGGACACCGCGACCCGAGCCTTTCGCTGCGGCCAGCTGCCTCTTCTTCAGCGCCGCCTCCTGCTGCTGCCGAATAAGATCAGCCCAGAAGTCTTTCTCCGCGGCAAGTTCCGCCTCGAGCTGGTTCTGGTCACCGGCTTCTGCCGAAGAGTGATCCCAGATTTGGGCGAACGAGAACTTGCCGAGCTCGTTGCGCTGCTTGGGTGCAGCTCTTTCTGCCTTCACGCCTTGCTCGATGAGGTTGTCGATGTCTGCGTCCGAATACTGGAGGAAGAGAAGCCTTAGTCAGTAATTCAAAAATCATCGTTGCATAGGACATGATAAAGCTCTTGTACCCTGTAGGAGCAGATGAGTGTCAGTACAAAGGCCCTTTCAGCTGCCATGGGAAGAGAACAACTCACTTGATGTCCTTCTCATTTTCTTCAACACCTCCTTCTACAAACAAGCTCGTCGCGCCGTGCTTCAGAATACCCTCCAAGTCCATCGGCTCCAGCTCGGTGTTGTCCATGCTCTCTACGATCAGATGGTCCAACACCTGAAAGGCAGAGCAGTTTAGTCAGGGCAGGTTCGGGAATATGTGGCGCAGGATGAAGCACTTCGACGTACCCTCTTGCGTTTGGCACTCTCGATGATGCGTTCCTCAGCAGTGTTCTTGCACACGAGCGTAAAGACCATGGTATTCTGTGATCATCGCAGCAGTGTGAGAACGGAATCAAGGATGGCACGAACGATACAGTGCAGCTAACCTTCTTTTGTCCGATTCGGTGGGCTCGGGCAATAGCTTGCATGTCGAGATGCGGATTGAAGTCAGGGTCCATGATCTGCGAAACGATTACAAAGGCTCAGTTAGTACAGTAAGCAAGGCATGCACAACGCAAAGCTACTCACCACAACAGTATCAGCCGACGTCAAGTTGATCCCAACTCCACCCGCCCGCGTGCTGAGCAGGAACACAAAGTAAGGCGAGTCCGGGGCGTTGTAGGCGTCGATCGCCTTCTGACGAAGCTTGGTTCCCGTCGAACCATCGAGTCGTAGATACCTGTGTCCCTCACCGTGGCAGAAGTGTTCCACAATGTCAAGCGAGATGACGAACTGACTGAACAGGAGGACGCGGTGTCCGCCAGCCTTGAGCTTTCGCAAGAGTCGCTAAGGGGAGAAGGATGAAATTCAGATTCAGCAGAAGGCAGCAGGGCGAGGCGTAAAGAACCGCGTTAGAAACTCATAACTCACCTGTAACAACTGTAACTTTCCACTCGCATCAACAAGCCGCTGGTGCGCATCCGCCCGCTGCTGCTCGTTGTTGAGCTCAACATCTTCGAGATCTGGACTGATCAGATACCTGCAAAAAGGGGAAAGAAACAAATCGTAAATGCCAGACACCGCTAGGAGACAGGATGGTGGGGGGCAAGATACTCACGGATGCTGAATGCATTTGCGCAGCTGCATCAGGACATTGGTCATCGAGGACTTCGCCTTCGACTGATTCCTCGATGGGCCAGCACCCTCCACCAGCGACTGGATGTTCTCCAGATTCTGCTCCAGAAGATCCTTGTACAGCCGCTTCTGAATCGGCCGGAGCGAGACCGGGATGATGAACTCCGTCTTCGGCGGGAGTTGAAGAACGTCCTCCTTCGTCCGTCGCAAAAAGTGCGGACGGAGCATGTCCTGCAGTTCCGTCACCAGCGTCGCATCCAGCTTCTCGTACTTCTTCTCCAGCGCCTTGATGTTCGACCACTTCTCGTTCGGCTGCAGCCAGTTCAGCAAGTTGAACAGCTCGCCCAGGTTGTTGTTCAGCGGTGTGCCCGAGAGCAGAAGCCGATGGCCGGCCTCGATGGTGTTCAGCTTCCTGTAGAGGAGATTCTTTTCGCCGCCTTTGAGTGCCTGCCCCTCATCGACGACAAGAGTATCCCAATACGAGACGCCGTCGAGCATTTTGGTCCCTTCCCGTCGAGCGATCGATTCTGCCATGATGACGACCTCAGCCCGGAGGGCGGAGCGGCCAGGGACTTTGTTGTCGTGGTACAGTTCGAAGTCGTATATCACCGCCGTTGACTCGCTCTCACCGAAGATGGGAGCAACGCGGACGCCCGGGAGCCACTTCTCGAATTCGCGTGCCCCTGAACAGATGGAGAGCAGGAAGTCCAAGTACAGTTTAGCGGGCTGAAAGCATCACAAGCTGAGGAGGGAGCGCACAATCTCAACTCACAGTTTGCAACAGTGGAGTTGGGAGCAATGACGAGATGCGGAGCTCGTTGGTTCTCCCTGATCAAGGATCCAATAAAGGAGATGACCTGGATCGTTTTCCCCAAGCCCTGCGAAGATAAACTCAATTGACGTGAGTAATCGAGGGTGCATGTTCCATAAGCGCCTCCCCCCGCCTGGATAGGATAAACACTCACCATCTCATCCGCCAAAATGCCCGGACAGCGCGTATACCACCCACTCCTCAACCAATTCACCCCCGTCAGCTGGAACGGCAGCAGCTTCCCGCCCTGGATGTACTCCGGCTGCGTGGCCAGGAGCATCTTGCCATCCTTCGGGTTCGGATCCTTCGGAAAACCCTTGTGCTTGTGTTCGGGCACAAAGACGTGGAGCGAGTGCAGGAAGGCGGCGAGCATGCCTTCGAGGGCGTCGTAGTATGCGCTGTCGCTCGCACGGAGGGGCGCAGCCTCCCAAGTGCCTGGTTTGGCAGAAGAAGATCAGAACAAGTGAGAGCTCAGTTTACGTGGGCATACCAATCAAAAGGGGTTCAAAGACCAACTCACTGTGCTCATACGTCAAGTCCTGCCACTTGACCAACAAATACGCCGCCTCGCCCAACGCATGCTTCTCCCCCTCCCGCCCACCCACAATCCCCTCCGAATCACGCGCAGGAACAAGCAACGAGCCCTCCAACTCCGCATTCGCCTCCTTGATCGTCTTCGCATTCCCCCACGAGTCCCGAAGGGACGGTAGCCCCAACTTGCGCACCGCCCGGTTGTTCTTCGGCCAGAAGTAGGCGTCGATCACTCGTTCGGGGGTGAGGTACTCCTTCGGCAGACGTTGGTCTGCGTCAAGCTCGGCGAGTGGCGGTCGAGCTTCCTCCTCGATGATCCGACTGCGATCGAGTGCGCCAGCCTTTCGCGCTGCCGCAACCGCAACTACACCCACACTCGCACCTGCACCTGCACCCGCAGCAGCAGCAGCAGCAGCACCAGCGCCCAGACTCCCATCCAGCACTCCCGCCGGCGGTTCCAGCTCCACTTTACTCCCACTCGCCAAAAAGTTCTTCAACTTCATCTTGCTCGCAATCGAGATCCACGAATGCGGGACCCAGATCGCCTCCCTATACGGCCGATTCTCAAACTTGACCAAGTATTCCCGGGGGAGCTGGTTCCGGTAGTCGACGTCCAGCGGGACCGTCTGCGCGCGTTGGATGCGTTCTTGATCTGTGACTGTGCTGTCCGGTCGCCAGGCGAGGATGAGATCCACCCAGCCCCACTGGGAACAGTCATCACATTTCCAGTCTTGCTTCTGGTGGGTTCGTGCCTTCTCCTCGACCGAGCTATTCACGGAGGGTAAGGTTAGGTGATGATAATGGACGAAGCGGTGGCAGCGCTGGCAGCGCAGGACGAGAGGTGCCTTGCTGGCGGTGGTGGTGGGGATCGACTTGGCTCTCTCCTGCTCGCGCCCCGACTTGGCCTTTTCCTGCTCTTGCAGCTCCGACTTGATCCGGACCGGCGAGCCTTCCGCAACCTCCGACCGCAGCTCGTCCTCCTCCTCCATCTTCGCCTCACCGTGACTATCCCCGTTCGCAGTCGACTCTCCATTCGCGGTCGAGGCTCCATTCGGAACCGATTTATCCGGACCGTCGACCGGGACCGGAGCCGACGCGGACGCGGACGCCGATGACTCGGGCACCACCTGTGGTGGATGGATGTCCACAGCAGCCGCGCTGGACGGCTCAGGCACCGCCTTCAGCTGACCCGAAGCCTCCTTGCATACATAGCACGCATTCTGCCCCTCCGCACACTCCGCACACTGCTCCTCCACAAGCGTCCGATCGATCGGCAACACCGTAAAAGGCTTAAACGGCGCCCTCGGCTGTCCAACGACTTGGACCTCCGCTTGCTCAGCCGCCGCCACCTCGCGAACGTATTCCGCCTGCGCTGCCTTGTTGATCATCGCGAGCACGTCCTTCTTGCGCTTGATGGGGAGACAGTCGAAGTGGTAGGAGGCCGTGCAGGTGCGACAGCTGAGCCAGCCTCCCTTTTCTTCGAGGGAGGCCTTCTCGTTGGCGATGATCTGGTGGGGCGAGTCTTCTTCGGGAACTTCAGCGTAGTTGGCGGGTCCGGCCTGCGTTCGAGAGGTCGTACCTCGTCGGGTGACACTGGTGTCCGCTCCGGCTGACGTTGTGGCTGAGTTGGTGACGGGGATTATTTTGAGTCGGGCAGCTTTGCGCATGACCTTCTCCATGGCGATGGAAGCCGCTTTCCCGCCGCACTTGAAGCAACTGGAAAGATGGATGAGCCCAGCGGGTTGGTCAGCTTTAATGTCAGTTTTGCTACGTTTCCTGAGCGCAAATGCGGTACTCACTTTGGGCAATGCTTTTGAAGGACTGGTTTGCGACTCTCTGCGAGGTCGGCTTCCTCCAGGCCGTCGTCACTGTTCCCATCCTTCTTCTTCTTCTTCCGGGACGATTTCGAACCGGCGGGCCGAATGTTCCTTCCCGACCTCCTGCGCTTCCTCTTCGACGAGCCCCAAGCAAAGTCATCACGGTCATACTCCTGCTCCTCCGTCTCGGTCTCGTCAATCTGAATCTCGTCATCATCGGTCTCGTCGCTGTCGTCATAGTCGATCTCAAAGGCAGAACGCTCATCGTCATCGAAGCGCCGACTCTTGCGCTTGGGCTTGGGAGGCAGGATTTCTTCGAAGTCGTCTTCGTCATGCACGTATTCGGATTTGGCGGCCCTGCGTGGGCGCTTGGAATGCCGTCTGGAGGAGTGGATGTCTCCATCGGAATCCGAAGTAGAGCTGTTCGCATCTGAGGCGTCGGAGTCCTGGGAGTCGCGTCGTCTGCGCTTCTTGCGGAGAAGCTTGCGCTGGAGGGCCAAGGCCTGCAGCTTGGCGCCGCGCTGAGCTCGGCCGGAAGTGGAAGGAACGGGGGGAAAGTAGGCCTCGACGTGGTCACTAGATGCTGTCGGGCTAGGGACTGGACTGGTGACGATGCAGAACTGGGCGCGCTGTCCGAGGTCAAGAACGGGAGGTTCTATCCATAGTTCAGACCGAGGTGCTGGGCTCTGTACACGCGTTGGCGGGTTGCGAGAGCTGAGTGAGGTGAGATCACTAGATGCTAGAGGGCCGACTGAGCTAGAAAATGGATGGAGAGGGAAGGATCGGCTCTGATGAAGCATTGGGGACTCGGATATGCGGGGTGTCTGGTTTGGGAGAGAGGTGAGGGGAGAGGACGTCAGACCTGGTGAGGGGACATCGGCCTCTGCCTTGACGCCCGCCACTCTGGGTACTGGCTTGCGGCCGGGCCGAACAGCAACGACGACGGGCTCATCGTCCGAGTCCCCGTTGACCAACGAAGGTGGCGAAGGACGGTGAGCGGGTCGTTGGATCGCGGTTGGACTGCGCACGGTTGCCGAAGTGGATGTCGACGCGCTGGTGGTCACTGGGGCGCTCTGCGAAACGGGCACAGGCGGGTGCGGATCTCCTCCGCTGAAGGGACTCTTGAGGCGGTGAGCGGAAGGATGTGAGGCCTGGGTATCGAGCACGATGAGGTCGTCGACCCTCTGGCCGTCGCGATCATCATTGGCGTCGAAGAAGAGGTCGTTGCCGATGATGTTCTTGTTGTTGTTGCTGCTGCTGCTGCTGTTGTTGTCGTCGTCGTCGCTGTCGATGACCTCGCCCTCGATGCGGGCCATGGCGACTTGACTGCGTTGCGCTGTGCTGTGCTGAGTGAGTGACTGAGTGAGTGAGAGTAAAAAAAGGGAAGGATGAGACGGAAGTGTTGCTTCGAATCTCAAGCGAGTCAGTCAGTCGACTTCGAGGCACGCTCACGCTCAGCACACGCGCGACGCGTTGTCAGCGCGTTGTCGGCTGCCACGTGGCTGCAAATCGTTGCGCAACGATTGTCACTCACTTGCTCACTTGCTCACTCACTCACTCACTGAGCTCCTGACTGACTGACTACCTACTGACCTCGACGTCCACCTCTCACTCCCTCACTCCCTCACTCCCTCACTCACTCACACAGCCATGTTCAACGAGCCGCGCTCGCCGCCGTCAGGCTCGTCTGCCATACACGCGTGGGCAGCAACATCAGCAACAGCAGAGCGCACGCACACGCACACGCCTTCCGAACGAGTCATCCCAGAACACCCCGACGCCGGCGAGGGCGAGGGTGAGGAACAACAACAACAGCGCGAAGGCCTGCCACCTTCATCAGCAACGTCGCCCACAGGATGGTCGGCCGTCGGAGCAGCAGGCCAGACTCTCGCGAATGAGATCTCCCTCGCTCCTACAGCCCCAGCGCCCGGGCCCGGGCCCGGGCCCCGCCTTCCCTCCACATACACCCGTCCACACGCCGTTCGCACCGACACCATGTCCTCCCACGGCACAGCGGCTGATCCCTGGGGCTCAAGCGGCGCAGCAGGAATCGCCCCCTTCGCAGCCGGCGGGGCCCTCCTCTCCTCCCCCTCCCCCTACGTCTCCTCAGGTCGACAGCTCCCTCAGCGCTACAACTACTCCGGACGCGCACAGTCGCCCGCTGCCAGCGCGAGCTGGGGCGGCGCCAACTCGTCTGTCGATGGGTCCACAGGCGCAGGCGGTAATGGACATGCGCAGGCACCCGTCATCTACTCTTCCCTCAAGCCTCCCGCGGGGTTGCCCAACATGCCCGGTGCAGGAGCCACTTCCGGTCTGCCTCCCAGTGCGAGCGCAGGCTGGAATTCCCTCGGATCCAACTATGTCAGCAATCCGCACTCAGGCGCGGCAGGCGACGGCATCGTCCCCATGCCCACAGTCCGCCTCTCCTCATCGCCCACCTCCGAATCCACAAATGTCGTCGTCCAGCTCTTCACCCAGCACAACACCTACATCATCAGCACGCCCCCCTCCGGTCTCGTCGGTCTGGCCGACAGCGCCATCGTGCAGCATCACACCGACGCCGGTCGTCAGATCGAAGTCGAACGCAGATACTCGGATTTCACTTGGCTTGCCGATATTCTTATCAAACGATACCCTTTCCGATGTCTGCCTTCTCTCCCACCCAAACGCGTCACCAGTACGTCGTTATCATCCTAAGAGCTTGACTGCATTATAGACTGAGCATCTCTCTGCACTTCTCATACCAGTGCCCCTCCCAGGACCACATCTTTCCAATGACAACTCCTTCTTAGAGCAACGGAGAAAAGGGCTGCAGCGTTACATACGCGCGCTTTTGTTAGTATACACTCCTTCATACTGTGTACAAGATCTTTCCTGACCCTCCATCTTCCTCATTCGCTGCAGCTGTCATCCTGTCCTTTCCAAGGACGACGTGGTTATCGTATTCTTGTCCGAAGCACAGGTAAGTTTCAATCTCCCTTTCAGGCTCGTCGACGCACATGCTCACAACCTTTTTCCTCCAATACAGACCCTGACCCATTGGCGCTCAAGCCGCGACCCCCCACTCTGCCCCGAAGAAGCCTACTCCCACCCCTTAACCGAAGTAGAAGAAATGTCCATCCCCTCCGACCTCATCCCCGCCAAGATCCAACGCACCCGCGCCGTCCTGACCACCCTCGTCGAGCGCTGGCGGGTCCTGACCGCCCTCTTCGACCGCATCGCCCGCCGCCGCGAGGCCGAGGGGCTTGATTGGAAGCGCATGAGTAATATCCTGGGCGAGTTGGCTAGTATGGAGGGGAGGCGGTGGAGGCCGGAGTTGGTCGGTGGGGGGGCGGGGGCGGGCACGTTGGGACGCGCGTATAAGAGGAGGAACGAACGGCAGAGGGCGTCGATGTTCGCTTCGTCCGGGCCGTATGGCGCGCCGGGTGTCCCTCCCGCCTCGGGATCGGGATCAGGCTTTGGCGCCTCGGCCCGACACAGCAGTTTCCTCGCTGCGGGCATGATGGAGCCTTCTAGTTCGGAGGACGGACGGGCGGGCGAGTTCATGGGCGCACAACATGGTGGTGGTGGCTTTGGGGACGAGTCGATGGGTGAGGATGACTTGTTTGCGGATAATCGGAACGCGACGTCAGCCGAGGAGAGCATTCGCAAAGTCGCGCGTGCGTGTGGGGACTGGTCGGAAGGGATGAAGGCGAGGGCTACGAGTTCGCTCTCTAGTACGCTGGAAGATATCAAGGTGAGTCCTCTCGTTCTTCCCTGGGAGCACTTTCTTGCATTTGGGTGGATCCTGAATGCTATTCCTAATGGGTCTTCGAAAATCAGTATCAACGAGATCTATGGGCCGCATTCCGCGACCTGCTGCACCGCTGGGACAAGCTCGGCCCGGACAACGTAGACGCCATCAAGCGCCGCATCGAGCAAAACCAACACAAGCTCTCCTCCCTCCTCGTCCCCGACGCCGCGAACAACAACCAACGCGCCGGCTCGTCGGACTCAGCCAACAACTCCGAGATCACCGCCCCGATCTCGGCAACAACGTCACAACAACAGCCCCGTGCGAATCTGACGACGTACGAGCAGGAGCAGGTGAAGACGCTCCGCACGGCACTGGCGAACGACGCCCAGCTCGTCTCGCAGCTCCTTGCCCGGAGGACACATACGCAGTGGGTGCTCTGGAACGAGCTGCGGTACGTGCACGATGCGTCTGCCGAGGGCATCCGGGCCATTTGGAAGCGGTGGACCAAGGAGGAGCGGGCCTTCGTGATGGAGGAGTTTGGAGCGGGTTTGCATGCGCTTGAGATGTTGTTGATGGAGCTGTGAATCGTGTGTGCCCCCGATGACTTTCCCTTCTTGTACTTTTCCTCCTTTCTTTTGTATGTACTTCTACCCTTTGGACAATGCTTATCCAGGCCTATGGATTCATGGCATCTTTTACGACCTCTTCGTTCCACCTACCTTCTGCTCAGCTGCTCAGCGTTGTGGGCTCAGCGGAGCGTGGAGAGATGGGGAAGGAAAGACGTGAGCATGGAAGGGGTTAGCCGGCGGTGTGGGCGCGTGGGAAAAGGGGGAGCGTCAGCAACGCTGACAGACACGAAAGGCAAACGACGCGACCGCACACTCATCTTTCCTCATCAGGGCGCCGCCGGCATCGAACCGCATCCCGGCAAGGTCATCATCCATGACCCATGGACCGGATGCTGAAGGGACCGGATGCTCGGACGGGGAAGATCAGGTTCAGAAGACGTCGGTGGGCGGCGCCGAGCACACAGCCGTGCCGGGACGCATCGGCCTCTCGTGTTCCCGAAGATCGTTCGACACTTCTCTCTGCCTGCGTGCCAGGGGGTCCGGGACCGATGACTTCGGAAGGTTGCGTCAAGTAGTACAGTTGAACAAGTGAACGTGTCTAGAGGACGTGAACAGGGCGGGAGGGTATATAAAAGGGGCAGAAGCGAATACATGCTGACCTTTTTGCTCCATCCACTCATAGTTGACGCTTTTCCTCCCCTCCACTTGCCACCTTAGCCCTTCCTGCCCCAAACAGCCATGATCTTCTCAACTTCCCTCTTCTCCGCGGTCCTCGCAGCCCTGGCACTCTCCTCCGCCGCCCAAGCCTCGTCCGTCGAGGAGCTTCCCAACCGAGCCAAATCGTCCTCGTCCTTGCCGGATCACCTGATCTTCACAGCCGTCCTCGGCGGACCGGCCCACCTTTCCCCAACTTCGAACGCCTCCGATCCAAACGCGGCCGTGAGCCGGTTCGAATGCTGGCAGCTCTCTCGGGCATTCCAGGTCTCTCCCCAGCAAGGAACGACGGGCAGCGTCCAAACTCAGCTCGGCAATCTCGCCAATGCGACCTACACCTACTTCCCAAGTCTCTCGCCAGGCACAGCACACGTCGCTCCGTACCCGCAGTACGTCTTCATTATCAGTGGAGGCGCCGCCATCCGATTGCCGAACGACACGGCTACGGTACGAGGTGGAGCAGGGTTGGGTGTCATTGCGGCCGATTCGAGCAGCAAGACGGGACACTTTTCGGACTGGGATGCGGGCACGACTGTTTTGCAGATTCCTTTTGAGGCGGGTGCTTTCCCCCCTCACACGGTTCTGCATCAGGGCGCCTGCAAACCTGCCACTAATTTGGGGTACAACTCGACGACGGCGTGAGGGAGCATGCGTTGATGCGTTGTGGTGGGCATAGCGTGCTGCCCTGCGCCACGTTCGTTGATCCTTGTTCACCTCCCTTCCACCATCCTCTTTTCCATTCTCTTTTTCCTACCTGGACTCGCTCCTCCCGTTCATCGTCGAGCAGAGCACGCTTTAATCCCGCTCTCAGTCCTCCTCCTCCTGCTATCTCGAAGCTCGGTCATTGGGTGTTCTCTTTTCCTTGTCCCCCATCTCCCAAACGTTCGGTATCTATCAACCGCCACCTATTTGTCTGTCCAGCTCCTTGGGCCCATTACACTATATCCCTTCGACGCCGCCAGAGCAGGCAGCATGTATCTGAACAGGGTTGTTTGATTCTCAGTTGGTCAAAGGACAGCGGATCGCATGACTTTGATTGCGAAACTTGCTTGACAAGAAGCGTGGGAAAAAGAGCCGCAAAGAGAAAGAACAGTAGCAGGTCGTTAAGCGTTAAGAGGAAAGGTGCCTTTACAACGCTTGGCGACCTGGACGGTCATTTTGGAATCTTGATGCAGAGAGGCAGCAGCTTCGAACGGCGTTGACAGCAGTCTGCAACCCCTCGCCGTCGTCTCGAATAATAGCGCCTGAGAAAGGGAAGGAGAAGAGACAAGTTGTCAGTCGAAGGTTTGGACAGGAAACACAAGGACGAGAGGCACGGGAAGGAAGTAGAAGGACGTCCGGGTATTGCTTCTCCCCCTTTGGTCTTCCCACTCACGCTCAACTTGCCTGGGAAACACTGACGATGCTTACCCTTAGCAGTGAGAACGTCTTCTTACATCAGGTGTGGGTTCATCGGAGGGGGAGCAGCACTCCAAAAGCAGACCTTGAGGCGAGGCAGGCAGACAGCGTCGCGATCGAATCCCTTCGGCCAGAAAGCTCGAACAAAGCCATTGACATCCTTGTCTGTCCAAAGATGTTGGTCAACTTCCGCGCCCATACGCATAGGACATGCCAAATACATACCACTGCGGATGATGATCTTACTCCCTCCCATTGTACCAGGCAAATCGGGCATTCGACCGGGTTCGGAAGGCACTGTCCACGAGATCGCCATCGCAGACGTTGCCCAATCCTTCCCGTAAAACGCCTTGACATCAGGTTTGATCATGCATCCGATAGCTTGGGCCAGTCCGTCCATGCTCAAAGCAGGCTTCGGGTCGGACTTCTGGCTCTTGCTGCTGCTGCTACTGCTGAAGCTGCTGATCCCCGCCTCCTCTGGCTTTCCGCGCCAAGCTCGATCAGGTCGACTGTGCGGACGATGTGCGACTCTAAGCCGAGGAAGTTTTCCGGAAGGGGTTTCTGCTGAGCACGACCGAAAAAGGGCGACTGCTCGCCGCCTGAGCGAAACTCGATGTCGAATCTGATCAAAGCCATATTTGGACACTGAGGGCATAGGAGAGGGAGGGGGGAAGATGCAGACAGAGTGGTATATATAAGGAAGAACAGAGCTGGAGTGCGAAGAGAAGGAAGGAGATGTGAGATGAGACGAAGGGTCAGGCAAATCAGCGATCCTGCGCGTCGCAAACTCGCAAGTCGGCTTGGTCAGAAGTGACAAGAGAAGCCCGAAAACGCCAAGCTGCAGACGAGAAAAGACCGTGGCCTGCGCGTCGTGCTGCGCAGATGAGATAGACCGGAGCGGACTGAGTTCATCGAGCTTTATACGGGTGCCTGAGCTGCCGGAGCCCAGAGGCAACGTTGTGCTTTGTGAATGGTGATTTGTGGTGGACTAGCTGAGCGCTGAGCGAGCACAAGGAAGCGGAAGCGGAAGCGAGAGCCATCCGGCGGACGCATCACTAAAAGCATCCCTCGCGTGTGAGCTCACTCCACGAAGGGTGTGCGTTCCTCATTCTGCATTCCGTTGGCAGCCCCCATCGACTTCGCCCACCTACGACCTCCCTCCGTCACCTCCTTGCCCTCCCTCTATTCTTCTCCCATCCGCCCAGTCCTGATCTCTCCCGCCCTCATCCCCCCGCTGCTCCCACCCACCATCACCATCATCAAACCGCTCATCCTCGCTCTCGCCCTCGCCGTCGCCCTCGCCCTCCAACCGCTTGGCCTCCTTCTGCCGGAAGAATTGCACCAGACGCCGATACTCCCACAGCCGCCCATACCCGCCCGCCCTCTTCTTCCGATAGCCGACCCTCTCCCGATCGGGCACCTGGATCTCCCGCGGGGGCTTGTTCCGCATGCTGGTGAACGACGGTGACCGGGTCGGTTTGGAGGAGGAAGAGGGGAGAGCGAGCGAGCCGAAGAGGTCACATTTCGCCACGACGAGTCGTTCGAGCATCCGATTGACGGGCGCGTGGACGTCCTTCATCTCGAAGGTGGAAGATCCTTTTCCATTCCCGTTCCGCTGTTGGTTTTGAAGCCGGACCCGCTCCTCGTTCAACGCATCGGCCATCCTTCGCACGTAGCCATTCACGAAGCTGACTTCGGAACTGGCACGGCCGTTGAGGACGACGTCTTGGTACATGCTCGAGTAGTTCTCCCTAACGAGGTCGAGCACGCGTTGGACTTCGGTGAAGAGGGCTTCGGAGGTCAGGGTCGGGTGGAGAGGTGGGGGTGCTGATTGCTCGGAAAGGTCGAGTGGATTTGAGGAGACGAGGGATTGAGGTAGCAGGTCGATCTTCGTCGGGCCGGATGATGAGGACTCGTCGTTAGCGCGCGCCGCACTTGACGCGGTGAAGTCGAGAACATCGGAAGCGGACCAGCTAGCGGGCTCGTCGTTGCCGGCGGCTTCACCGGATCCCTGATCATGTGCGTTCTGTCTGGCCGCCCACCACGTCCGCCCCGCCCGTTCTTGAACGACGGCACTAATCTCCTGACAAACATCCTTCATAATGCCCAGACATTCCTGCCCGCGCTCACGCTGCGCCTCGCTCCATCGTGCGCTGTTGCTGGGAGAGGAGTGGGATGATGCCTTCCCGCCGTCGCCGACAAGAGCTCCATTCTGACACTCGAGAAGGGCCGTGAGGGGGTTGATACATGCGTTGATAGCAAGTTTGCGGAGGGCACGACGATGGAAGTCTGGGAGAGGGTCCCAGGTCGCCTTGAGTTCTTCGGCTGCGAGGAGGAGCGAGATGGTCTGAACGAGAGTGCTTGCTTCGTGTGGCTGATACCCGTCTTGGTGCATCGAGTAGGATGATGATGTAGCAGCGAAGTGTTGATCAATGTGCTCGAGAGAGAGCGTATCTGGCGGCCAGAGATCCGAGGTGGAGGATGCTGAGTTGGCAGTGGCGGGCCATGCTGCCCGTTTCTCGAGGCCGTCGACTAAAGAATGACAGCGTAAGTCGGGAAGGACTCCAAAGTGAATATCTCCCAGGCTGGCATGTACAGCATGTAGCGCACTCTGGCGGGTCCGATAGAGCCCGTGGGTCAGGCTGGAGAGGATGATCCACGGTCTTCGCCGTGGGTCCGGGAAGTGCTTGGCGATGAGGACATCTGCGAGACCGAGGCCATTCTGGGTCAGGACGAGGGTAGACCGTGCTGAGAGACGGGGTAATAATGATTCGAGCGCGAAGGAGGTTGTGTCGGCTTTGGTGCATAGAAAGAGGGCATCGATGTGCGCCTCAGGCCCGCGATCGGGTTCGAACAGAGAGATTCCGGAGCGAAGGACGTCCCTCTGCTGTAGTTCGTGGGTGCGCAGTTGGTGCTGAGCGCTCGCTGCAAGGATGCGCTTCCACTTGCGCTGATCTTGGAAGGTCGAGCCAGGACCGGTAGACCGTGTTCCCTCTGGCAGGGTGGCTGGTGGAGCGCCTGGGAGTGCGCCGAGTCCGCCCTGTACGACGATGCCATCCTGCGCGCGGGTGTGTCCGCCGTGCTCGAGAGTGACGAAGCCGCCCTGTTCGTTGAGTTTCTGAGCGAGGCCTGGGTTGCGGATGTGGATCGTTGTGCCGGATCGGTCGGGCGCGGGCAGGAAGCGGTGCAAGTACGGCGGTATTGACGATGCTGCGCGGAGTGTGCGCGTCAGGTGGAAGGCGAACAGCTGCCCAACCGCACCGCCGCCCAAGATGTGGATTTGCATGTGTGATGCTCCGTCGAGGTCACGCTCGAGCTCGACGTCGCCAGCATCGTCAGCCAGAAGTCTGGGAGCTCCCAAAGGCCAAAGTAAGCTGAGCGGAATATGAGAGAGTCAAGATTAGATTAGATAAGAAACCCAGCCCGGCTAATTCCGCACTGTTCCGCTCTCTTCCGCACCTCATCTCATTCCCCGACGGTCAGTCGGTCAGTCGACGCTCTGTGCACTTGGTATACATCCTCACAGAATACGTCGTCGTGTCGCTGCCATCCGCGGCGCCAGGAAGTGCAACAGCATCGAATGCGACGCTGACTGCGTCCCGGCCTCGACTCAAGTTCGACGATGCCACCGCTTCTTCCTTCCAGCCATCGATATTTGTCGAAGCATGCTCTCACTGAGCCTGCCCTCCAGATACTACTAATGCTTCCTTTTCGTTCCTCTCCTTTTCCTCTCCGCCTCGTCTCTGAAAGCATGAACTGCAGGATCTCGCGCTTTAGTCTTCCTTGCTGCGAAACAGGGCCGATAGAGACTGACACTGTCATGGCTGACCTTCTACGATTTTACACCCAGTCCACAGTCCACAGCTTTGCTTTTCCCCCTTTCCTTTCTCATCCTCCTCCCTGTCTTATCTCCATCATCATTTCTCTCAGTGTCAACGGCCGTATTTCGCAGTCAGCCGGGCACGATAGGAGCAGTGCGAGTGGCCACCGTGACACAGACAACTTCTGGTTCTCCCCAGCCCCAAGCTCAAGACACCGATATTACTCATGCTGCAGTTCTCGTCGAGCAATAGGTCCTTGACCTCTCCCATACCGCAGAGTGGCCGACTCGTGGCGCCTCTCACGATGTCCACGCGCTGGGCCTAGGACAATCCTCCGTTCCCCGGCTCTCCCTTAACGCAGCACGGATGTTGAGTATTGACGCATCCACGATCGCTCTGGCAGACAGCTCAATACCTCATTCCTTGCGTTTGGTTCTTCGTTGTCGCAGATCCCTCCACCCTACACGAGCCAAGTCAGCACGACTCAAGACGGCAATGGCCAAAGATATATGTCAGTCCACCCCCCTCCTCCGTTCTCTCGGGCTCCATACCGACACTGAATCTTCAACTTCTATTCTTCTATTCCCATTTATCTCATCGCGGTCTCCTTCCAGTGGTATCTACGCAATGTTCACCTCGCTCGCTTCCCTGCCGGTCCGCCGGTACGCGCGGTTGTCACCTTCGGTTGGATGACACACTTGGAATAGGATCGACCAGTGTCTTTCAGATGGATCTTGATCCAGTAAGATGGTCTCCGAATGGCTGCCGGTCGGACGTCTTTCGACAAAAGGTGTCAACGAAAGCGAAACCCATCGATGTGCCGTCTGATGAAATCTTAGCTCTTACTCAGCTCTGATGTCTGTGCTGGTCATCTGGGGTGTGTGGAAAAACGTCCGGTTTGCCCCCAAATTCAAGGAGTAACCACACCGGCTGCTCAAGGTACTCCGTTCTCTTGTTTTCGTCCTTCGCGGAAGACAGAAGAGTGCGTCTTGCTTCCTCCCTGGGTTTTCGTTGGCGAGAAGGTGGTATGAACGTTTTGTCGGTGTTTCGAACGTTTCGTCGGTGTTTCGAATTTTCAACTTCCCACGAACAGCTGCACCCCAGATCGCCTCCCACCCATCCGACTCCAGCGACCACAACGCGACACAAACGCAAGCAGGCACGCTCAAATTTGTGTTAATGGCTCGGATGGATTATTTCTGAGCTACCCCTCGCAAGATTTGGGCCCGGATGGCTGAGGTTCGTGGACTTGTGCTCCTCATGACCCAGGGTGCGGCCAGGCGCAGCTGAGACGCGGCAGATCAGAGAAAATGTGAAAACTTCTGACGACAAAACGGGTTCATACCATCGCACGCTCTCCAGGACAACGAAAATGATATGGGAGGGAAGGTAAAAATCAGCTGAGTCATCTCCAGCTGTTCAATCGGTGATGTGCGTTGGTGTTGCGTCTGTTGAAGGTGGTAAAGCTGTGAGGCAAGTTTTGTGGTATTGTGTGTTCCAAACCGTTCGACAAATTTCCCACGCTCCACTTCGCCAACATCACCAGAATGGCCCCTCTCGTGGCCTAGACAGCGCTCACAACAGGACCAGATAGCGCTCAGAACAGGATTAGAAGCTATCACTGAGGGTAGAGGCAAGCCTAGATGGAGATTCTTCCCCTTCTGCTGGCGCTGGCTGCCACAGAACGTCGAAACCTCGCGCGCTCGGTTTTCGATCAATACCAGTTCGGAATTGAAGTCAAGGACAAGGATGCGATTGCTAACCACCATGTTCTTCTACGTTTGCTGTGGGTAATGGTTCGGCTGGCGAAGATTTCCAGTCAGCAGAAGTAGGAGCAGGAGGAGCCCAATCCGGAGAGCACGGAGGTTCTCGCAAAGTTCGAGGAGATGGGCATCATCCTTTACGAAGTCCATTAGCCATTGGTTTCGGGTTCCTGAATGTTCTCCCAGCGCTCTCGTCTGCTTGTGCATATCCTGATTTATGCACAATCCATCCAAACTTATCTCTGCAGATGAGAAGTGATTCTTTCATTGTACGAGAAGATGATTCATTCGAGACAAAGCAATGGTCCGTGAGTTACGAGATCTAGGAGAACTTGGTGACGACCTGCGAAAGAGAAGGAGACAAGGTAAAGCCCAAAGTGTCAACTCCACGCCAAGAGTCGAAGACGAAACAGTCTCCTCATGCTCACCTTGCCGACGTGAGACCCGGACCACATGTACTCGTACGCCTCGGGCGTGTCCTCAAACGCAAACTCGCGATCAATGACAGGCCTGATCTTGTGCGCCTCAAAGACGCGCAGCATGTCCTGGAACTGCTGCCGCGATCCAATCTGGATGCCCCGGAAGATCGCACCCTTGATGAGGACAAGGCTAGCCACGTTAGGAGCAGGCTCGTCCCCCGTCGCGGCGCGGAATCCGATGTTGGCAATGACGCCTCCGGGCCGGATGGCCTCGAACGATTGGGCGATGGTGCCCGCGCCGCCGATCTCGATGACGAAGTCGACGGGCTTGCCTCCGTTGAGCTTGACGGCTTCCTTCCCCCACTCCTTGATTTCGGTGTAGTTGATGAATTGGACACGCTTGCGTTGCTCGGTGGAGACACTCTCCATGACCTTGTCGAACTTTTGCTTGGAAGAGGAGGTTGCGATCACGTTTGCGCCTGCTGCGAGTGCAATTTGGAGGGCAAACACGCTGACGCCTGGGATTTTTCCGAATGGAAGTGTGTCAGGAAGGGAAGGGAAGTGAATGTGTAGCCGATCAGCATGGGTCGCGATGAACATACCTCCAGTTCCCTGCACAAGCACAGTCTGACCCGGACGCAGAGTCTCTGAGGCGATGCCGTACAGACCGTTCCAAGCGGTGACAGCTGCGCAAGTCAACGTAGCAGCTTCCTCAAAACTGAGGTAGTCCGGGATGGAGACAAGCGCAGTCTCGGGCACGATGGCATACTGTGTCAAGAAGCCATCGATCGCGCCTCCGAATCCTGTGGCCGCCTCCTGCTGGTTAGGCGTATGGCTGTAGAGATGATCGCGGTTGAAGATGGGCGCCACTCGATCGCCTTTCTTCCACAGGGAGACGCCCTCGCCGAGCTTGAGGACCTCGCCCGCTCCATCGGAGGCGGGGATGACAGGCTCGTCCTTGAGGGCAAGAGGATACTGGTTCCGACTGATGACCAAGTCGCGGAAATTGAGCGAGCTCGCGTGGAGCTTGATGAGGACTTCCTTGGGACCTGGCTGGGGAATCTCGCCAGTCGTCTTGAATAGGGAGGCCCATCCTTTGCGTTCGTTGATGGGAGGCAGTTGCCAGAATGTGTTGCTGTTGCTGCTGTTGCTGGACATCGTGGGATTGTAAGGGAAATGAGAAGGTCAACTTGGGGGAAGAGGTCAGCCTTCCCATCAACCTGGCGAGCACTCCGTTTTATACCTTTTCTGCTCATGCTCGGTCCTGCTCCACACACTATCACAACTTGGCATCCATCTCAATGAATCGTGATCGGACAAAGCTTGACGACAGCGGGGGACAAGGGTCAAGAAGGTCATCGAATTTCTTGGAGGTGAGCATGACGTTGGGTGGGGGGTTCAATCGTGCATTGCAGACCCAAGACGCGATGAGACGGAGATAGACACGGACATAAGAAGCGGGAGGTGGTCGGTGGAGCTCCTCCGCTTCCCTGTTTCTCACGCTCCCTCTCCCACTCCCTTCCAACCCGACACCGACGCGATTCTTCCCATCGGCGCGACCCAAGAACAACAATGGCAGCAAGCGGGTCGACGTCCGAGGGGCGTCGCGGCACGGTTGGAATCGATGCGCTGTCCAACTCCAAGTCGAGGTCGAGGTCCGGTTGAGATGAGAAGGACGACGAGATTAGATTAGATTATGAAATTTTGTCCACTTGCTCCTCGACGTTGCTTCGTTCGTGAGGACAACGACAGCGGAAAGACAGAAGACAGAAGACAGAAGCAGGGAGCGAGCAATGATGGCAAAGGCAAAGGCAAAGGCAAAGGCAACGCACGCGAAGAAGGACAGCACAAGCAGCATCGAGGATGAGCGCGACGGAAACCGCGACCTCGACAGCGAGCACAACATGGACATCGACGGCGACGAAGACGAAGACGACAAGCCCGACGCTTCTCCGCCTCCTCCTCCTCCCGCCAGGAACACAGCAACACCCTTCCAACACCCAGACATCGTCGCACGCCTGCCCGTCTATCTCTCCCTCTCCCTCGCAAACATGCGCGCAGGAAACGCAACAGCAGGCACAGGCGGGCCATCCCCCTTTCCCTTTGCCCAACAACAGCAACAGCAGGCATCGGCAGCACCAGGCACCCCCAAGCCAGGCCCCACCCTGCACACCTTCCACTACCCCATCCTTCCCGCCCGCCACCCGCTTCCCGTCCCCGAATCAGCACGCGCACGCAACGTCCGCCCGACTATGCGCTGGAAGAGCAGGAACAACATCGTCCAAGTCGAGCTTCCGCTTGATAATCACCCCGCGGCGTATAATGAGTACAAGGGCGAGGAGCTCGAGCGGGGCGCGGAGCGCGCGCGAAAGTTGACGGGTGCACCTGGTATGGCTGCTGCTGCTGCAGCTGCGGCACGTCCCTCCAGTCGGTCCAAATCCAAAGAGGACGACCCGTCCTCCTCGTCGTCCGCCTCCGCCTTCAACCGCACAGGCAAACTCGACCGTACCCGTCTCGAATCGATCGAATCTCCGCAACACCACTCAGACGCCTTCATCGGCGTGATCCGCTCCGGCGCGCTCCATCTGACTCCCATCGACTCCATGGCACAGCTCAGACCGACGATGCACTACCTCGACGCGCTCGATGAGATCGACAAGATGGAGAAGAAGAGGGCCAGGGCGGTCATGGCAGCCGCAGCAGCCGGCGCGTCTGACATGGAGCTGTCCGGCATGAGTTCAGGGGATGAGTTGGCTTCCGGTCCTGGGGGCGCACGACCGCCTTCTGCTGGAGGCGGGGGTGGAGGTGCGAGTAATGCTAATGCGAAGAAGGCGGTCAACATGACGGTCTCCATGCGTGGAGAGGCTGGTGACTCGAAACGGATGGGTGGGGGGCCCGGTGGTAGTGGGGGAGCTCGGTTCGGGAACTCGCTTGGCGCTGGGGCCGACGCTCGTGATGCGCTTATGGGGTCTATCTGGGATGCTGAGTCGGAACGCTGGATGGATCTGGAGTGGCATGATGAGGAGGTAAGTCTTTCTTCTTGCTTTCTCCTCCTCCATTTTTGAGCTCAACTGACTTTCCCTCAACAATCCGGCGTACGAATCAGAGCACAGAAGCGGAGGCCTTCTTCGAAGATCACTTCTTCGCACAGAACACTCGGCCACTCGTCTGCAAGACTCGACAGGCAGAGTACGTCTGTACATGATCGTCTCACACATACACAGATGAAATGGATGAAATGCAAACATGGTCGATACCTGATTGTCAATTTTCGAGTGGGGAATGATGAATGTGCCGGATCATGCGCAGAACCTCAAAGGCTCGCTGTCGGCGCGTCGCGCAGCTTGAGGTTGAGTGCACGAGCAATGACGGACCACTCTGTAAAAAAGACAGATATCCAGGGTCAGCAAAACCTCTTTTTCCCAAGCTCCAAAAGGAGGGGAAGGACGACTCACTATCACACAACTCATCAATCCTCTTCGCCGTACTCTTCCCCGCTCCATGTCCCGCATTAATATCAACCCTCAACAAGATCGGGTTCGGGTTCGCCGGGCACTCGTGCTGGAGCTTGGCCGCGAACTTAAACGTGTGCAGCGGCACCACCCTGTCGTCGTGGTCGGCCGACATGAGCAGGTAGGTCGGGTAGGCCTTGTTGGGGACGATGTTCTCGAGTGGGGAGATGCTGTAGAGGTGGTCGAATTGGTCGCCGGATTCGTCGGCGTTGAGGTAGTCGCCCACCCAGGCCTGTATCAGAACAGAAGAGAGAGAGATCAGTTAATGAATAAAATATGTCACCCACGGCCATGTGATGGGTCATGAGATACTCACACTGCCGATGGTATGCCGCTGGAACCTCAACAGATCCAACACCCCAACCTCAGCAATCAACGCCCCAATCCCATGCTCCTCCCCCGCCTGATTACCCACAGCAGCAACAGTCAACCCGCCATTCGACCCCCCATTCACCACAATCTTCCCCTTCGCGCCCAGCCCGTTCCCATGCAGGTACTTAGCCGCATTGAGGACGTCGTCAAAGGTGTGCTGCTTGTTGAACCGCGTTCCGGCCTTCCACCAGCTTTCGCCGAATTCGCCGCCGCCGCGCGCGTTGACGACGGCGTAGATGCCGCCGTACTCGGTTGTCCAGGTCATCATCCCTGGGGAGAAGGAGGGCGGCAGACTGATGTTGAAGCCGCCTGTGTGGGGAGGAAAGGGTCTGAAAGACTGATTGCAGGTACCAGCCATAATTCGGAGAACTCACCATACGCATACAACAGGACCGGCGCCTTCGTAGGATCGATCGACTTCGGGTACGTGACGAACATAGGCACCTTGGCCCCATCGGTCGAGTCGAACCAGACCTGCTTGGAGATATAGTCCTCAGGCTTGATCCCCGCGACCTTGGTCGTCCGATGCACGACCTCCTTCGGCGCCTCCTTCTTATCGCCGTCGAAGGTGATCCGATGGATGACGCCCGGATTGGTGAAGCTGATGCTGGATACAAAGATCTCCTTGTCCTCCCTCCGTCCCGAGACCTGGGCGATCGTACCGACAAGGTCGGCAAGGAGCCTACGCACCGCTTTACCGCTGCCCAACTCGTGCTCCCACAGCTCGTCCTGCACGTTCCGTTTGTAGGTGAGCAGCAGCCTGTTGCCCGCCACGATCTCAGCCGAGTCGAGGAGGGCGTCTTTCTGTTCGGGCACGAGTTCGATCAGGTTCGCATCCTCGCCGGTGAACTCGCTCACGTGTCCGATGGTACGAGCGGAGGAGCGTCGGACGTCGGTATACACCACCCGGTAGTTGGGCGCGTCCTTGTTGGTCATGTAGTAGAAACGCTCCACACTCTTCCCATCCTCGTCCTTCTCCTCCAGCACGTCGTTGCCGAGGTATCCGAGCTGGTAGTCGAAGGTGTGGGCAAGGGGGATCCAGCGCAGGTTCCCACTGACGTCCTGGTCGTCGAGACAGGCGATGTAGGAGCGCGCGGTCGGGTTGGTGTCTTTGCTCGCGTTGACCTGGAGCCAGCGCTTGTCTTCGGAGAGGAAGCCGCCCCACATGATTTCGCGGCATTTGGGGTCTTTGCCGATGACGAGGATGTCGTCCTCTTGCTTAGTGCCGATTTTGTGGTAGTAGAGCTCTGCGTCCTTGGTGGCGTCGGTTTCGGTACCCTTGCTGCCGCCGGAGGTGGTGTCTGGGAAGCGCTGGTAGAAGATCCCGACATCGTTGTGGAAGCCGATACTGGAGAACTTGACGAACTCGAGCTTGTCCTCGAGCCGGTTCGGCCCGCCCTCGGCGTTGATGTGCTGCTCAGGATTGGCAGCGCCTTCGGGCTTGACGAAGGGTTCGGTGGTCTTGCGGACGTAGATGGTCTGCCAGTCGGAGCCGTTCTTGGAGAGCGAGTATGCGAGATGCTTGCCGGACTTGGAGAAGTTCATGCCGCCGAGGGCGATGGTGCCGTCCTTGCTGAGCAAGTTGGTGTCGAACCAGAGGCTTCCCGGAGGCTTGGCTGCGTCCGGCTTGCCGTCATGCTGTGCCTTCTCGGCGGCTTCGATGTCCTGTCTGGTGGCGCGGTAGATGGTCGACTGCGGGTCGAGTCCGGCGTTGTAGTTGAAGTAGTAGGCGCCGTCTCCCTTGAGGGACGGGCAGCTGAAGCGCGGGAAGGACATGTTGGCCTCGACGCGCTTCTTGAAGGCGGCGCGGTCGGGATATCCGCTGATGTAGTCCTGTGCATAGTCGGCCTGTGCCTTGACCCAGTCCTTGGTCTCGTCCGACTTGGACGGCGGGGTCTCGAGCCACTTGTACGGGTCGGCGACGTCCACTTTGCCCGAGGCGGCCTTTGCGGACTTGAAGGTCTCGACGTCGTCTGTCCTGCGTGCCTGTGGGAAGGGCTTCGTCTTGGGATCCCAGCCAGACGCGAGGCGGGCAGAGGAGGTGGAGATGGCAGCCATTCGTGCGGTGAGTCGTTGTGATGAAGCAGTGAGAAAAGCGGGAGTGTGAGAAGAGACGCGCTGCAGGAGCATTGGGATTCCACACACAGTCCTCAGCTTCCACTTCCACTTCCTTATATAGACAATCCGATTCTATGGGAACGAGCGTGTCTGTCTGAGTAAAGTCGAGGTCAACGCGCGCGCTGACTGAGATGAGGACGCGATGGATTTCCGAGAACAACACTGCTCACGTGATGTACACGGGCCACCAGAGGACTTTCTATTTTCACAATACATATATGTAAATAGGCCACAGAAAAGGAACACGCACCTTCCCTTCGCGCACTTCTTCTTCTTCTTCTTCCTTCACGACGTCCACCACAGCACACTCGTACATACACTCGCTCACCAACTCACTCACTCACTCTCTCAGCAGATAGAAAGATGTCTCGGCTGGATGGCGTGATTATTCTCGGCGGTGATGGCCGCGCGCTGATCCAGTCTCACTTCCGCAGCAGCGACGCTCTCCCGCGCTCACACATCGACCACTTCAACCACGCGTCCTCGTCTTCGTCCTCAGCACAACTCACTCCCCTGCTATGGGTCCCAGGCATACCACCACCGTCCCAACCCTTCGCTAATGACGACAACAACGACACCGACGAGCTTTCCAAGGGGAAACAGCGCGAACGCAACTGGCAAGACGCCCTCGCAGAACAAGGCGCAGCCCTCGCACACATCCAACACAACACCCTCACCTTCCTCGCACCCCTCTCATCAGAAACAAATCCATTGCTCCCCCTCACCTTCCTCCGCACACTTCTCAGCTTACTCGCCATCTATTCCGGTGGACTGGCTAGTGTGAACGAACATGCGGTGAGGGAACACTTCGATGTCGTCTATCAGCTCCTGGAGGAGACCATGGACGATGGATGGCCGCTCTTTACCGAGGCTAGTGCCTTGCAGGATCTCATCATCACTCAGAGTTGGCTCGATCGCGTACAGAAGGTCGTCAGTGCTACAGGGTCAGTCCTCTTCTCCCCCTCTCTCACTCTCACTCTCCCTGCCAAAGACGACAGACACAATTTATTTCGCTGTGTTCTTCCTGAGCGCGATATCTTGCGCAGCGCATCACTGCCTCGCAAGTAGCGCATTGATTGCAGAAATTTTATCTGAGGCTTCCCCCATCCACACTCCTTCCCCTTATGTTACTCCTCTCTTCACAAACTGACTCATCTTACTGCTCTCTAAAAGGCTCTCAAATATACCCGCCGTGCCCGCCCCACAAGCAACCGAACTCTCCTCCATCCCCTGGCGCAGAGCAAACGTCTCCCACTCATGGAACGAGGAATTCTACGCAGACGTCATCGACTCCCTCGAGGGTGTCCTCGACCACCAAGGCCGCGCCCTCAGCCTCGACCTCTTCGCCCGCCTCGCATGTCGGTCCAAGTTGTCGGGAAACCCAGAGGTCACCCTCAGTCTGAGCACAAATGCGCCTATCGCCGGCCTGTTGACTGATGCGGTCCTGCATCCGTGTGTGAGACATCGAAAGTGGATGAAGGAGCGTGTGTTCAGCTTTGTACCGCCGGATGGGCAGTTCGAGCTCGCCCAGTTCCGTATTGGCGATCCGCTCGCTTTTCCTGTGGGATCGGCGCATGCCTCGGCACGCACGTCCAAGAGTGGGAATGTACAGATGCCCAGCGGGGGGAATGGGTGGGAACGCGACGTGCCTCTCCTCCTTCAGACCTCCTTCGACGTCCAGCCACTCGAAGCGCGGAATGGGGACTCGACAGCTTCTTCCAATCCAACGACACAACCACGCCGGCAGAACGCACACAGCAGTAGTGGATCCCGCGTCGAGTTCTCGCTCACTGTGCAGAGCAAGATCCCGCCCAACGTACCACTCGAGAACATCGTAGTCTCCATCAACCTCGGCCCAGGCGCGCACTCGGTCGACGCAGCTGCCTCCGGGGGCGGCGTCGGGTCCGGTCCCGAGGTATCCACGCCCACATCCAACCTCACCTCGTCCCTGATGAACAGCGGCGGCCAGGACATGCTCAAGACCATGACGGACGCGTTCAGTACCACGGTGGCTGCGCTGGGCACGGGCGCGGTCGTTCACTCTGGGGGCAAATCAGGCGCGTGGGTGTTCGATCAGGGCAGCTCCATGCTTCGCTGGGAGATTCTGCGCTTAGGTTCGGCCGCCGAGAGGCCGGCGACGTTGAAGGGTTCCTTCATGACGTCGGACATGCCCGTCCGGATCGCTTCGGGCGTGCGGACGACGTTCTCGATTCCGAATCATTCGTTGTCGCAGGTCCGGGTGGGCTCGGTGCAGGTTGCGGGTGAGGGCCCGTCGATGAAGATGTTTAAGGGGCTTAAGGTTTTCAAGGGGATTCGGACTGTTGTGGAAGGTGATCTGGAATGGAGACGCTTTTGAACCATCCCAGTCCCCCCTTTCTATCTCTCTCTCCCTCCTTCTGGAGCCTTTCTGACGCGCCGTTTGATCAAAAGACTGTGAGGGGAAATGCAAGAGGTCATCACGAGAAAATCAGCCAGCCAGCAATCGTTCCTCTCGGACGCGCTGCTGTTCTTCTATTTGCTTGCAGAGTACAGTGGCCAAGGCCGATGCAGAGTTGACGCCGACCTGAGTGTATCAAAACGGAGAGAGAAGAGTGTTAAGGGTGTGAGTTGCGTTCGACCAGCGGCACCGACTTCTTGGAATCATCGACCCTTCCAGATTAAAGCTTTACGAGTACGTCTGGTCACCACTCACCTTGATCGCATTCTTCACAGCCTCGAACCGAGAGCCCATCCCTCTCTGAATCGACTCATTCGGATCAAAAGTCCCTATGGGAATACTGCCACCGCTCGCCTTGTGCGCGCCCGCTGACGAGGAGGAGGACTCCCAGAAACCGCCGGGCCCGGCAAAGTGGATGCTGTAGATGTGTCCGGTGGAGGACGCGATGACGTGGATTTGGGACGGTACGACGAGGGATTCTGTCGCGTCTGCGTCGAGGAGGACCGTATGTGGAAGCTGTAGAAAAGTAGCATCAATGCTGTCAGGACATGGGAAGGGAGAGGCCAAGGAAAGCGACCTAGAGAGGAAGGGGAGGAGGAGAAAACATACCAAGCTGACGGTGACGCAAACGGGAATCGCCTCCCAGTTCCTCAACCGGTCCCCTCCAAACCCAGTATCATCCTGCAAAAGCTCGAAATCCACAGCCCGGTCAACCCTCTTCTGCTTAATCATTCCGAGTTCATCACCCTTCTGCCTCTCCCCCTCTCCTTCCCCTGCAGCGACAGCACCACCCTCGGCGCGAAAGCGAACCTGCCGAGTGCGCGGGATCCGGACATCCGAGAGGGCCGCAAAGACGGCGGCGAAAGTCGCGTCGACGAGGTTACCCGCCGAGAGGGAGAGGATGGTTGCGTCGATGTAGAAGTGCCAGTGGGATTGGTCTGGAATGACGGTGCGTTGGCTGAGTGGGAAGATGATGCCTTCTTCGTCGTCGTCGTCCTCCGAGGTGGAGGTGGGGGAGAGCGCGGAGGAGAGCAGGGTCGTTAGGGAGGAGGAAATGGATTCGGTGGAGTAGGGGGCCGAGAGGGAGTGCTGTAATGCCGGGTCACTGCAAGAATAACAAGAACCTCATGAGCCTCACTGAGCAGTGCAAAAGAAGGGGGGCTAAGAGCGGAACTCACACTTCAACCGAGCAAACAACAGGCGGCTCCCGCGCATCCACCTTCTTAACCTCAACACTAACCCCCACAAGCACCTCAGTAACAGCCTCCGTATCAAAGCCGCCCCCACCAGCCCCACCTACGCCCCAGATCAGACGCGCCGAGCCGTGGGCGGAGGGGAGGACGTCGGTCTCGAGCTGGATGGGGCGGAAGGCGAGCGGTGGGCGGGCATGGGCGCGGTGCGGGGGGTCGGAGTTGAGGAGGGCGGAGAGGACGAGGGTGCGCTCTGCTGTTGAGAGGGGCGGGGGTGCGAGCGTCGACCCGCTTGCTGCTGCTGTGGCTGCCATTGTTGTTCTTGGGTCGCGTCGGTTTGGAAGGACCGCGTTCGGTGTCGAGTTGGAAGAATGCAAGTGGGAGCGAGCGTGGGAAACTGAGCTCCACCTCCCGAATGAATCTTGTCTCATCCCAACCTCACCCAGGAATCAGGATTCGCGCTGACGGCGGCCCTTGTCGCGCAACCGCATGGGAAATGGGAGCTCGGAGGCCTGGCACCGATCCTCGCCAGACGGCCCCGGCCTATGTATCCCTCACCTTTCACTCCTTCAACCCGGCCCGCCAAGCGCTAAGGCCTCACTTCCATCACTCCCTCAGCACAACTCGTTCCACGGCAAGGTCCGCACGGTTCCATTAAGTACAACCCGGCGACGAGGGAATGTCGATCAAGGACCCGCCAGATGGGTCTCTCCGTTGGTGACTAGACCTCCTTACCCTCCTTACTCCTCTGTCCCTGCTGTCCGCAAGCTTTCTCCGATCACGATTCATATTGAGATGGATGGCAGGGTGTGATGGTGTGTGGAGCAGGACCGAGCATGAGCAGAAAAGGTATAAAAGGGAGTGCTCGCGAGGTTGATAGGAAGGCTGATCTCTCCCTCACCCCACTCCACCCCCAAGTTGACCTTTCTAATCGCTTCCCTTACAATCCCACGATGTCCAGCAACAGCAGCAACAGCAACACATTCTGGCAACTGCCTCCCATCAACGAACGCAAAGGATGGGCCTCCCTATTCAAGACGACTGGCGAGATTCCCCAGCCAGGTCCCAAGGAAGTCCTCATCAAGCTCCACGCGAGCTCGCTCAATTTCCGCGACTTGGTCATCAGTCGGAACCAGTATCCTCTTGCCCTCAAGGACGAGCCTGTCATCCCCGCCTCCGATGGAGCGGGCGAGGTCCTCAAGCTCGGCGAGGGCGTCTCCCTGTGGAAGAAAGGCGATCGAGTGGCGCCCATCTTCAACCGCGATCATCTCTACAGCCATACGCCTAACCAGCAGGAGGCGGCCACAGGATTCGGAGGCGCGATCGATGGCTTCTTGACACAGTATGCCATCGTGCCCGAGACTGCGCTTGTCTCCATCCCGGACTACCTCAGTTTTGAGGAAGCTGCTACGTTGACTTGCGCAGCTGTCACCGCTTGGAACGGTCTGTACGGCATCGCCTCAGAGACTCTGCGTCCGGGTCAGACTGTGCTTGTGCAGGGAACTGGAGGTATGTTTATCGCAACCCATGCTGATCGGCTACACATTCACTTCCCTTCCCTTCCTTACACACTTCCATTCGGAAAATCCCAGGCGTCAGCGTGTTTGCCCTCCAGATCGCACTCGCAGCAGGCGCAAACGTGATCGCAACCTCCTCCTCCAAGCAAAAGTTCGACAAGGTCATGGAGAGTGTCTCCACCGAGCAACGCAAGCGTGTCCAATTCATCAACTACAACGAAATCAAGGAGTGGGGGAAGGAAGCCGTCAAGCTCAACGGAGGCAAGCCCGTCGACTTCGTCATCGAGATCGGCGGCGCGGGCACCATCGCCCAATCGTTCGAGGCCATCCGGCCCGGAGGCGTCATTGCCAACATCGGATTCCGCGCCGCGACGGGGGGACGAGCCTGCTCCTAACGTGGCTAGCCTTGTCCTCATCAAGGGTGCGATCTTCCGGGGCATCCAGATTGGATCGCGGCAGCAGTTCCAGGACATGCTGCGCGTCTTTGAGGCGCACAAGATCAGGCCTGTCATTGATCGCGAGTTTGCGTTTGAGGACACGCCCGAGGCGTACGAGTACATGTGGTCCGGGTCTCACGTCGGCAAGGTGAGCATGAGGAGACTGTTTCGTCTTCGACTCTTGGCGTGGAGTTGACACTTTGGGCTTTACCTTGTCTCCTTCTCTTTCGCAGGTCGTCACCAAGTTCTCCTAGATCTCGTAACTCACGGACCATTGCTTTGTCTCGAATGAATCATCTTCTCGTACAATGAAAGAATCACTACCGCCTGCTCATCTACAGACACAAGGTTTGTCGAATTGCGAGCTTCGCTGTGTTGCATAAAGTAGGATATGATTAAGCAGGCGAGAGCGCTGGGAGAACATTCAGGGACCCGGAACCAATGGCTGATGCACTTCGTAAAGAATGACAAGCATCTCCTCGAACTTTGTGAGGACTTCTGTGCTCTCCGGATTGGGCTCCTCCTGCTCCTTTTTCTGCTGACTCGCAATCTTAGCCAGCCGAAGCATTACCGACAACAAACGGAGAAGAGCATGGTGGCTAGCCATCGCATCCTTGTCCTTGAATTCGATTCCGAACTGATACTGGTCCAAAGCCAACCGAGCGAGGTTATGGCCGCTTATGTCCCGATCCTCGATGCCAGGGGGCGCGCTGGCGATGCCTTCGAGCGTCTTGATGAACTCCTTCGCCGGCTCTTCTGCGCGAGTGTCGCGTAGGGGAAATTTGATGGGGGGTTCGCATAGACCGAAGAGAGCATCGGCTGCCTTTAGGGCCTCTTGAGGTAGCGGAAAGAGCTGAAGTCCCGTCCGGATGCTGGTGAGTGTGGGAAGGATATCATTGGCCAGATCCAGGCTCTTGCAGATGGCGTTCCTCTCGTCTTTGTCCGGGCTGGACCCACCCCTGTGAGCCTTCTGGAATTTCTTGTCGGTTAGAAGTCCTTTGCGCCCGTCCGATGCGCGCGCGGCTGCTTGCCTACTAATTTTGCGTTTGCGTTTCTGTTCTTCGCTGAGTTGCGCGTTTGCATCGTTTGTTCGTGTCCGACTCGGCCCTGCTGAGGACCGGTTCTTGCGGTTTTTAGACATCCTTCGTTGGGAGAGTGCGGAAATGCCTTTCCTCGGAGTCGTGGTTTGCAAAGGGCTTTGACTTCGACAGGCTCGCTATGTCGAACAAGAAGTCGTCAGATGGTTGTGGTGGAAGCACCGCAGAACAACTTCACAGTCCCATGCAAGACATGTGAGAATGGTCGTCCTCGGAACTCCGGCAAAGCGATGTCGACGTTCTGCGGCAGCCAGCGCCAGCAGAAGGAGAAGAATCTCCGTAGAGGTGTGCCTTTACCCTCGGCGGTAGCCTCTGCTCCTGTTCTTAGCGCTGTCTAAGGCCACGGGAGTCCATTCTGGTGATGTTGGCACATTGGCAGGTGAAGTGGAGCGTGGGAAATTTGTCGAACCGTTTGGAACGCTCACTTCACCACACAAAACTTGCCTCACAGCCATACCACCTTCACCAGACGCAACACCAACACACACCACCGATTGAACAGCTGGAGATGACTCAACTGATTTTTACCTTTCTCCCCATACCATTTTCGTTGTCCTGAAGAGCGTGCAATGGTATGAACCCGTTTTGTCGTCAGAAGTTTTCACATTTTCTCCGATCTGCTGCGTCTCAGCCGCGCCTGGCCGCACCCTGGGTCATGAGGAGCACAAGTCCACGAACCTCAGCCATCCGGGCCCAAATCTTGCGAGGGGTAGCTCAGAAATAATCCATCCGAGCCATTAACACAAATTTGAGCGTGTCTGCTTGCGTTTGTGTCGCGTTGTGGTCGCTGGAGTCGGATGGGTGGGAGGCGATCTGGGGTGCAGCTGTTCGTGGGAAGTTGAAAATTCGAAACACCGACGAAACGTTCGAAACACCGACAAAACGTTCATACCACCTTCTCGCCAACGAAAACCCAGGGAGGAAGCAAGACGCACTCTTCTGTCTTCCGCGAAGGACGAAAAACAAGAGAACAGAGTACCTTGAGCAGCCGGTGTGGTTACTCCTTGAATTTGGGGGCAAACCGGACGTTTTTCCACACACCCCAGATGACCAGCACAGACATCAGAGCTGAGTAAGAGCTAAGATTTCATCAGACGGCACATCGATGGGTTTCGCTTTCGTTGACACCTTTTGTCGAAAGACGTCCGACCGGCAGCCATTCGGAGACCATCTTACTGGATCAAGATCCATCTGAAAGACACTGGTCGATCCTATTCCAAGTGTGTCATCCAACCGAAGGTGACAACCGCGCGTACCGGCGGACCGGCAGGGGAAGCGAGCGAGGTGAACATTGCGTAGATACCACTGGAAGGAGACCGCGATGAGATAAATGGGAATAGAAGAATAGAAGTTGAAGATTCAGTGTCGGTATGGAGCCCGAGAGAACGGAGGAGGGGGGTGGACTGACATATATCTTTGGCCATTGCCGTCTTGAGTCGTGCTGACTTGGCTCGTGTAGGGTGGAGGGATCTGCGACAACGAAGAACCAAACGCAAGGAATGAGGTATTGAGCTGTCTGCCAGAGCGATCGTGGATGCGTCAATACTCAACATCCGTGCTGCGTTAAGGGAGAGCCGGGGAACGGAGGATTGTCCTAGGCCCAGCGCGTGGACATCGTGAGAGGCGCCACGAGTCGGCGAGAGAGTCCAGCATCAAGTTGGTATGGTAGAGCTCAAGGACCTACCGTTCGACGATGATTGCAGCATTTGAAAGATCGGTCTCTTGAGGTTGAGGAGAAACTAGGAGTTGTCCTTCTCACGGTGGTCACTCGCACCGCTCCGATCGTGCCCGCCTGACTGCGCATTGCGAGCCGTTGACACTGAGAGCAATGATGATTTAGAAAAGACAGGGAAGACGAGGAAAAAGAAAGAAAGAGAAAAGCAAAGCTGTGGACTGCGGACTGGGTATTCGTAGAGGGTCAGCCATGACAGTGTCAGTCTCTATTGGCCCTTTCTCTCGCAGCAACGAAGGCCGAAGACCGAGGACCGAAGCACTCGCTGCTGTTGTGATTTGCTGAAGCCGTCGATGGCAGCGACAGTGCGTGTGTGACGCCGACGAGATCCGCATCTTTCATCGTTCGTGCATGTGGATCTCTCGATGGCGAACAAGATGGTGAAAGAAGAGACCGCACAAGCTCGACGATCATTTCCGACACGAGGCTCCCAGCTCACAGCCTCACCACAACCACAGCTCAATACGACAACCGGCTGAAAACTTGCATCCCTGCCCTTGCCTGATTTTTCCCTGTCCATTACAGGTGTTTCCAGTGCTTCTTGAGGCCTCTGAATAGGAGATGGGTTCACTGACAACGAATATGCGAACCAGATACCTCCGGACGTCCGGACAGTTAGTGGGTCAGAACCTCAGAGCAACAATGAATGGTGACAATCGCGAATCAGCACGCTGGTGGCTGCAAGAGCCAGCCTGGAACGATGTAAAAAATACAGAGAGCCTGTCCCGGGTACTGCTGTTGTGTCTCACTCATGTGTTGTGGCCGCTGTCGAGGGGTTGCGCGGCATGCCAGTCGGGTGCAGACTCGTTGGGCACGGCTGCACGACGAGGAGGAATGTGTCGTTGTTCGAGGTTTGAGGGCAACGACTGCCCCATCAGACTACTCACCAATAAAGGTTCGTAGACCGGAAAACGTGTGCAGGAGGTAAAGCGAAGGGAGGGTATTCAGAGAGGAAGTATGAGGGTACGTGATTGGATTGTCCAGAAGAGGAGAAAGATAGAAGAAAGGACAGGCTATTTATAGGAAAGCTGGGAGACAAGTTGGAAGTCGTAAAGTCCGGAGTTCAGGAAGGGAAATGAGGAGAACGATTATCTGTCGTGAAGGGAGAAGGGATCTGATCGTGGTATAGCGCAAAGTGGAGTGAGGTTGGAGACGATCGAAGGGATCTGGCCGCTTCATGTAACACTGCCGCGACGATCGGAGGGAACCGACCGACGCTCGCTTGTCGTATTTCAACAGAATGCACCACCACAAACACGACAATCCTTTCGGACCGCGTCTTTTGCCCCTGCTGCCTCAAGTATTTCACTGACTTCCTCCACCTGCATCGTGACCTGCGCACTCCTTCTGACAGCGCGCTTCGAGGCTTCGAGACTTCGAGCCTTCGAGGCGCCATTCTTGGTCACCTTGGCTAACGCAGCAGGCCTATCCGCTGTCCACCTCACAATTCCCATTGCTCTCACGACTCATACTAAGTAACTCCTCAAGCCTCGATCTTCAATGCTCTGTTGGCTACGTCGAGCTCTTTGTATCGTGCTAACCATTTCCTTCTGTTTGCCTCTTGTTCTGGTCACAGCTGGTCAGTATCATTCCGAACAGGCGACAGTCACCGACGCTGCGTGCCACAAGACTGTCTCCGGCGAGCTCGCTGGTCAAGGCGCGGTCATTCATTCCGATTCGCAGCTTGCTGGCTAGCTGATCTTCCTGATCGCTCGATTCCAACGCATCCTCAGCTCACAGACACCTCTCAAGCATGCCTTGGCAACACTCCTCACTATCATACCTGTCCGCTCTCTTCTGCAGTTTCAGTCTGATGGTCGGAAAGCGCTGAAGCAGCGAATGGATCGTGCACAGGTGCACTTGTGCCTTTCTGCTCATTCTTCCTTTCCTCCCTCGCCTTCCTCCTCATACCTCATTGCCTCATTCCTGCTGAATTCTGATCCCATTTTCCAGACATGCGAAATTTCATGCATGCCAGCACTCCATCTATGCGCTGACATCTCCATCACGCAGCGCGACAGGATGCACCCCCCATCGCTTGGCTCTCCTAGCATCCAACACTGCCAGCGTGGCGAAGGTGTCAGAACGCACCCAGCATCTGGTCAGTGTCTTGTGACCCGTCTCTCCCCTGTGCAATAGATGTCGCTCGCTGACCTGCAGCATCATCTGTTCCTCTGTTGATGACTCTGAAACAGGCAACCCGACCGGCGGACGAAGGTATATAACCAGGCCCTCTGGAGACCTTTCCTTCCCACTTTTTCCCCTCACCCTTTTCGTCATCACCGAGCCACACACTCTCCTCTCGCATTATCATCCTTTAATCTACCATTCCATACACTCTTCTCCTCTTCCCCTCTTCCCCTCTTCCCCTCTTCCCCTCTTCCCCTCTTCCCCTCTTCCCCTCTTCCCCTCTTCCCCTCTTCCCCTCTTCCCCTCTTCCCCTCTTCCCCTCTTCCACTCTTTCAATCTTCCACTTCTTCACTCCTCCACCCTCTTACTTATGGAGCCTCCCTTCAGCGTCGCCGTCAGCACTCTCCTCATGGACGATCGGCCCGCCCTTCAACCATCGCTGCTCGGCACCGACCTACATCCACAACCTCATCTTCCATCTTCATCACAACCTCGACCATCTCTCTAGACCGACCCGGTCTTTGACGGCTCCAATACTCAGTCTGTCTTGCTCCTCGCACCCCTCGTCAGACCTCCCTCACGACCTCCCTCACGGCCTCACTCACCACCTCAAGTGTTCAACACCCCATGGGGCCGGCACCATGGAGCGTCACAACAACCGAGTCTCGAGGTGTGGGTGCGTCGGGTACAGCGATTTCCAGGACACGGGTCGGTTCGAACTGGAGGAAGGCCACCCACGACTCAGAGCAGGATCGCGAAGCGGACATGCGTCCCAGATGGTTCCCGACGGAGTAGTAGTCTTGAAGTCACGGCAACGTCAAAGGCACGTCGGATGTCCTGGGAGAAGACTTTATTTATGTTCGTCGTGACGACGGGACTGTGAAGGTCTGTAAGAGTAGGCTGGACAATATGATGTGTGGGTGGAGAACGAGTGGGCTGGACGATGTGGTGGGTGGAAAGTGATTGGAAAAGAAGGTACTAAGGCGTCGGCGTCGAAGAGATATGAGCTCGACATCGGCCCCGGATACTGGATAGGGGGCGCCCCGGCGGCGTCGACGGCCGGCTCCCCTTCAAGGCCTCAAGGATTGGACAGTGCTGCGGACGGCTCTCTTCGTGTGTCTCATACGATGGCGCAGACACCAAGATCCGTCACTCAACGCACACTGACCCGGTTCTTCGAGGTCGAGGGGGATGGCCGCGCCTTCCCTGCCCCTGACCGACTCGGCTTCCCTGCAAGACCTCAAGTATCGGACAGTGTTCGGACGGCTCTCTTCGTGTGTCTCATACGATGGCGCAGACACCAAGATCCGTCACCCAACGCACACTGACCCGGTTCTTCGAGGTCGAGGGGGGTTTCCTTGGTTTGTCAGGGTAGGTCAGGGATTCTCCCTATCCGGGGACCGATTTGTCCGCTTCGCCACTGTGAGTCCTTCTCTGGGTCGTCTTCGGATTCGGCTTTCTCATTCTCAGAGCGCAGTGGCTGGGGGGCTTCTCCTGCGCTCTACCTCTCACCCCTCCTCCTCCTAAACCCACTTCAGCTGGTCGGGCTCGTTATGGGTTTGTCATACGAGCCCAGCCAAGCCCCCCAAGTGGGTAGGGGAGGGGGTACCGTCTTCCATGTAACATATAGTGTAGCTTAACAGTCGACTTTGCCAATGTCATCCCTTTCATCTCCCTCCTATCTTCATGGCTCCCAGTATCATCGATCATCTATCAGCTGAACAGAACGGGGTCTTGAAGCTTCTGACCATGATGTGAAAGAAGGATCGAGTTTAAGTAGGCAAGATACGTAATCTCCTAGTAGAGTAGGGAAATGAGAGAGGGACAGAAAGAAGGAAGACCTGATCAAAGGAACGTGTATCTTGTGGCCCACAGAAGGGGAGCTCCGAGCTATGAACAAAGAAGTGAAGCGGTTAAAAACGAAAGTGAAAAAGGGTCCCGCCCAGTCCAGACCAGCAGAACCGGCCAGACGGACAAGAGGAGGAGGTTAGGAACCCCCCGTAACCCGGTTGAAAAGTAACGCACACCATCGTCCCTCCCCTATCCAGCAAGCAGCCGCTGCAACGCCTTCTCCACCCGATAATTGCTCTTCTCCAACGCGATAATGGACTTCTCGCGCGAGAAGCCCATCGCGCACAGCTGCTGCACGGGCGGCGCATCGTCCGGAAGCGCCGGCGATGGCTGGCCGCCAGCACCCGCTGTCGTCGGCCCTCCTACCGCCAGCTGATCGGTGCTCGATCTGCGAGGAGGCAACGACGGCGGCACTCCAACAATATTGCTGCTCGTCGTTCCCGAAGCCTGCGGCACAGGTGGGGCGGAGGAAAGGACCGAGTCGCCCGCAGGTTCAAAGGCGTCCTCGAACGAAAACCCAGACGAGGGCGCGCTCACGTTCGTACCCGTCCCACTCCCACTTCCGCTGCCCGTTGCCCCGGCCCCCGCGCCTGCGCCTGCACCGGCGCCCAAGCCCGAGACAGCACTCGTCTGCGAAAGGGACGTCACGCCCGGTCGGGGCGAGCCAAAGCTGGCGTCGAAGTCGTCAAAGGCGACATTAAAGTCGGACAGGGGCGCGACGGACGAGGACGAGGATGGAGGGATTCCCACGACGGCTGGTGCAGCTGCTGCTGCAGCTGAGGACGAAGATGAAGGTCCACCGAAAGCATCGTCAAACGCGTCCTGAGCCACCATGGTCGATGCGTTCGCACCGGTACCTTCAGCACCCGCCCCACTAAAGCTCGGCACGAAGTCAAAGTCGTTATCAAACGCGTCGTCGAGATCCACCGTCGGCGTGGGGTTCGCCGCGCCAGACGCAGCAGCAGCAGCAGCAGCAGTAGCAGGAACAGGGACCGCGCTCCCCGTCGGGCCCAAATCCTCAAACGCAGCCTCAAAGTCGTCAAACGCGTTGTTGCTCGCACCAGGAGCCGCAGCTGACGCACCCGAGCCAAGCGCAGCAAAACTGGACCCACCGCCCGACATCGCCTTCGTAGGCGCCGGCGGGGGCGCCCGTCTCGCAGGCCTCGACACCGCCGCAGGCGCCTCCCCCCCAGCATCCTCCTCATCCACCGGCAAGGCCACCGCCCGATCAACAGGCGACTGACCGCCCGAGAGCGGCGTGGCCGTATTGGCGTCGTGGAACGTGTCCGATCCGGTCCTCTGCGAGGCGACTCGACGTAAAGGGCCGGGTGCGTCCAGGCTTGAAGTTGACACCGCGCCGAAGGGTTCGTCGTTCGTGGTAAGACCACCAGCCGCAGGAGCACGATCTCCAGAGCCAAACGGCGTAGCGCTCTCGTCGCTGCTCGTTGTCGTCGTCAGAGAAGGGTACGCGTTCGAAGCCGTAGTAGACGTGTCCAGCACCGACTGCTCCTCGAAAGGCGAGGAACGTGCATTGTTCGCACCGGCACCGGAACCGGGCACGTCGAGATCCTCAGGCCCATCATCTTCTTCATCCGACGAGTCTTCATCGTCGTCGTCGTCGTCCTGAGACGGTCGACTATCGGCGGCCGCGCCCTGTCGGATTGTATGATCTTCTTCTGGCTCCGAGATGGCCGGGACCGCTGCGGCAGCAGGAGGAGCGAGATCAGATCCCGTCGTCTCCTCGACACTGCTGTCAGTCGCAGCCACATGGGCAGTAGCAGCGCCAGCAGCGCCAGGCTCAGGCGTATCAAACCCACTAAACGCATCATCAAACGCCGTACTACCCGACGCCGCATGGCCCCCACCAGCACCAACACCAACAGACTCCTCCATACCGAAATCGTCATCAAACGCACTCGAGAAGGCGTCCTTCGCTTGCTCGGACGGCGCCGCGCTGTGCCCGGACTCGGGAACGGAGGCCAACGCGGATCCGGTGCCGGATGTGGGTGCTGCGGCCGGAGCCGGGACGGTGGTAGTCTCGTTGTCCCCGAACGCATCGTCAAAAGCCGACTGCGCACTCGCACTCGCTCCACCGTTGACATCCTGCTTCGGAGTCTCCGCGCGCTCATTCCCACCCTCAACCTCACCACCAGCACCGCGAGAATCGCCGACAGTAGTAGTAGCAGTGGAGGACGAATCCTCACCGCTGCTTTCGAGACCTACAGCGGCCCGCGCAGCCGAGGCGATACCGGCCAGGGCGGCGCCTGCGCCTGCTGCCAGTCCGAGTACGCCGACTGAGGAGGAGGAGCCGGCGGCGGTGTCGGCGTCGCCCGAGGGACTGTGGACCTGTTCTGCCGATTGCTCTGTGTTTGAGCTAGCGGCGGGAGCCGGGGCCGGACTGGAAATGGTGAGTCGGTCGAAAGGGTTGTTGCTCCGCACACTGCCTGTAGGACTCAACGCCGCCATACGCTCCACAGGCGCAGGCATCTCGTCGTCATCCTCACCCAACTCCCCCGCCCGGACCGCCTCCAACTCCACCTCGACCTTCTCCTTCTCCTTCTCCGCGCTCACAAGCTGTTTCCTAGTAATCGCCCCCAACCCTTTCTCCCTCCTCACCTCCTTCCTCAACCCGTCCACCTCCCCCTTCAAACCGTCAGTCTCAACCCTCAACTCCTCCATCCGCTTCCTCACCCCACGCACATCCTCGCGCTCCTTCATCAAGGATTGCTCTACCTCGTCCCGCTCCATCTTCAGCGCGGACAGGTTGGACTCGACGGAGATGAGCTCCGCGCGGAGGGAGGCGAGTTCGCCGGATTGGGCCGAGGCGCGTTCGCGCAGGGAGGCGACTCGGGCTTGTTCGGCGTCTGAGGAGGCTCTTGCTGTTTTCAACCGGGCCTCGAGCTCGGAGAGGGAGGACGCGTCCGTTGCGATGGAGCCCTCCAGCGCGCTGGCTTCGGCACCAAGCGCGGCCTGGCGCGCGCTCTGGGTGTCGATGTCCTTCCGGAGCGAGTCGGCTTGGACCGCGGACAGGTTCGCGCTGGGGCCGGGTGGAGGGGACGTCGGTGGCAGGGTGGAAGTCACCGTGTCCGGGGAGGAGATGATCGACGGGGGCTTTTCGGCGATCCGGACGGATTTGACGGTCGAGCCGGGAGCGGGAGCAGAGCCCGGGTTGGGTCCATTGAAGAAGTCGCCGTCGAAGCCGTTGAAGTTGCGTTGGGCCTGTGTCTGGTTCTGAGTCTGGATCGAAGACTGTCGCATGGCCGATGGGGGCGGGGAAGCGGTTGGGTTGACGAACGTGCTCGCCGTGGCGTTCTTCAGGGCGGGTGGGAGGGTAGCCGCAGCCTTGAGGGCTCCACTCGTGGTGTCATCGTCGTCATCCATGAGGGAGAAGAGGTCCTTCTGGGTATCACTCTCGCCCTGTGCGACGGGTTGGGGCAAGTCCGCCCCGCGCGCGCTGGGAGGGAGAAGTTCCCGGGGTAGACTCTGCCCGGGTCCAAGGGTAGGCAACGGCTTACCAGCCATGGACTCCCCGATGAAGTGCATTGCCAGCGAGAACTCTTCGAGTCCGAGGGTGCCGCGCTGATGGACGTCGGCGAGATCCCAGATCTGAGCCAGGGCGGCCTCGGGCAGCTGGCTCTGCATGAAGAAGGGGACGACACTGGCGCCGTTGAGCATGCCGGTGTTGGCGGTGTCGAGCTGGGCGAAGAAGGTGGCTGCGCGCTGGATGGTAGCTGCAGGTACGGCCCAGGGCGGAGAGACGGCCGATCCGGCTGCGATAACGGAGGCGGCTGTGGGAAGTTGTTGCTGTGCAGCCTGTGGGAAGCCGAAGGGCGATGCTGGTCCCGCTGCGAGCTGGGAATGCTGTGCAGAGGGAGATCGGAATGCGCTGGCTGCCGGTGCAGGGCTTCCGACGCGTGATCCCTGGTTGGGTGTTTGGTACTGCTGTCCGGTGAGTTGACGCGGGATGGCAGAGGGGATGGGTGTGCCTGCGAAGGGCCCGGCTCCACTTCCCGTAGTCTGGTGTCGAATGGGCGCGACGGAGGAAGGACTGGTGAAGCTGCCCCCCGTGCTCTGCTGTCGGATGGTCTTCATGGGCGAGCCAGGCTGTGCGGCACCGAGGGGCTTGGGAGCTCCTACGCTTGCAGATTCGTAGAGACCGGGAGGCAAGGCGGCGGGGATGGCGTGGAGGGTGCCGTTCATTGTGTTCTGGATGAAGTGCATTGCGATGATGAAGTCGGTGAGGTCGAGTGCGCCGCGTTGGTGTGTGTCTGCGAGGCCCCAGATGGCGGCGAGTTTGTCGACGGGGAGGTTTGACTTTACGAAGAGATCTTTCGCCTGGTCGCCTTTTGAATCGATGAGGCGGTCAGTGATGATTATGATGATAGAGAGATATGAGGAAGGGTGGGCGGGACTCACTGTCTAGGAGCCCGTTGCTTGGACCTGCACTGGCGAAGATGCGTGTGAAGCGTGCGCGGTCTGCTGGGGTGATGGTGACGGGTGTTGGGTCCGGGGCAGGAGGTGCGGGTGCTGCTGCTGCTGCTGCTGCGGCTGCTGCTGGGGGCAGGCCTGGGATGGTGATGCCGTCCATGAGAGGGATAGGAGCTGGAGTGGCAGCGGCGCGGAAGTCGACGGGTGCGGCAGCCTGTGCATGACCGATGAGACGACAGGCAATACTAAACCCTTTGGCATCGAGGAAGCCGTTGTTCTTGTCGTCGGCGAGTGCCCAGATGGCGCCGAGGGTGGTGGGCGGGAGTGCTGACTTTCCGAAGAAGGCGACTGCTGAGTCTGCGGTGAGGATGCCGCCTGAGTCTGGTGGGCAGGCGAGGGAGAAGAGGAAGCCGAATGCGGTGCGCTCGGTGGGACTGAGGACGAGGGATGCGCCTGGAGCACTCGCACCTGCGCCTGCACCTGCACCTGCACCTGCACCTGCACTCGCTGAGGAGGATGCCATCGTGCTGAGTATGGGAGAGTACGTCGATGTCGAGATGGCTGTCGTCGCTGTCGTCCAGCTGGGCCCCGAGCTCATCTGTGGGAGGAGGAGTTCTCTCGGCCGAGTGAGAGCCAGCGCACCGACGTCATCCTTTTGGGACGATCCCCTCTAGACACTCACTCACTCACTCACTCACTCACTCACCCACCCATACTCACCCACTCACTCATCCTGCTTCCTAGTCTGCAATGGCGAGCGGCGATGCTGTGGGCGACCTTGCGCTGCGGGTGATGTCCGCTGCCATCCGCATCGCTGCAGACGACCAGCCTCCCACCAACGGCGGTGGTGGTGGTGATGGCGGCGGTGATGGCAACGGCGGCGGCGGTCATGGTCATGGTCCACTCCCCACCGACAAGGCATACCAAGGCCCCTGGTTCTCGCAGCAGGTCGAGCTCTCCCTCTTCATCGGCCTCCTCTCGCTCCTCATCTTCTCCGCCCTGCGCAGACGGCTCACCGTCATCTTCGCACCACGCACACGTCTCATCCAGTTCGCGCCCCTCAAGGACCACCCAGACCTCGACATCGCATCCGCAGTACAGCAGGGCTCGATCTTCTCGTGGATACTCCCCACCCTCCGCGCACCGGACGACGCCATCCTGCACCTCGTCGGCCTCGATGCCCACATCCTCCTCCAGTTCCACAAGATGGGCTTCTGGCTCCTCCTCGCCTTCGCTGGATGGAGCACACTCATCCTCATGCCCATAAACTACCTCGAGAACGGCCACATCGACGGTGTCGCTCCCTCCGAGGACGGCTTCGGGCGCAATCACACATCAGGGAATGCCACCTTCCTCTCCCTCTTCGCCTCCAGCTTCGCCACATTCACCCAGCCAGTCGAAGGCGTCGAAGGCCCAGAGGGTCCACTCCCCTACCTACCCTCGCCCTCGCCCTCACCCTCGACAACAGCATATCACCTCACACACTTCATCACCACCTACCTCTTCACCCTGCTCACCCTCCGCTTCCTCCACACCAACTACGTCAAATACATCAAGGCGCGCCAGCTCTACGCCCTCGGCGTCCTCGACTCCATTCCAGCACGCACCATCGAAATCAGAGACCTTCCACCGCATCTACGCGACGACCGTGCCCTCACAGACTACTTCGAGCGCATGGGTCTCATGGTCGAGAGCACCGCCGTCGTCCGTCACAGTGGCGAACTCAGCAAGCTCCTCAAACAGCGCGCAGACGCATTGAGCGACCTCGAACGCGCCTGGTGTAAGTGGCTCGGCAACCCCACCACCGCGAAGAACTACGACGCAGACGAGATCGTAAAGACCTTCCGACAGCGACAGGCTGCTCATATTCGCACCATCAGCATGGGCAACGGACATACCCCGCGTCGCAGTACCAACGACAACCACGATCACGAGGCAACCCCTCTCCTTAGCGACAGTAGGGATGCAGAACCCATCACCACATCCGAGAGCGTCACCCGCATCGAACTGCCAGAGCACAAGGAACGGCCCAAGATGCGCACAAGCGCATACAACCCCTTCAGCGCAAAAATAGACACCCTCGACGAGTTCGAACGGCGGTTCCGCAAACTTGACGCAGCGGTGTGGAAGGTGCGCGGAAATATCGGGACCAACAGTGGCTATGCTGATCCCTGGGACGGCCTCGACGGCGATGCGGAGGACGACGCGGGCCAGGCGCAGGGTGGTGCTAAGGATGACGATGAGGAGCTTGATTTCAGGAAGGGAGGCCGGCCGAGGATCCGCTTCCGCGCTGGCGCTGTCGGGTTCGTCACCTTCGTCAAGGCGAGCAGTGCGGTACGTGCAATTCTTCTCTTCATCCCCTCGAGCTGAACACCTGCTGAACCCCCCTTTGAAACACCACCATGATAGCAAATCGCTGCCCAAGTCCAGCACTACCCCCTCCCCGCCCAATGCCGCACCCTCCTCGCCCCAGAACCACGCGACATCATATGGTCCAACATCTCCCTCTCCCCACACGAGCGTCGCGTGCGCCAACTGCTCGTCTCCGCCTTCGTCTTCGGCCTGCTCCTCTTCTACATCCCACCCCTGACTTTCCTCGCATCGTTCCTGAGTCCGCAGGCGATCGAGAAGTACATGCCTTGGTTGGCGCAGCTGTTGGAGAAGAGTCCGACGTTGAGGGCGCTGGTTATGAATAACGCGTCGGCTATTTTGGTCGCTTCTTTTAATGGGCTGTTGCCGATGGCGCTCGAGTGGAGTGGGTATCTCCAGGGTTTGCGTGCGCGCAGTTTGATAGAGTATAGCGTTTTGAAGAAGTACTGTGAGTTGTCCCTTCATCGGCCCCCTCCCCCCGTACATCTCGAGGCGTGGCTCAAGCCCCATTTCTCTGGTCTAACACGATCCTCGCGGAAACAGACCTCTTCCTCGTCGTCTCCGTCATCTTCGTCTTCCTCGTCACCTCCACGGCCTGGGGCGTACTCTCGGACCTAGCAAACAACCCAATGCGCTCCCTCGACAAGATCGCCGCCCTCCTCCCGGGAGCGCGCAACTTCTCCCTAGCCTACGTGATCTTCCAAGCCCTGGCCATCGTTCCCCTTTCCCTCCTCCAGCTGCCGTATGTCCTCAACCGGGGCTGGGCTAGGATGTGGACGCTGACGCCGAGGGAACATGCGGAGTTGAATGTGCCGCCGATGTTGTATATGGGCACGGTGTATCCGCAGGCGTTGATTATTTTTACGTTGAGTGTGCTTTATGGGATCGTGAGCCCGCTGCTGCCGATCTTTGGCGCGATTTGTGAGTACGCCTCTTCATACCCAGAACTCGTGCGTATAGGATTACTGAACGCAAACTGTGCTGTCCCATGGCAGACTTCGGAGGCGCGTACCTTGTCAACAAGTACAAGCTCATCTTCGGTGAGTGCGCGACTTGGTAGATTCGGACCTAAGTTCCACCTGCTTGACGCTCACAACCACTCACCCTCCCTCCCTCCTCCTCCTCCAAACCTGAAGTCTTCTACAAGTCCTACGAATCCAAAGGCCAAGCCTACCCCCTCAGCGCCCAACGCATGGTCTTCTCCCTCCTCCTCTTCCAAGTCTTCCAATTCTCCCTCTTCTCCGTCCGGAAGCAGTTCATCTTCTCGACCCTCATACTCCCACTCCTCTTCGGCACCTTCTGGTACGGCCGGCATCTGGCGCGCACGTTTGCGCCACTGAGCGAGTTTGTGAATTTGCAGAGTGTGAGGGAGATGGAGGCGCAGGGGGTGCATGGGGAGATTGATGCTGCGGGCACTGGGCCGGATGGCGGACAGACGCCGGGGCAGGCTGAGCAGGCGGGGTATGCAGCTGGTGACGAGTTACTACCCGGCAACATCCAAGGCGGCGTCCCCGTCTCCAAGTCCAAAGTCTCCCCCAACAGCGCGAAACTCTCGACCCAAACGGCAACTGTACCCCGCGAAGCCGTGGACCCTACGCTAAGCCTGACTTCGAGTCCTTCGGCTGCTGTGATACGCTCGCAGATGCCCGGTCGACGGGCGTTGGTTAAGGACGAGACGTTGTTCGTCGCTGCGAAGGATAGTCATACGGATTATCGGGAGCCGCCGGCGGGGAATTATTTCCCGGGGGTGTTGAATACGGGGCGGAGACGGTACGGACATCCTGCTGCGACGTGCGTATTCTTTTTTTTTTTTTTTTTTTCCCTAGGCTGCGGTTTGGCCTTTCTGCGGAAAGGGGAACTGAACTTTGGATTTTTTTTCTTTTCTCGTTAACAGTGGTGTTCTGCCGCATCTGTGGCTGCCCATACCAGCGGAGGGAGCCCGTCGACGGACACAATCGCTAGACGCGCTTGAGGCGGGCGAGTACGAATCTGTCAGTCAAGAAGCCAGTACGGACGACAACGCCCAGTCATCTGATGCCCTTACTGCCACCGGTGCGAACCTGCAACGAACACGGACGGTAAGCGGGGCACCTTCCGCTTCCGCTATCTCGTCTACCACCTCCGGTCCCGGAACACGAGCAGGAGGAGACGAAGACGATGCTGGAAGGGATGGGGACAGTGTCGTTCTTTCCCTCCGTCGACGGAAATCCCTCTTCCGTCGACGGTCGTTGTTCCCGCCCTTGAAAGGCTTCAAGAAGGCTACCCCTGCTAGTGGTGGAGAGGCGACGAGTGGTGGGGGGATGAGTCGCTCGAAGACGGTCGCTGCTGCGATCGGACCTGGTTCTGGTTCTGGTTCTGGGTCTGGCACGGTCGGTTCGTCGCCGTTGGCGCAGAAGAGGGCTAGTACGGGCGATTTGAAGGCTGCTGCTGCTGCTGCTTCGGCGGAAGGATCGGGGTCATCTTCGGCTGCTCCTGGTGTCGGTGCCGGTACGGAGCTGCTGGTTGACACGACCACGACCCCAACTCCGACCAGCACAGCTGAGGCTGTAGCACGCGTGCAGGCTGACCTCGGGTTGCCGCCCCTGTCTGGAGGTGCTCAGGTTGCGGAGCCTGAAACGGCTGTTGATGATGATGATGAGGAGGACGAGGATGAGGACGAGGATGCGGAGGAAGGGGTGTACATTCATCGGCGGAGCATGTCGGGTGCGACGCGGGCTGGCTCGTCGACTTTGTGAATATCGCCTCTCTCTCGCTCCGCCTCCGAAGCCTGTCGCCTATTTAAACTACGATACCAACACCACCAACAACCCCCGACGCCGGCTGACCCTGCGAGGAAACTGTACCGGACTTCGAGCAAACATCCGCCCGGCCAAGAAAACATAATCATCGTCGTTGTTGCTTCTCCTTCCTTCCTTCCTCTTTCGTTCTATAGATCAATCATTCTGTTCCCATTTCACGCCCTTTCTTCTGATCAGGGCCCCCCCCCTCTTTCCTGCCAAGCTTCCTCGCTGAGCCGCGGCCGGACTGCAGATACGTTCGCTTGACGGTTTGTGTATGTAACGAGTAAGCAAATGAAGCAATTGTGATTTTCTCTTGAGTATGATACTGTCCTAAAGCGTTGCAGAAAAAGATGGCTCGACTGAGTGAGTTAGTGAGTGAGTAGTAAGTGCGTCGGGGAGGGGAGCGGAGCGGAGGAAGGGCCACAAAGATAGTGTAAACTGTTGGCCGGCCAGCAGGAGAGAAACGCGAAGGAGTATGTATGTTGGGGGGTTGGGATTTGGAGGGTGGGGGGACGACCCCACATTAGGCGCGTTGGCTTCGGGCGGCCGATTCTGGGATTAGGGAGCGGTGCGGATCTTGGCCGTACGATGAAAAATTGGCCGTATGATGTCCGTTGGTTGAAAGGAACCTTCGAGGGCCGGAGAAACGCAAAGTTTGCTTGGGATTGTCTTTTGGGGGTGAGCCAGTGAGGGGGTGTAGTCTCGAGGGGAAAGGCCCGCGTTGTGGAGCACCGATTACCGAACAGTCGAAGAATGCTGAAATTCGTTTGGGTGGGTAAGTGTGTGGAGAGAAAAGCTCGTATGATCGCACCGAACCCGCAGGCCCGATCACGAAAGGGAGGGCTTGTGTAGTCGGCAACAAGATCGAAGGGTGGAGGGATGGTTCACTTTGCGTAGTAAACGTTGCGATCGGCCCAGCTCGGACTGGGAGGCTGGGCAGGCTGTCGACCAGCCCCGTTCGGCGTCATCGGATCCTTCCCCTCCTCCTCCTTCCTGAGCTCATGATTCGACAGCTGATGTTTCAACGGAGCCGTCTGATAGCTATCCTGCGTCCCATTCCCCGTCATCGCCGTGCCCCCGATGTGCGGTGGCTGTTGCAACAGCCGGCTCTCGTCCTCAGGGGAGGTCATCGTCGTGGTTGAGTTGGAGAACCGGGTATCGGCGAGACCCGCAGGTAGGAGGAGTGGCATCAGCCGCAACTCAGCAACATTAGCAGCAGCACCTCCGGTTCCATCAGGACCAGGCGGCGCGGAGGTAGGTGAGAGGCCGGGCGATGCACCGGGCGAACTAGCAGCCGAGCCCTTCGGGCGGCGCCCAGCCGTCGTTCCCATCGTCTGCATCTCATGTGCCTCCCCGCTCCTCCTCTCCTTGCTCAACGCGCGCACATCAGCACGGCCATCCCCATTCCCATTCCCGTTTCCATTCCACCTCCGATCGTAGCTGTCCACCGCATTATTTGCAGTTCCCATGCTGGACGCTTCGTCGAACACTTTGCCCTTCTCGGACGCGGCGGCCATGCCGAAAAGATCTTCGCGCGTCGGCTTGCCTGCCAATGTCGGGTGGTCATCGGCACTCCCGTTGGAAGGGGTGATGATCTCCGGCGGGTTCTTCAGGAATTGCTCCTTGATGAGCTCGGCAGTGACCTCGTCGAGACGGTACTCTTCGGGCGTCAGGCCTTTGCCGAACCGGTAGGTGACATGGTTCGAGCACAGCAGCGCAATCGTGATGATAAGGAGGTGCGGGCCCACCACGCCGAAGGCGCATATGTAGAAGTACTGGAGTGCGGTGCGTTGGAAGCGCATGTAGCGACCCTTGCAGCCGGGAAGTAACGAACGCGCATAGCACCGCCCACTCGCGCTCGCCAGGACGAAAGGCGAGTAATATCCACAGCAATTCAGCTCATCCTGGATGACCAGCCGGCCGCCGACACTGAGGCCCCGAGACCACTGCTGGTTCAGTTTGCCCTCGAGGTTGAACTGTCGCCGTTTGAAGGTCATGTAGCCGGGCGCCATGATGAAGAAGAAGGCGACCCAGAGGAAGACGACGTAGATGGAAAGGAAGGCGCGGTTGTTCAGCAGGATGCCTGCCCAGCCGATGAGAGCGGCAACGAGGCACAACCCGGAGGCTATGGTGCTCACTGCGAGTCGAGGTAAAAAAAAACCCGGATCGGAAGAGGGCTGTCAGCGCGCGAGGTAAAATAAGAACAAGTCCCAAAGGGGGGAGGAAAACTCACAGATGAGCTCGGCGCGGTTACCGACGCGGACCGTGGCCGCATTCTCAAAGATGTTCGCCCAGGTGAGCAACGTGCCGAACAAGCCCGCAATGGCGTACATCGTCAAGACAAGATTGGCGCAGATCATCACCCATTTGAACGGGTTCCACCTGGCCCGTCGGTTCCCAAGCTCCCGGCCGGACGTGGCCGCCCCCGCCGATCGGCCCTGGGGCTGAGCCAAGCCAACGGTGTCTGCGAACCGGTCAGGGTCCTGGTCCTCGTCGGCATCTTCATCGACGTCGTGGAAGCCGACAAGGTAGGCCAGTCTGCTGCCGGCCAGCCTGGATCGGCGCTTAGCAGAGGGGTCGTCGTCGTCCTTGCGCATCTGCCGCTGCTTTGAGCTCTTCCGTCGCTGGACATTGGCCTGTGCCTGCTGCGTATTCTCGCTCTCCCGTCCCTCCCCATCTTCCGAATCAGCTATCTCGGTGAAATGGCCGAGATCGCTGTGAAGCATACTGGTCCTTCTCCGATCGGCTTCGCCTGGGTTGAAGCCGGATTTGTTCATGGCACCGGCCTCGTTACGCTGTCGAAGGCGCCTCCGTTGGGAAGCGGTACGGCTGAGATCGACTCCGTCGTCGTCTTCGTAGCCGCCAGCGCCAAGGACAGGGTTGCCGCCGCCGTTGGGGCCCCACGCGCTCCGACCTGCTCCTCGCCTGATGCTGTGACGCAGGCGAGATGCCTGTGCGGGGTTCTGAGCGGCAGCACGTTGCACGGCTGTGGTGAAGGGTGTGACAGCTCCTGCACGCTGAGCAGCATCACCTTTAACAACCCCGTCATCGTGCTCGTCGTCAGCCGAGCTAGCGCGTGAGTTTTCGGAGGGAAACCGTGGGGGAGGTCGTAATCTGGCAGCGGAGCGTGAGGCAAAGATACCTCCGGGGGCAGGGCTGTGAGAGCGATCCTGCTGGTAGACGCGTGTTGAGAATTTGTTTGGGACGTAGTTGAAAGCTAGGGAGGGAGACACGGCCCCGGTGTGGTAGCGCAATGAGTCTTGGACGAGTGGGGAAGCGGAGCGTTCCGGGGTTGGAGCGGTGGGGATGATGGCGGGTCGCCTGTCGAAGGAGGACGCAGTGGTGCGGTAGGTCTCTGCGGTGGAGAGCATGGAAGTGCGACTTCCCGGACGGGATACGGATGTTCTATTGTTGGAGCTGTTGTTCCTTGAGTTGATGCTCTGTTGAGCGCCGTCCTGAATCGGAGGCGGAGGCGCGAGGTCGATGTCGGAGTTTTTGCGGACGAATGTTCCCCGCTGCTGCGGGTAGAGGGTGTCCTTGCCATTGAGGTTGGAGCTGCTTGCGGAGCTGAGCAGAGCGTCGTATCCTGTGGCCGTGGCATGACGACTGCTGATCAGAGTGCGATGGAGGAGGGTGGGTCAGCCCGGCGACAGGAAGAGGAGGACAAGAAGCGGCGGGTGAGTGCTTACCCTTGTGAGTCCGACATGGCTGGGAGTGCAGTGTGGATATCAGCGCACGCAGTCCTGGCCCACTGTCGTCGTCCTGCTCGTCGTTGCGCTCGTCGGGTGGTCGTGGTGGTGGTCGTGGTGGTGAAGCTGGCTGCCGTGTCCGAATGGAGGATGGCCTGACTTTCAAAGATCGGGGCCAGCTGAGTGTGAGTGAGGCACGCCGGACCGTGGGAAAACGGTACCTCCACATCAAAACCAAATGCCGCCGCTTCCCTTTGTTCTCCCCTTCGCACTCACTCACTCACTCACTCACTCATCCATACACACACACACACACACACTCGAAGCAAGAAGATGTCGTCAAAGTCAACAGCAGCAGCAGCAGCGTCAAAGCAGCAGCCGCGGCTCAGCCAGCAAGAGGCCGCGCAGCAGTTCCAGGGCCGCCGCTCCGAGCTCGCAGCCATCGCAACCAAGATCGGCGAGCTCGAGGCCGAGGCAGACGAACACAAGCTCGTCATCGACACCCTGCGCGACACCCAGAGCAGGGAGCCAGAACGCACCTGCTACCGGCTCATCGGTGGCATTCTCGTCGAGCGCACCGTGAACGAGGTCTTGCCTGCCCTCGAGGTCAACATCACAGGCGTGAGTGCACTTCTCTGGGCTAACTGCATGCGCTTGGTCTTCATTTGCTGATACTGGACTGTGTTTCGCAGCTTCGACAAATCATGGACACCCTCGTCAAGCAGTACAAGGAGAAGGAGGGAGAACTCCATGCATTCCAACAGCAGTACGGCGCACCCGCAGCAGCAGCACAAGCACCACAGGCTTCCGCAACTGCAGCATGAACTCCACAGTCCAACTTCCACATAAATGCTCTTCTCTCTTCCGCATCAACCCTGTACTTCTACTGCTCGTATACATTTGACTTCTCTTGACATTCATTGCTCGAGTGTGATCTATACGTTTTGATTATGGATTTCACCACACCCGACAAGCAAGCACCATCTCCATGATCTCCAAGAATCGCTCCCGCTCCCCTTCCCCCAACACATCGACCTCGTCAAACCCACCAGGTCCCTCATCCTCCGCCGCAGACTGAAGCCGTTGGAGCGCCAAGCCGACGACGACCGGTCGAGGATCAGGCTCCTCTCTTGATGGCGGCGGTGGAGGTCTGCTGTTCGACGGCGTAGGTAACCCCGCACGGGCATGCACAATGGCTGCAATCTGAGACACGTACAGGCTGAACAGTGTCTCCTGCCCCGCCGGAGGAGCGCCAAACAGGGAAAGTAAAGCAGTATTGGGAAGAGGGTTTGGCAGAGCTGCGCCGGACTTGGTCGTGGGTGGTTCGAGGTATGCTGAGACGGGTACGTCGCCGAATGGGTCGGAGCTGAAATCGATATCGTCCTGTTCAAGGAGTGGACGGGAACTCAGAGCGGAGGAAGGAACGTAGTGGGCGGGAGCAGACGTGGTAGCTTGGATCTGGATTTGATTCGCATTGTATCATCAGCACTCCACGATACTCCCAGCATACTAGATCTCCGTTCCACCAGGGCCGATGCACCACTCACCAGGCATCCTACGCGTCTAAGTTGGGTCACAAGCACCAAGATCCGATCAGTATATGCCTGTATCAGCACCTCCGTGGCCACGCCCGCGACGGAACGCACCTCCTGTCGGGTCGGTACAGCACTCCCTCCTCCTCCTCCTGCCCCGTCCCCTTCGCCAGTCACACCACTAGCATCGTCCAATGTGGTGACGATGACAGGAGCCGCGACGGCCGCCGCTGGCTGGACACCATCAGGCGGCGGGTTGAGCTCAGAGGCCACTTGCACGCCGCCACCTCCGACGCTCTCCGACCCCGTCGCCGCCGCCGTCAAAATAGGCGCAGAGAGCGCAGCCGCGGCCGTGGCTGGAATACCCGCTGCGGCATTCAGCAGGTCGGCGGTGTCGATCTGAGGGCCGGCTGTGGACGGCTCGGAGGGGGACGAAGCAGAGGAGGAGATAGACGAGGATGAGGATGCTTCGGTTGTCGCTGCTGTGGTCGAAGCTGAGGCCGTAGTCCCGGCACCGGCGACTGCCGCGGCAGCGTCCGCCTCCGCTTGCATGTGCGCAGGCAACGCAGAAGCTGGCGCCGCCCCGCTCCCGTCCACAACCACACCCGACTCCGCTCCCTCGACTGCAGCCCCAGCCCCAGCCGTAGCCGTCGCCGCCTGTTCGCCATCCTCATCCTCCTCATCCCGATCCTCATCGTCATTATCCTGCTCCTGCTCTTGTTCCTGATCCCCCTCATCAGCCTCAACCTCTTGTACCTGCTCCGGCTCATCGTCCTGCTCCCCCTCCATGCCGGCCTCCAGCGCAGCCTGGGTGGCGAAGTCGATGCTGTGACCCGTCTTGACGTACTTGAGCACCTTGAAGGGCTTGTTCGGGTCGGGCTGGACCCATTCGCGCGTCCATGTTCTGCGAGTATAAGAAATGGACATCAGCATTTTCGTTACAGATGGCATGCGGATTTCGGAGACTCACTGGACGGGCTCCTTGACGAGCCTTCTCAGCTCGTTCTCCTGGTTGGGAGCGAATCGACCGCCCCAGCGACTCATGATGTGCACAGTGCGAAGAGAATGTTGATGTTGATGTTGAGGATGCGTTCGGGATGATGGTCGTCAACATGGAGGCCTTCACGTTCTCGACGTCCATCATCTCGACACGCTCCCCCAAGCAGGTAAGGTCCTTCGCACAGAACAAAGACAGCATCCAGACCAGCTGGAAACGTACCGACGACTGACATCCATCCGCTCCCCCTTCCCTCCTCCTCCTCCGCCCCTCCCTCGCCCCCCGACGTCCTTTCCGCATTCCGCACGGGGCAATGCGATAAAAAATATTCGTTACGCGTTTTGCAGCCCATCCAAGTAACCTTCGCGCGCGCAAGGTCCTCCTACCCGCAAACCTACCCTCACACCATGTCTGAACGAAGCCCCCGCGGCGAAAAGACGGCCTCCGGCAGGTCCAAGTCGGTGTCCCAACACCACAAGGCTGGTCTCCAGGTACGTTTCCGCAAATCTCGAAAGGAAAAGAAAAAATGCTGGAAACCTGCGCGCACAGTGCCGGACGCGCCGGGAGAGGATCCAGGCGCGTCCGGCCTCGCTGTGCGAATGCAAGGAGGACCCCAATACGGAGCTGAATGCTAATTTTGTTCCTCGCCTGCGCGTATCCCTTTTCTTAGTTCCCCGTCGGTCGTGTGCACCGATATCTGAAGGCTCAACAGCCTTCCGGCACGCGAATCAGCGGCAAAGCAGCCGTCTTCACCGCTGCCATCCTGGAGTACCTCTGCGCCGAGGTCCTCGAGCTTGCAGGTTGGTAATCCCCCCCTTTCCTTTCTTACTCCGGCTGACTGAAAACGCGCTGACCTTTGCATCTTATCTCTTTGTTAAGGTAACGCGTGCCGGGATCAAGGCTTTAAGCGTATTAACCCCCGACACTTGCAGCTGGCCATCCGCGGTGATGAGGAACTTGACGCGACAATCAAGGCGACCATTGCCGGTGGTGGTGTTCTGCCACACATCCACAAGACACGTTCGTTTCTTATGCTTTCTGAACCTCTTCTTCGCCATCTGACCAAAAACTGATCGTGTGTCTTGCTTGACCCGATTTCCTTCTTCCTACAGTGATCAAGTCGGACGTTCCTCATTCGAAAAAGAAGGTGGGAATCTGTGGATGGAGTTTTTGCCATGCGATGATGGACTCACTGACCTGGTTTCTGCCTTGTGCGACCTATAGACTGCGGATCTTATCGCAGTTCAACCTCTGTCATCTCAAGACCAGGCATGAAAGCCTTCGAACTTCTCCTTGTTCCTTCGAGACAAGATCTGCGGGATCCTTCACGACAGCGAAGGTCTGGCATTTTCGATCAGCAGATTTTCTGGACCACCAAGTTTCTTCCATGTTCCAACTTGCCCCATCCCGAAAGGCCGAAACCGACGAACCTCAAAGCGCAAAGGCCTCATGGAAACCTCCGCCTCCGCCGCCGTCTCTTTTCCCCTTGATGTTGGCCCTTGCTCGACAACAGCAAGCATGTACTCATACCCTCTCAACTCTCCGTGCTCCTTCTCGAGCTTGCCTGTGTCAGACTACTGTCAGTCTGACTGCCTGAATTGATCCGTTCCGGCCTATGTCCGGCACTCGGCCGAGAGAACAGCTCACGCGCCAAGTCCGTCGCGTCGCGTTGGCCGGAGTCACAGAACATTTTTCGGGTGCACGAAAAGCGAAAAATTGAATGAAGCTTCCTGGAAACGAGAACCAGAACAACGAAGAGGAGCTTGGGAGATTCGTATAAGAGCTACCTTCACTATCTCTCGCTCTCTCGCTCTGCCGCTTCTGACAGCCCCCCTCGGCCTCGCGTCTCACACTCCCCACCCCCACGCCCCAGCGAAAAGACATGTGCGGGATCGTGGCCATCCTGCTCGCGGCGCAGGAACAGGCCGCCGCGCCCGAGATCAACGAGGCCCTCTCCCTCCTCCAGCACCGCGGACAGGACGCGGCGGGCATCGTCACCTGCGGGCATAAGGGCCGCTTCTTCCAGTGCAAGGCGAACGGCATGGTCCGCGATGTCTTCAATGTCGACAGTCTCGCGCGGTTGCAGGGTAGCATGGGTATCGGTCACGGTGAGTATTCTTCCTTCCTTCTTTCCAAACCGCAGATAAATGCTTCTTGTAGGGAGTGTCACAGGCTGACGAAGGGGCTCTCTTGTTCTTGGTTCTGTCACAATGTGGTGTGCGCACACGACCTCCGTTCGTCTCACCGCCAGTGCGATATCCCACCGCCGGCTCCTCCGCGCACTCCGAGGCCCAACCCTTCTACGTGAACTCGCCCTACGGCATCGTCTTTGCGCACAACGGCAACCTCATCAACACGCCCGAGCTGCGCGACTACCTCGATACCGAGGCGCACCGGCACATCAACACCGACTCCGACTCGGAGGTCTTGCTCAACATCTTTGCGAACAACCTGCAGGCCACTGGCAAGATTCGGTGAGTTGTTACAGCGCTGGGAAATGAGACGGCGTATCGGTTCTGTATTGGGTGAAACTGGCGCAGCGCGGCGTCCTGCGTCTTCTCAATTCGAGAATTTCTGACACATGCGTGCATGTATGCGCTTTTGATCGCGTGTTCTCACAGTATCAACGAAGAGGACATCTTCACGGCCATCTTTTCGCTCATGAAGCAAGCACGCGGCGGCTACGCGTGCGTGGCTCTGCTCGCAGGCTTTGGCATTATCGCCTTCCGGGATCCACACGGCATTCGGCCGCTCGGTGTCTGTTCGCGCAACAGCTCGGCAGAATTCCCCAACGCAGACACCCCATCAGGCAATGGAAAGGACTACTGCTTCACTTCCGAGAGCGTCGTCTCGGACGCGCTCGGCTTCGAGGATTTCGAAGATGTCAAGCCGGGCGAGGCCGTCATCATCACGCGCACGGCCGTCAGTCGGCGTTCCTTCAGCGACGTGCACCCAGAAGCCGCCGCCGAGCTCACGTTTGCGCCTGACATTTTCGAGTACGTGTACTTTGCGCGTCCGGACAGTGTTCTTGACGGGATCAGCGTGTACCGGAGTCGCATGGCCATGGGGGACAAGCTCGCAGAGGAGGTTCGGAGGGTGCTCAAGGAGGCGGGCGAGACGGTCGACGTCGTCATTCCCGTGCCCGACACAAGTCGTGTGGCCGCCTTGCAGGTCGCCCAGCGGTTGAACATCCCCTACCGAGAAGGCTTTGTGAAGAACCGATATGTCGGTCGGACGTTCATCATGCCCGGCCAGAGCGTGCGCCGGAAAAACGTGCGTCGCAAGTTGAACGCGATGGCTCTCGAGTTTGCCGAGAAAAGCGTGTTGCTTGTGGACGACTCCATTGTGCGCGGAACTACGTCGAAGGAGATCATTCAAATGGCGCGGGACGCCGGTGCACGCAAGGTCATCATGGCTTCCTGTGCTCCTCCGATCCGACACTCCAACGTGTACGGCATCGACATGCCCTCGCGGCACGAACTCGTTGCCCATGGCCGGAGCGAGTCCGAGGTGGCCAGTTACATCCAGGCCGACCTCGTCATCTACCAGACCCTTCCGGACCTCATCGAGAGTGTCCGTCAGTTCAACCCTTCGATCGGGCGCTTCGACTGCTCCGTCTTTGACGGCAACTACGTCACCGGCGGCGTCGACACGCAGTTCCTCGAGCAACTCGAGGGAGTCCGTTCAGAAAACGCCAAAATCAAGGCGAACGCGCAGCGGGTGCCCCTGGTGGCTGTCGCCAGGACGCCGGGCGAAGGCGCTCAAGATCCCAAGATCACCTCGAGTAGCGAAGTCGGCGGGGCGGCGGTGCTTCCCAATGGTAGTGCCAGCGTCGGCGATGCTTCGCAACAAGAGAGTTCGTCAAAACTGGCGACGCCGGCTCCGCCTCTGTTGCGCACGAATTCGCGTCGGTTGCATGATCATGAAGAGGAGGAGGAGGAGGCTGCCAAGGGTCGGGTGTCGTGTAATGGCCCGATGAACGGCGCAGACGATATTGGGTGAGTTTGAAGTTCGCACATCATACATTGAACCAGCTTAAGCTTTTGGTTCTTGTCCATTGATCGCATTTTTGAATCCCTTGTGTCTCGTCCCGCAGTCTCTACAACGCCTGGTCGCGCTGATAGAGCATTCGTCAGGCCATTCCATGCCGGTCGTTCGAATCCTCTCCCACTTCCTCGAATATCGCCTTCTCGAAACTCGTCAGGCCGGACGACACCGTCAGTCCGTAACCCTTCCCTCTCTTCCCGTTTCATCTCTCTTTTCTCCTCTCGGTCTCCTCGATTCCCACTCCTTCCTGCCCAGTGCGTGCTGCACATTCGCATGGGCGGAAGGGCGCTATAATCTATGCCGCAAACGCAAAACGCACCTCCGGTTCCCCCATCGCCCAGTCCCTCCCCGACATGCCCATATTGGTCGGGGGACGCTGCTTCCTTCCCCCGAAAAAGGTTGTACATCAACTCTGAAAACATCGCAAGCGTAATGTAAAAGGAGACACTTCGTATCCATCGCTCACGAGTGAGAGGCAAGAGCGCTCCTGGGCGGGCTGGGACTCTCACTTGAAGTCAGGAAAGTTTAGGAAGGAGATGAAAGGGTGAATATGTACAAGTCCAGGAAAGGGAGTAGTAGCGATGTGCGTGCATCACGAAGGGACCCGCTTGAGGATGTAGTGCTTGCCACTGTAAGTGTTTGTGTGACGGACGGCGATCTCGGTGGTGGGATAGTCGGGGATGTAGTTGTTGACGTGGGTGTCGATGACATAGACACCCTTGCTGCCGTTGGTAGGCAACTCACCAACAAAGAGGAGTTCCTGTAGGAGAAGAGCAAGGAAGAAGGCAGAATGGGACATGAGGCTGTGCGACGGGGGCGGACAGGTTAAATCATGACAATGTGCTCACCTTGTTGGAGGGCGAGTAGGAGAAGAGCTGCTTGGTGGCCTTGGTCGCGTCCGTGGCGCACACCTTCTCCCAGATGACCTGGCGTTCGGAAGTGGCAGGGAAGCTGTCGACGGACGCACAAAGTCCAGTGCCGTTGCTGTACAAGCGTCCGTACACCAGATCACCTGCGCCGTTGCTCTGGCTGGACGTGGGAACACCAGGGCCCTTGCAGGTGTAGAACCTCCAGTCGGCTGTGTACGACGGGGCCGATGCGATCGCAAGTCGACCACGAGAGTTGTGGTCCGTGAACCCGTTAACGGACTGAGTCTTGGCGTCGGTGGAAAGGGACCGGATGGAGAGTCGGGAATCCCTCCAGGTTGCCGCCTTGTCACAGACGAACTTCGAGTTTGAGCTGGAGGTTGCAGCCGACGTCGCAGGCAGGGCATTGGTGCCGAGGGCCATGTTCAGGGTGACGAAGGCGGCCACGGTGATGATGGTGCTGAGCTGCATTTGGAAAGATTTTGAGAGTGCTTAAGGGGTGATGTGGAATGAAGAAGATGTAATGCGTGCGAGTGAGGGGAAAGGTAGCTGTCAGTACCCGGATCGGTGCGCGTTATATACCTTCATCCAGCATGATTCTGGTACCTCCTTTGCTGTTCTGTAAGCAGAAGAGGTAAGCGACGGATTGCACCAAGGACACAGGCAAGGCAAGACAAATGAAAGTCGGGCTGATGCTCTCGCACGTCAGCGCAGTGAGTGCATCGCCAGCCGTCGGAAGTCAGAGGTGAGGAAACGCTCCCGGTTGTGGCTCAAGGCTCAAGCGCTCAGGGAGAGTGGGAAGGGGGCGTACTTCAAGGTGCTCTGTGTCAGTAGAAAAGCATGTGGTGGACGTCCCTCAAAAAATGGCGAAGCCGTCAACGAGGAAGCCGTAGCGAAGGAGCGGACCGCGGAACTCCGCGTAGAACCAGACCAGGACGACCGGAAGAACTTGATGACCGCTTGACCCATCACCGCATCGCCACCACCAGTGTCTCTGATGATCTCTCTACATCCAGCATCCATCCTCAGTCTGTAGATGCGGCAAAGAACAGACGGCCTCTCGGCAGTATGCGACGCGTTCCGGGTCAGCTGCCAGCTGCCAGCTGGGTGGAGCCGCCATTCGCCTGTTCTTCCGGCGACCAGGTAGTCCGATACGTCAGGGTCATCTGGAGGTTGACATGCTCATCCTCTCTAAAGTCTCTATCTGTTTCCTTGCTCTCTCAGATGACAGATCAGGACCATGCGCTTCAACGAAAATCTCAAGGCTGCTGTAGCGCCCGAGTTCCTATGAAGGCAGACCCGCTTGATCGTTGCATCCTTGCTCAGCTTACTTTCCAACTCACTTTCATCTACATTTCGTTCGCATCACTTCTTCCGTTGCAGCTTTTCTCTTCTTTCCCACAGAAGCCAATTCGGACTCGATTGACCCGTGCCAGTGGCCATCGCAACATAGCTTTGACTGTCGGTTATCGGTGGCGCGACTCCGACGGGTCTCAGCCACAGCTACAACAGCCTGGTCAGCGACGCCAAAGGCTCCTCCATCATACCTCCCTCGACCAGTGGCTCAACCTGTACAACAACGGTACCTTCTGCATGAGTTCTCTCTGAGGACGGCCTGTTTCCTGGACACAATTTTCGATCCCTGCTGGCCTGACCTTTTCAACTTGCTTTTCACTTCGGACGTGGCAGCACCGCTGGCTTCGGCTACGGTTCACAGGGCTTCTCCGTCAAGACGCAGTACTATGGTACTCCGTACTAGCCAGTCGAAGGAGGACTATTTCATCGATCGCTTCGGCTGACGGCTACGCTCTCGAGCTCCACCCCTGATTGCAGTATTTACGTGATCAGATCGCCGTACGACTTTCCGTTCCCTCCTCCTCATAGACAATGCAATAATCCTGCACAACGGCGTCCTCGTGCACTACAACGCCTTCACCGTCGGCGAGTCTGGTCTGAACACCGTCCAGCAAGCGCTCGACACGACCCAGCACGGTAAACCGCTGCAGCAGCTATTCACATTTGACCATCTGAGCCTTGATTTGCCACCTTCGACCACGTCGGTCTTTGACTCGTTCCAAAAGACCATCTCGGAGTGGCAGCACTGGGCACTCGTTTATGATAGCTGGTTGGGAAATTTCTTGAGCAACCATGACCAATTAGTAGTGGTACTTGTCTCTGATTCAACATTTACTATGAAAATACCACATTGACATGTCACAATCTCCTTGCCCTTACAGGCCTCGCAGTCTCTCCAACATGCTGTGAGTAAGCTCGGATTCACTTCAAGGATATGCGGAACCACGCTGACAATATTCTGAACACAAACCTCGTCCACAGCGGCGTGTATGCTGAGGACCCACGCTATCGATGGGGTGCCAAGCTACTCGCCCTGTTCTCCTGCTCCCTCGCCAGAACGCTCTTCGTCTATCAGGGTGAGGAGCTGGGCATGCTCAACGTGCCAGCGGACTGGACTATCAGCGAGTACGACGACATCGTCTCAAAGCGGTGCGCATTCTGTCCTCTCCTCCACTATGCCCATTCCTGACGTTTCTACTCTGCTGACTGGATCTCTTCTTCATCTCAACGTCAGGTATCACAAGGACGTGATGGCGGAGAAGCAGGAGGAGAGTGCGCAGAAGGGCGTGCCCGTGCCTGCCGACTTTGAAAAGCAGGTGATGATGAGCATTATGCGAAAGGCACGCGACAACGCCCGTACTCCTATTGCGGTGAGTCTCGTTGTCAAATACCCTCTCCCCGCGTCTGTTCGGCTCAACCTCAGTGCTCTCATAATTCGGTAGTGGGACGACACACCAAGCGCAGGCTTCTTCTCCGACCCGTCCGCCAAGTTCTGGATGAAGTTCAACCCGGACAACATCACCTGCAACGTCCGCGTCCAGCGCACCGACCCCACCAGCGTCTTCCACTTCTGGAAACGCTCGATCCAACTTCGCAAAGCTCACGACGTCCTGGTCTACGGTTCCTACCGCGTCCTCGACATCCCTGTCCCAGCGCCAGAAGAAGGCCAGACGGGCTCGCCCATCTTCAATTTCGTCAGGGAGCTCGACGGCGTGACGGCCGTCTTTGTGGGGAACTTTGCTCGCGCGCGCCTCGAAGGGGTTGACCTCGGCCGATACGTTACGGATGCAGCGGGCGAGGCGAGGTATCTCTCGTCCAAGCTCGTGGCGTGCAACTACGAGGTGGACAAGGAGGAACGGTCTTTGCAGGTTCTGGAACCTTTCGAGGCACGGCTGTACATTCTGAGCTGATGGAGCGGACAGGACTCGCGACATCACGACCCACGCTGATACGACATCGACACCCGGAGCCCACCAACAGCATATCTGCCGGCCAAGGGGGTGAGATGTCGGCTCGCGCTCTCCCTTCCAAGCACACACCCAGCTTTGAAGCAGAGGCTGGATCTGGTGGTCGCTCGCAAGGATCCCTACTCTGTATCATACCACATGTATCATCGATCGTCCCCACATACTAAACTTGTTATTTTCTAGCCTGCCCAGTCTGATGGGACGATTGAAGCAGTGAAGAGAAGCATGTACAACAACTGGATATAGAGAAAAGTAAGAGAGTTGTATTGCAGGGTCCAGAAGTAAATCTAAATACATGGTCGTCCCCTCCTCCTACCCACTTGGGGGGCTTGGCTGGGCTCGTATGACAAACCCATAACGAGCCCGACCAGCTGAAGTGGGTTTAGGAGGAGGAGGGGTGAGAGGTAGAGCTCAGGAGAAGCCCCCCAGCCACTGCGCTCTGAGAATGAGAAAGCCGAATCCGAAGACGACCCAGAGAAGGACTCACAGCGGCGAAGCGGACGATACGATCCCCGGATAGGGAGAATCCCTGACCTACCCTGACCAACCAATGAAACCCCCCTCGACCTCGAAGACCGGAACAGTGTGCGATGGGTGACGGATCTTGGTGTCTGCGCCATCGTATGAGACACACGAAGAGAGCCGTCCGAACACTGTCCGATACTTGAGGTCTTGAAGGGCAGCCGAGTCGGTCAGGGGCAGAAGAGGCACGGCCATCCCCCTCGACCTCGAAGAACCGGGTCAGTGTGCGTTGAGTGACGGATCTTGGTGTCTGCGCCATCGTATGAGACACACGAAGAGAGCCGTCCGCAGCACTGTCCAATCCTTGAGGTCTTGAAGGGTAGCCAGCCGCCGACGCCGCCGGGGCGCCCTCTATCCGGGGTCGATGTCGAGCTCGTCCGCTTCGCGATCCCGCTCTGAGTCGTGGGTGGCCTTCCTCCAGTTCGAACCGACCCGTGTCCTGGAAATCGCTGTACCCGATGCACCCACACCTCGAGACTCGGTTGTTGTGACGCTCCATGGTGCCGGCCTCATGGGGTGTTGAACACTTGAGGTGGTGAGTGAGGCCGTGAGGGAGGTCGTGAGGGAGGTCTGAAGAGGGGTGGGAGGGGCAAGACAGACTGAGTATTGGAGCCGTCAAAGACCGGGTCGGTCTAGAGAGATGGTCGAGGTTGTGATGAAGATGGAAGATGAAGTTGTGGATGTAAGTCGGTGCCGAGCAGCGATGGTTGAAGGGCGGGCCGATCGTCCACGAGTGAGAGTGCTGACGGCGACGCTGAAGGGAGGCTCCATAAGTGAGAGGGTGGAGGAGTGAAGAAGTGGAAGATTGAAAGAGTGGAAGAGTGGAAGAGTGGAAGAGTGGAAGAGTAGAAGAGTGTATGGAATGGTAGATTAATGGTTGATGATGAGAGAGGAGAGTGTGTGGCTCGGTGAAGACGAAGAGGGTGAGGGGAAAAAGTGGGAAGGAAAGGTCTCCGGAGAGCCTCGTTTTATACCCTCGTGGGCCGATCAGATTGCCTGTTCCAGAGTCATCAAGAGAGGAACAGACGATGCTGCAGGTCAGCGAGCGACATCTATTGCACAGGGGAGAGACGGAGCACAAGACACTGACCAGATGCTGGGTGTGTTCCGACACCTTCGCCATGCTGGCAGTGTTGAACGCTGGAAGAGCCTAGCGTTTGAGAGCGCGACCTGTCGCGCTGCGTGATGAAGATGTCAGCGCATCGATGGAGTGCTGGCATGCATGTGTACGTTGGATTCCTGGAAAGTGGGATCAGAATTCAGCAGGAATTGAGGTGTGAGAAAGAGAAAGGAAAAGAAGAATGAGCAGAGAAGCTAAGCGCAAGCGCACAATCCATTCGCTGCTTTGCGACCATATCTGAAACTGCAGAAGAGAGCGGAGGTGTCTGTGAGCTGAGGATGCGCTGGAATCGAGCAATCAAGAAGATCAGCTAGCCAGCAAGCTGCGAATCGGAATGAATGACCGCCCTTGACCAGCGAGCTCGCCGGAGATAGTCTTGTGGCCAGTGGCACGCGGCGTCGGTTACTGTCGCGTGTCCGGAATGATACTGATAGCTGTGACCAGAATGAGGGGCAAAGGGAAGGAAATGGTTAGCACGATACAAGGAGCTCGACGTAGCTAACAGAGCATGGAGGATCGAGGCTTGAGGAGTTAGTGTGAGTCTTGAGAGCAACGGGAAATGTGAGGTGGACAGCGGATAGGCCTGCTGCGTTATAGCCAGGGTGACCTAATCACAACGTGTGACCGCCGGCGTGCCCGGCGACGCCGCAAGGCGGTCACATGACAAGTGCTGAGGTTTCCGGCAGAGCTGGAAGCGGAGTTACCAAAGTCACACACGATCACCCTTCATTCTGCCAGATGCGATCCTGCTGCTGATACTCACGTCAACATCGAGCAAGCCCATCTGCACACTGTGAGCAAGCAGATATCAAGGCCCAACAGTTCCTATCACACGCTGACCTCTTCTCTCTGTCTCTGCGCTCGCTGACTATCGCATCTATACTGTTTCCCCTCTTCCTCCCTGCTGACTCTTTCCCCATCCTCTACTGTTGTCCCAACCTTCCAACAGGCACATCCCCTCCTTCTACCGCGCATCAAGAGCCAACGCGCAGCCTTCGGTGACTCCTGGCAGTCTTGCTGGTCGTGCTTGCGGGGTTCTCGTGCGCGTGTCCTGTCGTCACGTAGCTGTGAAGTGTGAGTACCGCGTAGTCATTCTAGTCTTCTCTCCAAGCGGCAAGCGTCATCTTTCTGACTTCCTAATTCCCAACCGTGCACAGTTCATCAGAAGACGACATCCGCGCCTCCTCAGTCCTCGTATACGGTATATGTGAGTGCGGAGTGTCCTTTTTATCATCAACACTTGCGCGACTATTTCACAATGATGCCTAAGCCTAACCCCCCCCCAGTGTTTTTCGCATTTTTCAGAACACTGCTCAATTCAAATCGGTATTTCTGCCTTGTTCGACGTGTGTACTGGCTGTGCCTGGATTTATAAGTCTGAGATTCACAGCAAAGCGATTAAGGTGAGCTGAGCCCAGATGGGATTCTTCACAATCACCAGTTGGCGATTGGCTCTAGACTCTAGTCTCCTACACATTCTGCTTTTATGCTCGATGTAGGACGCTGAAAGCTGACGCACTTTTTTTTCCTTTTCTCTTCGATCAGCATTCAGCTATGGCAACGAAACTCTCAGACGATAAGACCCGGCGTATTGACGCTGTGCTGGATGCCATGTCCGACAATGAACTACAACTTCAAAATTTCCTAACTGAGATGCTGTTGAGCAGGTCTGACGCGGCAAATAGAAGGGTCGGTCTTTGGATCACTGGCGCAGCAGGTTCTGCTATCTCTACATACGGACCAGCTGAGCTCGTTCGGTCACTCATTCAGCACGTCAAGGAAAGAGCCGTTCCCGCCGCCCAAGCCCAATTCAACGATGCCATCATGACTTATGCAGCCCAAGTCATGCTGAACGAGCTACGCAACTGCCGGCGCGACTCTTTTTTGCACACTCCCTCGGCCACGTTAGACTCGGTTGCTTCAGGACAAGGTCAATGGGTTGCCCTCCTCGACCATTATCAGGAGCGATATCCGACAACCTCAACCTTCCTTCGCCATCTCATTCCGATTTCTCCCACCAACCATACAACAACATTGAACGGACACGTGGATGGGAGCGGTACAGCTTCTGATGGAGACCCGGGGGAGAGTGAGGACGAACACAATGAGGGGGAAGCGCAGGCAGATGGAGAAGGATTAGAGGAGGAGGAGGAGGAGGAGAACGATGAAGAGGAAGGAGAAGGGTTGGACCAGGATGAAGATGCGATGGATGTGGACGATTCTGATCATTCAGATCTCAGGCCGATGAGCAAGGCCGAAAGGGTATGAGTATAGATGTGCAACGTAACCCTGTGACCTGTCAAATGAGCGCTGAGCTGACATCTTTTCTATGCCTTTCAGACGATGACGGTAGTCATCTCTGCTCTACTATTCTCGCAGAGTCGACAATGCAATCGATTCCAATGCCTCAACGCTGTCTTCTGCGAGCTTTCGAACACATCGTCGCTGATTTTCAACTTCCTCAATCGCCTCGGAATCACAGCGTCTCAGCGTTATGCCTATCGAGCTGTGACGTCGATGTCGACACGTATGGTGGAACAAGCTGCTTCCTCGGCTCGTAAGCACGATCGGATACCAATCTTTGTGCTGGACAACATCAACATATACGTTCGCCCCGCTGAGCAACGGATACAGCAGAGTCCTACCATGCATTCATTCACGATGCGTACAATGTTGGAGCTGGGACCTGAGTTCAAACCCGCAGACCTGACGATCGAAGACTGCGAAGCGCTCAGATTGGCGGACAAAAACAGCACTCCAAGTGAAGGATCTCGAACCGGACGAGTCTTTTCTACACGATGCAGCACTCATCCACATCAGTGAGGTCCTCTTTCGTCACATGAAGCTCTCTCGCCGACGCCGAAAGCAGATCTTGTCCGAGGTCCACCGAATGCGTCGAAATCACGATATTGACGTTCTCACCACTACTCAGACTGAAATCCACCCTCTCAAACTCGTACAGGAGGACGAAGGCAACTTGTCGGGAATGCAGCAAGTGCTGCATCAGACGATGAGAGATGTGGGATGGAATGTGGGCGACAAGGCTCTTCCAGTGGTGGGAGACCTGCTTACGGTCAACAACATCCTCAGCGTTGTCGCGGTGTCCGAAGACGAGCCCGAACCCATCAATCAACTCAAGTTCCTGGCTCCTTGGGCCGCGCCATGGCACATGCTAGGCTGCTCTTTCGTCAGAACTATCTCACTGGCAAGGCAGGGTCAGATCTCTCGCTGGATCGAGTGCGAGAGATGCTGAATCGCGGAAAGACGGGATTGAACGAGAAGGAGCCTCAGTTCAACGAGGGTTGGGCCCTGCTACGACATACTTTCGAAGGAAGACTTCTTGCGGCCATGAAGTGAGTAGCTTTGTCCTGTCGCTGCGTCTTTATCCGGTCAGCATGCTCATGAAGCTCTTCAATCTTCAGCACCGTTATGGGAGAGGAATGGAATATAGCAGAATGGACACCTCCGAAGCGCGACTTCTTTGCAGCCTGTCGCCGCCTGTATCGTGATCATATCTCTCCGGAAGCGGTGGTCACTGCTCAACAGAACAAGGACCAAGTGAAGGCGGCGGCAGGTCTGTTCTTGCGGGACTCTCTCATTGGGATAGAATACGAGTACGCAACGAAGAAAGGAGACATCGGTCGCATGGCGCAAACGGAGAGATACATGCTTCTCGGCTTCATCGCCACTGGACAACATAACTACAAGAACAATCTGCTCAGTCGCGCCCTTGCGGCCAAGGTCCTTCCATCCCGGGCCCTGCGAGTCTTGTACGGGGCGTCGTTGGTGAACAGGCATGGAAGAGCGGGAGATTGGGAGGCAGCCGATCATCTACAGGAGACGTTTGTGAAAGAGGTAAAGGTGAGCACATCGCACCGCGTCCTGAATCAGATGGCGCCAGGCGATGTGCAAGAACTGACTTCACTTGTACATGAGCAGGCTACAGCGTGGACGCAGAGTGGTTCCGATCTTGGACAACGCCTGGAAGACCGAATCTCGGCACTGCCGCACGTCTCTCAAGCAACCAAGATCACGGCGAGTGCCCAGCTTGGGCTTCAATTTCATATCCGTCAACGCACAGCGAAAGATGCGTCAAGAGACATCACCTTGATACAATCCACGTCAACAGGCAAACGGCTGTTCACTGTGACTCCGCATCGTGGTCTGGAGGGTGCTGTGCAAAGGAAGAAGGGTCGCAAAAAAGATGGTAAAGCTGTTGCAGCCGCATGGAAAGACTTTCAAACACTTCACAGCAAGATTCATGTCGACGATATCATCTCACAAGGATGGTCCAAACTTCGCAACGGCAGCTTGCGCAAGTTCCAACGCTCAGGAGATGCACTTTCGATTCGGGAGGCAATGCTGAAGACAGTGGTGCGACAATCGGACGAGGAGGAAAGCAGCGAGTCCGGCGACGAAGGAGCAGGCGATGGTGTGGATGACGAGCAATGGGACGAAGCGGATAGGGGACTGCGAGCGCGACTCGCTGCAGAGAGGAGCGATGGTGGACTTCTGAACGAGATGTAATCCGGGCAAAAAAAGGAGTGAATTCATGCGATGTTCAGAGTGTTGACTGTTGCGTGCGGAAAACCAAACTCACCATCAAGCTTGATGTGTTTTCTTCTCACGCCAGTCACCACCTTTGGTGAGATCCTTTGCAAAGTCTTGAGCATTGGACTGACGTGCCCAAGTAAAGCAAGCATCGGAGAGAGATTGCAAAAAGAAAGCGGGCAAGATGTCCGCTTCGGTACCCAGGAGCTGCCGAAGCGGCTCCACGTCGAATCGATGATAGGTTGCTCCTAGTTTCGCTATGCGCCCTGCCATCGCTACGATGCGAACCACACTGAGATCAGAGAGAACGCTTTCGGGAGAGGGAAGAAACCCTCCATGCGTTCTTCGCTGCTGAAATAGTTGGTGCCGCCAGTCCAGGAGATGCTGCCCAAGGCTGAGACGGAGAGGGGACAGAGCTGCATGTGGGCGTGGAAAAACGATAGGCTCTAATTGAGCGGGAAGATTCGGCGGCTTCGGGTATTTCGCGTATGTCGAACACCCTCAATGGCGAGTCGGGCACGCAAACGTCGCAGCATGACGTGGCTGCACATTCGCGTCGCTCGCTCGATGGCTCGATCCAGAGACATGCTTGCATGCGGCTGTGAGACGGAGAGGAATCCGACATGAACGGTAATTGCGGTGAGACTGTGTTGTGCGGTAAAGCAAGAAAGAAGAAGGAAGACTCGATCAGCTGAGAATGCATCCACTCGAAATCCATCCTCATCGACTCCATCACCACTGCTCGTCGACAGCAGCCACCCTGAACAAAACGCAATAGCGCGGGCTCGACTTTGGCTCGCCGAGCAGCTTTGGCCGAGGATGGTTCGTCTCCGCCAGTGCCTCTGGCGGCAGAATGGCTGGTACTAGCGTGTTGAGAAGCGGAGTTGGTGGTGGTGATGAGGTTGTTCCGGATGTTGTTTGATTCGAAAGCCCACGACTCAGCCAACAAAACAGCGACCCCTGTTTTGCTCAGCTGCCGCATGGCACGTCCCGCATGTTGAAAAAACTCGGTCAACGTTCGAGAGAGTCGAAACTGGATGATGAGATCCACATCGGCCACATCGAGTCCCATTCCTCCAGCTTCGGTCGCCACCAGAATCCGAAGACCGCTCGTTTTGTAGAAGCGCTGCAGCACGTCGGTTTTCAGCGCATTGGTGCCCAGAGACGTGAACGAGCAGACGGTGGAGGCTAGGCAGGGATCCAGAAAACCCTTAATGGCCTCTGCTGCCTTGTATGCCTCGTGCTTGGTCCGGACATAGATGATTGTCTTGGGTATGTGTTCGGGCTGTTTTGCAAGGGGGGAGAAGAAGGAAGCGAGATCACGAAACGAGGTATTGCTGTAGGACATGGCGCGCACCTCGAGCCTGATGTTGGGACGATCTGTTCCTGCATCACAGGCAAAGAAGCTTTGTCTGCCAAAGTCCAATACTCTCCAGGCGGTCTTGAGGGTGCTGGAAGGAAGCGTGGCGGTACAGGCAAGCACAGGAACACGGGCTCCAACGAGGTGCCGGAGCACACGGATCTTGCCAAAGTCGGGTCGAAAGGCTTCTTTTGTGCGGAGACTTTCTTGCGTGCCCCATTCGTCGACGACGTGGGCTTCGTCAATGAAAATTCCGCCAACCTTGGTCCGAAAGCTCTTCTGCGAGAGGGCGTGAGACACGGGAGAGTTGGAAATCAGAGTCTCTGGAGAGGCAAAGATCAGATTGAACGCGCCACGCTTCAATTCTGCCAGCAGTTGCGCGCGACGGCTCTGCCTCCGTTCTTCTTCCGTAAGGCTGCTGCTCGTCGCACTGCAGGCAAAGATGAAGAGAGTCCTGATTAGCACAAAGTCACAAGTCACAACAGATCAAGATGTACATGTACTCTTCCGAGTGTCGACAGCGACTCATTCATTGACCATTCTGTTCCTGTCTCCAACCCAAGTTCCCAACCGTCTCTGAATCCTGCTCTGCGACCTGCGTCGAGAATCGGGGTTCCGCACCCTGAACCTAGAGCGCATTCAATTCCACCCATCCCAATGAACAGATCTCTGAGCCGGAAGTCCAGGTGTCAAAGACTCGGCGGCCAGGCTCCGTTGTACCCATTAAGCCCACAACACGCACACTCTGACCTCTGTACGCAAGACTGAGAACGTACCTTTGACTCTGGAGATCAGGTATAACCTCTCTTCTTCCGCTCAGGGTCTCTGCGTCCAGATTGATGGCCTTGATCGTTGTACCCTTGAACTTCGACGCCTGTGTGAATCACGATGGAGATATGGACAATGAAGACCCAATAAGGAATATCACAAGTCACAACACGGTCAGAATTTGGAACTCAGAGATATGGAAACAACAGAATAATGGGCCAGTGTACATGAAAGTGGGACTCACTTGTTCCTCCTGAAGAGATCGCAGCGGAGAAACGACTATGAAGGTCATGTCAGGGCGAAGCCGGGCGGCAAGCTCCATCAACATTGACTTTCCAGACCCTGTCGCAGACATGACTATGCCATCGTGCCCAAGAAGCATTCGACGCACAGGTTCAACTTGAAAGTGAGCAAGTTGAAAAGCTGCGTCATTTCGTGCCGCCCGAATCACCGCCTGGGCTCGACGCATGAACTCCTTCTGGGACTCGACCGAGTGTTCTCCGTCCTGTTCGTGGTCTGATTCGTCCTCCCAATCCTCCTCCTTGTCCATCTCTCCATCTCTGTCGTCTGTGCGGCTGCGCCTGGGCCTGCAACGACGCGCCGCATCAGTTGACTGCTCCGATGTTGAGGGCTGTTGCGGCTCTGCAGGACTGGAATCTCGAGCTGCTTTGCGCTTTGACGGACGCTGAGACCGAGTTTGAGGACGTACGTTGTTGCTGACATTAGCGAGCGGCGTGCGAGGCATATTGGTAACTTGGTACTGTCATGGTATGATGGTTCTGGCTCACTGGCAACTGGCAAGGTTCAAACAATGCGTGACAAACGGCAGACGCGTATCAATCTCAAGAACAGATGCGTTTATTGCGCAGTGGTGCTGAATCCAATCAGAGTGGTTGTGAGTCGTGACGCGTGACTCGTGAGTCGTGACAGAATCTCAGCGGCTCAGTGCTCAATCTTGAAAAAACGAAGTTGCAAGTCACCCTCCCACACGGTCCCAACGATAGCTAGGATTCTCAAACTCCGCAAGAAGATACTGATACACGCGATCTCAAAATATTGTTACAGAGTCAAGAGATCTTCATAAGCTGCATCTCGAGCTGGGAGCTGTGGAAAGGAGGGCATTTGGCCGTTTTGGTCAGCCAGCTCTGCCAGTTTTTGGAAACTCGTCGCGTGACCCCGACAAGCGGGGGGTCACGGGTCGTGATTAAGGGTGACCAGGAATGGCGCCTCGAAGCCTCGAAGCCTCGAAGCGCGCTGTCAGAAGGAGTGCGCAGGTCACGATGCGGGTGGAGGAAGTCAGTGAAATACTTGAGGCAGCAGGGGCAAAAGACGCGGTCCGAAAGGATTGTCGTGTTTGTGGTTGTGGTGGTGGTGCGTTGTTGGCATGCCTCCTCGTCGTGCAGCCGTGCCCAACGAGGCTGCACCCGACTGGCATGCCGCGCAACCCCTCGACAGCGGCCACAACACATGAGTGAGACACAACAGCAGTACCCGGGACAGACTCTCTGTATTTTTTACATCGTTCCAGGCTGGCTCTTGCAGCTGCCAGCGTGCTGATTCGCGATTTTCACCTTCGTTGCTCTGAGGTTCTGACCCACTAACTGTCCGGACGTCCGGAGGTATCTGGTTCGCATATTCGTTGTCAGTGAACCCATCTCCTATTCAGAGGCCTCAAGAAGCACTGGAAACACCTGTAATGGACAGGGAAAAATCAGGCAAGGGCAGGGATGCAAGTTTTCAGCCGGTTGTCGTATTGAGCTGTGGTTGTGGTGAAGCTGGGAGCTGGGAGCCTCGTGTCGGAAATGATCGTCGAGCTTGTGCGGTCTCTTCTTTCACCATCTGGTCGCCATCGAGCGATCCACACACACGAATACTGGAAATTCGTCAGGAAGACCATGGTGACTCGGGATCAGGCGTTGGCGTGGCTCAATGGGTCCATCGGCGCTGGCGGACTCGGTCCCAATCCTGCCCTTTTGCTAAAGCGCCAGGAAGCCATCCTTGCCAGGGCTGGACTGGTATACGCTCAAGGTCGGCAAGAAGGACGGGTCGAAGATGAAAGCGAGAGCCGAGCTGGTCCCTCTCGATGGTCTCAACACATCGAAGCGCCTGTGGAAGACCCGTGGACTCTCTCCTCCGATACGGACGGGACCCAGCCAGAATCGATTGGACCGCCAGATCAAGTGCAACAACGGCTGAACGATTCGACACAGGAAGACTTTCCTTTGCCGCCTTCGTCTCCACCGGATGACAGATCATCGTCAAGGCAGCAAGCAAGGCCGGCCGTACGGACTCAAACCCAAAACGTCACGTCCGAATACTCAAGCTCTCGGCGGAATACTCCGGCTCAGGCGTCGACGGCCGGAACGGAACATAGGCTGCTCGCGTTCATGCTTCAACAGGAGACGCAAGACCTCACCGATCCCAGCTTCAGCATGAGTCCTCAGAAACCCGCCCAGCAACTCCCCACGGCGATCTCAGCTGGATCCGCTATCGCTTCCTCGCCCCGGATGGATCCGCCGCCGCCACCGGCGATGATTAACAAGAAGGGTCGAGTCGTTAAATTCGACATGCCTCCCGTGCGGATGTCAGATCGGAGCGGCTTCAGTGCGGCAACAAATGTCACCACGCCGGCAGACACGGGCACTGTCGCAGCGCCGCCCTACAGCAAGGCTCGTTCGACGATCAAGACTTTACGGGAAGAACTCATTCGTGAAGATCTCTCCGCCGACAAAAACAGGAGCATCGACGTCAAGGGCAAAGGAAGGGCCCGAGACGACTTCGACGACACTGCAAAAGAGGACCACAACACGAATGTTATTATGCACTCTACTCCGGCGCTCAAAATGCATGCGAATAATCATGCAACAGCAAGCAGACCGTCTCCCAGTCGAACGGGTCCAAACGATTCAACCACCTTGCCCTCCTTGACCAACTCCAACTCGCTCATCTCTATCACAACCAGAACATCGTCCACTGAATCAACAGGCGGCGCTGAAGGGGTTCGTCCTCATGGACGCTTTCCTTCCTCCCCCGTCTCCCGGTTCCAGCGAACGACGAGTGCATCTGATGTTACGGCTGCCCTCCGACGCTCACGCATGCTCGGATCGGAGGGCGAGGTCTTACAATGGGATGGCGAAGCATCACCACCTTTGGCGCCTTCCTCTTCTCCTCCTCATCCTCAGTCTGATGGCAGGGACATAACACGAGCAAGACAACAGCAGGTGCAGAGAAAGCGACGGCACAAGGTCACCTCGGCTCCAGTCTTGCCGAAAGCTGCGGGCAGCGAACCTCAAGGCCGCGAGGATGAGACCGACTTCTCGGAGCAGGAGCGGGCCATTCTGCGTTTGCCTCTTGGCGAAGAACGTATTCGAAGAGCTAAAGACTTGCAGGCGAGGCGGGAGAAGAGGAGATTGGCTGTGATGAGGGAGCGGGAGCGAGAAAATGAACGGGAGAGGAAGGCAGTCGCGCTGGCTATGGGTTCACATGCTGAAAAAGGTCAACCTGCGGGGAAGTTACGGCTAGAATTCAGCACGGCGCCTGCCATTGCAGTTGTGGCTACCCGTCGCACCAAAAGACCAGCGCTTCCCACCGGTCCTATGATGGCGTCTTCCTCTCGAATCATAGGAGACGGTGCTGTGGCGACCGCGTCATCGGAAACGACGACAGTTCCAGACGGTGGTGGTGGCGGTGGAGCGACAGCGTACAAGAAGCGGAAGCTGGCCCTGGCCGATACGAGCTTGCGTTCTTCGGCAAGAGAGGCTCTTGGGAAGAAGGATGCACCTACGACCGGGATTGCTCAGGATAGAAATTCGGGCGCAAGGAAACATCAGGAGCTACAGCTACTGAGACCGACGAGAGCCGTCAGCGGAGTCGGAGAGGAGAGAGAAGGCTCTAACTCGGGAATGCGGGAGCCAGCAACCACCGGTCGATCAGCTGTACTCGACCGGGCAAGGGTGCATTCTGCGACAGCCAAGGTACCCGGACGTGGACGTGGGCGTGGGCGTGGGCGTGGGCGTGGGCGTGGGCTGGGGACAACATCGATGTCGGTGTCAGCAACAGGGAGAAAGCGAGGACAAGATGGAACAGGAACATCGTCTTCGTCAACGATGGCGTTGCCGGCGGGAGGCAACGGCGGCAGCGCAAATCCGGTGTCCGCGGCGGCGGGTGGCGCAGGTGGTGTCAAGGCACGATCCCGGCTCGCTCTGGACGACAGTCGCTCCCGGACCTGAACCAGGAAACTTTGCTTTGGCGGCTTACATGAGGTCCCGCGGCCGCTACTTCAGGCTTCAGGCTTCAGGCTTCAGGCTTCAGGCTTCAGGAGCTCATACCTCGTGTATGTATACACGCTTTCCATAATTCAAAAGACACATAATGGCATTCGAATTTACGCCCTGAACGTGAAGTTGTGAAGCATGTCAAGATCACCGATGTTCTCCGGAGTTCCTCGTCCTAAACCGTCGCTGCGGAAGTCCCACGCCTCTTGTGCTGCGGAACTCCACCGTCGCAGGAGTGGAGCGTGAAGCGAAGAGCGTCAAAGTGGCGAGTTCCTCCAATCTCCATGCTTCGAATGCACCTACAGGAGAACCGTCAGACGGACAGAAGCCAGCTCGCTGGTAGCGAGTATGCTCTGGGTGCCGTATGCATATCGAGCTCAAGCACTTGCTGGAGAAGCCTGTTGAAAGGTATATAAAGGATGAGCGATGAGCTAACTACTTCCTGACTTCTAGTGTCTTCAACTTCCCACCATTCTTCTTCAGCACTTCATCACCTTTTTCTGGTATATCTTCTCCTTACTCCCTTCTAGGACTTCAAGCAAACCTGCCCACACCGGCTTCACACTTTTTACGATGCACATCTCCAAGTCTATCCTCGCCGTAGCCTTCGCTGCTTTCGCCTCAATGAGTGCGGCTGCGCCGTCGAAGCGCTACTTCCCCGACGACAATTGCGGCGCAGCATTCCACGTCGGATCCTTGATCGTGGATGGACCAGCACCGGTGAACCACCGGCGTGCAAGTTTCCAGGGCGCTGAGGATTCTCAAAGTCGGCTGGAACTCACGACGGAGTATGATGGGACGTACAGCCCTGATTATCCTCAATTCGCTTTCGTACCGTGCAACAGCACCAACATGCCCAACGGGCCCGTTACGAACAAGGATGGCTCTGTTACTCGCTTCGGGTATGTTTCTCTCTCTCTCTCTCTCTCTCTCTCTCACTGTTTCCCACCTTCTCAACACGGTGTCTTCGAGCTCACCTGTTTTCTGTGGAATTGGTATCGACAGTCTACTGCACCCAAACGCGCACCGCACCCGGTGCGTCAGTGCCGAAGCTATCATCCAGAGCAACCCCCAGCCGCTCGTTTCAGATCCGTTTTGCCCCAACGCCGATGGGGAGCTCTACTTCCAGTACTGGTCCTTGACGACATACACGAGCAAGAAGGGCAAGACGCTGAACCACACCCTCGGCTTTGTCGGCTACTCGGCTCAAGATTTCCAGCGGAAGACCAACCTACTCTACAGCTTTACGGTGGTCAACCTCGGTGACAGCTCCGGTGTGGACTTGGTCTGGAACGCTACTTCTCCGTACACGATCACGATGGCCCTTTGAGAGCCTCAATCTTGACCCAGCAATCCTATTCTGTCTCATTTTATCAAGTGCGGCGATGCTGGACAGTTCCTAACACACACCAAAGGGCGCCCAAGAAGAGAACTACCCGAGCAAGGCGGCGAAAGAGTTCCATGTGATGCTACCGAAGTCGAGGTCGCGGGTCATCAGCCAAATTCACACCATCGAATCTGATCCTCCATCCATTGTTGATTAACCGTGCCATGGTTTGACTTGGGCAGTTAGATATTGAGGTCAACCGATCCTGTCGGCCTGTCTTGGATGAGCTCTTACACTGACCTCCTATCACATCCCCTAGCATTCGCAGTTTTAACCGCCTTTCCTCACAGTCTGAACGCCTCGGGAAACGTTCCCAAAAGGCTGAAACAGCATCATGAATTTTCGGGCAGGGGAAAGGTAAGTATAGAGGAAGGCCGTTTCCTCACCCAGATGTCCCCCTTCTCCCTTTTTCTCACTCTTCACCGCAGATATCTCACCCTAGCGACCTCACCTTACTCTTTCCCATAGCTCCCTCCCATTTTCACCGCCGGCTTACTCTTGCCCCTTGTCCTCACGATCGGTCTCACCCCACCCTCACTCTGGCACATGGTTTGATTCTCCCTTTCGCTCTCGCTCTCGCTATTATTCTCACCCTTACTCTCACTCCGACCGTCTCGCCCTCGTCTTGGGCCTCGAGCTCGTTCTCAACCTCGCATCAATCATCGTATTCTCCAGCTCGAGCCGGCCTTTGGACTCATCCTCCAGTCCAAGCCACTACTCAATCTCAACCTCAACCTGGACCTGGAGCGTAACCTGAAGCTGGTTCTCGACTTGAACTCGATATCGACCGCGATCTCAGCGTCAATACCACGCCAGCCTCAAGCCCTGTCTTCCATATCGTCATCAACCTGATCAGCTCAAGACTTCGACCTCGACCTCCTCGCCGGCCTCGCTCTGGATTTCGACCTCAAAACATCGAACTCATTGATCTACCGTCACCCCCTGCCACTCGATGTTCTCGTCCTCTGCTGTTGTCTCCGCTCTGGCTTGGGTCTGAAGTCTGTGCCCTGGTCCCTTGCCGGCGCCTAACACACCCACATATACGCCGAGTTACTGACTCCGAGTCGTACAATGAATGAATTACAACTCATCGATTCATCCACTGCTCCCTCCTGCTCACTACTTGGCGGAAAAGCGTTCTCGCGAATGTTGTAGAGACGTTCCATAACTTTTGCCATGCTGAAAGGACGGACGTTCGTTCTCTAACGTATCTGAATCTTAGCCTGAGGGCGGGCCACCCTCGATATTGGAGGTCGTCGTGCTAAAGACGTTGGAACGAAGGTTAGAATTAAGAGGATTGAGAGAGAGAGGAGACCATCTGCAACTGGAATGCCTTTAGTGTGGGATGAGCAAGCCTAGCGAGCTCGAACGCTGTCTACGGTCGTGTGTGCGGACCGGAGAAGCAGCGTTTGGGGGGGGAAACGCATGGGGAGGTGGGTGGGAGATGATGATGATGGTTTTTAACGTCTGTGGAACTACTTTAAAACAAGGTGGGTGGGAGAGCTTGAACCCCTGGTACCCGACTGAGAGAGCTGTATTAGTCTGATATGATTGAAGAGGGAAACAGGGTAATGAGGTCAGCTCAGCGAGCCATGGCGTACCTTATAAAATGATATGTAACACGGACGGACAAGGAAGAAGAGAGGGAGAAGAAGACGGCCTTGTTGACCGACGCGTCCGCAGCTCACGTGGCCGATGGTCCCTCGCTCTCGCTGGGAACCCGGCATCTCCTCGTCTTACTCGTGTACAGGGAACCTGACGTTTGCGCAGGCCTCGTTGTGGGCGAAGAGACGGCAGTCGACAGCTGCAGAGTGCGAATGCTGCTGTTGTGGGCGTACAGTAAAGTGATGAAGGGAGTGGCGCGAAGAGTTGTGTATTTGTTTGTAGCAGAAGCCGCGCCGGAGCCATATGTAACTCAATCTCTCACCGACGCCTCGATATGGTGTTGTAACCACGTACGTAACATACACTTATCTTGGGCGTAGCCGTCTCATTTCTTGGCTGGGGGAGCTGTCCGGCGAGATGATAGGAGGCTGAAGGTTTGCTGTAGGCATAAAAGCAGCTCTGTCGACAACCAATTGCCTTCCCCTTCTCTTCTTACTCTCCAGTCCTGTCCTCCTCGTACCCAAACACTTTGACGCTTCACATCCTGCTGCCTCGTGCATCTCCCACCCCCAGCACCCATCATTTTCTATCTTGCACAATGCGAGCCGCCGCCGTTACCTCAGCCTTCCTCGTCCTGGCCACGTTCGGTCCCGTCACAGCCATAGTGCGTACACCTTCAGAGCTCCCTCGGGAGATGGCAGCAGACGAAAGCTGACCACGCTACATGTTTTGATCTATTTTCTGCAGCGCGAAGACTTTGCTCGAGATTGTTACAAGTGGGCGACGTCTAATTGCCCAGCCGGCGGTCAACGTAATGATGCCAACGGGCGTCAAATCAGCGCTTGGCAGCAAACCTACTTCGGCTGCCTTTGCAGGCGATGGGTGTTGAATGGACAATTTGATTTGTTGCCCGGTGATCCTGGTCTCTTGACTTGCAAACAGGGCTGCATGAAGGACCGCAACGACAACTGGCTCTGCGACGATTTCTGCAGGCGTGGAGGAGATAACGGAAAAAGTCTAGAGGATGAAATCCCTTGCAAGGACGCAGTCAAGTGCTAGACAGCTTCCCCATCGCCCCGTCGCTCGCCCACATGCATTGCCGCTGTCGCCAACCGAAGATCTTCCTCCACCTCGCCGCCCCTGGTACTCGCCCAGACATTCTGCCCATGAATCTATTCTCACCCTCGACCACCCTCGACCAGTATAACTGCCCTCATCAATCCAGCCCGCCGGAATCGAGCAGCAGTTCCACGGCTGTTTGTTCAGGTCCCTCTCGACCACTCGAAGCTAGGCCATTCGCAAGATTGACGCCATTCACAAGCTGCTATCCCCGCCTTCGATTAGCCAGCCGTACTTCGACCAGCCGTCTTTCACCCTGCTGGTAGAGGACGCGTCTGCAAAGCAAATGGAAGACCATTACATGCTCGCTCAAGTCGACGGCACGATCGAGCAGCCCGAGCGAAATGAAAAGCCCATCGCAGCTCTGATTGTCGACCCGATCACTTCAGAGAGTGGTGACATACACGCCTCGGCCTTAGCCCCCTCCCTCCCTCCCTCCCTCCCTCCCTCCCTCCCTCTTGTCTTTAGCTTTTGTCTGCAGCTTGTGTCTCTATAACCGAAATATCATCCTACCCACTCTCCAAGTACAAATACCGTCTGTCAAGATGAATTCTTGTCCTCGTTATCCCTTTTGTCTGCTATGTGAAAAGAAGAACGTTTTTGGGAACGCTCCGAACGTTTCTTAACCAAGTGCTAGCTTCAGGAAAGTTCTTTGTTTGTTGGCTGTAAGAACCAAAGTAATTGCTATTATTCATCCGCGATGGTGAAAAGAACGTTCTCTTTGCAGGACGATAAAAGGGAAAGATGGAAGGGAACGCATATGAGATGCGGGATTGACGATTTTGAGGACTATTACGTTAGGCAAGATGAGGCAGCCAGAAGTTTACGTACATCGAGACTTTGGGCGGACAAGTAGATCAGAGTTGGAAGTTGTACATTAAAACGAGGTCTCGAAATTACGTTGTCCCCGTCCCTTTGGCTGATGATTCTCCGTCCCCGACTCACAGTTCGCGAAGAATGCCTTCAAGGACCTTCATCTCCGCTCGAGGCACCGCAGCAGATTTCGGATCGAGCGCGAGGGCCGCCTCAAATTCTGATTATGGGCAGTCTGACTATGGGTGCAAGCGAAGAGAATGTAAAAGTGAAGAGGAGCAACATCAGCTGTTGGACGTATCCATGAAAAAGGACACGGAGCGGAAAAGTACCGTAGCTTTCCGAGCCAGCTTTCCCAGCTCCTTCGCCGTCTTCGATGGGGCTCCAGCGATCGACGTCGCAGTCAAACCGGAACATTGCTGCTGATAGGCATGTACTCATTGCTCCTCGCTCTCCTGTTCAACGCTCGCCCGTTCTTGCCCCTCCTGGACGCTCTCCTTTCCTCCGTCCTGATCAGCTTCCTCGGCATTATCATGTCGTGCTCGCGCTTGTAACACGCCCATCGATCCTTTACCCCACCTCGCAAGCGGCTTCCACTTCAAAGGCTGCCACGCCTCCCAAAAACGAGTCCGACCAGGTGCCAGCAAGATCTTCGGCAGTCCAGACGCCACAACTTTGTGCTCGTCCTATCTACATCGTCCTGTGAATGCTTACGAATGACTTCGAGATTTGATAGCAGCATCATGCAATGGGGGTCTGGATCAAATCAAGAGGGTCAGAACGTGATATCCAGCAGACGTTGGATCGCATCGTTGAAGAGGCTGGGGTCCTGCATGAAGGCAAAATGGCTTGTCTGGAAGAAGAGAAGAAGAAGGACATTTACGACGGCCGGTGTGAGAATGATTGGATCAGTATGAGTTGAAAGGTCAGGCAGGTATGCAAGACACAATAAGCCAGGAGCCATCTTCACTCACCTGTGGGAGCAGCAGTTCGCCTGATTCCTTGATCCAGTTGGCCAGTTCATCAATCTGGTATCGCCTAACGGCTTCCTCGTGATCTAAAGCAGAGTCGTCCGATGTAAGCCTGCATCAGTACTTGTTGCGGAGATGCATCCTGAACAAGGCTGCGAGAGAAGCTGTTCACCTCCGTCCACAATCCATACGCGTCGCCCGACGTCGGAGGGGATGGCTTCGAAGTCTTTTTGGTTCCATGCAGGAAGAGTGGCCCACATCGTCGTAACCTGAGCCAGGCAAATGCAGACGTCAGTGCTGTGGAGTTGCGAACCAATGAAGCACTGTTGTACAATAGGACAGATAGGCGCATCACCAATCACGAAAGTAACTCACAGCATCGTACTGAATCTCGAAGTTGTGCGTAGGGTTGATCTTCTCGTAAATCTTCTGAGCACGAGCTTCGTACTCAGTGAAGACGGGCGACAGGGACACGTCCAAGGTGCCGCTGATGTTGTAGTTTGGCGCGAAGGCAAAGACACGATCAATGCGTGAAGGGTGATTCAGGGCAAAATCGAGGCCGATACTATCCGTCCGTACTCAAGGAAGAGTCAGTACTCCGCTCAACGGAGATATGTATATACACACAGGGAAGTCACTCACATTGCACCATCTGACCACCCAACGAGGGCGGCAGTCGAGATCTTCAGGTGATCTAGGATGGCGACCACATCCTCGGTCATGGCATCGTACGTGAGCAAGGTACCGTTCCCATTGGTAGACCGGCCCTGCGCTCGGCTGTCGATGGCAATGACGTGCCTCGTCTCCTTAAAATGGGCGATCTGATGTCCCAACCACTGACTCGCAGCCAATCCTCCGTGCAGGAATACCACAGGCGGCAGAGCTTTGGCCTTCTTCGCCGCGGTCGATTTCTTGGGCCAAAACTGCGCATACCAAATCGAGGCACCGTCCGGTCGACCCAGACGAGTCTCAACATCTGGCCGGGGCAAGTGCGGCGTGGGCGGAAGAGTCAAATAGCGTGGTGGCTGGGCAGCGACGACATGCTGTTTTCTATCCGCACGGGCGAGCTGCGCGGGCCCAGCAGCATTATCGAAGGAGGACGGCGCGGAACAGGCCACGGTCGCGAGGAGCGGGCTGACGAGGACGAGGCTTGCAAAGAAACGCATTTTGGTCTGTGTTTAAAAGAGTGCAGAAGAGAGTCCAAGGTGAACTGGAGAGAATCAGCGCAGCGCAGGGAGAGGGGCAAAGATTCTCGCAGCGAGATGGAGGTCGTGCACAGGAAGGGCCCAGAGACACGATCACGCCTGCAGGTGTGGGCGCGATCCGCAGAACCTGACACCTCTTCCGAAGGGAACGCAACTCAACGCACGGACGGAGGCTCGCCTTACAGTCTAGTATGCACCAGGTTTTAGCATCGACGCTCGATCTCCGGTGCACCATTATCTGAATTTGACCCTGCTTCATCCTTCCTTTTTGTTCGTCGCTTATCGAGGCAGTCAAGATGAATAACCAGCAGCGAGATGCAAGATGGCAAGGGTACAACACGCAGAAGCAGCCAATGCTATTCGAGACAGAGACGGTTCCAACAGAAGAAGGGGCCGGAAACTGATAACCAGACGCACGGCAGGAGGCGAAGTCGACGACTGACCAGAGTCTCGAGGAGGGAACACCAACCTTCACCGGAGCCCAATGAGCGACAAGAACTCCTCCCTCGTTTTGTGCTGCTTCCGGAACGCGCCCAGCATACAGCTCGTCACCGTGCTCGAGCCCGGCTTCTGGACGCCGCGCATGCACATGCACATGTGCGTCGCCGACATGACAACCGCTACCCCGCGTGGGTGGAGAGCTTCGTCCAGAGCGAGGGCGACCTGCTTGGTGAGACGCTCCTGAACTTGAAGACGGCGGGAGAAGGCCTCGGCTATCCGGGCGAGCTTGGACAGTCCAATCACGAGCTTGTTGGGGATATATCCAATGTGGATCTGAGCAAAAAGTGTGTCGGGGATCGCTACTATTCGGTCAAAATGCCGTCCAGATGCGTCTAGAAAGACCGAAAACGCGTGGAATACTCACCTTTCCGACGAAGGGAACCATGTGATGCTCGCAGAGGGAGAAAATGTCTATGTCCTTGACAATGACCATCTCGTCATGATCCTCGTCGAAGATCGCGTTCGAAATGACATCTGTGAACCAGAATCAGACCTGTAAGCTTGGGTGCGCGTCGGAAATGAGCCAGCTTGAGACTAGAGAAGATGAAGGAAGCTTACCGCTCAATCTTTGCTCATACCCTCGCGTCATCCATAACAACGCCTTGGCATACCGCTCCGGTGTACCTCGCAAGCCCTCGCGGTTTGGGTCTTCGCCGATGCATTCCAAGATGGTAGTGACAGCGCTAGCGAGCCGCTTGATGTTTGCGGCCTGTTGCGAAGGTGTCGAGTTCAGACGCGAGAGTGTCGATTTGGCTGAAAGAGGGAGCAAGATACCGGCTCAGTACGCGTCAATCGAGCAAAGTACACGCTGGGCTTTGATGAGAGACTCACCTGGCCAGCCCAGTCCATGCTCATCTACGACGGGCGTGCTCGTTCCTGAGGGATGACGCGTCATGTCTGGAGCAGAAGTACTCGCGCCTGCGGCACCCATGCCAGACGAAGAAGTCGAAGCGCGCGCATGAGCAGACAGTTGTGCTATCAGGTCCTCGCGCTCAGGCCGCTTCTCCAGCTCGTCCAAGAATTCCTCCTCGTCCTCCGTTGCGGGGTCGCCCTCGCCCTCGCCCAGCCCGTGGCTGAAGTTGGAAAAGCGTTGGTGATGCAGCTGAGAGCCGGACGATGACGCAGACGGACTGCGGAGGGAGGGAGAACCGCGTACCGTGGGTCGGATAGAGGGAGAGGCTCTGGGCGAGATGATCGTCGTGTCGCTGGTTGCGCTTGCGCGTTTACCGCTGCTGTTGATATTTGGTGAAGTGCGTGCTGATGAGCTTGACGCGAGCGCAGCCGGAGCTTGGGACGCGCTATCGGGGCCTTGCGCTGGTGTCGCAGCGCTTGCCGGAGCCGATGCTGATGCTGACGCTGCGGGAGTGACGTCGTTGCTGGGCACGTCGGACGCGTTTTCCGAGACGCGCAGCTGACCTGGTTGGATGCCAGAGATGTTGAGCGCCTGTGCAAAGTAAGCCTGGAAGAAGTCCTGGCCGGTCTTGGCGGCAATGGCCTCCTGCGTCATTGGCAGGTCGTCTTGTTGAACCATGGCTACTGATACTCTATGTATATATCTCGTGAGATTGTGAAGTTCAGCTGATCAGAGAGGAAGGGGCGATGATGGGGGTTGGGGAGATCGATTCCGCTCGCACTTTTGAAGCTCTCCGGGTCAAGAAGAACGGCAGGAAATCTGATGAAAACGCGGAGTAGCGAAAGGATGAATGAACGTGCGTCTCTCGCTCTGTCTCACACTCTTCTGGCTGTCTGCGCTTTTGCCGCTCCTCCAAGACCTCGCATGTTCCTGCTCATTCTCATCTTGCTTTCAGCTCCAGCTTGCGTTTCTTCTGGACGCCGGGCAGCGGGTGGTCTCTTTTTTTTCTCCCTCTGCCATTCGTTGCGCAACGATCAGTTGCTGATTACGGCCGAGTGTCGCTCACCTCCAACAGTCCAACATCCCATCGGAACGAGCAAGGACGTCCAAGGTTGCATCGCACGCCGATCCAAAGGCAAAGAAAGTACGGTACCTGTTTCCCTGAACGTCGTCAACATGTTCTCGCTGCCTGCTCTTGCTGCCCGACCCGTCCTGTTCCGTCGCGTCTGTCCGCTCCACAGCAATGGCAGTCCTGCTCTGGCCTTCCACCGAACCTTGACCCCATCCTCAATCTCAGCACGGACATTTGTCAGCTCCCACTCGAGGTTGGAGAGAGTCAAAGGCGGTCAACCAGATGAAGGCGAACGCAAGATCATCGACCTTCTGAAGGCTCGCTTCGACCCGAAGCTGATCCAGGTCGCCGATATCAGTGGTGAGTAATCATCCCCTCTCTCTGTCTCTCCCCTTGATGGGGAAAAGCTCTGACATTTCTCTCGATTCGGAATCCAGGCGGATGCGGGTCTTTCTACGCCATCACCTTGACATCGAAAGCGTTCAACGGGCTCTCGACCATCAAGCAACATCGACTCGTCAACCACGAGTTAAAAGAAGTCATTGCTGACATCCATGGACTGCAGGTAGGTTTATGACCCATCGTTCATTGCCTTCCTGCTTTCAAATCTGAGGTCACTGACAGCCATACTTCGTCACCGTCTCAAGCTGAAAACCCGAGGCGAAGAGGAATAGAAATCCAAACCACGTACCCTTCCATCTTGCCCATCCCGCCACCAGTTGCCCTTCCGACTGCAGTGAAAGGTAGTGAGGGCTTGATCGCCACAAAGGTCCAGTATAGTCTTCTCTGTTAAGTGAAACTCGGACTATTTTGATTAGTCTACATGTCGGTCAACCATCGACCTTTAACCAGCCTCTGCTTCGCCTTCACCGGTGGTAACTCCCACCCAAGCCCCGCAGCTCCCAACCCAGCCCCAAAGCTAGGAATCAGCACCACCTCCCTCTCAGCACTGACTTCACCCCCTTCTCCCGTCTGGCCCTTGGCTCTCGCCTTCGCCATCCGCAGCGCCTCCGCCAGCGCAGCCGTGTTCGACGCCTCGTCCGATGCGCCACCTGTCGCAGCTGGTTTGCTGTAGTTGCACATCTTCTTTCCCAGCGAACTCAACCAGTTCGGGTTGATCACCGTACACGTCCGGAGCCAAACGATGCCCTCCCTCTCAGGAGCCAGCTCCCCTACCACCCCATCCGAACTTCCCTCCGCCTTCTTGTCCGCAACATGCTTCGGAGCCGAACGCTGTCGCTCGCTGAAGATGATCCATTCCGGTGGCCGTTGGTGGAAGAGAATCGAGCTCGGGTGGATGTAGGCCGCCTCGCGCAGGCCCAGACCCAGGGCACGGTACGGCACACCGCGTGTGCTTTTCATTTTGCTGATTCGGTTCGGACCCTGTCCACCTTCACGTAAAGAGCGCCATTGTTGAGGTAGGTATGCATCGGTATCCACACCAGCGGCTCCGTCGACCAGATCCGCACGAACAGCCACTTGGTCGATGAAGGCGGCACACAGCAGCTGGCGTAGGAGTTTGAGTTGGAGATCGCTCGGAGGCACAACTCCTGTAGTTCGCAAACTTCGGAGCGATTCAGCATCGAGGCCTGGAATAGATTGGCCAACAATCGACGAGAGTTGCGCTCTGAGCTTGTGGATTTCCTCCATTGCCTGTGCGAACGAAACAACGTGAGCGCTCCAACACGGGGTTGAATGGCTAGTGGAAGAAAGTAACTCACCTTGACTCGCAAATAGTTCTCGTCGCAGAAGTGTATGCTCCCGCCCTCGTGCTCGTACGCTCCGACCACGCTCAACAGACGGAAGACATCGCTAAGGCCATTGCCCAACGCTGCAAACTGCTGATGCGCCTTGAAATACCGCTTGCGCTCCAGCTTCCTCAGCTCCTTCTCCCGTTGCTTGTCACTCTTCAGATTCGCAAGCGCAACCGCATCAGGATCCGACCAATCCAGCGCTTCCTTCCCCTTCTTCCCTCCCTTCCGCCCGTTGCCATCCTCGTCGTCGTCACTTTCGCCGTCATCCAGGGAGTTTTCGCGGATAAAAGGGTCGCCCACCGTGAGCGCCGCCACGACGATGATGACATAGGGAAGACAGCCATGACTCCGTCCCTGGACGAGCATCTTGCCGAATCGGGGCGCAACGGGGAAGTAACTCATTACTTTACCCAGGTCGGTCACCCTCGCTACCATGTTGTGCTTCTTCATCCCCACGCCAGCACTGGAGCTCGGTCCTTGAGGCTGCTCGTCAGAGACGGCCTCGGCCTCCTCGAGTGCGCCCAGGCGGACCAGAGCCCGCTCGGCATCCGCAATCGTCCGTCGATCCGGCGGGGTCGGGAACGGGAAATGCGTGACCTGGTCGATATTCATCGCCTTCATCTGCAACACCAACCCTTCCACCGGCGTCCTGACGATCTCCGGGCTAGAGAACTCCTCAAAGTGATCCTCATACAAGGCACTCGAGTAGAGTCGATACGCATGCCCCGGACCTGTCCGACCCGCTCGACCCGCTCGCTGTGAGGCTGAGGCTTTGCTAATCCAGCCCACCTCGAACGATTGCACGCCGGAGATGAGGTCGAACTGCCGCTCTTTCGCCCGGCCGCAGTCTACGACGTATTTGATGCCTGGGATGGTCAATGACGTTTCGGCCACGTTGGTCGCCACGATCACGACGCGGGCGTCATCAGAAGGATCATCAAAGACTCGCATCTGCTTGTCGGAAGGGAGCAGCGAGTATAGTGGGAGAATGTGGAGTGGCACGTCTGTCTGTAGGCCATTATTTCTCAGCCCAAAACCATCGTCGTCGCCGCCCTCGTCCGAGTCGTCGTCCGCTTCGGACTCCGTATCGAGAGCTTCGGCATCAAGCTCATCCTGGGCAGCGCTCTCATCCACACCGAGCACATCGGCAAGAGGCGCGGACTCTTCTCCAGATCGGGCATTGAAGTCGACATCCTCCGCCTCCACATCGCCATCCTGAGCCGCCAATTCTACTCTCTCCACCGTCTTGCTCTGATCATCCCCATCCTTGTCGTCCGTAGCAGCACTCGCACCCGTCTTCCGACGTGAGCCTTGCGCCCAATGCAACCCCGTCGCCCGCTCTTTCCGCTTAGCAATCGCTTTCCGCCCAAACGCGGCCTCGAGCTTCTTGCAAACGGTGACGATCTCCTGCTGACCGGTGAGGAAGACAAGGATGCCACCAGGAGGCAGCCGGGTGTGAATCTTGCCTACCTTCTTGATCGCCTCGCCCAGATAGTCGTGCGTTGTCCGTCGATCGAAGTGTACCGTCACCGGATGTTGGCGGGCCTCGATGTTGAGCACAGGAGGCGCGATGGGGAAGAGCGTCTTGTTCTCGGTGAAGTCGGCCACCCGGAGCGTCGCAGACATGATGACCAACCGGAGCGGCTTGGCATGTGGTGTCCGGCCTTCCAACCAGCGCTTCTCACGCAAGCGCACGATCCGACTGAGGACGCCGATCAACACGTCGGTATTCACACTCCGCTCGTGTGCCTCATCGACCAGGATGGCACTGTACTTCTCCAACAGGAAATCCGAAGCCACCTCCCGTAGCAGGACACCATCGGTCATGAACTTGATGGACGTCTGCGCGGACACCGTCGCGTCGTACCGAATCTGATGACTGACGCGACTCTCCGGTAGGCTTAGCTCGGAACGCACACGCGCTGCGGTACTGAGCGCCGCGACACGCCGAGGCTGAGTGATGCCGATCAGACCCGGGTTGAGGGACCCAGGCGTCCCGAAACCTGCTTCGTAGAGAAACTGAGGCACCTGGGTCGTCTTGCCTGAGCCGGTCTCACCGCAAAGGACAACAACCGGGTTTTCGAGAATGGTCTTGATGATGCGGTCTTCCTCGGCAACGATGGGAAGTCGCATTCGCGCCGCCATCAGGTCCTCCGAACGCTTGACGCTCACGTTCCGAACGATCTCCTTCAGAATTCCTTCCTTCCCATCCTCATTATTTGCGCTGGATGCCGAAGTCGAAGCGGACGGCCGTGACGAAAACGCGGCGCGGAATTCCTCGTACACCTTTTTCGCGAAGGGCGAGATTTCATCAGGGCGAGATTCTTGGTGGCCCAACGGCCCGCGCGCCACGCCCTCAGGATCCATCATCTCTTTCACTTTGACAGACATTCCGAGCAGAGGCTGGAGCGTCTCGCCTTCTTCTGTGCGTTGCACCTCGTCGGGAGCACTGATCGCGGCCGCCATCTCGAGGAGAGGACGCGATGATGTTTTGGGCTTTGTTTCTGTCGGAGCCGGGACGGCCGTATTTGTTGCGGCCGCGGATGAGGAGGCATCAACAGGTTTCTCTGCTTCGTCGTCGCTGACGTCCATCTTGTCGTCCTCAGTCGATTGAGCCGCTTTTCGCACCACCTTCTTAGTCCGCTTTTTGCGCATTACAACAATGGGCTTCCCGTCTGGACCGAGAGCCAAAGCTGATCCTATGCTGGCGGGCAGCGGAAGAGGCGCCAGTGAGGTTGTTGCTTGTGGTGCTGACGATGACTGTGCCTCTGGAAGTTTCACTGGCTCCGGTGCTTGCTGGGCGGTCAAAGTTGGTGATGATACGACGCGTTCTTGCGGTTTAGGCGGCCGTACCGCAGAAGTCGTGTCCTCGTCTTCGCGTTCATCGAGATCTGCATCATCATCGTCCTCGTTAACATCGAAAGCAGCGCCTCGCTTGCGCTTGACCCTCCCTCTGCTTTCCGCCGTTTTCTGCTCTTTCCCAATGAGCTTCTCCACCCTCTCTCCCACACTGCGCACTTTGCCTGTACCGAGGGTAGCGGCGGACTTGAGCTCGGATCGATTGGTGACTTCTTGGGAGGACTGCGCGAGCTTGGCGAGAATTTCGCCGCGCTCTTCCTTCTTGATACGGGAGTCGATGTACTTGTCTAGCCGTTTCTTCTTCTTGGAGGAGAGGGGCATATGTTCATTTTGACCTGCTTCGGCCAAAAGCTGTAGCAAAAAGATGGGCAGAATTGTGTAAGCAGTAGAAAAAGAAACGCGCGCATTTATTCCGCTTCATCCCGCTCACCTTCCTCCGCTGTCGATCTCGTTCCTTGGCGTCCTCGTCGAGGATGTCTGCGTTCGGATCAAAGATGGGTTCGCTGGCCTGTCCTTCATCAGTGGCCTCGCCAGCCGACGCAGATGGAGCTTTGACCTTCTTCCTCTTGTGCGTGTGTTCGCCAGCGACGCTCTGTCTTGCTTTCGCATTGTAACGCTCCTTCTTGGGCGGCATGATGGCGATGCTGAAGAAAGTCAGTGAGCAAGTCAGGTCGTCTCCAAGCTCTTGCGTTGCTCGCCTGGCCCTAGTCTGGTCACACCAGACCTTGTAACTCTCAAATGAGCTAGAGGGTTTTGCATATTGCTTGGGATTATTTATTTATTTTTTCGGACAATTGAGAGGGTAAATCGCCGTCCGGCGTCCAGTCAGTGACCAGACCACCAGCAGGCACCAACGACTACATAGCTAACCAGTCGTCCTGCTTCCAGGCTTCCAGTACCATTCAGCTTACAGCAGCGTCCCCCCAAGGTGCAGTCATCAACACATCAACACATCAACAGAAACCACATGCCATACAGAAAGGTGTCTGAGGAGGTTAAGCAGCTTGCTGTTAAGCTCGTGGTCGACGGGCAAACAACAGTCAGTTACCTCGACAGACACGGTGTCATCTCCGCCAGTACGTTCTACAGGTGCGTATGTCCCGCAAGAACCTCCCTATTGCTCATCAGCTGACGCACTCTCATGGTCAATGGCTTTCAGGTACTTCAAGATTCCTCGATCCAACCGAAGATCCCCTGGGCGACCGCGCAAGCTTCATCACACGGCTATCCAGTTCCTACACGAGCTCATCCTCCGACATCCGGACCTTTACCTTGATGAGATCGCAGATATCCTCCATCGCACCGTCGGAACCAGGATATCCATCAGCACGATACATCGGTCGTTCAAACGTGCAGGGATTACGCTCAAACGAGCGCACCGTATCGCGCAAGAGCGCTCGGAGACAAAGAGGCGTGGCTACATTCTGCGGATCTCCAAATACGAAACCGACCAACTGGTTTTCGCCGACGAGACATCTTACGACGCCAGAGATGCTGTTCGTTTCCGCGCCCGCAGCACCCGAAACTCCCACGCTCGGCTCAAGCGACCATACAGAAGAGGCGGACGTCTCTCTTGCATCGCAGCGCTCTCGGCCGATGGTCTGTTCGCTCCCTGGGCTGTCCGAGGAGCATTCAACGGAGACAGATTTTGCTCCTACCTGCGCACCGAGCTTCTCCCACAAATGCAGGCATACCCCGCTCCCAACTCGGTCCTGATATTGAACAACGCCAGCTTCCACAAGTCTGACCAGGTTAAGGATCTGATCGAGAGTTTCGGTATGTTTTCGTTCTGTCTCTGCATGAGAGGTCAATTTTGGCTGATCAACTTTTTACTTTCGACCTACAGGATGCAAGCTGGAGCTTCTACCTCCGTACAGTCCCGATTACAATCCAATTGAGCGATCCCACTCCAAGATCAAATCCATTCTGAGACGAGATCGCGCAACCAAAGTGCAAGCCAACCACTTCTACAATGCGGTGGAAGCTGTCACAGCAGACGATTGCCGTGCCTGGATGCGCTTGGCGGGATACTTTTAGGCAAAGAACCAGTGGAAATCTTATGAGCTATATCAAACCCATCATACTTTCGCACGCAGTTCGAGATGTCTTCCAGTGTTTCTAGCAGACCAAAGTTCACAACGGAGTACATGCAAGTTACAACCAAAACAAAGTCTGATTGCTCTTTTGTGGTTTTCGATGCAGCAATGTGTTGAGAAAGGGGCTGCTGTTGGCTGTGGAAAGCGGCTGAGGGAATACATTGGATGATGTTGGTGACTGGAGTGGGTATGTCTGTATGAGGATGAAAGGTGCGAATTGTGCTGTGTGCATATATGACGGATGCATGCAATATGCGCGTTCCTCTTCGCCGGTCGTGGACATCGTGTGTGTATGCCGTGACTCGTGAGCGTGGAGGAAGGCTGGGAGCTTGAGCGGTGAAAAATGCGTGCGACTTGCGAGCCGATGAAGGAGCATGGATGGGACGGGAAGTTCTACGATGCGCAGCCGAGCTTGACGAGCGTGTGTCGTGTATGATAGCTTGCAAGAAAGCGGTATTGCACAGAGCCAAGGTAGCCTCTAAGCCGAGGTCTGAGAGCACTGCGTGGAGCTGACCACAATAGCATCCTCAGCGACCATCCGAATTGGACTGGGCTGAGAGAGCTGGGCGAGAGGGCGTCTTATGGGAGTTCGATGCGCAGAAGGGGTCAAGTCCGAACCGGAAGCCTCTTGTTTGACAGTGACGGTGCTTTTTTGAAAGTTGGCAGGACCAAAGATATCATCATCATCGTTGCTACCGGGACCGAAGACGAATCCACCAGTGTCGAAGTGAGATTGATTCGACGGACGAGAGTTGCCGTCCATTTCCGGCCACTGCTTGAGCAAATCTTCAACATTTGAGAGCATGCTGGCAGTCATGTTGAGTTCATCAGAGAGCGCCTCGAAGTTGTTGCTGTAAGCACTTGCAAGCTGGCTGACTCTGAAGTATTCGGCCTTGTGCAGGGCCTTGACGGTGCTCTGACCGATGCGGAGGTGCGCTGCAATCTCGGCAATAGAGCAAAGCATGGGTCCTTCTTTGAGTGGTGTAGAAAGTCCCTTGTTCAGTAGCTTCCTCTTTGAAGATGAGGCGCTCCGCGAGCCTGAAGGGAGATCGGATGCATGCGCAGACGCAGTCGAGGTCGAGGGCGCTTTGTCCTTGTGAGGCTTGACTGGCGAAATCTCTGAGCTACGTCGAGGGCCGCTGCGACCACGCATAGCATCTTCTCTGTCGAAAAGGAATGCAGGAGGCTCGTCGATGGTGGCTGTGCCCGCAACAACGATAGCTTCCACGAATCGACCCAGAGCTCGCGAAGACAAGGGATGATGTTTGCCGAATTCGTCGTCCAGGCAGTGACCGTCCAGATTGCAGCCATTTCGGCGGCATTTCCACCTCTGCTGAACCTTTTGAAGGGTTGCCCGCTTCTTCTTCTCCAGCGAATCGCCTTTGACAGGTTGTGATTTCTTGCGCTTCCGAGTCGAATGAGCAACGTCGGATTCGTCATCGGCCTCAGAGAACTCTTCGTCCTCGTCCGAGCTGGTGTCTGTTTCGGGCTCTTGAATGCACAGCTTGCTCTCCCCGTAGTAGCATCCTGGTTTGAAGAGACTCTCTTTGAAGTCTTTGAACCGCTCCTCCGAATCGATAGCAAGAGGTTTCTTGCTCCAGAGTGGATGACCCTTGGGTACCTTAGCCTCTAGATCGAGATCATTGTATGAGAGCGATGCGAGCGAATATTTCGTCGTGAGGGGCTTCAGCGCGGTGATGACGTGGTCTTTGAACGAAGCGAACGAGTCTGTTCCGTTGACATCGAGGGTGTAGCGCTTGGATGCAGAGGACTTGGGAGGAGCTCCTGGGCCAGTTTTGGCTTTCTTGATAGCAGCAAATCGAACTACCGCATCGATAGCGAATACGGCTGGCTTCTGGGCTTGCGCAAGGACACCTACGAGCTCAGCGTCCTTGCCGCCAGCTTCGTCCTCCTTGTTCATGCTCTCCTGGGAGCTGTTCTCGTCATCAGCGTTCCCGACCTCGGCGTCAAGCAGCTTTTGAGCCACTGTCATATAAAAAAGGATCTAGGTCAGCCAATATTCGCATACAACCATACAGTGTGAAGTGTGAACTAACCCTCTTCGTCAAGTTTCTTCTGTGCAGCGATTGAGGCCTTCGTCTTGCGTCCTTTGGCGGTCTGGGCAGAAGAAGAGCTGCCACCTACAACGGTCAACGAAGGGAGCAAGCGAGGATGAGCATGTAGGTGAATCTTGAGGTGACAGGTCTCGGGCACGCGTTCATCGACAGGACGACAGACGACACCACGGGAAAGATTCGTAGCTCTTACTCACCTGCTTTCTGCTTGCCCTTCTTATTGTCTTTACCCGCCATCCTGTTTGCTACTTGCTACGTGATGGCGTCCTACTTGTCGAGAGAGGTGGTGTGTTCGACGGTGGTTGGAGGGTAATGGGAGATGTGAGGTGAGAAGCGCGTCGCGTCTGGTGAGTGGTGGTTTCGCGGTCGCGTCCGAGTCTCCCGCAAAAAAAAAAAAAAATCATTTTCCCAAGCAATATGCAAAACCCTCTAAAGCACTATACCGCGTACGCGGTCTGGGGACATTCGACCCGATTCAATTGGAAGGTGCCTGCAACTTTTTGACCCAACACCGTCTGAAGGCCCACTTCTCCTCCTCTCAGCTTCCATTTTCGCCAAACGAAATCAGCACAAAGACAGCGCTGCCGCGAGCTCAGCAGGCAAGGAGCAGCGCCATGGTGTTTTCCCTGCCATTGGCTTCTTTGTTGTGTCACGGCTGGCCATTGTGTTCGTCGCTGTAGAGCAGCTAATCTTCGTGTTGACTGCGTCGTGTGGAGCGGACACCAGACAGCTCGCACGGGCCTCTTTTTGACGGATCGTCGAAAAGTTGGGCACTGGAGCAGTGTCTGCGACAACTTTCATTTCTGTATGGGCCACCTACTAAGTAAATCGCGTCGAATGTCCCCAGACCGTCTCCACGGGATCCTGTCCTTGTCATCACGTGCGTGCGACGGTCTGGTGTGATCAGACTAGCCTGGCCCAACTTTTTTTGATCTCGCCCCGATCTAGTGGAGGTGCCGTTATCTGTGAAGTTCCCACGGTCTTATCTTATGTCCGGCTTCCACCCACTATCTCCCTCTTACAGCAGTGCGGTGCGCCGTGCGCGGGAGGTTGCGGAAAGGGTTGGCACTTGGCCGTGGAGCGGGCTGCGATTTGCGAAACGCCTGCAGAATTCGTCTCGGTCTTCCCAAATCCTAAGTTTCCAACGTGCGCCGGAAGTGTGGCGCCGCAGTCCGACACAACAACGAGCTGGAGCCCGAGCTCGAGGCAGAAAACCATCCTGCGGGCTGCGGTCCTGTCTGTCGCGTCCCCTTCGTTGTTCGCAAGGTATAATCCAACTCGGAGTTACACTACTGCGACCATCGCCTAGGATTGAGTATTGAGTGCAGACCACCCTTTTCTTCGCCCTCTTCTTGCCTTTGTCGAAGCACGAATCTGAGTCAGTCCCTCTGCTTCGGACGGACTTCTGCAAAGTTCTTCGCAGCTCGGCGGTTGTGCGGCTTGTGGCTATATAAGCAGAGTGGCTTCGATAGCAGATCAAACCTTTCACCACCTCATCCCACATCCTCTACTCATCGCTCATCTTCTGCTCTTGCACACCACATCTCTCACAGTCACCCAGTCGCCCTTCGGATTACTCCATTGCCATGTCTACCGAACTCAAGAGTGAGTAGACAGCCTTCTTATACACAAGTTCACACCCGTGCCTGAGCTCACCTCTTCATCTTCAATTGCAGACGTCGTCATTGTCGGTGCCTCCGCCGCAGGAGCAACCGCCGCCCGAGCTCTCGTCAAGAGTCTGCCTGCAACACACCGCATCGTCCTCATCGACTCCGACGAGCAGGTCTTTTACCCTGTCGCAGCATTGCGCGCCGCGGTCGTCCCAGGTTGGGAAGACAAAGTCTTTTTCCCCCTGAACAGCTTTTTCGGCCCGTCTGACAAGACTCGTCACATCGTCCGGTCCGGAACACGCGTCGTCGAAATCTCCAACACCGATGTTCTCGTCAAGACTCTTTCGGGCGAGGAGGAGCGCATTTCGTTCGAATACGCCATTCTTGCCACGGGCTCGACATACCCGGCCCCAGCACGGGCTGGTTCGCCTAAGACCGCGGAGGCCAAGGCTGCGCTTCAGAAACTCCAGGCCCAGGTCAAGGACGCCAAGTCGGTCCTCATCGTCGGCGGTGGAGAGGTCGGTGTCGAATTTGCCGGCGAGATCCAAGCCGTATACCCTAGCAAGAAGATCACTCTCGTCTCGCGCTCCGAGCAACTCATCAGCAAGTCCACCCCGATTGGCTTGCACAACAAACTCAACAAACAGCTGCAGGCACTTGGCGTTCAGGTTCTCCTCGCGGACTCGGTCGACCTTCCCGAGGGAACCCAGACCGGTACCCTTGACGAGCCTCGCTCTTTCACCTCGAAGAATGGCACCAGCATTGCCGATGTCGATTTCGTTGTCGTTGCGACAGGCACCAAGCCCATAGCCGATCTCTTTGCCAAAGCCGACCCAGCCAGCGTCGTCGATGGACAGGCCAAGGTCAACCACGCAACTCTCCGTGCCGACTCCGCCGTCCTTACCAACTGGTTCGCAGCAGGCGATGTCGCTGCCTTGCCGGGCAACAAGACGCTCGTCAACGCGCAAGGCGGCGGTAACACGGCGGCTGCCAACGTTGCCTCGCTCATCAAGAGTGGGAAGGACAATGCCAAGTCCTTCGGTGCCATGAACGTGACTGTAGTACCACTCGGGACCAAGGGAGGCGCAAGCAGCATGTTCGGTTGGGTCATCGGAGAGTGGTTTACTTCGCTCATCAAGGGCAAGACTCTTTTCGTGTCCAAAAACGAAGCCTTGTACAAGGCATGAGCCATCAGCCACTGTCCCTCACCTCGCCCTTAGATGATACCCAGTCCTTCCTTCCCTTCGTTCCGTTGCTCTCTCTTTCGTCAAGGATTCCTGCTTGTGGTCAATCTGATGCTTTCGATGCCTCCAATTGAATCTTGCACACACGTTCCTCTTGATCGCTTGATCCGACCGCGCACGGACGAACGGGAAGAACAGGAAAGGGAAGGGGAACACCCCAGGCACCCCTCCTGTGCCATCTTAGGCAGATTAGAAGGGGTTCCATAAGAGCCTAAGAAGGCAGCATACCTTTTACTGGTTAAATGGTCTTTGGTGGCCCTCAGTCACTTGGGGGATGAGAGATTCTCGGCAGAGAGGGCATTCCACTCCATCTGGACCATGGCCCTGCCTTTGCTACCATAGGCATCACTGTACTAAATTTTTAATAAGATAAACATCTTCAGAATAGACCTGTAGCTATCTCATTCCTACTACTCAAAGACCTGAGAGCACTGCGACTCGTTTCCGAGCGTGGGAAGCCTCGAAGTCATTTGAATGAATAATGATGCTGTTCCGTTAAATAATCGTATTCCCTCCAGGACCTCAACAGAACCCTCACTCCTCGTAAGGTCTCTATCGAGATTATCGTCAATGTATACCAAAACTGACAGCTGCTTAAAAATACGTGTCCATCTTTGAGCATCCCCCAGGGAGAACATTACTTTTCATTCTCAGTGATCTCCTCTCGATATGTTCATAACTGAATCGCAATGATAGCCTAGCTCTCTCAACACAAAACCTGTGGACGATGGCTCCATGTGTAGCTATAACTACCAGGATTGATCCAGCAGCGTTTTGTTCTGCTCTGATACGTTCTCAAGGCAAGGTGATGGGGGGAGGTTTAAGATTTCTACCACTCTGGCGGGGCTGGTCGCTTTATTTTTTTTTTTTATTTTTTTTTTACAAAGGTCCATATTCATTACGAAAATCAGAAAGGGGGCTAGCAACACCGGGTGGGTATACAAGAGGGGGGTACCTGGGTTGTAGCTGGGGTGGTCGGAGGAAGGTCTTTGTGTGGACTCGTGGCCATCGAGAGTTGGGCGGGTGGAGGCAGGGACCGCAGAGATCTCATCGCTCGACTCTGCCGCGTGAGATGTCATTGGTTTGTGTCCGGCTTTGGCAATCGGGTGGTGTGCGAGTATCTCGGTACTTGAGGGACGCCGGATGAGGCAGGATGTGTGTCCCCGTGTTCCCGTTCGGATGGCGAAGTGGGACCTGACTCCTTTGTTGGACCTAGAGAGAGGGCGGGATGATGAAGGTGATTGATGTATCCGAATCCGTAACCCGTCGGACGAAGGACGAGGAGGAAACCCATCTTTCATCGAAGAGTCGAGATGCCGGTCCTGGGGTGAGGGTGGGTCGTCGGCGGATGCGTGCCCAGTCTGACTGGATTCCCTCCGCGACGAGTGTGGTGATGCTCGAGGCGATGACGGACTGTGAAGGGAGGGCCAGCGAGAAAGAGAGGGTGGTGCTCTGGCGAGATAAAGCGGGGGAGCGGATAGAGGCGATCCAGTGGACGATAGCTGTACGCCATAGGATGAGGCGGTGCCGGTGTTCCCTTACTTGCTGCCAGCCTAGCACGGTGTCGAGTGCGTTGTGGGAGAGGCTGTCTCCTATCCCGAGAGCCCGGAGGAGGGGTATTACCGCCAGCCAGACGTCCAGGATGCTGGGGCACGTAACGTAGGCGTGCTCTTGAGCCTCCGCTTTGGTGGTATCGCACAGCGGGCAGGGGGCGACAGTGGCGCCGCTGCGGGCGAGCCAAGCACGGCGGTGCATCCACAAGTAGCAGCTGGTGATGGCGCTGGAGGGAAGGGGAACGGCGTGCAGCTCCTTCCAAGCAACGGCCCACGACTCTGGGAGTGTATCCTGTCTGACGTGCCAGTTGACCGGGTAGGGCGTTGATGGGGTTTGTGCGAGCCGAATCTTGCGGCAGGAGGTTCCCTGGAGGGGGGAGCCGTTGATCTGGATCAGATGCCACGGGAAGTGGGGCGCTGAGGCTTCCCGGAGCAAGGGTCGTGCACGGTCTGGATCGCTCGGAAGGCAGAAACAGAGAAGTTGGGCCTTGAGGAGGGTGGTCTGAGTGTGTGTGGGTAAGGAGGTCCACAGCGAGTCCCACATCGTGCTGAGTTGAGAACCCTTGGTGGCCGGGGGAGCGTTTGGGCGAGGGATGTGATGGGCAGCAGCGTCTCGCGGGCCCGGTGGGCCTAAAGGCCACGAGCAGGAGAAAGTGTGGCCCGAGGTTGTGGGGGGATGGCGCCAAAGGACGTCGCCCCAATTATGCCAACCCTGGTTGATGACGTGGGATATCTTCTTCCTTCGGGTCTCCGTCAGTCCAGGTGCCGAGGGGTCTGGAGCTAGGGGGAGGGAGGTCGCATCGTGCCACGGGAGTTCCAAAAGGGCAAGAATCGGGAGTGTTGACCAGCTGGGATCAATGGTCACTCGGACCTGAACGAGGGCGTGTCGGAGCTGGTCTTGGTGGAAGTCGAGGCCTGGTCGATGCAGGCACCAAGTGGGAGGAATAGCTGGGAAGCTCGGTGCGGCGGAGATATTGGGCCCAGGCCCGGCCAGATGTAGGAACCGTGGATGGTGAGGGTAGGATCTAGGTCGCAGGGCGAGGTCGTAGGTCCAGGCGGGGGTCCAGGGTTGTACGAAGGTGTGGACGACGAGCGGGGACTTGATGTCTGGTGGTCGGTAGGAGAGGAGCTGGGAGGGAGGAAGGTGGTAGGCGAAGGAAGTCTGGGCTTTGGTTGCTGCAGATGTGGGGTGATGCAGGAATCGCCGATTCGCCGCGCAGGTGGGGAGCGCGACGCGACGTGATTCGGCGATGCGGCGTTTTGAATGGTTGTTCCTGGCGGATGTGAAAAGAGGCCACGTGGCCCTGTAAGAAAGTGAGGGTACCGCGAAAAGGTGGGGAGGTGCGAGGGGGGCCGTTGGGCAGGGGAAAAGACAGCGATGGAGAGGTCAGCGGTGTGTTGGGCGGCGAGGGGAGTGTGTGCAAACGAGTCTCCTTGCGGCTAGGGTGGGCAGGAGCTGCCCGCGCTGGTCTGTCGATCGAGTGGTTCAGTAGATCTTCCCACTTCGGGTCTTCAAGCAGGGGGAGGAGGAGGCAAGCGAAAACACGCAAAAAGGAGCCCATACGGGCGTTTGCAAATCAATGTACATCGATTTTTTGGGCATCATGGAAGATGGAGAGCGACTGGCACGTCTGGAGGGGCTCAAAAGAGCGGGTTGTGTCCCAAAGGGACGTTCAAGGGGGCCAAAAGGCGTTGAGAGGATCTCTGCTGAGTGCTGCTTGACCTTTAAGCACATGCTGTGAAGAAAATCGCTACGCAATGAAACTAGCCTTGTGCTGGCCCATAAGAAGGGACGAATAATGCATCAAGGGCGCTGATCACCAACCATTTAACGCGACTCGGGTTCCGCTTCATCAGGGATAGGCGCGAGGGAGACTGGGAGAGAGACGAGGCCCACCGCCCACTTGTGCAAGAAGTCCGTGGCGATGCTGTTCCAGGTTTCCTCCTCCTGACCCAGAGCGAAATCGATGACGTTGATGTTGGCCGTAAGGTGGTGCTCCCGTGCTCCCGCACTCGTCCTTGCCATTGCTGACGACGAGTCGCGAGAGTGGGCGGTTCGGCGATGCAGTGTGCAGGCAATGACTTGAGGCAGGGGTAGTGGTGCCGGTTGAACCTTTCCCCGCAGATGCAGAGGCGGTCCAGCAGCCAAACTCCACAGCGCCAAGCGGCCGCATCCCGCCGCATGGGAACCGACGCCAGCGCTCAAACCCTATCCGCTACCCCTGTAGTCCTCTGCGAGGGGCAGATGCGGGCACCCATAATGCCCGTTAGCCCGTATTTGCAGCAACCCAGTTCCGAATCCATGCTCCGAACCAACTCCGAAGAGAAAGAGGAGCAACCTTGGCGGCACTGTGCGACCTGGAGGCACGCGCATGTATCCTTGACGCTCCCAGATACTCGGTGTACGCGTGGCATTGTTGAATGACGAGGAGAAGCGATGAGGAGGCGGGTGATGAGCTGGTAAGGGTTTTTGACGTTGCTTTGGCGAAGGTGATTGACCAGGGCAGCTGCAAGAAGCCGGAAACGAAGCGCGGGAGGAAGCAGTCCACTCATTGACTCGCCCACGCGAGTGTGCGAGCCAGTTGCCGTAATCCACCGCACAACGTCCGCGTGAAAACTGTGGGTGGTGTGCAGAGCAATGGCGAGCAGAGGCGAAGTAGAGTCCTGAGTCAAAAGTTCCACTAAGGGACCACCATACTCACCAATGGAGCGACACACTGCCTTGTACATCCGTCATCCGCAGTCGCACCAGCCCCGACCACGTCGCGCCCAGAGCGCAAAGCCGCTTGAAGGCTCGGCGCATGCTGTCGTTGACCCGGTCAAGGTACGCCGTCAGGTCCAGGCCGCCTGCATCCCGGGGAATGCCCAAGTATTTGTAGCTCTGAACCTGAGGGACCTCTCGGCCGTACACCAGCAAGTGGGTCGGTCTCCGGGCTACCACCCCGCACTTCCCAACGTTGAGACGCAGCCCATGTGCTGTTGTCCATTCCACCGTCGCATCCAACAGCCGCTGACCCTCCGCTTCCGACTCCACCGTCAGAGCCCCGTCATCCGCAAAGAACACAGCGCGAAGGCTGCCCAGCTGCGTCCTTTTGTTGAGCAGGCGCACCAAGCCGTCGATGACCAGATTGAACAGTTCCGGGGAGATGATGCTGCCTTGAGTAAGGCCTCGCAAGAACGGGAGCGGCTCGCACCGCTGATCGTTCACCACCAATACCGTCGACGCTCCAATCGTCAGAAGCGCCCATACCAGACGCTGTTCCGAGAGTGGCGCGCCTCGGTCGGCGAGAACTTGTACGACGAGCAGAGCTGCGAGAGAGGGAAAAGCGGAAAGAAGGTCGAGGAAGATGGCAATGTTCCGACGGGTGTGAGCAGCCTCGTGGTTTGTGACCAGAGCTGAAAGGCAAGACCACCCACGACGGACGCCGGCCTGCCCCGCGTGTAGCTGAGCCCACGAGCGCTCCGGATTGAGCCGCTTGACAAAGATCGCTTCGAAGATTCGTCGGAACATGGGGAGCAGTCCGATGGGGCGACTGGTTGCCGCTGTAGGGTCGCCATCCGCCCGCTTGGGGATAAGGTGCACGAGTGCACGACCCCATCGGGCGGGGGTAACCGCACAGGCAGCCACCAACCGGAGCAGACGGGAGAGGTGACGGACAAACGGGAAAACTTCCTCCGTCCCCTGATCAGTGCGAACTGACAGAGGGACAAAGGGGGCGGCTCGGGCATTGAGTGGCTGAGACTGGGCTTTGCGCGGCAGGCGGAGCGAATGACCCTGCGCGGGGGCAGAGGACGACGGCAGCGTAGGCGGAGGCGTGGTAGCGGGTGTGGGAGGGCGTGCTTCCAGACAGTCCGAGGCGAGTGCGTGGAACATGGTTGCGTGATCGCCATCCTCGCCTCCACTCTTGTGGCGCGGGTACCGTTTGAGCGCCGTCAAAACGGCCAAATCCGAGAATTCCCCAGCAAGCGATGGCGAGGACACGTCAACCAGTCGCGGCGTGTCCAGGTCAAGGCCCTGAGGCGGCTCATCCTTCTCTCCGTCACTGTTCCACTGCGTCCCCCACACACTGCGCGCCTCTTCTTCCGCACTCATACCAGCCTCTACCCCTTCGTCACTGGCGACAGGAAGGCGCACTCTGCCTCGTTGCGCGCGCTTCCACAGCCGAAGCGAAGCCGTCTGGTCGTGGTTTGCCTCTTCAACCAGCCGCTGCCGCTCCTTGTCGGGGGCAGAGCGGATTGTCGACGCGTCGTAGGAGCCCAGAGCACAGAAAGCGCTTCTCATCATTAGATCGTGGAAGATTCCATCCGCGCAGTCGATGAGGTCTTGCATCTGAGCCGAAGTCAGGGGGCCTGCTGCTGCTCGCTCCTCTGCGAGAGAAAGCGCGCTGGAGATCGAAGGGGCTTGAGCTCGGTAGGCGGCCCGCAGGGCGCACACAGACGCGTCTTGGCGGAGCTTGGCGAGACTGGGGCGAAGCAGGCCAGAGGCGGAGGACGAAGACGGCGCGGCAGGGAAGCTAGCGTCGGGGAGCGGGAGCGCAAGCAACAAGGCGAGGTAGTCCGTCTCGAAGTCCGGCATCAGGTATGACAGCCGACAGGGCGTCGACAGCGCCAGCTCCTCGGAGATGAAGGCGTGATCCCAGCGTGGCTCCGGAGAGGGGTACGCTGCGTTGGGCGACGGGAAGAGCGGGGCCATAGCATTTTGCGCGAGCCAAGATGCATGGCGATCGTATCGGGGCCAAGGTCCCGTCTCCCCCATACCATACACGTCTCCAATCCTGACATTGAAGTCCCCCATCACCACCTGGCACCCCGAGAGCGTCGAAAGGGCGGAAGAGAATCGATGAAGGAGGGGACCTTTGAGACGAGGCGGCGCGTAAATGAAACCCAAGGAGTATTTGTTCTTGAGTGTGATTTTGATCTTAAATTCGTGTCTCGAGATGGTCGAAATGAGATGCTTGCAGCTTGATGCGGGGGGCAACGAACACGGCGAGACCATCCAGAGGCCTACCGTTGGACGAGGCTTGAATAGGCCTACCGTTGGACGAGAACGCAATAGGCGTGGACTCTGCCCATTGAAGTCGGGCTCGCTACCGTACAGAGGCGTATCGACGTGCCATGTCTCTTGCGTACAAACGGTGTCCGCATCCTCGACCAGCCACGCACGTATGTGCTTGAGCTTGCGCCCCTGCAATGTTGAGCTAGAGGTAGAGTGCTGGACTATGTAAGTGAAGAATCGGATCACATTAAGATCCTGTTTTTCACCCACTCTTCAGTCAATAGTGCTCAGATTATTAATGCTTCCAAACTTCGAATGCAAGCTCCTTGGCCTAATACGAGCATGTGGATACCATTTTAGCTTATGATGTTTTATCGATGGTTGTGTGGTGATTTCTGGTTTTTACGATTCCGGACAACCTCTTTTATACACACCTCTAGACACTTCTTGGTGAACGAAGTCCACCTCATTTTTTACCGTCGAATCCGTCAAAACAAAAATGGAAGGGTTCGAAAGGTATAGGGGAGGTCATGGTTGAGACCAAGGCTCGGCAACTATCTTCACTATGTAACTATGATAACTATATAGTTATAACTAATAGTGATAACTTGACTATACTTTGGGCGGCGAAGCCGCCTAGAAAAAATAGTAGCTATAACTTTTTCAGATCGGCGCGGAGTAACTAATAGTTAAAATAGTTATGCAAAATCGCACTTGGCTGATATAGCCACTAGATAGTCACTATGTAGTAGCTCCAGCTACTCCTAGTCACATATAGTCGCTATCTCAGTTACTCATAGCCACATATAGTGACTATTTGACCCAAATGTAACTTTTGTGTTGGACAGGGGCTGGCTGAGACAGCTGCTGGATAGTTATTATATAGTAGTTCCAGTCACTTATAGCCACATGTAGTGACTATGTCGATCTCACTTCGTGCTGAACCAGTCACAGGTAGCTACTGGAGGTGACTATAGTGGCTATTTCAGCGAAAAAGCCAACGAAAATTTTGCATGGCTGAAATAGTAACTATTAGTTTTTATAGTAGCTATATCTCACTTGACTATACTATTTCCCGCCGAGGTGACCACTCACTATAACTTGACTATACTATTTCGCAGAAAAGTGGTAACTCCAGTAGCTTGCCGACTTGCCGAGCCTTGGTTGAGACTGAACTCCGGCTGAAAGCGTTTTCAGCCTTGAAAATACGCTAGCTAAAGCTCAAAAAAAGGCAAGGCTGAAGGCCAACCGTGACCACCCCTTCCGAAGGTGCCGCCTTCTTTCTCAGCCTCCAGCTTGACTTACAGGTCACGTGACTGAAAACAATTTTCTTCGGTGAAGGCTGAAAAGCAGAAGGTGAGAGCTGCGAGGCAGAGCTCTCGACCTCTGCTTTCCAGGCTTGATTCTGCCTTCCGCCTTGGTGTCTGAAACATGGCTGAAAGTTGAAACCTCGCTTGTAGGGTCTTTCGCCGGCGAACCCATGTTCAGTCTCCCATGACCTCCCCTTATGGTTGAGATGAGACTCAGTGTACTGGATAGCCCAAGCTCATGACCAGACAGCATAATCACCACTCATAGTAGACTCAGACTCTGTCAGACTCCAGACTCCTCAGACTCACTTCCGCCAGTTTGCTTTCTCGCGCTCGCGCCACGCGCTCGCCACGCGTCTTCTCCCTTCCTGCTCCCTAATCATTGCGCAATGTCGTGCCACTCCTCTCTTCTCTTCTCACGCTCCAATTCCCCCGCCTATAAAACGGCTCCTCCCCATTGTACCATGATGAAATCCACAAGCTTTTCTCACAGATCTCTCTACTAGTCGAGACTCTAGTCTGACTATCGGCTCAGGGTCCGCAATCTCCTCCGCTGCGGACGCGTTGGAATTGCTGCACCTTTTCGCCAAGAGGCTCTGTTGGTTAAGGTTCCACTTCATTTCATTAATTACTCCGCACCCGCATACAGGTGAATCCTCTTTTCCAATTTCCAGCTGCACTAGCATACTCAGTGGGAAAAAATGAGGATAAATCGTGGAGTTTTGGTGTGTTCTCCACGAAAACTCCAAAATGAACTTTTTCCTCCACCAACATTCCACCATATCTCCATCCAATCCCACCAATCCTCCATCAACCCGCGGAGCCGATCTCGTTCCTTTCCCACCTGCCGTCCACCAAACGTCCAGCAACGTGGAACTTTCGTGGAATTTTCGTGGTGCACATCGTTCTCATGTGGAGCATTGATGGGTTGCGGTGGGATTACGTGGAGGACTAATGGAACAGTGGTGGATCTCGAGACCGATTAACACACTTGATACTGCGCTTCCCTCGGTCAGACTATTCGCATACTGTGATCCAATACTTGGCCGCTTCCACTGACGCGGTATAGCTGTAGCAATCAGCCAATGCAGTTAGCAATCGTTCCTCGATAAGGTTGGTATTGGCTGTGCTCACTGCTTGACTGCTCGTTCGCTTCGTCTCGATTCACGCCTTGTTGGTGTCTCCGGCGGCATCTTGGGCGGTTCGTCGACTCGGACGCACGCGCTTGGTGCGTTTATTGGCTGAGACCTCTGCTTCAGCAATCGCGACATCGCCGTGTTTGAATGCGCGGATCTTGTGTTGGGCCAGCAGTTCCGAGTCCAGGGTTTCCTTGTGAGCGCGACTGTTGACCTTTCCTCTTGATTGCAGGAGATTCACGATCGTTTCCCTGTGGAGTTTCTGTGTTGGGTTAGACAGTGAGTAGACAGTGAGTACGCATTAGCTTGACAGACGCTGCATGTCACTCGCCTTCAGTTCTTCCTCTGTTACGTCTTCGGCTGCACGTAATTTCGGATCGTCAGAGTCGGACGGGTTGGGCTGGGACGGCGACGTCGGAGTGATTGATGTGGTCTCGCCGCCTGGAGTTGCCTTCTTGCCTGTCGGGTTTGAACTGGACTGTGTCGTGCTAGGCACCTCGGACGGGGTTGCGACCGGATTTGCATCTTCCCGTCCGGGTTCCTGAGTCGGAATGCCGTCCGCGGAAGGGGTTATCATCAAGTCCGCTTCTTGCCTGGGGAGTGCCGATGCTGATGTTGCATTAACTTGTGGTATTGTGCGTTGAGTGTCTGGTTGGGCTGTATATCGCTCGCTTGTATACCTGATCGCAATCCCATGATACTGGTCAACGCAAAAGCTCTTTAACCTCGACTTCGGTACTCACTGGACGAGGTAGTGGCTCCAGTCGGGGTTCTTGGTGGCAATCCGTCGGGCTGACTGCGCTGTGAGGGTGGTGGGTTATGCCCACTTGATTGACCCGTAGTTCTCGCGCGGCCGAGTAGGGAGGCAAGCGAGCTCGACGTCCAATCTTCGCGAGCACGGGACGAGGATGCGCTTGCGGAGTCCGTCGCGCTTGTTGTCCTTTCCTCCGGTGTTTCCCTCACTGGTGCTGCGGCGATCGCTGTCTGTTCGGGAGGGTTATGCTGAGCGGCTGAATGGTTAGTTCTGCGAACGCTAATGGTCGTGGGGTTGTTACCTGACGATGCTGAATCGAAGTCGGTCCGGTGAAGGGTGTTGTGTTGAAATCGTAGCTAGTTGCCGGTCCCACGTATCCCTGTGCTGCTGCTGCTGCTGCCTGCTGGTGCTGCTGATGAGTCCCACGGACGGACTTGGTGCAGCCAAGCACAAGGCACTGGCGCGCGCGCGAGGGCGATGCCGGACTACTCCTGCGGTAGTTGTTGGCGGTGATGTCGGAATGCCAGGCACAAGGCGCTGATATGTGCTGGTTCCGTTAAGCTGTCCCTGCGGACGAGCTGGTATGGACTATGGACGTCGATGGCGACGCGGTCGGTAGTGGTGAGGGCAACGTAAGAGACTGAGCACAAGGCGCCAATCGGTACGGTGATGTGTGATGCGGTCTGCGGACGATGATGATGTGCCAGTGATGTGATGCTCAATTGCTTGTGGGTGCGGACGATGGTGGTAGTGAGCATACAGGATGGTGGTGGGAGGACAGGAGGGGAGCTGGCTATTTATAGGGGTGATGTGGAGAAGTGCACCCAAAGGGTGAAGATTCTCTGCTCAGGGCAGTGATCATCGGACAGTGATTGCTCACGTGATGGTGAGAGTGTGGGAAACGAGAGCGAGAAGTGGAGCGGAGAGAATGGAGAAAGTATCGGCCGAGATAACGAATGAGTGTGAAGGTGGAGGTCACGTGACCTGCCATAGTGTGTGCGGACAAAGGGAAAGTCACAGCATATGCTGGAGCACCATTGCAGATTGCTGGTCGCTCGCAGCCGGAGAAAATCAACATGTTGACCCATTTCAAGTTGCGTAGAGTCTGTCCTAGAACCGCCGTCGACTTCCAGCTCGACGTAAAGTATGAGAGTTCGGTCCATTTGGCTGCGGAGTCGATCACCAGCCTCTCCCACAACGCTGGATACTTGACCGAGAAGTATTCGTACGTCTTGAACTTGTACGGGCTTGGCCTGTCTGGAACGCCTTGGAACTTTTGAACGCACCTGTCCTTGGCGTCGTCGCGCATGGCGCTGTAGCGATGTTGTGCTGGTTGACAGCTCCCAAGTCACAGCTGAAGAGGTTCCCAGTGATACCTGACGACCGCGTGGCATCTCCGCCAGGCATCAGTTCTTTCCACAACTTCCGCACCATTCCGTTTCGTTCCGATCATTCCGTTTCGCCCCGTCCCGAGCTCTCTCCACATCTCTTGCTGTCCGAACGTTGCGCAATGATCGCTCACTCCCTCCCAACAGCTCGCTCCCTCGCAACACTTACCTCGCAAACCTCTCTTCACTCACTGCTACCAAGCATGGCTTTCCTTTATAACGAGCGCGATCATCATGTAATAACGAGATCCTCTTCTACACGAAATCATCACTTCCCTTCTTCTTCTTGCTCCATACGCAAATCCGGCTCTGTACGCCACTGGCTCCGTACGCCACTCTTGACTCAACTTCCTGCTCAACTCTACTCTTCTTACTCCTTCTACTTCACTTCGCTTTCACACTTCTTCTCTTCCTATTTTACTACGCCTACTACAGCGCTAGTACATGGTGATGAGCCAGGATTCTCTTGGTCCAGGAACAGACGAACACCACACACCGACCACTCCCCCTCCCACTCGGCCCGCCAATCGTCCTCGTCTCGCTATGTCACACCACAACGACTCCATCTCCGATGAAGCTCAACGCGCAGCTGAAGGATCAATCGAGTTTACTCGCGCTGGGATGGACGCCCTCGCCGATCTGCAGCAGTCTTTCAACGTGATGAATGCTCGATTCAATGGCCTCCAAACTCGCTTGAACGAATTCAGTCGGCAACCTCAAAACGACCAAGACTCCGCCACCCAAGGTTCTGACCAAGGTGGATCGGCTGCCACGGTCACATTCGCCAACACCAACGCGCAGCAGCTTCCTCCGCACATGCTGGGTACCACGCCTCAAGCATCTCGCCCTTCCACGACGACGTCTCCGTCCGTACAGATCTTTCGGAAGCAATCCGATGGCGACAAGGCTGGATTTCGTCGTGTTCTGTTGGCGTTGGGGATGCGCAGCAGCGACGTGTTGGACGACGAGCAGTTGTTGGCCCGGCTTGTCTCCAACTCTTTATTCTCCAACTCCCAGTTCGACACGTCGACGTTCAGTGATGCCGAAGCCGCCCCCTCCTCAGAACATCCGCATACATCCACGCCTGCGAAGAAGCCCTCGTCAACCGACTCGACCACCCTTCCCACTTTCCCAGTCGGTCCACGGATGACGCCATCAAAGCTCTGTCGGCGGCCCAGTTTTACGGACGCGCCCCCGATTGCAGGAAGGAGTTCTTGGGGGAGTTCAACGGTGATCCAACCAAGCTGGAGGAGTTTCTGGGCTGCCTTCAAGACGCGCTGCGGTCGGACGATCACCCGGGATGGGAGCAGACGGTCCTCCGAGCCCTGTCTCGAGCTTTGACGGGAGAAGCAGCATCGTGGAAACAAGGGCTGACTAACGCCGAAGCCGCGGCGATGAACACGGCGGACAAGTGGATGCAGCGTATGAGGGAGGCGTTTCCGCTGAACCCTGCTGTCCAGCGACGACTGGCTCGAGACCGAGTTTGGAAGTGGCAACACTCCGAGGAGACGTCCACCAAGTACTATCACGACAAGGTTCGCCTCCTTCGCCAAGCCTTCGGGTACGACATCTCCGAATTTTTCCTCGTCAGCGAGATCAAAGAAGGATTGCCACCGGAGTTTCGACAACACATTCGCTTGCCAGACAAAGGCTCCTTGGCTTCACTTCGGAATGAGTTGGTGGAGTGGGAACCTGTTTGGAAGGAGGTCGGAGCTCGTCGGGCAACTGCTACATCAGCAGCGGCACGCGCGTCCTCTGTGGTTCCACGGGTCTCCGCAGCGTCCTTGGAACGCTCAGCTTCGGCACCTGCTCTACCCAAGCAGGTGGGACCACCTTCCTCATCTCCTAGCATTCCGCCTGCTCAGGGATTGTCGGCCTCTTACGATCGCTCTCGTGTCACACCAGCCGCCAACGGCGAGCCTCGAAAGTACCGTCGTCCAGACAACGACAAGATAATGGTGCTTGATCGACCTTGCAATCGGTGCAATGGTGATCATTTCAACTTCGAACATCGTCATCTCGTTCCTCAAGTCCGTATCTTGGAGGCGAGTGAGGATGATTACCCAGAGCTGGACGAAGTTGATTTGGATTCACACGAGAACGGTATGGCCGATGATTCCGCTATGTGGAATGCCCATGCGCAGGACACGCTCCAGGGCAGCCCGGATGACACGGGGACGGTCCTGCGGATGGATAAGGGTAAAGGGAAGGATCGGGTGGTGGATGGTGATGTCTCTCGCTCTTCCTCTGCATCTCCTTCCGTGAGTCGGGCGAAGGTTTTGTGATGGCAGAGGCCATTGTCCCTTTTCGCTGGCAGCTTTCTCATTCATGTGTTCTCTTCCCTCATGTAGACCTCTCAAAGGTCGGGCTCAGCGTCCCCCAAGTACAACTTGCAACTGCATGATTCCGAAATCCAGCATGCACATGACCGTCCATCTAGTGTGCATTTTGCTTCAAGAGGAATCTTCCACGTTCAGCGTTCCATGCCCATCAATAAGTCTCATCGTCCACTCGACCACGATACTCATCGCTACGGCAACGTCGTCAAACTTCCGACTGTCGCGGGCACTGGCACAGGAACCGGTTTTCGCCATCATATTCCGTTGACAACCCACGTTCGGTTAAATGGCACTGATAGCAACGCCCTTCCAGCCTTGCTCGACACCGGCGCCTCTCTCTCCGTCATCGATGAGGGGCTGCTCCGTCGTCTTGGGGGAAGTCCGCAAGGGGAACCGATGGATGTTCACGGCCTCGGCAATGCGCGCACTTTGGGTTGGATCACGATTCCGGTGTTCATCCAGGCCGCAGACTCTTTGGGAACCCATGTTCATCTCGAGTTCCTGCAAGATTTCCACGTTATTCCGGCCATTGCGCCCGGGCTGTGTCTCGGCCAAGACTTCATCGCCAAACAGGACTTGCATATTTCGCCCGTCCGCGGTCGGGCTCGCCTTGGGAAATACACGTTCGAAGTCACGGAACGTGTCCAGGGTCCGTACGCAAAGGACCTTTCACTCGTCTTGGAGGACGACGTGACGCTGGAACCCGGTTTCCAACGCTTCGTTACGGTCGGCGCTGGGGCGATGATGCCTGGTGTTGATTATGCTGTCTATCCTCGCTTGGCTGTCACTCCGGACGAGACCGTTCGGATTGCTGGGCCTGCCGGTATTATGCGCCATCGTTGTCGTCGCATGATGGTGCTTGGGAACTACGGGTCTGCGGTGACGACGTTGCGACGCGGTACCATCGTGGCGGACGCAACTGCGGCACGAGTGGGCGACATTGATGTGGTCAGTGGCCAGATGTTCTCCTTATTGGCCCCCACTGCTTCGCCCCCCGTCGATTCCGATGAGTCCGCGCCTGATCCCGATGACGTCGATGTTGCGATGCCATTAGACGCCTTCGAGGGCACCGACCCGCCTGGAAGTGCCCTGGTTCGTGACGCCGCGACGACTATGGTTGACGATGTCTTCCCCGTTGGTATCGGCAACGACGGCAAACCTCACGAACCGCTCGTGTCGCTCCTCCGCGATCACAAGGCGGCGTTCGCACTTGATGGAAGGCCGGGTCGGGTCGAAGGTTTCGATATGGGCATCACCTTGCAGCCGGATGCCGTTCTACGCCCGGAAGCCCCTCGTCGCGCGAGCCCTGCCAAACGCGCAGCCATGGATACTGCCATTGAGCAGTTGCTGGACTGGGACGTCATCGAACCGTCTGACAGTCGGGTGTCGTTCCCCGTCCATATGGTTCGCCAGTACGATAAGTGGCGGTTCTGTGTCGACTATCGACAATTGAACGCCCAGACCGTCCCGGACCGATATCCATTGCCAACCATCGACGCCATTTTTCCAAACGCTTGGCGGCAAGAAGTGGTTCAGCGCGTTGGACGCCATCAGGGGGTATCATCAACTCGGCGTTCGCCCCGAGGATCGCTGGAAGACCGCTTTCGTGTGCCACCGGGGGCTGTTCCAATACAAGATGGTTCCCTTTGGGTTGAGGAATGCTCCAGCGGTTTTTCAACGGTTGATGTATCACATCTTGGGTCCTTTGCGATGGCATCAGGCCGTGGTGTATATCGACGACTCCGTCGTCGCCACTGAATACCTGGAAGAACACGTCCAGGCGTTAGGCACTCTGCTATCTGCTGCGACCAAAGTCGGCCTCAAATTCAGCCCCTCAAAATGCACGTTCGGTGTTCCGTCACTAACCTTGCTGGGCAGGAAGGTGTCGGGCGCGGGCGTGGCGATTTGGGAGGACCGGGCCAAGGCGGTCCGCGATTTGGCTCGCCCGACTGCACTGCAGGAGTTGTACCACGTCCTCGGTCTCTTCGGCTATTATCGCGCCTTCGTGCACAAGTTTGCCGAGATTGCCGCTCCACTGACGCGCTTGTTGCGTGGGTGGCGATACGAGACATCCGACGGATTAACCCGGTTGGTGAACACGGAAGGGAAAGCAGCGGTGGCCAGCCGGATTCCAGTCGCTTGGGGTCCTGATCAGCAAGCCAGCTTTGATCGTCTCCGGGCAGCTATCAGTAATCCGCCGACGTTGGCGCATCCCGATCCCACCTCGCCATACTTGCTCTATGTCGACGCGAGCAAGGACGGTTTCGCCGCCATCCTCCATCAGGTTCAGGTCGAGGATGCTCCCACCACTTCGTCTACGCTCCTACCAGTTGCGCATCTGAACACGATGTCCGTCCAGCATTTGCCCGCGCCTGTTTCTAAGGAACGGTGGGCTGCGTGGCTCCGCTCCGACCGGACGTTTGGTCCCATCCTACGCCGTCTCGAGACCGATCCGGCCTCGGATGAGGTTTGGGCCTTGATAGACGGTATTCTGGTTCGTCGGGTTGATGATCGGGTGGCGCTACCAGAAGGCGGTCTCCCGACTGTTCTTCGCGCAGTCCATGATCAGACGGGTCACTTCGGCTTCCTGAAGACCTATCTGTCGGTGTTCCGTCACTTTTGGCGTCCTGGGTTGTCCGTTGCGGTTCGGGCCTGGATACGACATTGTCTCACTTGTCAGCGCACGCGCTCGGCTCCGAAGACTGGGTCATTAGACATCACTCACGATCCCACCGAGCCCTTCGAGACCATCTCGTTGGACATGATCCTGAACCTTCCGACGTCACGCGCTGGCAACGACGCTGTGTTGGCCATCCTTGACGTTTTCTCTCGGATGGTCCTCCTCACTCCGTGTCACAAGGAGGTTACAGCAGAGGGCATCGCTGCCATCGTGAGCGATCGCGTCTTGAGGATGGGCTGGCGACCTCGACGGGTTATTACCGACTCCGAGTCCAAGGTGTCCGGTGCCGTTATGACCGCTTTGGCCGCGTCGCTCGGTGCTCGTCTCACCCCCTCCACGCCGTACCACCAGCAGGCGAACGCGGTTGAGCGGGCTATCCAAACGGTGCAGATGGTGCTGCAGAGACTGTCGGTGGATTCCAAGGCCCATTGGGACCGTCGCGCCGTTCCCTCCGCAGAGCTGGCCATTAATTCCACGCCGTCGCTTACGACTGGGCATCGTCCCTTTGACTTGATCTTTATCAGTCATCCGCAAGTGGTTCACGCCGTCTTCGACGCCCACGAGCATGCTGGTGTGGAGTCGTTCCCCGAGCGTCTGGAGGCCGCGTCTGCACGGTTGCAGGAGGCGCGAGAGGTCGTTGACGAAGCCCGTTTGTCGCAGAAGCATCGCTACGACGCGCGTCGGTTGGAGGTTCCTGTCCTCTCGCCGGGCGATCAGGTCTTCGTGCGTCTTCGGGACCGGCCCTTGCCCGGTCTGGTCCGCGACAAACTCGACTCTCGTAAGGCGGGCCCCTTTCGGGTTCTCGAGGCCTTGTCCGATCACCGGGTGCGCCTGGAGTTGCCGGTTGACACTACGGTGGATCCTGTGTTCAGCGTCGAACAGTTGGATTTAGTACCTCGTGACGGAGATACTTTTCTGTCCGAGCGGTCCGACCCGAACAACTCACCAGTTCCTCTCTCGCCCCCTTCTCCTGCGGTATCTCCCTCGCCCTCGTCGCTTCCGCCGGAGGATCCCTTGCCTCCTCGCGTCCGTCAGCCACCCCCGGCGTTCCGCGATTTTCAATTGGGTGTCGTGCAGGCGAAGCCGGTTGTCCTGGTCGAGGCACTCCGCGGCCCACTCCCGAGGCCTAGACGAATGGATGTCGATGGTCGACAAGTGCTGCTCGTCGAGAGACCCGTCGCCTTTCTTTCGCGGTTGACATCTGTGGGGGAAAGTAAGCTGGTGGCGAGTGAGCTGGAGCTGTGTTGCCTCGCTTGGGCGTTCGGGAAACTGGCGCACCTGCTCGAAGGTGCTCAGGTCACCGTGATTACCGATCATTCGCCCATGGAGAAGATGCTGCGCTCGCAGTCGAACGTACCTTACGGGCCGACCATTAGTCGATGTCGCGCCCTGCTCATGCCCCACCTCCCAAATCTTCGGTTCATCTATCGCCAGGGTACGCGACATACGAACGCGGATGCGTTGTCTCGCCTTGGGGTGCCTGACCCGGGACGGTCAGCTTCGGAGGGTGGGCATGTGCTGGTTGACAGCTCCCAAGTCACAGCTGAAGAGGTTCCCAGTGATACCTGACGACCGCGTGGCATCTCCGCCAGGCATCAGTTCTTTCCACAACTTCCGCACCATTCCGTTTCGTTCCGATCATTCCGTTTCGCTCCGTCCCGAGCTCTCTCCACATCTCTTGCTGTCCGAACGTTGCGCAATGATCGCTCACTCCCTCCCAACAGCTCGCTCCCTCGCAACACTTACCTCGCAAACCTCTCTTCACTCACTGCTACCAAGCATGGCTTTCCTTTATAACGAGCGCGATCATCATGTAATAACGAGATCCTCTTCTACACGAAATCATCACTTCCCTTCTTCTTCTTGCTCCATACGCAAATCCGGCTCTGTACGCCACTGGCTCCGTACGCCACTCTTGACTCAACTTCCTGCTCAACTCTACTCTTCTTACTCCTTCTACTTCACTTCGCTTTCACACTTCTTCTCTTCCTATTTTACTACGCCTACTACAGCGCTAGTACAGATGTTCGTCCATTTCTTGTCCGTCCCAGTTGAGGATAACCTTGCGCAACGGTAAGTTGAACGTGCTGTTCTTCCATGTCTTCACCGCGTGTGTCCTATACCAGAACAGATCTGAGTACGTCTGCAACGTGAGTGTGGGAAGGGTTGTCAGTCAATCGGCAGCAATGGTCTCGTCAGAATATAGGGCTGGCTTGCGGAGTAACTCATTTCATGTTTTTGCGGAGAACTCCGCACATTTTCATGTTTTACTCCGCACTTTTACTCCGCACAGCACTCCGCAAAATTTTGCGGAGTGCGTGCGGAGGGACCAAAACCTCCGCGGAGTTCTCCGCATGTTTTGGGAAAATTCGGAAATATTTGCGGAATATTCCACTTGAAATCTGTGCGGAGGACGGAGTAAGATTTTTGAAAAGTTCCTCCGCCACTGCGGAGTAGGGAGTAATTTTCTCGAGATGGTCAAAAATTCGACTACTCCGCTTACTCCGCACTTACTCCGCACTTTTGAAATGAGACTTTTTTCCAACTTGGACCCTCCACTCACTTTCCTTTTCTCACGTACGAGCGCGCAAGCGGGTCACATGAACAATTAACAACTCTGATCCTTTCTTCACTTTTTTCGTGATAGGCTCCAAAGTAGCGCGGCTCCGCATTCGAAGAACACTCCTGTACTTCCTCAACTCCGTTTACCACTTTGTTCCGCAGCCTGCATCTTGCAAAACACTCCTCTACTCCTCTTCGTTTACAGCTTCATTCCGCCGTTCCACCCTAAAGATGTCAAACAACTCCGAGTTTCGACGGGCCGGCACGGCCGTCGCCTCCGCGACCCATCCCGCATCCGCAATCAATGACGACTGGGTACCCTCCGACTTGCTGACCAATCTGCTGCAGCGGGAGCGTGATTTGAAAGAGGCGGCGAGGAACGAGAAGAAGCGGAAGAGGAGGTTGATGGCGGACAAGGCACGCAAGAAGCAAAAGACGGCGCTTGCGGAGGATGAAGAAGAGTAAATTGATGTTTTTCCCCTCTATGCACATAAATTTTGATACCCACTCCGCAAAACTCCACACTTGCGGTCACAAGGCTCGGTCAGTTATTATAAGTTGTCCATTTTTGGTCCGCAGTTAAGTTTAGTTTAAGTTGGAACCCGGCGCCCGCGCCCGCAGTTTAGTTTAATCACAATTTAGCCACTTACTATCATCACAGTTAACTTAATTTTGCGCCTTTCACTATACACTACTTACAGTTATTTATAGTAACTTAATCGCGTCTCAGTCACCCAATTCACGCGATATTTACCTCAAGATGTCTGGTACTATTCCAGTTTGCCTTCAGGCACGTACTTTGCCGCATCCGAGCTCGCTCGTACATGTCTCCTCTCTTGACTTCCTCCAAAGACTCATGCTTTTTAGATATTTTTAGTTACTTGTTACAGTTATTATTAGTTCCTGTGGGCACAGTTGTTAATAGTTAATTGTTCCAGTAATTGTTAGTTACTGGATACAGTTATTAATAGTTGACTGCTGTAGTTGTGATTAGTTACTGTGCACACTGTGAGTAACTTTAAGTAACTGTAAATAACTATAAGTAGCTATAAGCTCGAACTGTAAGTAGCTGTGAGTAACTGTAAGTTGGGTCAAATCTTCGGCTTGCGAACGGCAACTTCTAGTGACTATAAGTTACCGTGTCCTGGCCCATACAGTTTAAGTTGACTTAATTTTTCCGGAGGCTCTGTAATAGCAGGAGCAATTAGGCAAGTGAAAGCGAGTTGAATAATGGGGAAAGCTATCTACAAGAGAGTGGCGAGCAGGAAGATGATGAGGACGAGAGAGGGAAAGCACTCGGCCGAGAGAAGAGAAGCGAGATGATGATGATGATGATGATGATGATTGATTTTCAAGTGCGAGGTGAAAGAATTACAACGGAGACTTTCGATGCTCAACAAAGACGAGCACTGGCGCACCGAGTCAGTACAAGACCAACTCCATTCTACCCATCAGAGGTTCCCGAGAGATGCGCAGGCGCGCGTTGTCCTAACTATGCCTGCTGGAGGACAGGAGGCTGGTAAGAGAAGCGAGAGGAAGAAAGGGAAAGGAGATAAGAGAGAGAAAGGGAGATAAGATAGTAAAGCCACATGGTTTGCCACGTGGTTTTACTATCTATGGAAGCGAGCAGCATTGAGAGAAGAGAAATGAAAGAGGAGAAAAGGAAGCGCGAGAGGATGAGACCACCGTCTATCACAGGCTCCGCCGCCCGCAGTTTAGTCACAGTTTAACTAGATTAAGTTAACTTACCCGCAGTTGCAGTTAGGTAAGTTGGTAAGTTGCCGAGCCTTGGCTACGATTGCTTGTGCTTCTTCCACTGCGTCCAGTATAAGGTCTTCTTCTTGTTTGTACTTCATGTTTGTTGATTGTTGATGTTTTGTGTATTGCGTCGGTGATGGTGAGAACGAGGATGGTTTCGACGACGGACTCAAGGAATGTAAATATTTGCTTTCTTCATTGAGCTTGTCTTCCTCTTTGAGCTTGGAGGCCCTCTCCTGTGGAGAGGGCTTTTTTTGTTTACTACAAAAATTGGAGTACCGACTTACCGAGTATGCAACCGACAACCATTGGGCCCGAGTACAAGGTGCAGCAAGGAAAAATCTACCATCCTATCTTCCCGACCAGGCTCTCAAATACGGCTTTAAAGGGGGCAACTGGTGCGTCAGTATATGGAGACGCTTTCTTAGATGGTTCATAGTCGTACAGTCTGGGGTCAGTGAGTGAAATGGAAATCAACAAAATTTTACACTTCACCCTTCGAATAACATGCACACCACACAACACAATCATACTTGACAACTTAGAAGGATCTGTGCAGGCTATAGCGAGGCATACTCTCCATCTTTCCGTTTGTGATTTGATTGCTTTGTCGAGGGGCTGAATGGTGTTGAATGGTTTTGAATTGTTTGCCCAAATGAGGTAAAAAGGGGGTCAGTGAGTGAAATAATCGTGACAGACCTGGTCGTGCGGGGCGTGACCAGAGCGTTACCCAGACTTCTCCACAGTTTCTGTTTTTAAATTTTGATCGTATAATTTGATCGTTACTACATGATGAAAAAAAAAAAACCTCTTTCCAGTACCTGTCGATCCACGGGTTACGGGGGGGCTTCACCGCCGCCCCACTGACAGAAAAAGCGTCCAAATTCCAATGTACGAAGCGCATGTCGTAGTAAATAGTCATTTACATAGTCGTTTGTCGAGTAGCCGCCTGGTTTGCTCTGATCGATCTCGCTCAATTCTTCCTTAATCTCTCCCAAACCTTCACGGCTTCACACCCGTGACCAGGAAGACTGTAACTGTCATTCCTATCGATTGCAATAAAAAAATGACATAGGTTCCCCCTGCAGTCGGACAACATGGTCGTGGTCGTCCGGAGGAAGTGATCAGACCTGTCCGAGTCGACTAAGTAAGGAAGATTGCATTTCTCAGACCTAGTTGCTATTACAGAAAGATGCATGATGGTATGATTGAGCTGCGTGTGAAGTGGAAAGCTCGAGCGCAGCGTCGTTAGGCAGTCACCGTGTTGAGCAGAGCCAGTACCGAGAGAAAGTTCTGCCAGAGAGAGAGAGAGAGAGAGAGAGAGAGAGAGAGAGAGAGAGAGAGAGAGAGAGAGAGAGAGAGAGAGAGAGAGAGAGAGAGAGAGATAGAGAGAACAAATTGGTTGTGCCGAGATCATCGACGCACGGACAGTTCAGATGGTTCTGAGGCGACAAGAACTTACCACTTCGCTGGCGACGGAGGAGAACTGAAGAGGGAAGTTGACGCCGTGCTTGAATAGTTGACCTTAAGGCGATCGAAAGTGTCTTGATCGGGACCACGAACGAAACCGTCGATGGCTTCCTCAGAGATCTGGAGACGGTGAAAAAACTCAAGTGAGTCATCTGAAAAAAGAAACAGCAGTCTGCGAAGTAGCATGGAGAGGGGACGAAGAAAGGGGAAGATGGGAGAGAAAAGTGTCAACCTCTATATACCTACAACCTTGCGCTCGATGAGAGGAAGCGCCTGTGAGGGAAAATGGTTAGCTTGTCTTGCATGCATCGTGTGCAGTACAAAGCCAACGCTTCCAATCCTGGAGTCTAGTGAGCTGCGAGCATGCTGGATGAACGAGTGGTGGTCAGGCTCCAGAAAAGTTTTCCCTGGACAACAATTGGCTTCGTCATGTTTTGGAGGACGAGATACGAGGGAGAGAAGGCGGGTGCAGCAAAACCGTGAGTTATCGTAAGAGTAAGAAAGTCGAAATGTCAGCGCCGACGTAAAAGGACCATGGTACGATATCGAGATAGGGGCCGTGCTAGTCGGGACGGTTTGGAGCAGATGAAAGGGCAGCACGACAAATGTCGGATCCAGATGACCTCAAGGCAGTCCTGCGTTTCAAAGCCATCCAACCTGCCACAGCCCGAGCACCGATGTACCCCTTCATGCAAGCACACCGCGCCACCGGCCACCCCAACCCGTACCCACGCTCTTGCGCCGCCGTAGAGCTCGCATCTACGCACTCAGAGGGTGCCTTGACGCGGACCTGTTGGCTGAGGTAGCGCTTGGACAGGTCAAGACGCTTGGAGCTGAGCTTTGTGAGCTTGGCAACCTCCTCGCCGCGGATGCGGTCAATGAGGGAGGCGGCGATCGGCTTATCATCTTTCTGTTCAAAGAGTCACGGGTGTCAGTGAAGGGAACTTGCATCAAAACGCGTCAAATATACGCATCTCACAGTCGATGCACCGTCTGCATAGAATCAGAGTAGAGTGCAAGGAAGGAGTTAGAAAACGGCATGAGATCGGCATGCGGAGTGACTGCGCATCTGTCTTCGATGTCACTACTCACGGTAGACCCAGTGCCAGAGCATGACACGCGATACGTAAGGGTCTTGAATGCAGCGCGGAACATGTAGTTGATTGGCACGCAACCGAGAGGACCAACGCAGTGGGTGCAGTCTGTCAAGAGACGCATCAAGGCGCACGGATCGCAAGCAATATAAGACGCGTTCAGTCAATCTTTCTGCGTCCAAATCAGTGTCAAGTCAGAGCGTCAATACTTACAGCCGAGAAGGGCGACAACCTTGGAGCGAAGTCCTTCCTCGGGGTTCTTGCCGCCGGCAATGTTGGAGTTGTGCAGTTCGAGAGTGGTAACGCTGACCTACTGGCGACGAACGTGGTGCTGGTTGGAGCCGACTGTATGCGAGTGAAAGGCTTCACAAAGAAGTCGGTCAGGGGCCCTTGCACTGCGAATGAAACAAGCTTGCTCTTCTTTCCGATCGAAATGGACGCGTAGATGTCGATGTTTCTTTGTGCGAGGGCCTGTGATCAGTAGTGGAAGAGACCGAACTGTCAGCACATCCAGGACGAGCGGGGTGGCGAAGGAGATACGCACCTTCTTTAGCTACAACCTCTGCTGCCAAAGCCTCCTGCCTCACTTCCTACTGGTCCACACCCGCGTTCCCCGCTCCGCTTCCGCTCCCGCTGCGGTCTCTGTCGGCCGCATGCGAAGCGCACGCACATGCGTACACACCTGCCAAACCGCATGTCCACCCTCCAAGCTCAACGTGTCCAACTTGTCCTGCTCCATCGCATGCCCAGCCTCGCTCGTCAGAAAGATCACCGAGAGCATATGACCGAGGCTGAGCGAGGCCGGGGTCGAGATCGCGCGCGAGCTGTGGGCCAGTACGGAAGGGAGGAAGAGGAGCGAGACGAGCGGGGATATGTTCATGTCGTGTTTGTGTGCGGAGGAAGGGGAGAGATTGGATCCGGAGGGCCGTGCTGGTGTAGAGTGCGGTGAGGCGAGCGCGAGACCGGCTGGGTGGGCCAGGATTAGAGTGTCCTCCCTGAGGGGAGAAAGCGAGGAGGATCTCGTCGGACTTCTTGTGGATCTTATCGGCTGGTAAAAGGAACAGATCACAGTTGGGCCGTCACGACCGAGACCGAGGACGGCGTGGGAGGCTGGAATCCATTCGATGGCTGTTTCGTCACCATGTATGAGCTTGGATGGGAAAGAGTGAGGAGATGCTGTCGTTCTCGATGGTGATGCCGCTGCAGCTGCTGCCCACGCGATTGGAAGCGGGAAAGGCGTCCTTTATGTGTTCGGACTGGCGAAGAAGACACGAGGACCGATGTCGGTACCGAAGTTGATTGAGCAGCTGTCGTGATGAAGAAGTGATGCGCGAAGCGGAGGGACTGCTCAACCTCAACGCTCGGTGCTCATCCAAAGTCAAAGCTGTGCAGCAGCGCATGCATGCCGTGCGGAGTCCTTCTCGCTGCTCTTCCAGGAGACCGATTTATCCCATACCTCGCGTGCTATCCGCGCCGTCTGTTGGTCGGTGTCCCATGCCAGGACGGCCCAGGACTCGATGAGAGTCTCTGCGTACTGGGGCGAGAACAGGAGCTTTGAGCGCACGTCTGGGAGTTGGAGGAGATCGCTCAGGATCTGAGCGGTCAAGATACGTAATCTTCTCGTGGAAGATATGCTGAGCCGGGGAAAGATGTGGACCTGTGGAACATACGATAACGGTCAGCGCCAAGAAAAGCCCAGCTCCCCCGCTAGGCGCATACAGTCACGGCAAAAAGGGGTAACTCACCCATGATGGCAGCATGACAGTCAGAGCTGAGATGCGCTCTTCCTCCGAGAAAGGCGAACCTCTAGCCTCCTCCCCCGCATCTTTGTACGCTACAGTAAGGAAAGGCGCGGAGGAACTCCGCGCCTCCGCGCCTCCGCCCGCCTACCTCCGCCAAAACTCCGCGCTCATTTTTGGGCGGATCATTCCGTCCGCCCAAGACAGTGGTGTCGGCAAGGCCGGTATCATTCCGTCCGCCGTAGCAGGGTGGTCCTCACCGAGGCCGCCTCCTCCGTCCGCGGTGGGTAGGCGGAGTTTTCCAAGGAGGGAACCTCCGTCCGCCTTCCTCCGGCGGAGTCAGGGCTCGGCTCCGACTATAGTCGCACGTTTTTTGGCATAGTCATAGTCGTAGTCGTAGGCGTTTTTTAAAAATCCGAAATAGTCATAGTCGCAAGTCTGACTATAGTGCCACAGTCGACTATAGTCGCAGGATTATGCGCAGCCAAAATTTGCACTATAGTGTGACTATAGCCAAAATTGTAACGCCTGTGCGCCACTATAGTCGGACTTTGGGACAATAATTGTCGCACTATAGTTGCACGTCAAATTTCAGACTATAAATAATTATAGTGTAGGTCGCTTTTTATTGTCTAAAATCGGATATAGTCAGGCTGTGGTTCGACTATCGAACAATAATAGTCGCACTATGACTGGCTATAGTGTTTCATGGGAAATAGATGTCATAGTCTGACTATAGCGGTGGCGGTCGGGCCTGCGGCTATAGTCGCAACTTCAAGCTATAGTCAGACCATAACATACTATAGTCGGACTATAGCCGAATTGTTTGTTGCGACTATAGCCTTGACGTCCAGCTATTGTCCGACTATAGTCGCAAAATCAATTTTAGACCAGATTTTTAGCGACTATGGCGACTATTGTCTTACATCTTCTGGAGCATAGTCATAGTCATAGTCGTAAGTGCGACTATCAGCGGCTATGACTATAGTCGCTCATAGTCGTATGAGGCTGTAGTCGTAATAGTCGTAAAATCCCATAGTCGTGCCGAGCCCTGGGCGGAGTTCCGGCGGAGTTCCGCGCTTCCGCGATCCCAACTTGCTGACCCAAGTCTTGGTCTCAGACTTTGGAGTTACTTGCTTAACTCGGCGAAAAAAATCATTTGAAAAGGGGTCTCAAGTCTTGAGACTCCGGTGTGACTAGAGATATGAAACCCGAGACTCCGTCTTCTGAGACCCCTTCAATAGGAGAGACCCTGTGTAACCCCTGGGTTTTCAGTCTCAGAGCGGAGTAAGCGCGGAGGCGCGGAGTTCCGCCGGAACTCCGCCGAAGTTGGGGCTGTCGACACCTCCGTCCGCGCTCAAGTCCGGGAACCTCAAACCCCTCCGCCCTCCGTCCGCGTTCAAGTCGTTGGCGGTACTTCTCCGTCCGCCCCTCCGCTGTCAGCCTCCGCGGTACGGAGTACGTCCTCCGGCGGAGGAAAATCGGCGGAGTTTTGCGGTACGGAGGCGCGGAGGACGCGGAACTCCGCCGAGGGCGCGGAGGTGACGCCTTTCCTTACGCTACAGAGAGAAAAAGAGAGAGGGAAAGAGAGTGGCGAAGAGAGGCGGAGAGAGACGGATTGACGGAGGAGAGGCTCACCGGAGGAAGAAAACACTCAAAACGTTGCAGACTGGAAAGAAAGAAATACAGTCAGCACTCAGAAGCGCAGATGGTGAGAGGAAATCCTTACCTTGATGTGCTTCGTTGCTGTAGAGAGACGTCAGTGGCAGGGGGAAGGGAAAATGGTGGTGAGGGAGTGCTGGTGAGGGAGTGGTGGTGGTGGGCGCTTTGGGCCTTCGGAGTTAAGAGCTTTGCTGCTAATTTCCATGATCATGGACTAAATCCGAAACGCTCAACTTCCGTCACTAAATGAAGTACACCTCAAACTGTTCCGAATGAGCTGAAATTTGGACACGTAACAGAGAATCGAATGGACTCCTCTCTAAAAAAAAAACTGAGAAGGTTTGAAGCCGAATTGCGAAAAAAAAATCTATTGATGTTGCAATGAACAATACGGCCGTAAGGGGCCGGGGCCGATAAAAACCCAGAACTAAAGTCTGGGTAATTTTGGAGTAAAAACATTGTGACCAGCGCTCAACATGTTTTGGCTGCTGAGCTTGAATGACATATTTTCCGATGAAATCACTTTTCGGTGCCTCCTCCACATTTGCCCGCGACCCTCGCCCCTGCCCCTTGGTGCAGTCACCACCAGTGTTTCGGAGTATACTTGAAGGACCAGAATTTTTTTCAAAACATACTACAGTATACAGTATGTTTTTGGTCCGGAAGGTCTGAGTACTGCGACAGTATAGAAAAAGTAGTACTGTTTCCTTCAAGTATACTGGCGACATACTGGCAAATTTTCGTGTACTTACATTATACTGCAGTAGTACTGCAGTAGTACTTGTCAAAGAAAACATTATCCAAGTATACGAAGCGTAGTACTGCAGTATGTCCACATCATACTTTACAGGACGATGTGTCCGAAAACATACTGCAGGACAGTTCCAATATACTGCAGCACCGTTCTCGCAGTACTACTGCAGTATGTCCACATCACATTTTACAGGAAAATATGTCACGAAAGATACTGCAGGATAGTTCCAGTATACTGCAGTAGCTCGAACCAGTATTCTTCAAGTATGCTGCAGCATACAAAAAGGAGGTTTACGGCATCGCGCTCCTTTTACATACTGCAGTATACTGCAGGACCGCGCCGGAGGATCCAAACAGGATACATTACCTTTTTTGAAACCGCCCAGATTTTCCGACAGGATACAGTATGTTTTTGCAAAAAGTAGTACTGCAACAGTATACTGCGACAGGATACAGTATGTAGTATGTCGAAACACTGGTCACCACTGCTGCTCGAATTCTTCTCAGAATCGTCATCTTGGACTTGGAGCGAGCGCGTATTGGGCCCTCCTTTCAGTTTGGTTAGGGCTGCATGGCAAACTTTTCCTGCCAGTGCTGTGTGGTTGCCGGTTGCCCATGGGTGTTGAAGAACAGGGCAGCTGTGTAAAGTAAAGGGGAGTTGTCAATCCAGAGATGCGCGTGAAGAACGTGTGTTGTGTATTGAGGGTTGTGCTCAAACTTCACAGGCTTACCAGTCTGTTCCAACATTAGGAACCGAGGACAGCGACCTCTCTGTTTGCGGCGCTGCGCTGAAGAAGAGGCGCAGATCGAGAGCCGCAGGGAGGTGCGGAGGATAAGCGGAACAGAAAAGGCAGCGAGCCTCATGGACGCGACCAAGGTAGATATGTGCTCACAGTAACTTATCACTAAGTACCGCAACCAAGAAGTAGGCGAAGTGAGAAGTGTGAGGATTGATTGAGAGGAAAGAGAAGGGAAATATGTACAGGAGAGAGGAAGTTATAGGGAGAGCTGCTGGGAGCGATGATCATGATCACGAGCCTGAGAGAAAGTGGCAAGACAAAGGGAAGTGGAGGAGTGTGTAACAAAGGGAATGGAGTCTGAAGTGGAGTCTGGGAAAGGAAGATAAGATAAGGAATGCGAAGGCTATCGGGCAGATAGCACATCCCCCGCGAGAAAAAGACGGCCGTCTCTGGTCGTCAAGGAGCAACTGGCAAGCGCGAAAGAGCATCGACGTTGATGTGCGACCTGCCAGACCGGTGGACGAAGCGGAATGAATGTAAGTGCGGCAGCAAAAGCGCCCTGCAACGCGAAATCGTCGGCCCGTATCGTGCGCCAGCATCGGACGTCAACATGGCCCCCATGGGAAGATGGTCCGTGACGACCGTGACCTCCGCACCTTCGAGCAAGTGGGCAAGACGGGCGAAAGCCCACGCGAAGCAGCAGAGCTCCAGCTCGGGTGCTACGAGGCGTTTCTCTGACGGCGTGGTGAGTCTGGACTGATACGCGATAGGTCGTTCGCGCAGGGTCACTAACCGGCCTCCGATCTGAACCTGTTTCGGCGCAGGCAGTGGTCCCCGCAACAGCTCAGCCGGCACCGCAACGGTCGACTCCTCCGGACCATCCATAGCAGCAGCCATCACAGTCCCGCACACACCAGCGTCACCGTCCTCTTTCGCAGCGGCCACCACAGTCTCCGCAACCGTTGCGTCTTGGACACACAAGACGAAGTCGCGCAACGCAGACGGCGCACCCCGCGCGCGCGGCCGCAGCACCGGATCGACATGCGCTGCATCGCCGTCATCAGCAGGATCACCCTCTGCGACATCCAGTCGCTTGTCCGGATCGACACGCGCGTCCGGCTCAGCAGCAGGTCCCGGCTCATCAACATGAGCACGGCCAGGCGCGGCATCATCGGTGATGACCAGAGGAGGGACAATCCCAGGTAGGTCCCTGCTCGCGGCGAACGGGTGCGGCGAACGAGGAGGGACATCCAACTGATCCACGGCGAACTCTTTTCCGATCCCCAGGGACTCCGGCAACTCCAAACGCACCCGGTGATCCGACAGCACTTCGCCGACGCGGAACGGACCCAGCTTCCGTTCGTCGAGCTTGCCCTGACCGAATCCAGCGATGGGTCGGTCGCGCAAACGGACAAACACCCGGTCTCCAACCTCGAGCACCGGCAGGGTCCCACGAGATGCATCGTACCGACGCTTCTGCTGCGCGCGCGCCACGCCGATGGCCCGCCGAGCGTCCTCCACCGCTCGGTGGCAGCCAACAGGCGATCTTCGGACGATTCCCCGGGCCGGGCGTTTCCAGCATCAATCACAGCGTGCGCAGCTCCTGGATGAGCAAGGAAGACAAGATCAAACGGCGCATACCCAGTGGTGACGTTAGGGGTGCTGTTCATCGCCACCTCTACGGCAGGGATGGCGCGTCGGTCCCATCCGGCAGCACTCTTGTCCATCAACGCACGCAAGGCGTGTTGCACGGTCTGCACAGCTCTCTCCACCACATTTGCCTGCTGGTGGTGACGCGGGGAAGGAGTCAACTGAGCCTTCAAGGATGACGCCAACGCCTGCATCACCCGACCCGTTACGCGTGCCTCAGAATCCGACACTAGCCGACGGGGCCGCCAGCCCAACCGCAGAATGCGGTTGCTGACGATCGCAGCGATGCCGGCAGCGTCAACTGTGGCCTTGCAGGGCTCGAGCAGCACCATGCGAGAGAAGACGTCATGCATCACTAGCACGGCATCGTTCCCGGATTGCGAACGAGGTAGACCGAGCACTAGGTCGAAAGAGCAAGTCTCGAACGGGAACTGCGCGTCCTTCTCCACGTCCAACTCGCCAACGCGGCGACCCAGCTTAGCCCTTTGACACACAGCACAGTGTCGTACCCACGCCAACACCATCTCCGCCAACCGAGGCCGCAAGTAGTTCTTCATTACGGCTAGGCAGGTCTTCGTATACCCGAAGTGTCCGTTGTCATCGTGGACGGAGCGGAACACTAGCGGGGCAGCAGCTTCGGGCAGCGCGAGCCGACCATCAACCCGGCGCAACAACAAACCACGGTCAACAATCCATTCAGGGTCGTCGGCAGCAGCACTCTCGAGACGGCGCAGGATCGGTGCGAAGAAACGATCCGTGCGAAGCCAAGCCGTCCAGCGCTCAGTCGGCACCAGAGCAGCGGGCGCAAGAGGGTACGACGCTGCAGCTGCCTCGACGATCGGATCGTCGAAGACCTGATGCAGGACAGCGGCAAACGCGTCCTTGCTCGCATCGACATACAGGAGATACGGACGCGTTGGGTCAGGGTGCGCCAGAACGGGCGGACGAGCGATGGCGCTCTTCAGATCAAGGAAGCTGCGCTCCTGGGCATCAGTCCACTCGAGACGTTTGTTGTCCGCGTTCGCCACGGTGCCGTCCTTCCGAACCAACCGAGTCCGGTCCCCGACCGACTCCCATCGCCAGCCCTGTGTCAAGCGGGTCAAGGGCTCCGCTCGCTCCGCGTACTTGGGAATGAAGCCACGATAATACCCAAACAAGCCGAGGACGTGATAGAAGTCGCGAAGCGTGGTCGGGGCGGGCAAGTCCAGTACGGCCTTGGCACGATCCTGCCACACGGCGACACCAGCCCCCGACACTCTCCGCCCCAGCAAGGTCAGGCTGGGCACCGCGAAGGTACACTTGGACGTGGAAAACTTCAAGCCCATCCTCGTAGCGCGGGACAAGATCACATCCAACGTCTCCAAGTGCTCTGCGAGCGTCGTCGTCGCTGCAACTACATCATCGATGTACACCACCGCCGTTTTCCAACGCAACTCCCCCAGCACCCGATCCATTAGGCGCTGGAACACTGCCGGCGCGTTCCGAAGACCGAACGGAACAGTCGGGTACTGAAACGAGCCACGATGGCATATAAACGTGGTCTTCCAGCGATCGGCTTCGCGGACGGGGTGCTGGTGGTATCCCCTGATCGCATCGAGAGAGCTATACCAACGCTTTCCTTGGAGGGTCTGGAACACGGCGTCGGTGGTGTGGAGAGGGTACCGATCGGCCACCGTCACGGAGTTCAGGTTAAGGATGAGCCCGGAGCGCCCCGGAGTGCTCCGTACTCCGGAGCTCATACTCCGGGGCGCTCCGCTGACTTTTTGTGGTGCTCCGTGCTCCGTCTCTTTTCAGAGTTACACCAACATCTTACTCCGTACTCCGTCAAGATAAGGAGCACCAGAGAAAACTTACTCCGTGCTCCGTCAAATTATGAAGGGTCTCAGAAAGTTACTCCGTACTCCGTAGCTACGGAGCCCGGATAATCCGGGGGAGCTCCGTACTCCGGGAGATGATCTCACAAATCTCAAAATATGGTATGATTTCAGAAATGTGTATGCTTGTGATCAAGCTTGCAGCAGCTATGCTTAAGGGAACAGTCTGAGAGCGCTTGAAGAGTTGTTTTAGTCAGATTTAGACTGCGAGATGAGATTTGTGAAGATAAATTTTGAAAATTAACCCCAAAATACCCATGTTTATAGTAAAATACCTTCCTTATAAGAAAAATGTGGAGGCCCCGGAGCGCCCCGGACTCCGTGGGTAACTCCGTACTCCGTCACATTTTCCCCTAACTTTAGTTAAGGGGTTATAGGGCGGCTCCCGCCTTACGGCCGTAAGCTTTTTGCCATTCAGGCTCGTAGTTTGGGACTTTTCTTCGCAACTACCAACACAACACACCATTCTGAATCAGTAGACCCTTGACCAAATCTAGTCCTGCAACTTCTGGCACAGGTTTCGTGGTTGTAGCATCAGAATTGACTGATCTGTCCTTGAGCCAAAGTTTGGTTTTCCTTACATAAGCACAGAGTGCAGAAATCTTGCATACGTAATCAGTTCATTTCGACACTCGACAGACGACAACCAACACCGCCAGCCTTTCTTCACGCTTCCATCGAAGCCCGACAAGCATCATGCGAATTGAACAATCCCCCTCTCGATTTCTTTTTAACCGCTCTCTGCTCACCAAGGTTCAAGTTAATGATGCTCACCGCTGTTTTGCTTTTTCTTGCTTAACCTGATGGCTGATACCACTTACCCATACCAGTCTCTGCTTTGTTCCCATTCTGAGTCCGGCCCAGCAGTCAGCACTCCCGAATCGTCATCCAAGGTGAGCCTCGTGTTTATACGCGCATCTGCATCAGGTGCTCCGGGTTAGGTCCTTACTCACCCATTCGTTTTTCAGCTCTCTGCTCTTATGAATCCGGTCGACGTCGTCAAGATGAGTAGACTGACTTTCCTCACTCACCATGCCCCATCGGACAGCTCTCTCCCTCGACAAAGCCGCTGCCAAGGTTGCTCCCAAAGCACACCACCTCGTCATCTCCAACCCCGTCAACTCCACCGTGCCCATCGTCGCCGAGGTCTTCAAGTCTTTACGACCCCAAGCGGTGGGTTTTCCCCCCCGACCCCCCCTCTCCTTCTTCTAACGGCTCTGACGCTTCATGAGTTAAAAATGGTGCTCATCACTGCATATCTTCGTACAGTCTGTTCTGTGTCACGGGTCACCACCTTTGACATCACACGCGCCTCCACCTTCCACTTCGACATTGCCAACGTCAAGCCCGCCGAGGTCAATGTGTCCGTCGTCGGTGGCCACCTTCGGCGTCACCATTGTGCTTCTCCTCTCTCAAGTCGCCCAGGGTTCCATACTCCAATAGTATGTTCAACACTGGACCTGACCTGACCTGACGGCTGACCTGACCTGACCTGACCTGACGGCTGACCTGACCTGACCTGACCTGATCTGACTTTCTTTCTGCTGTGCTCTTGCCTCTTCTATATTCCCTTACCTTCGCATCAAGCTCTGTTGGCATTCCTTTGCCCATTCGTCTCCGGTCTCAGCCTTCACCCGTCTTCTACGTCCCTTCCGTCTGCTTCCCCGGCCGCTTATGTTTCCTATCCCCTAACCTCTCCTTCTGCATTAGCCTCACGCTTTTTTCTCCTCAGTCTTTTAATCTTATCTTCATTGCGCTCGCAGCTATTCTCCGTCTTGTTAGTCAATTGTCTCTCTCTGCGCGAAGCCATCATATGACATATCATTATTTGCTTTCTGCTTCCTTGGTAGATACAGCCGTGCGGGATGATTACGTGTGTGAAGTTCCTCAATCCCTTTTTCACGCAAGTTTGATCAACATTCAAAATGTTACATGGACAATGATATAGATGCTCGTAGCTACGATCGCAAGTCGCAGCCGCATGGCGAAGCAGACGAAGGGTAGCGAAGCTACCTTGAGCTTCTGCGTAGCCGTGCTGGGCTGAGATTTGGTGACCTTTCTGATACAAAAGATTCGCGAAAAAGGGGAGGGGGAGAGGACGCGCCCCCAGTCACGTCTTCGCACATCTCTACCAGGTCATAAGGGTCTGAGGTCCACATCGAGTCTGAGGGACACCCTGGCCTCTGGGCTTCAGCCGACAGCCAGGTCACTATGGTTCCAAGGCGTAAGTTGCTGCTACTTAACTTTGTTGACTAAGTCTGTATTTAAATCCCACTCCCAGCCCCCAGCGACCTGTTATTCAACAAGGCGAAAAAGTTAGGGGAACACTCTGGTAAGGTACGCACCCAGGTCAGGAATCACAGGTATTTACTCCGTACTCCGGGGAATTTCTGCAACGCCCAGAGGTCAGCTCCGTACTCCGGGGAATTTTCCACAATGCTTAAACGTCAGCTCCGTACTCCGGCAACGGTGAGGTAACCTCTCGATTCTCACTCCGTACTCCCGGCTCCCCCGGAGTGCGGCCCCGGATAACCGGGGCGCTCCGGCAAAGCCGCTCCGGGGCTTACTCCGTGCTCATCCTTAGTTCAGGTTCCGGTAGTCAACACAAAACCGCCACTTGTTGTACTGCCGGACCATCAGCACCGGAAACGAGACCGGACTCGAGCTCGGCTCAATCGCTTCCCAGTCGAGCAGCTGCTCAATGGCCTTGTCCATGGCTTCTCGCTTCTCGGGACTCGCTCGGCGGGGCGGCTCGGATCGGAGTTGCGCCACCTCCTGCAACGTGATCGGCATCTCCTCGCCCTTGATCAACCCGGGACGTCCGTCCAGGGCGAACGCCGCCTCATGTCGACGGAGTAATGCCACTACGTCGGGGTGTGGAGCGCCCAACGCGTTGACACCGACTCGGAAGTGATCGTCGACGAGTACGGTTTCGGCGTCACGAGTCAAAGACGCGGCCGGGTCGTCCACGTTCTCGAACAAGTCAAGAGGAGACGCTACGGTGGCATCAAGGACCTCTTCCGTGTCAGCAGAGGACGTCCACGCGCAGGGATCCATGGCTGCGGATTGGACAGAGGCAGAGGACATGGGGCGGCCCAAGCCGAACCGATGGTCGGTATCCGGGTCGGCCAATGCATCACCAAGCTGGGAGGCGACCCCATCGGCGACGGGAGTACGACGGTCGAGCTGGACGGGCCGGGAACCGTAGTTACCCATCAAGACATGTGTCGTTGCTCGACTGGCCAACGCAGTAGGACCCATCACCCGAATCGTCTCGTCCGCGTCGGTCATCAGTCGTGGATGGAACGTATAGTCCACGGCGGGCGACAGAGCGGTGGAGTCGACCGGCACCCACGTCATCGATCACGCCGGCAAGCAGACTGGCTCGCTGCTACAGAGCGGGGCATCACGAGCGTGGGGGCCGGGAAGGTGGTCGACAACATCGAACGCGTATCGACGGATGTGGGCCTTGCCGTGGGGAGCGTCAATCGTGACCTCCTGTCCCTGGATGAAGTCGAGACCGACGAGGAGACCAGGGGCGAAAAGCGGGAGCACGTGGAAGTCCAGCGCGCACTCAAGATTGACGCTGAAGCCGTGAGAGTCACGAGCGGGGATAAAGAACGTGATGGTCGTCCATCCGAGCGTCTCCACAGCACCGAGCCCTTGGACGCGAACGGGGCGGCCAGCAATTTTACCGCCGAGTCTGTCAAGAAGGCCCGCGTTGATAGACGACAGGGAGGCACCGGTGTCCACGAGGGCAGAGACAGGGGCGGTCGTGGTGTCGTTGATGTGGATATGGGTGGACAACGGCACATGGCGACGATGAGCACAACCGGTGCCGGTCTCTTCTCCAGGTGGCAAACGAACAACAGTTCCATGCCGCCGTGTCGGTCGAGCGAGAGGTCTGGCAGCCTCGTCAACCGGCAAAGCTCGGACAACATGCATTTGTGGTCGATCATCGAACCACAGTGGCGATGCATGCTGAGGAGAGGAATAAGAATCATTTTCAATATCGGTTGCTGACAAAGCGTGGGAGACATGGGGGAGGTGTTGGAACTCCCCTGAAGAGATGTCCACGGGGTCACCGGTCAGAGGGTGGTCCAGTCCCTCTGCCTTCACCAAGCGTGGAACTAGCGGTGCGCAGTATCCCGTGGAGAGGTCCCCAGTTGGACCACAAGGGGACGCAGCCCACTCTCCACGGCTCTTGCATCTGTCAGGTGAGTGACGAGGGCTGCAGTGAGTCTCAATATGCGCGAGCTCACCAGGACGAGAAGACTGATGGTGTCCTTCGTCTTCAAACGACAGAGAGGCGCTTCTCTCTATTCCTTCTCCCGAGCGCAGCACATCGCCATCCAAGACACCGCTAAGCGCCCTGTCAGGTGGATGTGGTGGTACGGAAGGAGGGGGTGGCTCTTCGCCGATGGTGAATAGTTTTACGTCGTTACGGACATCTAGAAATCATGTGAGTCGTTGGGAAGCGTAGTGTTCGCGACAAAGGACGTGGCTGGGTAACCATCGTCGTCCACTTCCTCAGCAAACCGAGCCTGTGCGTTCGAGACCTAGTGGTCGTGAGCGAAGTCTAAATGGGCTCCCCCACAGCGATTGCACGGCCGCTCGCACCAAATCGTCTCGTCGGTGCCAGGCACTCGGTAATTGGGAGTGTTGTCATTCCCCGTTCGAGGACTCTTTCCACGGCCAAGCTTGGATGGATCGAAGTCCTCGGCGTATGCCTTTCCGCGACGCTGAGCTACGGAGCCACGAAAGGGGCGACGGTCGGACGGGGCCTGGGTGGAGATTGGATGCGCGGCCGGGACGATCAACTCGGCGAAGGAGGAGATCCTTGGGCCGCCCGAGACGAGGGAAGGGCTCGCGGTCTCGACGGTGGAAGACGGAAGGAGGGGTCGGTTGTGGCGAGCCCGCCAAAAGACCTCCTGGACCCGCAGCTCTTCTCGAAGGCGGACGAGTGATGGTTGACGCTCCCGCGGCTGGCGGAGAAGCATCTGGATGTCGACCGGCAGACAATCGGCGATCTCCTGGACGACATCCTCCTCGGTCATGTTCCGGAAGCCGACCTTGAGCAAGGCGATCTTCGCGAACACGAAGCCAAGGATATCCTCGTGGTCCGGCTCCCACGTTCGGTCGCGGGCTTGTTGGCGGACGACGGTGGATTGCGGCGAGAATTTTCGCGGAGGGCCTCGAACCAGTAGTCGATACGGCATAGGCCAGCACGCTGCTTGTCGGTCAGCGTTGAATGCCAGATGGCCGCCCGCCCTCGCAACGCGAGCGTGATCGCGCGAAGCACGGCACGGTCCCAGCCCGCGTCCGTCTCGGCGAACCGGATTGCCTGGACTCGGGCGAGGAAGAGCTCGAGGTTTTCGGGGGTGCCGTCGAAGGTGCCGGTGTCCTCGGTCTTAACGGTGTAGACCTTCGCGGACACGCCAGAGCCGGAGGACGCGGAGGTGGCGGGGTTGGGGCTTTCGGTCGAGACGCCGGAGGTGGTGGAGGGCTCCTGCTTTGCCTTGATTTGGTCGAAGAAGGCCTCAAGACGGGATTCCAAGCGGCCGAAACGGTCTTCCTGGGCGGCGGCGTCTCCTTGAATGCGGTCGCGGATGTCGCCGACGTCGGCGCGCTGCTGGGAACCGAGGGCGTCGACACGGTCGCTGAGGGTCGCGGACGCCGACTCCAGCGCGCGGAACTCTTCGATGGTGGGGCCACCGGTGCGAGTGTTGCGCGAAACCGATCCGCTCGGGGTGTTGCTCATGATGGAATGTTCTGGGGGCCGGAGGGGGAGATGGCTATACGGAAGGCTTGTCAGATTGTAGAGTAAGGAAATCGACTCACTCTCATCACCATGTGCTCACAGTAACTTATCACTAAGTACCGCAACCAAGAAGTAGGCGAAGTGAGAAGTGTGAGGATTGATTGAGAGGGAAGAGAAGGGAAATATGTACAGGAGAGAGGAAGTTATAGGGAGAGCTGCTGGGAACGATGATCATGATCACGAGCCTGAGAGAAAGTGGCAAGACAAAGGGAAGTGGAGGAGTGTGTAACAAAGGGAATGGAGTCTGAAGTGGAGTCTGGGAATATACTAAACTAGAGAATGTTCTACTAGTAGTATGTGCAAGTGACAGTTGTATGAGCAGTGATGAATGACGAGGAAGAAAGGACTAATTACAAGGATGAGCTCGAGAAGGGTAAGGATGAGGGCGAGAGAAAAGTGTGACGTGGGAAAAAGGGAAAGGGAAGTGGAGGCAGGTGTTGCTATGCGGGATGCGTGTGGGAAAAAGAGGGAAGTAGAGAGAAAGGAAAGGTGATAAGATAAGATAAAGAAGCCACATGGACTCTGTCCAGCACATCCCCACCGACAAAAGACGACTGTCCCGAGTCGACTGGATGGGAATGGACTGCACGGCGGAGTGATCAATGGAAGGGAATGGGAACAAGCGCAGGAGAGTACGGGTGAAGAGAACGGAATAGCATCGGCGGGTGGTGTGTGTTGTGACTGTATGGTGGAAGATGTGGGAGATACGGAGGCCATGTCCATGGCCATGAAGCACAAGGCATGAACGTCTCGGCAGCCGGATGATGATGTACGGGCACAGATTGGAAAGCCCGAAAATGTTGAAGGTGAGGAGGAGAGGTGAGAGGGAAGGGCCACGAAGGGAAGCTGCTGACATTGGGGCGACCAAAAAGACGGACCGTCGGCGAGAGCAAGCACTGGTGAACGATGCGAAGATGTGAAGTCGCGGGTGCCATCGGAAACGTCCGATTCCGGTGCCACACCATGGTTGGCACAATGGGCCCGGTCGCCCAGCCTGCAGTTGGAAGCGCAGGGGTAAGGACTGGGATTGTCGGCTGAAAAGACCAGCGAAACAGCAACAGAATCGACTGCGCCACGGGCCTCCCTCCAAGCCGCACGCATGCGCTCGACTGCAACAGCCGCCGTCGTCATGCTAGAGGTGGCCAGACGAGCCTGCAGCAAAGCGTGGCCAACACGGTGAAGCGCCCTCTCTGCCGAACGCAACATGACGCGCACGGGTCCATCCTCGCAATGCACCGATGAGGAGCGCTCCGTCGAGGATGACGATTCCGAGGGACGAGGAGCTGTGACCTGAGCGGAAGCTGATGCAGAGTCAGATGCTGTGGGTGAATGCGCGGAGGTGCCTTGAGCGACGCCCGCATCAGTCGAGGTGAGGCTGCGGGAGGTCGCTGCAGAGACAAGACAAGAGTGATCCAGTCCCGAAGTCAGTACCGAAGTACTGCTCGGGTCGGCGGACGACGTAATGGGCGCGCAAGCGGCGGCAGAAGATGTGCTTGGTGGAACGTGCGAGGATGCTGCTTCAAGTACCGAGGCTGAGATCGAAGTTGGGGTAGGAGAAGCAGGACGAGGGTCGGAAGAAGTAGAATCAAGGGAACGCGAGGACCTGTGTCCGAGCAGGGTTCGGGACGCCACAGCGGACGAGGTGACCGATGCTGCGGGCGGGGATGTTGAAGGGTGTGGAGCTGGTGGAACGCGGGACGCAACTAGAGCAGCGTACGAGAAGATCCGGGGCGGCCCGGTACCGCTGCCGATTGAGTGCGACACCGTGGACAAGGCCGAAGAAGTGCTTGTAGAGGTCTTCCGTGCCGTCTCCGATGTGCTTGGAGAGGTCTTGCGCTTCTTCTCCAAAGTGCTCTGAGAGGTCTTGCGTGCCTTCTCGTCTTGCAGCTCCTCCGCAAACCCCTGAAGCGCAAGCAGCTCTTTGTCTACCCCGCAGCTCAGCACCAAGACCTCCATTTCGACCAGAAAACGAGCCGCAGTTGTGAGCTTGTGACGACGTTGTGGAAAGGCAAGGATGTCGCCGTCGCGGAGAATACAAGGGGTGGAGCCGAGGAGTTGATGGTTGACGTAAACACCGAGTATAGCGCGCGAAGAACAGATGGTCGGATGATCCCCTCGAAGCTGTATTCGTACTTCGTCCGCAAAGACAAAGGGGAGCTGGAGAAGATCGTCGTCAATGACGTTCTGTCGCTTGAGATGTGGATGCAAGAGGAAGGTGAAAGCGTGATTCTTCGGGTCGAGTGGCGTGAATTTGAGGACGGTGAGCATTGTGGTCTTGAGTAGCAAAGAGGTAGGGACGATCAATGCAGTGAAAGAGGGCGGAGGGATGGCTCGACCTCAACGACCGACAATCGAATCGATCGAAAGACTGGTTGCTGGTGGGCGCGGAAGAAAAGTGAAAAGTCTTGAGAAAGGGAAATGTGGAGACTGTAGGAAAATGTGGGCGAGTGGTGGATGGTAGAGGTAAGAGGAGCACGGCAAAGGGAGTGGTGTTTTTTTGGGAGACGGAAAAAGGGCTGTGTTTGGTGGGTCGCTCGGCCTGCGTCCTTCGCTCAGCAGAGCAAGCCTACTCTCATCACCATATACTAAACTAGAGAATGTTCTACTAGTAGTATGTGCAAGTGACAGTTGTATGAGCAGTGATGAATGACGAGGAAGAAAGGACTAATTACAAGGATGAGCTCGAGAAGGGTAAGGATGAGGGCGAGAGAAAAGTGTGACGTGGGAAAAAGGGAAAGGGAAGTGGAGGCAGGTGTTGCTATGCGGGATGCGTGTGGGAAAAGAGGGAAGTAGAGAGAAAGGAAAGGTGATAAGATAAGATAAAGAAGCCACATGGACTCTGTCCAGCACAGGGAAAGGAAGATAAGATAAGGAATGCGAAGGCTATCGGGCAGATAGCACAAGATAAGCACATAGCAGGCTTTGAGCAAAGAGCCGTGGTGTTGGAGCGTTGGAGGTGACTGGTGAGTCAGTGAGTGCCAGATGGGCGGCCAAGCGTACATCCGCCTAGCAACAGCGCGATCGGCCGACGGAATTAATTAAAAGTGACACTTCAAGGCGTCCCCAGTGCACGAATCTTCGTTCAAATGCTCTCAGATTTGGAATGGTAACAGAGGTTAGCCATATGTAAGGTCAAAATAGATTAGAAGTGCGAGGCATATTTGCTTGGTGCGAAAAAAAAGTTTCAATCGATGTCGACTGTCGAGAGCAAAAGTTCGGCCGAAATTCTAACCAGGCTCAAGGAACCCCAGAACTAGAGTCTGGGGAACAACTCACCTCTTCCCTTTCTGCGGCTCTGATTATCTGATTACTGATTCTTACCCACTTATCTGCTCTCTCGATCAGCCGCCACTCGCCACTCGCCACTCGCCAGGCGCCAGGATCAGGCGCGAAAATTGAACAGGGTGAGCGGTCAGAGCGGCTCAGATTGTCGAATCAGGGTCGACATCAGTAGTACAGGCTCTTATAATAAGTTTCCAACGTGCCCCGGAAGTGTGGCGCCGCAGTCCGCGACAACAACGAGCTGGACCCCGAGCTCGAGGCAGAAAACCATCATGCGGTCCTGTCCGTCGCGTCCCCTTCGTTGTTCGCAAGGTAATCCAACTCCGGAGAGTTACTGACCATCGCCCTGAGGATTGAGTGCAGTCCACCCTTTTCTTCGCCCTCTTCTTGCCTTTGTCGAAGCACGAATCTGAGTCAGTCCCTCTGCTAACTGCTTCGGACGGACTTCTGCAAAGTTCTTCGCAGCTCGGCGGTTGTGGGCTTGTGGCTATATAAGCAGTGGCTTCGATACCTTTCACCACCTCATCCCACATCCTCTACTCATCGCTCATCTTCTGCTCTTGCACACCACATCTCTCACAGTCACCCAGTCGCCCTTCGGATTACTCCATTGCCATGTCTACCGAACTCAAGAGTGAGTAGACAGCCTTCTTATACACAAGTTCACACCCGTGCCTGAGCTCACCTCTTCATCTTCAATTGCAGACGTCGTCATTGTCGGTGCCTCCGCCGCAGGAGCAACCGCCGCCCGAGCTCTCGTCAAGAGTCTGCCTGCAACACACCGCATCGTCCTCATCGACTCCGACGAGCAGGTCTTTTACCCTGTCGCAGCATTGCGCGCCGCGGTCGTCCCAGGTTGGGAAGACAAAGTCTTTTTTTCCCCCCCTGAACAGCTTTTTCGGCCCGTCTGACAAGACTCGTCACATCGTCCGGTCCGGAACACGCGTCGTCGAAATCTCCAACACCGATGTTCTCGTCAAGACTCTTTCGGGCGAGGAGGAGCGCATTTCGTTCGAATACGCCATTCTTGCCACGGGCTCGACATACCCGGCCCCAGCACGGGCTGGTTCGCCTAAGACCGCGGAGGCCAAGGCTGCGCTTCAGAAACTCCAGGCCCAGGTCAAGGACGCCAAGTCGGTCCTCATCGTCGGCGGTGGAGCGTTCGGTGTCGAATTAGCCGGCGAGATCCAAGCCGTATACCCTAGCAAGAAGATCACTCTCGTCTCGCGCTCCGAGCAACTCATCAGCAAGTCCACCCCGATTGGCTTGCACAACAAACTCAACAAACAGCTGCAGGCACTTGGCGTTCAGGTTCTCCTCGCGGACTCGGTCGACCTTCCCGAGGGAACCCAGACCGGTACCCTTGACGAGCCTCGCTCTTTCACCTCGAAGAATGGCACCAGCATTGCCGATGTCGATTTCGTTGTCGTTGCGACAGGCACCAAGCCCATAGCCGATCTCTTTGCCAAAGCCGACCCAGCCAGCGTCGTCGATGGACAGGCCAAGGTCAACCACGCAACTCTCCGTGCCGACTCCGCCGTCCTTACCAACTGGTTCGCAGCAGGCGATGTCGCTGCCTTGCCGGGCAACAAGACGCTCGTCAACGCGCTAGGCGGCGGTAACACGGCAGCTGCCAACGTTGCCTCGCTCATCAAGGGTGGCAAGGATAATGCCAAGTCCTTCGGTGCCATGAACGTGACTCTGGTACCACTCGGGACCCAGGGAGGCGCAAGCAGCATATTCGGTTGGGTCCTCGGAGAGTGGGTTACTTCGCTCATCAAGGGCAAGACTCTTTTCGTGTCCAAAAACGAAGCCTTGTACAAGGCATGAGCCATCAGCCACTGTCCCTCACCTCGCCCTTAGATGATACCCGTTCCTTGCTTCCCTTCGTTCTGTTGCTCTCTCTTTCGTCAAGGATAATCTGATGCTTTCGATGCCTCCAATTGAATCTTGCACACACGTTCCTCTTGATCGCTTGATCCGACCGCGCACGGACGAACGGGAAGAACAGGAAAGGGAAGGGGAAGAAGCGAGTGGGGAAGCAAACCCACCCACCGTCCACCACACACGTCTCCAAACACATCTGTCCCACACACGAAACAAGATGTTCTCCCCCGCTACTCGTACCGCCTTCCGCCGCGCCGCCCTGAGCGGTGCACGCGCTGCCAGCACCAAGGCCGGATCCAGCGCCGGCGCCGCCGCCTCTCCCTCTCTCGCCGCCCGGGCCGGTCTCGCGGCAGGTGTCGCCGCGACCTCCCTCGCGCTCTACCTCTCCTCGAGCTCGACGACCCTGCACGCCGAGGGCCCGCGCACCATCGCAGGCGAGTACAAGACGGACTCCGAGCGCAGCTTCGTCATGATCAAGCCGGACGGTGTCTCCCGGCAGTTGGTCGGCAAGATCATCAGCCGGTTCGAGGAGCGCGGGTACAAGATCGTCGCTATTAAGAGCTTGGTGCCTAGCAAGAAGTTGGCAGAGGAACACTACTCGGACCTCTCTTCCAAGCCTTTCTTCCCGCCCATGATCAAATATATCACGCAGGGTACACCCGTGGTCGCGATTGTCTTTGAGGGCAAGGACGTCATTCGCCAGGGTCGTCGCATCGTGGGTGCGACCAACCCGCTCGACGCGGACGCGGGCACCGTTCGTGGACAGTACTTCGTATCAACGGGGCGCAACGGCATCCATGCTTCCGACAGCCACGACTCCGCTACAAAGGAGATCGCGCTGTGGTTCAACGAGAAGGAGCTCGCCGAGTACGAGACCGCCGCTTGGAACCAAATCGTGAGTCGAAGAGAAACGTCAAATGCTGGTCTTTGAAAGGAGCATGAATGCTGACCGAGCTTTTCGCTTCAGTTTGCCGACAACTGAGCAGCCTCGACGCTGGCGTCCCAGGCCGGTGGCCTGCTCACCAAAGCTCGTTCGCTACCCTGCCTCCAATCAAACAACACCGCTCATGCTCTTCTGCACGACGCCTAACACACTCCTTTTTCGTCAGTACTCGCTCGAGCGCAGCCGGAGCATCCCGAATACAAAAGCAAAGACCCATATTCTGCCCCTCACTTCTTTTGCTTGTCTGGCTGGTGTGACATTGAATCCGGCCCCAGGGAGGGATATCGATCGAACACAGCTGTGCACGGAGACAGACGCAGGTGCGACGAATGCGTCTCTTAAGGCTTTCATCATGCCTTACTCCTGCGGACCCTCCTCCATACGTTTGTCGCAATCTAGGTTGTGATTTCGCTTCTCATTGCTTGTTTCCCTCTGACAAGGCAGGTGGTTCCTCATCCTTCGTGCCCTTCTCACCCAGAGGGTTCCCAAAGCGCAGATACCACTTCTTGCCCGAGAAGCCCCGCATCGAAGCAGCAACAGTCCGTCTCGCCAGCTCCGTACCACGTCCCTCCCCGTTCCCTCCCTCCAGGGGCAGCTCCACCACGCCACTCGGGGGCACTTGCAACTCGCCCCGGCCCATCCAGGCGAGGAGACGGTTCATGAGTCGTCCGCGCTCGTCGTGTGGCCGTTGAGCGTACCAGCGTGTTTGCCAAAAGCCGTGTGCGGTGACGTCGCGGAAGATTTGGAGGGACGCTGGGAGGGAGAGGGGTGAGCGGGACATGGCGCCGTAGGTAACGAGGGAGGCGGACTCGCTGCAGGATCAGAAAGTCAATGGATGTCAGGGTAGCGCAGGGTGAGCCTAGTCTGTGTGAGAGTATTTGAAAGCGCCTCCTCTCTGATGATGCTCTCACCTCAGATATTTGAGCATGTCTGTCGTATCCCTTCCCGACACAGCATTCAGGCCGAGTTTGAGCTTGCGGCCGTTCAAGAGAGTCTTCATGAGATCCTTTCCGGTCTTTCCGAACGAAGACGTCGAAGCGTCCCGTGCGGCTAGCTCTTGGTACGTCAAGATATGGGTTCCAGGACCACCCTTGCCTAGATTCTTGAGTTGCGAGCGGAGCTCATCAAGGTGGGGTCTGTCATAATGCACGATAGTGAATGTTCGCCAGCATTCATTAGGAAGACAAGGCGACGGCAAAAGAGCAATCACTCACCTCTCTCGAACCAGGTTGATCGTCTCCACCCCGAGCTGTTTGGCAGCGATCTGAATCACGTACTGTCCGACGGCCGAGTTGGCTGCATTCTGAATGACGATGTCCCCCTTCTGCAGCTTCTGAAACTCGGTGAGCATGCAGAAGGCCGTTGCCGGATTGACCATAACGTTGCAGGCCATGACATCTGTAATAGATTCGTTATCTCCGCCGACCTCGAGCCGGACAACATCCGATGCCTCGCAGACCATATGCGAAGCCCAGGTGCCGACTTGTGCGCGTCCGAAGCTGACCCAGTCGCCCTCCTTCAGCCCGCTGGTGGCAGCAGCCTGACTACCGAGGGCTTCAACCACAGCGACGCCTTCGTTGCCGCCGACAAAGAGTCCTTCCTCACCCTCGCCGAGACCGAGATACGTGGTCCGCCGGGAAGGTCGAGAAGGGTAGGAGCCCTGGACCACGTTGGTATCGGCCGGGTTGCAGGAGGCGAGCAGGACCCGCAACCGAACCTGGGTAGCGGACGGATCGGATAAGGAGAAGGTATGGGTCCGGAGGACGTCGCTAGGCTCGCCATGGGTTTCGTACACAATGGCTCTGGCTGTGATGGCTGCTCGCGAGGAGGAGGAGGATGCAAATGTGGCTCGCTGTTGGAAGTTGCCGGCGATGGCGCGGTCAACGCGGAGCGGGAAGCCCACGTTGAAGGGACGGCACGCAGCGCGCACGCAAGAGACAGCTCTTATTCCCATCACAGACATTCTTACTCTTTCTGATGCGCTTACAAGTTGGAGGTCAGTGCGAACAGCGAAGGCACGGACAAGTGCGGCTTTTGGTAGTTTACATTTTGAAACCATTTCGCCACCAAAACACCGCATGTTTATCCGAGCGCGTCTCCCAATTTGTTCCTCGCGCCGGGAACGCGTTTGTTTGAGTGTTGGTCTCACCTGGCCAGGGCAAAGCGTGCCACTTCTTGCCTGTCCGACTCCCTCGAGTCTCGACGACGCAGGGCAGAGCGTCTTGGGCGGCAATACGGCAACAGCGGCAGCGAGCAAGAGCACGTGCGTGACGAAGTGGACAAGATGTCAGGGACGGGCGGCGCGAAGAAGGGAGTGGGAGAGAGAGAGAAGGGAGCGTGACAGCCGCGTGATTGCAGTGGAAGACCAGTCACACCGACACCACTTCCGACTCGCAGGCCTGAGTTAGCAAGAATCGGTCCTAAGCATCTGCTTGCCCTCTGTATCGGTCCTACGCTGGACGGCCATGCTGATGCCGATGCTGTGGTGCGGTGTAGTGTGGACAGTAGCCTGATTTGAGATTTGGATTCTTGAGCCCCGTTCCTGATCGAGCGGGCGGAGACTGGAGAGCAAGAAGACAACCTCTTTGTGCTGAGGGCTGACCACCACCATCTCACACAAGGCACACAACGCACAACGGCCAACGCCGCCCAAACGATCTCATCTCCGCCCGCCTCTCTCGGCCTCTTACGACTTTTTTCCTCCCCCATTCACGCGCGCGTGTGTCACAGTCCTGTCCTCCTCGGTAATCCTGCCTTTTCTCCTCCGTCAACCCAGTTCTCACTCACGTACTCACCCACTCACTCAGCCATGTCGACAATCGACTGCTACCACCGTCTCGAAAAACTTGGGGAAGGTGAGTGCTCTCTTGCGCGGGCCATCGATCCCACACCTCGCTGCTGGCTGATCAGCTGCTGCTGCTGCTGCTCTTGTGTGTCCGCGCTCCAGGCGCGTACGGTGTCGTTTTCAAAGCACGCGACTTGACTCCAGGCAACAAAGGCCGCATAGTAGCCCTGAAGAAGATTCGTTTCGAGAACGAACAGGAAGGCGTACCCTCGACAGCCATTCGGGAGATCAGCTTGCTCAAAGAGACCCAAGATGATAATATTGTTAGGTGAGCTGTCTCGTCGTCTGCCTTGGTATCTGCAACCCCGCTTACCTGCACCACAAATTTTACCTTTACTTTATGCCCCGCCCTCATGCGCCCGTCTGCAGACTGTACGACGTCATTCACCAGGACTCCACGCTCTACCTCGTCTTCGAGTTCCTCGATCTTGACCTTAAAGCATACATGGAGAAGGTCAGCTCCAATCCGGAGGGCATGAACGCGGACATCGTCAGGGTACGTACCTGATCGCACATATACATGCGCATATCATCTGCACTTCTCTGCGAATGCATACTCAACCTTCGATTTCCTTTTCTGATTTCAGAAATTCGCATGGCAGCTGATGCGGGGCATCTACTACTGCCACTCTCACCGTATCCTCCACCGCGATCTGAAGCCTCAAAACCTGCTCATCGACAAGGAAGGAAATCTCAAGGTTGCTGACTTCGGTCTGGCGCGCGCGTTCGGTATTCCTCTTCGCACCTACACCCACGAAGTTGTCACGCTATGGTATCGTGCTCCTGAGGTTCTTCTCGGCAGCAGGCACTACAGCACCGCCATTGACATGTGGTCGGTAGGCTGCATTTTTGCGGAGATGGCTGCACGGAGCCCGCTCTTCCCTGGCGACTCTGAAATCGACGAGATCTTCAGAATCTTCCGGTAAGCGAATCTCCCTCTTTCCTGTCTTCCTTTAAGCAGTCAACCTGACTTTCGCTTTGCCCACCGGTAGAATTCTGGGCACTCCAACAGACGAGATTTGGCCGGGAGTTCAAAGTTTCCCAGACTACAAGACAACTTTCCCTCGTTTCAAAGGGGAGCAGCTTCGTCGGGCTGTGCCCCAACTCGACAACCATGGATTCGACATGCTCAAGGGTACGCTCGTGTATGATCCCGCTGGCCGGATAAGCGGTACGTACCATCCAGACCGTTGATGTTGCGCGACGATGATCACTGCGTGTTCTCATCCTTGTCTGGCGACTTTTTACCATTTCTGTCGAAACTTCAGCGAAGCGATGCCTTGCGCACCCATACTTTGCACCCATCACGCAATCTGACTCCATGTACTGAGAGGTAGACGACCTGTGAGTTCGCCTTCGTTCTCACTTGCTTCCGCTCCTGAAGTGAGCTGATTCTCTATTTGCGTTCCCATCCCACTTCTCCAGTCACTTGAGCCGATGAGCTGGGAACCCAGCGCTGTACGTGTAAAGCGACTCGACCTCTGTACATATTCAGGTCATCGACCCAGGTCCCTGGATCCAACGCATATCTACGTATCGAATCCCACCCGCTTCTGAATGCAACCTGCTTCTGAATTTCTGACCACTTGTAGTTAACCAGGGAAAATATGATCGACGCGGCAGTTGTTTATCCGGGACGAAATGTTCATTTCGCGCCGACGCGTTTTGCGGAGTGTTGGTTTCACCGAGGCGCGTTCGACGCGAGACTTCATGACTCCGAACGCGAGACGCTACAGATGTGTTTTCTGGGCGAGGAAACTCTCCCTCCCAAGCTTGAGCAGACACCCGAAGCGGAGTCTGCTTTTGCTCAAGACTTCGGGAGGTGGAGTCTGAGGAGGTGTTGTTCTTGCCGGGGCACGATCGGAGTACAGGGAGGGAATGTCCTAGTCCGACACTCCTACCTCCCAACCACCACGACCATCGACCAAGACTGTCAGCAGGACGAACTCGACAACGAACGCAGCAGACGCGCCTTCGACTCTCTCTCCACCTTTTCCATCTCGAGCTTCTCAGTCCCTTCCGACCTTAGCATCAACGTGCGTGCGTGTCAAGACCTTCTCTTTGTTCTCAGCCTTTGTTCCTCCATCGACTCCCTTTCCACACAACCATGTCGACGCTCGACTGCTATCACCGTCTCGAAAACATCGGAGAAGGTGAGTCTTCTAACACTCTCCTGATCTCTTTATCTACTCATGGCGTTGGGCTGACCAGCTGTTGCATTCTTCTCCACGCGTTCGTCTGCGCGTCAGGTACCTACGGCGTCGTCTTCAAAGCACGCGACTTGACCCCAGCAGGCAACGGACGCATAGTAGCACTCAAGAAAATCCGTTTCGAGAATGAAGAGGAGGGCGTACCCTCGACGGCCATTCGGGAGATCAGCTTGCTGAAGGAGACGCGAGATGACAATATTGTCAGGTGAGCTGCATCATGTTACCCTGTCTTGACCTTTCAGTTTGCTAGCTGTGCTCACCTCGCTTCGCGCTTTTTCATAGATTGTTCGACGTCATTCATCAGGACTCCAAGCTCTACCTTGTCTTTGAACATCTCGACCTTGACCTCAAAAAATACATGGAGAAAGTCAGCTCCAACCCTGAGGGCATGAACGCGGATATCGTCAGGGTGCGTCTTTCACAACTGGCACAGACGCCAGATTTGTTTGTCCTCCAGTTACGTACATCAGCGCTGACCTCGTTTCTTTCGCCGAATAAAGAAATTCGCATGGCAGCTGATTCGAGGCATCTACTACTGTCACTCTCATCGCATCCTCCATCGCGATCTGAAACCTCAAAACCTGCTCATCGACAAGGAAGGCAACCTCAAGGTTGCTGACTTCGGTCTGGCGCGCGCGTTCGGTATTCCTCTTCGCACCTACACCCACGAGGTTGTTACGCTATGGTATCGTGCCCCCGAGGTTCTTCTTGGCAGCAGACACTACAGCACCGCGATCGACATGTGGTCGGTAGGCTGTATTTTCGCGGAGATGGCTGCCCGGAGCCCGCTCTTCCCTGGCGACTCTGAGATCGACGAGATCTTCAGAATCTTCCGGTATGTTCTTCGCGCTCGTGGTCTCTGCTCAGCATCAAAGCCACAGAGCTAATTTCTCCTTCGCCTACTTGTAGGATTATGGGCACTCCGACAGATGAGAGCTGGCCGGGAGTACAGAGTTTGCCAGACTACAAGTCCACCTTCCCGCGCTGGACAGGTGTACCACTTCGCCGCATCGTACCACAACTCGACGACGAAGGGCATGATATGCTCAAGGACATGCTCGTATATGACCCTGCAGGCCGGATAAGCGGTGAGTACCGGCCAGAGCGTGCGTTTGGTTTGAGGTGTACTCAAAATCCTGTCTTGGCTTTCTGCCTTTTCACCGAAATCTGCAGCGAAGCGATGCCTTGCACACCCATACTTTGCCCCCATCACGCAAGCTGTGACCATGTCATAAGCGATACAAAATCCAAGCCTTCCCGGGATCCTGTTCATACCTTTCTTTGATAGTCACCTTCATATGGTCACCTTTCGCCCGCCGGAAACATGGGTGACGACGTCGAAACTCGAATCAACACGCCAATCCGCGTCCCGGTGCTGTCCATACCATTTCGCCAGATGGGAGGCCGATCCTTTTCGACGGACTACTTTGCCAAACGATGGGCAGCCTTCCTTTGCAAAGGACCGGTCCCGCGTCAACCCCTCGCATTCCTGCCACGGATCTCGATCTATGCCTCAGCATCTCATGCAAACTCAAGCATTCCCGGCCCTACTTCGTTCATGCCCTTCTTCCTCGCGCGCGCGCCCTGGTCCCACTCTCGACAGTAATCTCTCACCTCACTTGCAAACTCAACTACGCGGACCATACCGTCCCCTTACCTCTCGGCTCCATCACAGTCTTCCAGTCACTATAACTCGTTTGCGCCTCTCCCTTTTTGGTCCATCTTCTCAGTCCCTACGCATCTCTCTCATTTCTCCTTTCCTCCTGACGTCCCTTTCTCCCTCATATGTAGCAAAGCACAAGGAAACTATTACCCGTTCTGTTTATTTCCTCAGTCTGCCGACAAGCTGAGAAGCGGGAAGGTCTCGATGACGAAGGGCGAGGGCATTGTATTTCGAAAGCAGTGTGCACTGGAAGATGGGACATGGAGTAAGGAGCAGAACATGGTCCGCCGGCAGACCTTTTTGGATGATGCTTCGGAAAAGCCCCTCAGTTGCTCTTCGCATCACCACCCAACCCCTTTCGGACGCCCGCCTCAAGCTCCGCAGAAATCTTGGCAAACACCTGCAAGGTGTTCTCCACGATCTTCTTGTCCTGGACCTGCCCGAGGGAACCGACGATGTTGCTGATCAAGTTCGTGCGGTCCTGCTGGCTCATCGTCTTCTCGACGAAGATCTTGGGCTGTTCGTAGTCGATTGTCTCGTTGATCTGTGAGGACCAGTAGGTTGTCGTGCTTTCGAGGTCGTCGTCGTCGAAGACCCATTTGGGCCGCGGGATGGCGTGGAGGGGGTCCTGCGAGGAGAGGTAGTTGGGCCGATTGCCGGCGTTGCCCAGAACGGCGCCCAATCCGTCGCGTTGGAAGTTGGCGACAACGTTCAGGGGGCAGTTGACAGGGATTTGGAGGTAGTTGGGGCCCAGACGGTGCCGTCCTGTAGGTCAAGCAAGTTTATCAGTATTGCTCATGTGCTTCAGACACGTTGTTTGCAATGTCTCAAACGTACCAGCGTCGTTGTACGAGAAAAGCCGGGCTGCATGGGTCAACGTGACAATTTCGAGGACGTGAGCTTCTAGGCGACTTGAAGCGAAAATCTGCGCATGCTCACCTTGAAGGACGGGGTCAGCTGAGGGTGCCCAGCCGTCAACCATGTTGGAGGGGCTGAAGTGAGACTGATGCGAAAAATATGGAGGTGAGCAAAGACCCCCTTTCAGAGACAGAAAAGCACGAATAGTGATCTCACCTGCTCGATCTCGGCGAAGTAGTTGACCGGGTTTTGGTTGAGCACGATCTTGCCGACTTCGTGGTAAGGCACGTCGAGCCAGTCCTCTGCGAGTAGATAGACAGATTGAGAAGTCAGCTCTTGGAACGTTCGTCCTCTCTGTCGCCAACGATGTTTTTCGGGAACTCACTGGTAAGATCGAGGACATCGTACCGGTACTTGGCAGCCTCTTCCTTGGTCATGACTTGGAACTTGACCGTCCACGAAGGGAACTGGCCTTGGGCGATGGCGTTGTAGAGGTCCATGGTGGCATGCTCTGGCGACTGACTAGCAATGGCGGCCTCAGCTGCAGTGAAGTTCTTGATGCCCTGGTCCGTCTCGAGAAGAACACGTGTGTAGACCCACTTTCCGTTCTCGTCGACGAGGCGGTATGTGTGCCCCGACCAACCGTTCATGTTTCGGACGCTGGCCGGTGTGCCGAGATCCGACATCAAACGCATGGCTTGCAGCATCGATTCGGGGGCCTGACTGAAGTAGTCCCAGACCGCATCTTTGGAGTTTGTGTTCGTAGCCGGATCGGTCTTTTGGGTGTGGATGAAGGTGCGGAAACGGGTCGGATCGCGAATGAAGAAGACTGCGGGACCACCAAGAGACTGCGTCAGCGATGTCCATGTATATCTGCAGATGATGGTCTGAGTCCCAACTCCTGCAAATTGTCACATACCAGGTGTATTGTTGAAGACCCAGTCGAGGATTCCCTTCTTGGTCCTGATTTTGATCGCGAAGCCGCGAGGGTCCCGGGCAGCATCAGCGCTACCGCGACCTCCGCCCACAGTGGAGAAGCGGATTGTCACCGGACTGACAGTGCCCTTCTTGAAGACGTCGGCCATCGAGTATTTAGACGCGAAGTCGGTCGTGATCGTAAACGTTCCATGAGCCCCGAGTCCACGCGCATGCACTACACGTTCCGGGATGCGCTCGCGGACGAAATGAGCCAGAGTATCGAGCAGATGGGTGTCCTGCAGAAGCAGAGGCCCACGCTGACCGACTCGCTGGGCGCCCTGGGGCTGGAACCACTCCCGGCCGTTCTCAGTCGTGTACGTCAACTGAGACGATGGCTTCGTGGAAGCATCTTCCTGCACGCGAGGGCCCGTGAACCAGTCGAAGGCGCCTGCCACGGCGCGATGAGCAGCTTTGCGAACCCCGTGCCCAGAACGGACTTTAAGGAAGGTTCGGTCCGGCGTGGCCGTAGCGCACGCGATTGTAGTGGCGAGAAGGAGGAAAAGAGGCGCACTGACACGCATGGCGACAATTGCTACTGTGGTAAGGGGAGGAAAGCAAAGGAACGTTTGAGGGAGGGAAGGGAGAAGGGTATAAGCTGGAGAGGGCCAAGCCACAGGTGGCAAAGAGGGAGGGGCAGTAGAGAGGGGCTGAACGTATCATGTCAAGGGGGGAAGAGAGAACGTCAGCGTATTTACATCTGTCGGAGGGCAGATCATTTCCATAGGCAGGACGCAAGAAACGGGGCCATGAGACTGATGAGGCATGCAACAGCCAGCACGAGGCAACATGAGGCAGAGGCACAACGGCACAAGACAAGATGAGCGTCAGAGATCGCCCCCGTTCCTCGTCGTATTCACCCCACCTTGGCCGCCAAGGCGGCAGTTGATTTTCCCTCCCTCATAACTGGATGTCGCGGTCATCCTTCCCTGCGCGACCAATGACCAATTGACGATTGGCCGTGTCATGTGTCCCGAAATGGTAAGGAAGGCCCAACGGTAATATCGCCAGCACCCTCAAAGTCAAGGCCCGAATGACGAAATTATGTTCGTTGATGCAAGGCCCCCCTCGGGCGCACCTCTGGGCGGGCTACATCCGTCGAACCCGGGTAATCATCGCGGTGCACAGGCAACTCACCACTGAACCATGGGTGCGTGCATGTTCACCACAGCTGAGTGGTGGGTGAACGGTGAATGGTGATCGCGGTGATGGCGATATTCGAGGAGGAATAATGCGAAGTACGACTCTCCGGGGACAAGCGGGTTATCGTAGAAGCTGGCAGGCAAGATGAGACCGCTCCCGAGACTGGCTAATCATTAATCATTGATTGACAAGACGGACAGATGCAGGAGTGAGTCAGTCCCGAGCTCAACGCGATGAATGAGCGAGAGCGGGGCACTTGCGGGCAAAGAGACACAACGAGGGAAAGGGCAAAAGCAAACGCACATGTTCATTCGAGGGCTTTGTTAAGCGTCGTGTCAGCGTGACAGGAAGGTCGAAGAGTTGTCCAAGAGCAAGAATGGCCAAGTGAAGAAGTGGAAGAAAAAGCTCCCACCTGACAAAGTGAAAAGTCCCGGTCAGATCCCCGTAGGGTCTTTGGTGTTTGATCTGGGCTCGGCATGAAAGTGCGCAAGAGTGGAATAGTAGCTCTCGTAACACTGATTAATGAGCCCGGGTATGGGAAGAGGAAGGGGTAGGGGGATGGGCAGAGGATTTTGGGGTAGAAGGAAAAGAGCAAATGAGTTGAGGCTGAAGGGGAGAAACCCGACTTGAAGGAAGCAAGAGGATAAGCAATGCCAGCGCTGGAACAAACCTGCAGGATGGAACACCGAACCGATGGAGGGCGACACACGGAGACGTGTCACGCTGACCCACCACCTACCCACGAATGCCAATGATATGCGATGAAGAGGTTGTGACTTGTCGGGACATAAAAAAACAATGGTCGCTTGCGCGAATTCGGTATTGAGGGGCTTCACTTGCTGCTCCGCTGCGTCTTGGCGCCCGCCTCGCACTCCGCCTCCCAGCTGAGACCTTCGGGATGCTGGAGCGAGTCGACGACCTGCCGGAAGGCATCGAGTGTGCAGAATTCGGCGTGCCCGTCGAGATGCTTGCCTGCTGCGGCGCAGGCTGGAAGGCGGAGTGTCTTGGCTCCGTATCGTACACGTACATCTATGTCCGAGTGTGTGCTCTGTTAGCATTTGATCAGTGGCGAGCTGGCATTTTATGTCCAACACTTACAATGTTCATCTTTTACAGTATTGTCTTTGAAGCCGAGACGTGAGAGAAGCCCGGAAGCAGTGGATGGGGAAGCAGAATTGGCAGTGTCGGAGCGCTGTGTCCGACGGAAGAGTTCGAAATTGAGTGTCGCAGCGAAAGCAGGCCATTGATTGTCAAAGGCGTCCAATGTGCAGAGAATACCGGCAAGAGTAGTATCATCTATCACATGAGAGCAAATCGACTGTAAGCTTTAAGGCATCAGAGCGTGAAGCTAACGAGAATGTACTCACGTGTTGAATAAATGCCGAGTCGGAGAGCGTCCTTCTCCGGCTGTTTGGCTTTCGAATCCAATCGGGTCTGTAGTTCCGAGAACAATCGGCTCATCGACAATCTTCTGTACTCCAATGCCCGTTGCGGGTCTGGATCATTATATCCAGAGAACCACTCCGCCAACAGAGCCTTGTTTGCGAGCTCGACCGTCTTGGGAGCCATGAAGGCGTCGGGTACTGGGAAGCCGTGCGCTTGGGCGGCCCGAATCGTATCCAGCAGACCAGATAGCCGCGGATGGCCATCGACTCGTATAGGTTGGCCGTCGTTATGTGGCGAAAGAGTAGCGTCGAGGGGTTCAAGAGTTGAGTTGTGAGTTGTAGCCGCCTTTTCGGCATAGTGCCTATCAAGCTGCCGGAAACGCGAGCAGCCCAGTGTGTTCGGTATTAACGTCTCCGTTAAAAAATTTCGGACGTGGATACGAGGTATGAAGACACCGCCAGCAGGATTCGCTGATCTTGCTTGTGACGGGAGCATGCCCGAGACGACCTGTTGACAGGTCTCGACAGTTCTGGACATGTTTGTGCTGCGGAACACGAACAACTCTTGATCCTGGGCGGTGACGGACTCAGGTAAGAAGTGAAGGCGATCGGAATAGAGCGCTCGAAGCTTTTGGCCGATTTCGTAACTTGACATTCGACCTAGGTTTGTGAGTTCGCCGGGAAGACTGGATGCCAAAAGACAAGTGTTTTCCGATGGATCAGTACGTGTATACATGCTGGACAGAACATGCAGAGTCGCATAGAGCATACTCACCACTCTCCATTGAAGGCCGATTGCGGTACGAGCTTGGATGGTCCAGCTTCGACGACGCGCTGGGCAGGCATCTCATCAAGTACGGGCTGGCCACGACTGAGCTGCAACACGTTGGCGCGCATATAAGCGGTGCCGTGGCACAGATTCCACCTGCTCGGAATAGGAGGAGTCGATTTCTCCAGCCGGATCCGGACGGGTGTGCGTTCGCCATGTCGGAGGAAGAAGTGGACCTGGGACAGTTCGAGACGGGAGTCCGGCGGAGGGGCAGTCCAGCCGAGGTCGGGTGATGCCGCGGTGGATCCGCCGCCGTAGACTGGGAGGGGGGATGGGAAGGTCGAGGACCCGTCGGCGAAGAGAGGCACTGTATGCGGTCGCCCCTCCATCCCTGATCCTGAACCTGCTGCCGGTCCTGATGGTGACGATGACGAGGAAGCTCTTGACGAGCCGGCCACACCTGACATACTCTTTACACAATTGCTCCACGCCCACCAGTTGGACAATCCGCAGTCCGCACTCTGCGGTATCTACGGCACCAGTGTCTTTGCGGAGAGGGGAAGTTGCAGAGAGAAGGGGGTGCAGTGCGAGTGTGGATGTGGACGGTGCGCCTGTTTTCTCCGTCGGAGATGGAAAACGGACAAACCTTCTTTTCACTGGTAAATCTCTGTGGGACATGAACAGAAATAAATACACCCAAATTCCCACGCCTGTAATTACCACAAGGGGTCGGTTTGTATCGCGTCTCTAGAGGATGGTTGAATTTGGGAGGGACATAAGGCAGGGGCTTCAAATATACATTGGTATGTCTGGTGTATGTGGCCAAGAGGTGCATGTTTTCGTGTCATATCTTCGTGAAAATCGTTACCGTCGAAAGAATGATCGAGTGAAGGGTCATCAGGGTGAGAAGGTACCGCGCTCCTCCCCGTCGTGGTGTACTCGTCGGAGCGCCGATGGCACCGCGGGCAACCATGGCGCGGAAGCTGATCTATCACGCGAGACCTGTTGGACGCTCCACCGCTTCGTCACAGCGGACGATGTTATCGGGACTTCGCCCTCTGTCGTCCGACGCTCGCCCAGCGAGGGTCGAGGCGAGACCATGTTCCTAACGAGATCTGGCGAACGATTTCGGTCCCGTCCCGGGTCTTCCCAATAACCCCCACCTTGTTGGGCTTCCTCTCCGCTGGATATGTAGATGACTGGAATATGTCCATAGTCGCCTGCATGCCCATCCGAATGGGACGTGGACCCGCTACCCGCGAGGCCCTGCTTGATCGGTGACAAGCCCGAACTACCCTTGGACGACGTCCGAGGTTTCGAAGAGCCCAGTAGCCGCATGGCCCCAAGCTTCTGCGGCGACCGAATGAGGAACTGAATGACAGGACCACTATTGCTTGTTGCCGTCTTCGACGACGAGCCCGCACTGCTGTCACTCTCCATGCCGCTGGGCTCACTACGACGGCGACTTGCTTTCGCTTGTCGGGCTTGTTCAAAACCGCCAGTTCCCCAAGTGGAGCCGTTCAAAGTGAACGGCGCCGTGGTCCGGTAGCAATACGTCCCCTGCATCTCGGACGTGGAGTGAGCGTGACCGACAGCGCGCAGGTAGGAAGGTGGTAGCGATGGAGGACCAGGAGACCATCCTTGATCCTGCATCATGCCCGCTTTACTCTTCGTGAAGTTAGGAGGGAGGCCCGCTGCTGGCATGTTCGGGTAGAAAGGCGATGGCATGGGAAGATTGACCTGGGGTAGCATATGCGGCCGCATCGGCGGCGAAGTGTATGCCGGAGCTGGGATGTTAGCACTTTGCCTCGGCATAGATGGGTGGTAAGGATTGTGTGGCGAACGCGGGTCGTGAGGATATGCTCGACCGGTAGCCATAGGCGGAAAGGGCGGTGAAGTAGACCCTTTTCTGTTAAGCGGCGTCGGCATGTAAGGTTGTCCGACAGGTGTGACCGGAATGGGTCCTAGATGCATGGGTTGGTATAGCGAAATACCATTGACTGGGACTGGAATGGGCCGGTGCAAGACGGGTTGCGCCATCTGGTACCTGGAGCCCGTCGACGAAACCGAAGTAGCAGACCATCTTTTGACCCGTTGAGGATCGACTTGATTCTCCTTGATGACGCTCAGGGGAGGTGTGAACGATCGTGGAGCTTCGACCAGCCGTGGCCGAGGTGGGTGTGGGAGAGGAAACCCGAGCTGGGGCGACATCGGACGTGCGAAAGTGGGAAGCGAGTTTCTATCGCCAACGAAGGGCCGGAAGTGATGCGCTGCGGGCGTCGTGAATTGGACGCCGGTCCAAGACCGACGCTGAGAACTGGCGAGCTCTTGAGATCGCACTGATGTAGTCCTGACTACTCCGAAATCGGTTCTTTGAGCGTTCGAAGCCGCCAATGTCCGCAGCTCAGGAAGAGTACAAGCCGAAGGTGGCCGCGAGAGGGTCCTCTGCGGCAGCATGAACTCTGCTGGTAGAGCAGAGCCCGGTTTCAGAGATGGATCCATCCCGACATCCGCTTTCCCGACCACCGAAAGAGTTTCGAAACTCATCCCATCGTCACTTGCCATTCGAAGACTGAGCGGTCTGCCGCCCTTGCCAACATACAATGACGGCATCTCGGAGACGCTCTCAGCGAATTGCTTAGAGAGAGGATTGAGACCGATTATGGCTGGCGGAGGCGCTGGAGACGAGGGCGGAGGCGTGTCCAGTGGCGAGCGGCAGGGCGAAGCACGAGTTACCGAAGGGGCTGGCGTCGTTACCGGCGATGATGCAGCGGTACTCGAAGCTGAAGCTGAAGTCGGTATCATTTGTGCGGGCGACTCGACAAGGTGTGGTTCTTTTGGCTGTGACACGCATGGGTGTGGGGAGCGCAATTGCCAGGCTGACTGTTGAGCTTTGAGTACCGTCTCCTTCCGTTGGTGGCTCTTGGTCCCGTCGGCTTGTGCAGCAATAGCAGGGGAGGAAATAGAGGAGCGGATGATGCGACGTCGATTTGAAGCCACAGCGATGCTGCACACAGCCTCGGATCGATCTTGCGCGGGCTGGCTGGGCGCGGCGGAAGCGCGTTTCAAAGAGAACCGTCCTGCTCGACTGCGAGAGCGAAGGAGCGGTTTTGTTGGGGCGATTGGTGCGGCCTTGTCGTCGTTGTTGGTGCCACTTTTCGAGCGCGGAGGCGCACTGTCGCCAAACGCGAAGAAGTGATCGGCCCAACGCGCCTGGAGTGCCGCCAACAGTTTCATTTGAGAGGAGTCGAGCTGGTTGGGAGGCGACTGGGCCGTGGGACAGAATTCAGAAGGGAGCGAGATCGAGGAAGGTCAGCTGAAAAGAACAGAAGATGGGAAGGGTAGAGGGAAGGAAGGAAGGAAGAATTTCAGTACGCCAGGTTGATATGGATCGCATTCGCGACTCAACATCCGCATAGACTTCCGCCCTGGACCCTACCAAGATGAGATTCTCAAGGCTACAGCGTGACACCCAGCCCCTCATCCCGTCCTCGCAACAGCCTGTTGCCATGGCATGGTCTTGCTGGCGATATTGGGCCATCTTCAGTAGACCTGAGTTGAGAGTTCGTAGACCTCTGTTGGTTGTCCTCATATCGAAGACGAGCTCAACTGGGTGAGTCACCGTTTTCCGTCCAGGCACGTGGTACGTGGTTTGTCTTGACTTTTCTCGGCCGAGTCAGTCACCGCAGTCACCCGCCTTGCTGATGTCGAGAAGATCGCCTTGCCGACGCTGCACACGACGTCCATCCCACCTTCGCCTTTCATTCCCCTCGCCTCACGACAACAAGGTGAGTCTACTCCTGCGCCCACCGCGTAGCATCTCTTTCCTCTTCCTGCCCCCAGGCCCGCAGGTCGAAGGGCCGGCACAATGATGGCATTACAAAATATGTTAGACTTCAGCAACTCCTCTTCTTCGGAAGGGAGCGTTGGCGACAAGAACCTAGTTCAATCTTTCTGAGCCTCCCCTTCGATTGCATTCCCCTTCCTTCCTTCTCTGTGTTGCCTGTGCTGACCTTCGTTTTTCTACGCTTCTCTAGACCGAGCCGAACACATTTCGACGTTTAAGGAGAATGACGATGACAATGCCAAACTGCCTTCTAGGGAGCCCAGCGCTGCGAAGAATAGTCGGGAGGAGTTCCGCGTCCCAGTCGATGTCGTTACGTGCAGCCTCGACGTCCGCCTCCACCTCCGCTTCGGCATCAACATCAGCAGCAGCACCCGCACCCGCACCCACACGCGCAGAAGCAACACCTCCTCCTCCTTCCTCCTCCTCCTCCTCCTCCTCCTCATCAAAATCAAGCTCAGAAGAACCATACCACCCACGCTTTCTCAATGCCGTCGAAAGCGCGTCCTCGACCCCACGCAAATCTAACCTCTCCAATCTCGCGGCCCTCCGCGCCTCCCTGTTCGGAACAACGTACAACCCGCAAAACGTCCGCACGGGAGCCAAATTCCTTCGCAAACCCCTTGTCGGGCCCCGTATGGTGGAGTACTACCCACCTACGCTCAAGCTGAGCGAGGTGAGGCGGTTCCTACTGGACGGGAGACGGTTGGCCGGTCTGGGGAGTATGGAGGACAGGTATGCTGCTGGAGTTGTAGCGTCGAGGATGGTGTATACGCCGGAGGAATTGCAGCGGTTGGAGGATGTGAAGAGGAGGAAGGCTTTGGGTAAAGGTCCTCCAAAGAAGGGTGAGTTCTTCTTCTCGTGTCGAAGGAGTGTCCGACATTTGTCTGCTTCTGCTTGTGGAATTTGAATGCTGACTTCTTCCGAGTTCTCTTTCTTCCTCCACACAGGCGAGGGCAGGAGAGCGGCGATGAAGAACAAGACTGGCAAGAAGTAAAGCAGGGCTTTCGGTCTTGTGGTCGAGGTGAACTATCATTACTCGCGATCAAAGAATGATACTTCCTGTGTCTTCGAAGCAGCCCGTAGACAAAGAATACCACGATGCAAGGTTGGCCCAGACGCGTTTTGCGTTTCGCTTTGACTGCTTTCTTCGTCCCGCTGCCTCGCATGTACTTGGCTTTTGTAGACGAGGCGCGTGCGCGTGGCGCGCGAATATGTGTTGGGGAGAAAGACATATGTAGAACAAGACCGAGAGTGGCTGACAGGATGAGGGAGAGGGAGAGAGAAATGACCGGGCGATGCGGGAAGAAAAGAGCGACGAGATCAAAACTGATTCTGGGGATCCGGAGGGGGACGCAGAGGATTTGGCAGGTGGAGGGGAGATGCTAGTGGAGAATGGACGGGGAAGAAAAGGCGATGGGTAGAATAAGTCATGAGACACAACGTCCTGCGTCAGGCGATGCCGCGCGTAGAAGGCGTCCGTTCGGCCTCTCCTGCCATCGCCATCGAGGAATCGCAGGGAAGACCTGAAAACTTGCTCTGGAAATGGCTAGGGGGGGTCGGGATCCTTCGCATCTTTGCCGCGCCGCGCTGCGTCCCGCACCGCGACGACGCGCTCCCAAGCTGGAAAGGATGAGGAGTTGCTCGCCTGACTTCTCCCCCTTGCCTCCCTCCCCTCGTTCTCCTTTGTCTTCGTTTCCACTTAGGTGTTGTGCCAGAACAGATTCCGGAGCGAGTCCCACCGGTTTGCGTTGTGGTAGAGGTCTGAACAACGCGTCGTTTGCATGGAAGGAGATGAATGCGGTCAGCGATATGCGGGTTTTTATGAAGCGCGTACAGGTGTGATGCGCACGGGCGTTCCAGACGCGCGTGTGGGGGGTGCGCATGTACGCGATATGCACACCTGCGCGTTTGGGGCACGGAAAACTGTGATGGGATGATACTCACAGTCCATGGAGCTGACCATTCCGCCGTTGAGGGCCTCGCGCCTGTTTGCGTGAGTCCACATGGCGAACTGGGCACATCGAGGCAAGAACAAAAACGCGTATGTATGCGCATGAATCGTAGTCAGTCAGTTGAGCCGAATCTGGAAGAGCTGTTGCGAATCGTAGAATGCTCAAACTCACAGCCCAGGACACGGCTGCGAAGATCTCGAAAGCGATGGGGTCGACGGGCCTTGGTCGGCCCGGGGGGTACTTCTCCTTGGGGACGTCTGCGCGAGGGAGAAGGGACATGAGGTCACGACCAGTCGCGTAAAGAATGACCTGCTCGTTGATGCTGTTGCGGTTCCGGAAGGTGACCCAGCCACCGACAAGACCGGCGAGCGCCGAGTCGAGAGGGCGCTCCTTGCCTCCGTGAGCCTTGCGGACGATGAGGAGGAGGAGCTTGTAGAGAGAGGCAAACTTGGCGAGAGCAAAGGCGTGGGTGCGCGTTGCGGTGATGATGAACTGGATACGGTCCTTCCAGGATCCGCGCCCGAAGAGGATGGACATGACGAGGGCGTGGGGGAACCGAATCTTGGCGCCGTAGACGAGACCATTTCGGGCTGCCTTGAGGATGATGAGCGGCTCCTTGTAGCGGGGGTCGAGGGCGATGGCCTCTAATTGCTGTCGGACGAAGTCTACTGTGCCGGACATGGTTGTTGTATTGGTCTATCGGGGAGAGGCGGAGGGAGGGAGAGAGAGAAGTGGGCGATGGAGGTGAAGGTGAGGAAGATGATGGTGGTGAGGGTGAGGACTATGAGAAGGACGGTGCGAAGTGCGAACAGATCAGATAGACACCAGACGGAGACAGATAGAAGCGAGGTCGACTGTAGCTCGCAGCTTCCAGATATATGAGACAGCGAGATAGTAGTGGAGATCTTCGGCGGTCTTGTTGGGAAGCTTCGGAACCAGAACAATCTCAATTCATTCATTCGCTTCGGACCAGCAAGTGGGCACTGGGCAGTGGGCACCCGCATCTCGTGCACAGTCACATAGTCACAGGCCACAGCTGGTACGCAGGAGCAGACGCCGGCGGCCGCCGTCGAGGTCGAGGACGGCGAGCAGCGAGACAGACAAGATCTGCAGTTCTATCAGCGAGGCAGACAGACTGCCACAGACCATGGTTCCAATAATATTGAGCCAGCTTCATTGAATCTTCGTCCTGCACTCGGCAGCGTTCGAACTCCAGAGCTCCAGACGACCCCAGCAAGACAAGGCAAGGACGCTGGACGCGAACATCGAAGGGGGACAGCCCAGACACAGCAGAAGCCAGCTCCCGGCGCCCAGCAGCCCAGCAGCCCAGACACAGCAGAAGCCAGCTCCCGGCGCCCAGCAGCCAGCAGGCCACCATCATCATCCACAGCTCCGTGCAATTCAGATTTCAGAAGATCGTCCCCGCCGCCCTCACAGTCGACGGAAGCGAACCTCACGCCGCTTCTGAAACCTCATGGTTTCCGGATCGCCGGTACTTTTGCCGCTTTTCCGGGCGAAATTTCGCCTCCACTTTTCATTCCCTTTCTTCGCCTTCCAGCTTCGAAAAAAAAATCAGCGGTGCAACCACCATGTCCCCCCCCCATCGCAGCATCTTGCGGTTCCGACAACGTCGCGCGTCCTTGGCTCCGCACACCAGTGACCTTACTCGACTGCGGTTCCAACAGCGATGGCGCTGCCATTCTCCTCCTCCCGCAGAATCCTTCTCCCCGTCCCCGTCCTTCCCTGCAGAGACGCTCTCCACAAGGAAGGGAGAGCGAAGAGGCGATGGTGAGAGCACGGCGAAAGAGCAAGATGCGTTGTCCCCCCTCTTGAAACACCAATGGACCACCACAATCGCGCATCCTGCTCTCTAGCCCGCTCTCTCTGTCTTTCCGCCTCTTTTCCACTTCCCCTTCCGGAAGCGTCTCCTCCCAAACTCTCTTCACTCAAACACAAGACTACAGCGAACGCAGACGCAACAACCACTGCGCATTCCCAGACGAGCACAAAGGACCGCTTCTCATCATTGCAGCCAATTTTATGGGGAGATTTCTATCTCCTCGCTGTAGGGAAAGTCCCCGGACAACAAAACAACATATGCCCTCGTTCCCGAGGCGGGAGATGCTTTGGAGAGAGGAGCGTTGAACCCTCAACCCGCGCCCTTCCATCTCTCATGAATGCTCTCTCCCATTCCAATGGCTGCCCCGTCCTCACACCAACGGTTCACTCCACGTCTCTGGTCTACCCTGCTTGAGCCCGGCGCTTCGTCTCCCCATCCCTGCTCTTCAGTCCCGCTTCCGGCCCGCCCTCTCTTCCTGTCCTGTCCTGAACGATACCAAGCAGAGTCGAGCGGATAGCTTTGACCTAGCTCGGGCACGTGCGCTCACCTTTTCCTCCTCCCTTCTCTTCGACGCGTCTTGTTTCCCCTTTACCAGCTCTGTGTTCGCACCTCCTTCTCTCACTACAGGCTATCGATATCCCTACAGCCATCAAAGGCTCCATCGGCTTCTCATCTGGCCCTCCCGCCCCCCTTTCTCCTCCCTTTCCTCAAACCCTCCCCTTCACCTTCAAGAACGAAAGGTACATGCCGGGCTCTCGTAAAGAGAACTGCTCCGAGCCTTGTCGGTGAAAACGCGGGAGCGGTGAACGGAACTCGCATGGGAGCGAAGTAGGGTGCTTGGCAGGAGGGTCCTCATGGGAGTCGAACCGGAGTCGGTTGTAGGGGTGTCATGGTCGAGAGTTGGTTAGGTACGCGCGAGTGGGGGCTGCAAACGCGGTCGGGAGCGGGGACAAAAGGGGGTTATGGGCCGAGTGTGCAGTGCCGTCTGGGGGCGAGGAGTTCCTCCTCGTCGCTTCCGTCCTCGGTAAGGATGCTTTCTTCTGTTCGGGATGAGGCGGGAAGTTGTTGTGGCAAGGCTAGGGATTGTTCGAGTTGAAAGGTGGCACGAGCCGATTCTCTCTCAGGGGATCCAGGGACCTCCAGGTACGGCGAAGATAGGAGCCTCCTGGAGTCTTCTTCGCGGAAGAGTGGCGGAGGATCGTCAATGTGGGGCCTGTGTTTTGGCTGGCTGTCGAATGGGGGAAAGCGAGAGTGTGGGCAGGTTCGATGGGCGAAACAATGGCCTTCTCCCTCTACGGTTCTCTTCACACCTCAGGTACGGTCTCGCCTGCTCCCCACGCGAGTTTGAGCGGGTGGGATATGGGCATGTTGATCTACTTTGGTTCGTCGTCTACTCATAGTCATAGCGGTCGCTGGGCTCTCTCTTTACCGAGGGAGCACGGTAGCTTAACGGGGCTTTACTCTTGAGCTCGTCTGGGTCCAGAGGTTGTGCCCTCACGTCTTGTCTTCGTCATGCTCTTCTCTCTCCGCTCCCGCTCTCTCCCTGTGCAATTCGATCCCCAGGAGCTTTGGCTCTGATTTCCGCTCTTGAACATGTACTCGAATCGCGTGGTCCAGCATCCACAACGAACCTCGCTGGAAGGGTGCAGAGACACAGCGCTACGGCGGCAAAAATGTGTTGCGCGGCGAGCATGGACGAGCTGGATGAGTATTCTTGCGTTCTTGAGCTCCCGTAAAAATAAATAGATAATAAATAAATAAAATCGAAATAAAAAGATGGTCCTCTTCGGGAATTGAACCATCCACGCATCCACAGCTAGGTTCAATTCTCATCGTGAGATTTATCCGTGCATGATGAGGATAAAGGCACCTACTGCCAGGACGATACGTAGACGGCCGGATGCGGAAGGGATGAGCTGGCGGTAGATCTCAGACACCCATGCGCTTGAGCAAATTTCTAGGAAAGAAAAAAAAAAGCAAAAAGGTGGTCCTCTGCGCGAATTGAACGCGCGACCTCTTCCATCTTAGATGTGTGGCTCATCCCTAAGAAAGCATGCTACCACTGTACCAAGAGAACACCGAATAACTTTGAACAAAGGGGAAAATCCACTGCGCGTACATAAATTGATTGAGAAGCGTGGGAATTTTGCTACTGCCGCTGAACCGCGAAGGGACCGATGCCCCCGCTCACAGAGGCCGAGAACGGGTGAATATCCCGACGAGAACGGGTGAATGTCCCGATCTATGGTCGGTTCGCCCCGAGCACCCCGGCACTGACCCCGATCTATGGTTGAGTGACCCCATAAAGATGGTCATGTGACCCCATAAAGATGGTCGATTGAGCCCGTAAAAAACGCAATTTCGGTGCATTGACCCCGTAAGATTAGTACATTGAACCCATAAAGATGGTCGATTGGCCCCATAAAGATGGTCGATTGGCCCCATAAAGATGGTGGACAGAGCCCGTAATGTCTATTTCAGCCGGATAGAGCGGTAGTGTGTACTAACACTGTCCAAACGACCGGTCGGGCCTTCAGGTATGTAAGAGGGTTCAACTCACACACAAGTCGAGCTTCTGTGAAGCGTTTCTGCCCGCCGACGAGCTCTCAAAGTGAATTACGTCGCCGAAGACCGCCATCCCGGCCCGCCTATGGCCGCCTATGACCCTAGAAGCTCAGTACAGGTACCTTAGGCACCCTGGCCGCTGTAGAATAATTTATCTGGAAGATTTGGAAGCAGGGAAGGTCGCCAAAGGCGATTTGAGATTTTTATGGGGCCAGTGCCCTGCCTTATGGGGCCAATCGACCATCTTTAGGCGGTGATCAGTTGCGGGCGCGCGCTCAAAAAGGGCGCTCAAACACAGAGCGCGAGGCCCCTCGCGCCGCGCTCTGAAAATCTGCTTCTCAGAGCGCGCGCCCACAACTGAACAACGCTTGCGCCGGAAAGTGCGCTCTGCTTTCTCCGGCTCGGCCTCTGCTTTCTCATTTTGTGGTTTGTATTGATTTTGTGATCAATACAAACGTCACGTGATGCTTCTGTAATCGAGCGGGAGCCAGAGCGCGCGCTCGAAGAGGTGGGCCGATCGAAATAGGTCGGCCCAGCGCCGCGCTCAGAACTGAGTGAGGGCGCTCTGAAATTTTTGGGCCCCCGGCTCTGAAAACGCGGAACTGAACATGCGTGCGCTTTCATGTCGGCCCAAAAAAAAAAACGGAGCGCGCGCTCATTTTTCAAGGTGAGCGCGCTCGCAACTGATCACCGCCTTATGGGCTCAATCGCCTTTGTTTATGGGTTCAGTCGCCGATAATTACGGGCTGAATCGCCTCATCTTACGGGCTCAATTCAAAAAACGCTTACGGGGCCAATCGCCTCATGCTCGGGGCGAATCGACCATAGATCGGGACATTCAGGTTACTTGCGCAACCTGTTACAAGGGAGCGACGAGCATCGGAAAGCTCTGCACGGCCAACGTAGCTAGCTGAAAGGAAAGCATGCTGGGCGACGCAACTGGAGGACGCACCTTCGCCTCGCCCTCGCGGATCCGCATCCTCCTCGTGCCCGTGGGAGACATTGCTCCGGAAGAGTTCGTGCGATGGTGCGACCACGTCTCCAGCTTCGAGACCATGCGGCTCTCGGATGTGCCGAGGAGTAGCGCTGCGAGCGTCGGGGCGGGTGCAGGAGGGGTGCGCAGTGCGATTACGGGCTCTGGGCTGGCCGCGCCGCCGGGTGAGTTGCGGCTCTCTACGCTCAAGAAAGGGGGGCAGCTCTGCTCACTGACACTCCTTCGCTCACGCATCTGGACTCATCGTCCGCAGCGCCAGGGACAATACTGCATCAGAAGGGCGAGATCCATCTCTCGTTCGTCACCGCACACGACCCTTCTCACAACTTTCTCGCGCCCTTCAACTTACACCGTCAAGTCCTCGGGGTCCTCGGTCTCGCGTCCTACGACACCTTGACCGACCAAGACCGGAGCACTCTTGAGCGCATGCCTGCCGCACTCCGAGACATGTGTCCGGGAGCACTGGTCCATCGGGTGTATGCGTTCGATACGGGCGCTGCTAGGCCTGAAACTGTAGATCTGAGCGTCATGAAAGATCCCGCTGCGGCAATTGCTGCGGCCGGCGCTCGCTCTGGGTCTGGCGCTTCGTGGCCCGGCCTCCCTCCGATGACGCCGAGCGCGAGCGCGGGCGATGTAGGACGGATAGGATCAACAGGTCTTCCTTCCACACCAACATCTCCGCGCGTTCCTACGTCTCCCGGTGGCACAGGCGGCTTCGGAGGTCGGAACAGCAGCGGTCTCGTCGTCTTTCCCGCGGTCCGTAAAGACGGCCGGGACGTCCGATTCTATCTGCGCACGCTCTTACCCAACTATGTCGGCGCGCTGCTTGACGGATTACATACGCTCGTCACGGGTCTGGAGGGGATGCCGCTCGAGACGCCGCGCGAGACGCTCGATGGACTTGGTGTCAATTCAGCAGCGGCAGCAGCGGGCGCGGCGGCAAATGGTTCTGGGACAGTACCAGTCATAGGCGCAGGCTCAGGGATAGGGGTCGGTGGAGCTCCGGTCACAGCTTCGGCGGCGCCCCAACGGAAGACGATGGCCATCATGGGCTCTGGTCCAACAGGAACAGGTCGGATCACCAAGGTCAAAGCTGACTACGCTCTCCTTTCGGGCGACCTATGGACCGCCCTCAGCATGTACGACAAGTGTCTGTCCAGCTTGGGAAGGGATCGAGCGGTGGCAGGTGGACAGGACGCAGTGTGGTACGCTGGTGGGCTGGAAGGCTGGGCGGTAGCGCGTCTTCTCGTCGCGCGAATGGGCGGGGACGTAGAAAGCAAGGCGCCAAATACGAGCTTGCCGACGGGGACGAGTAAAGAAAAGGACAAGAAGGAGCGAGAAAAGGAAGCTGCCGAGTCTCCTTATGCGAAACTGCCCTGGGCGGAGATGGCCGAGGCCCTTGCGCTTGCAGTCACCATCTACTCCAAGTGTCTGGCACCACCATCCTACTTGTTGGAACCCGCCAAATCTGCCTCCAACGAGACGCCAAGGGACTACACCCATCCACTCATTCACGCCAGTGCATGTATCTCCCACGCACGCTTCCTGCTTGCCGTCTGGGCTTCTGAAGGATGGAACGGGGAAACATTCGACCAGCTCATGTACGGGGGCACCCCGCCTGCGCTCGCCAACGACTCTCGACCCACGAAAGCCAAGTACATGCATTTCTGCAAATCGTCCGGTGTGCAGAGACACGAAATCGCCACGGCCGCCTCGCAGGCGCTCACCAATTCCATCCCAGCTCTCAAACCGCCAATGCAGATCGGGATCTTGAGCGCGTTGGCTTCCCTCTTTGGCTGTGTCGGCTTCACCCGCAGAGAGGCATACCTGCTTCGACAAGTCCAGGCTGTCGTCGTGTCTCTCATCGGAAAGACGATTGCACTACAACCGCGGAGAGAAAAGGCGGTTTCGAGCCGGCTCGGACACGGCGGGTCAGCGTCTAGTAACGATAGCACACAGAAGTCATCGGCATCCGACGATCTGGCTACGATGATCATGTCCATGACTGTTGACAGCATCAGCGATACAGCCGAATCTGTGCTCGTGCTGGCACTGCAGGTCTGCGAGACACTCGGCATTGACCTCGATCAAGCCGTGCTTCAGAATGTGCCGCGGGTTCACATCTTGTGCCGAGCGTCGGACGGGCGGAAATCTACACCCAACACACCTCTGCTTAATGGAGCCTTACGAGGTCTGTGGGCCGCAAGTCCTGGCTCTCCCGTGCAACAGGCTGGAGAAAATCTGTACGAAGTGGAGCGTTATCCTGATTTCGGCTGGCCCGAGCAACAACTCGCTCTGCTGCGCGACACGGTCTCGGTCGCTGAGCTCTTCTCCGACCACGTTTCTGTTGCCTTCTTTTCTGCACTCATCCTGCGCAAGTATCATGCCTACATCGCAGCCGACGAGCAGGAACGCATCATCCAGGTCCTCAGGAAAACACTGGATACCGCGAAGTGGAATGGTGCACAAGAATTACAGCTCGCTTATTGGGGCCCTTCCAAACCACTCAAGGGACTCGAGTTCATTCCGATGCCGCCGTCGCTGATCCCCTACCAGCGCGCGCATTCTGAGCTGCGGGCCGATCAAGAAGCAGACTCTCGGTCACAGCTCAGTTCCGTGCCTGGGCTAGGCAATCCGTTCTTTTGGAACCCAGTTCGAGCTTCAACAGCAGTCGAAAGGGCCAGGTTGGTCCAAGATGAACGAGCCGAGTTCTTGGTCAAGCTCCAGAACCCACTGGCAGTCCACCTCGACTTCACCTCCATCAAGCTCAGCACAACCGGCGTCGCCTTCGTGGCTGACGAAATTCAAGCATCGATACCGCCCGGTATCACGCAGACCATCAAGCTGAGTGGGACGCCACAAGATACTGGCAAACTTGTCATCCGTGGGTGTATCCTTACACTTGCGGGCTGTGTGCCACAAGAGTTTGTGCTGCCGTTGGAGGACGACGAGAGCGTGCAGAAGACGGGATATGCTGAGGCCTTGGAGCTTCACGAACGGCACGTAAAGACGAAGCGGCAGGGACTCGATATGAGACCGACAGTACTGATGGCTAAGGCAGGGATGACGGCATCGGATGCACGAGATGCGCGCAAAAGGTTAACGCTCGGCACAATGGGCAGGCCAATGCTCACCTGCGTGGTCCTACCTGCCCAACCTCGTCTTCGTATCGCAGCCACCTCGCTCCGGAACGGTGTCTTGTTCCTCCTTGAAGGCCAGGAAACGACCCTGCGCATTCAGCTCGCGAACTGTTCTGTGCTGCCGGTTGACTATGTCCGATTGCAGTTCCAAGATGAGCAGACGACGACCACATTGGCTGCGCTGTCCGAGGGCGAGCTTCTTCCGACGGCGGCGTACGATGCCGAATGGGACATTCTCCATCGACCTACATTCAGCGTCGATCCTGCTTCTCTCGGCCCTAACGGACGCGGAGTCCGCATTCCAGCGGGGACGACAAATACCATCCGGGTTCAAGTGCGAGGAGGAAAGGTCGGTGCGAACCTAGCACAGATCCACATCGACTACGGACATGTCGACGGACCGGGCCGAGGTGGGCTGATTACGGAGGAAGCGCGCGATTTCCACACTCGGCGCTTGACGCTGCCGTTACGGATGGAGGTCCGGCCTGTGCTGGACTATGGTGCGCTGGCTGTGCTACCTGCGCATGCGAGGGAGGCGGATCGGTTGAAGACTGCTGTGGTGACGGAGAAGGAAGGGCACGAAGCAGAGGGTAGCGGTGGGAAGAAGTCGGCTGTGGAGGAGCTGTTGGGGTCGGATGATCAATGTTTGCTTAGCTTCCGCATGCGGAATGTGCACTCACGAAGTGTGATGGTCAGCCTAGAGATGAAGCGAGGTCAGTCGTTCGAAGGGAAGAGAGTTGGATTGATTGTTACTTTTGTACTGAACGCATCGTATCTCTTTCCATTCTCACAGACGGCGATCTACCTCCGCTCCGGATTCGGAGACAACTTGCACCAGCCACCACATCAGACTTTGTCTTCCCACAAACACGTCTACCTCTAAGCTCTGAGTACGAACCCGTGCCCTCCCTCAACTCGGCACGCCAATATGTCGTTTCGAGACTCAAGCTGACGCCGGCGGAGGAGAATCGGGCTCGGGCCAAGTTTTGGCGGACGGAGGAAGTGTACAAGCGATTGAGCGCGAGGTGGGAGATTGTCTCTCCTCCCCCGTCATCGGCTTCCTCCTCCTCGTCCTCGTCGATGACCTCTACGGCCGGCGAGATCCGACTGCGCACGAAGCGGACCTATGTGGCTCCTTCGAGTGTCGACGTCCTCTCTGGGACGGGGCTTGATATCTCCCTAAGCGTTTGCGACGAGGACGTAGATGTCTCCACCGGAGGAACGGCCAAGGTTGAAGCGGAAGGAGAAAACGGCATGATCACCACCAGCGGCAGTGGTACGCACGTGCACGTCGACGATTTCGTCCATGTCAAAGCGACGCTGAAGAATCGCACAAGTCGGGCCCTCAAGTTGACCTGTCGCTTCGTCCCCCATCCATCGGGAGGAGCACAGGACGACTTGACGGCTCCGCGGCCTTCGACGGCCACTGGCATCGGCGCCGGCGCTCCTCCCAACGCAAACCCGACCGAAGTCGCACTGGCCCAATCTCAGATCCTGTGTGCGAGGGGAAGCGCGACGCTTGTGGAGCGCGTCCAGCCGTGGCCTTTGGGGCCGGGTCAGACGGGCTCGGCGTTGTGTGTGCTTACTTTTGCGAGTGAGGGCGTTTTTGGATTTGGAGCGGTCCTGGAGGAGGAGGAGCAGGAGCAGGATGAGGCTGGAGGTGCCAGTGCCGGTGCGGTGACGGGGACGACGGATCGGACGGCTGGTTTGCTCAGGATCACGGCGCCGAGAACACTACTTGTTCGGGCGGTACGGTAGTAAGCAACGTCAAGGGCAACTATCGATTTCGGGGAGCATCTTATACACACACAATGTACAACGAGGATGCTCTGAGCACGGAAATGAAGGTACAGAAGCGCGCAGAAAGTACAATTGTGAATTCGAGAAGTAGTACAAAGAGTTACGGGGCTGTGGAGTGCGTTCTTCTTCGTCACGAATGCCGAAAGAGCACGCTGGACTCCGGCACGAGCAGAGGCACGAAGTATCCCAGACTGAACGGCCACCGCATCACGACCACTTCACCGTCGATCGCAACCACGACGGAGCCGGTCAACCACTCCGAACCGCCGACGAGCCCGAAGATGCCAAGTCCCGCTCCTAGCACGCTCAGCAGGACGGTCCGTCGGCCGCGGACGTCCAGTTCGGCGGTACACATCTGTCGTGCGATGTTGGGACGTCCGGCGGGGGTTGATGATGATCGTCTTCCGGACGAAGACGGGGCAGGTTGCTCAGGTGCATCATCCGAATGGAGGTCTGTTGATGCCCTGGTTTGATTGTATGATCCTTGATTCATCTACAGATGGGAGATGGGAGGGGAACGGTCAGCGCATATTCGCGGTCGACTTCCACGATTGGGCTGGTATCTCGAGGGGCACGTTCCGTCCCTTCCCTCCGAGAGCGTGACTCACTGAGGGGCAGTCGTAGCGGCGACTGTGTCCGAACGCACCTGTCGTCTCTGCGCTTCTTCGTTCCGTGCATCCCCATCGTCAAGATCGACAGTCAGAGCGCCCGAGTGCTGACCTGTGGAAGCGGGGAAAAGAAGAGGGCACAAAGTAAAGATCGTGAGCCTGACTGGATGTTGTATCGAGTCTGTGAGGCTGAGGGAGAGGGGCCGCTGTTTACGTACCTGACATGGCGAGGTCGAACACGAACTGGGCGGGCGGGTTCCGCTTCGTCCAATCGAAGAAATGCACCCCCAGCGGATCCTTCACGCTCGAAGGTACGACCCTCTGAGCGGCCCTCCTCGCTCTCCGATCATCCGTCTCGTTCGAAGCCACCTCCTCGGATCGCCCCGGTTCCTCCTCCCCCTCCGCCTCAGCCAGCGCTGGCGGCCCAGCGAAGAAATCCCGAGCAAGCCCCATCGCAGATCTCACCATCCCAAGCGGGCCGCCGGTAGACCGTACCAGCTGCGGTGACAACTGCGTACTCCTCCTTGCAGGGGAAGAGGAAGAAGAGCTCTCCTGCAGCGGGAGCGAATCCCAGACGCCCAACGCTCCATTGGCCCATTGACCCCAGGCGACCACGTGCCCCTTGGCGTCCAGGGCGCCGGCGTGCCAGTCGCCTTGGACGACCTTGATGATTGACCTTGCTTGGAGCTCGGGGATGATGTGTGGCTGAACGAGGGGCGCGGGCGGGTTCAACACTTGATCCGCAGCATTTTCCGCATTCGCCGTCCCAGCAGCAGCGGCCGCTGCTGCTGGAACAGGTCTGCGTCGAATTCCGCCGGGATACATAGTAGAATCCTCGTCCCCAAGCAGCACAATCGACTTCCCCTCCTCCTTCCCACGCGCATTCCCGACGAGCTGCGAGGTCGCCGCGACGCTATATGCCGCGAATTTCTGGAAATGCGCCGAGATATGGGTGATCTCGATCGACGCGTCCACGTAGGTCTTCCAGTCCTCGTTACCGTTGCTGCTCCCGGCGAAGATGCCGCATTTTGCGATTTCGTCGGGGATGCAGAATGTGTTGAGGAGTTCCCAGCCTTCCTCCTCGGCGCCACTGGCCCAGGCGGAGTACAGGGCCGCCCGGAAGGCGCGCGCGCTGTCGTTTTCGGAGTGGTCTGTACCGTGAGCCGTGCGCGGGACCCGACGTCCGCGTAGGAGTTCGATGCGGTAGACTAGTCCTTTGGAGGTGAGTGCAATGAGGAAGGAGGTTCCTGCTGCGATCTTTGTGATGAGCTGTTCGTTCCCGTCCTCCTGCTGTCCCATGGGTTGTTTACCTGATGAACGGGATGAAGAACTTTGGGCGGCAGCGGCGTAGTACTGATCCAGTGCTGATGGGACCGAACCTGGCTGGCCCCCACTGTGAGGTTGTGTTTGATCTTGAGACTGTTTGAGCTGGGTGCGCTGATGCTCGAGGCGGGTGAGCAGACCTGGCGGCGGAGCGGGGAGTGGGGGAAGTTGGACCGATACGGGCTCAATGGTGGGTAGAGTAGAGCAAGCTGCGTCAACGGTGTCGGTTTCCGAATTGAGACGACGCCCAGGCTCCTGTCGATCGGCATTTCCCGACCATGATGTGAGCCAGAAGAAGACGTCGGAGCTCGTGCTCTTCGTCGAGGCCGTTGTTGTGGAGGAGGAGCGTGCTGGGCGAGGCTGGTGTCGATGGACGAGGACGGCCGAGTACTCCCATCCGGCCTCGACTTGTACGATGTCTGTCCGCTCATCCGCGTTGGCCCCAGACGGTCCCGTCGAGAGGTTGGAGAGGCCGATGGTGTCTAGATCGATTCGTACGATATCGTTAAAGGCTTGCAATTCAAGTAGGACTGCCTGGGACTGCGGAACAGCGGCAGAGAGGCGGGTTGACGAGGTGGTTGAGCCAGATAGCTCCTTTGCACGCTCGAGCTCTTCGTCGTGCGGCGGGCGTACTCTGGCAAGGGCGAGGGCGTGTTTGCGCCCGGCTCCGAGCTGAGTGACGCGTAGTGTTGGTGGGATGGGCAGGACGGTGGGAACCTCTACGGAGACGCCTGGGTGCTTCCATCTCTCGAGAAGGTTCTCCTCCGTTTCCGACGGGGCCCGCCAGCCGGCGTAGTTCTCGCCATCGAGACAGCCCCAGAAGACGACGTGTCCGGAGGAGGTGAGGGCGAAGAAGGCCCAGCCGGTGGAGAAGAGCTGGACGGGGGGCCCAATGCGCAGAGAGGACTGTCTGATGGCGGTACCGACTAGACGCGGCTGGTCGACGGCGGGGACGGGGATGGGAAAGGGAACGGAATAGACGTTGTTGAGTCGGTGTGCCTGTCCGAGACGATCATTGGAGGCGCACCCCCAGACGAACACGGACGGGTTCGAGAGACGGGCATAGATGGTCTTCCATCCCGTGCGGGAGTCGAAGTGGATAGGGCGCGCGGAGGAGTGGAGGGGGAAGTGGAAGTCGGTGGCCAGACGGCGTGCCCAGACGAGGTCGGCGTCGGCCAGATTGCGGGCGTATTGGGAGGTCGCGCCGAGCTGGGTCAGGTCTGCGGGGCTGAGGTGGCAGAGCACGCTGTCGATCAGCAGCGACGCAGGCAGGTCAAACAGCGAGCGCATCTTGTACTTCGCGGTGTCGACGTTGTGCTCGTCGCCCTCATCCGCAGCATGCTCCTCCTCATCAATCAATAATCAATGGCTGAGGCGCGGCAAGGAGCGAAGTGAGCGGTGGATGAGCGCAGCGCCCATCGGCCCCATCGGGAGAGCCGAGGAAAGCCGCGCCCGGGAAGTCGTCGGGAAAGAAGATGGCGGATTTTGCGAATTGCGATCCTTTTCTTTTTCGTCTGCCGGAGACCGAGACCGAGGACCGGGGGACAACTTGCTTCCGGACCTTGCTTCTCATGCTCATGGTCATGCTCATCCACATCTACTCGCACTCGCACTCGCACTCGCACTCGCACTCGCACTCGCACTCCCAACTTGGCTCTCCTTCTCGCTCTCCACCATCGCCACGACGACGACGCGCGTGTTCGTGTTGCCAGCCAGACGTGCGCTCCCACTGCCGCTGTCATCGTCCTTGTCCCTGTCCCTGTCCCCATCCTTGGCCAGTCGTCCACCACTGCGAACCAGAATGGCATCCTCCTCCTCCTCGTCCAAACCAGCACGGCCCAACGCAGACACAGCTCCAAACATGAACTCGCTCCTGCCCCGCCTCCAGCATGCTCTCCACCGCATCGCAACCACCCGCCCTCGCACCATCGCGTCTCCACCCACCCAGCCACGACGCGCTTCAGTCGCCATCCTCGTCCGTATCAAACCGGCACCACAGGACGAAGCATGGCTCGCAGCCGAATTCGAGGCCGCTCTCAACCAGGCAGACTCCGAACATGGAAGTGGCAGCGAGGTAGACGCCGACCCAGACCAGCCCGCGGTACCCACCTCACAAACAACGCCGCCGTCCCAATCCGTATCGGACCTCGAACAGAGCGCTGAGAACATTTCCGCTTCCGAGCTTCTCGGCGCAAGCGCAACCTCCTCCTCCTCCGCCGCCGCTCCAGGGCCGGACGCCTCCCTCGTCCATCTCAGCCAGGCTTCCCTCGGCCCTCCTCCCACCACCACCCAGCACGCACCCGCCTCGACGGCGACCTCCATCACCGCCATCCAGCAACAGCCACGCACCCCACCACCCGTGCCCTCCCAGCTCGAGTCCTTCTTCGCCAAACCGTGGGTACAGCGCGGAACCCCCGAGCTTCTCTACATCAAGCGCGCCTCCCGCACGGGCGACAATTGGTCTGCACACGTCGCCTTTCCCGGTGGGCGCGCCGAACCCTCGGACGAGAACGGCCTGTACACCGCCATGCGCGAGACATGGGAGGAAGTCGGCGTCGATCTCGCCGAACCTGAATTCGTCTCCATCGGCCAACTCGACGATCGGGAGATTACCACCAGTCTCGGAAAACGGCTCCTCATGGTTCTCTCTCCCTACGTCTTTCTTCAGACGAGCCCCTTCAGCCCGTTACCGGACTTGCAGCCGTCAGAAGTATCCTCCGCACATTGGATCCCGCTCCACTTGCTCTACACCCCCCAACCGCGCTGGGGCCTGACCTCCGTCGACATTGCCTCCCGTCTCGCGCCGAAGTCGCCCGCCGTCCGATGGGTCCTGCGGGCCCTGGTGGGCAAGATGGACTTCCGCTGCGTGCTGTTGCCGAACAAGCCTATTGCCACGGCGAATCAGGAGGGCGAGTTGGAGGAGTATGGGAACGAGACGTATCCGTTGGGGGAACGGTACCCGTCTCCGCCGCCGGGGGCCATGTCCAACTTCCTCATCGGCTCCGACGCGCCAAAGTCGTCCCGGTCCGACCTCCGACTTTGGGGTCTGACCCTCGGTATGACTCTGTGAGTATCCTCCTTCCTGATATCCATTTCTGCCTTTGGTACCGGACTCAACCCTCTTTTTATTGTCTTTGCCGGATGGAATGATTCAAATGTAGAGACCTACTTTCACATATGTCCACTCTTCTCATCCCTGGTGAAGGCCCGCCCGCGAGTACAGACACCTCCTTCCTAACCCCCCTCCTCCAATCCTCCTCCTCCGCCCCACCAGCAGGCATCGGAATCCACGCCCTCCCCAGCACATCCGCAACCATCAGCTCCATCCCTACCGCCCCATCATCATTGTCACCAACGAAGAGCGTGGGCACGACGCTCAAGACCGCATGGGACCAACTCCGTGCCGATCCCCGTGCCACGAGCTCCGATTGGCTGGCGAGGTTGAAGGACGAGTTGCACTTGACGCCGCCGCCTCATGCGCGGGCGCTGGCGCCGAGTATGACGAGTGTGTTTCCCAGGTTTAGTTATCCGGATGTGAATTTGTGAGTTTTGGGGACCGTGCTGAGAGAGAGACATCAGCCCTGGTTTTTTTGACTGGAATTGTTCTGCCCCTCCTTGAAGCTGGATCTGGGTCTTTGGATATCGGTACCGCACGATTGTTCGGGCTTGGGAGCGGGGGTTGGGTACTGGCATGGAGAGACGCGTCAACTGGAGCGGCATGGCCCTCGGTGCATTCTAGTACGTTCCCCCATCCTTCCCCGCCATCCCTCTCGTGCCTTTCTTGAGCCCTTCTTGCTCACCTTTTTCCGCTTTTTGTTCGAAACCCCCCCTTGTCTGTTCGCTCGTTCGTTCGTTCGTTGCAGCTCTGCCGTCCGCCGAGCGTTGATTGTGGCCATCTTGCTCCGCGCGGTCTCGATGGTCAGTGTGCTGTCCGGCATCTCGTGGCTGGCCAGTCGGCGGATGCAACGAAGGAGGAGAGGGTTGCCTGGGCTGGGGCTGGATGAGCTTATGCCGAGCTTGTTTGCGGATGATTAGGTGGGGGGGTTGCAAGGTTGAGTGGTTGGGACGGGAGGGAGGCCTTCGTGCCACTATATGCATCAATCTCGGGGCCGAACCCAGGCGAAGGTCCTCCGCACGCCCACGCCGCAGGTGGAAAGTCGATTTCGAGTCGCTCTCGACTTTTCCGCCCCGCAGCTTGTGCTATACCTCCCTCGCCCACCGGCCGCCCATATACTACGATCTCGCGCCAAACATGCTTAACACCTGTCTCATCGCCCCAATCGAGGCCCCCCACACCCCACGGCTTTTTCGTCTTTTTTTTTTTTTTGCCTTCTGCAATTCCATACTACCCAAGGAACGCTTGCTTTCGAGTTCATTCTTGGCATCGTTGTCAGTGCGAAGCGTCTGTCTGCGGCCGAAGGAGGGCATGCACAGCTTTCCCGCGATGGGGGCAGACAAGCGTATGGCAGGAAACGCACGAGTCTTGCAAAATAAGTAGGGAGAACGTATGCTACAGATTGGATGATAGGATCGAGGTCAGCGCTCGCCATGTCTTATGCGGAAGGCTGCGTCGGCTCCGTCCCAGCAGGAGCAACAACCGCAGGCGCCATCTCCTCCTTCAAATAACTCCCACCCCTCCCCCTCCCCGGCGCATTCTCAAACAAGTCCCGATAACCACTCTCCAATCCGTCATCCTCCCACTTCCTAAACATCTTGGCGGTCTCCTCCGCACTGGGCTCGCCTGCGAGTGGGTCTGCCCCTGCTTGGACGAGCAGGGCGGCGATGGAGGGGTAGGTCTTGAATACGGTTCCTGCGAGGATGGATTGGTGTTTTGCGTTTAGGAGGTTTACGTCTGGTTGGCGGGTGGGTGGTAATGTTGGGATGGCCACTTCCGTTTCCGTCTCTGTTGAGTCGGACTCGGACGTGGTGCGGGTGGTAGAAGACGAGACGGGGACGGTCTTGCCGAGCATGGCGGCGACGAGGTCTTCGTGTCCGTGGTAAGCTGCGAGCATGAGGAGGCTGTCTCCGCGCTGGTTGGCCATGTTGGGTGGTAGACCGGCGGCGAGGTAGTGGATGAGCTTGAGGTCGCCTGCGCGTGCGAGGTCGAACATCTGTGATATAAGACGGGCTATGAGAAGGAGGATGGTGGGTTATGAAGCTGGGAATTGAGAGTTGCTCACCTTGGAGGCGAAGTCGAGTGCTTCGGGTGTTAGGGTCGGCCGCTCGGTGGAAGCGGGGGCGGGGGCGGGAGCGGGGGCCGAGTGCTCAGCTGTGGCTGGGGCGGCATCGCTCTGGTGCGAAGCGGTAGGCACTGCAACGGGTGTCATCTTCAGAATGAATGCTGTGGGATGCTCAGAGAGGGACAGTATGGACTATGGAGGAGTCGATCGTGACTCGACCTTCTGAGCGTCGAGGTCGAGTCAGCCAAAATGGTGACGTCAGCTTTTAAGACGGAGTCACGTGCAGCGGGATAACTTCGCTTCTTCCAACTTTTTTGCCTGCCCTCAACTTCGGCTTCAGCTTCAGCAGGCGGCAGGAGCAACAGCAAACAGCAACGCGCATACATTCATATACAGACACAGAAGACGGCAAACAGGATCTCCTGCTTTCTTCCCCTTTGATCAACAGCGCGCTCCTCCCCGGGACTACATCCTTATCCAACCTACCAAGAACCTCCTGACTCCTCCCAAGTTTTCCCCCGTCGAAACATTTCGCAACAATGGCCCAACGCTGTCAATTCGAGAACAGCTCCGAGGTGGGCGTCTTCGCCATGCTCACCAACGCATAGTACGTTTCCTCTCCCTGCCCATGCTTTTCTTCCACGCTTTGCTGATCATTCGTTTTTCTACCTGCAACAGCTGCCTGGTCGCCGTCGGCGGCTCCACCAACTTCTACGACGTCTTCGATGCCGAAGTGGGCGACATCATCCCCGTCGTCCACTGCACCATCGCAGGCACCCGCCTCGTCGGCCGTCTCACGGTCGGCAACCGAAACGGCTTGCTCGTGCCCAGCACCACCACAGATCAGGAGTTGCAGCATTTGAGGAATAGTCTGCCGGACAGCGTGGCCATTCAGCGGGTTGAGGAGCGCTTGAGCGCGTTGGGCAATGTCATTGTGTGCAATGGTGAGTTGGTGACGCGTTGGGAAGAACGGCGCTGGGAGAGGCTGAGCTGATCTCTGCTTTCTTTACTCTGAAACTGAAACGCGCAGACTACGTCGCGTTGGTGCACCCTGACCTCGACCGGGAGACGGAGGAGATCATTGCCGATGTGCTCAAGGTGGAAGTGTTCCGGCAAACAGTAGGGTACGTTCATATCCTCCTTTCTTACGCTCGCGAGGGTCACTGACAATCCAATCCCTTTTCCATTGCATGTGATTACAGAGACAACGCCCTCGTAGGCTCCTACGCCGCCCTGACCAACCGGGGCGCGATTATTCAACCCCAAACCTCAACACAGGACCAAGACGAGCTGGCATCCTTGCTCCAAGTGCCCCTCATCGCAGGTACCATCAACCGCGGTTCACCTTTGATCGGCGCCGGCTTGCTCGTCAACGACTTTGCGGCGTTCTGCGGGATCGACACCACCGCCATGGAGGTCAGCGTTATTGACTCGGTCTTCTTGCCGCAGGGGAGAGAGGCGGGCGATGCGGTTGCTGATATGCGATCGGCGCTTGTCGACACGTATGCATGAAGGTCGTTTCCCTTCCTGTTCAATCATCTCGGGTTTATTTCACACTTCCTCGTCGTCGTTGCAATGCAAGTCTTCCCTTTTTCCCCCAATTCGGACTACATACGGTTTCTATGAAGGAAGAGGAGTCTGGTCTCGTGTCAGCGTCCTGAGAAAATGCTGAAGGAAAGAGAGGGGGGAGAAAGAGGGAAGGGGGGAAGGAAGGAGTCCTCAGATTTGCCTTTTACTCGTCCGTTGATTCCGCATTCGCCGTCCTGCGCGAGCAGGGTGCGTGACTGGAGTCTAGCCTTTCGTATGTTTTTTGATCATCGGACAGGGGGAGAGGGTGGGGAGGAGAAGGCACTCACCTGTCACAAGGAAGGAAGAACGGAAGGGCCGGAGACGAGGAAGGGGGGCGGAGAAGGGAAGGGCAGTAGTGTTGCATTGCAAGTGGAGGGAAATGGGGAAAGGGAAGGGAGGAAAGGAAGGGAAAGGAGAAAAAATGTGAGGATTCCTTTAGGTCATCCGCGCATCATGGGTCCTTCGTCTGAGAGACCTCGCTGCAGATGGTTTTTAAGGCCTCGAAGCTTCGATGTTGCCAGCTGAGAGAAAACAGAGTAAAAAAGAAAGGAAAAAAGCGAAGAGGGAGCGAGTTGAGGTTGCCCTCTCTCACCGACCTCGACATCCCCATGCCCCTCTGCCCGTTCCGGTTCGGGAAGCCGTCCGCATCGAGGAAGTTGGAGGCGGACACCCGAGAGTTCCGTAGACTGGCACTGGGCAACGAGGCAGGGATGGAGATCAGACCCACGAGGAGTCTCCCTCCGACTCTACCTTTCTTTTCCTCTGCTGTGGTTCTCTCGATGGATGGGAGAGCGAGGGCTGCATGAAGTTTTCTTCTTCCTCAGGCTGATCGGGAAGCACGGGCCGGATGTGCCGGTGTTGTTCTGACCACCCCAGCTCGCGCCCAAGAAAACCCTGTAATTCGCGACGCCCTGTTTCTAATTTCGGCCACACGCACCGTGCCAGCCGGCGCGCGGCGCGCGTAGACAAATCGCGTCGCGCCTCGAGTTCGGAACTCTCTGAATCTCTGATGTATAACTTCTATTCGCTTTCTTCTCTTCCCCTTCTGCTCACTTCCCTTGCAAGTTGCAATAATCGGATCCTCTTCAACCAAACCTCGATACCACTTTCTTCATGCCACAGCAGCAAATTGAGCCTGAGCCGACCCGCCTCTGCTCGTCTTGTCATCAGCAACGGCCGCTCTCGACCTTCTCCGTGCTGGCCAGCGGATCGCACCGTAAAACCTGCTACCGACACGAGAAGCGCGCCATACCCACGGATCTATGGGAAGATGTTGTGGGTATGCTGCGCCAGCACGGTCGCGCTCAAGGCGATGGTGACCTGATTCGCCTTGATGTCTGTATCGACTATCAAAACATACCCATCTCGATCCCGACACCGGCAAGTCATGATGCGTTGGTCAACGCCTCTCGTCTTCTCGCTCGTGCGCTGTGGGAGGCTTCGGGCTACCGGTTTATCATACACACCACACACGAAGGCAAAGCAGGATCACATTTTTATTTTTACTGCGCGCAGGACCAAGACAGAGCCAGGGCATCGCAGAGCACTGGGAAACGCGCATCATCCCCCAGTGCTGCGGTACACGATTGTCAAAGCCGACTGGTTTTCGTGTTCAAGCCAGGGTCGCGGCTGGTCAACATCCGCGTCGAGCATAGTTCGCATGCTGCTTATTGCGACAGAGCGCTCAAGCCCGAGGTAGTCGAATACATCGAAACGCACCTCAACTCCACACCTAGACAGCTGTACCAAGACATCATGGCACACAGCGAGCTCGGACCGCTGGCCCACAACGTTACACAGAAGCAGGTCTGGTATTGGTGGCGGGAACGATCTTCTTCCAGTTGGCGTCTTGCGGAGGACCCATTCGAGTCCATAGCGGCCGCTCTGGGCAATTCCACGCTCGAGGAAGGCAGCGGCCCCGCAGCTGCAGCCAGAGCAATAAAGGATTACATCGATCAGCGCCCGCGTTCGATGTCCAACACGCATATGCTCTCACCTGATATCCTCGGCCAAGCAATCAGAAAAGAAGGAAGCGTACGGGGTTACGCGCTTTACGCCCTCGGCTTAATCACAGCGCTGCGAGATCGGACCGTTGAGATCAGTTTGGACGCGACGTTCGGAACAAACAACAGTGGACACGATCTCTTTGCCGTGCTGGCGGAGGTAAACGGGACAGGGGTTCCTTTGCTCTACCTTCTTCTCGACACCAAAGACATGCGGGGGGATGGACGACGCATCGAAATGTTGTCGGAGGTGCTGGCGATGTTGAAGGGAATGGGGGTCTCTCCGTCGTTCGTCGGCTGCGATAAAGAAGCAGCAGAGATCAAAGCGATTGGACAAGTCTGGCCCGACGCCAAGGTACAACTCTGCTACTGGCATGTTCGAAGAGCGTTACGTCAGCGTCTGGGGAACGGAAAGGCGACGATGACGAACCAGTATGATGCTTACGAAGCAGCAGCTACCGTTCCAGGTCTCGATGTGTGCTGGGGGGTTGCGGAACGGCGTCGACACCGCACAGAGCTATGCACCTGCCCGTCTCGGAGAACACCGACCGCGGACGACCCAAATGCCTTGAACCTGACTTGGGACAAAGCTGCGCGACTCGAGCTGCCGAAGGAACAGAACGAGGCGTTGGTCGACTTCGTATGCCGGCACTACAACGCTCATCCGCTGTTCCCTTCCATCTCAGGCGCATCGATGACCGCGGAGCAGCTGCGGGTTCAAGCAGCAACAGAGGCCTATCAGTTTTGCAAGGCTAAGGGCTGGGCGCGTGTCTGGGCTTACCTGTGGACGAATTGGTACCGAAGCGACGAGTGGAAACTGTGGGCGCGAAGTGCCAGCCCAACGATCCCCGTGTTGATGACTACAATGATATGCGAGTCCCATTGGAGAGTTGTTAAGCACGACTACCTACACAACTTCGCACGTCCAAGGATCGACCACGTCGCTCATATCATACGTACCAGGCTGATTCCCCACATGGTCCGTCGCCTCCAGGCTTTGCTTCAAGGACAGACAAGAATGGTGACGCCGAGCTGGAAACGCGAGTTGGTGACGGCGTGGAGGGAAGCAGAGCAACGGGACACAGTCAGCGATGAAGCCATCACATGCTACAAGACGTGTATTCATACCTGGACTTGTGCCTGCGAGTCGTTCCTGCAGAGTCGCTTCCTGATCTGCAAGCATCTCGTCCAGACGGTCAACCACATGTCAACTGCGGATATCAAGGCAATGGAGCGTCACCGCGAGCCCCCGTTCTGGACTCACCCAGCACTGTCAAGTGCACGACCAGAGCAGCCGTGCGGACAAGGGTGCGGCATCGGAGTTGTTCGAGATGCCGCAGGCGATCCTTCAGCCGGAGAAGGAGAGGAGCACCCAAATGATGGCGCCGATGACGAGGGAGACGTTGATGAGAACGGTGATGTGAATAGGGACGGGGTAGAGGAGGATGCAGAGCTGGAGCCGTCAGTGACCGAGAAGTTCGAGGAGGCTGCTTTGATGCTCACTCGTATGGCAAAACTACTCGAGCGCGAACAGCCCTGGTCATCACGGCCGTTCATCGACGCGTTTCTCCGCCACAACCGACAGAACTTCAAGTTGCTGGAGGACGACGAGAAGCGACTGAGTCGTCAGTCAATGGCTCTGACGTGGGGCAACAGCCGGCACCAAGCATCCATGTACTTACGTGGAGACGACGCAGTCTGAGAGCTCGGACTAAATGCGAGGTGACACCCACACATGCAATATTGCTGATTGGTAGACAGCTTGAGACAACAACAGTTGCCGGTGTAGACGCGCAGGATGTGCAGCACAAGGGGAAGCGATGTATGAATGTGTCAATGACGGTCGGCAGAAGAATACATACGGCAGCAAACACTCATACTCACGTCTCACACCTGACACCGCAGACGCATCACGCATCCTGGCCCTTACCCCCACTCCCGTCAGGCCCGGGTATCTGCTGAATTACCCGTGGTCGGGACGTCGGAGAGACCGAAAATCCAAACGAGACAGCCGAGCGGGGATCAGTGCCGCGACGGCAGAACAGACGTGGTAGACTGGTCCATGGAGATAGAGGAGTCAGGAGATGTCGATGCGAGAAGAATGAGCATTATTAGCAGGGGGAGGGTAAGAAGTGATGATGGACAGCATAACTCACGTCGGTTGCGTGAGCTCATGGCGACTTGAGACGCGCACAAGCCGAGCACACAGCGGCGGGCCAAACAAGGTGACTGGTGAATGAGCCTGCAGACGCAAGAGAAGGGATCGGAGTTAGCCATGACGGCAAGGGGAAGGCAAGGGCGACGACAGCAGCAAGACACAAACACGCACCAGCAACATGATCCAGATTGACAACCAAAGAAGGAACGGAATAGACTCGATAGCATCGCGAAGACGCGCAGACGAAGGGATGCGGGCGGAGTGGATGCATGCATGCACAATGCAGTGGATGAGCCAGAACCATTAGCATAGCGGCGAGGCGACGGGCTGGGCTGGACGACGTAGATGGGTGGCCGGTGGATGGATGGCGGTGGCGGTGACCATTAGCGGTGGCAACCATTAGCGCAGCGGCAGAGGCGACGGGCTGGACGACGTGGATGGGCGGACGGGTGACGGTGGCGACCATTAGCGCAGCGGCAGAGGTGACGGGCTGGACGATGACGATGGATGGACAGGTGACGGTGACCATTGGCGCAGCGGCAGAGGTGACGGGCTGGACCGTGGACGACGCGGAGGAGTGGACCGATGACGGTGGCGACCAATGACCATAGGCGCAGCGGCAGAGGCGGCGAGCTGGTCCGCGTAGATGTGTGAAGATGGGTGGCAATTGGCACCCAATCGGTCGGGGAAGACGTGTAGCAGCACTGACGGGTAATGCGCTGATGACCTGGGGTTCTTGGTTGATGATGTGGTCGAATGCTGCATCTGCTGGCTATGGTCGCGAGGGAAAGAGGATTGATTTGGTGGGGCGGGCCGCGGGCCCGGAGGCTCAAGATCAACTCATAATAGATGTGCAACATGGTGTCGCGAATTCCAGGGTTTTCTTGGGCGCGAGCTGTATCCTTCTGTTGTTCTCCGGAACGCGTCGCGTGATTGAGCGTGTTGCTTAGTCAGCAGGCGCCCGGGCTTCGAGAAGATCGACACTTCGCACTGTAGTAGTACTCACCCACCCACTCTCACTCAGAAGGGCGAGAGCTGAGCACCGAGTGCTGGCCAGCTTCCATCGTGCCAAAGATGAGCTCGACGTCGACAGCGAGCAAAGGCGTGGACGGGACCGTACAACCGCCGCCAGCCGGAGTCCAAGCCTCCCTCGCTGGCCAAGTCCAAGAGAGCCTCCAATGGCTCTACGCCTTCACAATGACACGCTTGGTCGAGGACCAGATTGAGCTCATGCGAAAGCGACTGCTGAACCTTCCTCGCTTCTGCGCTCTCCCCGCCACAGGCTACGAGCCAGACCAGATCAAATTCGCTGTCGAGCCCAACCCAAACCTGCGCACGGCTGCCGCTGCTGGCTTGTTTACTCCCCTTCTCGAAAACTGGGGTCTGGGCATGTCCATCGCACGAGTTGCGCAGTGCTTCGACGTGGAGGGCATCCTTTGGAGAGACGACGTCGTCCAGATTCTTCAGTCATTGGCGTCCCCGGACCCCTCTCTTCAAGCACAGCATCACGAGCTCGACCTCGGCTCCGTCCGGACGCGGATCCTCTCCAACCTCCGCGCGCTCGAACAGTCGATACGCAAGGCCACTCGCATCCACCCGCGCGAGATCGCCATCGATGCCAAACCGGAGGACGACCCGCGATGCAACCTCCTGCTGCCCTTCACCTTCCCCGTCACGCCCTCCGGCTCAGCCGGGTGCAAGGCGGCTCCCTCGCCGAGTGCTTCCTCGCCCTCGGACCCGTATCCACGTCCCTACTACGAACACTCTCCCCTGAGCATCGTGCAACGGTGGGACGAGGTGTTCAACCGGGTCATAGAACTCAAGACTCATGGGAGCTTGTCGGACGATCCTGGATGGGACAGTATACCGTTTGCTAGCAAGAAGAGCCAGAAGAGTGGGCGCGACAAGTGGGATAAAAAACTGCGAATTTCTATTGAGACGTGCGAGGAGAACTTTGGTGCGTGGTAGCTTTTTTTGTCCCTTTTTTGGCCTGCGAAACACGAATTTCTTACCCTTGACCGGAGTTTGTGTTGTTTGCAGGTGACCTGGAGAAGCAGTTACTTCGTTCCGATATCGGGGGGCCAACGGCCAAGATGCTCTCGTTGATCGACAGCAACGCCCTCCTCCAGATCTTCATCAAGCTCATTCCAACCATGAGCCCGCCTCAAGCTGCTTCGTCGGCTGATACCACGTCCAAGCAAGTGAAGGAGTCTTCCCTCCCACCCTCTTTCTCGCTCTGCACCATTTTCAGCACCTACATACACCAAGGACCTTCCGGCTATCGCGAAGCCCCACGAGCCCTCTTTTCTCAGCTGTACGGACCCCCAATCGACTTCCTCCCTTTCCTCGACTCGACTCGCACGCCTGCACTGGACAAAACATTCGATGGGCTCGAGGGCGTGATATTCCCAACGCAGAGGGAGGAGCGAATCTCAGTCGAGAAAAGAAACGCGTTGGCCCGAGCTGCTCAGTCTGCAAGGGATCTGGCACGGGCGCATGTAGGCTTACCTGCGCTCGGTCTGATCGTGCGGAACGAAATCATGCGGTCCGTTCGGGAGTCGGCCAATGCTGCCTTCCTCGCTGCTTCTTCATCCGCGAGCACGACCGGAGCGAACGCCCATCCGCGCCTCGAGCATGCGCTGCAGAGCTGGAAGGTACTGAGTTCCGAGTTGAAGCGGCAGGCGGAGGCGGATCGTTTGAGTGCTATCGTGCGAGCTCAGGCGAATGAGGATTGCCGATCGAAGGAAGATGGGGACCGTAGTCTGGAAGAAGGATGGGCGAGGGCTGTGAGCAATGCCCTGGACATCTCCACATGCGATCATTGGGCACCGTCGTCGAAGGGTGGTGAAGTCGCAGGCACGAGTGGTCAAGCCAAAGCAGCCGCGTCATCCTCCTCCATGTCGCCCCCAATCCTGGAGAAGGAGGCGGGCCTGATAGGTGGAGTGCTGGTCGACCCTGGCTTGGACCTGAATGTGGCAGCTGCTTTGCTCAAGCTGGAGCGGGGTGGAGAGGAGGTGGTACGAGCGGCGACGACGGCGCTGGGCTTGCTTGCAGCGCAGCAGCCGCCTGCTGAAGGCACAGCTGCAAGTGTTGCCGACGATATCCCTCTGCCGCTGATCGACGAGTCGACCGGGCCTGCGGAGGTATTGGACGCGGCTGCCTTTTGGCTCGGCGGCGGGTGTCGCTCGGTGATCCCGATGGAAAAGTACGATCCGGGCTACTATGGAGCTGGATATGCTTTCGGCTCCAGTCGAATCACGCAGGACATACGTTTTGCCGAGCGAAGGGAGAGACGGCTTGCTCGTCGGCTGGCGAAAGAACAGGGCGTCAAAGGTCGGGTGGACGACAACTTGGAAGAGGAGGATGGAGATGATGAAGAGGACAGTGCGGACGAGGATGAAGGGGAGAGAAAGGATAGGAATGCGGCTCCGTTGTGGCACGAGGACGAGGACGACGAACCGGCCGCTGGGACTTGGACCGTACGCTCCAATCTAGGTGAGACCGAGACGCAAGCTCGCGAACGGGTACGGCTGCAACGCCTGGCGATCCGAGAAGCCCGAGGCGAGATACGTTCCCGGCTGATCGACTTGCTGGGCACGCAGTTGGGATCCACTGCAGGCTCGGCGGCCGACGTTGTCACGCCTGGACTGCCGAAGAGTCTGTTGGCGCCTGGCCGGACTCGCTCTCGGGAGGCGTGGGAGGAGTTGAAGTGGAAGGCGCTTGTGAGGCGGGGTAAAGGATTGATGGGCGTGTTGCAAGCGCGAGTGCGAGGGGACAACAGTGCTGAGGAGGCTGATGAGGACGGAGGGGAGGAGAGTGTCCAAGACGGGCAAGAGCGGGCGATGGAGAGTGCTGGAGAGGAGAGCGAGGAGCAAGGCGGACAAGGCGATCAGCAGGAACAACGTTCTGGCTCGACAGCGACGTCGATCGCTGGGGCCTCATCGTCGACGACGGTGGAAGAGCTGGGTAAGCTGGCTCGGAAAGGTATGGGTACCTTCTTTCTCGCTCCATGTCCTTTGTCATAGCTAGGTCCAACAGCTGAACGTTCCTCTTCTTCAATTCTTTTTTCTCCTCGCTCGCCCGCCACGCTCAGACTTTGAGGCGGCCCTTGCGCTCGATCCGGCATCTGCTAAGGTGCCTCGATCGGAGATGGAGGTTCTCGAAGGCATGCTCGCCGGAATGCGAGTTGGGGACGGGGAAACGGCAGCGAATTAGGGACGGTGGCAACGTAATCTCGGCTTAAAGCCAAACATTCCCAACTTCCAACGCTGAGATACTTGTCTGCCCGAGGTTTTGATCTGCGTCAACTTCTGGGGGGTTGATCTTGCCTACATCGTGGTCCTCAAAATCGTCAACCCGGCATCTACTACATATACGTTCCCCATCAGCTCCTGTCTCCTTTCTCTTGTGACCCTCCAGCGAACAAAACGTTCCTTTTCCCGCCGTAGGCGAATCATTAATACATACGAAGGCAGAGGTGACGACGGCGGCTCGCATTGTGCAAAGTTAGACCTTGATGGGCGATATGAGAGATGCAATGAGGCAGGATGTAAAGCGCCAAAGTGTTTGGATTTTGAATGGAAGGGGTACGAGAGACTGAAGGGTAAGATGAAGAGGAGAAGGCAAATGCTGTCAACAGATGGCGACTTCCGCAGCTGCTTTCATACCTACAGCAGGCCCTCAGCCTCGTGTCATCTCGCTGGACAACTCACCGAGAAAACCGAGAAAAGGAGAAATGAGTCGGCTACGCCCAAGATGTATTTTTGATTCATACACTGACCCAGGCCAGAGACGGCCTATGCAGGGAGAGATGGCAGTACTACAACATGGGTGCATGGATCCGCGACCAAGATGTATGTACATATGTATGCATGTAGTTACATACAGCGCAGCTTGTTCAAAACCAAATGATATTTAATTTACGTCTGGCCAGCTGGCCAGACCGTTGCCGTAACCCCAAGATGAGTTCGCGATGCGTAATCCGCGAGAAGGAAATCAACGACATGGCAGCTGGCAGAAGGCATAAGGCAAAAGCCGAACGTTGCTCATTTCCAGGTGTACGGACGATGAGGCGATGAGGCGCCAAGGTTCGATGAATTGAGCTCAAGCACTCTTGAGACATGTTTTGCATGTCGTCTGGGGGAGAACGGAGAACGTCGGCGCGCACGCAAATGTGTTGTTCAAAGTGAGTTGACCACGCCTGGCGAGAAGCCCTAGTAATAATGGCGATGTGCTCCTTCTGGTGGGAGGTACGACAGCCGGTAGACCAGCATGGGGCATGACTATGAATAGGGGGTTTCGCGAGAAAATGAAGTACGAAAACGTACTTCGGAGATATCGTGGGAGATGAGGTCTTTGTCGGCGTTTCGGCGTCTCCCCTAATTGAGTACGTCAAGTTTGTCGTGTGTGCCAAAACGCTGATCGGACCGCCATTTTGGCACACTTCATCTTCATCGTTCTTCACGTCAACCGGCTGCACCGCGTCCATCTTCCTCATCTTCTTCCTGCATCCATGACATTCTATCAGCTTCCAACATACTCTTCTGGTTCCTTCGACGATCGTCGACGTCGGTCAAGATCTTCGCTTCCTCGGGGTGCGCGTCCAGCAGGTGCACGATAAGAAGGCAACGTCCAAGAATCACAGTGAGTTCAATACCTCCTCTTCTCAAGCCTCTACAGTTACCTCTCATTACCCTGTTTCTCTTGCATCTTCACAGCTAGACGCCTCTTGAGTCTCGTTTCCTGCCCGTCAGCCCATCCAAAGCACGATTCGATCATGGTCTACTCGGCAGGGGGCATTGGCAGCTCCCTGGCTAATCCGATCGAGCTATACTCTTCGCAATCGACGGGCCCTGCTCATTCTCAATCCACCTCGACTTCAATGTCCCAGTCGCAAGTTCACTCCTCGTCTCCGGGCCTCGTGCATGCAGGCACCGGCAAACGTCAACGTCCAGTAGGCTCCGCGCGTCCGCATCGACAATGGACCGTAGAAGAGACCGTACACCACGTTCGGCTGATTAAGGACAACCCCGCCTACCAGACCTCCTTCCTTCCCGGCCACAGCAAGAGCAAACTGGACGCCAACCTCAAGATGAAAGGCAACACCATGCTGCGGGCCATTTCGAAGGAGATCTTCGCCGAAGATGAGGCCAAAGATCCCGACCAGATTCGCGCCAAGATCACCGGCTTGGTCAAGAAGTACAACTCCGAGCTACAAGCGATGAGCGAAACGGGCAAAGGACTTCTCCTGTCGGAGATGAGGGACGGCCATGTCAAGACTCAGCGGGAGATCCTTCTCAAGCGCGTGCCGTGGTGGGACCTGATGCACGAAATGATGAAGGACAGAGCTTCGTCTGATCCGGACATAGTCGTCACAGGAGCCGGCGAGATCGACACACAGGGCGGCGAAGCCGAGGACGACGAAGATATGGACGAATCTGAGAACGGGGATTCGAACGACGATGACGACGATCTGGCTGGTCTGTCGCAATACTCACGCGCGCGCCGACTTCTCGGACATGAAGACAACTTCGATGAACTGGATGACGACGACGCTTCTGTGGCACGCGACTCTCAGTCCTTCCAAACTCCTCGCATAGGGAACCGCTCCGGATCTTCTCTGCCTGGTCTCGAGCGCCTTGCGGCTCAGTCATCGTCCGACGGAATGCGTGCGTCTGCTGTCAGTGCCCACGACTCCAACGCATCCTCAAGCCGCGCTTCCTCTAGCGCCCGTCGAGGTGGTATCAAGACGAGCCGGACCCACGACAAAGGAAAAGGTCGCGCCAAACCCAGCACAAGCAGCATCATCGACAGCGCGATCGAGGACCTGACGCAGCGATCTACTGAGGAAAGGGCAGCAATTATCGCGGAGCGAGAGCAAACGAAGCGGCGCAAGCTGGACGTACGAGCGCAGGAACTGGAGCTGAAGTCCAAGCAGTGCGAGCGGGACATGGAGCTTCAGACCGCCCGCTTTACGCTCCTTGAGTCTCGCATCGACAATATCCTGGCGCTCCTTTCCACGGTTAATGTCAAGCTCGACTCCGTCATGTCCAAGCTCGCCGGTCGCTGAGAGCCAGACCTAAGGCGTTAGTCTGCCTCTGCCCTTGGCCCATTGCTCCAATGTAAACGCCCTAAGCCCCCTCACAATCCACCACTCAATCTGAAATTCAAAATGATTCATGTCTATCAATCAAGTGTCATGCTATTGCAACCTGAGCATCAACTATCAACGACCTCTGGATGAGCGCGCACTTTGACCCCTTCCTCGTCCCCGCGATGCATTGCGTCTGTTTCTCCGCTTCTCCAACATCTCCAGATACTCTTTCTCCGTCTTGTCCGCTTTTCGGGACTCGGGCGTAGTGTCGAAGAATGGCCGCTCGATGGCGTTGAAAAGCGCGGAGTGAAGCTTCTCTCGCAGCTCCTTTGCCTTCGATTTTCGGTCTGTGTCGAGACGGTACTGGGAAAGTTGGGCTGCTCGTTTGCGTTCCTTCTGGTCGTGTCTCCTTTGAGCATTGATCCTTCGAGCCCAAGCCGCCTTTTGCACCGTCTCCGTCTCTGCATCAGGTTCTTGAAGCTCATGCCACGCCTTCCTTGCCTGGTTCGAAACACCACTCAGGTCCACGAAACAGTTGCGCTCCGCCGGTCCATCCCATCGTAGAGCAATGTTGCGAGCAACCATTGCAGCCACAATGATTTGCACCGCTCGATGATGATCCTCAGAGTCCTGAATCTGCACTCGTAGGCCCTTCATGGATTGGAATCGGCCCTTGAACTAGCCGAACGCATGCTCGCTCCTGACTCGCACCCCGCTGACCGCTTTGTTGTACGCCTTGAAGTCGGGGGACTTAGCAGCCGCAATGTGATCGTATGGGCCGCAGGTGAACTCCGAGAGGCCGTATCCGTTGTCCGTCCAAACGAATTCTCCCTCATCCAAGTACTTTTGAGGCTGCTTGACGATATCGCTAGCGGCGAAAGCTCGAGAGTCCTGAGTGGATCCTTTGTATCCCGCGACGTAGTCGATAAAGCGGAGTGTCGTCGGCAAAACCACGGCTTGGAGGTTGAGCAAATACTGTGCCTTGCGATCGAAGTATTCTCGTGGATGCGCAGTGCGACTGGGTGTGTACGCCAATGGGATGAGGCTCCCATCTACCATGGACCATCCATTGGCGAACGCGGTGCAGCCGGACCGTTGCGCCACCCAGGCGCGAGCTTCCTCCTTTTCCGCCTCGCTGGCCCAACACAAGACCTGAGACCGAATGCTGTATAAGGCCAGGATGACCCGTGTCGTGTACGCATGTACCGATCCTTCTGAGCAACCGCATGCGAAGGCAACATCCCTCACACCTCCTCCGTTGCCCGACCGTCCCACCCAATACAGCGCGACTGCCGTTTGCTCCCGCGCAGATGCTCCAGGTCGCTTGGGATTGACCTTAAAGGCCTCGTGCGACGATATGAGGTTGACGATTGCATCGAATGCGGGAGGGAGGACGCGTACCAGGTGGCGAAAGTAGGCCAGGTCTGTCGCACGCCCTGAGTCGCGTAACTTGTCCAGCAGCTGCACGAGAGTGGGCGCGTTTCGAGGAGTCCGCCGTTCCAGCAAGACGCGACGCTGCTCCAGTTGCTGAATAATGTCTCGTATGAGCCTAAGCTCCCGTGCCGTCGAGCCATCACTGTCCGTCATGGTGCTCATGTCCGAGACACTGGAGCGCGCGCCGTCGCTATCGCTGTCGACGGAGTCGGATCCGGAGAGGGCCGAGAGGGAGAGCGAGCATTCGCTGCTGCTGGTGACGGTGACTGAGACGGAGACAGGAGACGACTCGGAGTCGAGTCCCGATGTCGATCTTGGAGGGGTTATGGTACCAATGCTGCTGTTCTCGAGCCAATCTTGAACGCGAAGCCGCAAGGCGCAGGACTCGACGAGGGCCTCCGCCGTCTGCTTGAGGACCTGCTGCTTTGCTGATGTCCGTGGCATGTTCCATAGAGCGCTTAATGGCGAGGACGTGGTTGTGCAGAGCAGGCTTCCGACGCGGAGCTGAAGGGAGCTCGTATGGCTGTCTTTCTCATTTCGTGCACTTCGTGTCTGTCGTGGACGCGGTGATTCGGGGGTGTTCATTTCAACGGGAGCGAGTCACCTTTTTTTCATCTCACTTCACACTTGTCGTGGATCTGACGAAACCCCTTAATCATTTGAGAAGATGACCTCGGTGATGAAATGCTTGAATACGGCCGTCACACTTAGCACACTTAGCCTTCCTTATGCACGAACCGCCTGCTTTCTCAACTCACATTCCCTGAATCAAATGCGCTGGCACTCGAGGCTGAAGACGCCGATCAAGGTCGTACAGACCTGGTCGATTGGGCAATTCGTGTATAAGAAGACACGCCTCTCGTTTCGCCGCCCACACGAACCCCTCACCTCTGCTTCCCAGCACAACTCTTCCTACCTTTCTCCTCGCAGCTGGACCTGCTCACATTTCCTCCTCACTTCACTCCTTCCGACGTGGCTTCTCACCAGCAGCCGGTTCTGCTTTCGTTGCCAGCACGACTGCTCAATCCACACCCACATCTACATCCACATTCACTTCCAGAGTCCCTCGCCCGCCAACTTTAAATCGACAATGGTTCGAGCTTCCTCGATTGTATACGGCACTCTTGCCTGCCTCGCCCTCCTCAGCAGTGGGTATGCGCAGCCGATCATGGTGAGTTCATTCTGGACATACCACAACTCTTTGTGCTCCTCTCGCAGCTCACCCTCAACCTGACACTTACAATCGATGCCTTTTAGGGAAGCAAATACGATTCCCCTCGGATTCTCATCCTCATCAAGGCCCCAGATGCGGACAAGACATCATCAAGTCACATCAAAAGAGAGCAGCGACTTACGCCGATGTTGGGTCGGGGAGGAGAGGGTCGTACATCGAGCTTGGAGCAGCGAGATCTTGGAAAATATGGCATGCCTCTGAAGGTGTTCAGCATCGTAACGCTCGGGTTCGCGGCTCCTATAACGGGTGCGGTGCTTCTGAGTAAGAGTCATCTCTGCATCACCAAGAGCCCGTGTAACAAGCACCTGAACGTGGTAAATCGAACACAATAGTCTGCTGTATTTAGCCTTCGGCAACCCATATCCTTTACGTACTTCGTGAGGGATCTCAAACGATATGTTGCGCGGAATCATCACATACACATGCAGATAGAAAAGCACCCGGGTCAGATCCTCTTTCAGACTTGAAAGCAGCGAATAGCTGTCCTTGGTTGTCCTTTCGTGGCGGAGCCTGGTGAGACGCGAACGTATATGTATTTAGTCGGGGCAGAGCGGAAGCTGAAAGCCTGAGGAAGGTTTCAGCTTCAACAACAGCACGTATACGTCTCGGGCACGCGCACGATTCTGCACGGTCGTATGGAAACCTGGACCTGTAGCCTATAAAAGGCAAGGAGACAACAGGAGCTGTGAAAAAGGGGAAACAGTCAGTGCTTCAATTTTGGTTAGAAGGCGTCGACGAGGGGAAGAGGGACGTGAAAGGGAGTCAGAGATGGCGTGCCTAATGTGTGATCGGCTTGTTGCTCGCCTGGAGCGTACTGAGCGTCGTGGAGTGTCGATTGTGAAGGCAGAGGCGGTCTACAGTTCGCGTTGGAGGGGGTTAACCAACTATAGAACGTTGTTGTGTGTGAGGGAGAAGGTGTGCGAGTGGATGATGAAAATGTCGAGTGGCTGGTCAATTGTATGTTCGCAACTACGTTAAGAACGCTGCAAATAAGCACTTCACCGTTCACACGTTCACGTCCTGGCATCGCATACACAAATTCCCACGCCAGCGGATAGTCATCAGGAACATAAACCCATTACTGATTACTGATTACTCATTACGCATGACGCCTGGACTCAGCCACCGTCCCGCATTCTCTCAATAGGTCCTTGAATACCCGCTCCAACGCACACAGGAGCACTTCGGCGTGGTCCCCCTAAAATCAAGCATCGGGATTAGGCGTTCTGGCGTTCAAGGTCACGCCCTCTTGTAAGACTCAACAGCTGACTGTGTATGTGGCTCCTGCCCTTGTCTTTCCTTCCTCCTTCCTTTTGTTCTTGGTGTCCGGCTAACCCTTGCCTCTCATCTCTGCCCTACTTTCAGTTTGAAGCTGCGGGGTGGTGTCGTCTTCTGATCCTCGTATGCGGGTAACGTTCAGGCTGGACAGCGTCTATGAAGGTGCACATGCTCTGGGATGGACGCAACTGCATACCTGTCGACCTCCTCGTCGGCCTCCTCCTCACAAAGACTGTCCTTGCATCAGCAGCGCTCCTCACAAGTCACTAGCCCCTCACCAACCACTCCAAAGCTGCCCACGGCATCAACACCTACAACAGCAGTGGTGGCGGTGGCTTCCTCCTCTGCCTCGGCGTCAGCGCATTGGTCTTAATCACCTTCGCCCTCACCATCGGTGCCCTCGTACAGGCCGTCTGGTTCCGCAACTGGAAATGGCGCATCGGCATCCTCGGCGCACTCGTCTTTGTCCATACCCTCCTGTGGATCATGAGCCTCTCCCACATCCCTGCCACACCGTGAGTTTCCTTTGTCGCTCTTTCCAAGTCCCAAGCGCACACGCTCATTTGCTCACACTATCCTCTGTGAGTCTGCTAGTGTTCTCATCTTCACCCAGTGCTGTGATGTGTGGGCAGCTGACATGGTCCGCTTCCACAACGGCCGCAAATCAGCAGGCCAAAGTATCTCCATCGTCATCCTCATATCCTTCCTCCCCTCCGTCGCCTCCGGTCCAACAGACATAACATCCTCCTTTCTCTCCCGGCACTCCTCCTCAGCCTAGTATCGTTGTGCGAGAGGAGGTCACCTCTATACACGGTCCAGTCAGCGTATCGCGATTGGCGCCCGCCAATATCAATGTACCGAATTAGCGACGACCGACCCTCCGCCGACGAAGGCTGTCACCTAGAGCCCAGAGGTCAGAGGGGATGCTAGGTACGAGTTCGCCCCTTTTATAGAGATAGAGATGAAGCGGTGAAGGACGAGAAGGGTACATAGATGGGACGAGAGAGGACAGCGAGGCGGTTGGGAGAATGAGAAGGAGATGAAAAGAACCCGAGCTGGAAGAAGAAAGAACAACCACGAGTGAGAGGGTGGAGTTGGCGAGGTCGACTTCCGATGCTGAACCGCTGGCATATGAGGTCTGATGGAGCCACTCAACGTTCCATTTGCAGGCCCTGAGTGCATGTCTCTTCCGCTTCAGACTCCGCCCTTCTTTCTGTTGTTGCCGCAGTCGAAGCTACAGGTACGATAAGGCTGAGCGGATGCCTCGGATGCCTTTTCGCCAGAGCTATAAATTCTGGCAGGGTTGGCCCTCTGGATTCGCTGACTTGCTCTCCCCACCGACTCTGTCACTTCTTCCTATATCACACATCTTTTCCACCTCGTCTCTCACATTCCCGCCCAACAGCTCTCAACTTACAACTCGCTCCAACGAACATGATGCTCGCCTCATCGACTGCCTTCCTTACCTTCGCGCTTTCCCTCCTCAACGTCGCAGAGGCCGCGTCGGTCAACAAACATGCGGAGCTCAACTCCGCTGCTGGCTGCCATGACTATGTCATCATCGACTCTCGCGCTACGACCGAGGCCCAGGGTCCTTCGGTCGCGTCCAAAGGCATGATCCAGAAGACGCTCAGTGCCCTCCCCGGCGGAACCAGCGCACAGACCGTGTACCCGGCCTCGTTCCAATTCCAGGTTAGCGCCGGCGTCGGTGCAGCATGGGTGCACAACTACCTCAAGCAAGGCATCGCTTCGTGCCCGAAGCAGAAGTACGCTCTTGTCGGATACGGCCAGGGCGCCGCGGTGACCTGGAAGGCTCTTGCGAACGTCGGCACGGACGATCCGCTCCACGAGGCGATCAAGGCCATCGTTCTGCTCGGCGATCCTTACCATCTTCCCCACCTGCCCGGCAACATCGATGACCACGAAGGCAATTCCACGGACGGGGCCCAAGGTTTTGGCGTTAAGGAGGTTGGCTTCCCAGGCTCCGAGAAGATCACCCCGTGGGCGAAAGATGGGAAAGTCCTCAACATCTGCGCCCTTGGGGACCAGGTCTGCCAGTACTCAAAGTCGTCGAGTGAAGACTTCGGCCCCCACAAAGTGTACAAGTCATCGGCTCAGGTCCAGGATGCGGGGGCCAAGTTTTTGACTCAGAAGCTCGGAGGGAAGGCCGGCAAGGGAGCGGAGTAAAATTGAAAGGTGGCTCTGGCGCTCGTCTACCTGCCATCGCGAACATCCGAAACGTCGCTCTTCGGCTTGATGGGTACCCACAATAGGATGCTGGATGATCGCCTTTCTTTCATCTCCATACACACAGCCCTATCGTTTCGTATCCGCCATGCCCTTTTCAATCCTTAACCACCGCTGTCCTTCGTCCTTCTCAGCAACGCTTAAATGTTCGAGCAATCCCATTGTTGAACAGCCCAACAGCAGTCATTAGTTATTTCTCAGATGATCTGGAAAGCGACAGAGCCAAGGAGCGCAAACCGATTATCAGTAACGTTCCGGCTCGACTGCGATGTCGATCGCTGAGGTGTGATCGAAGACGTTGGAAGCACTAAGCAAGCTGGCTCGCAGAGGTATGTGGTGTTCTCAAGATTGCGAAGCGCATCTGCTATAATATGATATACCTACTCTACCAGCCTTTGCATCCTTCCCTCGTCCTGCCCTACGAACAGAGCGTTCCTTTTCTCGAGTCATGGGTGAGCGATGCTGTATGTAGATATCATGGCAGGCAACAAAAAATTCATTTCCTGAAGTTATGTAGGACTCGGAAAAGAAACGTTCGGAGCGTTCTTAAAAACGTTCTGCTGTTCATGTATCGGACAAGAGGAATAAGTAGGAGGGTGAGGCGTGAGTACCAAGGGTTCGTCATGGAGTAATAATAGTATTGCGGTGGTGGAGATAAAGAGCGGGAGACAAGAGGGAGAGAGGGAGAAAGGGAGAGAGGGAGAGAGGGAGAGAGGGGAGGGGTGTGTATGTCACCACTCTCGGAAGCAATCCATCCGACAGTAACAGCTGCGACGGCCTTGCGTTTCGCTCATGTTGCTCGATCCTGTCCTCGACTTGAGCAAGTATGTGTTGGCTTTCCCTTTGATTCGCAGAGGAGTTCTCTTCGGCCAGGGTGCGGCTGGCAAATCGAAGGCGGGGATGTCAACCTCGTGGTTGGCCTTGCTTCGAGTGGTCGGAGGGGATCCGAACAAACGACCGTGGAGCTGCTGCTCAATTTGGTGGATTGTTTTGAAGGGGGGAGTTGTATTGATCGAGGGTGGCGGAGAATGGGAATAGGTTGATGGGCAGAATGTGTGGGCGAGTGCCAGGGACGGCGAGGTGGAGGAAGATCTTCGGTTGGCGACAGCGACAGTGCAGGTGGACGAGCGACGGGGCGATGCGAGCTGTCTAGCAACGGACTGGGAGCTTGCAGAATGCCAACATGCCCCCCACAGGTATTTCGAAATCTCCCCCGCGTGCGCAGGCATAGTCGCAGTAATGCTTGTCGTTGCGATCTTTCATGCAGCCTTCCTCGCAGTGCGAACCAGGTTGAAGGTCTGCCCATTTGTTGCAAAGGCAGCTGAAGTAGTTTCGCTGCCAAGCGTCGTTCAGTTCCTTGGTGGCTCCGGACTGCATGCCTTTTGCACAAGAGCGAGTTGCTCGCTGGTAACATCCGTCAGCCCAGTCGGTGTTCTGCAGAAGACAATCAACACAGAGAACGGTCAACTTCGTTCTCCTGCTACTGTTCGAAGGAGTTCTGAGGGTACACGTACTACGGCTGTGACAGGACCACAGATGGCCAGGACGAGGAAGGCTGTGACAACGGCGGCTCGCATTGTGCAAAGTAGATGGTGATGGGTGACGTTAGAGATGTACGAGGCAGGATGTGAAGTGCCAAAGTGTTTGGGTGGAAGGGGGACAAGACTACTGGAGAGAAAGAAGGGGAGGGAAAGGCAATCGAGAGCTGTGAAAATGGGGAGATGATTAGCGCTTCAACGTTGGTCAGAAGGAGCCGACGAGGGGGAAGGGGAAGGGGAGTGTGAGAAGGAGTCAGAGACCCCGTGTCTGATGTGTGATCGACTTGTTGCTCGCCTGGAGCGTGTTGAGCGTCGTGAGCTGGCGATGATGCAGAGAGAGCTCGTAGCTCGTACTCGCATACTGAGCGCACTGCATCAGTCAAGTCTTCAAGCGCGGCATGGATGTCATGCATCCAAACGTAAGAAGGTGGAGCTGTGAGGGAAGGAACGGTATAGGAACGCCCCTTGCTCTTATTTGCTTCTATGCCACCAACCCACCCCCAAAATTTACAGCCACCACAAGCTATTTGCAAGCCCGACCATCTCCCTCTCCACCTCCTTCCACTCCTCCTTCAACTGCGCCAACACATCCTCCTTCTGCTCCGGCTGCACCCTCCGCACTTTGATCTCGAACAGGCCAGTGACCGGTCGGTGGTCCGAGATCGTCGTTTCCCAGCGTCGATAGCCGAGAACACGGACGTGTCCCTGGCCGGAGACGGGTCCGGGATGTCTACCAGTCGGACGGGTAGGAGTGGAATTGGAATGGGAGGGAGGGGGAGGATGTTCCTGATCGGGCGTGTCGTTGTCGTCATTCTCCTCGCCGACTTGATCGCCCACATTGAGCGACGACTGCGCAGTAGGGGCCCAGGTGAGCCGGGCCCGACTCCAATCAGCACCTTGCTCTCGCCACAGTATCCGATCGCACCACGCCGGTATCCGCTGCTTGGCGGACGAGTCCCACTCGTGCGTGTGCTTGTCATATTTGTACGTCGGTTCAAATCTTGGTGGCCCAGCTTCGGTGAAGTATCGTAGTCGGAACGTCGGGTTGGTGGCCATCTGCGTCCGGAGCTGGTCTAGGGCAAGAAGATGTTCGAGCCGGCGATCTCGAATGAGGGAAATGGTAGTGTCACGTCGCTCGTCTATTCGGTCTGATACCATATCGTTGGCAGACAAAAAATGTGTGTTCAGCCAGAGTTTATGTCGGGTACACGCTGTGCGCGCGGGAGGAAAACTCACAGTTAAGATCCCCGCTGAAGAAACACAAAGTATGATCCAAGATCATCCGACCGTCACCACCCGGAACAAAGGCATCCGTATTCTCTATCGGCTGCTCGAATACGTCTGGATCCTCCAAGATCTGGGGAAGAAAAGAAAAAGAGCGATGTTCAGTTTTGCGGCCCCCACTATATTCATCCTACTGAGAGTGGGCATGGAATGAGGAAGTGAACAACTCACATCGGCCACGTCCTCGTTCCTCCGCTTCACCGCCCGCTGTCCCGCGCTCAAATGACAGTTCACAAAACTGACACTGGTATCATCCACCACAAACCTCGTCGCAATCGCCCCTTTATTCCCATACCGGCCCCCCAGCCCAACCTTCGTCACACCCGTCGCTGCATCCCGAATGTTGCTACTCTCGGACTGCCGGACTAAGACCAGAGAGAAGAGGCCGACGAGCGAGTCGGACGCGATGACCTTGTACGGCTGGTCTTTCGGGCCATAGATCATGACCGCCCGGGTGAGAGCTTCGTACCACTGCCGATAATTGGCCGAGATCTTCGCGCCCATCTTATCCGCCAGGCGATTCTTTCCCACGAGCAACGTCTTGGCCGTCAGACTCTTCTTCTCAAGGTCGATGAGCTCCTGAAACCCAAAGACGAGGATGTCGGCCCCGTGTTTTCGGGTCGCGTTCGTGATGAGCGTCTCGAGGAAGTCGACGTTCTCGGATGCGCCGCCGCGTTGCAGGTCGAGCGGGCAGGCGGCGTCGATGTTGAAGGTCGTGATCAGACATCGTAACGAGCGGAAGGTGCAAAACTCGGCCTCGCGGCAGAGGACGGCCTTGTCGAGCCAGTCGGCAAGCAACGTCCCATCCCAGAAGTGGACACAGCCATCCTCGCCCGCACTGCCGACTTGCAACTGAGGCACCTCCGACGCGGCCCGGTCGACGAGCAGCTTGAAGATCGCCTCCTTGTGCGCAGTCCACTTCTTCAGCAGGCGCCAGTTGGGAGTAGTGATGTCTTCACCCGGGTCGTAGACACACATCTCGCCCGCCCGCGTGCCCACCCAGAGGTACCGAACCACACCCGCCATGGCCACCACACAATGCCTGCCGAGCCGCTGAATCGCAACGCACGTAAACGTCGACTTGGACCAGACGGTCACATGTCCGGACTCGTGTCCGAGGTAGACAAGCTCGGGTCTCGAAGGGATCGTAGCGCCTGAACTCACAGGCCCGACCTCTCCGGCGGATGGCATGTCCCGAGGAAGACTCACGGGTCGAGAGACGGCACTGAAGTTTCGATTCTCGACGAAAGGTGGGTTGTATATCGAGATGCGCAACCCACTGACGGCATTGGGGTGACCGCGTATACCCTGTCCGCCAAAGCTGTTGCCCCCAGTGTTGTTGTTATTGTTTCCGTGATTGTTCGCATGGGGTCCGGTGCAAATCCAGAGTTGGTCGCCCAGAATAAGTGGGCATGCGTGCTTGTCTAGTCCGATTCGCTGCGTAGATGGCTTCGTCTGGAGGGTGACACAAGAAGCGTCCATTTTGCCGTTCCCCTCCGCCGCTGCGGACGGCGTGGCAACCCACGTACTGATCTTGCCCCCGTCATCCAGCGAAATCATCTTATCCCCGACCCGCTCGAGCAGGATGATCGCCGTCGAATGTAGATTCATCTTGTTGTCCACAACCCTTGCCTCCGAAAGATCAATCTCGTATATCCCACCATCTTTGGTCGCGACCCATACATACCGGCCCATCGTTTTTCGTGAGGCCGCGTGTGTTTCAGCGGGGGCGGGGCAGCGGAATGAAAGCGCAGTGATTTTCTCTCGCCCGCCCGCTCCTTCAACTCCACCTTTCGACCCGCGAATCTCGATTTCGAACACCTTGTCCGCTCCGGCGTACTTTCCAGATCCCGAATATATTTGGTGATTGGGTGATTTCTGGTTGATGGTTGGTGAGAGTCCTTTGCCCGAATGGGACGTGTTGGCGTTTGTGGTAGGCAACTTGTATACTTTGACCTTGCCTTCGTGTGTCGCTGTGACAACGACAGAGCCACAGACATCAAAGTCGACAAACTCGCTTTTGGCGATGGCCGAGCGGGGTGGGCAGAAGGAGGGTGGACGACGATTGACGTGAGTGGCGTCTGGGAAATGCTCTACGAGCCCTCGTGTGTACAAGGCGGAAGATCGAAGACCTCCACCCACTGCAATGGTCGCTCCACGAACAGGAGTGGTGCCACCACTGGAGCATGGCCGAGAGCTCGCTGATGATCCGGGCGGGGAGAGGGAGATGAGCGCTGCCTGGCTCGAACCTTGACTGGTGGTTGGAGTGCGCATCGACATGGATCGGGATAAGAACGTAGTCGTTGAGGTGACGGATTCGAGCGCCTTCCTGGCTCCAATCGATCGCTTCCGGTCGTGCTTGCCCCCTGGAGACCGACGGAGACTGAGATGCCGGGACATGGGAGTGCCGTCGGGCGAGGTGATAGCGTCATCTGCCAGGACATCCCCCAGGTATTCGCCGGCGGCATCATCGTCTGAAGACGCGCTGAAGAGGTCTTCGCCCTCTTCATCTTCGTCCTCGGTGACAGATGTAGAGCTCGTGGGACTTGCTGCTCTCTGACCCCAGTGACTGGCGGGCGGCATGAGGCCAGCGCCGGGAGTGCCGGGGCTGGTGGACAGTGGGACGTGGTGAGAGTGTTGTGAGCGAAGAAGCGGCGGAGGGAATGCGCGCGATGAGCTTGCGGATGCTGACGATGCTGACGATGACGACGAGGAAGGATGCAGCGCCGGCTTGGGAGCTGTATATGAGGCGGAAATGGGGATGGGTGGCCGGTTGGCGTTCCCTGTGATGGAGATGGGACTTGAGATCGGTACTGATGGGTGCGCAACCGGTGGAGGCGCAGGTTTACTGTAAGAAGAGAGTGGAGATGGCGGGGGCGGAGGAGGTCGATGAGGTACGGAAGCCGCAGGGGTGATTGTGTTTGAGGGCGAGGTTGATGTTGAGATGGTTAGAGGAGAAGGAGCAGGCTTTGGCCCCGGCACGGGAGGCGGTGGTGGAGCGCGCTGGGGAGGGGCCAAGGGCGGTGACATATGCTGCTCAGCAATTCCTTCTGGCCGCGGCGGAAGCTTGGGAGCCGGTAGCTGTGCAGAACCGGCGATGGCTTGGGTCTGAGGAAGGGGCGGCGGTGATGGAAGAGCCGGGGTATTTTCGAGATGGGATGGGGTCATAGCTGGACTTGGCGTAGTTCCGTCAGCCCAACCAAGGGCGGCGATGCTCCCGTCCGGCAGACTGATCTTCGATTTGACGCTGAATGTGCTTTCGGGTCTGGCGGGCTGTTGGGGTCGGACTGGTGCTGCCATTGAGAATTGCTGGGAGAGGTGATGTACATGACCTTGTCTGGCTGGTCTGGGAGACGGAGGCGGGGGAGATGAAATGGCGGGTGATGGCTTTGACACCGTTGTCTCCATCTGTTCGAAGCGGGAGCGAAGGGAGGAGACCGAGGGCTGCTGCTGTGCACTGGTCGCTTCCTCATTGTCACCGCTGGCCGCCGCCGCCGGGGGCGGGGTGCGCTGAGGCTGCTGCTCGCGGTCGTGCGTGCGCTGCTGCTGCTGCTGCTGGCTGTCCATGTCCAGTGCGGGTCTGCGTGGCTATGCGTGCGCGTCTTGCTTAGTAGTAACTGTGGGATGGGAATGTATCGAGCACAGTAAACATCGTTGAGGCCATGGGACAAGGGTACAGCTGCGGCTGTTTCGGATAAATAGCTCACGTCAAAAAAGGCTCCGAACCGTCGGCAATCGGGCCAGTCTCACCTCGACACCTTCGTAACCCTAACCCCCCAAACGTCGTCAATATGGACCATGTTCTGACTGCCCATGATCGAGCTGACAGTTGACACCCTTCTCTCTTTCTGTTCCCATCCTCCATCCTGATTCTTATTCCTCTAGTCGCAACGATGTCGTCCCTATCGGAAACGAGCATTGTGCCAGGACCATCGCCGCGAGGCGTTCTCATCGTCGTCATGGTGAGCCTCGCCCTTCTTTCCGATAGACCAAGATCCGAGCTGACCGCCCTTCGTTATGGTTCTCATGCAACGAAAGGGTACGAGCGGAACCGGAAAGAGCACCCTAGGAATCAGTCTCGGCGAGCGTTTCGGTATTGTGGGTGTAACTGTGCAAATCAGCCGGAAGCAGTAACACCGGCCGAACCGTCCTCTGACACTTTCTTTATCATCAACAGCCCTTCGTCGACGGAGACGACCTTCATCCTCCCGCAAACGTTTCAAAGATGTCGGCAGGCATGCCACTGGACGACGACGACCGATTGCCCTGGCTCCTACGGATCCGACACACTGCCTTCGAGCTCACGGATGATGCTATCGCCGTTAGCGGAGTCCTTCGAAGTGCAGAGAATCAAGCAGTAGAAGAGGCAGGTCGAGATGGAAAAGAGGCACACAAGAAGGAAGTGAGGAGGATGGCCGAAGTCCTTGAAACGTCCAAGCAACCGGATGCCGATGATTACGATCAAGTCCGCGCAGAAGACAAGAAAAAAGGGTACAACAGAACATCGCATCAAAACGAAGTCGGAGGGTCCAATGCTTCCCAATCACAGAATTACGATCACGCCTCCTCGCCTTCGCCTTCACCACGCCGAGCTTGCCTGATTGCATGTTCCGCTCTCAAACGCCGTTACAGAAACCTCCTACGGGCCGATTCCAACTGCGAGACGTACCCAGACGCAGACCATCCCTCGAAGATTCCAGGACAGAGCTTAGACGTGTGAGTCGGTGAATGTACATCAATGACTGTGGGGGAGGCGATGATATGCGGCGCGCAGAAGCTGAACCCCTTCCCACTCCAGATACTTTCTCTACATTCGGGTGCCAGAGCAGGAGCTCATCCGCCGCATGCATGAACGCAAAGCTCACTTCATGAAGGAGTCCATGCTACGATCTCAGTTAGAGGTACGTGTCGTAACCACGCTGAATAATGGGAATCCAGGAGCCGCGAGCCGATCTCAACATCAGTCTTGTTTGAGATCTGACAGACACTCGAAGAGCCCGACGAGAAAAACGAGCCGGGCGTTCTTACTCTTGACGGGGTCGGATCAAAGATCGATGTTGAACATCGCGCGGATGTCCTGATCGCCGAACGAGTTGGTACCATATGTGGTCCCAGATATCGACCAGGGGTGATGCAATAAGAACGATACTGTCTCCTCGTCCCAAGCGTGCCAGGTCCATGTGTACTTTCTCTTCCTCGCTCTCACCTCTGAAGTTGAGCGGTGCACAGACGGCTCACCCGTTCGACTTGAGCCGTTTGCATGTCAAACCGTTCGATCCGAGCCGTTCGTGTACTGGATTTCCCACGGGCTCTGCAGCGCTGCAGCTTCCCTTCCAACAACAAAGCCTGCCGCTTTTTACTTGCCAACGGCGAAGCGGCGAAGGTCGTTCCAGAGGAAGGCATCCTGCGTTTTTTTTTTTTTTCATTCATACTGACTACTGACTGCGCGTCCATTCTCACCCGGTCTCTGCCGCAACTCTACTTGCCAGCGGAAACTGGTGAGGCGCATTCCCGGAGGGCATGCTTCACAATGATAGCCCTCCAGTGGACATCCGGCCCCGGCCTTGCGCGTAATACAGGAGCAGGCGCTCCGTATATCATTCGGACTGCGTTTTCTCTGCTCATACTTCTGACATAGCTTCGCTTGGGATCGAAGCGAGCTGCAACGCCCATCATCAGGTGCAAACGAGACCACAGACCACGGTCACTCCAAGTCCGGATACGCACATGAAACCCAGATCTATAGACCGCCATGCGTATTCACATCAAGTACGGTATGCGAACTTTCGATGTGCTAATGTCTCTTTTCTACCTTCACACTCCTCGCATTATTTGCTCACACTTCCGTCACTCCTTCCACACGATTGTCTGAGCAAGCAGGCAACGGCCCGCCCTCTCCTTAGGCTTCTATCGGGCAGGTGCATTGCTACTGAGAAGGCCGGCCTACCGTCCGAAGGAACAGAATCGTGAGTCGCGACATGGCCAAACTTCCAGCGAGACGTATGTCGAGGGCTGACTAAAACCAGTCTGCTTTTGATCCCTCTCTCCCCACGTCCTTAGGACGGCGACTCGGACGGATGGGCGAAGTAGGGGCGACTACGACGAGACAGGTTGAGTTGTTTTTCTCACTCTCAGCTTCTTCCACTCTCCGTGCGTCGTCATCGTCGAGCCTGGCTTTCTGTTCCCCAGCCTTCCGCAGTTTACCATTCGACGTCCAGCTCTTCTTCCTTCAAGCTTCAAGCTTCGAGCCCTCATGCCTCATGAAACAGCATCGAGAACCAGCATCCACACTGCGATTCATCGCGCAGCTCAGTGTGCTTTCTAGTGTACGTTTCTGTCATCCCGACGATCTTCTGCTGCACGCAAGCAACCTTGCTGACAACAACTCGTCGCTCTATCCACTGCTAGCTCCTGCTCACTGGTTGGCGGAAACGCGTTCCTTGCGAAGGTGGATAGACACAGTCCATGACTTGTTCCATACTGAGGGCTCGGACGCTCGTTCTCGTAATTTGGATCTCAGCCTGAGAACAGGCTTCCTCTTCTTCCTTGTTTACAGGGAAACCGAAATTTTTGCGGGTCTCGTTGTAGGCAACGAGACTGCAGCTGCAGAGTGCGGGCGCTGCTGCTACAAGCGTAATGTCACGTAAGCGATCGATGTGGTCTGGCCAGACGGAATATGTATACTGTAGCACAAGCCGCGCTGTAACCTCATCTCTGAACTGACTACATCCATCTTGGCGCGTAGCCGACTTAATTTCTCCTACCTGGGGGAGATGCCTGTCTCGGTGAATGATGAAAGGTATAAAACCAACTGCGAAAGTCGTCTTCTGTTGACAGCCACTGTCTTTCCCTCATCTTCTTTACTCTTCAGTCTTATCCTCTTCGTACCCAAACATTTTGGCGCTTCGCACCTTGCCTCGTGCATCTCCAACCCACAGCACCCATCAAGCTACTTTGCACAATGCGAGCCGCCGTCATCACCTCAGCCTTCCTCGTCCTGGCCTTCTTCGGTCCGGTCACAGCCATAGTGCGTAAAACTTCAGTGCTCCCTCGAGAGATAGTAGCATATGGATATTGACCATTCCATATGTTGTGATTGGCCTCTGCAGAATTGGGGTTGGATGAAATACTGTCACGATACGGCGGTCGACAATTGCAAAGCCGGCATGCAAAAAGGGGCCAACACGGAACAGTCCAGAGTTTGGAATGAGAACTACTTCGGTTGTCTTTGCAAGGCATGGTATCTCAATTACCTCGACAAAGACTGCCATAAAGGCTGCATGAAAGACCACAAAAACAAGGCTTTCTGCGACAAGGCCTGCAGTAGGGGTGCAGATCCCAACAACAGCAAAATCCCTTGCAAGAAGATGACAACATGCTAGACAGCTCCTATCGTCCTGTCGCTCGCCCACCTGCACTGCCGCTGTCGCCAACCAAAGATCTCCCTCCACCTCGCCGCTCCTGGCACTGACACTGGCCCGCACATTCACTCCATTCCCCACCACCCTCGGCCAAAAACGACTCTCCTCTTCAAAGAAAAGAACACTGCCAGAATCAAACTGCAGCTCCACGGCCGGTTGTTCGGATCCTTCTCGACCACTCGAAGCAAGGCCATCTATGAGGCTGACATCGCCGCCTTCGATTCGTCTACCGCACCTTGGCCAGCTGTACTTCCACCTGCTCAAAGAGAACGCCACTGCGAATCAAAGCGCAGGCCAACGCATTCTCACTCGAGTCGAGGTCTTCATCGAGCAACACCGAGCAACACGAGGCCAACAGAATGTCCATCGCAGCTCTTATTGTCGACCTGATTGCTTCCGAGAGTGGTGATATACACGCCTTTCTCCTCCCTCTCTCCCTCTCTCCCTCTCTCCCTCTCTCCCTCTCTCCCTCTCTCCCTCTCTCCCTCTCTCCCTCTCTCCCTCTCTCCCTCTCTCCCTCTCTCCCTCTCTCCCTCTCTCCCTCTCTCCCTCTCTCCCTCTCTCCCTCTCTCCCTCTCTCCCTCTCTGCCTCTCTGCCTCTCTCCCTCTCTCCCGCTCTTTGTCTCCACAGTCCACCACCGCAATATCATCTTTATCCCGTGGTGACTGTCTGATCCTCACCCTCCCCCTTTACATAGCTTCTCTTGTCTGATGAGTGAAGAGCAGAACTTTTTTGGGAACGTTCCGAACGTTTTTTTTCCCCAAGTTCTGACTTCAGGAAAGCGATTTGTTTGTAACATAGCTGCCATCAACCCAAGCGACTGCTACCTACATACAGTACACATGATTCATTCTTGGTCGAGAAAAGCAACGTTCTGTTCGCGGGACGGTACAAGAGTACGAGACGAAAAGCTGGCAGGGAAGGTATAGCAGATAGCAGATGCGCTTCGCGATCTTGGGGACCATCTACAGTCAAACACGAAACGGTGTTTGACTGGTATACCTTTGCGAGCCAGCTTGTCCCGCTCTTCTAGCGCCGTCAATGACAATGACAGTCCAGCGCTCGCAGTCACAGTCGAGCCGGAACGTTGCTGCTAATCGGCCTGTGCTCCTTGGCTCTGTCGCCCTCCTCTCCAGTGTCCGCCAGACAAACACGTTTGCGGGATCAGATCGACTTGGATTGTGAACACCCTACATTATCTTTATTACGAGCGAAATAAGATTGGCTGGCTGTCCTACGATGTGGGATTATACTAATGAGCATGACCATGCGAATGATCGTGACCGTGGCCGTGGCTGTGCTGGGGACCGTGGCCATGACCATGGTTGTGCTCGTTCCCATGCGCATGAGCATGCCCATTCCCTTCCAGTCCCTGTCCCACACCCCGACTCTGCGTCGGCGAAACGGACGTCTGACTGATCATCGACCCGGACCGACTCGGCGGCCCCGCCCTCGCAGCATCCGCACCACCCCAGAACCCACCACCACCACCCGCACCCTCACCAGGCCCATACGCCGGCGACGCAAGCGAGATCTTAGACTCGGGTCGGTACGGAAGTAACGTTGTCGTCGGACTGCTACTGTTGCCGCCGCTGCTGTACTGCCTGTGCCCATGTCCAAGTCCGTAACCGGCGCCGCCGCTATCCGAGCGGGACAAGTCCACAGGACTCAGACCTCCATTCCCTGCTCCTACCCCTCCCCCTCCACCAGCTCCGCCAGGCGACCGCAACGGCGCACTCAGCTCCAACTGCACCGTCACGCTCTGCAGTCCGTGGATATGAGACTTCAGATGCCGCTCCACGGTCCGGACCAGTCGTTCGGGTTCGACAACGGTGGCGAGGTCTCCGCCTCCCTTGTTGTTTGGCCCTCCGAAGTTGTGCACGGGGGAGGAGGTGGGGAGGAGCGAGGTTACTGGTGTGATCTTGTCCGAGGGGCCGTCAGTTTCGGACAGGTAGACTGTTTGGACTTGTAATCTCTGCACGCAGTTCGAAGAAGAAGAGTTCGCGAAGAGAGAAAGGAGCACGGTTGAATGAGCATTCCTTTTTACGTGAGGAAAGGGTAGGAGCGTTAGGTCTGCTCACAATGGTGCCAATGTAGCTCTCGGCATCCTTGGGCCAGAAGCGAGGGTTGGAATACGACGCGACACCCTCGATATGCTCAAGCTATGCAAAGAACTCGGCGAATCATCAGCAAAAAGCTCCATGAACCCTAGGACACCGCCATCAAAAGCAAGGCGTCGACAACTCACCTCCGCTAACGCATCCAGCACCTCCTTCTCCTTCTCCTCCCCCAGATCCAACACCAAGATCCGGCCCGCGTCCAGCACGAGCGGAATCACGCTGCCCACGATCATCACGGCGATGAAGAGCGAGGCGATCGGGTCGAAGCCGGTCCAGCCGTAGTACTCGATCAGGAGCGTGCTGATGATCACGCCTACGGAGCCGAGGGTGTCGGCCATGACGTGCTGCGAAAGAGCGGAGGAGGAGGAGTAGTGTTTCGGTGGATGTGAAGAAGAGCAGGAAATAGAAGGGTAGGGAGAGGGACTCACCAGGTAAACACCCATCATGTTGTGCGAGTGTCCATGTCCATGTCCGTGGTCGTGTCCATGATCGTGTCCATGACTGTGTCCATGTCCATGATGATGATGCCCGCCCATAGCGAACATCCCGAACAGATTAACCAACAGGCCCATCCCACTGACCACGAGCAGCTGCGTCGTATTATGCATCACCGGTGGCTCAATGATCCGCTGCACGGAGCGAAGCCGATGACACGCTAATGATCAGGAAGAACCCATTCGCAACCCCAGAAAGCGTCTCCACACGGGAATACCCCATCGTGAACGTCCCGTCCGTCCTCCAGTTCGCCATCACACTGGTGAACAGACCCATGCCGACCGCAGCACAGTCGAAGAACATGTGGATCGCGTCGCTGATCAACAAGTTCGCCCAGACGTCCTACGCGAGCTGGCAACCCCTGAAGGCCAGCTTGAGATTTGAGACAGAGGAACTGGAAGCTCTTGCGGCTTATTTGCAACGTTATCCTCGGGTGCGGCACCAAGGTGCAGGGCACTTCTCGTTTACAAATTATGGGCAAGGCTCTGAGCTCTAAGTCGTACCAGGGTAAATTCGCGGATTAACGGCATCAGCTACCAGCGTTCAGAGTTCAGCAAGGAGTCTGAGATATGTAGATTGACTTTGTAGTGTAAGTGATGGTGCGGTCCAGTGACGATACAAGAGTTCCGGTGACGATAGAACCAAAAAGAATCCGTAAGAAATGTGGCGTGAGATGAAAGAGTGGGAGAAGGGCGTTCCGAGGCGAAGGCCCCGTCGGAAAGGCGGGCAAACGAGTGGATGAAACTCCGAAGGCGATGGAAGGTGCCAAGTGTCAAGCGGATGGGCGGAGGTAGCCGGTTCGGATCACAGATTGCCCTCAGTCTCACTTGCAGGCTCCATTTATGTCCCCCTTGGCGATGTTGCACGTCCCACTCACGCATCCCGCGTTCTGGTAGCAGGCGGCGCCACTCGCCTTCTTTACGTCGCAGGTTGCATCCTTCGAGCGTGTCCCGTCCGAATTGAGCTTAGCGCGGCAGTAGCCGGACTGGCATAACGAATTTGAGCCACACGCGGCGCCGTTTGGCAAAGGAGTCGCCGTCGATGTATTGGTGGACTTTGAGGTGGTGCTGGTCATGCTGGTGGGCTTGGATGTGATCGTGCTTGCCTTGGTAGTGGTGGAAGACATGGTAGTGATAGCTTTGGTGCTGGTGCTGCTGGGCTTGGACGTGGTTGCGCTGCTCGATGTCTTTGTACTCGTTGGCATGGTCGTCGTGGATGAAGTGGTGGCGGCCTTCGAGGTCGTTGATGTCTTCGAAGTGGTCGTGGCCGAGCTGGTCGTGGCCTTCGAAGTCGTGACAGACGACGAGGTGCTCGCCTTCGAAGTCGTGCTTGCCTTGGGTGTAGTTGTTGTCATCGTGGAGCTGGAACTCGTGGACGACTTTGACGTCGTGGCAGGTTTTGATGTCGACGTCGAAGTCGACGTGCTCGTGCTCGTGCTTGTACTTGTAGTTACTGGCTTCGAGGTCGTGGACGAAGACGTGGCAGTGGCTGACGTCGTGGCAGGTTTCGAGGTTGTCGTCGTCGTCGACGCACTGGTACTTGTGCTTGTAGTTATTGGCTTCGAGGTCGTCGTGGACGAAGACGTGGTCGTAGCCGACGTCGTAGCAGGCTTCGAGGTAGTCGTCGAAGAGGAGGCGCTCGTGCTCGTGCTCGTGCTCGTGGTGCTTGGTGTTGCGGTCGTGCTGCTCGACGACGTACTTGTGGAGCTCGGCGTCGTGGTAGTGCTGCTCGACGAAGACGAGGTCGTAGTTGAGCTCGACGTGGTCGTGCTTGTGACAGTCGAGGACGAGCTTGTTGACGTCGCTGTTGCTGTTGTTGTTGACGTTGTCGTTATTGTGGCGGTGGCGGTAGTGGTGGTAGGAGTAGTAGTGCTGGACGTGCTCGTGCTGATCGGCATCGATGTCTCCGTTGTGGACGTGTCTGTGGTCGACGTGGACGTGTCTGTGGTCGACGTGGACGTGTCTGTGGTCGACGTGGACGTGAGAGAGGTCGTGGCAGTGCTGGTCGTGGTAATCACAACGACTGGTGCACATTCACCGTCATGGCAGTTTTTCGACAAACAGTCCGAGTTGTAGTAGCACCGACCAGCCAAGTCCGACGCTTGGCATTTGCCATAGCTGCACTTGCCGGAGCCACAGGAGCTCGCCGCTTGGCACGGTCCACCGACAGGTTGGAACCTACAGGAGGGGCCAGGGGACGCGCTGTTCGCATAGGCGCAGCGACCTGTATGGCATTCGAGGCTCGACGAGCAGGCCGTACCGACATCTGCACCGCCGCCGCATCGGAGGACGCCATCACCACGAGGATCAGTGCAGAAGCCACTCAAACATTCTGAATCGGAGGTACAGAAGTTGTCGGTGTCGCGCCAGCCACAGTAGCGAAACCCGTATAGCTGGGTCGACTGCGCGAAAGTGCCGTCCAGGAGTTCGGTCGCCGCCGCGTACCCCAGGGATCGCTGTCGAAATTGCCCACCGCAAGTGTACTCGTTGGGAGCTGGGAGGCCGAGAATCTCGTCTAAGGCACAGTAGCCGTTCTGTTGACAAGTTCCACTCTGGCAGTCAGCACTGTCGGTGCAAGGGTAACCGCCGGTGATGAGGCATCTGCCTTCGAGAGAAGTGCCGTCGCTAGGGCCGAGAAAGAAAACCGTGTAAGCCTTTTGAAAGGTCAGAGGCAGAAGAACCTGAGAATACTCACGTGCGAACATCGCGGCTAGTTCCGCATCGACCTCTGCCATCACAGTCGATGTCATACTTGCAGTGCATCGTGTTGGTGGGTACCTGGGGACAAAAGTTGGCAGTGCAGCCGCCGTCATCGGGGGAACACCGGCCGTAGCTGGCGCAGTTGTTCGTGGTGCACTCACTGTCAGCGCTGCAAGTGTTGTAGACAGGTGACTTCATGCAGATGCGCTGAGGCTGATTGTAGGGTGCGGGCTGAAAGAGGAAGGGAAACTCGCATGTGGGGGCATCGACACCGCAGTCGGTACTTGTGGTGCACGCTTTTCCCGCCGTAACCGGTGCCGTGAAGGGGATCGTACCGCGACTGAGGAGAGTGCCGTTGTACGAGGAGTACTTGTGTCCACCCCGGCGGTTGTTGACGGGATCCACGCCTGGATAGGCGGCGGCGAGGGAAATCAGGGTCGCAGCGGCGGCGAGCGCGCGGGCGAGGAATACCGAACTGACCATGACGGAGAAAGAAGGGGAGGGGAGGAGATGTGACGGAAAGAGGAAGGTAAGGAGGTAAAAGAATCGTCAGCTGCGACCCGCGAGGGCTTTCTTTTATGCGTTTCGGTCAGGCATCCTGAAGAGGGAAAGAAGGAAGGAAGCTGAGCGCTGGAATCCGGGATTTGAGAGAAAACGGTCTGCAGCCGTGTTTCGCGGAGTTTCTGTATCCTGTTACCTGTATGCTGTGTGTGCCTTGCATGTGAGTACATTACGGAACTCGGGAGGGAGTAGGGAGCAGCTGTGGCCTGTGGCGGTAGTCTAGATCTGAAGTCCAGTAGTCTCCAGATAGAGGAGCTGTCAGTTGGTGGTGCCTGACTCGGATGAGATTTTGGACTCCGAGCGAGCTGCCGCCTGCCAGGCACAGCAAATGAAACAAATGCGGATCCGGGACCCGGGTCGGATAAACAGACAGCCATTTCTCCCTTTGTTCTCCAGGCAGTGCCCTTGTCGCTGGATGGTGGACGGTGAATACATACGACGTAGACCCACGACCCGGTTATCGAAGTTCTCACCACCTGTAAGTGAGTGCCACTGGCTGAGCCTTGACCTCGAAGATGCGGTCCTCGATGGGTACGGCAGTGAGGAACGAGACATCGTGCCTCCTCCGAGGTCGAAGTTGGGACGTTCTTCTCGCCGTTGCCCCTTCAAGTTGAGACCGTAGACGACGGCGGCCAGCAGCGGCGGCGAGCTCGTCCATGATGCGAATCACGTTCGGGCCAGTACCCGCGAGCTCAGGGTTATCTCAGAGAGTTCTGTGGAGTCAATGAGTACATAATGAGTGATTGTGTAATTACTGAGTCATTGTCACACCTTCCTTCCTTCCCTCCCCTTTTCCTCGTTAGACCACCATTGTACTACTTGCTCTTGCTCGTAGGACACTGCGAAGCGGCACGAGCGGACGATCGTTGCCGTCGTCCCAGAGGCATAGATGTTTCCCAGTGTAGATATGTGAGTGGCATTTCCTACTGCTGAACAAGACCTCATGAAGTCATTCGCTTTGTGGGACGCGGCGCATACATGGACCACGTATGTACTTGATACTCCTTTTTCCAAAACAGCGTCTGCGTAACCATAATCTGCGCGCGTGTGAAGCACCCTTCCTGCTCACGTCCTCTCTCTCCAGCTTCTTGATACACAGTCTTCTATCTATCCCGCACACCTCACCCTTTGGTCTCAAGATCATGCGCGAGATGCCGCCGTTAGCGAGCAGTCGTAGGGCTATGACCAGCTTGCATGCAGCATGGGGCCAACAAAGATCAGGTCAACGCTTCGCAGGAAACCTACTTTGGTTTCCTTTGCGTCCGGTGGATGACCAATGGTTGACTCAATTGCAAGCCCGATGGTAATAGCCCTAGCTGCCATGATGGCTGCATGAGGAATCGCAACAACGACGCTTTATGGACAGATCAATGCGCTCGCGGAGAAGATATCTCCAGGACTGATGGAAGCATACCTTGCCACGACCCAGTCAAATCCCAGACAGCTCCCGTCGCCCGTCAGCTCGCCCACCTGCACTGCCGCTGTCGCCAGCCGACGATCCCCCTCCACCTCACCGTCCCTGGCACTCGCCCACACATTCTCTCCATCAACCTATTCCCACTCTCGACTACCCTCGACCAATACCACCGCCCTCATCAAAAGAGTCCACCGGATCGAGCTGCGGTTCCACAGCCGGCTGTTCGTATCTTTCTCGACCACTCGAAGCAAGGCCATCTACGAGGTTGACATCGCCGCCTTCGATTCGCCAGCCGCACCTTGCCCAGCTGAACCTCTACCCCGCTCGAAGAAAACTCAAGTGCGAATCAAAGGGTAGACCAACACATGCTCGCTGAAGTCGAGAACAAGAATCAAGCACCACGGGCGAAACGCACGGCCCGTCGCCGCTGTTTTACTCAAACCGATTGCTTCCGAGAGTGGTGGTATACACGCCGTTCTCCTGCCTCGCTCTTCCTCTCTGCCTCTCTGCCTCTCTGCCTCTCTGCCTCTCTGCCTCTCTGCCTCTCTGCCTCTCTGCCTCTCTGCCTCTCTGCCTCTCTGCCTCTCTGCCTCTCTGCCTCTCTGCCTCTCTCCCTCTCTCCCTCTCTCCCTCTCTCCCGCTCTTTGTCTCCACAGTCCACCACCGCAATATCATCTTTATCCCGTGGTGACTGTCTGATCCTCACCCTCCCCCTTTACATAACTTCTCTTGTCTGATGAGTGAAGAGCAGAACGTTTTTGGGAACGTTCCGAACGTTTTTTTTTCCCCAAGTTCTGACTTCAGGAAAGCGATTTGTTTGTTACATAGCTATTAGCTGCCATCAACCCAAAGCGACTGGTATCTTTGCATACATACAGTATTGCTCACCCATGGTCGGTAATAGGAACGATCTATTCGGAGGACGGTACAAGAGGAGGAGGAGATAAATGCTGGCAGGGAAGGTATGGCATGGGGCAGATGCGCTCCGCGATCTTGAGGACCCATCTATGCCTCTGCGAGCCAGCTTACCCAACTCTTTCCATGCACGCCAGCTTGCCCAACTCTTTCATGCGAGCCAGCTTGCCCGCCTTTTCCGCCTTTCTCGATCACGCCTCAGCAGTTAACATCGCAGTCGAGCCAGAACGTTGCTGCTAATCGGCCTGTGCTCCTTGGCTCTGTCGCCCTCCTCTCCAGTAGTGTTCGCCAGACAAACACGTTTGCGGGATCAGATCGACTTGGATTGTGAACGCCCTACATTATCTTTATTACGAGCGAAATAAGATTGGCTGGCTGTCCTACGATGTGGGATTATACTAATGAGCATGACCATGCGAATGATCGTGACCGTGGCCGTGGCCGTGGCTGTGCTCGTGACCGTGGCCATGACCATGGTTGTGCTCGTTCCCATCAGCATCAGCATGAGCATGCCCATTCCCCTCCAGTCCCTGTCCCACACCCCGACTCTGTGTCGGTGAAACGGACGTGTGACTGATCATCGACCCGGACCGACTCGGCGGCCCCGCCCTCGCAGCATCCGCACCACCCCAGAACCCACCACCACCACCTGCACCCTCACCAGGCCCATACGCCGGCGACGCAAGCGAGATCTTAGACTCAGGTCGGTACGGAAGTAACGTTGTCGTCGGACTGCTGCTGTTGCTGTTGCCGTTGCCGCTGCCGTACTGTCTGTGCCCATGTCCATACCCGGCACCACCGCTATCCGAGCGCGACAAGTCCACAGCACTAAGACCTCCATTCCCTGCTCCTACCCCTCCCCCTCCACCAGCTCCGCCAGGCGACCGCAACGGCGCACTCAGCTCCAACTGCACCGTCACGCTCTGCAGTCCGTGGATATGAGACTTCAGATGCCGCTCCACGGTCCGGACCAGTCGTTCGGGTTCGACAACGGTGGCGAGGTCTCCGCCTCCCTTGTTGTTTGGCCCTCCGAAGTTGTGCACGGGGGAGGAGGTGGGGAGGAGCGAGGTTACTGGTGTGATCTTGTCCGAGGGGCCGTCAGTTTCGGACAGGTAGACTGTTTGGACTTGTAATCTCTGCACGCAGTTCGAAGAAGAAGAGTTCGCGAAGAGAGAAAGGAGCACGGTTGAATGAGCATTCCTTTTTACGTGAGGAAAGGGTAGGAGCGTTAGGTCTGCTCACAATGGTGCCAATGTAGCTCTCGGCATCCTTGGGCCAGAAGCGAGGGTTGGAATACGACGCGACACCCTCGATATGCTCAAGCTATGCAAAGAACTCGGCGAATCATCAGCAAAAAGCTCCATGAACCCTAGGACACCGCCATCAAAAGCAAGGCGTCGACAACTCACCTCCGCTAACGCATCCAGCACCTCCTTCTCCTTCTCCTCCCCCAGATCCAACACCAAGATCCGGCCCGCGTCCAGCACGAGCGGAAGCCTCGGCGATACAGGAGGGGGACAGTGAGTGGGTCGTCGGACAGTGAGTGGGTCGGTCACCATAACTCCCACACAACACAACAAAAGTAGCCGCAAACACATGGACTGTATCCCCTAGCCCACAGCGACCCCGCCATGCAAATTTGAGACGTACTTTCCTTGCTAACGGCTGAGCTATGGTGCTTCGAGCAGGTCGAGGTCGATCTGAGATTTCGAGATTCATTGAAAAAAAATTGTACAACGACTTTGAACACCAACCACACCAAATCCACCTGAATAAGCAGTGCCAGAACAGAGAAAGAGTTTGGAGTACTATCTAAGAAGAAAACGTAGCAGGTGTATTGAGGTGAATTGGTCCACTGGTTGAGGAGCTGGGTGGTCTGGAGTGCAGGGGTGGTTAGCGAGTTTTGGGGGGTCGATGTTCGATCCGGCATGAGCGCTTTTGGATGAGACAAACTTCACTCAGAAGAGCTTCGCGATCGATCGCCCGAAGTCGGAAACCACTGGTCCACGCACTTGTGGAGTGGTCTCTTCCGGTAGTCTCGTAGTCTGTCGAGCACCTTTTCTTCCCCTTCTGAGCTTCTCAGCTTCACCTTTCATCCTGTCTATCATATCGCATTCCGCTTGTACTTCAGTCCCTTCTAGGTACAATCCACACTCTCCTTTGGCGTCGGATACCTCTTGTCTGCTTCCCGTTCTCGCCCGTTCAGGGGAGATATCCAACTGGTTATGAGTCCAAGAGCTCTACACTGAGCTACAGGAGCCCCAAGAGCCCAAGACAAGAGCTCCAGGGCCGACACTCTGTCAAGGATATCGTCAAGTTCCATCCTTTCTCTCTTTCCCTTTCCCCTACAGACAGCTGGTGCGCTTCGGAACGCGGTCGGTACCCTGCGCGCTTACAAGAGTCCGACGCGCCGATCTTTAGTCAAGCAGTAGCGCGACTCTGCGCAAATCGGCCAGCTTCAAGCTTCGGCAGCCTTCGGCCCTCGGTCAAGAACGGCGCAGCAAGGTTTTCGATACGGTGGCCGGTAAGGATGGGCGCGGAGGGCCCCGGAGTGCTCCGTACTCCGGGGCCCCTACTCCGGCTGACTCCGGCTGATTTTCAGATGCATTTTCGCGCTCCGTACTCCGCTCATTTTTAGGCAGTCGCCCCAACTCCACTCCGCGCTCCGCACAAAATCTCCCCATCTCATTGCGCCAGCTCCGTACTCCGGCTAAATTTCAATAAATTTCAAAGTCCACTCCGCACTCCGGGGTGACGGAGCGCGACTACTCCCCCCGAAACTCCGTACTCCGGGGAACGTTCGCAGAGGTCCTACAAAAACTTGAGAAATCGGGACCCTTACATTGATTGCCGCCCTTCCATCCACGTGTTTGTTCGACAGAATCATCGTTGGCAGTCGTACAGCTCAACAACACACAATATGAACCCCAAATAAGAAGTCTGAAAAAGAATTTTTGCTAAATTTTTTTTGAAAAATCAGAGCAAAATATGACCATTTCTGACTGAAATTTTAAAAAAATTGCGACCTGATTTTGAAAAAGGGACGGCCCCGGAGCGCCCCGGAGTTTCGGCGAAACTCCGCACTCCGTCTGGCATTCGAGCTAGTCACTCCGTACTCCGGGGAAAAATCAGCTCCAGGCCTTGCCGTACTCCGTACTCCGGGGACATGACAGGCTTGCGCTCCGTACTCCTGCAGAATTCAATCAGCGGGAGTAAATCCTCGAAAATGCACTCCGTACTCTGTACTCCCCCGGAGTGAGGCCCCGACTAGTCGGGGAACTCCGGGAAACCCACTCCGGGGCTTACTCCGCGCCCATCCTTAGTGGCCGGTACCAGGGCAGATGGCCCACGGACACCACATAGGAGGAATGGGACGGATTGCGGCGACGGAGTCCACTACGTGTGGAAGCGGTGTCTCGGCGGCGAGCACCGCGCGGAGACCTACGGTCCAGCGCCTGAGCAGCAAGGAGGAGCTCGATGCCGTCACTGGCAAGCTCCTACGGCTCGGCGCAAGGCAAGGTCGGGATCCATTCACCTCGGATCCCAGGTCAAGGCGCGCGAGCGGCAGGCAGGGCACCAGCAGTTTACGGTGACCAGCAGTGCTCGGCGACTCAAGGATCCACCGATGGCGACCCAAGGATGCTGTTGGGCGCGCTCGCAAGGTCGGAGATCATTCGGGAGCGGAACGAGGCAGAGACGACTTCAGGTCTCAAGCTTCCGACACTCCAACACATTCCGGTTTCCGCTCATAGGTCACGGTCTGCGGCAGACAGGGAGCGGCGCAAGCTCTCCTGCGACGTGATGGAGCCGGTTGGCGGTCTTCGGCTTGGCGCAAGAACATGAGCCCAAGCACGGAAGACGCGAGAGGTACCAGCACATTGGTGGACCTCAACTTCAAGGCAGAAGATGCACTCGGTCTGGCGAATGGAAATACAGGTCGAAGACCCGCCAAAACCGAAGACGACAAGCACCTTCTGCGACGCGACACCGAGCCGTGCATCAATTTCAAGAAGGCACCGGGGCTCGAGCTGCTCTCGATGCGCGCGTGGGCGCACGAGGAATGGCAGTCCTCGCCGACAAGATCATGCCCGGCACAGGCAATACGACTCGGTCGACAAGAGTCGTACAAACGGGGGACAGGGCGGCTGGTACGCGCCTGTCCTGGTTCCATCATACATGTAGTCTGGGAAGGAGTAGAGGATCGCCACCATCACTCCCTCGGGCGACCGACACAGGACACCTGGGTCGGGACCTGGCGACCGAAGACGGCCTCGGGACCGCCGTTGTTGCTGGACGGGTTGGCAAGGAACGCGGGCCATATGGCCTCGCTGATGTCAACGAGATTGGTGGGGCAGCGGAGACGTAAAAGCCGCTGACACCGATACGGGTTGACCGTGAAGGGGGCATGCACAGTAGCATCGCTGGCGTCGACCCGGCGCCTAACCAGCGTGGATCGACGGGTCTACGCAAGTTCGGCGTTGTGGCATCCGACAAACGCCCGTCGGAGCCAAAAGGTCATGGCCACGGCCAAGTGCCCACAGGGCTATCTCAAGGATGAACGATTGCAATCAGCAGCATCGTTCGAGGGAGCACATCCGCATGGGCGGCGTGCATATTCCCTCAGGCGACAGCGGTAGCGGCAGAGATGGACGAGTGGTTCAGTTCATTGGGAGTGAGGAGAACGTCTGGTGAGGCCTCGCGGCCGAGCCTAGCATTGGCGCAATATATGCGGGGCAATTCCCCATGCATGTACCAACACAACAGTGCAGTTTCCTCCACACCCACCACACCCTCTCTCTCGGCTTCGCGTCGTGCCGGGATGGCGAACAGGGCGCGAGCGGCGTCCCTGGTCTACTAGCCATACCGTGTCCGGTTGATGACCGGAACACAGTCCCCACACCCTGCCTCCAAGCCTCGGCTTGTACCGCTTGGCGGGATGGGGACACCTCCTACCGGTGAGTATCAGAATGAGCCACCACACTGTAGGACGTACGCTGACACCATGCCTTACCTCCCTTTGCGCGCGCTCCGAGTCACTACCCATGTCTCGGGCGTCAAGCACACTCCTTCTGTCCCAGAATCCTGTCCCTGTCGACGGCATGCGTGCCTGACACATCATCACGTGTATGCGGGCATTGGGCGACTGTGGGCAGAGGAGGGGATCGGTTTGGGTATTGGTGGTCGGTGGACGACGAGCAGGAGAGGCAGCGCGGCGTGGGTCGGCTGCGGGAGCATCACCCACAACGGGGTGACGTGCGGAGCTAGTGGATACTAGTCCGCAGGATTGAAGAACCGACTCAGGATCGAGCCAGCCATTGCTCGGAGGACCGCCACCCACGCCACACCAGAAAGCAGGAGTCGACATCCGTCGACTTGCTTTGCGCGGTCAACATTCCTTCTTCCCCTTTCCTCTCTCTCCTCGCTCAGCCTCGGGACCGTCGGCGGTCGGGGCAGCTCCTCACGCAGCATACGCGGGGAGGACGAACACAAGCTGCGGACATCAGTGGCGCATTCGGGCTCAGGCCTCAAGTTCGATTACTCGACGGAGCAACCAGCAGACAGCGAGCCGCGAGCATCCCTGCTCTCGGCAATCGGCAGTCGGCAGACATGGCGGACGTGTAAGGCCGACGTCGAGCTGCATACAGCGAGCTCACAAGAGCGCAGACACGATGTCGTCTGGGTTATCAAGGTTCGGCATCGTCGAGCATCGGGCGCAAGAAGACTGCCCAGCCACGAACGAGTCATGTCCACAGATGACAGCAGCAGCCGGTGTCTCAGCACCATCGGAGACCCGGGGATGCGCAGCGACCATACTCATGGCGTGCGCAGAGCTCCACCCACCAGCGGCGACCGATCGTTTCGGCGCCGGCTCACAGATTACAAGTGGTCCACAGCAACCGAGAAGCTGCGAAACCTTCGCGTGGAATCAAGCGCATCATCATGGCGCATTGATCAGCCAGTATGGCACGGCTGCGGAGAATGGAAGGCATTGGGGCGGTGTATGGGATAGTGCGAGTTGTGGTGTGGTAGTGCGCACTGCGCAGAGTGGGACCTCGGCTCCGGAACGGCATAGGGCTGTTCACAACCGGTCCGAGTCAACGACACAACACAACAAGTCAACAACCACAACACCATCACCACACGGCCCACGAGCCTCTCCGTGCGCCGCCGCGACAGGTATTACGCACGGCAGCAGCCAGCGCACAGTTCCAGCATCACACCACACAGCACGAAGTCTCCCAGATGGAGTACAGGCATCCCTCTTCCCGAACCACGCAGGAGCGCCATTGGTGCCACTGTTTGGCCTCGAGTCTCAACTCAATCACAACTCGGACAACCGTCTTCTGCAACGACCACACGCAAGGTTCTCTCCTCGGGCCACCGTGCTCATCGGGACTCGACCAGTCGTCGGCGTCCGGAGCAATCATGCGGCAGCCCAGGCACGACTTTCTCTTGGCTGGACGTACAAGGATCGGTGGGAGCAGTGAATGGCATGGTTGAGAGGGCATGGGAAAGAAGGGAGATGCTCAGTTGAGGCGGCAATGGCGTGCCTCAGGAGGCAGGAGCAGAGGTGGTACGGATGGGCTGGGAAACTGGCGCTTGGCAGGAGTGCATGACCAGACTGGCACGAGACAGCAGTAGCTCAGTCCTAGGTGGACGAGCTGTAGGGCGGTCTCAGCAGCTGGTGTGAGTGGCATCTCCTCGATGAGGATGTATGCGAGCGGTGGGAGCATCAAGAATAGGCCGTACGATCGATGACGAGTGGTTCGGAGGATCGGGCCGCAGTCGGCATTGACGCCGGCGGCAGCATCAACAGCAAAAGGAAACGCGCGTCCCGCGTTCAGTCCTCACGCTCCACCACCACGTCCAGAATCGGCCCATTCAGCAAGTCTCGGTCGCTCAGGACGTCGAGCAACAAGTTCACATGGTCAACATCCGCTCAAGACGCATACATCAGGTCGTCGGAGCAGTACATCTATGGCCACTGGTGCAATGCCCTTGGAAGCTCCAGCGCTTCGAACCCGTGCACAGACACACGCACCAAACGCGAAACAAGGACCACCAGCACGCCATGCAGCACAGGACCCTGTTTATCCTTCCTCCCTCTTGCGCACTCCCAGGCTCGTGCTCGGCCCCATCGGTGTCGACTAGTCGGTGCTCTGGCACCCGAGCAGTGAGCGCCGGACAAAGGACGACAAGTTGGATGTTTTTGGATTTGGGTCAGTGGAATACGGTACATGGGCTCATCGGCACTGGTGGCTTCAGGCTTGGGATAGGTGGTATGGCAGGGTGCGAGGCATCATGGGAGCAGGACGGTAGTGTATGATGGATGCAGGATGAGGTTATGTGGGATATGGCTGATTATCGGTGGACGGTGATCAGCAAGGTGGTGTAGTGCGTTGGCATGCAGGAACGGTGGGAGCAGGTCGGGGTTCGGCACATCGACACATCGGCATATGGGCGCGCCGCGCGACAACCCCCGAGCCAGCAACAGGCACCATTACTGCATTACACGGCCATCGGACTGACATCCACAACGAGCCACCCTCATGCGCTATCATGGTTCCCCCTCATCGCTCAATCATCAATCATCAACATACCGTCGTTCGGCACATCGACTTCAGCATCAGCAGTCGACGCACACACACTCATTTCGCTTCATTTACGACACGTACGATAACGAATCATAAAACCCCCGGCGACTACAGGTCTGGAGAGCTAGGATACACGCCTCAGCACGGTCAACTAGGCGACCCTCATTGTCAGAACAGGGTACTCGAGGTGGGAGAGTTGGAAACCACCGGTCCACGCACTTGTGGAGTGGTCTCTTCCGGTAGTCTCGTAGTCTGTCGAGCACCTTTTCTTCCCCTTCTGAGCTTCTCAGCTTCACCTTTCATCCTGTCTATCATATCGCATTCCGCTTGTACTTCAGTCCCTTCTAGGTACAATCCACACTCTCCTTTGGCGTCGGATACCTCTTGTCTGCTTCCCGTTCTCGCCCGTTCAGGGGAGATATCCAACTCCCGATTCAATTGACCCACTCACTGTCCAAAAACATCACCACCGTACAAATCTACTGCACCTTCGCTCTCAGCAACCACACAATCAAACGACCCCAAAGAAGCGGGAGGTAGTAGATCTCTATGCTAGCTATGTTTCTTCTCTTTGCGTGTTGTGTGTTTGTGAGGTAGTTTTCGAGTGGTGTGGTGTTCATGGTCAAAAACTTGCCAGTTTCCGACCCACTCACTGTCCCCCTCCTGTATCGTTGCAGTACCTCATCTACTGCCTAGAACTGGCGAATACCCCTACATCTTCCCACTAAAAGGCAATCTCCTCATTTCAGGAAGCTTACACCACATTGTAATGAGGACTACAAACCTGAGCTCAGACAGTTACAACTGATTTGTTGCTTTTGCCACGCGGCGCGTTAGAAACCTTACAAACCACTCTTTGGGAGGCAGCTTCGTCTACTCGGGCCCAACGGTGGTTGAACGTTGTTCCCATTTTTCGCTGACACAAAAAAGCCCTCCCTCCAGGGAGGGCCTGCAAGCTCAATGAAGAATACATGCTCAATGAAGAAATCAAAGATGAGATCCATTCCATAACATCATTTCTCCGACGCTGCCATGTCTGCATCCACAATTTGACTACTCTGTACACCCCACTGCCTATCCGCGATCCTCCTACGCTTCATCGCCTCCCTTCGCACCTCCGTAAACAGTTTTCGCCAACCTTTTGACTTCCTGTTCTCGGCCTCCTGTTTGAACAGCACCCACTCTCGTCGCACCTCCTCCCTCTTTTCCTTCTCGATTTTCTCCTTCGCAATCTCTCGCGCTTCGTGTGCATACAGCACACCTCCAGATTGTACAACCTTTCTCTGTCGTTCGTTCCGCTTGTGTCATTCTTGCTGCGCCGAGGTTTGAGCTTCAAGTGCGGTTACCGCAAGTTGACCTGTGCGCGCTTGTTGCAGAGATCCTCGGATGAACCTGGACACGGAAGGGGAGAGTTCAAGACCATATCGATCCTCGATTTGTTGAGCAGATCTGGACAGCGTGCGAATAGTTCGCGGGGTCGAAGGAACACCTGGGGAGCCCGGCGGTGTGGAAAAAGAAATTGGAGGCGGCATGGATGATTGTGAAGTAGGATTGGGATACTTGGAGAGAACTTGCGTAGGGTCATAGGGGTGTATTCCTGTGCGGCGAAATCCTGTCTTGATCGTGTTTGCCTTCATCGTGTGCATGCGGATGCCGTTTAAAGCGGCCAAAAATTCGGTTTTGCTGAAATTCGTACATCCAGTCCTCGTTGCAGCATCGATTGCCTCGCGATGCCAATGCTTGTAGGGCTGGAAGACTGCAACGTCCAGAGGCTGCAAGATATGTGAGGAGTGTGGCGGCAAGCTGAAGGGGATTATTTCTTGCTGGTCGCAAAAAGTCGATGAACTGTTTTGTACAGTGTGAGCCGTGTCCGTCGAATATGAGCAGACGTTTGGATCCTTTGGTCATTCGTCTCGTGCGATTGTTGAAGTGAACGATCCAACGCAAAGCCAAGATGTCGTCCGAATAGCCTTTGTCTGATACCGCAAGAAGAGTGTCTCCGGGCGCAGAATTGTTCGTCCATGATTCGGAATGCTGAATACCGGACATGATGACCATTGGAGAAATTGCCGATCCAGTCGCGTTGACTGCCTCGACGCAGGTAACCGTTTCGCGATTCGTTTCGCTCGCCAAGTGCGCTTCTCGCGAGGGGCAGAGCGTCACTATCCATTGTGTTCCCCCCCAATTCCAACACGAAAGCCGACCTCATCCATGTTCCAAATATCGTCCGGCAAGATTCCGTGCTGCTGGATGACCTTGTGAAGCCTTTCGTAGAACCTGAGCAATGTCGCATGATCCTGGGTCATTCGAGACAGTTCCCTGGACTTCTGTCTGCCCTTGCTGAGCTCGGGGTTCCTCTTGATGAAATTCTCTACCCAGTGCGCGCCGACTGTGAGCGGCACCGTGTTTGGATCGGTGTGCGCGTCGCGCAGAATTTGATCTGCAGATGCCTGGATCAGTCGAGGACGAGCCGATATCTCCAGACCGTCGAGGATACCAATCCACGCCAAGAGCACCTTCTCCTCTGTGTCGTTCAGCTTCCGGTTGGTGGGCGCGCGCGTGCTCTTGCTTGCCTTGCCGTTGTAGCGACGAGTGAGGCGCTGCACATCGACGTTATGTTTTCTCGCAATGGCGGAGAGATTGATCTTGCCTTCCGACTTTTGCGCTTCTTCTACCGCGCAGAGAACGCGCTCTTCTTCTTCCTGGTACGCTGAAGGCATTGGTGAGTTTTAAGTACCTGTTTGATGCTGTGTAGGGAATATGGATGCTGTGCGGTCTTGCCAATGTTATGGAATGGATCTCATCTTTGATTTCTTCATTGAGCATGTATTCTTCATTGAGCTTGCAGGCCCTCCCTGGAGGGAGGGCTTTTTTGTGTCAGCGAAAAATGGGAACAACGTTCAACCACCGTTGGGCCCGAGTACACACACACCGTCGCCGGGCCGGCACGGTCACCTGGGCGGGGGGACTTCGCCCCCCCGGACCCCCCCAATGCCATACATAGTCGTGACCTTTATGTAACCTACCTTTGCTCCTGTATTGGAAGCGACACATTTCTTCAACCCAGACGACTGATGTACTTCGTACAGTTGGACTTTTGGGGTCCGGGGGCGAAGTCCCCCCGCCCAGGTGATAGAAATGCATTGCTTCCGATTCGGGCCGTGGGATAGCCGGAGTGGGAAGAACATCGATCCTGTACACCCACAGCGATGTCACTACTTCGGCTTCCACGTTACCACCACCAACGAAACCCACGGCCACGAAATGACGGTCACCCACGAAACGCCATATATTTTGTTTGAATAGAATCTCTTTCACCGTTCTTCCCAGTCTGAGAGGCGCCCACCGGGCGCCGCGTACCACTAGTATTTATGTATACTGTAACACAAGCCGCGCCAGAGCCGTACCTCAATCTCTGACCAATGCCCCGATGAGTTCGTCACGTCGGACATCCATCTTGGGCGCAGCCGACTCATTTCTCTTGTCTCGGGGAGTTGTCCGGCAAGATGATAAGAGACTGAGGAGTGAGGGCCTGCTGTAGGTATAAAGCAGCTGCGGGAGTCGACATCTGTTGACAACCAATTACCTTTCCCTCCTCTTCTTACTCTTCAGTCCTGTCCTCTTCGTACCCAAACACTTTGACGCTTCGCATCTTGGCTCGTGTATCTCCCACCCATAGCACCCATCAAGATCAACTTTGCACAATGCGAGCCTCCATTGTCACCTCAGCCTTCCTCGTCCTGGTCATCTCCGGGCCCGTCACAGCCATAGTACGTATACCCTCAGAACTCCCTCGAAAAGTAGTAGGAGATGGAAGTTGACGATTTTACATGTGTTGATTGTCTTCTGCAGAACGCCGGCTGGGTCGACGAGTGCGTCCGAAAGGCGAGCGCAAACTGCAAAGGTTCAGAGAATGTTGCCACCCAGCATCAAAAAGAAATCTTTCAGCAAAACTACTTTGGTTGCCTTTGCAAGACATGGATTCGCAATTATCCCGAGGACGGCAGCTGCCATGGCGGCTGTATGAAGGACCGCAACAATGACAAGGCTTTCTGCGACAATGCCTGCAAACTCGGTGGATATGTCGTCTCCGGCGTTAAGGGCGTCATTTGCTATGAGGAGGACTTGGATTGCTAAACAGCTCCTATCGCCCTCCCACCTGCACTGCCGCTGTCGCCAGCCGACGATCCCCCTCCACCTCACCGTCCCTGGCACTCGCCCACACATTCTCTCCATCAACCTATTCCCACTGTCGACTACCCTCGACCAATACCATCGCCCTCATCTAAAGAGTCCACCGGATCGAGCTGCGGTTCCACAGCCGGCTGTTCGTATCTTTCTCGACCACTCGAAGCAAGGCCATCTACGAGGTTGACATCGCCGCCTTCGATTCGCCAGCCGCACCTTGCCCAGCTGAACCTCTACCCCGCTCGAAGAAAACTCAATTGATCAAAGGGTGACCAACACATGCTCGCTGAAGTCGAGAACAAGAATCAAGCACCACGGGCGAAACGCACGGCCCGTCGCCGCTGTTTTACTCAAACCGATTGCTTCCGAGAGTGGTGGTATACACGCCGTTCTCCTGCCTCGCTCTTCCTCTCTGCCTCTCTGCCTCTCTGCCTCTCTGCCTCTCTGCCTCTCTCCCTCTCTCCCGCTCTTTCTCTCCACAGTCCACCACCGCAATATCATCTTTATCCCGTGGTGACTGTCTGATCCTCACCCTCCCCCTTTACATAACTTCTCTTGTCTGATGAGTGAACAGCAGAACGTTTTTTGTGAACGTTCCGAACGTTTTTTTTTTTTCCAAGTTCTGACTTCAGTAAAGCGATTTGTTTGTTACATAGCTGCCATCAACCCAAAGCGACTGGTTCCTTCGCATACGCACAGTATTGCTCACCCATGGTCGGTAATAGGAACGCTCTGTTCGCAGGACGGTACAAGAGGAGGAGGAGATAAATGCTGGCAGGGAAGGTATGGCATGGGGCAGATGCGCTCCGCGATCTTGAGGACCCATCTATGCCTCTGCGAGCCAGCTTACCCAACTCTTTCCATGCGCGCCAGCTTGCCCAACTCTTTCATGCGAGCCAGCTTGCCCGACTTTTCCGCCTTTCTCGATCACGCCTCAGCAGTTAACATCGCAGTCGAGCCAGAACGTTGCTGCTAATCGGCCTGTGCTCCTTGGCTCCGTCGCCCTCCTCTCCAGTAGTGTTCGCCAGACAAACACGTTTGCGGGATCAGATCGACTTGGATTGTGAACGCCCTACATTATCTTTATTACGAGCGAAATAAGATTGGCTGGCTGTCCTACGATGTGGGATTATACTAATGAGCATGACCATGCGAATGATCGTGACCGTGGCCGTGGCCGTGGCCGTGGCTGTGCTCGTGACCGTGGCCATGACCATGGTTGTGCTCGTTCCCATGCGCATGAGCATGCCCATTCCCTTCCAGTCCCTGTCCCACACCCCGACTCTGCGTCGGCGAAACGGACGTCTGACTGATCATCGACCCGGACCGACTCGGCGGCCCCGCCCTCGCAGCATCCGCACCACCCCAGAACCCACCACCACCACCCGCACCCTCACCAGGCCCATACGCCGGCGACGCAAGCGAGATCTTAGACTCGGGTCGGTACGGAAGTAACGTTGTCGTCGGACTGCTACTGTTGCCGCCGCTGCTGTACTGCCTGTGCCCATGTCCAAGTCCGTAACCGGCGCCGCCGCTATCCGAGCGGGACAAGTCCACAGGACTCAGACCTCCATTCCCTGCTCCTACCCCTCCCCCTCCACCAGCTCCGCCAGGCGACCGCAACGGCGCACTCAGCTCCAACTGCACCGTCACGCTCTGCAGTCCGTGGATATGAGACTTCAGATGCCGCTCCACGGTCCGGACCAGTCGTTCGGGTTCGACAACGGTGGCGAGGTCTCCGCCTCCCTTGTTGTTTGGCCCTCCGAAGTTGTGCACGGGGGAGGAGGTGGGGAGGAGCGAGGTTACTGGTGTGATCTTGTCCGAGGGGCCGTCAGTTTCGGACAGGTAGACTGTTTGGACTTGTAATCTCTGCACGCAGTTCGAAGAAGAAGAGTTCGCGAAGAGAGAAAGGAGCACGGTTGAATGAGCATTCCTTTTTACGTGAGGAAAGGGTAGGAGCGTTAGGTCTGCTCACAATGGTGCCAATGTAGCTCTCGGCATCCTTGGGCCAGAAGCGAGGGTTGGAATACGACGCGACACCCTCGATATGCTCAAGCTATGCAAAGAACTCGGCGAATCATCAGCAAAAAGCTCCATGAACCCCAGGACACCGCCATCAAAAGCAAGGCGTCGACAACTCACCTCCGCTAACGCATCCAGCACCTCCTTCTCCTTCTCCTCCCCCAGATCCAACACCAAGATCCGGCCCGCGTCCAGCACGAGCGGAATCACGCTGCCCACGATCATCACGGCGATGAAGAGCGAGGCGATCGGGTCGAAGCCGGTCCAGCCGTAGTACTCGATCAGGAGCGTGCTGATGATCACGCCTACGGAGCCGAGGGTGTCGGCCATGACGTGCTGGGGAGGAGCGGAGGAGGAGTGGTTGTTCAGCTGATGGGAAGGGAAGAAGAGCAGGAAATAGAAGGGTAGGGAGAGGGACTCACCAGGTAAACACCCATCATGTTGTGCGAGTGTCCATGTCCATGTCCGTGGTCGTGTCCATGATCGTGTCCATGACTGTGTCCATGTCCATGATGATGATGACCGCCCATAGCGAACATCCCGAACAGATTAACCAACAGGCCCATCCCACTGACCACGAGCAGCTGCGTCGTATTATGCATCACCGGCGGCTCAATGATCCGCTGCACGGCCTCAAAGACAATAAACACGCTAATCAGGATCAAAAAGACCCCATTCGCGAAACCCGAGAGCGTCTCCACACGCGAATACCCCATCGTGAACGTCCCGTCCGTCTTCCAGTTCGCCATCACACTCGCGAACAGACCCATGCCAATCGCAGCACAGTCGAAGAACATGTGGATCGCGTCGCTGATCAGACCCAACGAGTTCGTCCAGACGCCCCATGCGAGCTGGACGCCCATGAAGGCGAGGTTGAGACAGAGGAATTGGAAGATCTTGCGGGAGTCCGGGGAGGCGAGGATGGTGTTGATGTGTCGGCGGGCGGCGGTCAGGAAGGAGCGGGTCGAGCGGCCGAGGTTGGCGAGGACGGCTGCGTCGGCGTTGCGGTCGACGCCACGGAGGTCGCTGTCACGGTGGGAATGGGTCCGCTGGAAGGAGGTCCCTCCGTTGAACTCGGGCGAGTACGTCAAGATGTTGTTCAACCCTGTATGAGAGAACAGGTATGGAACTTAGTTTTCAAAATGCTCTGCGTCTTTACGACGCGCCAAACTTCCTCAGCTGACTTACCCCAGCCAACAAAGCCGCCCGCACAGATCGTAGCCAGACTCGTCGGCACGCCAAAGCCCACAAAGCCGACGAGCATACAGGCGAGGACAGCCATCGGCCACCCGTGCTGGACGCCCGTCTTGACAGAGGCATGCGTTTGGAGGGTGGTGGCCATCAGGGGGTCAAGGACGACGACGCCGAGAGCGATGAGAACGTAGGCGGCCAGGTGGCTTCCTACTGCGTTTGCTGGGTTTAGAGAAGGAGTGAGGGAGGAGAGAGAAGGGAAGGTGGGAAGGCCCTGGGTTTTCGAGACGCGGCGCGAGGCGGTAAGAGATTCTGATGGGTAACGGAGTCAATATGTAGGGGGAACACACAGACTCACCACGAGAGAGCCCAAAATACCGAAGGGAACAGTAATAGCAGCCGCAGCGACCGTAGCCAACACCATCGCCCTCCTCCTACCGCCCGTCTCACGCGAGGCAACAACCATGGCGCGCTCCTTCTCGATCGTCAGAAGCGCATACAGGACGAGGAGGGCGTGACCGACGAGAACGCCAAGGGGAGACGATGCGCCCGCAGGCAAGATGCCCTTCTCCCGCTGTTCATGTATAGCCGACGCCGCGCGCAAATACGACGGCGGCGCCAACCCCGCCGGCCTCGCGCCCCTCAAACTCTTCGGCATATCCAGCTCGTCATCATAATCGAAATCGGGTGGGAAGGCTGAGGAGGAGTGCCGGGAGAGGAAGGAGGAGGTTATGTCGGAGGGACCGGAGGCGACGGAGGCGAGGAAGGAGATGAGGATGGCGATTAGGATGCTGTAGCCTGCTGATTTGCGGCTGGCGTTGGAGCGGACCATGTCGGCTGCCCAGACGTCGCAGTACTGGGTGAAGATGAGGACGCTTTAAGATCACAGAGGGTAGCGTGAGCAAATGAGCGGGCATGTACTGGGATGGAAACAGAGAGAGAGAGAGAGAGGGAAAGAGAGAGATACTCACTTTGTGGCAGGGATGTGAGAGAGGGTCATGATCCATAAGAGAGTGTGGACAAAGACAAGTGCGCCGAGGATGCCGATGCACTGTGGTAATTTAGCCAGATGCGGATCCATGCGCTTGACGACAGCTGCCCATTCCCAGATGCGGAACCAGACTGCCTGTACGACAGCGCCAATGGAGAGAGCGAGGGTAGTGATGGCCCATGCGCTCACACCATGGGAAAGAAGGAGGCCGCCGTCGCTGCTGCTGGTATTGACACCATGCGCCGCCTCCGAGTGATTCGTCAGCAGCCAATGGCGTGCAAGGAGCGCAGCGGACGCGAGGACCGTCTTGGTGAGGAGGAGGCCGAGGAGGAGGTCGACGGGGATGCGGTTGCGTCCGAGGGCGTGTGCGCCTTCGTAGATGCTGTCCAGCTTGAAGGTCCCGCGCGTGCGGGGATCGGAAGACGACGCCATCTTTCTCTCGCGGCGTCGGACTGCAGCGCACGGTACTTACTAGTAGGTATGGAAGGGGTGGGAGGCAAGAGTTAGCTGGACACCAAGAGGAGCAAGGACGGACGAGGGCAGGGACCGCATACAGTCTACAGTCCGCCCCAAGTGAGAAGTGAGTCGCACAGGAAGGCGTGTGAGGTACTCCGGCAAATCAACAATCATTTTACCACAGAAACTGATACACACGCGTGGGAAACTGCTCCCTCCCCTGTTGCCATGCAGCCATCATCCCATCCCACCATTCACTTCCCTCGCTCAGCTCTAGCGCTTCAAGCGCTTCACCTCGATCTTCCGACTGACTTGTTGCCTCACTTGCCAAGTTGCCCATCAAACACAAGTCCAACCCAGCGATGCAAGCATCCCGCGCCATCCTCTCCGCCGTCGCTCGCTCATCCCCGGCAGCAGCGGCGCTCGACGGTGCGCTTCTACCACGAACACCGACGTCCTGGGCCGTGTCCTCCCCGCTCCTCCACCGCTCCCGAGCATGGCGGTCATCAAAGGGCGGTATCACCTACAGCGCTAGCTCCAGCAGCAGCAGTGCCAGGGGCAGCGCTCAGACACACTCTCTCCTCGGCAGAGCTCCATCACACGTCCTCTCCCCATCATACGAGCCCAACTCCGCCCACCTGCAGCAGCAGCAGCAGCAGCAGCAGCAGCAGCAAACATCCTCCTCAGCATCAACACAGCCCATACTCCACAAACTCGAACACGCCATCCGTCTCCTCCAACGCGCAGAAGAGTCCTCCTCGGTCGAACTGGACAGCGTGAAGCGCAAGCGGAGGAAAAAGATGCGCAAGCATAAACTCAAGAAGTTGCGCAAGGTGCAGCGCTCCGAACGGCAGCGGCTCAAGAAGTGATACTGGCATCATGCCACTCCAAGAACACACTTTGAAAGGTCCGAAAAAACGGAGCGAGCTCCCGGAACGCTCCACTCGAGCGAGGAACGGTACATCTCTCTCCCTCCCTCCCTCTCTTAACCCCAAAACTCGCCTCTCACTTGTGCCCCACCCCCCCATCTCTTCGCAGTCCCCACATCACGCAATGCAAAAACCAAGAAGCCAAACTTCCCCCTGCCTACTTCAATTCGAACTTGTCCACCGGTCTCTGTCAACATCCTCCACAGAAGACAAAAGAAAGGAAACGGAAAGCGTTCTCAAGACTACGTTGAACTGGGGCCGGCCCGACAGATTATCAACAAGACCTAACCCCCCAGTAGCGAGCACCTCCGAGTTGACTACGTACATGCATACATTGCGAGAGTGACCAGGTCTATTTGAGTGACATTTCATTGACTGATTGTACATCGGACCGGCGCGTGGGAGGTCTCTGTATGTGGTATGGGTGCGCCTTGGGGGAACATTGGGAGATGGGGGAACAGAATACAAATAAAAGGTTGCCTTGCGAGTTGATTCTGCTGCTGCTGCTGTTGTTATTGGGAAGAAGGGACCTCCTTCTGCCGTCTTGTCGCTGTTGTGTGTGTGTGTGTGTGTGTTCGTCGTCCCTGTTTTGTCTTCTCGTGTGTCGTATGTCGTTCGGATAGTGTACACCGTCACTTGGACGCGTATTCAAATGGGTCGGTGGTGGGTGGATCTATGGTTGATCGTCCGTTCAGCGAGGCTCTCTTCACGAAGACGTTTCCCCCCTCCCGGCCCTATCCACATTCCATGCCTCTACGTCGACGTAGAGGACCCAACCGTCCCCCCCCCCCCCCCTCCTCTTACCGCCGCCCATGCCCTCCCCCAGTCCCATACCGAATCGCAGGCCTCTTCATCCCACCCCCACCACCAGCCCGCTGACTGACAAGCTCAAACTCGTACTCCATCCTCTCCATCTCCCCCTCCATCCCCCTCTCCATCCTCTCCATCTCCCTCTCCTGCTCTAGCTCCTGCTGCACAAGGACGGAAGGAATAGCAGCGCCAGCGCCACCTTCGTACCGCTCCCGCTCCCGTCCCCGTCCCCGTCCCCGTCCCGGTCCTCGTCCAGCATCGCAACCGCCACCATCCGTCCTGCGCTGGAAGTAAGGCGACGTCGTCCCCTCACCCCACCCAGGAGCGGAAGCAGAAGCACTGCCCACAACTCCATCGTCCTGGCTCTGGCTCTGACGACGTGCGTACGAGACGTCATAGTCCGCCCGGACCGACGCAGCAGGCACGCTCGCGTTCGACCGTCTCGAGCGTCCACCGGTTCCGGTTCCGGTTCCATTACCGCCGCGACTGCTGCTCGGCGAATGGCTGTGGGCTTGCTCCTCCTCCCCCACCGCCGGCGCCGGCGCCGCTGCCGGTCCTCGACCTCCCTTCGCACCATCCTGAACCCGACTCTCCAACGCAATAAAGTCATTCTCATCCTCATCATCCCCTCCACCACCGCAGCTACTCCCCTCCTCCCTCCGCTTCCGCTTCTTCGACGAACTTCGTTGGGCAGTGACGACGACGATCGGCGCAGAAGAAGAAGAAGAAAGAGCTCGAGCAGGAGCAGGGCGGAGATTCTCCTTATCCTCCTCCTCTTCCGTCGGCCGTCCTCGCCCCCGGCCGCCTACCTCGTCCTCGTCCTCAGTCGAAGAGAGCGATATAACACTCGGTTGTTTGCCCCCTCCTTGTCCGCGCCCCTGCCCCTGCCCCTGCCCATGCCTCGCCGCCGCCGCCCCGCTCCGCAGACCGACCAGGTACGACAGCGAAGCAGCATTCGCATTCGCATTCGCATTCGAGTTCCCGTTCCCATTCGCGTAGAACGAAGTACTCTGGACCGGTCCAAGCGCAGCAGCGAGTTTCCCCTCCAGAGCAGTCCCCGTCCCCGTACCAGCCGCCGTCCCATTCTGACTCGCCAGCAGAGCAGCAGCAAGATCAGGATCATCATTTTCGTCATCATCATACTCATCATCCTCCTCAGCAATCCGCCGTCGGGACGACGGATGAGCACTACCCTCGTTCCTCCTTCTCGAAGAAGAAGCGCCCAGCAGGGGGTTTTCGGCTTCTGCCTCCGAGTTGACCTGGTGGCCATCTCCGGTTCCAGTACGTCCACTTGGACGTCCCCGCCCACGGCCCCGTGCACGTGTACCAGCCCGACCCCGACTCCGACCTCGGCCCGCCTTCCCACCACCGTCAGCACGGGTACCATCAACATCCTCCTCCGAATCATCACTAACAACCACAACCTCTTTATCCCCGCCCTTGCTCCCTCCCGCCTCCTCATACGGCAGCACGACCATCCCAGCCAACTTGAAACTCGCGGGCCCGGGAAAATGCTCCGTCTCGAGCCGTATGGCTTCCTGGATGTAGAACTCGACGTCGAGGGATTGGGAGAGGCATCGGCTGAGTTCGGCGTCGAAGGCGGCGCTGGCTGCTTTGTACTCTGCGCAGAGAGTGGTGTGGAGGTATGGCTGCAGGTGACAGGGGGAGTTGAGCATAAGACATGCGGGAGGGGTGGGAATTTGGGGGGGGGGGGGGATTTTGTTATCACTCACCCGTAATAAGTCCTCCAATTCTCCACTGTGCACATCGGTCTTTAACCCAAACATGATCTCATCCGCCGCGTCCGACTCGGACCGTTCCTTGCTCTTCCCACCCTTTCCCTTTCCCTTCCCCTTACGGGAGCGACCTTTGCCCGCGCCTGTGCCTCTCCCAGCCGCAGCCGAGCCCTCCTCATTCGAGTCTTCAACAATCAACGCGTCCCCCTCCTCCACTTCCTCCTCCTCCTCTTCCTCATCCCCATCAACAAACTCCCCCCCATCATACCTCTCATCCTCGTCCCTCTTCCGTCGAGCACCCTTGCGGGCGGGGGCCGATGCTGAAGCCGGCAAGTACCGACGATTCTGAGCGGGTTGGAGGAAGAGGGTCGTCCATGCGTTGAGCCCACCTGCGCCGCTGGCTGTGCTGGAGCCGAGGTAGTAGGATGCGCTCTTATGGGAGAGGGCGAATTTGAGCTAAGAGGCACCATAGATGGGAACGTCAGTAAGCCAGCTCAAGAGAGAGAGAGAGAAAGAACTCACAAGCGTAGTCCACCCCCCGCGCTCTTCAGCCCAAACGTCCCTCCGAACCACCTCAACAACCGCCTTCCTCGCCCACCTCACCAGATCAATCAACCGCGCAATGCCCACGTCCCTCGGCCGCGAAGTGACATTCCACGCGCGCGCATGGGAACCGCGGCGTGTCTTCGCCTTGCGCTTGTCGCGCAGGAGCGCATAGGCTATTGCTACTTGGATGGCGGGGTGGGGGATGCTGAGTGGGTCGGTTGACGAGGTTGAGGTGGAAGTGGAAGTGGAAGTGGAAGTGGAAGGATGCACGGTTGCTATGGACGCCGCCGCTGCTGATTCGGGCGTTAAGGTGCCCCTAGTTCGTCCGCGATGGACAGCCAACCTGAGTTCCAAGCCTCCCGGGATAAGGACGCCAAAGTGGGCACTGGCCCAATAAGCGCGATGTGGCGGCGCGTTCTGCTCGCCGGCATGGAAGGCCCTCAGTTTCCAGTTGGTGACAGAGGCGGGGTAGTTGCGTATGGAGCTCTCGATTATGGGATCCATGAGGATGTGTTTCTGGAGGGCGAGGGAGGCGGAGCGTGCTGCGGCTGTGGATGTGGATTTCTTGTAGGATGAGGGTGGGGCTGTGAGTGGGGTGGGCATGGCGGAGCGGGGTGCTGCTGAGGATATGACTCGGACTACGCGCCGACGCCGGCCTTGGGCTTGGGCTTGGTCGTGCAGGGGTGATGGGGGAGGGGAGGCGGACATGGTGAGCCTCGGGGAGCGTGCCCTTTCTCAGCGTTCAGCGTGGAGAGTCGGAGGGGCTGCAGAGTGCAGGGACGCGCGCGTTGAGCCTAAGTGAGGAACAGCGAACAGCGCTTCACTTCCTTCTGTGGGAGAGAGTCAGTCTGTGCTGTTGCCTGTTGGCTGTTGCCCTTTGTGCTTTCTCGAGAGCGAGCGAGTCAGGTGCAGAACGCTCCGAGCATTCATTCCATCACGTGACCTTCTCCACACACCGCGCGATGTCGATGAAACCAACACTTCATTGAAAATAACAAACAAACGCGCGCTGATCGTCATCCATGTTGATCCGTTGATCCACTTTGTCTTGCCCTGTTCTTTCACACTTCACACTCTCGATCTCCACTCTCCACTCTCCATCGTCCGATAACCCCTTCCTATAAAGCGCAAGCTCTCCCCTCCCTCTCCCTCTCCCTACCCACATATCAAAATTTTTCTGCTCCGCTCTGCCCCGCCCCCCATCCCTGTCAAGAATGCTGTATGTAAACACGATAATTACCAGGAAACATCAAACCATCAACCCACATCGCCCACATCTCTTTGAATGTTCAGGTCCAGAGAGAAGGGGAAGAAAGAGCGAACCAATCGTAAATTTGCGACCAGGATAAAGAAGTGGGAGAAGAAGAAAGACACACGAATGGGGGGAGAGAAGAAGGAGAGGAAAGAGTGGGGAGGGGAGGGGCAACCGTCGGTAAAGGACTAAGGGAGCAAGCAATAAGAGGGAGGAGAAGAGAGGGCTTGATCGAAGAAGTATAGGCAGCACAGAGAGAAGAAAAGAGAGGGCTGCAAAACCTTGGAAGGGAGGGGAGTGACGACTTTGGGTTTCTGTGGGTAGTGCGATGCATTATGGGGGAAGGAGGCTTGGACGAGTATAGCAAAACCCGGTCAAGATAAAGCCGTGACGAAGGAAAGGAGAGATCTTCATTCAATTGTAACAATTTGAGTCGTCCGTTCTTCGCGGGTGAGGGCTGCAGATCCCGATCCCGGGGGACCTAACGCGAAGGGCTCGCAGGGGGGAGCCAAGGGCGGGAAAATGGAGGCTAGAACAAAGCTTGTGAAATTCTCCTCTCCCCTCCCTCAGCTCTGACCCTCGTACCCATTCGGATGCTTGCTCTGCCAGTTCCACAGATCGCGTGCCTTTATCACAAAGAGAACCCCAACGTCAGTATTTAAGCGAATAGGAGAAGAAAGAGGGGGAAGAAACCGACCATCTCGTCAAGCCCTCGCTTGGCCTTGAAGCCGAGCTCGGCCTCTGCTGATGATGGGTCTGCGGTCAGGTCGGGGACGTCGCCGAGCCTATGAGAGGGGAGGACGGGTGTGTGTGAGTTTGGACGCGTTTGTTCTCTCTCTCGATGAGATTGTATAGTACGTACCGTCTGCCGACGATGTGGTGTGGGAACTCGTATCTACAAAAAAAAAAATGGGGAGAAACGCGAATCAGCAACCGCTCCTCCCCTTCCCAAACAGACGCGTTGATCGCGGAGAAAAAGAAAGAAACTCACCCAGACACCTTCCGCATCGCATCCACCATCTGCAACACGCTCATCCCGGACCCGCGTCCCAAGTTAAAAGCGCGGTATTTACCGGGTGTGTTGATCTTCCCCTTCGCGAAGATCTCGTCGCGGTCGAGTGCCTGGAGCGCATTGACGTGTCCCTCAGCGAGGTCCATGATGTGGATATAGTCGCGCACGCAGGCTGCGAACAAAGGGGGGAAATAAGAATCATAAATGTGGGACAACCACGAGCGATGGGGGGAGGGAAACACTCACTTCCGTCCGGGGTGGGGTAGTCATTCCCAAAGATCTTAAGACCGCCCTCGCGATGCTTTCCCACGGCCATCTGCGCGAGGAGCGGGAGGAGGTTTCCCGGCTTCCCACGCGGGTCTTCGCCGATCTCGCCCGAGGGATGCGCGCCGGCGGGGCTTTGTAATGAATTTAGAGAAAATCAGCGCGCGTGCAGAGAGAGAGAGAGGGGGTGACTCACTTGAAGTAACGAAGGGAGATCGTCCTCCACTCCGGGTATGCATCACACACGTCCCTCAAGATCATCTCCGACATCTGCTTGGTGCGTCCATAGACGCTCTCAGCGCTCATCGGGGTATCCTCCGGAATCGGGATCTGTTTCGGGATCCCGTACACGGTGGCCGAGGAGGAGTACACGACGCGCGAGCAGTCGTGCTTCTTCATGGAGGTGAGGAGGTTGACGAGGCCGGCTACGTTGACTGCGTAGTAGTCGATGGGGATCTCGCCGGACTCGCCGACGGCCTTGAGGGCTGCTACGACGACGGTGGCCCAGACTGGATCGTGACTGTCGGTATACTTCTGATAAACAGCGTCGACAGCGGCGGGATCCCTGAGATCACACTTGATGAGGTCGATGTGGCAGCGCTGCCTGTCGTGCTCGGATGCGTTGGGGGGCAGGGACTGGAGGGCGAGCTGCTGTACGCGGTCGATGGCTGCTGGGAAGGCGTTGTGGAAGTTGTCGATGACGGTGACGTTGTAGTTGCGGGTGAGGAGGAGACAGAGGAGGACGTGTGAGCCGATGTAGCCTGCGCCACCGGCGACGATGAGGCGGGGCATGGTTGTGTGTGGGAGTGGGAGTGGGAGAGCGAGGTCGAGGTCGAGGTCGAGTGCGCGGGCCATGGGTCTGTGTTGTGTTGATCAATCTTCCATCGCATGGTTCCGAGTTCCCCCGCGCACCCGCAATCACCCGAGCCAGTCACGTGAGTCACGTGAGTCACGTGAGTTGAACGACATCATCGATTTCCATGACCCGCTCGCTGCCCATCCTCATTCTTCCCGCTGCTGCCGCTGCTGACGAGCACGTCCTTCTCGACATCGACACCGACCAGGCTGATGCTGACGCTGACGCTGAAGATGCTGCGCAGACCAGCCACGCACCTGCTCACCACACGCTCACTCCTCCTCTCCACACACCCTCTCCTCATCCCACCACCACCACTCCGCCCACGATCCTACAGCACCACCAACAGCAACCCACAGCCAGGCTACATCGGCACCTCCTCCCTCGCAAACGAGCTCAACCTGCGCTGCACAGTCCTCACCCCAGCAGGCATCTCCTCCGTCTCCGGCGCCTTCCGCAAGATCGACCTCTGCCTCCAACACGGTCTCGAACCCCGCGATTTACGCAAGGTAGACTCCCGCATTCCCAATCTCGTGCCCACCATCCTCGCCCGCAAACAGGCCTTTCTCGTGAATATCCTCCATATTCGCGCCTTGATTAAGCGCGATACTGTCTTCCTCTTCGACTCGTATGGGAGCTCCGATACGACGCTCCACTCCGCCTTCGTCTATAATCTGGAACACAACCTCCGCGCACCCGTCTCCTCGAACAAGCTGCCCTTCGAATTCCGCGCGCTGGAGACCGCGCTTAGCTCGGCGCTTGATGCCCTCAGGTCCGAACTCTACCTCACCAGCGATATGGTGCACTACCTGCTTGAATCACTCGAGTCGCAGATCAATCAGGAGAATCTGGGAAGGTTGCTCCAGTACTCACGCAAGGTCAATGCCTTCCTACGTCGCGCGCAGGGCGTCAAGACCGCTGCCAGCGAAGTATTGTCAGTTTTTTTTTTTTTTTTTTTTTTCCAATCCCTTCTCTTCCCCCTCCCTTCCTTTAACTGACGCTCCTCAACTTCCGCGCACTCGACCCACAGAGACAACGACGAAGACATGGCACTGATGTACCTCACAGACGCCCAAGCAGGCAACCCGCGCGTGCCGAACAACTCCTCGGTCGAAGAACTAGAGCTCCTCCTCGAGTCCTTCGAGAAACAGGTCGAAGAAGTGGTCTCGGAGGCAGAGAGCATGGCCTCCAACATCCAGAACACACAGGAGGTCGTCGAGCTCATCCTTGACAGTCAGTTCTCTCCCTTCCTTCCTCACTTTCTTAATGTATGCTGATTTTTTGGGGGGGTTGATTATAGGTAATCGGAACGACCTGCTCAACCTCGACCTCCGCACCTCCCTCACCACCCTCGCCGTCTCCTCAGGAACGCTCGTCTCCGGCCTCTTCGGAATGAACCTCGTCAACTACCTGGAATCAAACCCACACGGCTTCCTCGGCGTATCTGCCTTTGTCGGACTGCTCACCGCCTCGGTCATGGCCATGGGGTGGAGGATGTTGGCCAGGTTGAGGAGGGTCGGGTTGGGCCAGGGTCATCAGCCGGGAGGTGGCGGTGGGATTTGGAGTGGCTGGACACAGGCTGGCTTTGGGAGTGCGGGTGCTGGGTCCAGTGCTGGACCCGGGGGCGGGTTCCATCCTGTTGGCGCGGCGGGGGGCGCGATGAGCATGCCACCCGCCGTAGCAGATGCCTGGCAAATCTACGGCAAACCAAGCTCCCCCTCCTCATCCACACGTCCTCCCTCGACCACCACCTCCACCACCTCCACCACCTCCTCCTCCTCTTCCAAAACCACAACCATCTCCGAAATGCTCTACCGCCTCACCGGCGGCGCCTGGCGCGAGAAGCGCCGGCGCGGGAGGGAGGAAGTGGCACGGGCGCGGGAGGGGAGGATCGCGGAGGCGCAGGTGCAGGTGAAGATGCAGGCGCAGGCGAGGGCGCATCAGGCGGAGGTGTGTGCGAGGGATCAGGCGGTGGAGGCTGCTCAGGCGGGGGCGGGGGCGGAGCTGTCCTCATCACCTCCTTCGCAAGCATCAACTGAAAACCCACCTCCGCAACAAGCGCACATCCCGTACGAACAAGCAGCCGCGGCCTGGCTGGCCGAACGACATGCGGAAGAGGCGCGCTGGCGGCAGGAACGGACGTTGTATGATGTGCGTGAGCGGGAGCGGGAGGTGCGGGATCGGGAGCTGGGCGCGTTTGGGCTGGCGGGGGCTGTTGAAGCGGCAGGGGCGGGGGGTGGGGGGTGGGGGGAGGGGGGAGGGGGAGAGGAGGGATCTGGGAGGGGGAGGGGGAGGGTCGATATCTGGCCTGGGGAGGAAGTGGGATTCTAAGAAGTCGTCGGCGGCGGGGTCGACGGCGGGCGCGGAGGCGGGGTCCGCGAGTAGTAGTGTGGGCAAGAAGCGCCGTCCGCAAGCTCCCGGTCCCAGTTCGGGTTCGGGTGGGGCGGGCTCGGGGCGGTCATGAGGGGCAGGGAAGGAGCTCGACCCTTTCTCCTCTTCTACAAGGGAGGGGAAGACCATGCGGGCGGCCCCGAGGCTCTTCCCTCCCCTTCCCCCCATCCCGCGCTTGGACAGATCACAGAAATATCTCCAGGAAACGGACCGGACGGACGGACGGACGGACGCGAGCTATCCTTCTGCTCTCTCGTAAAACCCGGATCTGGGCTTCATATGCTCACGAACCAGCTCGAAACCCGGGACGTATATCAGTCATCGGGGCGAGGACTCCAGCCAACCCCAACGGCCAACACCAGCGAACCAACCCAACTTCGTCTTCCACCTGCCCACCCGCTCCAACAACGTACCCGTGCTATATATTTAATACACTCTCTCCAAACCCACAACTGTTGTATTTGTGCTCAACCATTGCCCCCCCCCCCCCTCCCCCAACTCTGCATTAGACAACCCCCACCCCTCTCCTTCCTCACGCAGGAAAATAGAAATCAGAACAAGGGGTTACATTGCATTGCAAAAAAACTCCCCTTGGCCGATTGCCCCCCCCGAGGACGGAGGAGGGGGAATCGTGTGCGTTACTCCACGGACCAGTGCATGCCCTCACAGATCTTCTGTGCCAGTGCGCGGCGCATGAACTGCTCGCGCGCGAGATATCGCGTTTGCTAACAGACCCAATTGTCAGCCTTAACCCATCCCTACTATCAGAGAGAAAGAAGGGGAAAAAAACACTCACCTTCAAGAACCGGTCGAGATCGAGCCGTTCCGCATTCAACGCCCGGCCCAACTGATACAGCCCATCCTCCAACGCATGATCCTCCGCGACCAAATTCAACAGCTGCGCACCCACAAGACTATCCGCACCTACATACCCATCCACATCCTCCCTAACTCCTTCCCTACCGCGCACCTCCTCCCGCCTCCACCGCTCCGCACTCGACAACACGTCCCGCACCCGCCTCGCGCGGGACGAACAGACATCCCGCACAGCTTCGAGCCGGGTACGCTCGTCTTCGATCGCGGTGCCGCCGCGCGAGAGGTCCGAGACGAGTATCGACAGTTGGCCGTTCGAGGTCGAGAGCGCTGTAGAGAGGGAGGAGAGCGTTGTTGAGAGACGGGCGTGGAGGCTGTCATGGAGATGTTGGAGTTCCGGGTTGAGCGGGCGTTGAGGTGCCGGTCCCGGTCCTGGCCCTGGCACTGTAGGCGAGGAAGGGGATGGAGAATGTGAGGGATCTTGATCGTCGGTGTCGAGCAAGGAGGCGCGTATGGATTGAGGAGGTGGAGGAGGTCGTGGCGGTGGTGCCTGATCTGCGGGCGCGGGGTTTCCCTGTCGCTGGAACTGCCCATGCTGATGTATCGCCGGACTAGCAGGCCCACTACCGTATCCCATTCCCGGTCCCGGCGAGCCAGGATACGCCTGAGCAGACGCAGACGCAGCGTGCGGAAGAGCAGGCACAGGCGGAGGACCCGGAGCCGGAGCCGGACTCGAAACATGTTGCTGCTGCTGTTGATATTGCTGCTGCTGCTGATATTGCTGCTGCTGCTGTTGTTGAGCATACGCAGAAGGCGGCAGACCCGAACTCTGGGAATACGTATACGAACCCTGCTGATGCTGATGCTGATGCAGCGCGTACGAGCTCGAACTTCTCGGAGACGCCGTGCTGGCTGTAGTAGGGGGCAGGGGCGGAGCGGGAGGCGCGGCGGGGGAGTGGTACCGATTCGGAGTGGGAGTGGGAGTCGCCGTCGCTGCCGTGGGAGCGTGTGGAGGGAGTTGGGGTGGGACGGCGGGACTTCCTGCGCCTGCACCTGCGCTTGGTGGTAATGGCGGCGGCGGGGGCTGTGGCTGTGGCTGAGTTTGAGCCAATTTCGGTGACTGCGCACGCGACGAAGATGAGGTCGAAGACGAAGCACCAGCCACAGCCTGAGGTTTGGCATACACCGGCGGCTGTTGTGAGAATACCTGCTGGCAGGCATGTACGAGGTCGAGCAAGTTCGCGGCCTCAGGCTTCCGCGCCCACCTCTCGAGATACTCAAGAGACACGCGTCCATTGGGATCGACACGTCTGCCCTTCCTGACGAGCATCGTCGTCGTAGGCGTCACATACACCATCGGGGGCTGGAGCGGGTACTCATGCGGGATCCAGAACGCGGTTGGGATGTGGTATGTGTGTGATTTGTATGTGATGGGCACGGTGCCGCTGAGTTCGAGGAGGAGCTGTGAGCGGCCGTCGTCGTGTGTGTATACCTCTGTGCGTGGGGAGAGGGAGGGGAAGGCGAGGAGGATGCGGTCGACGTCGATGTATACGCGGTCTGCGTTTTGTGCGTATGGGGCGGCGAGGACTTGTTTGAGCCAGCGCTGGACCACCGCATGGTCCATTGTTGCTCAATGCTGTCTGTGGATGTCGTTGTCGATTCGATGCCTGTGCTGAGTGAGATAGTGAGTGGGTGAGTGAGTGAGTGAGTGTGAGCGTGGGAAGATCTTCCTCCACCTCCACCTCCACATTGCCTGCTCTCTCCAGCCATACCTCGTCCACCTGCACTTTGCACGACTGACTGGGGCCGGCATCGATCCCAAGATGGTGAGTGTATGCACAGCACAGCACAGCACAGCATGAGAGAGACGCGCGCCCTGACTGCCCTCTGAGACACCCAGGCCAAAGGCGCAGCGAAGAAGGCCGCCTCCTCCAACGCCCAAACGCTCCAACGCCTCACAGCCGGCTTCCTCCTCTCAAACGCAGCACAGCTCCTCCTCCGCTTCGGCCTCTTCCGCGCATCCGCAACATGGAAGCTCGCCGCCATATACCTCCTCTCCCAGGCCATCGCCCTCTTCCTCTGGTCCCAGTTGACCGGCATGGCTAGTGCCGGTGTCAATCTCGCCGAGCAGAAGGGTCTCACGCCCTATATCTTTGATGTCATCTACGTCACTTGGTTCTGCTCTCTCGCAGGCGCCCTCGTCTCCGACAAGGCATGGTACCTCTACCTCATCGTGAGTTTCTCTCTCCTTCTCCTGCGATCTCCTGGAGGCGCGCGCGCGGGGGCTGGCAGCTGATGACCATCCCCCCATTCCTCACTCCTCACTCCTCCTCCAAACCAGATCCCCGGCTTCGCGACCTACCTCGCATACACAAAGCTCGTCGTACCCTACCTCTTCGGCGGCAGAGACCCCATCCTCTCCCTCCTCGGCACTCGCAATCCTCCTACCGCCGCCGCCGCCGCAGCTGCTGCTGCAAATCAGAAGGCCGCAGCGGGCGCATCAGCGGGAGATGCGCAGAGTAAACGACAGCAGAAGCTGCAGAAGAGCGCTGATCGAGGGGATCCCAGGGTACGACAGCAGAAATGACTGTGCTTTTATGCGATCCTGTAATTCACAATACGCCGTTGCCAAGCTCTCTCTCTGGGATGTTGACCTTTTTCAATGTGCACTGGCGAGATTCGAACAACAGATCACACACAGCCAAGATGGAATCATGCAGTGTGTGTGTGTTGAGAGAAAGAAGGAAGGAGGGATGCATACAAGAGGTGTGGGGGAAGCGACCTGGGATAGGAACCTGAATGCAGTGCGACAGAATGGACGACGAAGGGGAAGCAGAGGCTACACTTCATCGCAGACGACTGTTGTCAATCAGAGAAAGAGAGTCAGCACAAAACTCGCTTCCAGAATATCAACGATAGAAGAACGAAGTTGTACTCACCGAGCCTCACGCTCGCTCTCGAGCAACGCAAGCATGTCGCCCTCCTTCACAGGTCCCTTCACGTTCCGGATAATCGACCGCGAGCTGTCGTCGTGGAACTGGACACGGACCTGGATAACACCGCCCCGCGAGCCGGTGCGGCCGAGAACCTTGGTGACCTGTTTCATCATCGCGAGGAAGGTGGTGGGTCAGTGGAGGGGAGACAGGAGTGCGAAGAGAGGGAGAGACACGTACAGTGGCGAGCTTGACGGGGACCTTGGCAGACTCCATATTGTGCTTTGTGTTGGAAAGACGGGGGTGGAGGTGTCTTGACGGTGGACTGCAGCATAATGGAAGTGAGGGTTATCGAGTCAGTGTCATGGGTTCGGCAAGCGGCGCGGGACTGTGCCCCCGGCTGATTGTGCTGTCGCTGCTGTTGGTTGCTGTGGTCCCAATCCGGCCCAAAAGATCGATCTCCAATCGCCCCTTCCAGTGATCCACAGGGCCCACTACGCGTGCAATGACTGGTGCCCCCCCCCCTCGTATGAGCCAGTCACAGTGCCCTTCGCTGTCGGCAAGACCCTCCCCGAGGAATCACGGTCCGCATCACCAGTTCTGCCACTTGGGTCCGTCGGCAGTCGATTTTCCGACCTGTAGAGCGAGTTGCACCACGCCATCCCACGCGTACCGTTGACGGCTATGCGCAAAGCCGCGGGATTCCGCAAAGTCGTGTGGGCTGGCTGGGAGGAGGAAGAAGATTCCGATTGTTGGGCTGTAAAGGTATCGATCCGCATACTGGATGGCAACGTTCCGCTGAGAGTACCGCATCAACACTCGAAGGCCTGTCTGGCGCGTGGTGGAAGGTGAGAGCAGAGGTCCACACGGCTGTCGGTGATCGTAGAGGTCCTTCGAGTCCGAGGCCGGCCGCATCCTGATCGCAAGACCCAGTCCGTGGTAGCCGCCAACCTTTCCTCCCTACGACCGCACCGTAGGAGCAGCAGCAGCAGCAGCAGCGACAGCCAAACCTGTCCGAGAAAATTGGTACTTACGTGTCTTGTTTGTCGAGTGGTCGAAGGTTGTCGGTGTTGACTGCGGCGAAGATGTGACGTGGATGACCAAGTCGGGCGGGGCGGGCAGGCGAGCGGCGAGTGTGAGAAAAAACGCAAGAAGGAAGGCAAAAAGCGGCAGGCTCAAAATTGAGGTGGTGTCTTTTGAAAAAGGTGCGCAGTTGAAAAAGCGCCACACGAATTTGAGACGCCAAGATCGCACACGTGGGAGGATGACTCACGTGACCTACTGGCCAACTTCCGCACCGACGTGTCCTTTTACCAAACTCGCCACCCATCTCATCGAGCTGAACAGTCTCGCGCCCATATGAAAACGTCCCTTTGAGCCACTGGCCCCAGTCATGGCTCACATCCCCGCGCCCAGCCGGTACCGCCAAGCCGGCGGCCGCTCCTCCTCCTCCACCCCAACCCAACGCGAAACGAACCACCTCCTCCAAGACACCACCCCATCATCATCATCATCATTCACATCAACCTGGACGCCCACCTTCGGCCTCGCATTCCGTCTCCTGCTCGTCCTCCGTCTCCTCGCCTCGCGATTCTCGATCATTTCGGATTGCGATGAGGTCTTTAATTATTGGGAGGCGTTGCATTTGCTTGTCTTCCCGGGGGGGGAAGGGACGGAGTTGATGCCGTTTCAGACGTGGGAATACGCACCGCAGTTCGCTATTCGGAGTTATGCGTATTTACTTCCGTACTTGGGCTTCGCAAAGGTCGCAAGGAGCATCGTCCCCGTCAACAAGGTGAGTCATCTGCCTTGTTCAATGTACATACCATTGTTAGCCCTCTCAAAGAATGGTGAAGGGATTCATGAATTTCTCCCTTCGCAGATCGACACCTTCTTCATCCTGCGTAACATGCTCGCGGTCATCTCCAGCCTGATCGAGGCCAAGTTCATCGTCTCCGTCGGCGAGTCGATCCACCCGCGAGTGTCCAAGTACCTGTTCTTCCTCCTGCTCACAAGCGCAGGCATGAGCTCGGCCGCCACCGCTCTGCTCCCCTCGACGTTTACGATGTACACCACGACCCTGGCTTGCGCGTACGCCTTCTACCCGTCCCGCCTGCCCTCCCCGAACCCAATACCCGCACCCTCCAACCTCCAACTCGCACACACGCCCTTCCTCCGAACCTTCCTCGCAACGGCAACCTTCGCGCTCGGCGCGCTCCTCGGCTGGCCCTTCGCCATCGTCCTCTCCCTCCCCTTCGTCCTAGAGGAAGTCTTCCTACCATCAGGAAACAGCGTACCTGTCCATAAACGGGTCCGCTTCCTCACCGCCCGCCTGTGGCGATTCGTACACGGTGCGCTCCTTTCCGGACTCTTTATTGGCGGGGTGACGACCATCATCGACAGTCTGGCGTATGGACGAGTGGTGGTCGTGCCCCTTCGGATCGTCTTGTACAACGTCCTCTCTGCGAAGCGAGGGGCCGGGCCGGAGTTGTACGGGACCGAACCTGCGAGTTTCTATTTTGCCAATTTGGGATTGGCGTTCAATATTGCGCTGCCACTCGCGCTTCTCTCCGCGCCACTCGCGATCCTGACGGCCCTGGTCGAACCGAAACAACTCGGTCCACCGTCGCGCTCCTTCCCGCTCAGTAACAACAACAAGGGGAAGAAGGACGCGTTGGTCTCGAGCTCGCGGTTGGGCTTGCTTCTGATTCGGTTGGCGCCGTTCTACCTCTGGCTTGGGTTGCTGACGCTGCAGAGCCATAAGGAGGAGAGGTTTATGTTCCCGGCGTACCCGCTTGTCTGCTTCAATGCGGCTGTGGCTGTGTATCTCGTGCGAGCCTTGCTGGAGAAGCTCCTCGCAGGTTCATCTACATCCAGGGTACGTTTCTTAGAATGCTTACTTGCCGGAAAAACGTTCCAATCCCTCTCACAGCTTGCTCTGAGTCTTCACCCCATGCAGAACACGCAAACCCCATCCCGCCTCCCCTCAACGCTCACAACTCTCCTCCTCCTAACAACCTCCGTCCTCTCCCTGCTGCGGACAACCCACCTCCAATCCTCCTTCTACGCGCCCACCGCCATCCTCGAACACATCCACAGCCGCGAAATCCCGCAACTCCTCTCGCGGGCCTTCCCCGCTAGCATCAGCGCTGCTGTGCCCAAGGCCAGGTTGGCAGCGGGCCTGGAGGCCTTCGGGGGGGACGAACAGGTGGAGAGGGCCGCTTCTGCTCGTGCTGGTCTTGGTGGTGCTGGTGTGCAGGGGATGTTGTTCGATTGGTTCAGGGTGACGAGCGAGCCTGTGGCCTTGCCTTCGTTGGCTGGGTTGGTGAACATGTCGATCCTACTCACCGAATTTGGGGGGGTTGGACAACCGGAGCCGTTGAGGGTGTGTTATGGGAAGGAGTGGTACCGTTTCCCCGGCCACTTCTTCGTCCCTCCCGGCGTCGGCGTCGATTTTGTCAAGAGCGAGTTTGAGGGCATCCTTCCCAAGCATTTCGCCTTTTCGAACAAGGAGGAGGAGACCTTGCTGGACGGGCCCGGGTGGGAGAGTCGAGTTGTGAACGGGTTGGAGAAGACGTTGGGTTGGAGTTGGGGCTGGAAGAATGTGACTAGGACGGTGCAGGATGGGTTTAATGATATGAACCGGGAGGAGCCTGATCGATATGTACGTCTTCCTTTCCTCTTCCTTCCTTTCCCGTTCCTTCATTCTGTGAATAGGCCACAAGATGAGTACTGACCCACCCGCTCCCCTCCCCTGCCCTGCACAGGTCGACATCAACACATGCGACTACCTCGTCGACCTCGACCACCCGCACCGTTTCGCATCCTCGACAGACCCGCGCCGATCCTCCCTCGAACCTCGACACGCAATCGACTCCGAGCGCTGGAGCCGAGTGCACTGCATCCCTTTCCTCGACTCGACCCCCTCAGACACACCCAAGGCCGCTGCTGGAGTGGTGCATAAGGTCCTCGCGGTGCTCGATCGGACGGTGTACATCCCCGGGCCTGTGCGGGCGGTCGTTGGTGTGCTTCTTCGACCTGTGCTGGGAGGGGCGGGGGCGTGGGAGAGTGGGAGGCGGTATGGGGATTATTGTCTGCTGAGGACGAAGCGGGAGGAGAGCTGGGCTAATCGGAGGGGATGAGGAGATGCATGCTTAGGGGGAAGTTGATTTCGTCTTTCTCAAGAGAACAATACACACGCACACATCAAAAGGAATGAATGCTTCTAACATGCTCTTTTATGGATTCAGGCTTCAGGTTCGCAGGTACAGGTGAAGGGGAAGGAAGGAAGGAAGGAGGGAAGGAAGGAAGGAAGGAAGGAAGGAAGGAAGGAAGGAAGGAAGGAAGAGTATTTCACGTCGCTAAAAATCCACTGAGAGCGTGGGAAGCGCTGGACAGGAGTGACACACTGGTGCCGCGGTGTTACCGGCCGCACCGGCTGCTGGTGGTGCCCTTGTCGGCCGCCTCGTCCACCCCAGCCATTTCATCGGCCAGGGGCCCGGTTATTTCTGTCGTGCCCGGTCTGCAGCTGCTGTGCTGGCCAGGGCAGCATTATTTAGCAGTGGCCTCGTTCGAAGGACGGACCCAAGTTGGGATGTCAAAAATTTCGTTGTGATTGATGAAGTACTTGCGGCCGTTGTGACTGAGCTGCCACGACCAACCAGGTGGAAGGGGACCGTTTTCGTCCGAGTTGTGGGCATCACATTTGGTTGAAAAACAATTCCTTCCAACACATTGGGTTGTCTGGTTTGCATTGGAGACGCCCCAGGAAAGTCCAGCCGCACTGGCGCCTGAGAACCGGAAGCTGCTGGCGTTGGCAGACTGAACGGAGGGACCAGGTGGTGCCGATTGCTGGACTTGTAGCCCAGCTGGGCCTGCTGCAGCAGCAGTTGATGACGGTGCCGTTGACGAGCTGGTGCTCGGCTCCGGGGTGGGAATTGCAGAGCTGGATGCTGATTGACCTCGCTGCAGGTTGGCAGCAGCTGGATGAGCAGCGGCGGCGGGGCTGGTACCCTGCGGTTGTCCTGGTGATGGTACAGAAGCGCTGGGTCCTGAGCTGGGAGTTGCGGAGGCCAGCGATGCGGAAGATGCACTGGCCGCAGCGAGGAGACCGTGGGTGGCACCCGCTGAGGACGAGTTCTGGACAGGAGTTGAGGTGTCTGTGTTGAGCTCGATGACAGTCTTGCCGTGCATGACGAGATCGTCTATAGGAATCCGCTTCGGCCAGTTCTGAACAACCAGGGGGGGACCTCCGAACGCAACGTAACTCGCAAGTGATCGAAGGGTCTCTCCAGATCCCGAAGGCGCGTTCCACAAGTCCTGCATCTCTGTGACGAAGCCTTCACGCAGACGTGGTCGGAATTGGACGGGTACGACGGCTTCGATGATGGCTCCCAGTGCGAAGAAGGCGAAGACTGCGATGATTGCTTCGACCGCGATCGGAAGAAGAACGAAGGCGGCTTGGATGCCGAGGAAGAGCAGGTACAGGACCAAAGCTGAGAACGAGAGCAGCTGAAGAACGTCCGGGCGGTCTTCAGGAGCTCGGATGGGAGCTTGGGAGCGTTCAGGTGTCCGGCCTGCGCGAGCCATGGCGGTCGAGAGAAAGGAGCTCTAAGGATCCAAGTGCGACAGCGAAGGAGTGAGGAGATGTCTGGATTTCTTGTAAGGTGCTGCTCGTTGATGTCGGTCGATGGTGCCTTCGGCGAGGAGGAGGAGGAGGAGGAAAGGATTCTGACGCGAGTGGTCGGTGAGGAGGAAAAGCAGACGGGAAGGAAAAAAGCGATGGAAGAAAAGGGAAGATGCTGCAGCCCGGCTGGAAGATGCTGCCGGGAAATGAGATGGTCATGATGGTCAGGCTGGATGCAGATGAAGTGGAGCGCAGGCGACATGAATTCAGCTCAAGAGTTTGACCAAGGCAGATGTGAAGACTCAGCATGTCAGTCGCGTTTGGTGTCGGTGGTTGTGCGATGATTTTGAGCAAGTGGTCGCTGCAAGGAAAGCAGAAGCGACCAATCAATATGCGCTCGGATGGGAGAATGACGCTGACGAGACGAGATCACAGCTGTGATTCAAGGGCTCGATCTGAGCAGTGCAGCCTACGGCTTTTACGAAGGCTAGGTGCTGGTCGAGTTGCTGGACTAGAACGGAGCGTGTGCGATGAAGACTGGGAAGACGAACGTGAAGAGGAGCATGAGGACCGCTGCACTTTCGCTGTCGGAACGCTTAGTGGATCGGATGACAACCATGAAGATCAACGCGAAAATGAGCCAGAGGGCCGCGGTCTTTTCAATGCCTGAAGCCTGAAGGCTCAGCGGGGTCGATGGGTCCGATGGGTTCGATAGGTTCGTCTGAGTACGAAATCGGCGCGTCCCGGGTCGAGATGAGGAATCCATGTTCCTAAATACCCAATGAGTTTTGCTAATCCTGCGACGATCGTTGCAAGCCCTGCCACGATTATGACCCCGAGAAGAACCATAAACCTTTTGTAGTTTGGTAGGATGGCTCGTAGAATGGCTTGAAGGATGGCTTGGAGGATGGCTTGGAGGATGGATTGGAGGATGGCTTGGACGATTTCTTCAGCTATGCAGAAGATGATGAACCCGGCCAGAGGTGAGGCCACGACCATCAGGACATGACGGGAGGACTGAGCAGCTCCGAAAAGGACGAGGTACGCGCTGAGAGCGAAGCCATCCAGCAGAAAGGCGTTATCTTCGAGTATAATTGAGATGATGATGAGGTACCAGGCGAAAGCTGACCCGGAGAGCAGAAGAAGAAGATGGCAAGACTTGAGAGGCTTGATAGCACTGTGAGGAGGTGGAGCCTGTCGTGCGGAAGGTGAACGGGCCGCGGGCGGAACCATGATGCTCGAAGAAGTGTGTTTGAGAAACAATTGATAACAGGCGCACGGGTCGTGAAATCCGCTTGGTCGGTCTCGCTGAACGATGCCTTCGCGAGTGCAACGGGAGAGGTGCAGTTCAGGGTCGCTGCGAAGGAAAAGCAGACAGGAAGAAAAAAACGATGGAAGAAAAGAGAGCAGCTGCAGCCTGGCCTGAAAGATGCAGCCGGGAAATGAGATCGTCAGCGGCAGAGACGATGGTCAGGCTGGATGCAGATGAAAAGAGAAGAGCGCAGGCGACACAGACCCAGCTCATTCAAGGCAAAGAAGGTCAACCTGATCGAGCGTTCCATGCCCCGTCGATACAGACCGTGCAATGTATCATTGCATTCCTTCTCAACGCCTTTTCTGCCGCGCAACTTGAATCTCGACGCAAGGAGCTGAAAGGAGGTCGATCTAGGGAGAAGCGTCTGGGGTACGGATGCGGGTGGAGTGGGATGAGGTGGGGTGGGTTGAAGTTCGCCGAAGCCGGCTTGGACGGGGTGGGCTTGCTAGTCGAAAAGGCCACTTGTTCGGTCAAGGGCTCGGGTCGTCGCAGTATGGGAGAGGTGTTCTTCAGGGTCGAGGAATGAGGATGCACCTGAGAAGTTGAGTGTCGGCCGAAGGCTCAAGCTGCGAGGACGGTCTGGTGCGCTGGAGGGGCTGTCTCCGAAAAAATAAGATGAGGATGCTGTGGAACGTCCAGAAGATCACAAGAACCTTGAAAACTCCATCGGGAACCGGATTGGTTCGCGCCCGTTGGAGACTGCCGAAAATCATGTCGACGATGAAGGACGCGTAGATCAAGAGCTGCACAGTCTGATCCACATCAGAATGTTCGGTGACCACTCGAACGACGCTTTTGATGGCTGTGGCTGGGAAAGAGACGAGTTCTTCGAAAGAGATAGTGACCGCCAGAGCAAGTGCTGCTGCTGCCGCAAAAAAAGGTGATGGGCCAAAGATGGGCGGGGCTCCCGATCCATGTCGCCTTGAGATACCTCTCAGGAAAGGCGTGCTGTGGTTGAGAGGGCGAAGAGTTGACAGAGTCTGGTTCCGAAAGGGCCTAGAGCTTGAGGCTTGGGGCGGGAAATGTAGAATGGGTGTGAAGTTTGCTCGTTGATGCCGGTGGATGCTGCGTTAGGACTGGAGCTAATTGGCCATTGGAGGGAGGGGGGAGGGGGAAGGGGGGAGGAAAGAAGAACAGGACTGGGAAATAAATAGCGTCAATCCGAGAAGCCTTACCAACGAATGCCTGTTGGGTGCAAACCGATGTGCTGCCGGAAAATGAGCTCGTCAACGATGAGAAGACGCTGGTTCCACAGAGAAAGCAAACGTCAGCGCTGGGAAGACGCTGGCTCGACAAGGAAAAGCAAGGGAGCGCCGAGCGCCAGCCGACGAAACGAAGCTCAATGACCAAGGTGTGTTTTCGTTTTCATCATTCGCCCCCCCCCCCAAAAGGCTCAATAAACGCCCTGCACCCTCGTCTCCGCATCCCTCCTCAACGCCTCATCCACCGCCCGACTCCACTCGGTAACCAACCCAACAGCCTGCCGTAAGGAAGCCAAGATGACGTCCGCCGGCAGCGGTTCCCCGCCCGCTTTGTCGAGGACGCAGATCTCCCGTTGTGCGTTGAGGACGAAGACCAGCGAGGACGAGCACAGTTGTTCTTCGATCGTGCTGGGGTCTGCTAGACAGACGATGCGGGATTGTTGTAAGCCTTCGGTCGGGTAGGAGGCCGTTGTCGTCGTCGGACCGCCCGTTGCGAAGGTATCTTCCCGAACTCCACTATCGTCACCCTCACCCTCATAGTCGTCCCCCTCCCCTTCCTCATCCTCCCCATCCCCATCCCCTCTCCCCCTACCCTCCCGCTTCGCAACAGCAGACGCCGCCGCCGAAGCAACCGTGATCCCCCTCATAGCATCCACAGCAGCCTTCGCCTCTGCCGTGCCCAAGTCGAAAAACGCCAGACTGACCGAGGCGGGCGAGTGCTGCATGGCTAAGGGAAGACCGACGCGTTCGGAGAGGGGGAAGATGTGCACTGTGTCTGCGTCTAGGACGGCTACGTCTGGTCTTCGGAAGTGGCGGAGCGCGGCGATGGAGGCTAGGACGGCGCAGTCGAGGATGCTGCCTGTGTCCGCTAGGACGTGTACTGTCACCCGCACGGTCCATACCTGGTAACAACACAACAACCTCGGAGGATCAGCCCCCCTTTTACTGAGCTAGAGGAGAGGAGAGCGGTTCAGACTCACCTTCTTGCCCGCAATGACACACAGCGCCTCCCTATCCACACACTCCGTCCTCCTTATAGCCTTATCCAACCGCTGCTCAAACACAATCTCCGCTGCCGACTGTCGCCCCACCTCATACTCCTGCCCCGCAATGGGGTTGATCTCCGATTGAATCACGAGCACGCCCTCCTTGGGACGGTCGTCCCTCGGTGGACCGAGCTGCGCACTGACTTGCGCGATGGCTTGGGTCGCGCCTAGACTGACGTGGGCCCAGCCGACTTGGTCCGGGTCTGGGGAGAACTTGATGCTGAGTGGACGTGTCTTTGCGGGCGAGCGGCCGTCGAGGCGCAAGTTGGAGACGGAGAGCGTTTGGAGGATGAAGGTGCGCTCGGTGAGCGACGGCTCTAGCAGTGTTGCAGATGGCATTTTGGCGGGCGCTTGGATGTATGTACTTTGTCTGTATGACCTTGGGGAATATGATCGACGTCGTGAAGCTGAACGTTTCTTCTGCCTTGTCCAACTTTCCTCCCGCGAGATAAAACAGCACAGACCACCGCGAAACGAGCCAAAGACGACGGCACAGGCAACAGGTATGTAAGAAGGGGATGCAATTGCAGTCACAGACAAAAGCGAAAGATGTGATGAGAGCGAACGGCAGAAAGAAGACAAGCGAAGATGGGGGGGGGGGGGGGGAGGTGAAAAATCGAAACGGGTGGCCGAAAACCGCGAGGGCGCGCTCGGAATTATCGTCTGGACGCGTCGTTGGACTCCTTCAGCGCCGGTTCCCGACAGAGATCACCCCCGCCGCGATCAGCTTCTGGATATTCGCCTTGATCGTAGGGTTCTTCATATGATCTTGCAGCGCGGCCGGCTATGGGAACAATCACAAAAAGTCAGCTCACACCAAACCCCCCCATTCGCGAAAGATCCCAATCGAGGGAGGAAGGGAAGGAGGAAAGGGAAGGGAAGGGAAGGGAAAAAAGAAGGACTCACGTTCGTCTGCGCCTGCTGCAAAATATTCTGCATCACCGGGTTATTCATAATCTGCGCAATCTCAGGATCCCGCATCGCCCTCGCAAGCGTCTCCTCATTGCTCTCCCCGCTCCGCTGCTGATAGAGCGCCTCCATAATCTTGTCTTGCGTGCTCGTGATCTCGCGCGCGTTCGCCGCGGCAGCTGGGTCGTTGGAAGCTTGGGCTGCCTCGTTCACGTCTGTGGCCTTTTGGATGGCGGCGAGGGCTTTTGTGTACTCTTTCATGCTGAAGAGGACGTTCGATTGGCGGATGTACGCTTTCACGAACTGAATTGGCCGCAAGTTGGGAAGGAACGAGAATTCAGTCAGCCCTGCCAAAAAAGATGCACAACTTCCTCAAGCTATGAAACAGGAGATGAGACCTCACCTTAGGATCCACCTTAATCGCCGCCTCCGCATCCTTCAACGCCTCCGGCAGCGCCGCCAACTTCGTATACGCACTCGCCCGATTCGTGTACCCACGCGGGTCATCCGGATTCCGCTTAATCGCCTCCGAATACGCTTTGACCGAGCCCGCAAAGTCAGCAGCCTTGTACAGCTCGTTCCCCCGACTCCGTTCCTCCTCCGCCTTCGCAGGATCAATGTAGGCCGCCCGCTGGGATTCTTTCAGGTTCTTCTCCGCTTCGCGCAGCTTGTTCAGGATCTCGGGGGTGCGGTGCTCGGTTAGGGACTTGTTGTAGTTCGTGATCGCAGACTCGAGGTCGCCCTTCTTCTGGTGCGCAGAGCCCAGTCGGCCGAACGCCTTGGCAACGAGCTTGTAGTCGGCCCGCAACTTGCGGCCTTCCTCGATCGCTTTCTGACACGTCTCGATGGTCTGGTCCAGGTTGCCCGCCTCGAAGTAGCACGCGGCCAGGTTGTTCAGGTAGGTGATGTCCTTGTGGAGCTCCCAGGCCTTCTTGTAGTGCTCGATCGCAGGGTCGAATTGTCTCTTCAGGTAGAGCGCGTTACCCTTCTGCTTCTCCGCGTCCGCCTCCGCCTTCGCCTTCTTCTCATCGTCCTCAGCAGTGTCCATCGGCTCCTCCTCCTCCTCCTCCTTGGGCGCAGCGGCAGGCTTGGAAGACGACGGCGGCGCTGAGGACGACGACGCAGAGGGCGTAGCGCGGCTCTGAGCATTGATCTCCTCCTTCTTATCAGCCAGACCCTCAGGAACCTCCGTCGATCCCTCCGGTCGTTCGAACGCCTGGAGATCAATACCCATCAGGGCACCCATGACCTGGATCATGCGCGGGTCCGAGAAGGCATCGCCCATGTCGCGCGGGTTGGCCTGGAGGGCGCGCAGCTTGGACGCGAAGGCCGGGTCGGAGAGGAGGGGTGCGGTCTTGGGGTTCTTGGCCAGCTTGGAGAACAGGTCGGGGTCGGAGAAGAGGTTGGACATGCTTCCGCCTGGACCGTCGGCTTCGCTCTCTGTTTGAGAAGAACGCGTCTCAGAATATCAGCTGTGTTGCGTTGTGAAAGACGCGCCACCATCATTTCACTTACCCAGAGCTCTCCGCGCGTCTTCAAGACCCTTGGTCAGACCTGCGTCGCTGGGTGCAATCTTGAGACCTTCTTCGTACGCAGCTACGGAGTCCTCGAGGCTCCCCAGTCCGTGCAGGGCGGCACCTTTGCGGCTGTACCCCTTTGCGAACTGAGGGTTCACTTTGACGCACTGATCTCATATGTAGGGACACAATGTCAGCTCACGGCACTGCCAGTGCACATGGCGAAGCGTGAAATTGACTCACCTCTTCAGCATCTTCGAGCGCCTTCTCATAGGAGCGCAGGCCCGCATAGGCGGCACTGCGGTTGGAGTAAAGAACGTGCGCGGCGTCGGCTGCCGGGTCGTGCACGGCAGCGATGGCCTCGGTGTAGGCCTGGACAGCGGCGTCCCAGTCCTTTGCGGCGAAGGCAGCGTTTCCCTTTGACTTGAGTTCAGCGACGCTCATGTTGGCTTTGGCTTTGCAAGGTGAGTGCGTGGGTGAGTCTGTGGAAGGGGAAGTGGAAGTCTGAGCTCACTGTGGACGTCGAGCAGCCCGTCTTTATGGCCATCGCGGCCAACATGCTCGAAGATTCGATGGCCCTTGCGCTAGAAGCATCGGGAAGCAAGCCTCCACCTCGACAAGCAGCCGATAATCACCGCCCACGTGGTCCACCACCGATCGATCGATCGATCACTTCACCATGTGAGCCCTCCACCGAGACGGGAGGCGTGGGAATATTCACCTCGCACGCAGCACAGACGGCCTCACAGCATCGACACAGTCAAGTTTTCAGCAGGTTGCAATTGGGAATGAGATCGCGTGTGAGAGAGCTTGCTTTACACGAGAAACGAATGGAGAAGAGGATATGCATAGACGGAGCGGCAACCGCCTCCGCAGTGAAAATGTGGGTGCGTATGTGTGGATGTGCGTGTGTGCATAGGCTGCCGACAGGATGGCCATTGAACCGTAAGGCACGTCCTGGGCGATTCGGCGTGTGTGACTGTGGGGAGGGGGACGAAGACGAGTTGTGCGATGGGAAAAAGAGAGAGAGCGGCCAAATTTACTTCTTCTTAGGGCCGACCTGCTTCCCCCGACGACCCGTCGTCTTGGTGTGTTGACCACGGACACGGAGCACCCATGCGTGACGGAGACCACGGTGGGCCCGGATCTTCTTCATGCGCTCAACGTCGTCACGCAGCCGAGAGTCGACACCGTTGGAAAGGAGCTGGAAGGTCTTGCCGTCGGTGAAATCCCGCTGCCGGTTGAGAAACCAGTCCGGGATCTTGAACTCTTGCGGGTTCTGCAGGATCGTCACGATACGCTCGAGCTCGTCGGAGTTGAGCTGACCGGCACTGTGAGAGGGAATGGGGAAGCACAGTCAGCATTTGCCTTCCCTTGATGATTTGATTGGGTCCAGGTGCATCTCCGTCTGCTGCTCCGCTCCGATATCCCTGCCTCAAATGCATCGCCGCTTCGCTGAATTTGCCTAAGACACAAGCACAGACCGGGACCGAGTCCTGCCTCCCAAGACATGGTCGGGAGAGTGCCACGCACCACCCCATCTCCAACACCGGCCATCCCGGCCTCTCGCGCACGTTGCCCATCTTGAAACATCTCCCTTGCCGATACTCACCGCTTGTTAAGATCAACATCAGCCTTCTTGCAGACAATGTTGGCAAAACGACGACCGACACCCTTGATCTCGGTCAGGGCGTACATCTGCACAGGTGAGAGAGGGAGTACAGGCAGATTTGCGGTCAATACCTTCCGTCCCTGGTGAACTGGTGCATGAGCGCCGCACAGCATGGAGAAGAGATGGGTACGCACGATCTTGTTCTTGCCGTCAACATTGGTGTTGAGGAGACGCAGAATGTGGGCGAAGTTGACAGATGGGTCAGGGGGAGAGAGCGACACTGGAGAACAAGGTGCAAGGGGAGGGACAAGGGCGAGGGGGGTCAGCTCGTGGTTCTGATTAACGAGGACGTCCAGAGAGCGGGTGCATCTGTGTTTCTCGAGCGAGAAGAACTCACTGTTGGGCGACTGGTGTGCGGGTGACGAGAGAGGGTGAGAGAGAGGAGAAGGAGAGTGAGAAGAGCAAGGTCAGCACACGGAGCAGAGGGGGGCAGAGGGCACCGCAAGCTGGGCGCTCGGCCTGTAGAGAGTGCGACTGGGCTTCACAGATGGACTCACGTTGTGTTCTTGATGATCGGCTTCTTGAGGAGAGACGAGGATGGGGACGGAGGCGAGGTGGACAGCGGGAGCGAGCGAGCGAAGGCGGATGGGAAGATTCGGCTGCAAAAGTGGAGACAGAAATACGCCTTTCCAATCCAAAAACATGTCACGTGCATCTCATCCTGGTGCAGAAAGGCTCCGAGCGTCGAAATGGAGACCTTCGCGCTCGCCGCTCGATGGCATGACCGCATTGGAGAGAGAGGGAGGGAGACGGCAAGGACAGGCAGCGAAACGATGGCAAGCGCGCAGCATTACAGCTCAGCAGCAGCAGGCGCTCCACCCGGCGCAGGGCCAACAACAGCCGCCTCCACGTCCCAGGGCGGCCCCGTCGCATCCGGGTCGGGAACCAGTGCAGGAGCAGCAGCAGCAACAGCAACAGCCCCAACAGCAGGCACGGGCACGGCCACAGGCACGGCCACAGCACCCAGCGCCTCCGAACCGCTCTCCATCCTCTCCACCACCCTCACACTCACCCCGCGTCGCCTCGCCGTCTTCAAACCGGGCAAAGTCTTCGACGAAGCTGTCAAGAAGGGCAAGGACATCACCAGTCTTGCCTTTGATGCCAAGGGCGACTACCTCCTCACTGCGGGCGAGGACGATGTCTTCAATCTGTACAGCTGCAAGAAGGGCAAGTGAGTTGTTTCTTACCTTGTCTTGGGTTGGTGCTTTGCCGGGCTGACGCTGCCTATCCCCTCTACTAGACTTACGAAGACGTTCTACTCCAAGAAGTACGGCATCGACCTGGCCAGATTCACACATAAGCCAGATAGCATCCTGCATGCCAGCACAAGAGGCGACAGTGAGCACTCTATATACGTGCGCTGATCTCCAACGCCCTCAGCTGACTCCTGTCCTCCCTTCCTCGCAAGATACCATCCGCTTCCACTCCCTAACAGAGAACAAATACATCTCCTACTTCAAGGGACACGAGTCAAGGTCAGTTTGTCCCCTCACCTCACCTCGCCTTGCGCTGCGCATACCGCGCACGTGCAAGCAAGCAAGCAAGCTGACGCACCCCTCGCTCGTGTTTAACGAAAAACCCCGCAGAGTGACTTCGCTTCAGATGTCCCCCGTCGACGATACTTTCATGTCGGCCGCTGCGAACGAGAGCGTACGGTTATGGGACTTGAAGAGCTCCAAAGCATTCGTGAGTGAGATCTCGGCCACGAAAGGAACCCGCTCAATGCGAATGGTGAGGACCGCTCCAGATTCTGATGCAGACAAAAAACGGGGAACCTTCGCACACACACACACACACACACAGGGCAAGCTGCGCATGCAAGGACACGGGATAGCAGCCTACGACAGCTCCGGCCAAGTCATCGCCATCGCGCTGAACGAACGCGCGGCTGTGGTCCTGTACGACATCAAGCAATTTGAAAAGGCGCCGTTCCTCACCATCCGAATCGACGACTCCGCCGCACTCAGCCAGATCTCATACCCGCCCCGCTACCCGGTGATCACCTACCTCGAGTTCGCGCCCGGTGCCGGGAGTACGTTGCTCGTGGGCACGGCGGGCGGGGTGCATTATCTGATTGATGCGTTTAGTGGGGCGTTGAGGCGGCGCTTGGTGGGCGGGCATGGCGGCCGGATTGGGTTGGAGCCGGAGGGCCTTGCTGCTGTTGATGCGTATGCTGTTTCGGAGAAGGAGGCGGAGGAGGAGAAGGGGAATGGGGATGGCGGTGGTGGGCCTGAGGGGGAGGGAGGGAAGGAGGAGGAGGAAGGGGAGAAGGCTACGCCGAGGAGTATGTTCGTCCCGGGAGCCGGGATAAGTGGGAGTGAATGCTGTTTCACGCCGGATGGGAGCTGCATTGTCTCTGGTACGTTGTCTCCACCGTCCCATCTCCGCGCTGGCCCTGCTTCGCTTCGTGCTTACTATCATGACTGTCTCGCTTTCCAGGCTCGGCGACGGGCCAGATCTTCGTGTGGCAGGTCCCGGCCGACTTCAGGGAGGTGGACAACGGCAGGAACCTGGATCCTGTCGCGGTTCTGCACGGACACCAGGGTCCCTCCCGCTGTGTCGGGTTCAACCCGAGATCTGCAAGTGAGTTCTTTCTTCATTCCCTCGACGACCCACGGTCCCTCACGGCTGACACGCTCTCGGGATGGTTCACAGTGCTGGCGAGCGCGGGGAGGAAGCTGGCGTTCTGGCTTCCCGACCTGGACGAGGAGTGATGGGGGTCTCTTGCTTCTTCTCTTGTACCTACCCCCCCGTCAGGAATCAATGGCATTTCTTCAGTCTCAGGCAATGCAAGTGATGAAAGAGATGGGAACTCGGTTCCTGTGATTGTGATTGATGTTGAGGGAAGGGTGGGACGAAAGGGGAAAGAGATACAGTTGGGACTTCGGGTACGGGATGCGAGGAATGCGAAGGGAGGTAAGGGTTACAAACGTCGAGGGAAGTTTGAGCTGGGGCCTCAGGCCTGAAGCAACTCGAGCCAGTAATACCACGCGCCGCGCGCCGCCTTGAAGGAAAGCGTGCCCGCAAACCGAAGCCCTCGTCCAATCCTCGTAGCTGGCAGCGCGGGCCTCCGCTCGCTTCGCTCGTTCCTCCGCCCGCTGCCGCGCGCGCCGTTCCTGCTGTAAACGCGCGCTGTGAGAGAAAAGAAGTAAGAGTCTGAGAGAGCTGTTAGGGGAACTTGGACGTGTTGCACTTACCTCAAGTCGAGGAGCGTAACGCTCCAGTGCGGCGGGGCGGGGTCGATCTTCTTGGGGCTCAGAAGGGGGAACATCTGTTAGAGTACGAATGAGTGGGTGTGAGTGGGAGAGCGACGAAGAGCTTGGGAGAGAAGGAACTGACCTTTGACGAGCTTGCTGGTTTGCGGGAGAAAAAAATCTGGGAAGATCAGGGTGAAGAGGGCCTGCTTTTATGCCTTCCCTCCTCCCTGTCGAGACAGAGACATCTCTGCCGGACGCATCGTTGCGCATCATTCTGTGAGCAGAAAGGAAGAATAGGGCTGTTAGATGCCCAGTTGCACTGTGTGCCTTGATCCCCTCGAGACACTGGTGAAGCGCCCACGGTGCCGAGGGTGCGACAGCAAACCAAGTTGTTAACCAGGGCACGACAACAGCGCCCATGCTGGAGAAAATGGTCTGAGCTTCGTGCCGGACTGCCTGTCGAGTCGGAAGCTGAAAGATCAAGAAAAGGTGAGCCGATGGAAGGGAAAGAAAGGAAGGGGAGAGGAGAGAGGGAGAGAGTGGTGAGCATACAGGGTCAGCGGCCAGCGCAAATTTATGTCTCGAATCGCGGGCTCATGCTTCAGACCTGGGGGGCGGATGGCATCGGCGAAGGAACGAGAGTACTGCTTTTTCTTCTTTACCGCAGGGGTCGCTGCGCCTGGTTCCCATCCTTTCGAATGCTGTGAGCGTGGATTGGCCGTGTGGATGGACGCCAGTGTCGTGGCCGCCGTGGGTGAGAGCGGTGATGATGATGATGATGATTGATTTTCAAGTGCGAGGTGAAAGAATTAAAACGGAGACTTTCGATGCTCAACAAAGACGAGCACTGGCGCACCGAGTCAGTACAAGACCAACTCCATTCTACCCATCAGAGGTTCCCGAGAGATGCGCAGGCGCGCGTTGTCCTAACTATGCCTGCTGGAGGACAGGAGGCTGGTGGTTGCAGTTGAAGGCATTAGATGCCTGAGCATACCGTGCAAAGGCGAGAGAGCCCTGCCGAGAGTCGAGTAGCCACGGGAGAGAGATTCGACCGTTGTCGTCGTGGAGTAGGTGCTGGAGGGGGCCGTAGGTCTCGCAGAGTAGGGGGTGCTCTGGAGTTTTGAGGGCTTCGCATCGGCAGTTGAGAGACGCGTCGTCGTGCTGGAATCGTTCGTGATATGGCGCAAAGTCGCCGTGCCCTGTGCGCACTGATAGCAGCAAGCCATGCAGTCGCCGAGGGAGAACCAGATCGGGAGAAGGGCGGAGTGTAGGGGCCCGTACCCTGTATTCACAGGAGAAATGGCCCTCCCAATCTCTTTGTCAATCCTCCGAATAGGTACAGCTATTGGGCAAGATTGGGATTTGTCAATACCTTAAGGGTATTGTCGTACCTATTGCAGGTTCAGGGATTTTGGACCTATTTTAGCGCAGAAGACCACCAGACGAGTCTCACCTCACCCGTGTTTGGAGTATCTTCGACGCGACGACGCGTCAAGTCACGTGCTCAGTCCTGACCTTACAGATGCTCGGGCCCAAACGCGGCAGGATCACCGCGGGCATAGGCCCATTGAATTACGCTTGCCTGATATACTCTCCTCGCGGGATGGCAAGGCGGGGGGTGGCGCACTCATCGTGTGGCCGTGCTCCCAGCGTCAGCATCCTCCGCGAGCCGGGGCAGGTGTCCAGACGACCGCCACCCATCCAGATCGCCTCCAGAAAAGGGTAGCAGGTTGGGATTGAGACTCTGAAACTTTTTAGCGTCAAAAACCAGTTTCAATTTAAAGGGATTGGGATTTTACAACAGCTTGTCAGGCGTATCTCTCAATGACAAGGCTATTGGACCCCCCCCCAATAGCATAGCTGTTGTATAGCTATTGCTCTAAACAATCCTAACCCCCTTTCTCCTGTGATTGCGCGTAGTGTTGGTGCTCGCCCTTGATGAGGTCCCACCGCAATGACCAAACCTCGTGGAGCTGCTGCCGGTCCCAACGCTGGAAAGAGGCGAAGGTGCGCTCTTCCCACACTGCCTCATCAGGCGCGCGTCCGTCCACCGCCTTGCGCTCTGCGCCAGCTCTTGCCAGCTGGTCCGCACGCTCGTTACCCTCAATTTCCGAGTGACCGGGGACCCGGTGAGAGCGGTGAGGGAAGTGAAGACGCTAGACTGGAGAAGTACCCGTTCCTGAACTGTTCTGTATCTAATCTGCTCGTGACCTGACTTCTGGACTTTTTTGAAGGCCTGACCACCGCATGTCCGCATCGCCATTGCTCAGCTCGTTACCTCCTTCCCATTCTTCAGGTCGTTTCTCAGATGGCATCCCCACCCGTAGTTTCGGACGCATACCCTGCCATCGTCCCCGGCGGGTACCTGTGCATTGCGTGGGTGCTGAAGGGCAAGCGCGTGCTCATCGTTGGCGGTGGACCTGTGGCCGCTGGTGGGTACAGGACTTCAGTCATTACATGCGCATACATACATAGATTCCATGCTGAACGTCGGCTTCTCTCCCTCTACAGGTCGTCTGGTGAACGTGAAGGACGCCGATGCGCATGTGACGGTGATCTGCCCTTCGTCTGGGCTGAACGGAGAGATGAAGTACCGACTGGCGCGGGGCGAGATCGACGAGTACCACGATCGGCTATTTGAGGGCGAGCAAGATCTTGATCTCCAGGACGGCAATGACGCCGAGAACGCGAACTCTGGATCTGGAGACGGGTCGAACTTCGGTCGGAGTCGATACGACCTCGTGCTCACGGCCACCGACGACATTGAGCTCTCGCGGAGGATCTGCGGCTGGTGTCGGACGCGCCGGATCCCGGTCAACGTGGCCGACGTACCCCCCGAATGTGACTTCTACTTCGGCTCACTGATCCGACGGGGACCGCTGCAAGTGATGGTCTCAACAGGCGGCAAAGGTCCCAAGATTGCGAACCAAGTACGAACGCGACTGGAACGTGCCCTGCCCGCCGAACTGGCGGAGGCCATCTCGAATGTGGGCACACTGCGGGCCCGACTGCGCAAGGTCGCTCCCGAGTCGAAGCAAGGTCCTAAAAGGATGCGATGGATGATCGACGTCTGCGAGCGGTGGAGCTGGACCGAGCTGGCGCAGATGGACGAGGACGACATGGCGCTCGTTCTCTCTGGCTGGGAGGCGGGGAAGGCCATCAGCTTTGCGGAGTCGCGGCGGCGAAGGAGGGGTACGGCGGGCATGGGTGTGTCGGCGGTGCGGGCTGGGGTGAGGAAGCTGGGTGGGAGATGTCCGATCACGGGGGATCGGTCGCCTTGGCTTGCTGGGCTGGTCGGCTTTGGGGCTGGGGTCGGTGTTGCGGTCGGGATGATTGCGCTGCGGGGGACGGGCCCCTGGGGCGGCCGATGAAGGGGGCGACAGCCGATTCCATCGCATCTCATCCTCAATCTCAATCGTGCACCTGCTGTTCAGCCTGTGCCAGCTGTATGTATGTATGCTGTTAGTCCTCCTGACTGCTGAATCTGTACTGTGGTCTGTGGTCTGTGGTCTTGACTCTTGGCGCTGAGTGATGAGACCATTTGTTTGTTCTGAGTCTTTAAGTTTCGCAGACTTGGTCCCACCAGTGCCCAGTGCCCAGTGCCCAGTGCTCCCGCGTTCCGGTCCTGGTCCCCCACTGACTGGCTTCGGCTCGACTTTGGCCTCGTCCTGCTCACTTCACTCACTCACTCTCTCACTCACTCCCACCCTCACTCACTCTCCCACGCGTGTCAGCTGACCCCCAAGCTGAAGCCGACATCGACACCGGCGCGCGCGCTGCTAAACAGCTGAGTGCCCAGCTGCGACTTGCGGTGCTTAGATAGGCAGCGGAGGGGTCCAAGCGGAAGTTCTCCATACGATACCCACAAGCCCACACGCCCACAAGCGAGCCAAGCGACACGGCCGACTACTGGGCCACGTCAAGAAACATAGCGGGACGGCCAGCGAGACCCCTCTCTGGGTATCTCTCGATCTCTCTCCTTCCACCACACGCGCTCTCCTCGCGAACGAAGGACAGGGACCGAAAGGACACGACACGACACGACAGGATGAATGCGTCCTCACATCCCCTGATGGCCGCCGCCAATCATCACTATCAGCAGCAGCAGCAGCAGCAGCAGCAGCAGCAACAGCAACAGCAGCGACAACAGCAGCACCAGCAACAGCAGCACCAGCAGCTACGCGCGCAGGGAGCTCGTACGCAGGAGGAGCATGACGAGATACAGACCTTCTACGTCCGCGCCTTGTACGACTACGACCCCAAGGACAAGATCCTCCTCTCCTTCCGACGCGGCGATCTCATCGAGGTCCTCTCCCGCCTCGAGTCCGGCTGGTGGGACGGTCTTCTGGGCGAGAACATCCGCGGCTGGTTCCCGTCCAACTACGTCGAGATCATAGACGACGCAGAGGCAGAGGAGGAACTTAGGCTGCAGGCCATCTACGAGGAGGATTCCGGCACTGCTGACCCGAATGCTACGCAGTATGGCAACCAGCATCCAGCCAATGGAAGGTCTGCTGCTGAATTCCATCATCATCATCAGCAGCAGCAGCAACAACAACAACAACAACAGCAACAGCAGCATTACCAGTTCCAACAACAACAACAACAACAACAACAGCAGCAGCAGCAGCAGCAACAAGGCAACCGCCTCCGCTTCTCGAATCAGCAGTACCAACAACAGCCACAGCATCAATTGCAACAACAGCAACGCTACCAACAGAGCTCCTCCCCAAGCTTCACCGACCGTGCCCGAGCGAGCTCATCCACATCCGCCTCGTCCAAATCTCAGCGGCACCTCTCACGCTCCAACAGCAGCGCAACATCCTCCCTCCCCTCAACAGCCGAGCCAGGCACCCCCGGTTCAGCCACCTTCCCAACCACCGGCGTGATCGGCAAACCAAGCACAGGCTCCCTGTCGTCCTCCTCAACAGGCTCGACCACGGTCGACAGCTCCGATCGGACTCGTGGCTATTCGAACTCAAACCCGCCGCCGCCTTCCCATGTTGCGGCCTCGTCTACGCTGGGACAGGGCGGAAGACCGCGCGCGGCTACGGGGTTGACTTCGCCTGGTCCTGCTCAGCGAGCAGGTGGCACGGTCGCTGCGACGAATGCGGGCCAGCAGGCTGGGTCCGCCAACCCTCGGCCCTCGGAGAGCGACTTCTGGGTACCACGTGTTACTGAAAGGGGCGAGGTAAGTTTGGTCCCCTCTTGTTCTCTTCATTTCGCCTCCGCCCATCTCTCTTCCCGGCGGCGCGGAGGGCGTATACCCCATCTCTATTGCGCCTTTTCGCTTCTGATCTGACTGACGATTCGCCTTCCCTTCCCTCCCCTCCCCTTCTTTTTCTTGTTCCCTTTCCCATCTCTATCCCATCTCCATCTTGGTCACATCCGTCTCAAACCGATCCCTCATCTCATCTCTTCGTCCCCGCGGGCATCGTCCTTCCGTCCCTCCTGCAGTTCATCTACTATAACACGGAGACAGGGGAAGAGTCGTACGACCTCCCTGAACGACCTGAGCCGGCCGATGTCCTCAGCTCAGAAGAGTACACCACTGCCAGTTCACGTGGGCACGGAAACCCGCCTTCTTCTTCAGGACCAGCGTATAGGAACGAGGCCAATCGGTCGACACCGGTCGCAGGCATGCCGACTCCGTCCTCCTTCATATCCACCCTTGCTCAGCAACGGCAACAACCACAGAGCGAATACGAACGCCGGTTCCCTTTCGACTCAAATATCCCCGACACATCGGCACTCGCGATGCTCGCTGGAGGAATGGGCGATGAAGGCTCCGTTTGGAAACCACGTTTCACCGACGACGGGCAGATTTATGTCGTCAACCTCGAGACGGGCGAGACACGCTGGCCACATGCCGGCATGGGCGGCGGTGGTAGCAGTACGACTTCAGCGGGCACGGACTCTGTAAAAGGTGGCGCAATCACACTGGCCAATATCGCCGAGGCGTTCCAGTTGGCCGCTAGCCCGGAGAATGCGGCAGCAGCCGCTTTACACAATGCGCGAGGAGCGGGTGCCAACGCTGTCATACCCACCTCTTCCTTGAACAGAGGAGCAGGGATGGGAGCGAACGGGTTCCGAGCACTCAACAAACCTGGCGCTGGAGGTGCCGTTGTCAGCGGAGGGCCAGGCACGGCGACGAATCTGGGCGCAGTGTCCGCCTCTGTGCCCGGTGGTGGGAATGCAGATCTTCCCAATACGAAATCGCTAGCTTCGGCAACAGGGTCGATCAGCAATGAAGCCGACGAGGGAAGTATGGAGCGATACCTCCGTGACCGGTACGAACGTGCCCGGCACACCGCCTCCGCCGTGCGTTCAGGCCGGACCGCCTTGCTCGAAGGCGCAGCCGGCGCCAAACTCGAGGACGGCGCACCCGTCAGCATGGTCCAGGACGAAGCGAATGCGCTGGCGCTGCAGCGCCGGATGGAGCCTGCGCTGTCGGACAGCATGGAGGTCCTTCGTGAGCATACGCTCGAGACGATTGATCAACTTGCGATTGCGGTGCTGCCGAATGAGTATGCGTCGCATCAGCGTGTCCAGGCCATTGCGCGCTCTCGGTCCGGCTCGGTCTCGAATAACTCGGATGAGCATATTCAGCTGTTGCTCTCGCATTTGATCCATGCGGTGCGCGAGCTTTTGTTGGCTTCGGGTACACTTGAGGCGTCGTCCGCTGATTTGGCCGTGTTGGCCGAGTTGAGCGCGGTTAGTGGGGCGGGTGTCGTGCCTGCTCGGAACTATGCGGCTGCGCAGGGGGAGAACAAGGTACTGCAGGGTGGGTTTGGTGCTGTCGTGGCTGCCCACCCGCAGGGCCAACAGGGACAAGGAAATCGGGGAGCGAGCCCGTCCCGGCCCGTGAATGCGTCTTCGGAGATCCCCGCGAGTCTGTCGGAAGCGATGTTCACGCTGCACAGCAACAACAAGGCCGGCTTCACGGCGTCGACGTCTCGGAGCGTGCGGGACATTGTGGCCCTGACGGCGTCGCAGGCTGCGTTTGGGACGGCCCCGCAGGAGTTGCGCGAGGTGGCGAAGAAGGCCTGTTCGACGCTCTCGAAGGTTGTCTTCTCCGCCCGGGCGATCTCGGGCGAGCTGAGCCATGTGCAGAGCTCGCTTCGGTCCGGCTCGGGCGCGCTGACGCCTACGATGGGTTCCTCGCCCGCCAGTCCGCCGCAGCCGATCGCGGGCGTGGTGGAGTCGGCTCAGGTCCGGGCGGAGAGGGACCAGAATCTGCGTCAGCGGGTGCGGGAGCAGGCGATTGAGCTCGCTCAGACGATTGCGTTCCTTAGTGATGAATGTGAGAAGGCTCGGATGGGAGGGGGGGTGGGGACGGAGAATTGGGTCCGACGGGTGTACCCGGTGTTGAGGAGTGGGATCGGTGCGGCGGGCATTGGTACTGACGTCTTCAGTGGTGGCATGGCCGCCGGCTGGCGTGGCTCTGGCTTCTCGTTGCCGTCTGCGCTCGACACGGCTGCGCTCCGAGCGGAGGCGATGGGCAACTACAACAACCCCTTTGACTTGACCAAGGACGCGCAGATCGCGCTTGCGTCTGGCAAGTTGGCGATGCGGCGTCGGCCTGCGCACCCGCTCTCGGCTGCGCTGTGGAAGGAACGGGTGAAGCCACATGTGGTCGATCTGAGGGCGTTGTTACTGGGCTTTAACAGGAGCATCCGGCCTGTGCGGGAGGCGACTTCGAGTTCGATGGAGAGCCAGGAGGACGATGAGGTTGATGGTGATGAGGAGGAGGAGGAGGGGAGTGAGGATGCGGATGGGATGACGGCGACGGGCGAGTCGGAGGAGGAGGAGGACGGTCCTTCTTCGACGTCGACAGCTCCGAAGAAGAGAGCAGGTGCGACGCCGGCGCGGATGCAGACGCCGGTAAAACGGCCGGATGGTACGTATCAACGCGCTCGCGAACTTCTCTTGCGCATCGGTACCGTGCAGACCTTGATCGAGGATGTGGATCTGGCGAGTTCGCTGGACGTCGACAGCTGCTCGGAGAGTATCGACGCCGACGCTTCCGCCCGGGAGTTCGCACGGCAGGCTCGCGAGAGTCTCACGCACTTCTTGTGGCACAAGCAAGATCTTCAAGATCTCGGCTGCACGTTCATGATGGATCTCCAGGATGGGGTCTCTGTGGGCACTCTTCTACACACGACGGGCGGGCTGTTGAACTGCGTCGATGCGCTTTCGGGCACGTTTGACGAACTTGTCGAGTTGGCGGAGCAGCAGGCGGCGGGGAGCAATGCGCACGTTGGCAGCCGTGCTCGCGTCTATGGTGCCAAGGATATCGCGCCGCCGCCGACGGCTTCGCAGGTCATGTCGGATGCTGCTGCTGGCGCTGGATCGGCTTCTATGAAGGCGGCAGAGACTGCTCCTGTCGGGATGGGTATCGCGGGAGCTGGCCTGTCGAGTCCGGCGGGCGCTACGTCCCTGTTGGACGAGAGCCAGGCGAGCGATGGTACTGGGACGACGAGCGGCGGTGCTGGCACTGGAGCTGGAGTGGGAGCCGGAGCGGGAGCGGGAGGATCAGGAGACAGCATCGGCGAAACGGAAGAGATCGACGACGACGCGGGCGTGATGTACCTCGGTCCCGGCATTGCTGTTCCCGATGGCCCACCTGCGCAAGCCCGCTCTCGGGCGGATTCGTCCGCACGGGGAGCGTCGCCGGCCCTCTCGGGCTCGACGTTAGTCGCGGGCCGCAACCGTGCGGGCTCAGTTACCAACCGCTCCATCATGACGGCCAACTTGAACCCGATGAACGATCGGCCTGGCTCGGTGTCCAATGTGGCCATTGGCGGCGGCAGCGGCGGTGGCAGCGGCAGCGGCGCAGCTGGTTCTGCTGCGGGCGGAGGGCAGGGCGGTGGCGGCGGCGATGATGAGGGTGATCATTCTTCCGGTGGCAAGGGTGCGAAGGGCAAAGAGGGCGGCGCTGGTGGTTCGAGCGCTGCGATTGCGCCCATCGTGGAGGAGTCGCCTTGGTTCCTCGAGCCGGATTACGCACCTGGCGATATTGTCATGACTCCGGAGGGCCAGGTGAAGGGCGCGACGCTGAGTGCGTTGATGGAGCGGTTGACTACGCATCAGCAATTCGGTGAGTACACTCCTTTATTCTCTTTCAGCCTTCCCCCATGATGGAATTCCGCAGACTAGATTCACGAGATGAGGCTGACCTTGGATGACCCGGGAATCTTTTTTTTTTCTTCCTTTAACACCGCCTTTCTTATTCCTCAGATTCGGCTTTCAACACGACGTTCTTGATGACTTACCGCTCGTTCACCACGACGAGAGAATTCCTGGATCGTGTCATTGCGAGGTATCGCATCAGCCCACCTGTTGGCTTGACACCGCCCGAACATGAGATCTGGGTATCCAAGAAGCAACGGCCTATTCAGATGCGGTGAGTTCTTTGTGCGCACGGTGATCTGGAGAGAGTCTTTCGCTCAATGGCCCCCCCTCTGCGCTTGCTTTCTTTCCCGTTCCAGTGTGTTCAACGTGCTCAAGCTTTGGCTCGAGCAAAACTTCTACGAGGGCGAGGATGAAGATTTCCTACCTCATCTCAAGGAGTTCGCCCGGACAGAAGCAGCGAACGCCAAGGCGAACGATGCCCAAATGATCTACGCGCCCGTGATGGCCTTGATCCGGATCCTCGACCGCCGCGACGGTGCAGGCGAGCAAGCAGTCCGGACGCTCGTGCACGCCACCTCCGCGCCTGCGCCCATCATTCCGAAGAATGCGAAGAAGGTCAAGTTGCTCAACATGGAGCCGCTTGAGATGGCCCGGCAGCTCACGCTGGTCGAGTCGGCGCGGTATCGGCAGATCAAGCCTGCCGAATGTTTGGGCAAGGCTTGGACGGGACCTGATGCGGATATCAAGGCGAAGGGTATCAAGTCGATGATTGCACTGAGCAATGACGTGAGTTGTTGTCGATAAACTGAGGATGAGGGACGTGTCTGTGTACTGACCCTGTCAACCTTTTCGTCATTGTTTTAGTTGACGGGCTGGGTGATGGAAAGTATCCTTGCTCAGACGGACCTGAAGACGCGGTCCGCATACATCAAACATTTTATCCTTATTGCAGACGTGAGTTTGAGCGAACCCGGCCCTTTATTCTTCCGACTTTCATACACAAAAGCTGACATTTCTTTCGTCATTCAACAGCGCTGCCGAGCGCTGAACAATTTCTCCACCATGACGGCGATCATTTCTGCGCTCAATTCTGCTCCGATTCACCGGATGAAGAGGACGTGGGATGCGGTCAACCAGCGGACTGTGGGCAACCTGGACAGTCTGATGCGGACGATGTCGTCGACGAAGAATTTCGCGTACTACCGCGACCTGCTGCACAAGCTCAACCCACCCTGTGTGCCCTTCCTGGGAGTCTGGCTTACGGACCTGACGTTCATCGAGGACGGCAACCCGGACCGGCTGAAGACGGACAACCGGCTGATCAACTTCAACAAGCGCCAGAAGACGGCGGAGGTCATTCGGGAGATTATGATCTACCAGAGCACGCAGTACAACCTGACCCCGGTCCCGCTCATTCAGCAGTACCTCGAGGTAGTGCTGGTCCCGAGTCAGACGCAGGACTTGATGTTCGACCAGAGCGAGAAGCTCGAGCCAAAGGAGAGGTGCGTTTTTCTTTCTTCGCCTTTTCTCATTTGCGCCCCCCTATGTTTGTTTCCTCCGAACTGACTTTTTTTTTCTTCTCATTTTCCTGCCCAACAGGGAGGACGAGAGAATAGCGCGGCTATTACAGGAGAGCGGTTTCCTGTGACCATGGCGAATGGGATGTCCGAAGGGCCCCCCTCCCGAGCGTGCAGAACGATTTTCACCAACCAAACTCCAAGCAGTTCCTCCCCCATACACTCTTCCCCGCCCGTCAATGGTGCTCCGTTCTCGGCCTTCCTTCCCGACCTTCCGACATCCAACCTCGTTTTTTCGACCTCCATTTTGTCCTTCCTCCATTTCATCAAGCATTTTCCATCACATCGGCTTTTTCCTCCTTCGAACATCAACCAAACCGGTATACACCCCCTTCGAGTGGGAACTTCTCCTACACTCGCATTCTTCAAGAAACGTTGCCAGATCTCTCTTGTTTTTTTCCTCGCCGTCTTCTTTTCCTTCCCTTCTTCGTTCTTTGTCTTCCACTTTGTTCTTTTCGCGTTCTGTCACAAACAGTCTCTTCTTTTCGTCCTTCTCTGCTTCTCTTCTCTTTCTTTCTCTCTCTCTCTCTCTCTGTCTTCTCCTTTGTTTGCTGGCTTCCAGGCTCTCTCTCTCTCTCTCCCTCTTCGTTTCTTCGAACTTTCTCTTTTGCTCTCTTCTCAACTTCTACCCCTTCTGTCAATCTGCGTGTGAGTGAGCGGTGAGCTGACGAGCCTGGCATGAGGAGGATGAGGAGAAATAATGTGAGGTGCAGACTGCAGGGCGTCTGGCGCACGGCCCTTTTGCAGCCCCTTTCGAGGAGGACTGGGCGAGATCCACGCAGGGGCACCTGATCCTCTTCCTGGGCTCGCTTCCCGCCGTGTAAGCTCAGGGAGCGACGGACTCGGACAGCGGACTGGGACGCGAGAAACAGCCTCAGTGAAGGAATAGTCCAAATCGAAGTTGATTTGGAGGGAGGTCTAAGATAAAAGAGGGCACAAATACTGCTACATGGTTACAAGCTGTTGAGGGATCAAGGGGTGGGAGAATCACTGTGTTGAAAGGAGGTAATTGTTCTGGATGTTGGTTCGGAAGGTCGTTAGAATATGTCGTGCTGGAGGAGAATCAGCAAGCGCGAGCGCGAGCGCGAGCCCTCCCCTGTTTTGATGACCGTAAGAGATTGGTCTTTCTGGTTGAGTTGAATCGTACGCGTGTTTGGGTCTTGGGCTTAGGCTGCAGCAGAAATGCGCAGGTTTGCAATGTCAAGGTCGCCGATCCGCTTTTGCTTCTGATTTTGAACGGTCTCGCCATTGAAGTGTACGACGGTGGTGCCGGCAATCGTCTCGCGCTCGTGTCCGTCGTCTCCCTTCTTGGCGAGGCCTTGGCCGTAGGCGGCTGTGCGGAGGGCTTCCCATTGACCCTGGGTCGGGATGGGCTCGCCGCTCTTCTTGTTCTCGGCCCAGAAGTTGTGCTTGGCCGCCGAGGCTTGTACGACGGGTGACTCCTCGATGGGGGTGAGGGAGACGTCGGCGTTGAAAAGGCCGAAGTAGAAGATGGAGTTGCGCTCGTAGTGAGCTTGGTCCTCCGGCGGTGCGACGACGCGGTGGATGGTGGGCTTGAGGTAGCCGCCGGACTTGAAGGAAAGGGCATCGCCGATGTTGATGACCAGCGCGTTGTCGCGGTGCTGGACGAGACGCCAGATGTTGTCGGGCATGAGGACCTCAAGGGAGGTGATGGGTTGGGACCACAGGAGGGAGACCATATTGAAGTCGGTGTGGCCCTGGAGGCGGACACCTCCGAGCGCCTTGTCGTCCTCCGGGTCAGGGGCGTGGTACATGGCATACCGGAGCAAGTCGACACCGCGCTTCTCGGGCTCGCGGGCGAGTTGCCAGAGGTAGTCCGGGGGCAGCTCGAGGACGAGGGAGAGGACAGTGAGGATCTTGCGAATGATGACGCCGTGGTTGTAGCGGGCGAAGGCGGCGATCTCGGGGTAGAAAGGGTGGACCTTGGCAGGGAAGCTCTTCTTGAAGGATTCCTCGTCGAAGTACGGTGATTGGATGTTGAAGTGCTCGATGCGGTCTTTAACGCCGTTGTTGGTCCACTGGAGAGACGCGCGGGCGCGAGTTAGGAAGGACGAAGGAAGAGGGAATGTCAGCGCCTTATATGCGCACGCGTCATTCGCACGCGTCGAGGGGTACGTACCAGTTCACGGGGCTTGTAGCCGTTGAAGGAACCCTCCTCGATGATCTTTGCGCGGTGCTTGACCTTGTCCTCCTGGGACACGGCGTGGAAGGCGAACTGTCCGATGTCGAACTGGCGAAGGACGTTCTCCCAGGAGAGGCCGTGGTTCTCTGCGTAGATGAAGCCGTCCTTGTGGAGGGCGTCGCCGATCTCTTTGACGACGTCCTGGGGCACCTGTGTGAAGTCCTTGCCAGTGACCTTGGAGAGGTCGAGCGTCTTGAGCTCGGCCCACTCGATGTCCTGGCGGGTGGTCTCCTTCGGAGGCTCCCAGTGAGGAATGTCGAGGACTGAGGATGGCATCTTGTGTGAGGGCTAGAGTGAGTGGTCAGGCTGTGAGGAGAAGGTGAAGGCGAGAAGCTGGCTGCAGTGGGAAGTGGGAGGGGAGGAAGAAGCGGGCAGAGGAGAGGGATGAGCTCTGTTCTTATACGCGCGCGAAGACACTGGAACCACAGGAAGGAAGGTGTCAGCCAGGAAGCGGGAAACGTGCACACCGCCCGCTGCTGGGCCCGGTTGAGCCGCGAGCGAGTGACGACCTGAGCGTACTGGCCCCGTTGACGCCATCTGCCCGCGTTGTCGTACACGGCAACTTAACAAACAGCCAGTTTCGGTGGGGTGGACAGCGAAATGGCGACATTCGCTCGCCATGTCGCACAAGTTGACGTGATCGACCCGTGTTTCCCACGCTCTCTCCACCTTCTCCACACTTCCTCCTTCCTCACCCAAACAAAGGGAAACCTCGGCTGTGCCAGCATCCCGTGGTTAACGGGCGCGGGTGACGCGGTGACGTTCGGTGCGGAGATGATGCGTGCAACCAACATCCGCCAATAACGGGGTTTGCGGTTTGCACGCGAGAGGTCGGCCGGCGAGGGGTCTGAACTTCTTGGACGCTTGGACTGATCTTTGATGCGCAGATGAGAGTGATGGCGATGGGCGATGGCTGATCGACGTTTGTGGATTTCGAGATCAGGCTGCTGAAAAGCGTCGGTTGTAAACTGAACTACTTGACGATGAGGCTTGGGAACGTGCTGACCGCTGACTGCCTGTCCACCTTACCTTGTGGCCCGCGGGCGAGGGCGTCTCTTTCATCACGCTCACCAAACCTTTCCCAGCTGCGGCCTGCGGGCCAGTACGCCGGGGCTACTTACGCGCGGCAGCAAAGCATGAATTCGTATTTGACTTCCTCTTTCCCGCTGGCTTCCATGCATGCTTCTGCTCCGGCCTCCGCTGCTCTGGGTTCGGACTTTGGACAGTGTCAAACGACACGATGTCCAGTTCTTGATGCAAGTGAATTGATGTGGCTTTTGGTCATAGGATAGGGAGGGGGAGACGTGGAGAGAGTGAGAGAGTGTGTGTGTGAGGATGGTGACGGTTCCTAGAACTCGAAGACCATCTGCCAGGCATCGATCACCCGCAGACCAGGGTTCTTCACAATCAACTTGGAAGCCACACCAGCCCCGCCGCCCATCATACCCGCCTTCACACCCTTCACAACCGTCGGCGTCGCACTCGAGCCGGGTACAAACTCAAACTCGAGCCCGCGTCCATCGACATACACAATCTTCGGCGACCGCTCCATGCCCAAGATGACCACCTTCTCCACGAGCACCTTCTCAATCGACGCTGCGAATGGGTTGTTCGAGGCGTCGTACTCGGCAAGCTTCGGCGCAATGGTGCCCTCGCCGGCAGCCATGCCTTCGTTCAGGCCCCGAACAACGTACTCGTCCACGTTCGAGAGCACCTGTCGACCCTCGGGCTCCTCGGTCATCACCAGTCGGCGCCAGACGAACGAGCCATTCTCGTGCTGGTACGTCTGTCCGTCGTCGAGGTACAACAGCCCAATCGCGCGCAGCTGGCCCATGTCGTTGTCCATGTTCGGCCTGTTCAGCGAGACCGTGAACGTGAATGGGTCCTGCCAGCCCAGCTCCGAGGATCGACGGGTTCGCTCCCGGACGGGAAGGATCGAGCCTCCGCGGTGCAGGAGAGGTACCTCCGACGTGAGCGGAGCAGCAATCGTGACTCGCTTGCCCTTCTCAGCACCAAAGTACACCTCATGCGAGAAGTAGTGGTAGTACGGCTGTGTGATGGTTGAAAGGGTCCCAAAAGTCAGCACAAAAATGCGTGAAGTAGCGGGTTAGACGATGCTGTGAAAACTCACCTCCTCCTCGGCAAGGTAGATGTCGACCGAGGTTGCATCCTGCTTGACAGCAGGCTTCACCAGAAGTCCAGAGTCACCGATGTAGTATTGATCGTCAATCGCAAACCCATTGGCATCGCCAGGGAAGACGAGGTATTGAGGCCTATAAGCGAAACCAAACGAGAGATCAGTCTGGTGCGCTTCGGAACGCTCTTGAATAGGCAGGTCAAACCCAGGACTCACCGCAAGACCGGAAGACCGTTATAGTTTGACTCCTTAAAAGCAGTGTACCACATCGGCAGAAGCTTATACCGCAGCTTGATCAGGTCACGCACCGCGCTCTGCAGCGGCTCCTCCAGCAGGAACGGCTCACGGCGCTTGGTGTCAATATGGGCATGGGCACGGAAGAAGGGCTCGAAGATTCCGGCCTGGTACCATCGGACGAGCATGTCGGGGCTCGGGTTGCCGAAGAAGCCTCCGATGTCGGCTGCGAATCCGCCACCCAAGTCAGAAGAAGGGGCATTTCAGCAATCCTTGTCAGGATGAAGCTGTCGCAAAAGCTTGGAGAACTGGGGCAAAAAAAAAAAAAAAACTCACCTCCCGTGAAGGACATGCCCGCGATCGCATTGGAAAGAATCATCGGCACGCTCACAGCCAAATGCTCCCACGTGCCCAAATTATCACCCGTCCAAACAGCCCCATACCTCTGCGTCCCAATCCACCACGCCCTCGCCAACACGAAAGGTCTCCGATTCGGCGTCTCCCGTTCCCGCAACCCCTTCGCAGTCGCATTCTGCATCGTGACCGAGTAGACATTATGCACATGCCGATGTTCCCACCCGCCCGAGTGAATCACGTCCTTCGGCGCGGTGATCTCCGGACCGTTGAAGATGGCCGGTTCGTTCATGTCGTTCCAGATGAAGACGTTTCTTGCATTTGCGCGGAGTTTTTTGGACAGCAGGTTGTATTGGGACGCCCACCATTCGACCGTCTTGGGGTTGAGATAGTCGAGCCAGCTCGCGCTGCCGGACCAGCACCAGCCTTCGTAGTCGTCCTTGGCGTCTTTGTCCTTGATGAAGAGGTCGAGCTTCTTGGCTTCCTTGTAGAGGTAGTAGTCGTTTGTCCGCTTCAGGTGGGGGTCTAGAATGATGACGAGCTGGAAGAGAATACGCGTCATAAAAGTCAGTCAATCGGTCAGGGGATGAACGTAAAGTGAGAAGGCTCGGCGACTGTAACCGATGCGCTCCCAGAGACTCACCTTTCGTCCGGTTGAGTCTAGCTCGGTAACCATGCGCTCGGGGTCGGGGAAGTTGCCTTCCTCCCACACGCCGTACATGTGATCCTTAGAGTATTCGATGTCGAGCCACATAACGTCCATAGGAATCTAAGGCGCCGCGTGACACACAATGTTGGAAAGAAGATTCAGTCTATAACGCCAAGCTGGACAGTCTTCCGGATTGAGGACAGGATCGCAACTCACGTCTGCTTCGTCAAACTTCTTGGTGACAGACAGGACGTCTTCCACTGAGAGATAGTTCCATCGGCACTGGTGGTAGCCGAGCGCAAAGAACTGAGGCAGGGCCGTCCGGCCGACCTGGTTGGTGTACAGATTCAGATTCTGTCCCGCGTCCGGGCCGAGGTAGATGAGGACGTCGAGAATGCCACTCTCACTGAACCAGTGGGTGTGCGTGTCGACTCCGGTGCTGCCACCTTCACCAGGCTTGATGTTCTTGTGCGCATCGCTCGAAGGTGCCTTCTCGATGTCGATCCACGTCTCGGCGGCGTTGAGCCAGAGCAGAGAGACGGCCGAGTTCACGCTCTGGGCGTGCATGAGGGGTACGGAGCCATAGAGGGACATAGGCGAGTCGTGCTCGTACTCGAAGACATCGGTGTTCATGAGGCGGTAGGGCTCCTTGAAGTCGCCTTCCTTGGCACCCTTGGTCTCGCGGAGGGAGAGCGGGGAGGCATGCTCGGGAATACCAAAGACGTGGTCGTAGCCGACAAAGGTGACGTCGAGCGAGACGGCCTCGGGTCCCCGGGGCTTAGTGTCCGTCCGTCCGGCCCAGGTCTCCTCCCACTCTCCGCTGTCCTCTTGCTCGAAGCCGGCCCAGGCATGTGCGGTGCCGTTGGCTCGTCCGGGAGTGAGTAGGCTGCTCAGGCGGTTCTGGAAGACGTGTTGAGTGGTGAAGTCGTCGTCCAGTCCTCCGTCCGCTTCGGCGGTCTTGGGAGTCGGGAACGGGTCAGGCTTGGGACGGAAGTGCTCGAGGTGGAGAAGACCGCGCTCGTTGAGGATGATTTGAGGGACGCCACGTCGCTTGAAGGTGAGCTTGAGGGGATCGCGTTCTAATTCGAGCTCGTACTGCATGCCGGGGCCGTACCTGTTGGGACATGTCAGAACGAAGGGAAGGACACAGGTAGGGAGCGGTGAGTCAAATGACGGTTATGCTGTTGGCTCAGCTGGAAGGCTTCTGCGGAACGAGGAAAACGACTTACGTGATGATGGTAGACTCGGCACCGTCGACGACCGACACGGTCCCTACAGGAGCTGGGACAGGCGGTTTTTCGAAGGCCCAATTTTCCGCCTCGGAGTATCGCTTGAGGTCTTTGTACGCCCCATGCTTCTCGTCCATAGTGACCCGCGCACTGCCGTCGGCGTGTATACGGATGACCAGCTCGAAGTTGACGCCGGGATGCAGACTGGAGAAAACGGGCATGACGAGGGATGCGGTTTGGTCGAGAAAGTTGAACCAGTTGATGGAGTATGGGGAGATGAAGCCCTTGTCATCGGGGAGGGTGTGCTTCGCGGAGTAATCGGACAGTCTGCGCAGCCTGCGACAGAAGCTGCTGTCTTTGCATTGTTTAAAGTCGTTCTACCCGGACAGAAGAAGGGTGCATATTTCAGCATGACCAGTCGGGCTAGAAGCTGGGGTGGGTGGAATGGGGAAGGACTCACTTGACGGACTGCAAGCGCGGACTGTGGGATGACCGCCAGCAGAACGAGGCCGGCGCTGAGGAGCGCAAACGCGAAGGCCGAGCGGGCGAGCATGGTTGGTCTAGGATGTTCCTGTGATGGCCAATGGTCTGATCGGAGTAGGGATAAATGCGGGGTCAAACGAGGGGAAAATGGAGTGGGAGAGGAGTGTGGGATCAGAGGAAGAAGGGTCAGCCTCAGCGAAGGGAATCCGAAGCAGACAGACGGGAGCGCGGCGAGGATGGGAGCGCGTCGCTGTGGTCTGTCGTCTGTGCTGCTGCTGCTGCTGCTGTCTGCTGTCTGCTCGCTGCTGTCTGCCAAGTGGTGGCCTGAGCTTCCACCTCATCAGCGACTGACTGACTTTCATCCGTTCGGTTCGCTTCTTCGCTCCCGAATCGTTGCGCAATGATTCTCATCTTCCACACCATCGTTGCGCAACGAATTGCTTCCCCTCCGCTCCGCACGACCCCCTTCCTTCAGGGCGACGTTGCTATGTACTCGCTTGCTGCCGGCATCAACATGTTCCGACACATCTACTCCCACCTCTTCGACCCATTATTACGTCTTTGGCTCCGAGCCGAAGACGTTTGAGGGGGAAGTCATCATGCTTATGAATGATAATCATCCACGTCTCCCCGCCCCAATCTGACCCTCTCACGGGTGTGCACTCAGATTCGCAAACGTAGCTAGAGCGGTGAGTACTCAGACCCCTGGCCCCAGCTGACACTCCACACTCCACCTTCGCAGATCTTCTCTCCCACTCTTGACTCTGGTTTCTACCAACAATCCCTCAAAAGGTGAGTACAGCGTCCTCGGTCTCGTCACCCACACTCTTGCACACACGCACGTGCACACACACAGACACTTACGATAGTCTCACACTCTGATTCTCTCAATCTCTTACTCTCACAGCCCATTCTCTCACCACCCTCTCACTTCGGGGAACCCGACTCTGCGGTAAGTGCTGTCCGGCTGACCAGAACCTCCAGCTGACCTGTGCCTCTCTTGTTTTGTCTTCCCTCATTCCTGTTCAGTGGCCTGGAGCGATGAGGACACAGCGCGGACCCCAGCAGCAGTGACCATATGGGCCCGGAGACCTCGGTCTCTTGTGTTGCCCGTGGACCTGTTGCACTCCGTCGGTCGCTTGGGTGGACTTGTGCCTCCACGGCTCTTCGAAAGGGGCTGCGCCTGGATTCTGATCAGGTCACCGAGTCATACCTCTCTTGCCCCTCACAGAATCAGTCCTTGGTCAACAAGCATCGCGACGGCTACACAGCGAGTCCTCTTTGTCTGCCTCTCTCATACTCTTCATCTTGTCGACCTTCCATCTCCCTCTCTCTTACACTCCCTATCCTGCCGACCTTCACGATTCTGACACGAACTATGCCTTTTGTAGGCAGCTCCTCCCTACCCCTCGCCAAGTCATCTCCCTTCTGAAGCTCTCTTCTCCGTTCTCAAAATGACCTTCGGCTTTGGAATCAACGGTCTCACGCTACACAGCAGTTAGCACGCGCCGGTATCTCCATCTCGCAAGTCGCAATCCATGCTCTTTTTCATGTACGATAACCGCTTCTTATGCATCTTACAGATCATGTCAGTTCTGAGAGAGGTTGTCCTTGGCGCCGGGATAATTGAGGCAGTGAGCGTGAGGAGTATGTATGATGGTAGTGGTCTTGAAGAGACGGCGAGGGAAGGCCCAGTGTCTCGGTAGGGAATTGGCCAAGTTGACCGTGACTCCTCATGCGGGTGCGGGTCGCGTCGCTGACAGTTGGTGTGGGCATGGGCGCGGAATGCAAGTGCAGGATGTCAGTATGGGATGCTCGTCGCTGTGCTGTCCTGAAGTGGTCCTCGACCTCATCGACAGCGTCCTTGGTGTCGTCCTTGGGGAGCCGACGAGGGAGCCGAGCGGGACGACCACAGCATTTATTCCAGCCGCATTCGTTCGTTCGAAGCCTGGCAGCCATCAAGACGCAGGCAGGAGCGCGCGAGGGAGAACGACGATGTCGCGAGCAACGACGCTGACGACGCGCGGCTTCTCGCTCGTCCACCAGCGCGTCGATCTGGAGCTCAGCTTTGCGCACGCGTCTGCCGCTGGCTTCACCGAGATCCAGATCGTGCCCACCGACGAGCATCTGCGCTCCATCCATCTCCATGCGCGCCAGCTCAGCATCGCACATGTCAGCGTACAGGGCACGCCCGCAGACTTCTCCTACCGCGACTTGCTCAAGGACCTCACGCTCTCCGACCCGAGCGATGTCCATCGATATCCGGAGCTCAAGCGCAAGCTCTACGTGGCCGCCTCCGATGGCAACGGAGGCGAACTCAGCATCTTCCTTCCCGCTGGCGTTCGCCCGGAGCCCGTCCAGCAGCAGGTCGGTGCCGTCGCTCCCGGACCAGTCGAGTATGCGCCCATCACGGTCCGCATCCACTACACCCTCTCCAACATCACCGAGGCGATCCGCTTCGTACAAGCCCAGGATGCGACCGGCACGATCTCATCATCTGCCCTCGCTGCTTCGCAATCCGGCTCGACCTCAGCAGCCGCCCGTGGAGCGCGCCCGGCCGTCACTCACTTATACACCGAAGCCACCTGCGGAGATTGGGCACGCTGTTGGGTGCCGTGCGTGGACAGTCTGTGGGAGCGGTGTACGTGGGAACTCTCCTTCACTGTCCCAACTCACATCCACTCGGCATCAACAGAGCCCGCTACCGCTCGAGGTGTCGCTGATACAAGTCAACAGCCATCAGCTAGTGCTGCTCCTGCCATTGGAAGCAATACTGTCACCGTCGTGTGCACAGGCGACCTCGTCGAAGAGACCGTCCATCCGAGCAACTCGGCCAAGACAAAGTTCACATTCACCCAGGCGGTCCCTACCTCCGTACAGCATCTCGCCTTCGCCGCGGGACCCTTTTCTCGGCACGTCCTCCCTACGTCCTCTACCAGCTCCAGTGCAGCAGCTGCAGCCGCAACTGGACCATCCACTCGGCCGGACGAGGCCGATGCTCTGGCATCTGCCAATACTTCGAACCACCCAGACCTCATCGCCTACTGTCTGCCTGGCTACGAGTCCGATCTGGTCAACTCGGTCGCGTTTACCCGTCAAGCGCTGGACTTCTTCGCCCGGGACTTCGGCTCGTACCCGTTTGGATCATACAAGCTTGTCTTTGTCCACGAACCCCTGCGAGACGTACATGCAGCATCCTCCCTTTCCCTCTTCAGCGATGCTCTTCTCCACCCTGCTCGGGTGATCGATCAGGCGTACGAAACACGGCATCTCATTGCTAATTCCATCGCGACGCAGTGGGTCGGGATCAACATCATCCCCAAGTGGTACGCCGACTGCTGGCTCACCTCCAGCTTGGCCAGCTATATCACCGCCCTATTCCTCCGGCGTCTCTTTGGCAACAACGAGTATCGCTTTCGTCTCAAGAAGGATTGCGACCAGTGTGCCATGTGGGACGTAGGCATGCCGCCACTTTACCAGCCTGGTCTCACCGAGCCACCGGACGAGCAGTACCAGCCCTTCCTTAACCTCAAAGGTCCACTTGTGCTCTACCTTCTTGATCGCAGGCTTTGCAAAGTTGGCGCGTCTTTAGGTCTGGGTCGAGTCATACCCAAGATCTTCCTTCAAGCTCTGACCGGTGAGCTCGTCAATGGGGCGATCAGCACAAGCTCCTTCCTGCGAACATGCAGAAAGGTCAGCGGCGCCGACCTTCGGACGTTCGGAGAGCAGTGGATCTACGGTTCCGGATGCCCACGCTTTGCACTCACCGCCTCGCTCAACCGAAAGCGTCTCGTCATCGAGATGCAGATCCGACAAGATTCACCTGCATACAGCTACGCTCAAGCGCGGCCGGACGACAGCGTCTACTCCAACCCTATCCGGATGTTCGAAGGCCAGTTCACCGTCCGGGTGCACGAAGCAGATGGGACGCCGTATGAGCACGTGCTGGATCTGAAGCAAGAGGTTACCAAGTTCGACGTCCCCTTCAACACGAAGGGCCGGAGAACCCGACGGAAGACCACGGCTGCCAAGCGGACGGCTGCAGCAGCTGCTGCTGAAGCAAAGACGGAAGATGGTGTTGGCCAGGGGAGCAAATCGGGAAGCAAGGCCGGGAAGGGATCGAACGCAGCAGAAACCGACGCTCCTGAGAACAGCAGCGACGGACCTGTCGATCTCGGCTTCGGCTTCTACCCACCTTGGGAAGACGAGCGTGAGCGCCGACGATGGAAAGTTGCCGACTGGACTGACGAGGACGATTCGGTCCAGGCGAACGCGCCGTACGAGTGGATCCGGCTCGATGCCGACTTTGAGTGGATCTGTCAGCTTCACTTCGACCAGTCGGATTACATGTGGCACAGTCAGCTCGAACGTGATCGGGATGTGGTCGCTCAGCTCAGTGCAGTCGCTGCGCTTGCTCATATGCCGAGCCCGATTACTGCTACGGTACTGGCTCGGACCGTCTTGGTCGAGAAGTACTTTTATCGGGTGCGCATGGAGGCGGCGTACGCACTTGTCAACTGTGCGGTGCCGCAGTTCCAGTACCTTGGCCTGTTCTTGCTGTTTCAGCTGTACAGGTTCAAATACTGCTTTGACCAGTATGCTCCCGTGAACGAGCCAATGGCTGTCCCTTCAATACCGAAGGGCAACGACTTCTCCGACTTTGCGAATTACTTCATACAGATTGCGCTGATCAACGCCATCAGTCGGGTCCGGAGTCCCTATGGGCGGACGCTTGCGCAGGTCAAGCAGTTCTTGATCAACCTACTGCGGTACAACGACAACTCGATGAATCGGTACTCGGATGATCACTTTGTCGCGAGTGTTGTGAATGCGCTGGCGAACGCCTTTGTCCCCATCGAGAGCCCGGTGCACCGGAGATTTGTCAAACAGGAGGAAGATCCGGACGCGGTGGGAGACGACCTCCTCCTCTTCGAGGCTCTGAACGAAGTCGAGCGGCTGCGCGAGCTCGACGGGTTCATATCCAGCTACCACTCCGTTGTGACGATTGCGTCCCTGGACTGGTTCTCCAGCATGATGCTGGCCAACATCTTGCCGGTCGACCTGCAGCTGTTCCTGAACTACACAGGACAAGGACATCCGACTCGCGTCCGGCAGGCTGCGTTTGCGTCCCTCTTGCTTCTGAAGGGGCTCCATCACAAGATCGTGACCCCCTATCTGTTCGGCGTGCTGCGCGAGGATCCCAGTCGGACACTTCGGCGCGCCCTTGCCCGAGGGATCTGCGAGTCGCTGGCGGTCGAGCTGGCGTGTGGCGAGTTTGGCGATGCTACCGAGGATCTCCCTGAGATACCAGTTGTAGAAGAGGGCGGTGCAGAGGAGAGGGAAGCGGCGAGACAGGCTGCAGAGCTACAAGCGCTGAGGAAGAACCGGGCCCAGACGGACTCGAACTTCCGAACGCTTCGACGGGAGATCGGTCGATCAGCTGCTGTGCGTGATGGGTTCCTCGGCGCTTTGCTGCCCCCCGTACCGGATACGGAGGTCCGATGGGCGCTGATCAAGGCGGCCGAGATGCTGTTCAAGCCGGCGGACGAGAAGGATCTGCCGTTCCAGCCCAAGGTGTCGGTGAGGGTCAAGCTGCCGACGTTTGCGCAGCCTCTCAATGTGTCTCCGAGCAAGGAGACGGTGCCCTTTATTGAGGTACCGGAGCTTGCCAATCGGGACTCTTTCCAGAAGGCTGAACTACCTGCACGTGAGTTTGTCATGCAGAATCTGGCGGCGTTGGATGACTAGTACTGACGCATCCTTCCCGAACTGTAGCCCGTCAAATCAAACTTACGCTGGCGCCTCGAAAGAGCGGCGATGTCACGGCACCTATTCCTTTGGCTCCAGAAACTATAGTCGCCACGGCCCCGGCTCCGGCCCCAGCGCCGAAGAAGCTCAAGGTCAAGAGACCGAAGCCACTCGCGCCGGAGCAGGCCTCAGGTATGCAGACGGCAGACTTGACCGCGTGCCGGAACTGCCTGAAGAAGCTCCGGGAGAGCAAGCCCGCGACTCTCTTCCTGAATCCAGTCGATCCGGTGCGAGACCGAGCTCCAAACTACTTCACGATCATCAAGCGGCCGATGGATCTCAGCACGATGGCCAACAAGCTCGATGCGGGACTGTACAAGGATCGATTCGAGTTCAAAGCCGACTTTGAGCTGATCATCTCAAACGCGTTGACGTACACGCCCAACACGAAGATGCTCGTCCACCAGGAAGCGCTCAAGTTCCAGAAGGCGTTCAAAGCGCAGTGGAACCGGATCACGAACACGTTGGAGAAGGCAAAGGCGAAGCAACAACATGTGCCTGTCGTCGACTTGACCGCTGTGGATGATGTGGGAGAGGGTCCGAGTGTGGTGAAGGAGCGTCCTCCGCCCGCTCCTGTGGGTCTGGGCGCCTCGTCGGAACCCATCGTCATCGACGATGACGAACCTCTGGCATTGCAGCTTCCGCCACGGCCCCAATTTCCAGCTGTTGTTGCCGCGCCCGCTCCTGCTGTCCCCGCTGCTAGGGAGCCACCGGAAGCGGGGTCGTCGACGGATTCGCCAGTTCCGAAGCGGCCGACGAAGCTGAAGCTGAAGATAAGTCGGAGTCGACCGTCCGATTCGCCTGCTCCTGTGCATACGCCAGAGCCTGGGCCGGCAAACACACCTGCACCGGTACCGGCAACTGCGTCTGCACCTGCACCGGCATCTGCACCTGCACCTGCACCAGTACCAGCACCAGCACCGGCACTGGCATTTGCACCTGCGCCCTCCCAACTGCCTCCGACGTCGCTGTTAGGCACATCGGCCTCCGCACCACTCGTCATTGAGGACGAGAAGGACGGCCGTGCCAGCAGCGGCAGTAGCAGCGTCGTGGCCGTCGCCACGCCACCGGCCGCCAGCGCTACACCGGTCAAGCGTACATTCAAGATAAAGCTCAAAACGCGACCGTCTATGGCTGGTGCATCTACGTCTGGGTCAGGGTCCGGCACACCTGATCGAGGATCGCAAACTCCTGCTCCAACAACAGGAGGAGGAGGAGGGCCAGCGATAACAGGTCAGGAGACAGCGACCGAGCAGGGCGGAGAAGGCAGTGGGGGTGGGAGCGGGAGCGGGAAACGCAAGGCAGGGGAGGAGGGAGACGAGCTTGGAGAGGGGAGTGCTAAGAAGGCCAAGGTGATCTACGAACATCAAGTCATTGAGTGAAATGCACCATCATCTTTCCTCAACTGTGGCGATGATGACTGCTGTCTGACATCCTCACACTCACGAGCCTCACTTTTTTTTGGAAACTCTTCTTTCTTCAGGCGCAGTCTCAAGCTGACTTCTCCTGCAGTCTCCCTTCCTTTGTCTCCTTCCTGCAGTTCTGCACCTCATTTTTCTCGACCGAGCCTGGTGAGTGGTGAGTGATGATCAGAGCGAGGGAGGACGTCGTGGAGAGAGAGGAGAAGCGCAGAGCATGAGCAGGTGAAGGTCTGTGCACCCCCTGGACTAACACCTGAATTCTCAGCACCTTGCATCCCACACAATCGATACATATAACAGCCCTTTCTGACCATGCCTGCCTACCCTTTGACCACCACACCGACTTCCACGGCAACAACACAAGCAGGGAGAGCCTCCAGCCACGCCTCTCTGGGCTGACGACGGACAATCGATGTTCTTCGAAGGCCATCACATCCATCACTCGGCAACAAAGAAAATGATGCGCGATAGCATCTCGAGCTTTGAAAAGACTGTAAAAGTCATGCTCGCCTTCTGCTCATGGTCCATCAACATGGACACCGTCCCCCTCTCACGCATGACGGACAACCCAACCTGGAGCGACGTAGACGCATGGTTTGGGATGCTTCCAACGAACAAGGGCCCTGTGGGACCCCTTTGCTTACACGAACGACGTGCTCAGGAAGGTCGTGTTTTCGTCCCGGGGGAAGGAACCCCTCCATGGAAACCGGTCGTGGACGAAAAGGTGCGCCCGAAGGCCTAGGAGCGGCACAGTGGTTTGAAGATGCCAACCGTTTCGGACCTGGCAGCAGTCGGGGCAGCCGGGGAAAGGCCCTCTCCAGCCCACCGACCGGTCGTAACAGCGGAACGACGTCCCCGGCCGGCCCCAGCGTGCATGGCCTGGCACTGCAAAGCAGGACCGTGTCGCTGCAAGCGGTAGCTCAGCTGCAGGTGCAGGGCGAATGGACCCAGGCGGTCAAGGAAATACTCCCCAGCACGAGGACCAAGTGTCCTATGTGCACTTTGCTGGACAAGCCAGCAAACCACAGCCCTGCCAGATGCACGACGGCGCACCTGGACATGGGCGCACAGATGAAGTTCCGCCGCGACCCGGCGAACGAGTGGGGCTACGGCCAGGCTTGCTACTATTGCCACCTTCCGCAAGACTTCTGCCGCCGTCGCAACGAGGTCAAAGGATGCACCCTCTCCGAATACAAAGACCTCGTACGAGGCCTGCTGATGCTCATGTCAGCTTATCCAGACATGCACAGTCTCGGAACCGACACGGCCGCCCTCTTCGAGGAGGGTTACGAGCTTCCGCCCCCAGGAGGGCCCCTTCAGATGACGGCGGAGTGGAGGACAACGGTGTACTTCAAGGGGATGCCGATGTATCGGGCCTTCCAGGCCGTCGCTGCGCTCCTATTCGGAGGGCCCCATCAAATTACGGCGGGCTCCCTCTCTCGCATCCACTTGAAGCCAGGGAACTGGACCGCCTACATACTTCCATAGCATCCCGCCAGCTTCCGTATGCCAACTTCTCCCAGAACCATTGTCCCTCAGTTCACACTTATTCAGACATGGTGAGTCTTGGATCTGTCCCGCTCTCAATCTGACACCTCTTCGCTCCTTTTCAGTCGTCTGCAGATACCTTTGCGTACATCGAGGCTCGAGAACACCATGCCGCCAAGGAGCTCAGATCGCAAGCATGTCTCTAAAATGACGCACCAGGTGAGCACCGTTTTCGCACATTCCTGCTGCGGGTTCAGACATGGATGATCACTCTTTCCTTGTTACATGCATTGCCGTCGGTCATGTCCTTGTCCATCTACTCCTCCCCCCCTCCTCCCCTTTCCCCCTTCCACCTCCTCCTCACACACGCCTCCTCACACACACCACCACCAGTCACCTGAGTCGATGAAAACACAGCGCACACCCCAGACACAGTCACGATCCCCTGAGATCGAACTGCAATCGTTCGCCGCTTCGGGGGCCTCGCGCCTTCAAACGGTTCAACGAAGGGAACTATGCCTGCCTTCTGATCAGGATCTGGAGTGGTAATGCTCTGTCTTCCCTCCTTTCGCAATCCAATGCTCGCTTTTATGCGCTATCCCTCCTTCAGCATCTGTCAATCGTGTCAGCTTTGAGCGGACTTGGCCTTGGCGCCGGGCAGGAAGCGGGAGGGGTGTACGATGTCATTGTCGCAGAGTTTCAAAGTACAATCAGGAGGGTCAGACGAGCGGAGGAGAGCAGCGCTGCGCATCGTATCGGCACGGCTGTTGGTCCATCGGGATCCACTGGGGCAGGGCGGTGCGGCCGAGCTTGATGATATAGACATGACCCTGACTTGCGTCTGGGCGGAGGTGGATGAGGCCCGTGCTGGACTGATCAAAGTCGTCGTCTGGTCCTGCCTACGTTCAGTAATGCCAGACAAGGCAGCGGCTGGGGGACGGAAAGACAGCGAGGGAGGGTGTATTGAGCTTGGAAGTCGGGAAGGAGAGGGAGGAAGAAGGTCAGCAGAAGCAGTGAGAATGGCGGCGCGCGCAGGTAAATGCGAAGCAAAACGGTGAAGGTAATCTATGAGCCTCCAGTCATTGAGTGAAATCATGTTCCTTGACCGTGAGATGTTACCTTTGTCTGAGCAGAGTATGGATTTCACTGAGTGGGTTACTCTCCCTGATGCCGCGGCCAAACACAGACATCAAGCAGATCGCCGCTGAATGCTCGTTTCGATTGCCAGTCACTGCCGCCCGGAGAAGAAAAGAGCCTCGGGAGAAGAAAATCAGGCGGAAGCTGTGGTTGCGATCGTGGCTGGTGGTGCAGCGGGTGTTTGCTGTGCGTTAGGCGGCACGCCGAGCCCCTCCATCGGATCCGCCAGTGTGCTAATGTCGACGTCCCGCACGCCGTGGTGATCGATCACCCGGACCTGGAACTTGCCCAGATCGACAATGAACCTCTTCTGCAGCTCGCCAATGCATCTCCGCAGCAGGACCAGCCCTTCGTCCACGCTCATGTCGAGGCGGTGATACCGGTCGAGGGTGCCCATTGTGAAGTTGGCGCCGTAGCCGTGGGCTGCGAAGGGGACTTCGGCGAGGGTGCCGAGGTAGTCGATCCAGAAGAGGGCCGGGGTGGAGGTTGGGATGTCGAAGCCGCCCAGGAGGAGGTTGACTTGGTACGGACGGCGGGAGCGGAGGGAGGAAGCGAGCTGGTTGCGCGTCCATGCTGCGGCTGCCTTAGGCCTCAGCTCGACGTGATTCCTGGTTGGAGAAATGGCGTGAGCTCATGGACGTTCCGTGCCGCCAGCACCTCGAGCAGGAGAGAGAGCACTCACCTGATGCCATACAGTCTCAAGTTGCGCTCGACGTACTCTGAGAACTGGAGGGTATCGCCAGACTCGCCGGAGAAGGCCATGATGAGATGCTTGGAGAGGACCTTCTGCTTGTCGTCGTCGGTCTTCATCTTGACGATGGAGCGCGCGGAGTTGCAGTCGCTCGCGATGATCGTCGCGCCTTTCACGGTGATCCCGAAGAGAGCCTCCATCTTGATGCTGATGCTGATGCTGAGTGTGTGTTGGCTGTGTGAGTGTGTGAGTGTCGCTGTCGTGCGGGCCGCGTCTGTGCTGAGCGCGGAGCGCAAGGGGAGCAGCTCGACTTTCGCAACATAGTGTTGGCATTTTTCAACATGCATCGTTTTCTCGCTTCCAGCTGGTACAATGAAAATACATTCCTGTCTAGAAAGCGGACATATTTCATTTCAGACGATCCCGCAGCTCAACAAGACGCTCCCACTCGTCCTCCTCGCCGTACAGTTCCTTGCTCCGTCCCATGAACAGCCGCACCACGCTCCGCGCCTTGAACTTCCAGTCCGGCATGACCTCCTTCCCGTCCGCCTCTCCCTCGGGACCCGGCATGGTCCGCGAGCCCAAGTTCTCCATCACACTGACCAGATCCTCTAGATCCTCGAGCCCCTCGAGCCAGTGCCGCTTGTCGGAGAGAACACTGTCGTCAGACGCGTTGCCCGTTCCGTGTTGATATGCCTCCATGTGTGCCTTGATACAGCTGGCGTAGTTCCGCTTCCACATCTGCAGTTTGGCGTACGTCCGCCAGATGCGCGTCGACGAGCTGATCCGCGTCAATAGCACGTTGTCGAATAGATTCTCGACAGCGACGCGAAGTCCAATGCCCTCGTGCGGACTGTATGCCGGCTGTGCGGTAGAGTTGCCACCATCAACCGCATCCTCCTCATCGCTCGGTGCTCGCGTGACGGCGTCCACAAGCCGGTCCAGGACTTCAAAATCGACCGCCTCGACCTTCTCTTGCTCGTTCTTCGCACCGGCCGTGCGCAGCTCCACCACACGGGCAAAGGCACGACATGCCTCGCCCAGTAGACCTGCATCGACAGAGACTACCATGTAGTTCACCCAGACCCGCCATGAGTCGCGGGAGTACTTGACAGAGTTCTGGAGAGCCTTGTGTGCCAGCAGACGAAGTCGGTATGGGGTCGCGGCGCGTCTTTGGGCTGGGTCCGCAGTAGAGCTGGCCACGCGCTGAAGTTCCGGGTCGTGCGCGGCTGCGTCGGCAAGATCAACAGCAGAATCAGTCCCAAACGACTGCTCTGAGCGCGCATCGTCATCCCCGTCCTCCTCCAGGAAGGGCACGTCACCACCGTTCGCTTCCACCTGCTCCAGCCGCCTCGCAGCATCCTCTCCCATGCGAAGATAGCAACTTGCGAGGTTGTTCCAACTTTCTCCGTCGTCGTCCACGATGGCGACACACCGCGCGAAGGCGATCGCCGCATCACCCCACTGCTCTGTCCGCATGAGAGCACAGCCGAGAACGAACCAGCTGCGGCTGTACAGCGGGTTCGTCTTGAGGGCCGCCTTGAGCCATCGGGCACACTCGACGTACTGCTGGCGCGCAAAGTAGTATCCGCCCAGCGATCGCGCAGCACGCGCCGATGAACGTCGAGACGTCTCCCATGCCTGCTCGTAGTGCTCCTTACACTTGAGTGGTTCGATGTCGCCGAGGAGGCACCACAGCTTGGCCTCGCGGGAGTATGCCATGCGCTCCGCTCGGACCGAGTCGAGAGCAGCTGCGCCCTTCCTCCTCCGCTTGATGTCCACATCCGCTTCGACCTTCTTACCCGCCAACAAATCTCTGATCACTTCGATTCCTTCCTCCTGTCTGCCGAGGGAGCCGAGACATTGGACGACCTCTTCCCAAAGTTCGACGCGCTCGAAGATCTCGAGTGCGGATCGGGTCACACCGATACTGGCGTACCGCTTCGCAAGCTCGGACTGCATCTCCCAACGCGAGGGCAGTTCGAGGGAGTGGAAGTACTTCAACCGTTCCTTCGCGCTCGAGTCCGAGGTTGGCATTTGGTCGATGAGCGCCTGCAGTTGAAGCACGGAACGCTCGACGGTGCGTGTCCGACTGGATTCGAGTCGGGATCGAAGCAGAAGAGCCATGGTGTGTACGCTCCAGTTTTGCGGGTGCGGGAGAACACGGGAGACGAAGGCGCTGATTTCGGAAGCGGTCAAGCCGTGTGTTGGCGAGGTGTTCCGGATGGACAGAGAGAGTGCGAGAAGGATGCACTGGTCGAGGGGGAAAAGGGCGGGCTGATTGTTGGGGTCGATGTGGGAGAGTGCAGATTTGGAATCCTGGGAGGCGGTCGAAGTGAATGCGGTCTGTTCGAGCAACGTATCGTCGTTGAGGAGGAACGTCGACGGCATGTTGGGATCTTGCTCTGGGTTTGGCGCAGTTTGCCAGCCCCAGTTGGCCGGATTCTCCTGTGATGGATCTTCAGGCTTCTCAGCTTTCTCGATACCCTCTGCCTTCGCCTTTTCTTCCGCCTTGCTCCGCTCATAGTCCTGAGCATCGAAAGACTTGGCTTCGCTTTCAGCCAAAAGGATGAGTTGGGTTCGGTCCTCCTTCTGGAATTTGGTACGTTTTCCGAGGGCGCCGCTGAGCTGATAGAGGAGATTGTGTGCCTTTGCAGCATGGACGAATTGCTCGGATGCTTCCTTGTCGCGTCCCATGCGCTGGATCGAGAGCCCTCGTTCGAGCGTGAGGAGCGAGTGCAGATGTTGTGGGATGAGAGCCGAGCTTGAGGTCGATGGCTGCTGAGCGGCCGCTTTGAGTCCGTCGAGGAGGGCGTCGACTGGCTGCATGATGGAGGGACCGTACGGAACAGGCTCGTCAAGAACGTGTGAATGGACGGTGGCGGCACGGAGTCTCCACCATGCGACACTGGCGAGGCCGCTCTGGTTGGGCGACGCGACGCTAGAAAGCGCATCGAGGATCTTGATGGCAAAGAGCAGGTAGAAGGGCTCTCTGCATAGGTGGTAAGCCGGTTCGCCCGCCCAGGTGAGACCCTCCAGACTGGCGGAGCGTACGAGCGCATTGAGCTGTGATTCGACCGTGTCTTCATCGGCGTCGACAGATCGAGGTGGGAAGGCATCGGGCGCGGCTGATCTCACCGCCTGTGCGGAAGAGAGACGGACGTCCGGCCCTGTCCAGTTCTCCTGCACGAATGCGTGGAGGGCAGCGACGGCGACACTGAGCACAGCGAGCTGCGCCTGCTCCCGTTCTTCCTGAGCCTCCGCGTGGCAGCCTTGTGGAAGCTGCACGGCCGTACCGGAGGCGAGGGAGAGGTCGATCTCTTGCTGCTGCGCACTGAGTGCGTTGCCGGCAGCGTGGGCGAAGGGCTTGAGGAGCGCGCGTGCGTGTATTGAGGCGAGGACGTCTTCGAGGCGCGCGTCCGTCGCAAGGGCAGCGAGTTGCTCGCCATCGCCGCCGCTGCTCTCCGCCGAGGAGCGCGCGGCGAGCGTGATGAGTTCGCACTCGGACTGTCGCAGCGTCGTCGCCATCTTGCTCTTGTTGCTCCTCGTTGCTGGTGGAAGCCGCGCAGAACACCTTCGCTCGCTTCTTCCACTTTTTTTTGGGAGCATGACTTGCCGCGATATCCGCTCGACACCCAGCCTCCTCATCTTGAGCTCGAGCGCGGGCTGGATGGCGGCGAGCTACTCGTACTCGTGACTGCTGACTGGACGTGATGACGGCGACAGAGCGAGGCGGCAATGTGCTGGCCGCTGTCCGCATCTTGATCGGCGAGGACGACGTCAAGCTCGAGCGCAGCACGGATACGAACACGGACTCGGACTCGTCGTCGGCGACAGCGGCGCACGATCTTCTCGAGCAGCGTCTCAGGCAACGTCTCCAGCGAGCGCGGACTGCGTGTGCCAGGCTCCGCGTCGAGGATCCCCATAGCGAAGACGATGCTTCTCCAGCTCAAGACGCCACGGGTGCCGCAGCTCTCCGTCTGCTCGTCTGCATGCACGAGTCCGAAATGGAGACGGAGACGGAGACGGCCGCGGCAGGTGCAAGCGCGCCTTCGAAGTCGCCCCTCGATCCTGCGCTCGCTCAGCCGCTGCGCAAGCTCATCTCCCTCATCTCCAGGTGGTCGCTGGCCCCTGCCCTCTCCCGCTTCGACAGCATGTACGCTCGCGCTCATCCTCCCCCTCCTGCCAATCAAGCCCAGAGTCGATTTACCGAAGTCGTCGACGATGAGCGCCGTCTGTCTGAGAAGAAGGAGAATCGTCCTGTCAAGAGTCCAGGCCAGGAAGATCTCGCTGTCGACGGCCTCTCCACCATCTTAAGGTCATTGCGGACGATCTTGCCTGAGGAGGGACAGGACGGCCAGGCGTCGAGTGGTCCGCCCCAACGCCTCAGCATTTCCACTCAGACGGCAAGAATCATGCTCGAGCTTTGTTCGAGCGAGATTCTGGACGTCGCACTGCGTATAACGCGAGCCTCGAGCCCAGCTCGCTCCCACGATGCACAATCTGCGAGCAGGTTTGTCAACCTGGTTCTTCGAAGGTGAGTCTGAAGGTTCGATGTCCCATGCCCCATGCCGGTCAAATTTCCGTGATCTTCAGCTCAGTACTTTACGGTACGCCGTCCATTGACGTCCTGGCAGTCTGGCGACGCAGTCCGCACTCTCGACCTTGGCGGGTGTAGGAAGGTTCAAGACCCCGCCCTTCGAAACGAAGACCTCTCCGTCAACCCATCAGCGAGCTCCCACGCCGACTTTCGTTCTCCAAACGGTCAAGAGGATGAGTGCATTGCAACTGCTGCGCCCTGACGGCGTGGAGGCTCTGCTTCGATCTTCGTTGGAAGAAGCGGAGTCGCAACCAGAGCTCGCACAGAAGATCGGTGTGTGTTAAATGCGCATGATAATCTTGCTTTCCCATTCGGGTTCTCTGGCTCAGACTGCTTGCCGCGCTCCCAACAGCCTCGTATCAGAACATGGCAGCGCTTTCCGTCGCAATGACAGAGGCGCCGGTCGGTGTTCCTGCGGAGGTGAGTGCATAGAGCCCATGCCTTCGCGCATTTCTGCACATGTTGATCTCAAGCTGTCTGTGCATGTATGCGTTCACAGCTTTTCGTGAAGGCTGTTCTCAAGCAGATGATGGACTTCCTGCAAGCGAATGCGGCATCGCCAGGCTCGTCCATCTCGCCACAGCTCACGGTAGTCGTGCTTGCCCTGGCAAGGCTGTCCCGCAAGCACCCTTCCCATCTCCAACAGAGTCTCGATGAGCGAATATACCAATGCTTCTTTGGTCCAGCAGTCGGAGGCTCCAGATGTGTGGAAGACGACGTCGTTGTGGCCTCACAAGACGTCCGGCTAGCAGCAAAGATGCTAGTATGCATCGTCGAGCACGCCGAGCCATCTTCCGACTTCCTCCACTTCCTCCTCGATCCCATCCTCGGCCCATGCTTCGCCCTGCTGGACCAGCTCTCGAGATCAATCACCTCGCTGTCGGCGAAGACCGATTCTTCCGGGAAGGGCAAAGTTCGCGTGATTGGGGATATGCGGGATGGTGATGATTTGGCGATTCGGCAGGAGCTTCGGGGTGCGATGAAGACGTGTCTGGGGGCTTTGGCTCGCTCGTCTCCCGCGGATGAGCTGGTAGAGGCGTTCGGACCGAAAGCACAATCACTCCTGGATCGCGTTGCCGGTGGGCAGCTGTTCAGTGGTCCGAACTCCACATCAGACGCGTTACCGAAGTCGTCTCTGACTTGGGCAAACGATGACGGCGGCGTCTGCTTGAAGGTTGGCAGGTGAGACTGGATCATTCAAGATTATTGCCATAGTGTGTGGCTGACGCTGACCCATCCATTTGATTCCCGCAGAAATCACTCAGATGCGTTACATTCGGTGCTGGAAGGTCTCCCTGCCGCGTTGGCCTCTAGCATCTCACTCTCCGAGGTCGCAGATCTCAAGCTACCCTCCGATCTGGCCTTCTCGCTACCCGTTCAAGCAGCGACGATCGTGACAGTTCTCAAGGATGCGCAGAGGGCGGACGTGGCCAAGCTGCTGCTCCAGGCTGTTCTGGATCGGTACGTGGCCGTGCGTTCTGGGGTGAGACTGGAGCAAGGCGATTCGAATGGCGGAGATGGTGCTGGGCTAGATATGCGGTGAGTATCATCAAACATTCTTCGCATCACCAGCTTGGATTACTGATCATGCGGGCACATTTTCTAGGCCGATACTGTACCTTCAGATGATTATGCAGCTGTTTGAGACGTTCGGGGAAGCCCTGCTGAAGGGCGACACGAGGAGCATCTTAGCTTTTATCGATTTCACGTTGCCGAGCACAGTCGACATCGGACGAACGGCTGCTCCCAGGCCGGTGGCCAGCGAAGAAGGTGCATCGCAGGGCTTGCAGGGTCTCTTGAATGTGAATCAACATCCGATCCAGCAACCGGTGCGAGAGAGAGGAGGAGATGCGCTGGAAGAGGAATTTGACCCAGACGCCGTTGTTACCGCCCTGAATCTTCTACTTGCCACGTTGGAAGGTGAGCTTCTCTCAGTCTGCTGCTGCATTCAAAGTTGAGGCTGACTATCTCGGATGGCCTTTCTTTCTTTATAGGAGATTCGGGATTGTCAACTGAGACGACACCCCTTCTCGGTGTCATTCAGGCCAAGATTGCGGCTTTGCTGAGTTCTAGCAACGAAGAGATCCGTCGACTGACCCAGGAGGCGATGCTCGTGCTCAAGGCTCGGGCCGCATCCAGGAGCAGCAACAGGCTGGACACCAAGAGTCCAGGAACAACGATCGTGACACCGCGCTCGAAAGGCCTGGCGATGTACCAGGAAGCGTTGAAGCTTCTGCAAGATCCGATCTTACCAGTTCGAGCGCACGGCCTCATCATCTTGCGAGAGCTTGTGTCCGAATCTGAGAAGAGACCTTCGCGGACCTCAGCAGCCAAGAAGGGAACTTTGATTGTCGACTCGGAGGACGCTGCCACGGGCCAAGGGGACGATGAAGACATCCGACCGGAGGTAGACGAGGCTCTCCTGCCCGCCATCTTGGACATCTTCGTCCAAGCAATCCAAGACGAGGAGAGCTATCTCTACCTCAATGCGATTCAAGGTCTGGCCGCCATGGCTATTTCGGGCGGGACGCACGTCCTAAGGGTGCTTGTGGGCAAGTATACGGGTGCGGATGAACGGGCGGGGCGGAATGCGAAGCAGGCTGAGGTGGATCGGAGATTGCGGATTGGTGAGGCTCTGCTGCGCGTGATCCAGCGGTGTGGAGCGGGACTCGGACCGAATGGTAAGTTTTTTGGAGACTGTGTGTTGAAATCAGCGATACGTGTCCTGAAATTTCCGATATTTCTTTGCGTTCACAGTTTCGATTGTCGTCGAGCCACTGGTCACGATGCTTCGGAATGCGCATGAGCCTACGGCCTTGCGCTCTTCGGCCATATCGTTGCTTGGCACTTGCGTCGAAGCTGCTCCGCTGGAGATGGCCGCAGGTAGACATTCGATCTCCTTGGCATTGACGTGTCTGGACATCATCTCTATCGAGAGCACGGAACGGAGTCAGCCACTGTTTGCTGCAAGGCGGAGGAAGCGCAAGGATCGCGCTCGAACGACGGGCTCTATCGTGGTGACGGGATCGCTCGCGAACATCGTCGACGAAGAAGAGAGCGACGAAGAAGACGAACAGCCTCGGCCTGATAGCGCGTTGGCTACGGACACGAGGCTACCTCAACTTCGACGCTCGGCCCTGTTCCTTCTCACCCTCCTGATCTCAGGGACGAATGCCGTCTTGGAGAAGTACATGGAGGATCGGACGGAAGGTGCCCGATCGGATCTGCTTGGCTCAATCACGGGAGACGGAGGTGGGATCACGACCTTGCGACTTCCAGGCGGTTCTGTGCTTCAGCCTCTTCCATCTTTGACGGACGGACCGACAACGCAACAGCAGCAGCGATCGAGGCCGGCCCTCCCCCCACTGTTGTACGAACCAAAGTTGCTGGGACGGACGAAGACGGTACTTGGCTTTGTAGCTGGTCGGGATGCGGATGCTGTGGTGCGTGTACAAGCTGGAGAGGCCCAGCGGGAATGCTCCCAGATGGAGCTTCACCTCGTCCACCTTCTTGCCGCATCGTCCGCCAAGTAGGGGAGCGGCGACATGCAATCCCACATTCTATCTCCGTTTCCTACCCTTTGACCGCTGTGAACGTGCAGAGAATGTTGCGAGAATGTGGCTGGTGTCAGAGTTCGGGCATAGCGGAGGCTTGGTCCGACGGTCGGGTCCTCTCTGGTCCATGATGTGCGGAGTTTCAATTTCTTCTTCCTTCCTTCATATACTTCTCTTCATCACTCTCCTTTCCTGGAATCTACATCCATCATCTTTCTTCAACCGAGTGTCTGATCTCTCGTCCTCCTCGCGCACGCGTTAGCAAGACTACCACTCTCGGTGAGTAGTCGAGCAGCAGTCGCGGCTGTTCACGATCCGTGACAGGTTATGAGCCCATTACTCCATCGCTGCGCGAGGAGCTGACTGGAGGGGTCCGAGACTCAATACTCACCCACACACACTCTTTTGTTTTTTGTTCCCTTTCTCTCTTTTCCCGGCATGCCTTACGACTCTTCTCATCGGACTGATCATCCGCCTCACGCAATTACGACTCACTCTGTCCACAGACTATGGCAGACACGACTACACAATCAGCAACCGGTACCAATCCCTTTGCAACCGGCAAGCAGTCGGACATCCCCTCCGACGGATTCAAGATTCGCGGCATCTCAGACTACGACAATGTTTTGATGATGTTGAAGCTTGCAGCCCGCTCCAAAAGCTCTCCGGAGCTGCGGGTAAACAAGGCCACAGTTGTTCTTCTACAAGGCAAGGAGAACTGGGAGCTCTGGCGAAAGCGATTGGCCAACTTCCTTCAACCTACGCTCGGTGGTCGGCTCTGGCACCTGATGTTGGCCCATCCAGCCACCTCTGTGGAGGCTTACCAACAAATCTTGGCTGAATCGGACGACGCCCCGGTGTCTTACGAGGAAGCCAGCGCTGTCCGGTACTCGGACTTAGTACTGATCGGCAGCAACGTCTGTCAAACTCTGTCGGACGAAATAGTGGACGACGTCTGTCCCGCTAGCGACGAGGGGTACGATCCCGTCAACGGTCAAGAACTTTGGTCGAAGCTGGTCGACAGGTTCGCGAGTAGTAACGTCTCTCTACTTCAGGCAGCTGAGAAGGACCTCTCTAGCTTCACACTCGGCGACCGGACCGCAAAAGAGGTCGGCCGTGACCTCAAGCAGATCTTTGCGCGCATCTACAATGCAGGAGGCGGACAGGTTCCCGAGCATCGCAAGATTGGCAAGATCCTCGCGTGCTTCACAAACTCTCGCTTCGAGAACACGCGGGCCGCTATCGAGGAGAACTGGTCCAATGACTATGCGTACACCTTTGACGCTGTTGTCAATCGGTTCGTGAACGCCGAGACACTGGTGAGCGTGTTCCATGGAGAATCCGGCAACCAGGACGGTGTTCGGGCATTGCGCGTGTAACCCGTTGTCTCTGCGTCCACATCAATCAAACCGAAGGCGAAGGGCAAAAGTCACCGCAACAACAAGTCAGGAGGAGCCTGTTGGTGGTGTACTATCCCGGGCCATGGAATCAGTGTCTGCGAGAAGAAGCGCCGAGGCGATCCCCCTCATCCCAACAGTGAGGCTGCAGCAAAGGGCTGGCACCAAGAGCCCCCTCAAAAGAAGCAACAGCCTCAATACGTCGGCTTCGTTTCTCCTCAGCAGCCGGCCCCGTACCCCGTCGGCGCTCGGCTGATGATTCCCTATCAGGGAGGTATGGGCCACGCTACCGCCATGCACGCCTATGTCGGCGCTGGCGCACTTCATATGCAGCAGCCCTACCTGGTGTACCCGGCATATGCAGACACGGCGCACCCTACTCCTCATTTCGGCGGCCAGCACACCCCACCGAGCCTCGCCCACCGGATTGGAGAGGTTCCGGCGAACTCTGCTCCCACTCTGAGCCTAGCTCAGCGGCTCAGTGACCCGTCGAATTCCGAATACTTCCCTGGTCATCCCTACTAGGGATATGCCGCTATGTCCTCGGCGCCATCGCCTTGGCAGGGCGCTCACAACGGCGGCTCAACGAAATGGATCATCGATTCCGGTGCCTCATCTCACATGACGCCGCATAATGAGCTCTTCTCGGACATTCGCCCAGACTCTACCTCAGTCATGACAGCAGACGGCAAAAGGCTGCGCGCCCAGGGACGCGGCAATGTCACCCTCGTCATCACCAACCCGAAGTGGGACGAAATTACCCTTTACGACGTCCTCCATGTGCCCGGACTGGAGTGCAACTTGGTCTCCGTCCACCAGCTCAACAAGGACCACCTCAAAGTCGAGTTTACATTAAAACTCGAGGCCCGTGTCACCGACCCGTTCAACAAAGACTTTGTGATCATCGGATCCTGGTCTGCGGCGTCGCAGGCGTATCTCCTCCCCACGGTTGGGTGTTTGGAGAACGCAAATGTTTCCGCCTTCGCTGCTTCGTGCAGCGACGTGCGCAGTGCGGCATCAGAAGCTGGGGAGCTAGCTCCTCCCCCTTCCAATGCGCAAGTGTTTCGGCTTTGGAGCCTTTGGCACCCGCGGCTTGGCCATCTCGGCAACGCGGCTCTGCCACTCCTCGCCCAGAACAGTGTCGGGCTCCCCGCATTGTTATACAAGAGAAATGCCAGTCGGCAGCTTCTGTGTGAGACTTGTTCTCTCACGAAAATCAAAAAAAGTCGCCGTTTCCGACCTCGACCACCAAGACGCACCGAGCCCTCGAACTGGTACACGCAGACCTCACAGGAAGGATCATTGCCAAATCCTTGGGCGGAGCGGAGTACATTGCAGTTCTGTTTGACGACTTCACCCGCATGATGTGGGTCCTGCCTCTCGTTCGAAAATCGGACTTCGTCGAGAAGTTCATCGAGTGGAGGAACGAGGTCGTTCCGTACAAAGGCCAGCTCGCGTGCCTTCGCACCGACGGCGGGGGGGAGTTCAACAACGCTGCTCTACACGCAGCACTCGGCGGCGCGAGGCACGAGCGATCGTGCGCCTACACTGCTCAGCAAAACGGCGTCGCGGAGCGCTATGTAGGAATCCTCAAGAGCGTCATGCGTCCAATCCTTCATGGACGCCAGCTGCCCCTCGAGTTCTGGGTGGAGGCCGCCATGACTGCCACCTACATTCGCAACCGCTGTCCAAGCTCAGCGAATGGGGGGAAGACCCCTTTCGAGCTCTGGCACGGCACCCCGCCCAACCTCTCCGACCTTCGCGTCTTTGGCTGCTTGGCATTTGCCATGCTCTCCGACAAGCAGCGCGAGCATAGCCTCGCATTTCGATCACGTCCCGGCGTGTTTATCGGTTACGACATGGGGCAAAAGGGGTATAGGATCTACTTCCCAGACACCAGAGTCGTGGTGGTTACGAGGAATGTGGAGTTTCACGAAGAAAAGGGGTACGATTTCTCCTACTTCAGCCCACAAGATTCCTCCGAAGGACCACCACTGGCAGTCGACCTCACGGTCAATCCCGCTCCTCGTCCCCCTGGGCTCCGCCCACGACTGGTGGTCATCGGGCCCAGGCCGCCTGCTCCACCAGCAGACGCCATAGTCGAACTGGAGGAGCTCGCACCGGGGGCAGCACCAGCATCGGCTGCAGCGCCAGCGCCAGCACCAGCACCGGTCGCAGCGCCAGCACCAGCACCACCTCTCTCTCCAGCACCAGCACCAGGACCAGTACCAGCACCAGTCGCATCTCCAGCGGCACCGACTTCGTCGGCACCCGGCCCATCATTATCGGTGGGAGCTCGTGGTTCTCAACCAGCTCCAGCTCGCTCAAAGTCCCGCCTTCCGCCCACCAAAGAGCATCAGACACGCCAGCATGTGGAGCGATTGAAGCAAGGCAGAGCGCATCGAGAAGCGTCACGAGCCGTGCTGTCAATGTCCAACTCCTACGCCAGCAGCTTCCGCGCTCAGCTTCTTGCTGACGGGATCGAGCTCGAGCCCAGCACCCTCAAAGAAGCAATGCGCCGAACGGATTGGGCACTTTGGCTTGAGGCGATGCGAGAAGAAATGAACTCGCATGCGGAAATGGGAACCTGGGTGTTGGAGGAGGTTCCCGATGACAGGGACCTGGTTGGCAGTCGATGGGTTTTCAAGCTAAAATTGGACTCAGAAGGGCAAATTGCGAGGTACAAGGCACGTCTAGTGGCGCAGGGGTTCAGCCAAGTTTTCGGAGTCGACTACAACGAGACTTATTCCCCGGTCACGCGCTTCGTTACCATTCGAACCTTGCTCGCGTTGGCCACCTTCTACGACTGGTCCGTCCATCAATTAGACGTGGTCACCGCCTACCTGTATGGCAAGCTCGACAAACCAGTCTACATGCGCCAGCCTCCCGGCTTTGAGCTCGCAGGTCAGGAGCACCTGTGCTGCCGACTGATTTGTTCTCTGTATGGGCTCAAGCAATCCGGCAGGGAGTGGTACTTCACCCTCCGAGCTGCCTTGATCGAGCTCGAGTTCGAACAATCAACAGCAGACCCTGCGATCTTTACGTTTGGAAAGGGCGCCTCGGCTATCATCGTTGCAATCTACGTCGACGACGTCCTGGTTCTTGGCAAGGACACCAACGAGATCAACGCCATCAAAGCTGCACTCGGGAAGCGGTTCAAGATGAAGGACCAGGGGTCAATTGGGCAGTTCCTCGGCATGAACGTTGAACGGAGTCAGGATGGAAGGTCTTTCCTTATCTCCCAATCGGCGTATATACGGTCGATGCTCTCCAGGTTCGGCTACAAGGACATCAAGCCTGCCCCGAATCCACTCGAACCAAAACAAAGGCTTCATCCTTACGACGGACAAGGGTCCGACGAGGAGCGACGTCTTTTCCAGGCAATACTCGGCTGTCTCAACTGGCTCTCTCAGGCGTCGCGTCCTGACATTGCCTACGCTGTGGCAACCTTGGCAAGACATGCTTCGAATCCAGGACCTATTCATTTCGGGTGCATCAAACGCACCATGCGGTACTTGGCAGGCACGATCGACCTGAAGCTACACATTACTGCTTCTGCAGACGAGGATATAGTCGCGTACTCAGATGCGGACTTCGGCGGAGATTTCTCGGCCAAGTCGACGTCGGGATGGTGTGTTGCCGTGCATGGCGCCACTGTCGCATGGGGTGCCAAACTCCAATCACTTGTCTCCGACTCCACCGCCCAAGCAGAGATCATTGCGGTCTGGCAGACTGCTCGGGAAGTTCTCGCCTTGCGACACTTTTTCGAGGATCTGGGCTTGCGCGATGTCAACGCTGGTGGTCCCTCAATCATCTACTGCGACAACCAACCGGCCATCCATATCCTCACAAATCCCGTGAGCAACGGCCTGACAAGACATATGGAGCGGAAGTACTTGGCCACCCGCGAGCATCAAGAGCGAGGCCTGGTCCACGTCACCTACGTCAACATCAAGGCAAACCCTGCCGACATGTTCACTAAGGCTCTCATTCCAACAACTCACCATCAACATCGCTCGGCAGTCGGCCTGTATCAGCATGCATAGCGAGTTTAGCGACCACGACGACGGCCAAAGGGTGGGAGTGTCAGAGTTCGGGCATAGCGGAGGCTTGGTCCGACGGTCGGGTCCTCTCTGGTCCATGATGTGCGGAGTTTCAATTTCTTCTTCCTTCCTTCATATACTTCTCTTCATCACTCTCCTTTCCTGGAATCTACATCCATCATCTTTCTTCAACCGAGTGTCTGATCTCTCGTCCTCCTCGCGCACGCGTTAGCAAGACTACCACTCTCGGTGAGTAGTCGAGCAGCAGTCGCGGCTGTTCACGATCCGTGACAGCTGGCTGGGTTTGTAGTCCCAGGGGAGTCGACGATGTAACCGAGGCCCCAGGCAGTTTCTTTTGAGCTCAGGTTTCGAGTCTGTGGTCTTTTTGGGCAGAACAATGTGGGGTGAGAAGGGTTGTGGATGGGTGAGAAGGTCTTGAAGAGGAAGGTAGAGAAGGTAGAGCAAAGGGAGAAGTGGGATTCAGGCTGGGGTCGTCAGACTGGACGATATCAGGAGCAGGAGTGTGACAGTAGAGCAAAGGATCTGATTCACAGGGTAGCTGGGGGAAAGCAAGTACAATGATGGGGGAGAAGGGAAGGGTATTTATACCCGGAGTACACGTCTGGGGCCTGTTGCAGGGGTAGAAACGTTGGAGGGAGACGAGAGCTGGAATCGCTGGGACTGGGTTCTGGTGCGTAGAGGCACGGAAACGGTCGTAGTATGAGGGCTGGGGATCCCGGGGGCTGGTGCTGAGGAGGCTGCGAAAGGGGCTGGAACGTGCGGGCCGATCGGAATCCGAAGCAAGGTGGTTGGAATGGTGCAAGGGTTGGGGTGCCAGAGAGGGTAGGGAACGAACCAAATCGAGGATCGAACCGGGCCATTTGTGAACTGGCTCTGGTGGACGCATTCAGCATGACGAATGTGGTGTCTTTGGCGAGAGCGTGTGGGTGGGCCATGGTTGCGACGAATGCGGTGCCTTCTCGAGTCGGGCATGGAACTGGTCCTCGGAAGGGAGCTGGTGCTGGATTTGGAGGAGTCAAGAGCTGTGTCATGGTTCTGTCCGGTCGTCTGGAGCTGAGTTGCTTCAATGTTGGAAGTGTTCGTTTCTGTGGGATGCTCGAGGTAGTCTTGATCGTTCTCCATGCGCTAGGAGACCGGCCTTGCTTGAAGGAGAGGGAGTGCCTTCGACGCTTGGGGTTGACCGAGTAGGTTCGAGCCATGCTTTTGGATCGCAGAAGGGGGTGAAGGTGTTCCTTGGTCGGGTGAGGAAGCGGGGAAATGGGGTGCTGAGGCGCCTGCAGGGTCGAGTGACCGGTCCAAGTGGATGTGTTGGTGGTAGGAAGATGGAAGTCGTCCGAGTAGGCGAGCGGAGGAGATCCTCGACACTTGGTTCAGGGGTCCCGGTGAGTGTGTGGGGAAATGGGGTGCTTTGACGATTCGCGCGGGGAAACGGGGTGCTCGACGAACGTGGAGCTGAGTCACCACGACTTCTTCCTGGGGAGGGAGGATGTCGATGATCGAGTCTTCATCTTGGTCGTGGTTGCTTGGCGCTTCGTGGGGGGGGTGCCTTCTTTGGGGTGGAGGGTGTGGAAGGAGTGGAAGAAGTGGAAGGAGCGTCCGGAGTGGTTCCTCGGGCTGGGACGTCAATCCAGAAGGTCTGGGGTCGCGCCGACGCAAGCGGAGGCTCGTCTGGACTGAACGTTGGGGTAGGCGAGCGGGATAGAGCCAACGTGACCACAAGAGTGGGTAGCCGGGTGCTGTTGGTCGTCATCGTTGCTGCTTCGAGAGAGAGAGGCTGTGTGGTCGAGGTGATCGTTGGGAGTGGAGGACCGCATCTGGAAGGCCAGAGGAAGACGGGCGAGACGTTGGGAAGAGGGCCATTCTGAGAAGATGCAGGGAGGGGGCAGCGTAAAATTCCGGAGATGAGATGGATGCTGGAGGGAGGGTTCAGAATAACTGAAGTGTGGATGAGGCTCATCGGGTGTGTCTTTTATCCGTGGAACGGTGGGGTGCCGTTCCTTATCTCGGTCCTTCGGCGAAGTTCGGTGATCCGGGCTCCAGTGTCGTCACGTGGCTTTTCTTCGAGTCTCGGTCGAGTGGTCACCTACACTACTACAGGTTGGCTCCTGTTTCAGCTGCTTCAGATTTCGTCAGTGTGCTTAAATTCGTTGCGACTGCCGACTGGAAATGAAGTGAGAGCTTCCGACTTGACCCTCTGCAGTCAGGAGTATAGTGAAAGGTTTCCCAGTGTCCCACCCTCCCTCTCTCCCCCCCCCCCTGCGCGCGCGGCTGAACAGCGCGTGGTACTCCCCCGCAGCGATGGCCGACGCAGAGGCAAGCACGAGCCGAGGCCAGCAGCACGACTGCCAGATGGACCACTCGGTATTGACATCGCGAGCGGGACACCAGGTACACAACTTCAAGCGCATCTACCTCGGTCCATCGCCGGTGACTGCGTCCAAGGCAGTGTCCGTCGCTCTGGCCCTCGCGCAGGCCGAGGCCGCCCGCAAGCGTCAGCTCGAGCTCGCTGCCAAAGCCGCTGCAGCCGCCGCAGCTGCAGCAGCTTTGCCTCCTGCGGTTGCTGACGGCGGACCCATCACAGCGGTCCAGGCCGCGCATGCGCTTCAGGCTCCAAGCTCGGCGGCGCATCCAGGCGATCAGCTGAAGCGGTCAGAAACACGGATCCCGCTGCTTCCCGCCGAGTCGACTTCAACCGATACAGAGTCGCCTCGGACGCGTCGGATCGAACTCCCTCGGGAAATCCCACCGGCGACTCGGGATGGAGACAACAGCACCGACACCTTCGGAATGCTATCGCCCGGCAGACTGGACGTCATCGGTGGGTTTAAGAGGCGAACCCGGCTGTTCCGAGACCGGTCCGATGCCTCCTTTGCCTCCAATGCGTCCTTTCAGTCCGCCAGGTCGATGCCCTCCAGCGTCCTCAGCGAACCCGCGCTCCCGCTTCCCCAGTCTTTCGGCGTGGCCGTAGAGTCGGATGCTCGAAGGCTTCCGCGAGCTTCGACTTCGACTCAAATTCCACAGATGCCGCTCAGCATCGATACGGAGCTTTCTTCCTTCGTTGCCGTGGACGCGCCAGCGGAGCCTAGCACGAGCGAACACAGACATCTTCAGCCGCCTACCGAGCTCAGCGTCGGAGGGCCCAAAGACTTTCCCCGTGGAAGATCACGCTCAGAAGGTGGACCTCGGGCCCGCTCTCGGTCCCGAAGTCGCGGCATGCTCACGACGTCGGCCAGTGCTGTGCTACCACGCATGAGTGGAAGCAGAGGTGCTTCAAGCAGTCAAATCGTCACTCTTGCCCCGGGCGCTGTCGGAACAAGCGCAGGTGGAACGAAATGGGTCGGTACTTCATTCGAGGTTGGTGCAACATTTCACGAAGTTGCGGGAAGAAGACGAGAGCGGGTACGGGAGCTGGAGAAGCAGAAGGCGGAGGATGCGAAGCGCGAGAAGTTAAAAGCGGAGGAGGAAGAGGAACAACGTCGACAGCGCGGCTCAATATTCCTCGTCTTGAACGACCATCAACCTTTCTCGCCCGTATCGCCTCCTCGCTCAGCTATGACTCCCGGCGGGACGTTCATGGGCAGTGGCTGGCTTCCAGCAAACCCTATCACTGAACATGACGAAGACGACGTTCCTAGAGCTCAGGATGAGCGAACTTTAGATATCGGAGGCCGCGTAGCCGACGTGCGGAGACCGAGCGATGTTCTCTCGACTTTCAAAAACGATGCGAACCGGGACACATCAATCAGATCTCGAGAAGCATCTGGCACATTCGACGATCCCAGCAAGCCAGACTCGTCCACGTCTGGACTGCCCAACGTCAATTTCGACTTACCCCCTGGCAACCCGAATGGGAACGCAAGCGTGTCTTTGTGGGACCCGCCCGTCAAGAAGCCAAACGGAACCGCGAATGGGTCTGTGCCACATACTCCCATTCCGTTCCCCACCTCGAGCAGAAAGGGACTGCCTGGCTCAGGAACTTCGACGGCGATGCAGTCTGAAGAGGACATCCCCCTCCAGAGGCTGAATAAGCCCGCACCCAACTCACGCAGCGAGCAAGATCCCACCGTCAGTCGGAAGACAATTCTCAAGCGGGACCGGATGCTGATCAAGGAGGACTGGACACCGGCTGAGGATTTGCCAGCGGACTTTGACGAGCTGGCGGCTCGGAAGTACTCGATACACAACGACAAATGGAGAGAGCTCGTTGTGATTCTGCGAATGCGTCGTGTCGAGCTCTGGCAGGAATCTGTAAGTGTCTCTACATGTAAGTCATGCTGCTGTTCCGCTCACTCACACACGTTGTCAATCCATTTTTCAGAGAGTGCGCAGAAAGAAGCCCACCTTAAAACTGCGGACTAGCATCCCACTCTACTCATCCGAGACTCATCTCTCGGTCTATTCCAAGGCGGACAACATCTTCTGTCTCACGTTCGAGCCAAGTCGCCGACGAGCGCTTTCTGGAAAGGGTCTGGTCCACCTCCGCCGCAGTGGCACGAACATCATCCTTTTCAATGTGAGTCCTGTGGTCGGATAAGGCCAGTACTACAGACTTTTGATCGCTGAACCCTATTTCCCGAACGACAGCCTCGTTTCCCGTCGGCTGCGGTCGATTGGATGTGGGAGATCTGGCGAGAACTCGGTGGTATGATCCCTGCCTCAATTGATGTGCACATGCCCACGCTCGATCTACACGTCCGCTTGCCCGTCCCGGAGGAAATACCCGATCACGAAGCAGCCATGCTTTCGGAGCGCACAAGCACTACAGGTGCCCTCTTACTCCACTCTTCCCTAGCTCGCAAGCACGGACACGCAGAGGCTGGCCAAGAAGGGTACAAGATTGTCAACCGGCAAAGCGTGATCGGGCTCGTGGTCCAACTGGTCGAGGCTGAGCCACAGCTGCGGGAGTTGTTGGACTGGCTTGTTGCTGGTGGTCAGCAGCTGGAGCTGGCGTGGCGAAGAGGAACGGCGCTGAACTGGATCATTCAAGATATGACCGTCGAGATGGAGCCACGGTGCTGGGCATTGCTAAGCGGCGCCATGTTCAAAACAGTAAGTCTCCGAACAGGCTCTGTTATCCCCAGGAAAAGGGCCCAACTAATCTCTGTCCCCTCTAATCACTTCAGCCAAACTCCGGACCTGTCCTTGAGCTACGTGCTGCAGCGCACAATCAGGAAACCATAAATAATGGAACCAGGGAAAAGATGGAAGAACCCCCGGCCATTGAAGGCTTCCTATGGCGCGTCCGTCCCGTATCGAACACGCTGGATCGAATCTACTTGACCGCGTACGATGGCCACCTGTTCGCTTGCCGGCCAAGTAAGGCCTGTCCACCAGATCGCCATTTCGGCGGTCCAAATCCGAACTCACTCGAAATGCGTGTTCCACGTACGGATGCATACACCGCTCCTGCTCCTGGATCACGGAGGATGGGCAACGCGTCTGTCGAGTACGACAGCGAATACATGTCAAAACCGTCTCGAGCGCGAAGCGCCTTCGAAATCTTGTTCGGCCGCACAAAGACGATGAAGCAAGAGGACGAAATGTCAGCGTTCCGAGCCCAGGTGCTCGATTTGATCCGATTCCCTGGCGACAGCGACGAGGAGCTCGATGCGCAAGAACGGCTCTTCCAAACTTGGCAGCGTCGACGGCAGTTCGAGCAAATCGATGGCGCAGATGGCTACGTGGATCTGCGCGACCTTCATGCCTTCAGGACATTGGCAGAAGTGGATGGCATGCCGACAGAAGCGCTGCAAACTGGGCGCGTGCGCGACTTGATTCAGAGGGATCTGGGAGGTGAAGAGCACATGAATGCTTCGGAAGACAAGGCTCTCTTGCGCAAACTTCGTCAATTCGAAGTCGTCCATTCCAATGGTCGATCGATTCGATTGGAGTCATATTCAGCGCCGCTCACTCAGCAGTGGATCAAACACCTCACGGAACTCCGAGTATACTGGAAACGGAAAGAGCGCCTGGACGCTCTCACGCTCATGCAAGTCCAGGGCGACATCGATCCAGTGAAGTTCAGCGAGAAGGCACACCGAGCGTTGGCGGAGAAGGACTTCCGGCATCCAGTTTCCCAGGAGGAGCGCGTCAGTCCACTCCTGTCGTCGCTGTGGAATTGGTGCATCATCGAAGGATGTCGAGGCATCATTCGTTCTGGCAAACTATACCACAAACACTCGGCTTATGCGCCGTACGAGCGTGGCCACTTCATCCTCATTGGCGGCCGTCTCCTCGGCTATGCGCTCTCCACTTCGGAGCGAACGTCCCGTGCACGCCAGAACGCGGACATCTTCTGGCGACGTCGGAGTGAGGCTGGTGGGATGCGGACCATTCCACTGCGGGATGCGTATATCTTCAGCGGGCCCCTTACGGATGCATTCCGCGGGGCAAAGAATGCATCCTTCGAAGGTGGAGCTAAAACGCCTGCCGGCTCCCTCGGCTGTGGCACAGGAGCGGCATCGACGGGTGGATCGGAGGAACGTCACACCTTACCGCGCGTATACGCCGATGGGATGATCAGCATGGACGAAGATGAAGACTGCACCTTCGTCATTCGCTTCCGGAAGCAACACCAGGACCGGCCGTCGACCACGCCGGGCGCGGTACGACCCTTGCGCAAGATGGCGGATCGGGGCTCCGCAGCGGCAGCCGCGCTCTTCGCCGCGGATGAAAAGAACTCGAATGCAGAACGAAGTTGGCAGCGCGCCAAGGAGACGCAGGATCAGATTTTGGACGACGGCCGTCCGGCTGCGGTGGACCCGGGAACGTTGCCGCGTCTACGGGATCTGAAGAACGTCGAGTACCTCGTGATGCGCGCGCGGAGCAAGCTCGAGAAGGAAGTGTGGGTCTGGGCGATCCGGCTCGAGATCGAGCGGCTGGTTCGGGATGACCCTGAGCGCGACGAGGCGCTTCGGAAGCTTGAAGTGCTGGACGGGGAGGCCGACTCGAAGTACAGACGCGCTACCCGTTAAAGGGGGCCTTCCCCAACTTCTCCTTCATCGCTTTCATCTCTTCGGTTCACATTGATTCGATTACTTCTGCCGCACATATACCCAAGCTTGGGCGCTCCCTCTGACGGACACTACACTCCTTTCTTCCCCGCCTGTACAGATTCTCGTCCGTTCATGGATACTCGCATACATACGTTCTCTGCTTTACTTTCTAGCCATGTCTTCGGTCTATATCCTCTCATCATATCAGAGATGCACTCATCGCAATCATACCATAGGGCCTTGATCGACTGCGAACTGTGTGTTGATACTTTGCTAATGGTCGGAGAAGATCGATACTTGTCTATCTGAGTTCTAGGGTTGAAGAGCTTGGGGAGAGCTGTCACCAGAAGGTTACGCCACGCTAACGCGACAGTTCAGGAGCTGGGAAGCCGGGTCTACATCGTGTTCGCCGTCCTGGAAACGGCTGTCTTCTCACCAGGGACCGGGATGGAGAGGTTGAACAAGGCCGCCACTGGGATGTCCGGAATCTGGCGCACCCGACAGTTAGAGGCGGCTGTGATCTTGTAGACGCCGTCTTTGACCAACTTGCCGCGTACGAGACTCTTCGCGTAGCAGTCTAGAGCACTTTGATTCTTTGCGGCGATGGCCAGCAGGGTGATGCCTTGGTAGACAGCTATGCCGGAGACCTTGAGAAGGTTGAGAGGAGAATAACATATCAGATCGGAACGAGGCAACTTGCATGTAACGCTTGAGAATGACCAGCTTCACGCCGTCAAGGTAGGGAACCACCTCCCCGTTGGTGGAGGAAGAGCAGAACGGTGCCCACTGCGTGATCGGAGTGTCGTCGCTGCCAAAGCGATAGATGCCTTTACACTTTGTGCTCGTGTCTTTGTTGAAGCCAACGAATCCCGAGTCTCCGTCTCTGCTGAAAGCCAGCGAGAGCCGGCCGTTCGACGATGCCGACCGCTTGACGTCGTACTTGGGGTAGCACGATTTGACGCTCCCGTAGCGTGCTCCCCATCCCAGCACTCTGGACCTCCTCGGACGAAGGCACGCCGATGTACCGTTCTGGATGACCGCCTGGGTCTCGCTGACCATGAGGGCTGCCAAAAGCAGAAAGAAGAAGATGCAGCTTCTCATCATTACTGTCTCGTTAACCGAAGTTCCTGGAAGCTGGACAATGACGAGAATGAGTGAAGAAGAGGGTTAAGGATGTCAGAACAAAGCTGGAGGGAGGAAGGGAATCAGCGATAGAGAGCGACAGTCCATGCTGCTTAAGTACCGAAAACATTGACGGTCGATGGACGATGGTCAGTGGGGTACAATAAGAGAGCATGCTAGCATCTGCGTCCTGCATGCGGTGGGGAGTAGTAGTCAGTAGACGAATTCCCAAGGAATATAACGCGCCAGTGGTGTTCATTTGTTCCCATCGGATGAACGCTGGGAATTGCGGTGCCTGCTGCCTGTTGGAAGAGCAGCAGTGAGTGCCGCACCGGCTCCGTTGCGCAGGCGACGCTCCATACTCCCACGCTGCCGTCTGCCACCCACTCCGATGCTTCGCGGATCACCGTCCACCGAGCGAAGCAAGAAGGCGTGCTGCTGGCTGCCTCGCGCTCGCCGTGAAGCAGAACGTGTGGGTGTGCTCTGTGCTTAGAATAGAGCGGAAGCTTTTATAGCGTGAGAACTGAGAAGTAGACGTCTGCAGAGTGCAGATGCGCCTTACCTAGCGCCGCCCGCGAGGCCAAGGATGCAGCTTGGGTGGATGATGCGATGATGCGGACGATGGGTGAATGGCTCTCGGTGAGTTGGTTGTGGATCCATCGAACATCCACCACTCGTGATCCGAACCTCGAAGTGGGAGGCATTCGCTGTGTGGGACGCGGCTCGCACATCGACCGCAGTAGCTGACACTTGTTCTCCAAACAGCGTCTGCGTGCCTTTCCCCTCGTGTTGACGCGTTGACGTTCCCTCTCTCGCAGCTTCTTGACACGGTCTTCCATCTGAATCCCGCACACCCCATCCTTTGAAGGTCGTACGCGAGATGCCGCCGTCAGCGACCAGCCGTGGATCGGCCCTCGACCTTCTTCCGATGGAGCTCTGGATGCAGATCGCCCAGGAGGCCGCGTGGGCTCGACAGGACACCATTCGGAAAGAGGACGGCGCCTCGATGGTATGGCAGTACGGACCCGAGGATCACCCGCTCATCGCCCTCTCACAGACCTGCAAGACGTTCCGAGCCATCGCCGCCCCGCTCATCTGGAGCAATATCACCTTCGGCCAGAACTGGTACGATGGCGGCCTCGATCTTATCCCCAAGCTCATCGTCTGCCTCAAGAACCCCATCGTGCGGGAAACGATCGAAAGTCTGGACATCAATATGAACCTGGATGCGGATTTGGTGGCCCCCTTCGAATACGGTAGCTGGGAGGGGCCAGACAGCGCGCCGACCTACCTCGATCTTCTCGCGCTCACCACTCAGCTTGGCGATGCGTTGAGAGGGACTGGACTGGTGAGCTTGCGTCCCTGTACCCGGTGTGCACCTCCCCTACTGACGCTTTTGTCTTCGTTCACTGCAACAGCGTAATCTACACTTTTGTGCCAACTGGAATCACCCTTCCGACGCCTTTCTCCAGGCTGTGGGTCAAGGCTGTCCGCAACTCGAGCACATCGAGCTTGCTTACGGGTCCAACCGAATGCCAAGTGAGTATCTGTCCTCATCACAGCATGAAAGCAATCGCCCCACGGTTTGCTGATATCAAAGTCTGTCGTCCATACAGCGGTGCAGCGGATCAAGGACGTTGCCGTAAATGGACCCGACTCACTTGACGAGCTTTCACAGGTTCGCAGCGCGTGCATCGGAATGGGGGATTGGCACAACCCTGACGGAGTGCGGTTGACGAACGACTCGTGCCTTTGCTTGCTCGAGGAAGAGACACCATTTCTCGTCAAGTGGCTTCGCGGCGAGGTTCCCGGCGACGCGTCGAAGGAAGCCGACAACAAGTTGGTGCATCTCAAGACATCGGCCTCCTTCCTTTACCGACACCAGTGCCTGGCGCCAGCATGGGCTCGATGTGAGTATCCTCGTCCTTGTGACTCGACAATGTCTCTTGCTGATTCTTGCTGACACTCTGTCTCATGTCTTACGCGGGCAGTTAATAACATTCTGGAGAAGATCGACGAGGACAATGCCGACATTGAAGACTCTTTCGCAATGGGAGAATCAGTTGCCGAAGACTTGTTTCCCGGAGGCGACAACTACGAGGAAGAGATGAGCTGGGTGCGCGCTGCTTCCGCTCTACGACCAAGCCTCGATCGACTGGCAGCAGTCGAAGAGCACAGAGACCTTTCAGCAGAGAATGTGGTCAACATGATCCGGACCGACCCTGTCTTTGCACCTTGGCGGAAAGCTTGGTTTGAAGGCCGCACCCAAAATGTGGAAGTGGCCCCCTTGGACGGTCCCTCACTGGCGAAGGAGATCTTGCATTGCTGGAGGAAGAGTGCGCAGTCGAGACTTGAAAGTCCAGATCCACCGGCAAGATGGGTCACAGGCTGGCCGGGGGACTGGTGAACGTTAGGGAACCAGTCGAAGAAGGATTCGAGGGTGATGATTTGTTCTTTCCTTCTCAACGTGTCTTCTCCTTTCAAACTGTCCTCCCCTCTCGATCTCATATTCCAGCCCTTCCCCCAGATATGAATGCATGAAGCGGTGCTGACTACCTAGATCACATTGCGAAGGTGCACGAAGGTGGATCTTGAGAATGAGAATGATATCACTTACTGAAAAGCCATATGTCAAGAGGGGACCAGCTCATGTGCCAACCAGGCTATACGATCACGACTTGGCCAGCGTCAGTGCTGTTCGGGACAAAGAACTATCAGCCCGTCGCTGTCAGAGCTGCTGTCAGATGTACGAGCATCGATCAGATGTACTGCTACTGACCTTCGGAATGATGATGAGTACCATTCGCAGACCTTCAGTATGTCTACGTGATAGCCATCCAACAATCAATAGGGTGTCGCTCCGTCGTCCGTCACAGAATGAGTAGACCTAATGTGGATGATGTTATAGGCCAGCCGTCGGAGAGAAGTTGTCAGCGCGAGCTTTGCAGGGCTGAAGAGGACAGGCTCACCTCGCGAAGCTCGACAAATCCACTTGAAGGGGCCGATTCGACGATCTCGAGGGGGAGAGGGGATCGTTCTTGATGCCAGTGCGTTTCAACTGCGAACCCATTAAAGGCTATGGAAAGGAATAGATCGATTCAATGAAAGATTAGTGAAAAGAGTTGTGAGACGGCACTGGCCACTGGCAGACACGGGGTGTCCGGGTGACTGGGAAGTGCCGGAGTGTCAAGCTGCTGTCCTATGTCCGCGTGGCAGCAGTGAGGGAAGAAGAAAATCTTCTTCGCGTTCACTCTGTACTTAGCTACCACTACCTTTTCTCAATCATACACCTGCTTCAGCTGGTAACAAGACTCATATTGCGCATAGCACCCATTCAACCATACAAGAAGGTGAGTGGGCGCGTCCCTTACCGTTGGAGTCCGGGCTGGGAGCTCACGCTCGACCCCTTCTCACAACTGGTTATGAGCCCAGATACTCGAAGTGCGCCCATCATGTCCTCAAACGAGCAAGCCACCGGATCCAGTCATCAGCGAGCCGACTCGTCTGCCTCGGGGACGCCTGAAGCGCAGGCCAGCCAGCTCGACATCGCGAACTTTGGTTCCTGGTTTGGTTCGCTCTCCGTGGAGGACAAGGCACGTGTTGCCAGCATGGCAATGAGCAGTCCGGAAGGAACTGGTCCCGTCGACAATGCCACGGGTCAGGCGGCGACGACTACGGCAGGTTCGGCTCTCCCTCCCCGTACTCATTCGGGTCTGGGTGTGCCGCCCTTGTCGGCATTCGTAGCGCCGCCCCCAGGGCCCCATGGCTCGGCGGTGTCATTCAATCCGTGGGTCAAGGCGGAGCCTGTTCATCAAGACCCTTATCCAGCTTATACGGAACGTCAGCACGGTCCCGAGACCTCTAGTGACCCGCACTACGTCCGCGGACCATTCGCCAATCAGCACCGTGCCGTAGGCGACATTCCGAAGCTGTGCGGACGCAAGAACTGGTTCTCCTGGAAGACCCTCTTCTTCTTTTCGATTCGACCCGTCAATGGCGCGATCGAGCACCTCACGAACACAATCCCCAGCGACCAGTACTCATACTCTTTCGACATTCATCTCGGAGAGCTGCTGGTTCGCACCATGGCTCTGGACCAGCTCGGCCCAGTCATGATGCTCATGAGCACAGGCGAGATGCGTGGATCGAAGCTCTACGAGAGCATTCGCAAGCCGTTCGAGCGCACCGACGCTGCGACGAGGGGACAGATTGAGTCCACGCTCACGGTACTCAAGCAAAGATCCCACACGGCTGCAGAGCTCAATCAGACTCTGACGCACCTGTTCGCCCAGGCACTCAACGCTGGCGTGTTCCTGGATGAAGAGCGCAAGATCCACTTCCTCTGCAAGTCGTTGCACCCCAAGTACGGACCATTCAACGGCCAGATCAACGCTATGGCTCGTCGCGGTTTGGTTCCGACTTACGAAGTGGCGATCGAGGACTTGTACGTGGAAGAAGGCCGACTCTGGCAAGAAGACGCCGAGTCACGCAAGGTCGACAGGAGCGCGCAAGCGTTTGCAGTCGCCTTGTATGGCGGAGCCCCTCAGCAGAACAGCGGTGGCCAGCAAGGATCGAAGAAGCAAGCCTTCAAAGGCAAGTGCTATCGATGCCAAAAGGTCGGGCACAAGCGATACAACTGCCCTAATCCTGCGGCAGATGGCGAAGCATCGGCGTCAAACAGCCAATAGGATGTCGGAGCGACGATCAGCCCAGCAGCAACAGCAACAGCTTACTGTACAGGAGCTGGGCCGTCGCTCATACATAAAGAGTGGCACTGGATATTGGATTCGGGTGCGACGCACCACATGGTTCCGTCGAAGGACATCATCACGGAATTCTCGAGCGATGCACCTGTTCAAGCAGTCAAGGTAGCAGACGGTGCATTCTTCGATGTACTCGGACACGGAGCGGTTACATTCTCTGTGGGTACGAGTGGCAGAAGGACGACCACGCTTATGGGCGTTCTTTGGGTCCCCGGGTTAGCAGTAAGCCTGCTCTCGGTCCCAACCTTACAACGGCAGGGCGGAATCAAGGTGACCTTTGATAAGAAAGGCGCGGTGATCACCGACTCTGCAGGCAACCAGCTTCGTGCATGGCTGGATGCGGCAGCGGGCGTCAGCGTCATCAAAGCGCGGACCTCGGCCGGGACCTCATCAGCGATGGTCTTGGCGGCAGAAGCATTGGCAGGGTCATTCCCTGTAGGCGGCAGCGAGCGTGAGGCCACGATGGAGTCGCTCTTCACAGGTGGCAGCTCGGTCGAGCCGGAGGCTGCGGTGCAGCAAGATTTGCGAAATGAATCTGTTGGCACCGACGCAGATCCGACCTCGGCGGCAGATCAGCAGCAACTCATTGTGCGGGGTGTGCTGGCACTGATTCTTTTGTGGCACAGACGACTAGGCCACGCCGGCGTCAAAGCAATTAGGCAGTTAGCGCGGGTCGCTAGCTACCTGAAGATTTCCTACAAGCAAGTCGAACGACTATACCGAGCGATGCAAGTCTGCGATACGTGCGTTGAGACCAAGATGGCACGTTTGCCATTCCCACACTCTTTGCACCGATCTCTCGTTGTTCTCGAACTCGTATTCGTTGACCTGCTCGGCCCAGTCAGCACTACGAGCCCATTCTCGTATGTGATGGTCATAGTCGACGACTTTTCTCGGAAGGCTTGGGGGGTGGTCCTTTCATCCAAATCACAGGCGTTCGAGCGCCTGAAGGAATGGACCAAACAGCAGGAGGTCCAAACGGAGAAGAAGCTGAAGACTCTTCGTTCGGACGGCGGTGGCGAGTTCTCATCCCACGCGATGCAAGATTGGGTGCTGGAGCAAGGAATCACTCGACAGATCACGGCTCCATACACCAGCGTCCAGAACGGAATCGTCGAGCGCATCAACCGCACGCTCCAGGATCGCATGCGGTCGATGATGCTCTCAGCCAAGGCGTTAGCAGAGCTCTGGGTCCTCGCGTTCATGGCCGCCATCTATCAGTACAACAGGACACCTAGCACGGCCATCGGTGGAGCCCTTCCTGAGACCAAATGGTTGGGCAAGCCGGCGGATCTCTCGATGCTACGGGTCTGGGGATGTGTGGCGTGGGTCAAGATTCATCCGGCCCAACGCGAGGACGGCAAGCACTTGTCTGCTCGAGCAGCGCGAGGCATGTTCTTAGGCTACTCGACAGAGCATAAGACGTGGCTGGTGTGGACCCCTGGCAATACGGGAAAGCAGTTTCGGCATTCTCGCGATGTTCGGTTTGACGAGAATCGGAACTATTGGGACATCGTCCTCAGTAGGCAGCGAACGGAGGTTTTCGGCCCGGAGGAGCCTGAAGAGGTGGACTGGCACGAGGTCACGGGCGAGGACCCTAAAAACGGTCAACGTTGACACGTACCTCGGTTCAAACGCAGCACCTCCACCAGCTCACGAATCCGGCCCAGTCGTTCATCAACCACCAACGCAGCAGGACGACCAGGTATCGGTGGGAGCACATGGGACTGTCGACCTACAGGATGCGGTTTCGGTGGGAGCACCATCCGAAGCTCTGGATGATCTCATGTACGACCTCCCTTTGACCGATCTGCTCGCTTCTCCCATTCGCAATCAAGAACCACCCATGCTGCTTGACCTCATGCGTGATACGCCTGAGCTCGAACCGATCAGAAACGCAGTGCGGGCGCCAACACCAGCAACAGCCTTCTTACCGCCTTCTCAGCCTGTGTTTGAAGAAGACAGGTCAGAGCCGCCAGAGGCACCTTTACGCTCGGCCCGCTATCTTCGGGCTGAGGCACGGGAGATTCGGAGCCAAGGCCTAGCGAAGACGGTTGTAGGCGCCGACAAGATCTTTGGGCAGGCGCTGTCCTCGGTGGCAAGCTCAAGAATGCGGACCAGCGCAGACGGTCTCATGCTTGAGCCAACGTTCAGGCACGAAGCAAGGCAGCGATCAGACTGGGGCAAGTGGAAGGAAGCGGAGAACGAGCAGCTGAAGGCGTTGGAGGAGATGCAGACGTGGAAGGTCATCGAGCTTCCGAAAGGAAAGGCGTCGATTGGGTGTCGTTGGGTGTACAAGCTCAAGCTGGACGAAGACGGCAATGCGAGCAGGTACAAGGCGAGGTTGGTGGCGCAAGGGTTTTCGCAGGTACCAGGCCGCGACTACACCGAGACATATGCACCAACAGCTCGAATGGACACCGTGCGATTAGTCCTCACCATCTGCGCACAGCACGACCTCATCGTGCACCAAATGGATGTCGTCGTCGCGTACCTCCAAGGCCATCTCAAGGACGAGATCTACATGCGCCTTCCCCCGGAATATGCAGAACGAGCCGGTGCGGTCGGTAACAACCTGGTCCTCAAGCTTCTGCGTCCCTTATACGGACTCAAGCAGGCGGGAAAGGTTTGGAACGACAAGTTGCACAGCATTCTGATGGCTCGGGGGTTCAAGCGATGTGTGGCTGATCGATGCTTATACATTCGGTACAGCAAAGGTGGAAAGCCAATCATCGTTTTGGTCTACGTTGATGACTTATTGGTTTGTGCACCAACAGACGACATCATGGTGTCTGAAAAGGGCATACTTGTCAAGTCAAGTCGACATTGTCGATGGCGGACCGGTTCGACACTTTCTCGGAATCAAAATCACCAAGAACAAGGAAACCGGCGCGATTCACCTCTCCCAGAAGGCATACATCGAAGCAACTCTCGCTCGTTTTGGTCTCGATCGCAGCACGGGCAGCAAGACCCCTTTGCCGCTCAAGATCCCGCCACGTTCGAAGCCAGACTCGGAGAACATGGAGGACCCCCTCTTCGACCCTGATCGCACCAAGGGATACGCTCAGCGGACCGGCTGCATCAAGTGGATTGCGTTCATAACGCGACCGGACTTGATCTTTGCAGCCAATCTGCTTGGTCGATTCCAGTCAGCGCCATCTGAGGAACACGAGGAGCTGGTGACTCAAGTCCTACGGTATCTTCGGAAGACGGCGGATCACGAGCTTGTCTTGCACCCTGACCGGCGACGTCTACCTGTGCTTACAGGTTTCTGCGATGCTGATTACGCAGGAGATCCAGACACACGCAGGAGCACGACTGGCTTTGTCTATTACGTCTACGGTAACCCGGTCACATGGTCATCAAGACTTCAACCTACGGTCGCTCTCAGTACGAAAGAGGCGGAATACATGGCTCTGTGCGAGGGAATGCGGGAAGGACTGTGGCTCAAGACGATACTCGAAGAACTGGGACTGTGGGAGGCAGGCCAGCGGATCCCCCTCCGTACCGACAATGAGGGATGCCGAGCATTGGCCCTCAACCCAGACGACCACCGGAGGACGAAACATATCGACATCCAGTACCACGCGGTGCAGGAGGCGGTGGAGAGTGGTCGGTTGGTAGTCGACAGGGTGGATACGGCGGAGAATCCGGCCGACGTATGCACGAAGGCATTTACAGGTGTAAAGCTGCATGACGCCCGACTCAGACTGCACATCCTGCCACCCAACTTCACACAACCATCGGAACCTTGATCAAGTCGGACCATGGCAACTGGGAGCGGACAGACACTTCGAGGTGGGAGAGTTGTGAGACGGCACTGGCCACCGGCAGACACGGGGTGTCCGGGTGACTGGGAAGTGCCGGAGTGTCAAGCTGCTGTCCTATGTCCGCGTGGCAGCAGTGAGGGAAGAAGAAAATCTTCTTCGCGTTCACTCTGTACTTAGCTACCACTACCTTTTCTCAATCATACACCTGCTTCAGCTGGTAACAAGACTCATATTGCGCATAGCACCCATTCAACCATACAAGAAGGTGAGTGGGCGCGTCCCTTACCGTTGGAGTCCGGGCTGGGAGCTCACGCTCGACCCCTTCTCACAACTAAAAGGTCTATAAGGAGGAAAATGAAATAATGGAGACACTCACCCCAAAGTATCGCTGCTGTTGGAACGTTTGGGAGCCCGGCATTCGAAGTCAGGGGGAAGGCGTTGCCCACGATGCTGTAACTAATGAGAGAATTTGCGCCGAGTAACCGGAGCAATACCCGCGGGCGAGTCGGGGAAAGTGGGCTGGTGACAGGTGTAGGTGTGGATCGGCACGATATATTTGGGCGAGTTTTATCACAGGATGGGCCAGTATTATGAAAATTATCACAGGATGGGCCAGCTGGAAAATTATATCACAGGATGGGCTGGGAGCAAAAATGAAATTTTCCTTCGCCTCATTAGCGTGTTGATTCCTGCAGCCTGCAGGGCTGCATGCTAAGCTTTAGTGTTTCTAAGACACATACATACACTCTCGTCGCCCCGGCATCCCAACAGTCTTTCCCCTCGCCCAGATGTCTGCCATCGTGCCTCTGCAGGAGGTCACCGCCGACAGCACCTTCAGCTGCACTGCTTGGTAGTGTGCGCAGTGTCACCGCAGGAACGGCAGAAGGAAACAGACTGCCACACAAAGACCAGCCTTGGATCACTCCCAAGTGGGATTGAAGTTCAGCTTCAACGCGTAGAAGCGAATAGCGTCCTTGAACTCGTCAAGGGAGCTCCTCCCACTAGAACCTTCAGCGCGCAGACGCTTAGCGTTCAGCAATGAGCAAACAGTCCCCAACCCATCTCCTATGCTCTCCTGACTCCTCTTATGTTCTCAATCTTTCCAGCTTACTCAATCAAAAATTTCATTTTTGCTCCCAGCCCATCCTGTGATATAATTTTCCAGCTGGCCCATCCTGTGATAATTTTCATAATACTGGCCCATCCTGTGATAAAACTCATATTTGGGCTATGGCGTTGGGTTGGCTGGTTCGTGTCCGTATCTTGATGGACTGCGAGTGCCTGAAAGGTGAGCGAACGTTTTTCAAGGGTCAGCCTCAGTAAATATTAATATGGATCCCCCGTGTATCCTCTTCTTGACACACGCACGATACACATTGGACACAAAAATCAGGTTTCAACCACGGAGGATCCACAGCTTTGTGTGCCATGTGTGTATCGTGCGTGTATGTGCTACACGCCTGTGGATCATCATACACATATAGTACACGGTCGTGGATCGTCGATACACAGGCAGTACACGGCCGTGTGCCAAAAATTCACGGGACGTACACGCGCGTGTGTCGTGCCGCTGTGATTGTGCGCTCGGGATACACGGACCATACACACTCGTGTATCGTATGTGTGTCATTAGTGTACCATTAACTCACGCACAGGAATCAGACAGGCATAGCAGGGATCAATGAGTGTATTTCTCGGACTGGGAAGCCTAACAAGTGAGCTGCGGTGCTCGACGGGCCTGCGGAGGTGGAGGGGTTTCGGGGCAGGGGCAGTGACCAAGTGCTGCAGTGCATCGGAGGAGGAGGAAACAGAGTCAGCACGGAGTCAGAGGATCAGCAGCAGCACCAGCAGCAGCAGTTGTTGGGAAGGGGATGCAGGACTGACGGGAAGAAGACCTGGAGGCGAGAGGACCGAGGCTGCTGCGGGGAGAGACGTTGGCTGGAGCTGGTGGAGGGGAAGCAAACTGCAGAGGAACGACAACGGCAGAAGCGGGTCAGCTCGTACAGTCGCACGGATGGATGGGACGAACGTGGGAGAGGAGACAATGTCAGACTTACCCGCTGGCTGGTCCTGATGTCGCCGTCACTGCGAGAGAGAGAAAAAGAGAGGGCTGCAGAGAAAGAGGGAGAGAGAAAGGGAGAGAGGTCTGCAGAGACTCAGAGAGAGAGAGAGAGAGACAGGGAAGAAAGAAAGCGCGCGTGCCCAGGTGAGGACATAGGCGTAACGCGCGAGAGGCAGAGGCAGAGGCAGAGGCAGAGGCAGAGGCAGAGGCAGAGGCAGAGGCAGAGGCAGAGGCAGAGGCAGAGGCAGAGGCAGAGGCAGAGGCAGAGGCAGAGGCAGAGGCAGAGGCAGAGGCAGAGGCAGAGGCAGAGGCAGAGGCAGAGGCAGAGGGGAGAAGGGGGCAGAACTCACCTGAAGCTGCTGATCGCCTTGATCTTGATGTGATGTGGACTGTGTGGGTGCTGTGACGATTCTGGTGGGGGGAGAAGAGATGATGGTGGGAGAGGAGAAGGATGGTGGTGGGAGAGAAGAAGGAAGAGCAGGGAGAGAGAAGAAGCAGGAAGAGAAGAAAATTTTCGAGGCCCTTGGGAAGATGAGAACGCGGCGACGCCAACGCCCCGGCCACACTTGTCATGTCACCCTTTCTGAGAAGGAATGAGACGATGGTAAGCGAGCACGTTAGCCGTAAGTCAAGCGGAGTATGCATTTCTCATCTTCCAGGCAGAGGCCAGAGGGGGGAATGAGATGGTGGGAAGCGAGTAGTGTGGTAGCCGTAATTCAAACGGGGCACGCATTTCTCATCTCTCACCCAGAGGCCAGCGGGCAGCAGAGAGTAATGCATGTCACGCTGTCACGACTGCACGACAGCCGACTCGAAGCACGAGTTCATGTCATTCATGTCATTCATTCATGTCACGCACGCATTTCACGCATGTCACGCACGGATGTCATGAATGTTATGCATGTGATGCGTGTCGTGTACTCGTGATGCGTGCAGATCGGCGACATTTCGTGCACTGATCCATAGAAAATACACAGCGGATACACAAAAACAGGTTTGATACACAGGGGATCCATTTAAATTTTTACTGAGGGTCAGCGATCAGTTATCAGGATCGCTCTGAGCAAACACCTGGTTACGTCTTGATTCATTCTCACCCAAACACCTCCTTTATGTATGGACTACATACACCACCGGCTGGTCTCAAGTGGTTCTGAAGTATTGGAGGCTTTAGACTTGAGGAAGAGTTGGGGAATGATTGCGGAATAGTGGGGATGAGGAACTCAGAGAAGGCTTATGACTGAAGTATGGAACAACTCTACTGCATGTAATGCTTCATGAAGACGTCCAGACTGAGAGTTCGGGAAGAGAAAGGTGTAAAATAGTTCGGGAAGACGTCCCAAAGAGCCGCTCCAGCGCACCCACAGAAAAACCCTGGCACGTGACCTTGATAGAGTGATCATTCTTTGATCATCGCACGTTCGAGCAGCAGCCCACACCCCACACCCAGGATCCTCCTCCAAAACGACGCGACCCGGCGTTGCGAGAATTTCTGCCTTTAGAGAATTTTCACCTTCTCACCCACTCACCCCGACCTTCTTCCACAGCCTCAGACCTCCGCTCACCATTCTTCATCCCCCATCCCGTACACCCGGGCAATAGGATGCGCATGCGCATCAGCACCCCAGCATCAGTGTCCTCCCTGCGCTCGCCCACAGCAGCACCAGCTTCTTCCCTAGCCCACCCACTCCCATCCGCACCCGCATCCGCCATCTGACTGACACTATCACTGATTTTTTCACACCGCGTCACCGCCGTCTGACTACTCACTCATCCTTCTCTTTTTCCAGAGCAGTCAGCACAGCTTGCCTTCGTCCTCTTCTCCTCCGGCGTTGACTGCTGACTTCCCTCTTCCCTTCGCCTCCGCTGATTTTTCTTCACACACCCTGTTCTCATGCGCAGATTTTTCTCTTTTCTCGCACATTTTTTTCCCCCTCCCCCCCTCTCACCTCTGCGCTCCGTCCTCGTCCCGCCTACAGTCACAGCCCTCGAACAGACACGAACGCGCTGTGCCGGCTGGTTCAGTTCTCCTCTATCCTTGTTTTTTTTGTTATGTATAATGTATGAGTAGTCATTCACCGCATCGCGCATCGATCGATTCCTGCATACATATTTGTGGGCGTGATCGTGAAAGGAGGAGATCCTGAAAGTGGGGTTTCATAGGGACAGACACCTGAGAAGACTTGACCTAACCATTGCCCAAGCATTTGGGTAAGTCTTGGGGAAGTATTTGAGTCAACTATTTGGGAAGTCTTCCCCATGCGGCGATCGCCTTCGGGAAGACTTTGACTCTCGAGGCGGCCAATCATTGGGGAAGACTTGCCCCAACTATTGTGAAGACTTAAGAACAGCCGGTGGTGTAAGTAAGCATTCGCTGGCTCTGGATCGTTCGGGTGTCACTGCAAACGTTCAGCGCTGATGCGTTGAGGTGCTACGGTACGCGCTTTCGTCCGCCTCACCCTTCACACACGTCCGCCGTCCGCCGCCTCGCACGCACGACCTCAAAGCGTTCCTGAGAAGCTTTTTGAATGCCGCGAATGCGGGACCTCATCGATGCGGACGTGTGCGAAACTCTCTTATAGCGACTTGTGCATCTCTTATAGCGACTTGTGCAGCGCTTTCCCGAAGACACCCAAACGAACACAAAACACGAGTGTAAAAGATTTTAGAAACATTCAAAGCGACGTTGATCGAGTTGGTATGTAGAGTCTTGAGCTGCGAGCTGTACAGGGACGCGGAGGAAATACGTGTTGGCCGCCGTATCGATCGAAAGCCATGGTCGTGGTCTCCCTTGTTCCTCCAACTGCATGGAACAGGTTCTTGCCTGTGGACATGATAGGTAAGTGCATGACAGGGCACGTCCATCCACCTCCCCACGCCCAAAGTCATCCCAACGCGCCCTCCACCTCCCTCTCCATGAACTTGCGGAACACATCGACCGACAGCTCCCCCGTCCACCTCGGCACCATCTCCCGCCGTACAAACTGGACCGACAGCCGGGCTGGATACCCAAAGTTGATGAGCACCAGCGGACTGCCGTTCCAAAAAGAAGGAATGTTAGTGGCTTGGAACAGCTAGCGCCCGGCCGGGGTGAAGCAGAAGGGGATATGCTTTCGGGGGAGAAACGCACCTATCATCGCAGAACACAGTCCCAACGCCACTCAGCATGCGCACAGCATCCATCTGATGGGATTGGGTCGTCGCGGCCGTCGCTACTGTCGTCGAACCTGAAACCGACGCCGATGCATGTTGCGGAGGTGCCAGACCTGCGCCACCTGCTTGAGGACCTTCGTCCAGCAGTGTCCGCAACCACGCCGACGTATCGACCAGACTGGCGAGCGGGGACAGTCGGTACCAAATCCGACTCCCCCTGCCACCTTCCCTCTGTTCAGGAGTAGAGGTCAGCTCGCCATCGCCATCGGTATCGGCATCCGCGCCTCTGCGCGAAAGGGCGTCCAAGACGAGTTCGACGTCGGCGATGAACTGTTTCCTCGTGAATCATGGAAGGTCCCCCTCCCAAGCTCGTCAGTTTTCTTGGAATGTCGAAGAAAGAAAGCCAGAGAGAAACGAGAGCAACGAAGAGACGAAACTCACAGTCGCATACCGGAACAGGCCCAACACAGGGTCCAGATAACTCTCCCTATTCGTCCCCTTACCCAGCCCCTTCTCCTTCTCCTTCCCCGCATCAGTCTTCTCCCCTCCAACCGCCGCGGCCGCCTGTTGCTGTTGCTGTTGCTGTTGCTGTTGCTGCTGTTGCTGCTGCTGTTTCAACTTACTCCCACTCAGCTCATACGCACCTACACCCCTCTTCGACGACGCAGCCGCCGCCTCGCGCTCGAGCTGGGCCTGTGATTTCCCCCGGTCGGCACTGGCGCCCGTCTTGCTGTTGGAAGACGCAGTGGCGGTGGCGGAGGCGGTGGTCGAAGACGTGGCAGCAGCAGAGGAGATGTCGCGGGCTCGGAGGCGGAGACGGATGGAGCGGAGGAGGGAGAGTCGGAGGTAGGCCAGGAGGATGCGTGGGAGGGCCGACGACGGCGATGTATGTTCAGATCCTTCCTGCTCATCGGAAGGACCGGACGACGAAAGCTCCTCACGGCCCTAGATTTGGATAAGAACATTTGTCAGCATATTCTGCCTCGGGGCTCGCCCACAAAAGGCCATACATGCATGCATGTAATGGTAGAACTCTTGTTCATTCTCACCATTTCCAAAACAAGCTTCCAACCACCACCCAGTCGAACTTCAATCTTCTCCGTCTCGGACAAAGCGGCCACAGCATCCAGAGCTCCGAACCGCCGACGCTTCCTCTTTCTGTCCTTCCCGTCCACCTTCTCTTCCTCCACACCGACAATAAGTGCATCTGGAGGAGGCAGCTGAGGAGCAGGCGTAGAGACGGGCGTTGTTGTTGTCGATAGTGCGGTCGACGTTCCGCCGGCTGAAGACTGAGCAGGCTTGTTGAGTGAGGGCTGAGAGGAGGAGGAGCGGATCACGACTGCGGACGTGTTCTGGACTTGCGCCAGAAGCTAGTATTTCGTGACGGTCGCGGGCGTCAGTTTCCGCTCAAATTGATGCGTTCGTGAACGCATGTATGAATGCACTCCCAGTTCCTGTTCAAGCAATACTCACATTACTCCAGAGCTCTTCGTCCAATAGCTCCTCCTGCGCTTTCCTCAAGACGTTCTCAATGCCGGCCGCCTTGCCTCCTTCTGTTAGCTCTTCACCCAGCCCTTTCCGCCGAGCGTCTGAGTCGCCTACATGCTCGATCCCATCGGGACTGATGAGTATGAGCCGTAAGCGCCTGCCAGGCCTGCGAAGGAACACGAGTGGTCCTGTCCCAGCCGCAGGAGGGTTCGATGGTATGGATGGAGCCGAGGGAGTCGAAGTTTCTTCATCTACGAAATAGGCCATCGCGTTCCGTCTGAAGCGCGATTGTACTAAAAATTTCAGAAAAAGATGAGCATGTAAACCGGCGCCAAGAGAAGAAGAGGGGAAAGAGAGAAACTCACCCTCAGGTAAGCCATAGCCAATCCAAGCATCCTTCGCGCCGGCTGCTTCGCCATCCTCCCTGGCGGAAAGTCCACCCCACCAAACGGCGGAGCCAACGCCGACATTCTGAGGCGCGGGGGCGAGTTTCCAACTGGCGCTGGAGGAAGTCTTGAGAGCTGCGAGGCCAGTCCAGCGTGTCTGTTCGGAGGTGGATGTGGAAGGGGAAGAACCTGCGACGCGTCGGATGGAGAGTGATCCTGAGCGGAGGATGGACGATGTACGGAGGAGGGTAGCGCGGGTTGTTGCGAGGGCTGGGAAGGCAGTTTGGTCGATGGGGATGTTTGGCTCATCACTGACAGGCTGATCGCGTTCTTGTTGTTGTTGCTGTCGTTGGGGATTGCCTTCCTTCCGCTGCTCTTCCTCTTCGTCGTCGTCGATGTTGTGCGAAGCGTGCTGTTGCTGATTTTGGGAGGACGAGGATGGATCAGGGAAGACTTCGCTCAGACCGAGAATTTTGGGATCGAAGTAGGGTTCCTGGTGCTGTTGTGTGGGAGCGGACGTGGAAGGTTCTGGATCCGAATCTGTGCGGGATGCATTCTGCTGCTGCTGCTGAGTGGAGGAGAGAATCTGTACCTGTGACTGGGCGATTGCAGACTGCTGTTCGAGCTGTGACTTGCGCTGTGAAGTCTGATACTGGAGCAAGAGCGCGACGAGATTGTGGAGGAAGTAGGTGGCGAAATGCGCGTTGCCGATGCGTTGGAGCATGGCCGTCTTGAGCGATTCTGCATCTTGCACCGAGATGCTGGCCGTCTTTCCGTTCTCTTGCCTCGAGTCTGCTCCGCCTTCGTGCGCGGGCGAGGAGGGAAGGGAGGGCTCTGGGGATGGGACTCCAAAGAGCGGCGGCTGTGGTTCCGCTGGCTGCTGTTGCGGGTGCAGAGCTGATCTTTTGAATTTGGAGAAGTCGCCTCGCTCGTGCCACAGCCGATGCAGGCGCTGTGCGAGGGAGGGACACAACTGCTCAGCGGTAGCGTAGATCGCTCCGCCCAGCTCGGGTGGCAAGATGTCGTCCAGCCGTGGCCGAGGTGCAAATGGATCATGACCATCGCCCGCTGCATCTCCTGACTGCTGAGGCGCAGGAAGCGCTGCGATCTCCAACGCCAGCTCAAGATTATTGTCCTTCCCTGCGCTCGCCATCCTTGCCTCGCTCTCTGGAATCTGAAATCTGCAGTCTCAGGCAAACGACGTTCGCAAGCTCGAGCGTAGCGCATCCAGCATCTTCCGAGCGAGCTGCCAGGCACAGCAGATGAAACAAATGCATGCGGATCCGGTTCCGGTCGGATAAATAGACGGCCGTTCTTCCCTTTGTTCGCTGGCCCTTCCTCCTTGTCGCTGGATGGTGGACGGTGGATGTATACGACGTAGAGCGTAGACCCACGACCCGGTCATCGAAGTTCTCACCAAGTACAGGTGAGTGCCACTGGCTGGGCCTTGACCTCGAAGATGCGGTCCTCGACGGTACGGCAGTGAGGAACGAGATATCGTGCCTCCTCCGAGGTCGAAGCTGAGGACGTTCTTCTTGCCCTTGCCCCTTCATGTCGACACCGTAGGCTATGGCGGCAGCGGCGGGCTCGTTCGTGATGCGCATCACGTTCGGGCCAGTGACCTTGTGGAGTCAATGAGTACATAACGGGTGATTGTGTGATTACTGAGTCATTGTCACACCTTCCTTCCTTCCTATTCCCTCCCCTTTTGCTCGTTAGACCACCCTTGCACCACTTGCTCTTGCTCGTAGGACACTGCGAAGTGGCACGAGCGGACGATCTTTGCCGTCGTCCCAGAGGCATCGAAGTCTCCTAGTGGATCTGTGAGTGGTGTGCGAGATGTGTAGCGCTTCCTGCTGCTGAACAAGACCTCGATCATGAAGCCATTCGCTGTGTTATTGGACGCGGCGCATACATGGACCACGTATGTAGTCGATACTCCTTTCCTCAAAACAGCGTCTGCGTAAGCTTGTACTACTGCGTGCGCATGAAGCAGCTGCCTTGCTCACGTTCTTTCTCTTCCACCTTCTCGACACGGTCTTCTATCTAATCTCGCACATCTCACCCTTTGTTCTCAAGATCGTACGCGAGATGGGGCCGCCAACGAGCAGCCGTGGATCGGCCCTCGACCTTCTTCCGATGGAGCTCTGGATGCAGATCGCCCAGAAGGCCGCGTGGGCTCGACCGGACACCATTCGGAAAGAGGACGGCGCCTCGATGGTATGGCAGTACGGACCCGAGGAACACCCGCTCATCGCCCTCTCACAGACCTGCAAGACGTTCCAAGCCATCGCCGCCCCGCTCATCTGGAGCAACATCACCTTCGGCCAGAACTGGGACGATGGCGGCCTCGATCTTATCCCCAAGCTCATCATCTGCCTCAAGAACCCCATCGTGCGGGAAACGATCGAAAGTCTGGACATCAATATGAACCTGGATGAGGATTTGGTGGCCCCCTGGGAATACGGTAGCTGGGAGGGGCCAGACAGCGCGCCGACCTACCTCGATCTTCTCGCGCTCACCACTCAGCTTGGCGATGCGTTGAGAGGGACTGGACTGGTGAGCTTGCGTCCCTGTACCCGGTGTGCACCTCCCCTACTGACGCTTTTGTCTTCGTTCACTGCAACAGCGTAATCTACACTTTTTGTGCCAACTGGAATCACCCTTCCGACGCCTTTCTCCAGGCTGTGGGTCAAGGCTGTCCGCAACTCGAGCACATCGAGCTTGCTTACGGGTCCAACCGAATGCCAAGTGAGTATCTGTCCTCATCACAGCATGAAAGCAATCGCCCCACGGTTTGCTGATATCAAAGTCTGTCGTCCATTCAGCGGTGGCAGCGGATCGAGGACGTTGCCGTAAATGGACCCGACTCACTTGACGAGCTTTCACAGGTTCGCAGCGCGTGCATCGGAATGGGGGATTGGCACAATCCTGACGGAGTGCGGTTGACGAACGACTCGTGCCTTTGCTTGCTCGAGGAAGAGACACCATTTCTCGTCAAGTGGCTTCGCGGCGAGGTTCCCGGCGACGCGTCGAAGGAAGCCGACAACAAGTTGGTGCATCTCAAGACATCGGCCTCCTTCCTTTACCGACACCAGTGCCTGGCGCCAGCATGGGCTCGATGTGAGTATCCTCGTCCTTGTGACTCGACAATGTCTCTTGCTGATTCTTGCTGACACTCTGTCTCATGTCTTACGCGGGCAGTTAATAACATTCTGGAGAAGATCGACGAGGACAATGCCGACATTGAAGACTCTTTCGCAATGGGAGAATCAGTTGCCGAAGACTTGTTTCCCGGAGGCGACAACTACGAGGAAGAGATGAGCTGGGTGCGCGCTGCTTCCGCTCTACGACCAAGCCTCGATCGACTGGCAGCAGTCGAAGAGCACAGAGACCTTTCAGCAGAGAATGTGGTCAACATGATCCGGACCGACCCTGTCTTTGCACCTTGGCGGGAAGCTTGGTTTGAAGGTCGCACTCAAAAGATGGAAGTGGCCCCCTTGGACGGTCCCTCACTGGCGAAGGAGATCTTGCACTGCTGGAGGAAGAGTGCACAGTCAAGACTCGAAAGTCCAGATCCGCCGGCAAGATGGGTCAAAGGTTGGCAGGACTGGGTACCCTTGGAGGAAACAGTCGAAGCAGGGAGCGAGGCCGGCGGCATGTCCCTTCCGTTCTAACCTGTCTTCTCCTCTCAAACATTCTCGATCTCACGACCCAACCCTTTCCCCAAATATGATGCATGAAGCGGTGCTGACTTAGATCACATTGCGAAGGTGCACAAAGGTAGATCTTGAGAATGAGAACGATCTCTATATGTCGAAAGGGGACCAGCTCATCATCTGCCAACCAGACTAGACCACCACGACTTGGCCTTTGTCTCCGCTCGATCCGCTACTCTCGCAACCCCGCTCTCCGTGTCCTCCTTCAGCTGGCTAATCTCCCGTTGCAAAGTGCCGATCTCAGAGGCATGCCGCGCATCTTGCTCCTCGCGATCGAGGAGGACCCAGCCCAGGTGCAGACCAAAGTACACGATGGAACCGTAGGCGAGAACACGGAAGAGCGGAGGTACGATGTCCCGGTAGAAGAGGACGTGCCGAGAGGGAGGGCCCTCGGAGGAACGTCGCTCTTCGCGATTTTGTGGGCGGAAGAACTTCGGGATCTCTTCACTTGATGATGGACGCTCCGCAGCGACGCGAGCCGATGTGTGCAGACCGCGCGAGGATGAGGCCTCACCGCTACCACCACTACCCAGGAATGTCCGACGGAAGAGACCCTGCCGCGGAACGGAGCCAGGGCTCGCCGATGCAGCAGTGTCAGTGCTGTTCGGCGCAAGACCCAATCCCCTGTTCGCAAGGTAGGACCGGACGTCGCCGAGCCCTTCGAGCGACCCCTGCGCGACCACAGTCGGCATCCCGGACCCACGAGACGAAGCCGTGATCGTAGGCCTCAGGACACGAGCAGCCACACGACGTAGCTTGGGCAGGTCCACCTGATCGATCTTAGCGCACATCTCCTCCACGCTGACCTTCTTCCCATGCACCTGGACCTGTCTGCCCAGATCCTCCACCTCCACCAGCCGACTCTCGAGCGCCATGACGAGACTGCTCTTAAGTTGGTTGCGAGCCCGACTGAGCTCCGCCTGCGTTACAGCCGTTCGTGAATTGGCATCCATGAGCGACTCGAGCTCGCGAGCGATGATTTGTGGAACGCTTCCGACGAAGCTGTGGTGCACGCTGGCAGCGATGCCAAAGAGACCGCTGTCGTTGTAGCAGTGGTGGAACGCGGCGCAGAAGTCGACCTGGTGATGGCGGTTCAGGACATTGGAATAGAGGCGCGAGTACATGCCTTTGCCCGGCCCACCAGCGCTGAAGCTGCCACCTCCGCCAAGTAGGATCTGGATTGTCGCCAGTGCATAAATATCGTCGTCGTGCACTGAGAAACCTTCAAAGGCGACGTAGACGTGGGTGAACTCAAGCTCGGGGGAAGATATGTACTGCTCTCCACCGGTATATATCGCAGAGGCGCTCGCCTGCGCCGCTAGAGACAGTTCGGATGCTGGGGCGTGCTGGGCGGGTCGTAGAGAGGAAGTGGAGAAGTCGGCAATACTGACGCTAGAGGTGGAGAGCGTGCCTGAGCTACTGCTCAAGGACGGGGATGGACTGGCGGACCGCGATGAGGCTGAACCTGATGAGCTGGAGCTAGAGAGATGTAATGATCCGTCGGGGAAGGCATCTCTGGCTGGGAGATGGCCAAAGTGCTTCTGGGCGATGTCGACGAGCGCCTGGTGAGACATGCCTGCGCCTGCTACGACTATGCGGTCAGGGGTATACCACGCGTCCACAAAGTCGCGCAGCGTCCGAGCGCTCATGACTGGTAGTGATTCGGGAGGGCACAGGAGAGGGTTGCCAAGGGTGTTGTTGGCGTAGGCGACGTGATGCAGGATCTCAGGCAACATCATCTCTGGCTTTTCTGCAATTTCGCGTATCTCGTATGCAGCTGCTTCCTTCTGCATCGCGAGCTCCTCATCCGAAAGGAGTGGGTTGAGCACCGTGTCCGCGAGGACGTCGAGGGCGGCCTCGAGGTCCTGGTTGAAGATGGAGGCCTGGTACATGAGCGTTTCGCGGGAGGAGGAGCAGAAGAAGTTGCCGCCAAGCTGAGAGATTTCCGTCGTCATGTCTTCTGCCGTTCTTCTTGACGTACTCTGCTCGGATCAGAGGGGCGGTAATCAAAAAGGTACATAGAATGCGCGATCAGCAAGCGAGGTGCCGACCCTGCAACGGGGGAGGGTGCGGGAAAAACATACCTTGAATGCCATCCGATCCAGTAAGTGACACACTCCGCTCTCGCCGGGCACGTACTGACGCTCGTACCGGCTGCCCACATTGACGTAGATGCCCAGCGAGGAGAAATGGCCGGGAGTTGCCTCTGTGGCGACCATGACCTGATTTGGCAATCGCGAGATTTCGACGAGGGCCGAGGTCGGAATGGGTGCCGACGCGGCCGCAGCGGATGCGTATGTCCTTGACGACGCTTCGAGCGCTCGCGCTAGCTGTGAAGAGAGGGGCGCGCGCGGCAGTCGACCGCTGCGACGATGTTGTGACTGTTGCTGCTGTGGTGAGGACGAGGAGCCTGCCACCGACAATAATCTCGCGGTCGATGCGCCGGACAGCAGCGTGGAAGTCGGAGTCAATGCGCGCCGCAGCACTGACGACGAGGACGGGATCACGCCGGCACTCGCTGCTGCCGCTGTTGCTGTTGCTGCTCTGCGCAGGATGTGGGAGGTCTGCATGGCTGCCACCGGGTCAAGGACGAGTTCCAGCTGATGGGTCGAGTGTATGCGCACTGGGGGCGAGGACGAGAAGCTCAGCGCACAGAGACGAGGGCAGGCGAGAATGGCAAGGCGATGCGAGCGCAAGAATGAACGAATGTGTTGTGATGGACGTCCTCCTGATTCTCGCTCTCTTATGGAACGCGGAACCCGCCACCTTTTCCAACGTCGATCGTCCAACGTCGATCACCCAACGCCCACCACATTCGACAGGACAACACCACAACACACCACCACCAAAGCACTTCACCATCAACTTCTTTGTCTCTCGACCGCATTTGAGTGAGTGAGCACTGCATGCTGTGCAATCAACTCCAAACCTCACTGACTCATACATATCATATCTACTTCCGCGCATCACTTCCGCTCCAGCACCAAGCAGCGCTGCCCCGTGCCCGGCTGACGGCTCACTGCTCTCCAGTGTCCTCCTCGGCTCATCATCCCCTCGGTGGCTCGGTGCTGTCTCCTTCTTCCGCCTCACCCATCTATCTTTGCGGCTGTCTTCGTCGCGCGCGCGTTGTGAGTATCTCTGGTCCAACTGCCTGTTCTCTTTCCTTGGCAGCTGCTGACGCCTTCCTTATCCTTGCACAACCATTCCGTTCATCCCATCGTCCTGCGTGTCTACCCGGCAACTCCTCCGCGGTCACTCCTGCTCATCCATTCATCTGCGCTTCCAGAACCATTCCTGCATCTCGCGTCCGTCCTTCTCGCCCCCCTTCTCCTTTTCGCGTCGCACTTGTGAGTAGTCCTGGTCAGCCTGGCTCTCTGTCATCGACGCGGAAGCTTGACATGGATCTTTCTAATTCTAGCAGCGGCAGGGAAAACATCTGGAATGCATGATCCCAATACTCCCCGTGAGCCCACATACGCACCATCTCTCATACAGTGATGACTATTGACAGTTGTCACTTTTTTTTCATGACAGCACGCGCAACGAATGCTGCCCTTGCGTCCGGGTCGCCAGTCATCGTGAGATATACATCGCTGGATATTCACCAGAGGCTGGGCACTGACTAGCATCACACTCCATCTCAACCCTACCAGCAACTGTCTCGCCGTGATTTTGACATAATGCGCGAGGAGCATAGAGGTCTCCGAGAGGATAACATGTTTTTGCGACAGCAATTGAGTGAAAGACTGGCCGTCCCGCCGATGCCGCAGCATGCTTCTGCCTCTCAGACTCAGACCCATGGCCACGGTGAGATAGGCTTGCGCGTCATTCCAGTTCCAGGCTCTGTGCATACTTCGATTTGATCAATGCTGACGCGATCTCAATCACTTTCCAGCAACCACTATGCCGGCACGTCCGGCCATGACCTCGCTATCTATGGCGGGAAGGGGAGGACCTGCGGCGGCACCTGCGGCACCAGCCTTTCAGGCCGCACAAAGAATCAGAGCAATGAGTTCGCAAGCAGGCCCGTCATCGCTGCGTGTCCACGCTACGTCTGGTACCTCTTTCCCGACGCAACGTCACGCCTCGATGAAGGCTGCGTCGACTGCGTCTATTAGTGTTGATGAGCCGGTCAAGGTCAAACTCCACAACGATCGCGTGAGTTTGTCATGTGTGGCTGAGGCTCGTTGGGTCTGCGAGTTGCAGTATAGGCTAACGTTACGATAAGGGTTGTTCCCGACAGATCTACTACATTCCTTGGCACAAGGTGGGGGCTCGCGTTGCTACGCCCAACTTCCATGAGGTCTTGGCCCAGTGGTGTTGCGTCATCAGTTCACCGTCCATCACTGGCGGTAGCTCCGGTGACGACGTTTGGGAATGCCTCTTTACATCGTTGCGACCTTACCAAGACGACTTGCTGAAGTATGGGTTTCGGTGAGAGCATCATACATTCCTTTTCTCTTTCTCTAGTCACGCTGCGTGCCGCTCCATGATTCTGATAAATGATAGTGCTAAATTCACAGATGGTGTTCCACAAATGGCAGCGGCGCGGGCCATCGCTTGGCGACTCTCTCTCTGACAGACCAAAACATTAACGCATCTGAGCCTGTTGGCATGCTGGACCCGGAAGCGTTCTAGCCATCTTTGCCCGAAAGCAGGCCTATGTGGTCTCACTGCGCCCTCACCCACCCGAAACCATCTTCCCCCCTCTTCCGCATGGAACGCCCTCCTTGGAGGTTGCGTTCGAGACGGTGAAGCACGTCCCCGGTGGAAAGGCCTCGTCACGCACGTTCCCGCCGAGCCACACGAGTGCTGCGGGATCCCAATGCGACTTTTGTGGGGCTATTATGCCTGCTAAGTTTCTTACCAACCACAGCTGTGACGCCAAACCACGCGTCAAAGTTGAGGGGGGCGGTGTCAAGGTGGAGGGTGCATCAAAGGTCACTAACGAGATCGTGAGTTCTATAAGCCTGATTTATTTCAACAAAGCAACTCCTCTGACGACGTTCCTCTTTCTTCTCCTTCCGGTTACTCATATCTTCTCATGCTCATCGCTCACAGATAGAGATTTCCAGCGACGAGCATAGTGATGCAGAACCGGACGCAGAAGGTGCCGAAGGCGCCGGCCCGCTGAATCGCAAGATTGCGGCGGTGGAAGCCAAGGCCAAGAAGGACAAGAAGGTGAGAGGGGTTTCCACACTGACAAACGCATGAATCTTCTCCGCTGAGTCTCTGACTCATGTTTACTTCTACTTCTCCATCCTCAATCCCAGCGAAAGTTGTCAGGTACTTCCGACAGTGCAGGGAAGGAGCGGCATGCGGCGCCGTCTGCTACGTCAAAGAAAGGTTGCGGCTCAACACAGCAACAGTATAAGGTAAAAGTCGATCCGAAGAACGATCCAAAGAAGCAGATCTGCCCAGTGTGCAACAAGAAAGAGACGCCGGAGCCATGGTCGGAAGACGAGACTGGACAGGGCAATGGTAAACTGAAATCACCTGTATGTTGAACTGCGGGCAGCTGGCGTCACTGTAGTTGGTGGCCTGGACCCTGGAGGGATTAGAAATCATGCTGATGAAATTATCTACGTTTTCCAGGAGATTTTCTGGGTCTGTTGCGACGTCATCTCTTGCCAACAGTGGGTGTGTATCCGGCTATGGCATAGGCTAGGCGCCAGTCGACGTCTTTTCACTCAATTCCCATTCTGTTTTCACAGTATCACTCCGACTGTTTGGAGGTCGTCGCGCAAGGTGGGCTTCGACACGAGAAGCCTCGTGCTGGAAAGGCCTGGAGATGCGCCGTCTGCAAGCTCGCTGGACTGATCCCGAAGAAACCATAAGATAGACATGTGAGCACGATCGATCTAATTCATGTCTGGTCTATGCAAATTTACATCCAACCTGCCATCTCCAGAGCTTCCACTGCTACTTCCAACGCTCGTGAGTACCTCCCTACCCCCATGTCTTCTTCTGGCGGCCAGACTGATGGGACTTGAGCTTCGATCCACGCACGAACATCGGGATCAAGTAGGGGAGCAGGCAGATGGCGCTCGACCGGATTCACTGCGACATGAGGGTCCTCCTCTCTCCGCTCCCTTCCTCCACGCGCAGCATCATCCCCATACTCGGCGAAGTTTCGGAGAGCATACTGTCCAAGCTCATCCGAAGCTTCAACGTCCTCCAAGTGCTCCGGCGACTGACGCAGATCGAATCCTTTCCTCTCCGCTGTTGTGAACATTCTACCACTATACTAAAAGGTGAGACCAGTCTCGACCCAAGTGTCATGGATGATGCATATATCCAACACTCCCTCTCATCATCATGACCCTTTGGTCTGAGACGCGAGACCCCATAGGACTAGGGGTGAGACTCTTTCGGCCCGGAGTACCCGGAGCACGTGCTGTGAAAAAACCCGACAAGCACCCGACAAGAAAATGTCGGAAAAGAAGTCTGGAGATACCGGGAATCGAACTCACGACAGAGTCGATCAGACTCTTAATCTGTTGTGAACATTCTACCACTATACTAAAAGGTGAGACCAGTCTAGACCAAAGGGTCATGATGATGAGAGGGAGTGTTGGATATATGCATCATCCATGACACTTGGGTCGAGACTGGTCTCACCTTTTAGTATAGTGGTAGAATGTTCACAACAGATTAAGAGTCTGACTAGCTCTGCTCCTTTCTTCCCTCTGCTCCTGTCCGTGGACTTTCTTCTCGTCCTCGTCCTCGTCCTCGTCGATCTCGTCTCTGCCATCCTCGACCTCGTCTTCATCGATTTCGATTTTCGACCTTGTCCTCACGAATCGCTGGTTCTCCACGATTGCTGTCGGTTCTCCGCTTGCCGCTGGTTCTCCGCCGCCTGCCAACCTACCACTCTGTTTTCGGTGCTGCTTCTGGTCCTCCTCGCACACCTCGACCTTCGATCTCCACCTTGTCGGTCCTCCCAAGACGGATCCAAGGTTTTCTTCAAGCATCCAAGGCCCGAGCAAGACTTGCCTTTCGGCTTTCTCTCTTCGTTCTTGTGCCCTCGCTGGCCTCGACCTCCTCGACCGCGACTTCGAGAGCCTTTCTTCTGCTCTGCGTCGCCTTCGATCTCGTCCTGCGGTTTCTGCGTTATCGCTCCCGCCTCGTCCTCGACTCTCCAGTCTTCTCGACCTCCGATCCTCTTCTTTCTTCGGCCCTCGGTCTTCTTCCTTCTCTGCCTCTCTTCTTCGACATGGACGACACCAACTCCTCCGCCATCTCCGGCATTCTTTCCCTCGTCGGCCTCGAAAACTTCTTCGCCTGGCGAGAGGCAATCGAGCCCGTCTTCATCGGCATCCGCGCGTTCGACATTGTCCGCGGCGTCGAGACTCAGCCAACTCTGCCGCCCAACGCCACCTCCACCGATGTGCGCCTGTCCGAGTCCTGGAAGGACAGGGACGCCAAGGCCATGTCCTACCTCCGCAAGACGGTCAGCGGGGCCCTCAAGGCCATGATTCGAGACCTCTCCTCGTCCGCCGACATGTGGTCCCTCCTCGCCAGTCTTCACGACTTGGGTTCCTCGGATCATCGGAGCGCCATCAACCGCAAGATGGCGAACCTCTTTCTCGACGAGGGCGGAGACATGGTCCAGCACCTCAACTCCTACATGGAGCTGGTGGCTGAGGCGAGCGCGGCGGGTCTTCCTTGGGGCACGGAGGACAAAGACAAGTGCGACCGTTTCCTCGACACCCTTCCTTATTCGCTCAGGGTTGTCAGGACGGAGTGGCGGCAGCTTCCGAAGGACGAGCGGACCTTTTTTTGCAGCTCGTCCGGGTCTACAACGAGGAGAACGCTTCTCAGAAGCACACGGCGGAGCGCAGCGCCAACGCCATGGCAATGGCCGCTGCCAGCCAACATCTCCACATCGCCATCAAGGGCGTGGCAAACAAGGCCCGCTCCGGCAAGTCCTCTTCGGGTGGCGGCAAGAAGAAGTCTTCTTCTTCGCCTTCTTCTTCTCAGGCGACCTCCGGCAGCAGCAAGGGCAAGGGCAACAGCAACGGCAACAGCAAGCGTCTGCTCTGCTACGGCTGTGGTGCTCGCGACCACGAACGTCCTGACTGTCCAGTCGCGAGCCACCTTCTTCCCGGCAATGGTCCGATCTGCTGGACATGCCACAAGCAAGGCCACGTCAAGTCCGAGTGTCCCAAGTCGACTTCGTCGTCCCGAAAGGCTGCCGCCGCCCTCGAGTCTTATCAGACGCCGACGAGATGCTCGCAGCCATGTTTGAGCCCTCCGTTCTTGCCGCCTCCACGACGTCGACCTTGATTCCCTTCATGATCGACTCTGGTGCATCACAGCACATTGTCGACCGACCCGAGCTGCTCCTCAACTCTCGGAAAGCGGACAAGACCTTGACCTTTAAGACGGTTGGCTCCAAGCAGGCATCCGACCACATCGGCGATGTCACTGGACTTCTTCCCTCCGGCCGCCGCGTCTCTTTCCTGGACGTTGTGCTTCTCCCCGGCGCCGGAGTCAACTTGCTTTCGGAGGAACTGCTGCGCGAGCGTGGCTGGATCAAAGTCATCGACGAGGATGACAACGCCCACCTCAAGCACAAGGACAACGCCTCTTGGCGCATGCCTTTGACCAAGCGTGGTCGAGCTCGATGGCTGCTGTTACACGCCGACCTTGCGGCCTCCACATCGTCTCCCTCAGCGATGCTGGCACCAATGCAGCCCGCTCAGCGCGATCCCGCTCTCGAGGTTCACATTCGCCTCGGCCACTTGGGCTTCAGCACCATCAAGAAGCTCGTCCGTTCGGGTCATCTTCCTCCCATTCCTGGGCTGAACGATGCCACGCCTTGGTGCGATAGCTGCGAAGCTACCAAGTCTACCCGTCGACCGTTCAACGACGCGCCTCTCCACGCGAGTTCTCCGCTGGAGATCATCCTCACGGATGTTGGCGGTCCCTTGGTGACTTGTTTTGGTGGTTTCCAGTACTACGCGACCTTCATTGACGAGTACACGGACTACACCAAGGTCGACTTACTCCGCTCCAAGGCCGAGGTTTTCGCTCGCCTTGTTGAGTTCGTCAAGGTAGCCGAACGGACTTTCGGCACCAAGGTGCAAGTCATTCGCACCGACGGCGGCGGCGAGTACGTCAACAAGCACATGTCCACCTGGACTGCTTCTCAGGGCATCCTCCACCACATCACAACGCCCCACACCCCGGAACTCAACGGTGTGGCTGAGCGCAAGAATCGTACCCTCAAGGAGATGACCGCCGCCATGCTTCACAGTAGCGGCCTCCCGGTTCAGTGGTGGGGACATGCGATTTTATTCGCTGCGGTGTTGCTCATGAAGGTAACCTTCGTCAAAGACGGTCGGACGGTTTGGGAGTGGGTACACAAGCGCAAACCCTCCCTTGGCAAGACTCGAGCATTCGGTTCTCCATGCTGGGTTCATATTCCCGCCGCTAACCGCACCAAGTCGGACCTCACCACTCCCAAGGCCTGGAAGGGACGTTTGGTCAGCTGGCCGACACAGCGCAGCGGCTGGGGGGTGCACAACGAGACCACGGGGAAGATTGTCTTCTCCCGCAACGTCTCTTTCGGCCCCAAGCTCTCGTCCAAAGTCACCGAGGTCTCCGAGCCTTCCAACATCGTCCAGCTGGACGTGGAGCCTGGTGATCCCGGCTTCCTCGAGTACGACGAGGAAGACATTTCCGACGATGACGCGGAGACAGGTCCCGACGCCAATAATGTCGAACTTCTTCCTCTTGGCCGCAAACGCCCTGAGCCCGAGGGGGTGAATCATGCGCCCGGCAACAGTCCTGCCGTGGCCGATCGACCTCAAGGCATTCGCCGGCTTCCTGCGCGCGCTGGCCGCGGTCAACGTTTGTCTGCTTTTCGGGACACGTACGCAGCGTTCATGCAGGAGTCGGAAGGGTTTCTTTGTAAGATTGCCCTCGTCGACGACGACCCCACAAGCTACGGCGACGCCATGTCGAGTCCTGAGCGTCAGCAGTGGGCCAAGGCTTTCGAAGCGGAGCTGGAGTCTCTGATCAAGAACGAGACGCTCGAGGAGGTGGTCCTCCCTCCCGGCGCCAAGGTCGTATCGACCAAGTGGGTCTGCAAGACTAAGAGGGACGCAGACGGCAACTACCTCAAGCACAAGGCTCGTCTTGTTGGTCGTGGCTTCACTCAGCGCTACGGCATCGATTACGACGAGACATATGCGCCAGTCGGACGCATGACGAGCTTGAGGATCTTCTTTGTCGAAGCTGCGGTCCAGGGACTTATGGTCTGGCAGATGGACGCCGAGACAGCCTTTCTCAACCCCAAAAATGGATCGCGTCCTCTACATCAGCTTTCCGGAGGGGTGGAAGCAGCAAGATCCCAAGGCGACTGGGCTTCTTGTCCGCAAGGGACTCTACGGCTTCAAGCAGTCAGCTCGCCTCTGGTGGCTCGATGTCGTTTCCAAACTACGCGACCTCGGGTTTGTTCACAGCGACGCCGATTGGGGCATTTTCGTTCGCGTCGAACCCAACGGCAACCGCACGATCGTTTTCGTCTACGTCGACGACTTCCTGATCGCTGCGAAGACTCAGGCCCTCATCGACTCCGTTCGCGAGGGCCTCAAGGCCTCCTATAGAATGACCGACATTGGTCTCGTCAGCTCGGTACTTGGAATCAAGGTCCAGCAGCTCGACAACGGCTTCGCCCTCAGCCAAGGTCATTACATCGACACAGTCCTGGAGCGTTTCAACATGACCAACTGTCGCCCGGAGTCCTCTCCTATGGCGGTCGGAACTAAGCTCGTCCCAGAGGGAGTGCCTTTGACGGACGCCCAGCTTTTCCAAGCCCTGATCGGTTGCTTGATGTGGATCGCCCTCTCCACCAGGCCTGACGTCAGCTTTGTCGTCAGCGCGCTCTCCCGTTTCAATGGCTGCCCGACTCAGGCTCATTACCAAGCTGCCCTTCGCGTCCTCCGCTACCTCAAGGCAACGCGAGACTTGGCACTGGTCCTCGCTCCCGTCAAGATCGACGGACAGCCCGAGCTTACTGGCTACTCCGACGCCGACTGGGCCGGAAACGTCGAAGACCGCCGCTCTCAGTCTGGGTACGTCTTCAAGCTGTACGGCGCAACCGTCAGCTGGGGTTCCCTTCGCCAGCAATGCGTTTCTCTGTCCTCAGTTGAGTCAGAGTACGTCGCCCTCACCGAGGCCGTCAAGGACGCCATCTGGCTTCGTACAGCCGTTCTCGCGTACGACCAGACCGCTCCTCAGGCTGTCGGCATTGTCCTGAAGGGCGACAACCAGGGTTCCATCGCCCTCGCACAGAACCCTGGATGGCATCGACGCACCAAGCACATCGACCTTCGCTACCACTTTGTCCGCTGGCAAGTTGAAGAAGGTGCGATCAAGCTTGAATACGTTGGTACTTCGGATCAAGTGGCCGACATCTTCACCAAGGCCACTCCGACTCCCGTCCTCGTCAAGCATCGGAGCAGTCTTGGTCTGCTCGACCCCGCCAACGTCGTCTGACGGTCATCACTCGACTTCAGCAACCACGCTGCGGTTGAGAGGGAGTGTTGAAGATTGCATCTTCATAGCAACCTCCACGTGGTTGTGACCTTTCCACAGTCTTTCCTATATAGATGAGACCCTTAGTCTCATTTGTGACTCCACTTCCAGTCTCATCGATTCCTGCGTTTGTGACACGAAATCGTTGCGCAACGATGTGGCACACATTGTTCATTGCGCAATGGCTGTCCTCCCCCTGTACCCACAAAGCTATATAAGCAGGCACTTTCCACCACCACTGTTTCCCCCGCTCCTATTGAAATTCACCACACACGTTCCTGCTTCCACTCTCCCTCGTCACCTCCTCACCTTTGACCTCGTCCTCCTCACCTTTGACCTCGTCCTCCTCATCTTTTACCTTCTCGCCCTCATCCTTGACTTCCCCGTCAAAGGTTGCATCCTTTCCGTATCTTCAGGCATAGGCTAGAGTTCTGGCAGCACGTCACTTCGCCCTCATTGCGAGGGGGTACTACGTAGCTGACCGTCCGACACCGAACCTGAGATACTGGGATTGCTCCTGCGACTCGTCAAGCGACGTCGGCCTCTCTCCTCCACCTTGTCGGTCCTCCCAAGGTGAGTAGTCGAGCACTGAGCACCTAGTGTTTACAACATCCGCCTCCAACACTCCTGAAGAAAGACCGAAAAGTGGCACATTCAGTTTCTTAATAATCTCCAATTGTAATCCATTTGATTTTGACTCGTACCTGCAGTGTGCATCTGTTCTGGGCTCCAATTCTTCCCTGCGGTCCTCATAGGATGACGATTCCAGGCATCTTGGAAGTGAGCGAGAGCTTTGTTCAATTACGGCAAGAAAACGAGGTGAAGGCACCAGAGATGAACCGGGGAGGCGGTGTCGAGGAGCCCGTCTGCCTCTAGTTGACCGAAGATGGTCTTGTACGTGCCGGTCGTCCATGCTTGTAGATCGACCCACAGCCGCTCAATTCGCTGGTTCCGGGTAGATGGTCCTTGAACAAATGAGCCCCTGTGATGGCCTGAAAGGAAAGAAGTTTAGATGCGGGAAGATGTTAGGTGACAACGCTACATTGCTACCCACCACGAGCATGCTCCATCATGGCTTTGATCTTTAGATTCTCTCCGCCATGGTCGGCACAAACGCGACTTGGCCATCCCCATTGTTGCGTTGCTGCTCGGAAGCAGGAGGCAACAGTATCGGCACGGTTGTTCGAATTGGCCTGCATGAATGTCACAACACGGCTTTTCCCATCTATACCCCCATGAATCACGATCTTGTACCTGATGAGCTTATGGTGTCCGTCGACGTGCCAGAGGCTGTTGACGAACGGCACGTAATAGTCGCGTCGTCGGATCGTCTTCGCCCATCGCGCTTGAAGTTGTTGGGGATCGACTTCTTGCATCGCCAAGCGCATACGCTCCCGACTGACGCGTACCCCAACGCATCGAAGAGCACCGCGCATCCCTCTCTCGCCCGCACTGAACCCCTGTGTGTATGTGGATCGAATGGCCTGGATGAAGAAGGAAAGTGAAATTACACCCGTCAATAGTGAGGACGTGGGTGCCATGACAAAAACGACTCACAGCATGAAGCTCCTCATCTGAAATTGCTGGACCTCCCCTCTTGCGCAACCCGAGCTCAGCTCGACGGCGCTCAACTGTGCGTAAAGAAGTGCCCAACATTATTGCGATGGTTGAATCTGAGAATTCTTTTTCAACAAGTTCGCAGAGCGTGTTGCTGTCGATGGAAATCTTCAATTGACCGCGAGCCGTCCTCTCCAACGTCGCCTGGACAGATGTCTGTGGCATGGTGCGCTCGAAGTAGTCGAGTTGTTCACGAATGAATAACATTTGACGCATCATAGAGTTGAATTCGCGAGAAGGAATCGCGTCAGCGATGGATGAAAAGGCGTCGATGAGCTCCTGGAGGGCAACGAGGTGAGACGGAATGACCATGACATCGCGATCGACGTCTTCGACGAATGAGCGGAACGGCAGTAATCCCTCTTCCGCTTGCTCCAAACCCTGCAGAACCTCGGCGGGGAGCAACACATGGGCCTCTTGCTGCAATTCGTTCATTGAGGAGCTGAGATTCTGAGACGCGAAGGTTGGACAGAGAGAAACAGAGGATGAGAGCATGTTCCGACTGGTGTGAAGTAAGGCATACCATTCCTCAACTCCGAATAGCCCCCGGAACTCACACAACAGCCAGCAGCCAGATTTCAGAGGCTGGAAAGGAACCAGAACGTAGGAGTTGTGCTTAAGAAAGAGAATGAGAAAAGAGGGACAGTGATCATCAGGAGTAGAGGAGTCAGTCACGAGAACAGACCCAATCACCCAAGGGAACGGAAGAGAAAGAGCGAGACTTACGTGATACCTCTCAGGTGCTGCGCAGGCCACAGTCCTTGAGATGGGCCACAGTCCTCAAGATGTCCGTCGAAAGGCCGGCAAACGGAGCACGCAGCTCGCCGCAGCGCGCACAGGGACACGGCAATGCCGATGGATGAGTCCGACTGTGAAGCGAAAGAAAGAGTAAGAGAGAGTTCAAAGAATACAGATCCAGACACCAACGCAACGAGAGAGCGCAAGAAACGTCAAGACTCACGAAGAGGAAGGCAGAGCGCAGAAGCAATTGACGCTTGCTCACAAGAATGTAGCCTGCAGAAATAAAGAGAAGATGATCAAGTTATGGTGTGTTGTGGTGTTGTCCTGTCGAATGTGGTGGGCGTTGGGTGATCGACGTTGGACGATCGACGTTGGAAAAGGTGGCGGGTTCCGCGTTCCATACTCTCTCGCTCTCTCCGTCTTGTTCTTCCATCTCAGCGCGCGCTTCCATCACGTGGTCCATCTCAACAAAGACCATGACATCGAAGCAAGCGATCAACAATCAATCGTGACTTGACAATAATAATTGTGCGAGGTATGCTACAGGTACAGGCCCTTTCACTCGTGTGCAATCTGCGCCTTGATCACCTGCTGGCCGTCCTTGCCCTGTCCGTTGGCCACCGCCTCAAACGCATCGAGCGAGTCCGCAAACTTGTAGCGGTGCGTGATCAGCCGCTCGATGTCGATCTTGCCCGCAGAGACGAGGGAGATCGCGGTCGGGTACGCGCCAAAGCCGTAGCGGAATCCACCCGTCAGGTCGAGCTCTTTGATGTTGATCAGGTGCAGAGGCAGCACCACGTCGTTCTGGCCCATTCCGACCTGGGAAATGGTATCGTATGTCAGCATGTTTTCCGCAAACTGCCGTAGATGGATGACCTTCTCAGAGACGTACCTGAACGAAACGTCCTCGGATCTTGGTCGCCCATAGACCCATCTGAATACATGGCGGAGCGCCTGTACACTCGAGCACAAGATCGAATCCTTCCACAGCCTCAACGTCGTCCCCGATCTCCTTTATCAAGGCCTTCGCGTTCCGTTCGGCCGCCTGCATGCCCGTCTCGCCCTCGTTCGGCTTGGTCGGCTTGAAGGTGTGCGAGGCCGCAAAGGAGGCCGCGAATTCCAACTTGGAGTCGATGATATCCACGGTGATCCTAAATTGAGAATAGGGAAAGAGAGACATTCAGAAAGGCACCGGGGCTCGTCAGACGGAAATCAACCATTGTACCCATAATCCAAGGAGGGAAACACTCACACCCGCTTGGCTCCATATGCCTTGGCGACAGCCGCACATAGCAGGCCAATCGGACCAGCTCCAAAGACGAGCACGTTCTCCATAGCGCGTACCTTGCCTCGGTTGACAGTCGAGTGCACCGCGACGGCCAGAGGCTCCATGAGTGCACCGGCCGCATAGCTCATGTTCGGTGGGATGGGGTGCGCAAAGCTCTCGTGCAGGTTGTATGCCGGGCAGAGCGTGCCGTCGTACGGGGGTGTAGCGGCGAAGACGAGGGCACGGCATTGGTTGTATGCGCCAGCTGTCACATAGCAGAGGCCCGAGAATGCACGAAATGCACACGCAAACACGCGCACTGGTCAGCCGTTCCGCCCACTATCAGCTGGCATAGGCAAGTGTTTCCAACTCACACAGACACAGGTGGCAGCCAAAGCACGGGATCCCAGGCTCCAACGCAACGCGGTCCCCGACCTTGAGCGTCTTCACTTCGGCCCCGACCGCGACGACGTCTCCCGCCGACTCGTGGCCCAGGATCATGGGCCCCGTGAGGATGAACTCGCCGATGCGGCCGTGCTTGATGTAGTGTCTGTGTATTGCGTTGGTCCGCACGGAGAGCATCGTCAGTTCCATTGTTCAGCAGGTCTTCTGTGACGAACAGGGTATTGAGCTCGAGCTCACACATCACTGCCGCAGATCCCTGCATCAGAAGAGCGAGGCAGAGCGCAAGCATGGTCAGCTGGCAGCGGCGACAGAAGCTCAGCCGCACAGCTTTCCTCGCAACCCACTCACCCGTCTGTCTGCACGCGACCGACACCTCGTGCGGTCCAGGCGCGGCCGTCGGTCGCTCCTCAAAGGTAACATTGTCGATCGCGTTCAGAACGACAGACTTGGTGATCGACGCCATTCTTGGATCTGCTGCGTGTACGGGACGGAGAGGAACAGGCTGAGGGACGAGTACAGTGAGAAGGCCACAGCTATCTGCAAGAGGGTGTCGTCTGACCGGCGAACGCTTCTTCCCTTTCTTCTCGTGGGAGCGGGGAGAGCAGCGAGAACGTTTTGTGTGCGCACGGATCATACGGCGTCCAGATGAGATTGACTGACAGAGACTGACATGACGAGACGAGGGTATGAATAACAAACAAACATGCGGTGGGTGGGAACAAGGACAGAGCCCGAGGGCGGCTGGCGGATGCGTTGCGGATGTATGGAGGGGAACCTTCGGCGCTTGATGAATGTGGTGGGGGTATCCATGATGGGAGAGTGGAACGATGGCGATGGCGATGGGGGCGGCGATGGTGATGGTGATGGTGATGGCGATGGCGATGGGGGCGGCAATGGTGATGGCGTACAGCGCAGGGTTGAAGCTCGTATCGGTCAGGAAGGGGAAGAACGACAGCCCCCTTCCACGGCCGTACTTGCTGTCCCATGCCGGATTGAGAAGGTCGAGAAAGGGTAGGGTTGTGTTCGGAAACCGAAATTATTGATGATGAGTCCTCTTGACGCCAGTAACACTGGAATCAGACCAAGCTGTCCAGCCCGATCGCGCCCACATCCTCCCCGTCATTCGTACCATCCGCACCCAGATCGTCGTCCTCGGGCTCGCCGTGGATCCGAACACGGTAAAGACACGTATATCTCTCGTTCCCATGGTTGCTCAGCACTCCGACTTGAACCGCATCCACCCCGATCTTCAGAGCGGCCACGGCCGTGTCCACCGCAAACGTCTGGATGTGCGACTGTCTGCGTGGCGACCACTTCTTGCCTGACGAGCCAAGTTCGCTCTGCCCCGCTTCGTACTCGAACTCTCCCAACCGAATCCAGCGGCCCGTCTTCGCACCCTCCGGCTTCATCGACTCCCTCTCCTCTCCGCCCAACCCGCCCTTCAAGAGCCGCGTACGAGATTCCTCAGCAGCCCGTCGAGCACTGAACGCCTGCGCCCGCGCCCATTCCACACTCCCCCCCACAACCCGGCCCCAGACTTGAATCCGTCGCGGAGCGGATCGGATCGGCGACGACGACGACAACGACAACGCACGCGATCCGTGAGCAGCTTCCGTCACGAGTCGCTCGGGCGCATGTTCGATGGTCACATGCGAAACCTGGACGTTCTTGCGAGCTAGCTTGATGCCGAGTGTGCCCCTTGAGCCGGAAAAGGCCCAGCACATGCCCGGCGAGATGTCCGGGTGCAAAGCAGTGACCGGGGGACGCCCGCGTCCCTTCACCAGCTCCGCGTCCCGAAGACTTCCCGCCTCCTTCCCGACAGGCCAGCTCCAGAACTTGGGAGCAGCCACTCGAACTTGCTCGCCCGGGTGTCCGTGCGAGCGAGACGTGAGCGCAGGCAAGACGCGAGCACCACTCGAGTACAGCGCATAGTCCGGTCGTCCAAGCTTGTCGAGGCTGTAAAGCTCGAGGGCTTGGTCGATGAGTTCGATGACCCGTGCCCGGCTGTCGTCGTCGTCCCCCGCCTCCGCTTCAGTAGCCCCTTCACTTTCAGATGCCGCACCAGACCCACTTCCAGCACCGCCCCACGAGAATGACCACCGTGAGGCCCGATCCCCCCCAGCAGACCGTACCGTCTCAGCCAGGGCCCGCATGTCTTCCACAGCGTCCTGGCGCTCCAGCTTCTCCCGCTCGAGACCCGTCTGCGTGGCATTAATCTTGAGCTCAAGGGCTGTACTAGCCAGCCGGAGCTCCTTCTCCAGCAGAACCTTGAAAGCAGATTTGCCCAACAGAACCCCATCGGCAATTCCACCGTCCAGTGCCCGCTTCGCCTCTCGTGATGCAATCGCCCGGAGATCGCGCTCTGTCGGCGGGGCCGGAGTTTCAAGGGCCATTGCTGCTTTGTGCGCTTCGACCATGGTGAGCGCTTCTGCATGCGAGACGAAGTGTGTTCGTAGATCTTCCCAGAAGGCCTCGTCGATACGAAGCTCCGGCTCGGCCGCGCCTTTGCTGTTACCCTTCGAAGTCGAGCTGCGGTCCCATCGTACAGGAACCAAACTCGGCAGATAGTCGTTGAGCCATGAGGTAGGATCTTCTGTAATCGCGCGCATAGCCGCTTCCGCTCGAGTTTGTGCCGCAGTCGACCGTTTGTCCAAGCTAGCGAGCTCGTCTTGCGTTTTGCCGAGCTCGCAGTTTACCTCGTCGAGCCTGTCGGCCAACCTTTGAAGCTCGGCGTTATACTTCTTGACCTCCGCCTGTGCTTCTCTTGTCGCGCTCGTGGTGGCAGCCGAAGCTGAGGCGGCCAAAGTGACGTTCTGTGCATCGGCCGCGATGGTTTGTATCTTCACCGCAAGCTCCTCCCGAACCTTTCCGACCTGCTTGTTCAATAGAGTATGTTGATCCTTCAACGCTGTTTCGACCTCCTTCTTCCAGCGGCTGAGCTCGGCTTCTTCGCGTGTGCGCCCCTTGAGCTCCTTTTTCCACCTCCGCACATGTTCCTCCGTCTCACTTTTGGACAACTCCAGGGTGGAAACCCGGGTCGACAACGACTCCAGGGTGTTTGAGTGCTGGCCTTGTACCTTGCCGAGTTTTGAGATGTGTGATTCGACATTGGTAAGGCGTTGAGAGAGCTTGGAGGTCGTCCGTGATAAGGCCGACGCAGCATCTGAGCCCTGTGGTGACTCTAGTCCGGAGGTGCGGAGATGTAAATAAGACAGAAGCAGGATCGTGAGAACGACCTGCATGACATGCATGGGATGCTTCCGCACGGATGAGAGGGTTGACAATCCGAAGTTCCGCATGGAGGATAGGAGGCCCGACGATGCAGCTGGATGTGCGCGATCGGGGCCTCGTACCGCTGGTGGTACCTCCTTTTGTCGGGAGGATGTGTCGAGGGTGACTCGGGAGGAGCTGGCTTTGTTGCTGGCGGATCGATTCGAGCTTGACGCGCCGTTGGGTGTAGAAAGGTGTCCGTGTTTTCGATTCGCTGCGTCGGGGTCTGATGTTTCACCATCCTCCTCCTCCTCGTCGCCATTGCCATTCCCCTCAGACTGGGTATCTTCGTCTTCATCGGTTTGTCGTTGCTTTCCGTTTCTTCGAGCGCCTGTTGCATTTCGCCCGTTCTTGCTCAGCAATTGGCCTATATGCCGTGCGGAGGCGTCGAGCCGACTGGCATATGCTGCTTCGCCTGTAAAGCTACGGCCGCCTTGCTGACCATCATCGTCTTCGTCTGATGCATTTGTGAGAACACTGAGATCAGCCTGGCGGCGCTGTGATGTTCGCTGCCGTCCGGCTTGTCGCACGGGTGCTTCCTCCTGGTCCTCGTCCGGCTGTCCTGACGAGCCTTCCCTGCTTCTCCGACCTCCCCGGGACCTGGGTGCCTGGCTGAGAAAGAAGGAGCTGACGGCACGGGCTCCCGTGGCCGAAGCCGACGCGTCCTCATTGGAAGCATCCGCCGAGGCATTCGCGGCGGCTGCCCGCTGTGACAATTGTGACTTTCTCGGACCGCGAGATGTCGAGGCAGCTGAAGACCGATGTAGACGCGTCAAGCGTTCAGCAACACTTTTAGCCAAGCTCGCTGATCGGCTCATAGACGTATACGTACCTTTTGTTGCTGCTGCTGTTCCGAAGCGCGCGGATGTCGGGGCAGCTGGAGAGCTCGAGCTTGAAGTCGAGCGCGCCATCACGATGAGTTCGCCAGAATTCAAAAGACGCGCGCGACGTTCACCTTCCCGAGTCGGAGTGGCGCGCGTGTTCATGCTACGCTGGCAGGAAGAAGACAGAACGGATGCAAAGTCGTGATGCGACGGTGACACGCCTGTTGACTTCGAGGCGCGCTTCCTTTGTTTGTTTATTTTGCGTCGAGCCACGTGACCGATTTAGAAAGGGAACGCGACGCGAGAAATTCCGGACGCGCAACGCGACAGACATTGACGCGACGCGATTCGCACAGAACGCGACGCGTTGTAAACAAAGGTGGACCAAAATTCGTGACACAATGCTGGACATCAACCACCACATCCGCATACATTCACACACACAACCCACAGTCACAGCGAACAGCAATGACTTCCATCGCACAAGGTCGGCCCACACGCGCAGCAGTAGCGGCAGCAGCTTCCAGGTCGAGGCCTCAGTCCCTCGTCGAGCGCAAGAAGGCAGAGATGAGCAAGAGAGCAAAGATGGCCGCCAACAAGACGACACCAAAGTCCACCACGACCGCGAACAGAGACACAGCAGCAACAGCAAGAGCAGCGCGGGCAGCAGCAGCAACAGCAAGAGCAGCGCGGGCAGCGGCAAGAGCAAGAGAAGCCTCGGACGAAGAGAGCTCTGACTCCGACATCACGGATCTCACAGACGACGACGACGACGACGACAGCGACGACAGCGACAGCGATCCAAACACGTTCCGGCCCAACGTCGACACCGACGAGGATTCAGACACCGACATGGACGAGAACGAGAGCGAGTGGGAAGACTTCACACCGCCTCTGACTCCATCCTCGCGCTCCGGGAAGCGGAAACACGCCCCTACGACAAGATCTCCCCACACGCCCTCCAAAAAGGCTCGTCATGCGGATCTCCCGTCGCCTCCATCATCAACACGATCCCGAAAGTTGTGGAAACCGTCAGCTTCGGCGCGCGCTTTTGCCAAAGAGCTCGTTGCTCAACGCTGCAGCGGATTCAGCAGCCCTTTGTCCAAATCCTCGCTGTGCGATCCGACGCATATCGCATCATCCCAGCGCGATGCCGAAAACGCCAACATCAACCTTGCCTATTACGCCTCTCTCACGGCCCAACAGCGTGCCAAACGCTTGCTCCATGTCGGTCTCACACCGGACAAGCTGCCCTGCCGCGAGGACGAGTTCGCCGAGATCTTCACATCCGTCGGTGACGCCTTGCAAGAGCGCGTCGGCACCTGCCTCTACGTTTCTGGCGTACCTGGCACCGGAAAAACGGCCACGGTCCGAGGTGTCGTTCGCGAACTTTTCCGCCGCGTCGAGCTCAAACAGCTCCGTCGATTCAACTTTGTCGAGATCAACGGCATGAAGCTTGGCGATCCGGCTCAGGCATACACGATGCTCTGGCAGGCGGTTCGACCGGATCCCGAGGGGAAACGTCCCAGTCCCAAGTTCGCACTCGCCGCTCTCAACTCCTACTTCTCGGAGCGGAAGCCAAATCACGGGCCGCCGTCCCCTGGGCGCTGGCGCATCGGAGACGCCCACACTTCCTCCGCTCAACGGCCGACCGTGGTGCTCATGGACGAGCTCGACCAGCTCGTCAACGCACGCCAAGACGTGATGTACAACCTCTTCAACTGGGGAAATGCATCTGACAGCCAGCTCATCGTGATCGCTGTTGCGAACACCATGGACCTTCCGGAACGAATTCTAAAGGCCAAAGTCGCAAGCCGTCTCGGCATGACTCGGATCCCATTTGAATCTTACAAAACAGATCAGTTGCAGGAGATTGTTCGCACCCGACTGGGCGTTGGCAAGCACGATCCTACGGAGATCCTGCAAGCATTGGAAGCAGACCCGAGGGTGAACGTTACGCCGGAACAGCGATCCATGGCCGAACTCGAGGCAGCATCAAAGAAGGATTGCGCACAACTGTTCTGTCCGGATGCCATCAAGTTTGCGGCCACCAAGATCGCGAACGTGTCGGGCGACGTTCGGAGGATGTTGGACGTCTGCCGAAGGGCGATAGAGATGGTGGAGGCCAAGGCGGAGAAACTCATCGAGAAGGAGCAAGCGGACAAGAGTCTGGACGGGTCTGGTAGAGCCGCGGTCTCGCGACGCAACCATCGACAGACCGGAACAGCTGCGACCGATCACGCCAAGGCAGTCTCTGCGCAATGCAAGAAGATCGTAGTGAAGGACATGGCCGACGTCTTTGACTCAATGGTCAAGTCTGGCACGGTCCGTCATATCGCCTCTCTCAGCCTGAGCGCCAAGTCCCTGCTCGTCGCCTTGCTCCGACACATCCGCCGCTCCGGGCTGGCCGAAGTCCGAGTGGGCGACGTCCTGAATGAGCAGAGCAACATCCTCCTGGCGCACGGGCTTGCGAAGGGGACGAAGAGAAGCAAGGGCGAACAGGCGAATGGCTGGACGGACTGGGATCTGACCCCGAACCTCGCCGACCTGGACTGGGCGCTCGCGTCGCTGTGCCGGGCTGGACTTGTGACCGCTGTCGGGTCGGGGGCTGGGCCGGGACGGGCTGGGATTAACGGACGGCTGTCGCTGGCGTGTCAGGAAGACGAAGTTCGGCTGGCACTTCAGACGTCGACGGACAAGAGGCTCAAGTCCGTTCTCTAGGTTACCACCGCACTGCACCTTCTAATCGTCGCCCGCATTCCTTCCGACCAAGCATTTTTAAAGGACTCGATACCTCTGCATTCCACTTGTAACCCCTTCCACAATAATACCTCTATGCATTCAAGCCCCATCAATTATCATCCAGCAGTATGTATACATCGAGATTCAGCGTGTGAAGAGAGCGAAGTGGGACTCACTCGATCGCGGCAGCTTCTGGTGACTCGAAATCGTTGCGCAACGACGCTCCACCCGCTGCGCTTAATTTCCGACTGCGCTCTTTTGCCCAGAGCTCGAAGGTATAAATAGCAGCGGCCTCCCCCCTTCCCCCCCTCTTCCGCCGCTTCCCCATCTTTATGCATGGGCAGGCGTTTCGTCCCGTGAAGTCTTTGACTGAGGAGAAACTATTGCTTAATCGAAAATAAACCACCAATACCGTCCACTTCGCACTTGTGCGTCTTGGCAATTTTTGTTCTTTCCTTACTTCCTCCCTTTCCTCCCCTTTGTTCTCTCTGCGCTGTACCTCACCTTGCAACAATTCAATCATCTTGCCTTTGAACTTCTTAGCCGTGTGAATTCTCCGAACTGAGCTTGGAGGGATGGGAACGCGGTGGCGACGAGGAGGCATGAGTGTGAAGTGTCCATTCGAGCGAGTGCTTGTTTCTGTGACTGGGTACAGCGAAGGATGCAACGAGGGATGACAGCGATGAGGACGAACACAAGAACAAAGCCAACGAAGGGAACCAAAACCAATTTGAACAGCCGAAGAAAGTAACCCCCCTCACCCCCTTTACCGACCCCCCGCCCGCTTCTTCGCCAACTGGCGCAACCTCGCCGCCTTCTCCCGCGCCCGCGCATCCTCAGCCGCCTGTGCAACCTCGTCCTCCTTCTTCGCAATCCGCGCCGAGCGCACCTCTTCCCGTGCAATGTCCGCAGCCGTGGCTTCCATGTCGTCGTCCGAGTCCTCCATGTCCGAGTAGTTGGGACGCTTCCGACCGAAGATTTGCCATATCTCTTCACGCACGTTGGTGCTGTGTCCTCCGCCACTGCCTCCACCTCCACTACGCCGTCCGTTGCTGCTCTTGCCGTTGCTCTTTCCGCCACTGACGGACCGGGAGGGTACAGCAGCGTGAGACGTCTTGTGCTTCTTCCGATACCTCGGATCGTCGTCGTCGTCTCCATCGTCGTCCTCTTCCATCCCGCTCATCTCGTCCTCGTCGTCCACAATAAAGCTGTCGACATCACTCTCGTCATCATCATACCCCTCCTCTTCACCCCCTTCGTCGTCGTCTTCAGCATCGGATTGGGCGCGCCGTACAGCCTTGCCCTTCTGTGACGACGGGCCTGGTTCCGAGGGATTGGCAGCCGCGGCGCGCTTCTTTTCCGCCTCGAGCCGGATAAATCGTTCTCGCTCGGTCTCCGGCCGAGAAGGTTGCTGAGCGGCGCCTGCGCCGCCTCCACCAGGGCTCAACCTATTCACCGCCGGACTGGCATCCCGACTGTCTCCTGTGCTCTTCCGTTGACCGGTCCGACCTCGTTTCCCTTTGGCGCCACCAGCGGCGGTCTCATTAGTTCCCCCAATGCTATTACGAATCTTGGAGGGAGGAGGCGTGGGTGACGCTTTTCGATGGTAGAATTGGGCGGCCGCGAGTAGTTTGGGGTTGGGGAGGACGACTGGGGAGGACGTCCGTGCTCTTGCGCGTTCGGTAGCATCGTTCTCCTTCGACGGTGGTTCCGAGACGATTTTGGGCGGGGGCAAGACGATGCCTTGTGCCTCGAGGTCCAATCTCCGTTTCTGCGCCATGGCCAACTTGCGCTTCTCCTCCAGCTTCTTCTGTTCCTCCTCCCTACGTTTGCGCTCTTCCAGCGTGGCGTTGTTAGATCCTCCTTCTTTGAGAAGCTTGGCTTCTTTGGCTGCCCGCAGATCGCGCTCGATCTCTTCAATGGTGCGCTTGTCCCGCTTGTTCTGTCCCAATGTGATGGACTCATTCAGGGTCTTATCGGGTCCGATGACGGCCGCTTTCCGCGTGAAACTGGGGAGAGCCGGGCCTTTGGCTGATGCAATGGCACGCTGTGCTGCTGCAGCGATGGAGAGCGAGCCGGAAGCGGAGCCATGCGCGCTTGATCCTGCTCCGCCACTTGAAGATGAACCCATGCCCCTCGCAAGTGAATGGGAGGTAGCAGCACCGCGCAAAGATCCCATACTGGCTGACCGGGGGACCGCCCGCTTGTCTGCGCCGAGGGCCGCCTTCAATTTTCGATTCCGCTTCTCTTCCCGGGTCAGCAAGGAGAGATCCGAGGCCGACTTTTTCTTGGCCGTTTTCCTCACCACCGAATTGAAGGTGGCCATCATATTGGAGTTATCCCCGCCAGCTGATGTTGACGCGACATTGGTACGAGATGAGCCCTTTGCTGCGCCTGGTCGAGAAGGTGTTGCGGAGGCTCCTTTGTTTCGCCTGGCCCCGTTGAGTAAGACCTTTGCCGCCGACTTGCTCTGGGCGAGATCTGGGAGTTGACTCTCGTCAAGGTCCGCCTCGCGCTTCTTGCGCTCTTCATTCTCCTTGCGGAGTCGGGCCTCCTCGGCGATGCGCTTCTGCTGGGCGACCATGGCAACACGCTTGAGCTCGGCTTCTTGCTTTGTGCGAGCATCGGCGGCGCGGCGACGTTCGAGCTCGAGCTTGGCCGCTGCCGCCGTCTCGGCCAGGAGAGCTTTGCGCTGCGCCTCCGCGCGGTTCTTGGCCTCGAACTTGAGTTTGTGATCCTGTTGTTGCGCGCAGGCGGGACGGAACAAGAAAGACACATGAGCCTGAGCCTGAGCCTTTGCCTTTGAGCATGTCTGTTCACGAGCAGGGTCACTCACCATTGCTGGAGCTGGACAACACGACCGAGTGCTGGAATGAGTGCGAGTCGAGCGCGCGACGGTGGCTCACGCGACCAGGGCCTGACCCGCAGCGGTCCTGTTCGGAGCGCCCGTCTTTTGCAAGTGTTGGTCTTTTGTTTTCTGCGAGTCTGCGAAGCGCAAAGAGCGGAAAGGAGAGCGAAAGCGCGGTGCCCGTCTTGAGAGTGTTCTGGTCAGCAGCGCGAGCACACAGCGGTCCGCAGGCTCGAGCTCGAGGTCGTCGTCGTCGTTGTCGTCGTTGAGTCGCAGTCTTCCTCAGTCCTTGCTGTGGTCAAGGCGAGGGGGAGAAGTGGGCGGGGCAGATTCGCCACGTGGCTCCCCTCCCACGCTTCGTGAGCTCGAGCTCAGTGGCGATGACATCGGCGGCAGCAGCGACAGCATCGACAGGCAGAACATGGAAGGGACTTCAATTGACAGCAGACTACGTGTATGTGTACATGGAGAGGCAAACACAAGGTGCTGGCCACTCTTCTCGCGCGGACACCTGAGCCCGAATCATGTCCAGGTGTGCTGACGTCGTGAAGTTGAGAGGGGAAGACAGATGTAGAGGGAAGACCGTGGCCCCGCTCTCGCCCGCTGCCTTCTTCGACTGGTTTCCTCACCTTCACCAGCCCCCCGGCCAACCTGTAACCCATCTTGCCGGTGGATCTGGACTTTCAAGTCTCGACTGTGCACTCTTCCTCCAGCAGTGCAAGATCTCCTTCGCCAGTGAGGGACCGTCCAAGGGGGCCACTTCCACCTTTTGGGTGCGACCTTCGAACCAAGCTTTCCGCCACGGTGCAAAGACAGGGTCGGTCCGCATCATTCCGACCACATCCTCCGCTGAAAGGTCTCGTTGTTCCTCTTTAGCCGCGAGTCGATCGAGGCTTGGTCGCAGAGCGGATGCAGCGCGCACCCAGCTCATCTCTTCCTCGTAGTTGTCGCCTCCGGGACATCTGTCTTCGTCGAACATTTCTCCGCTCGTGAAAGACATCTCGATCTCGGCATTGTCCCCATCTATTTTCTCTAGAATGTGATTGACTGCCCGTGTAAGCGTGTAAGACATGAGACAAAGCGTCAGGAACAGTTAGCCGGAAAAATCGTCGAGCCACAAGGACGAGGGTACTCACATCGAGCCCATGCTGGCGCCAGACACTGGTGTCGGTAAAGGAAAGGGGCCGACGTCTTGATATGCACCAACTTGTTGTCGACTTCATTGAATTCCTTCGACGCGTCGCTGGGAACCTCGCCACGAAGCCACTTGACAAGAAACGGCGTATGTTTCTCGAGCGCGTAAGGGTAGCTGCCGTTGGCCAACCGCAATACGTCATTGTCACGAGTATCTCCCATTCCTATGCACGCGCTGCGGACCTGTGAAAGCTCGTCGAGTTTGTCGGGTCCATTTACGGCAACGTCGTCGATCTCTTGCACATCTTAATCGACGACAGACTTTGAGATCAACACCCGTGGGACGATTGCATTGGTGTTGCGATGAGAACAGCAGACCACTCACTTGGCTCGTTATCGGACCCGTAAGCAAGCTCGATGTGCTCGAGTTGCGGACAGCCTTGACCCACAGCCTCGAGGAAGGCGTCGGAAGGGTTATTCCAGTTGGCACAGAAGCGCAGGTCACGCTGTTGTGGTGAGCAAAGACAAGGGCGTCAGTGGAGGAAGTGCACATTGGGTGCAGGGAAATAAGCTCACCAGTCCAGTCCCTCTCAACGCATCGCCAAGCTGAGTTGTGAGCGCAAGAAGATCGAGGTAGGTCGGCACGCTGTCTGGCCCCTCCCAGCTACCGTATTCCCAGGGGGCCAGGCAGTCGATATTCAAATCCATGTCGATATCCAGACTTTCGATCGTTTCCCGCACGATAGGGTTCTTGAGGCAGACGATGAGCTTGGGGATAAGATCGAGGCCGCCATCGTCCCAGTTCTGGCCGAAGGTGATGTTGCTCCAGATCAGCGGGGCGGCGATGGCTTGGAACGTCTTGCAGGTCTGTGAGAGGGCGATGAGCGGGTGATCCTTGGGTCCGTACTGCCATGCCATCGAGGCGCCGTCCTCTTTCCGAATGGTGTCCTGTCGAGCCCATGCGACCTCCTGGGCGATCTGCATCCATAGCTCCATCGGAAGAAGGTCGAGGGCCGATCCACGGCTGCTCGTTGGCGGCCCCATCTCGCGTACGATCTTGAGCACAAAGGGTGAGATGTGCGAGATTAGATAGAAGACCGTGTCGAGAAGGTGGAAGAGAAAGAATGTGAGCAAGGCAGCTGCCTCACGCGCACGCAGTAGTACAAGCTTACGCAGACGCTGTTTTGAGGAAAGGAGTATCGACTACATACGTGGTCCATGTATGCGCCGCGTCCAATAACACAGCGAATGGCTTCATGATCGAGGTCTTGTTCAGCAGCAGGAAGCGCTACACATCTCGCACACCACTCACAGATCCACTAGGAGACTTCGATGCCTCTGGGACGACGGCAACGATCGTCCGCTCGTGCCACTTCGCAGTGTCCTACGAGCAAGAGCAAGTAGTACGATGGTGGTCTAACGAGCAAAAGGGGAGGGAATAGGAAGGAAGGAAGGTGTGACAATGACTCAGTAATCACACAATCACCCGTTATGTACTCATTGACTCCACAAGGTCACTGGCCCGAACGTGATGCGCATCACGAACGAGCCCGCCGCTGCCGCCATAGCCTACGGTGTCGACATGAAGGGGCAAGGGCAAGAAGAACGTCCTCAGCTTCGACCTCGGAGGAGGCACGATATCTCGTTCCTCACTGCCGTACCGTCGAGGACCGCATCTTCGAGGTCAAGGCCCAGCCAGTGGCACTTACTTATCATACAGATGGTGAGAACTTCGATGACCGGGTCGTAGCTCTCCAGCGACAAGACTGGGGCCTGCCCAGATCCCAGAACCAGAACAAAGGGAAGAGAGACGGCCGTCTGTTTATCCGACCCGGATCCGCATTTGTTTCATCTGCTGTGCCTGGCACTTGGCGCTCGCTCGGAGTCTGAAATCCCAAGGGCCGACTGCGCTCACGAGCAACGACAGGCACCACCAACTGACAGTTCCAGAGTCCAGACCACCTCCGACAACAGGCCACAGGCCACAGCTGCTCCCTATTCCCTCCCGAGTTCCGTATGTACTCACATGCAAGGCACACACAGCATACAGGTAACAGGATACAGAAACTCCGCGAAACACGGCTGCAGACCGTTTTCTTCTCAAATCCCGGATTCCAGCGCTCAGCGCTCAGCGCTCAGCTTCCTTCCTTCTTTCCCTCTTCAGGATGCCTGACCGAAACGCATAAAAGAAAGCCCTCGCGAGTCGCAGCTGACGATTCTTTTACCTCCTTACCTTCCTCTTTCCGTCACATCTCCTCCCCTCCCCTTCTTTCTCCGTCATGGTCAGTTCGGCATTCCTCGCCCGCGCGCTCGCCGCCGCTGCGACCCTGATTTCCCTCGCCGCCGCCTATCCAGGCGTGGATCCGGTCAACAACCGCCGGGGTGGACACAAGTACTCCTCGTACAACGGCACTCTCTCCAGTCGCGGTACGATTCCCTTCACGGCACCGGTTACGGCGGGAAAAGCGTGCACCACAAGTACCGACTGCGGTGTCGATGCCCCTACATGCGAGTTTCCCTTCCTCTTCCAGCCCGCACCCTACAATCAGCCTCAGCGCATCTGTATGCTATCGCCTATCTACAACACTTGCAGCGCTGACAGTGAGTGCACCACGAACAACTGCGCCAGCTACGGCCGGTGTTCCCCCGATGACGGCGGCTGCACTGCCGACTATTGTCCCCAGATACCCACCAACATGATACGCTGCAAGTACGACACCGACTGCAATGACGTCGGTCGATGCGGAACTAGTCGCGATGTCCGCACGTGAGTATTCTCAGGCTGTGCTGCCTCTGACCTTTCAGAAGGCTTACACATTTTTCTTTCTCAGGCCCAGCGACGGCACTTCTCTCCAAGGCAGATGCCTCATAGCCGGTGGTTACCCTTGCACCGACCGTGCCGACTGCCAGAGTGGAACTTGTCAGCAAAACGGCAACTGCGCATTAGACCAGGTTCTCGGCTACCCAGCTCCCAACGATTACACTTGCGGTGCTCAATTTCGACAGCAATCCCTGCGGTACGTGGCCGCGACCGAACTCCTGGGCGGCACTTTCGCGCTCTCGACCAAGGTATACAACCTTCCCTACTGTGGCTGGCGAGACGCCGGCAACCAGTGCGCCTCCAATTCAGACTGTTCGAGCCGCTTCTGCACTGATACTTTGGGTGATGGCGTCCTCCGATGCGGTACCGGTGAAGACGTCGGTACAACCTGCTTTACGAACTTTGTATGCCAGACGGGTCGCTACTCCTATGCAAAGGGCGCGGCGAGCAGCCGCCCCTTCTGTACGTTTCAGCCTGTTGGTGGACCATGCTCAGCGCCAGCAGACTGTGGCTCCAGCAAGTGCAACTTTGGCCGCACATGTGGAGCGTCGGAATTGGCTGGCGCGTGCTACTACAACTCGGACTGTTACTCGAACAGGTGCGTAGAACGTAAATGTGCGCCAGCATTTGTTACCAGTACGACCAGCACTGCCACGACCAAAGAAACGGCCACGTCGACCACAGACACGGTCACGTCGACCGCAGATACGACCACAACGGCGACTTCGATGCCGACCAGTACGAGCACGTCCAGCACTACTACTCTTGCCACTACTACCACCACAAGCACCGTGACCGCGATCGCCACGATAACGATAACGACAACGCCAACAACAACAGCGACGACAACAAGCTCGTCCTCGACTGCCACAAGCACGACCTCGTCTTCGTCGAGCAGCACTACCACAACGACGAGCACCACAAGTACGTCGTCGAGTAGCACGACCACAACGCCAAGCAGCACGAGCCCGAGCACGAGCGCTTCCTCTTCAACGACGACCTCGAAGCCCGCCACGACGTCAGCTACCATCACGTCTTCGTCCACGACGACCTCGAAGCCGATTGCCACAAGCACGAGCACAAGTACGTCGACTTCGACATCGACATCGAAGCCTGCCACGACGTCGGCCACCACCACGTCTTCGTCCACAACGAGCAAGTCCAGTACCACCACGTCAGCGTCTTCCACCACAACGTCAAAGTCGTCCACGAGTTCGAGCTCGACGATGACAACAACCACACCCAAGGCAAGCACGACTTCGAAGGCGAGCACCTTGTCGTCTGTCACGACTTCGAAGGCCACGACCAGCTCGGCCGCGACCACTTCGAAGACATCAACGACCTTGAAGGCTGCCACCACTTCATCCACGACGACCATGCCAACGAGTACAAAGACATCGAGCAGCGCAACCACGTCCAAGCCCAGTAACACAAGCACCAAAGCTACCACTACCATGTCTTCCACCACTACCAAGGCAAGCACGATCACATCCAAGCCCATCAGCGCGACCAGCACCACCTCAAAGCCCACCACTACATCAACGGCGACTCCTCTGCCTAACGGCTCCGCGTGTGGCTCAAATTCGTTCTGCCAGTCGGGCTACTGCCGCGCCAAGCTCAATCCGGACGGCACGCGCTCGAATGATGCAACCTGCGAAGTAAAGAAGGCGAGTGGGGCAGCGTTCTACCAGAACGCGGGATGCTTGAGTGGTACGTGCAGCATCGCCAAGGGGGACGTGAGCGGAATCTGCAAGTGAGACCGAGGGTAATCTGTGATCCGAACCGGCTACCTCCGCCCATCCGCTTGATACTTGGCACCTTACATCGCCTTCGGGTTCCATCCACTCGTTTGCCTGCATTTCCGACGGGCCCTTCGGCTCGCAACGCCTTTCTCCCACTCTTTCTTCCCACGCCACATTCCTTAAGGATTTTTATGGGTCTCATCGTCACCGGAACGTTTGTATATCGTCACCGTATAGCACCGTCACCTACACCACAAAGGCAATCATCTTACATACCTAAGACTCCTTGCTGAACGCCGGTTGCTGACGCCGAATTCCGCAAATTTACCCTGGCACGACTTAAGAGCCTCGCCCAGCTTTCGTCAACACCAAGTGCACTGAATACTGAACCTTGGTGCCACAGTGCCACACGCAAGGATAACGTTGCAAGTAAGTCGACGAAGAAGCTGACGGAGGCTGAAACTGCACCAGGGGCGGAATTGATCTCAATAAGGAGGCTTGGGATTGAATTGCTCATGCGAGGGAAGGAGCAAATGATCAGAATGGTTTTCTACGCTGTCTTGAAGCCAACGTCCCAGCCAAGCCTCTCCAGTTTCCAGCCGCAAGCCGTTTCTTTCTCCTTGTTCCAGGCAACATTGCACAGACGAGTGTGCCTGGACGGATCTGACTTGTGGATGTTGTTGATTCGGCCGATTTCCTCGTCGCTGAGCTGTACCAAGGTCAGGTTCTGTTTCATCCGGTCCTTGTTCGTGCTGCGTGGCGCCACAGAGACTCCGCGTTGGACGGCCCAACTGAGGGCGATCTGGGCGACGGAGACATTGTGTTCCTCTGCGACTGCCGTCAGGTCGTTGTCGGTCAAGATGGGAGAGACGCTGTCGCCGACGTTGGATCCGAGAGGGCTGTAGTAGGTGATGTGGATCCCCTTTGCGTCGCAGTAGGCCTTGAGCTCCTCGTCGGGCAGGTACGGGTGTCCCTCGACTTGATTGACAGCGGGAACGATGCGAGCGGTTTCGAAGAGCTCTTCGAGAGTACGAACGGAGAAGTTGGAGACCCCGATGGCGCGGACTTGCTTGGTGTCGTAGACGCGCTCCATCTCTGCCCAAGTCCTGTTGGAAAGTCAGCTTCTTTTCGGCGTTGAGTTCGCTCCAAACTCACTCGTTGAATGTCGGTCCATCCGGAGGGCCATCGTAGGAGACATCGTCCTTGCGTCCAGCCGGCGAGTGCATCAACCAAAGATCAAGTGGTCCTTCGAGGTCGAGTTCCTCAAGAGAAGTTTGGAAGGCCTGAGCCACTCGGTGGTGATCATCGTTCGCAAGCTTGGTTGTCACAAAGAACTCGGACCGCGGGAGGCCGCTGTATCTAATCGCCTGTCCGACTGCAGCTTCGTTCTTGTAACGCTGGTGAGGAAGGGAAGACTTTTCAGCGACAGACGACGAGAACTTGGACAGAGGGCCCTTTTACACACCATGGCAGTGTCGAAGGCTCGATATCCAACCTCGACTGCGTCGTCCAAGCCGGTCGTTCCTCCGTCGAATCGACCTTGCCAGACACCCATCTGTACAGCAGGAATCTCCACCCCTTTGAATAACGTTGTCCGTCAGTTCGGCAGTCAATGACGTCAAGGAAAGACCGGCTGCTCACCATTGTTCAGCTTGAATGCAGGGATTGGCATGATTTCTGCTTGAGAGTGAGCGCTGAATGGTGAGCGTTCAGAAGAACAAGAAACGAGGGAAAATGTGTGTAGCGAGTAGGGAGGGGACGCCTTGAAGGATATCGTACCTCATGGAAGGAAAGGAAGGAAGGAAGTGGGTGATCGGTGATCTCAACTGATACATAGCGTGGGTTACGACGGGAAACCGCATTCATTCATTGCTTATGAGGAACGGGAATCGGGCGGTGGCGTCAATCGTTGATCTTACTGTTTCCCCGAACTCTTTAGAGTTTTCGTGTTACGGACACAGCGGCCACTTGTGTCCGGCCACAACTGGCCACAACGTTTGAGGAAACTTTTCCCTTCAACCACCAGCAGAACTGACCATGACCTTTGTTTTCGGGGAACTCTTTCCCTTCCTAGAACTCCGCTTCGACCTACCACGTGTTCCCTGATGAGGCAGCTCCCTCACAACCCAATGCCTCTTTACACCGACTTGAAGAGGACAACCGACCTTTCTCTCCTTCGCTCTCTGACTGGTAAGACAACTCTCCCGTTTCTTTCGGTCTCACAGGCTATGGCACTGCTGCTGACACCTCCGTTTCCGTTCCACCCTCACCATCTTCTGCTCTGATCCATTCTGCCACCCTCACATCTCTGATTTCCCTTCTCTTCTCCCTGATCTCTCTGCCCTTCATCTTTCTCCGTCCATCTTCCCCCTTTCTCTACCCTTTCACTTGTTCTACACAGATCACTGAAGCGCGCATCGGCGCATTACCCCAGGATCGCTGTGGCAATCGTCTCAGCGCTGTGAGTATTCGTGGCCATCATCGCCCAGTTATTCTGTCTCCTCAGCGCACTGAAAACTGATGACTATTTTTTCCTCTTCCCCCGTCTTTCTAGCACACTGCGCCACCGTCACAGGAGGATTTCCCTTTCTTCCGGCTCTCTGGCTTTCTTCAGGGAGTACACCAGTTGCGCAGTGTGCTCCCTGCAAAGAAAGCCGAAATAGGGGAGAATTCATGCCATTTTCGGGTTGGGATTTGGGACGGATTACTGAGTACGACGGGAGGGTGCAACTTGATACAATATTTCTACATGTGATGACAGGAAGGTCACGATGACTGATACCTGTGTTGTGAGATGCTGCTGTAGCCCGTGAGAGACCTACTGACTATTGCTTTAATCATCTTTCACACATTACTCATCCCCAACAGGTCGCAGAAAGTCCCTCACTTCTTTTTTCTCGCGCTTTCCAGTCCTTCTTTCTCCTCTCTCATAGCAACCCTCCTCGGCGATGTCTGATCGCGCCGTACGCTCTCGCTGGTAGCTGACCCTCCTTATCTCCTAGTTTGCATGGCGTCTTTGCTTCATACATAATACAGGTTTACTCTACTCTCACACCTTCTCTTTCGATTCTTTCCAGCTCCCTTCTTTTATTTTCCCTCCAGCCCTGTCTCTTAAGCATCTCGCAGTTCCTTTCCGCCGACATGAGCCGACGTACTCACCGCTTGCTCTGCGCTCCTTGTTCTGACGCGTGCTGATCCTGAACAATCTCACCCGTAGCTCACCAACTGTGCGCTGACAATCGATAAACTTCCTCTCGTTCTGCATCACAGAGACATCTCCTCCCTTCATGAATGACTTAAGCAGCTTCTTCCTTCCTAACCACGGCTTTTTAACCACTGACGACTCCCCAATTAGCTTCTCAATTCCTGCTTCCCCGTTCATACCCTACCGCGGACTCGAATCTCGATGTGCTATCATATCACATATACAGCTTGATTTCACACATATACAGCTTGATTTCACACATATACAGCTTGATTTCAGGAGCTGACTTCTCGCTCCACAGCCCACGCTCACACATCCTTCCGCCATCCTTCCGCAGCACAGGACCGAGGCCTTAACTCAGGCGGACGCATATCTACTCGGCGAGCTAGCTACGCGGTCTCTCACCGCACCGATCCTCTTTTTTCTTCCCTCTTGCCGTCTTTCTCTCCTCTCTTCCTTCCCGCTCTCCACAGCCTACTCTACTGACTTCCACACATTCCTTCTCATACTCGCAACGGACGGCGAGTAGACTGCCTCGATTATGACAGACGAGGATATACCGGTGAACGACGAGCTTACGTCGATTCTCTCTCGCTCGCTCCACAGTGGCTGGGACGACGTTACGTTACAGGCGTTACAGGCGGCAGAGCCGGATTGAAGACTCGGCTGTTGGTGCGAGGGGGACAGGGACGGGATAGGATAGAAGGGACAGAAGCAGGAGGCTAGCTTTTACTCGGCGATGCAGTCAGTGGTAGGCAGGTAGGTAGACAGTTCCAAAAATACAAATTCCTAGTTGGTGATGATAGATACACAGATACACACACTTCATCGTCATGATACAGATTTCCATCATACAGATTCCGATCCAGGTGCCAGCTGTCCCTTTGCCGCCGCGATCCATTGCGTTCTTGTGGCCGGCTTGGTGAAGATTTCCGATAGGGTTCTGAGTCCGATGTCTTTCTCATGCTCGCTCCGCTTGCGCATCGTGTCGAGAATCCGAGCTGCATGTCGTCCTTTGCTGTGGTCGCCTCCGCTCACGTCGATCACGCCCTGTACAATCTTCCTGATCCTCTTCATCATCGTGCGAGCAGAATTGCCCTTGGTGCAAACGTCGTCGTGCCGCTCCGCCAGCACCTTCAGAGGCTCTTGCCCGCCGGACCCGTACAACCATTCCACCCACAAGTCCTCCACCGTAGATGGCCATGACAGTGTGCGCATAGCCGCTGCTGAGGGCAGACCAGGTGGACCAGCAGCAGATTCCGAAGATGCGCCGGACGCGACGGAGGGGAGACTTGAGGTTGTCGGCGGCAGAAAAAGCGAAGGAGGAACAGGGGCAGGAAGCAGCCTGTGAACAGAGGCTGGACGCAGTGCTGCTGCTGCTGCTGCTGCTGCTGAGGAGTGGTTGTTGTTGCTGCTGCTGCTTCGAAGTGCTTGTACCTAGACCAGAAACGCAAGGCAAGACAGATATCAGCAGCTGCTACTTCAACGAGTGGTGACAGAGGGAGGAACGACTTACTCGAGATAGGACTACGGTGCAGCTGCTCTCCAGCTCCTCCAGCTCTACCTCGGCTCCACTATGCTGGCTCATAAGCTGACCGAGCTTGCCCATCATCTCTCCCAGAGCAGCACGAGTCTCCTGTGCTTCGCGTCGTACCTCGCCCCCAAGTGCCGTGATGTCGACGCGCATTGAGGCCAAGGCATTGCTGATTGTTGGAGTGATAGTGTGCAGGCTGAGCTCGAAGGGGTCGGGGGTCGAAGCGGTCTTCTGGCGCAGCGAAGCCGACCACGAGGCAAATTCGGCGGAGGAGAAGGGAACGCTGGACCAAACAGCGAGGGTGGGGTAGAGCGGCTGAAGGAAGGCGGCGTCTTGAAGAAGGACGGTTCGGAGGTGGACGATGAGATCCAAAAAGAGGCCAGCAGTCTTGTCCTCGTGGGCAGGCGCTCGACCAGCCAGAGACGGGCGCCAAGTGTCCGCCCAGGGAAAGAGGAGAGAAGCAAGGTTACTGGGCGGCTCCAGAAGGGTGCGTGGGAGCCAATAGTCGCCGCCGTCCTTATGAAACCCGGCGAGAACACGAACTGGAGGAAGGCTTGCATCAGTCATGTATCTTTCAGTGCACACGTCGGTTGCCCATCGTCCGTGCTGTTTGATCGTGTGATCAGAGCATCCTGCAGCTGCTGCAAACCGAGCTCCTCCATGGCGCATTGCGTGCGTGAAGTTACTGCTGATGATGCCGACATCGTCGAAGGCTTGACGAAGGAGCACGCATTGCTTCTCGGCTGTGAGACCAGTAGTCCTCGTTGCCGGGATTAGGGTTAGGGTTAGGGTTAGGTTTAGGGTTAGGGTTAGGGTTAGGGTTAAAGTAAGAAGTGAAGTGACAACTTGAGGGAGACTTGAAGAGGAGTCGAGGATGGCGAGTAAGACGTGGCTACAGGTTAGGGTTAAAGTAAGAAGTGAAGTGACAACTTGAGGGAGACTTGAAGAGGAGTCGAGGATGGCGAGTAAGACGTGGCTACAGGTGCGCTTACTGTTTCGTCCTCAAACTGGACTCTTCAGGCGTCGTCTTTATACCTTTTGGATCCCCTACGGGGACTTCTCTGATTTCTGTTGGGCATCCCTGTCAAGGTGCGCTTTCTACGGGGTTCTACGATGTTCCGAAGACGCATCGCGCCCCAGAAAAACTAAGTGAACTTGTCCCAACAGAAGAAAAGAAGGGTAACAAATTTGGGGGAGTCCCTCAAATTACGATGTGGCGTTGTGGCTTTGGGGTGGTGCCCCAAATTAAGTGCCCTCGGCCTTTGGATCGAAGTACCCTTTTTTTTCAGAATGATCCGTATGACCTTTCATCTCGGTGTCAGCCGATGGGTCCTAGCTCCCTTTTCAGGGGGGTTCTCATTCGAGTACTGACGTGGCAGTGCTGGGTCTTAATCAGGAGACCGACGGATAGCCGATTACCACAGCCAAATTTGGGGGGTGTGGGGACCTCAACCAAATTGGGGGGTCTTTCGGGGCTAAGTCGGTGATCTGTCATAAGTCTCAGGTAGCCGAGATGTGGGGATATAGGTCTCAGAGAGGTTTGTTTCTTCTTTTTTTGTCTTTCTGTCTATGTCGATGGTCCCATATAGGATGGCGTCATCGTTCATTCTCCATTTGTAACTCTAAGTCATAAATGGATTCACAGAAAGTACAAATCAGATTGTGTATGGCTTTCTAGTTACTAACCGGTGATCGCTCTTAGAACTGTCTTTGTACTAGACTAGTTAATCGAGACGATACTTCTCTATGTATAAGGTGCTGGAACCTTATACTAGCCATCGGTGTTCTACTTTTTGAAAAATGTCAATTTTTTTTGGCATTACTAGGCCTAAGCCGTTCCCTAAATAGGATATACCCGTCTGACCGACCCACTAAGGGGACTGCGGGAAAAATAATGCCAAAAAAATCGTCGAAAAATCGGCGAAAAAAATTGACGACCATACGCGGATTCGAACAAGGGACTTGGAGTGATACAGGAATCAAACTTCCTACCACTGGTCCATAGTCCCCGCCGAATTTGTTAAACTACTTACCCTCAAGCACTCATATACTACATTCCTACTAAGTTTATAGTATCCATATGGTACTTTCTTAAGTTAAGAGTTAACAATGTTATCCTTAAACCTTTCTATGGTCTCTTTGTTCTTACGGTTGAATAAGTCTCCTAGAGCGGGAGGTTTACTTTGGCTATGTATGACTCTAGTGTTAGTTGGAAGAAATTCTAGACTTTCCCAAGTCGTTAGAATAGCATCCCATACTGTCTTCATGTTAGTACCTTCCCATAAGGGATTATATGTACTCTTAAAGATGAGAGTTTCAACCTTGTCTTTCTCAGTTGGAGTACACTCTGTCTTCCCTGTTAAGGTGAATGCACGAGTGTTCTGATAATCGACCGTTAGGAAGACTTTGTTGAGGAACCCGTGAGGGTAACCTCGTGCACGCAGTCTAAGATAGAACTTTTTTTCCGTATCTCTAAGAAGCTGTTCAATTCTGAGCAGTTCCTTACATGTCGTAGCAGTTCAGCTTTTATCCATGCTTTCTTAACATGTAGTGGATGATACGAGGACCATGGTATATACTGGTATGCATTCGTGGGCTTTTGATATGTCTTTGTTAGGAGTTGAATGTTGTCTTTAACTTTAGCAGTTACGACTTCAACATCTAAGAAGGTCATTGAGCTTTTTTTGAAACATTCCAGGTGAACTTAAAGTTACTATGCTCGCTTTCAAAGTTATCGATGAAGTTTTGTGGAGAGTCTTTGTTGCCTCTGACTACCACAAAGATGTCATCAAGATACCTGCCATAGTACTTTATGTTCTGTCCCTGTCCCGAGTTAGTCTGAGATGTCCCAGTATACTCGGCTTCTGCCATAACCAAGTTGGCATACATGGGAGCACACGAGGTGCCCATGGCTGTGCCTTTAACTTGTAGGTAGTACTTTCCCATAAAGGTAAAGTAGTTATTACGAAGAATCTTTTCTAGTAATTTTAGTACTAGAGTTATGGTCTCTATAGGCAGAGAGGAGCGTTTAAGTATATTTGCCATGCATTCTAGACCCCAGTCTGTAGGGATGCTAGGGTACATTGCTTCAACGTCTCCTGAAATCAGCCAGATGTCCTCTTCAGGGTCTGGAGATCCAATGGAAGTATATCTCATTGGCAGGGTTTGTAAGAAGGTAGTCGTGTCCTTAAGGATCCAAGGGTAGTCCTTGACTATGACCTTAAGTTTTTTTTCTGCAACCCAGATTGATGCATTCGTATAGAATGTATTAAAGCTAGGCACTATAGGTCTTCCTAGGACAGGACTCTTATGTACTTTAGGAAGTAACTTAAAGTAAGGAAGGGATGATTCTACATCGGATCTCACAAGTAGCCACTTACGTTCCTGAAGGGTCAAGGACCCTCCAAGTTTGTAAATGGTTTCCTTGATCCATCTTCTGTCATCTAACCAATCTGGTTCTTCCACTTCCTTGTAAACTGCCTTGTCGGTCAGTTGTCTTAAGGCTTCTTTATAGTACCACTCGACCGGTACGATTGCCATACCCATATTCTTATCTGTAGGTAGAATTAGTAAGGACTCTTCTCTTAAGAAGATGTCCAGGGTCTTTATGGCATGTATCGGTGGGTTAGGCCGAGTGAGTTTCTTACTCATTAAAGATTCTAAGATGGCATAGCCTTTGCTAATTCCTTTTTTTCAAATTTAGCATTGCCCTTAGGTGCTTCCGTGTTAGATACAATATGGAATTTAGGGTTAAATTCTTTCTTGTATTGATTCTTACGGTAAGCCCATTTCCATCTTAGTCTTCGAACGAAGTCCCCATATGAATTCTTCCAAAGTTCTTCCTTTGGGTTAGGAGTGGGAATGAATTTCATATTGTAAGAGATAATTCTCTGTACAGGGTGTGGGACCGGTGTCTTCGAAAGGTTATGGACTTGATCGTTGAAGGATCTTGAGTCGATATATTCCAGTGAGGAATGTCTTGCGAGGAACAGCGTTCGTTCTGAAAGGGAGGCAGTAAAGAATTCCACTGGGTAAGTACTTATCTTTGCTATATCAAAGTTAGAAGGTACTGACCAGTTGCCCTTAGGGACTTTGGACTTGTTCTTTTTTTGCCGGGGGGCCTTAGACTTAGCCTTGGTCTTTTGAACCTTTAGCTTTTTTTTGTTGTCTGGCTTCTTCCCTTTGTGGACACTCGATTTTTGCTTTACCTTTTCCCTTGCCTTTGAATGGCTGGGCCGGTGCTTTGCTTTTCGAAGTGCCTTTAGCGAGCGACTCCTTGACCAGTTCACCAACTGCTTGTTGCAGCGATTTACCTTTTTTTCTTGGAGTGCAAGCTGAGCTTCATAGGCTTTCTGTTGCTTAGATTCTTTAAATTCTTTTTTTTCCTTAAGTGACTTGTTAGCCGCTTGAAGGTAAAGTTTATCGAGATCTTTAGCAAAGGTTGTCATGAGGACCTCCACTTTACCTCTGACGAGGGGAATGTCTGATCCAACATGATCCTTCAGAGCCTCAGCTTTGGCTTCCAGTGCACTACGAAGGTTTAGGAGGAGGGCCTGAGTATTGCCCTCAATGACCAGCTGGTCGACTTCCGTCTTCCTAGCATCGATCAGAATGTTGAGGTAGAACCTCAAGCATTCTTCCTTCTTCTCAGCCATCCTTTCCTGAAGAGGGTTAGGGTTAGGGTTAGGGTTAGGGTTAGGGTTAGGGTTAGGGTTAGGGTTAGGGTTAGGGTTAGGGTTAGGGTTAGGTTAGGGTTAAAGTAAGAAGTGAAGTGACAACTTGAGGGAGACTTGAAGAGGAGTCGAGGATGGCGAGTAAGACGTGGCTACAGGTGCGCTTACTGTTTCGTCCTCAAACTGGACTCTTCAGGCGTCGTCTTTATACCTTTTGGATCCCCCTACGGGGACTTCTCTCGATTTCTGTTGGGCATCCCTGTCAAGGTGCGCTTTCTACGGGGTTCTACGATGTTCCGAAGACGCATCGCGCCCCCAGAAAACTAAGTGAACTTGTCCCAACAGAAGAAAAGAAGGGTAACTAATTTGGGGGAGTCCCTCAAATTTCGATGTGGCGTTGTGGCTTTGGGGTGGTGCCCCAAATTAAGTGCCCTCGGCCTTTGGATCGAAGTACCCTTTTTCTCAGAATGATCCGTATGACCTTTCATCTCAGTGTCAGCCGATGGGTCCTAGCTCCCTTTTCAGGGGGGTTCTCATTCGAGTACTGACGTGGCAGTGCTGGGTCTTAATCAGGAGACCGACGGATAGCCGATTACCACAGCCAAATTTGGGGGTGTGGGGACCTCAACCAAATTGGGGGTCTTTTCGGGGCTAAGTCGGTGATCTGTCATAAGTCTCAGGTAGCCGAGATGTGGGGATATAGGTCTCAGAGAGGTTTGTTTCTTCTTTTTGTCTTTCTGTCTATGTCGATGGTCCCATATAGGATGGCGTCATCGTTCATTCTCCATTTGTAACTCTAAGTCATAAATGGATTCACAGAAAGTACAAATCAGATTGTGTATGGCTTTCTAGTTACTAACCGGTGATCGCTCTTAGAACTGTCTTTGTACTAGACTAGTTAATCGAGACGATACTTCTCATGTATAAGGTGCTGGAACCTTATACTAGCCATCGGTGTTCTACTTTTGAAAATGTCAATTTTTTTGGCATTACTAGGCCTAAGCCGTTCCCTAAATAGGATATACCCGTCTGACCGACCCACTAAGGGGACTGCGGGAAAATAATGCCATCGTCGATCGGCGAAAAAAATTGACGACCATACGCGGATTCGAACAAGGGACTTGGAGTGATACAGGAATCAAACTTCCTACCACTGGTCCATAGTCCCCGCCGAATTTGTTAAACTACTTACCCTCAAGCACTCATATACTACATTCCTACTAAGTTTATAGTATCCATATGGTACTTTCTTAAGTTAAGAGTTAACAATGTTATCCTTAAACCTTTCTATGGTCTCTTTGTTCTTACGGTTGAATAAGTCTCCTAGAGCGGGAGGTTTACTTTGGCTATGTATGACTCTAGTGTTAGTTGGAAGAAATTCTAGACTTTCCCAAGTCGTTAGAATAGCATCCCATACTGTCTTCATGTTAGTACCTTCCCATAAGGGATTATATGTACTCTTAAAGATGAGAGTTTCAACCTTGTCTTTCTCAGTTGGAGTACACTCTGTCTTCCCTGTTAAGGTGAATGCACGAGTGTTCTGATAATCGACCGTTAGGAAGACTTTGTTGAGGAACCCGTGAGGGTAACCTCGTGCACGCAGTCTAAGATAGAACTTTTTTTCCGTATCTCTAAGAAGCTGTTCAATTCTGAGCAGTTCCTTACATGTCGTAGCAGTTCAGCTTTTATCCATGCTTTCTTAACATGTAGTGGATGATACGAGGACCATGGTATATACTGGTATGCATTCATGGGCTTTTGATATGTTTTTGTTAGGAGTTGAATGTTGTCTTTAACTTTAGCAGTTACGACTTCAACATCTAAGAAGGTCATTGAGCTTTTTGAAACATTCCAGGTGAACTTAAAGTTACTATGCTCGCTTTCAAAGTTATCGATGAAGTTTTGTGGAGAGTCTTTGTTGCCTCTGACTACCACAAAGATGTCATCAAGATACCTGCCATAGTACTTTATGTTCTGTCCCTGTCCCGAGTTAGTCTGAGATGTCCCAGTATACTCGGCTTCTGCCATAACCAAGTTGGCATACATGGGAGCACACGAGGTGCCCATGGCTGTGCCTTTAACTTGTAGGTAGTACTTTCCCATAAAGGTAAAGTAGTTATTACGAAGAATCTTTTCTAGTAATTTTAGTACTAGAGTTATGGTCTCTATAGGCAGAGAGGAGCGTTTAAGTATATTTGCCATGCATTCTAGACCCCAGTCTGTAGGGATGCTAGGGTACATTGCTTCAACGTCTCCTGAAATCAGCCAGATGTCCTCTTCAGGGTCTGGAGATCCAATGGAAGTATATCTCATTGGCAGGGTTTGTAAGAAGGTAGTCGTGTCCTTAAGGATCCAAGGGTAGTCCTTGACTATGACCTTAAGTTTTTTTCTGCAACCCAGATTGATGCATTCGTATAGAATGTATTAAAGCTAGGCACTATAGGTCTTCCTAGGACAGGACTCTTATGTACTTTAGGAAGTAACTTAAAGTAAGGAAGGGATGATTCTACATCGGATCTCACAAGTAGCCACTTACGTTCCTGAAGGGTCAAGGACCCTCCAAGTTTGTAAATGGTTTCCTTGATCCATCTTCTGTCATCTAACCAATCTGGTTCTTCCACTTCCTTGTAAACTGCCTTGTCGGTCAGTTGTCTTAAGGCTTCTTTATAGTACCACTCGACCGGTACGATTGCCATACCCATATTCTTATCTGTAGGTAGAATTAGTAAGGACTCTTCTCTTAAGAAGATGTCCAGGGTCTTTATGGCATGGATCGGTGGGTTAGGCCGAGTGAGTTTCTTACTCATTAAAGATTCTAAGATGGCATAGCCTTTGCTAATTCCTTTTTCAAATTTAGCATTGCCCTTAGGTGCTTCCGTGTTAGATACAATATGGAATTTAGGGTTAAATTCTTTCTTGTATTGATTCTTACGGTAAGCCCATTTCCATCTTAGTCTTCGAACGAAGTCCCCATATGAATTCTTCCAAAGTTCTTCCTTTGGGTTAGGAGTGGGAATGAATTTCATATTGTAAGAGATAATTCTCTGTACAGGGTGTGGGACCGGTGTCTTCGAAAGGTTATGGACTTGATCGTTGAAGGATCTTGAGTCGATATATTCCAGTGAGGAATGTCTTGCGAGGAACAGCGTTCGTTCTGAAAGGGAGGCAGTAAAGAATTCCACTGGGTAAGTACTTATCTTTGCTATATCAAAGTTAGAAGGTACTGACCAGTTGCCCTTAGGGACTTTGGACTTGTTCTTTTTTGCCGGGGGCCTTAGACTTAGCCTTGGTCTTTTGAACCTTTAGCTTTTTTGTTGTCTGGCTTCTTCCCTTTGTGGACACTCGATTTTGCTTTACCTTTTCCCTTGCCTTTGAATGGCTGGGCCGGTGCTTTGCTTTTTCGAAGTGCCTTTAGCGAGCGACTCCTTGACCAGTTCACCAACTGCTTGTTGCAGCGATTTACCTTTTTCTTGGAGTGCAAGCTGAGCTTCATAGGCTTTCTGTTGCTTAGATTCTTTAAATTCTTTTTCCTTAAGTGACTTGTTAGCCGCTTGAAGGTAAAGTTTATCGAGATCTTTAGCAAAGGTTGTCATGAGGACCTCCACTTTACCTCTGACGAGGGGAATGTCTGATCCAACATGATCCTTCAGAGCCTCAGCTTTGGCTTCCAGTGCACTACGAAGGTTTAGGAGGAGGGCCTGAGTATTGCCCTCAATGACCAGCTGGTCGACTTCCGTCTTCCTAGCATCGATCAGAATGTTGAGGTAGAACCTCAAGCATTCTTCCTTCTTCTCAGCCATCCTTTCCTGAAGAGTTTGGAAAGCATCTGGGTTTGACTCCAAAGCTTCCTTACTAATCTGGAGAGGAGGAGAGTGCACTGTGCCTTTAATGGCAGGAGGGAAGTGGTCTGGGCCTAGGGCCTTTGCACGTTCCAACGCAGCCAAGTTTTCCCTGGCCTTGAAGTATTTTGAATACACGGAGGACGCTCTTGCGAGGTGCTCTCTCGTGATATTCTCAAGGTCGGGCAGGCTCAGCTTAGCTGAAGCAGGTCCCGAGGGATACTGCTTGTCAGATACCTTGATGGTAGTCTGACCGCCTGAGCCACCATGGAGTCCTTCGACGTCCATGGCCGTGCCAGATTGGTCACGCAGCGCTTGCGCTCCCGGCGTGGGGGCAGGGATGTGGGGGAAGGGAGAGGAGAGAGGAGTAGGAGAAGGGGGAACTACAGTACTCATCGTAAAAGGTGTTGTCGAGGTGGAGAGGGGTGAAAGTAAGAAGTGAAGTGACAACTTGAGGGAGACTTGAAGAGGAGTCGAGGATGGCGAGTAAGACGTGGCTACAGGTGCGCTTACTGTTTCGTCCTCAAACTGGACTCTTCAGGCGTCGTCTTTATACCTTTTTGGATCCCCCTACGGGGACTTCTCTGATTTCTGTTGGGCATCCCTGTCAAGGTGCGCTTTCTACGGGGTTCTACGATGTTCCGAAGACGCATCGCGCCCCAGAAAACTAAGTGAACTTGTCCCAACAGAAGAAAGAAGGGTAACTAATTTGGGGGAGTCCCTCAAATTTCGATGTGGCGTTGTGGCTTTGGGGTGGTGCCCCAAATTAAGTGCCCTCGGCCTTTGGATCGAAGTACCCTTTTTCTCAGAATGATCCGTATGACCTTTCATCTCGGTGTCAGCCGATGGGTCCTAGCTCCCTTTTCAGGGGGGTTCTCATTCGAGTACTGACGTGGCAGTGCTGGGTCTTAATCAGGAGACCGACGGATAGCCGATTACCACAGCCAAATTTGGGGGTGTGGGGACCTCAACCAAATTGGGGGTCTTTCGGGGCTAAGTCGGTGATCTGTCATAAGTCTCAGGTAGCCGAGATGTGGGGATATAGGTCTCAGAGAGGTTTGTTTCTTCTTGTCTTTCTGTCTATGTCGATGGTCCCATATAGGATGGCGTCATCGTTCATTCTCCATTTGTAACTCTAAGTCATAAATGGATTCACAGAAAGTACAAATCAGATTGTGTATGGCTTTCTAGTTACTAACCGGTGATCGCTCTTAGAACTGTCTTTGTACTAGACTAGTTAATCGAGACGATACTTCTCTATGTATAAGGTGCTGGAACCTATACTAGCCATCGGTGTTCTACTTTTGAAAATGTCAATTTTTGGCATTACTAGGCCTAAGCCGTTCCCTAAATAGGATATACCCGTCTGACCGACCCACTAAGGGGACTGCGGGAAAATAATGCCAAAAATCGTCGAAAAATCGGCGAAAAAAATTGACGACCATACGCGGATTCGAACAAGGGACTTGGAGTGATACAGGAATCAAACTTCCTACCACTGGTCCATAGTCCCCGCCGAATTTGTTAAAACTACTTACCCTCAAGCACTCATATACTACATTCCTACTAAGTTTATAGTATCCATATGGTACTTTCTTAAGTTAAGAGTTAACAATGTTATCCTTAAACCTTTCTATGGTCTCTTTGTTCTTACGGTTGAATAAGTCTCCTAGAGCGGGAGGTTTACTTTGGCTATGTATGACTCTAGTGTTAGTTGGAAGAAATTCTAGACTTTCCCAAGTCGTTAGAATAGCATCCCATACTGTCTTCATGTTAGTACCTTCCCATAAGGGATTATATGTACTCTTAAAGATGAGAGTTTCAACCTTGTCTTTCTCGGTTGGAGTACACTCTGTCTTCCCTGTTAAGGTGAATGCACGAGTGTTCTGATAATCGACCGTTAGGAAGACTTTGTTGAGGAACCCGTGAGGGTAACCTCGTGCACGCAGTCTAAGATAGAACTTTTTTTCCGTATCTCTAAGAAGCTGTTCAATTCTGAGCAGTTCCTTACATGTCGTAGCAGTTCAGCTTTTATCCATGCTTTCTTAACATGTAGTGGATGATACGAGGACCATGGTATATACTGGTATGCATTCATGGGCTTTTGATATGTTTTTGTTAGGAGTTGAATGTTGTCTTTAACTTTAGCAGTTACGACTTCAACATCTAAGAAGGTCATTGAGCTTTTTGAAACATTCCAGGTGAACTTAAAGTTACTATGCTCGCTTTCAAAGTTATCGATGAAGTTTTGTGGAGAGTCTTTGTTGCCTCTGACTACCACAAAGATGTCATCAAGATACCTGCCATAGTACTTTATGTTCTGTCCCTGTCCCGAGTTAGTCTGAGATGTCCCAGTATACTCGGCTTCTGCCATAACCAAGTTGGCATACATGGGAGCACACGAGGTGCCCATGGCTGTGCCTTTAACTTGTAGGTAGTACTTTCCCATAAAGGTAAAGTAGTTATTACGAAGAATCTTTTCTAGTAATTTTAGTACTAGAGTTATGGTCTCTATAGGCAGAGAGGAGCGTTTAAGTATATTTGCCATGCATTCTAGACCCCAGTCTGTAGGGATGCTAGGGTACATTGCTTCAACGTCTCCTGAAATCAGCCAGATGTCCTCTTCAGGGTCTGGAGATCCAATGGAAGTATATCTCATTGGCAGGGTTTGTAAGAAGGTAGTCGTGTCCTTAAGGATCCAAGGGTAGTCCTTGACTATGACCTTAAGTTTTTCTTGCAACCCAGATTGATGCATTCGTATAGAATGTATTAAAGCTAGGCACTATAGGTCTTCCTAGGACAGGACTCTTATGTACTTTAGGAAGTAACTTAAAGTAAGGAAGGGATGATTCTACATCGGATCTCACAAGTAGCCACTTACGTTCCTGAAGGGTCAAGGACCCTCCAAGTTTGTAAATGGTTTCCTTGATCCATCTTCTGTCATCTAACCAATCTGGTTCTTCCACTTCCTTGTAAACTGCCTTGTCGGTCAGTTGTCTTAAGGCTTCTTTATAGTACCACTCGACCGGTACGATTGCCATACCCATATTCTTATCTGTAGGTAGAATTAGTAAGGACTCTTCTCTTAAGAAGATGTCCAGGGTCTTTATGGCATGTATCGGTGGGTTAGGCCGAGTGAGTTTCTTACTCATTAAAGATTCTAAGATGGCATAGCCTTTGCTAATTCCTTTTTCAAATTTAGCATTGCCCTTAGGTGCTTCCGTGTTAGATACAATATGGAATTTAGGGTTAAATTCTTTCTTGTATTGATTCTTACGGTAAGCCCATTTCCATCTTAGTCTTCGAACGAAGTCCCCATATGAATTCTTCCAAAGTTCTTCCTTTGGGTTAGGAGTGGGAATGAATTTTCATATTGTAAGAGATAATTCTCTGTACAGGGTGTGGGACCGGTGTCTTCGAAAGGTTATGGACTTGATCGTTGAAGGATCTTGAGTCGATATATTCCAGTGAGGAATGTCTTGCGAGGAACAGCGTTCGTTCTGAAAGGGAGGCAGTAAAGAATTCTACTGGGTAAGTACTTATCTTTGCTATATCAAAGTTAGAAGGTACTGACCAGTTGCCCTTAGGGACTTTGGACTTGTTCTTTTTGCCGGGGGCCTTAGACTTAGCCTTGGTCTTTTGAACCTTTAGCTTTTTGTTGTCTGGCTTCTTCCCTTTGTGGACACTCGATTTTGCTTTACCTTTTCCCTTGCCTTAGGGTTAGGGTGAAAGTAAGAAGTGAAGTGACAACTTGAGGGAGACTTGAAGAGGAGTCGAGGATGGCGAGTAAGACGTGGCTACAGGTGCGCTTACTGTTTCGTCCTCAAACTGGACTCTTCAGGCGTCGTCTTTGTTTACCTTTTGGATCCTACGGGGACTTCCTCTTGATTTCTGTTGGGCATCCCCGTCAAGTGCGCTTTCATGGGAGTTCCGTATTGATGTTCCGAAGACGCATCGCGCCCCAGAAAACTAAGTGAACTTGTCCCAACAGAAGAAAGAAGGGTTAGGGTTAAAGTAAGAAGTGAAGTGACAACTTGAGGGAGACTTGAAGAGGAGTCGAGGATGGCGAGTAAGACGTGGCTACAGGTGCTTACTGTTTCGTCCTCAAACTGGACTCTTCAGGCGTCGTCTTTATACCTTTTGGATTCCCCTACGGGGACTTTCTTCTGATTTCTGTTGGGCATCCCTGTCAAGGTGCGCTTTCTACGTTGGGTTCTACGATGTTCCGAAGACGCATCGCGCCCCAGAAAACCAAGTGAACTTGTCCTCAACAGAAGAAAGAAGGGTAACCAATTTGGGGGAGTCCCTCAAATTTCGATGTGGCGTTGTGGCTTTTGTGGTGCCCCAAATTCGAGTGCTCCTCGGCCTTTGGATTCGAAGTACCCTTTTTCTCAGAATGATCCGTATGACCTCTTCATCCCAGTGTCAGCCGGAGAGTCCCAGCTTCTTTCAGGGGGTTCTCATTCGAGTACTTGACGTGGCAGTGCTGGGTCTTAATCAGGAGACCGACGGATAGCCGATTACCACAGCCAAATTTGGGGGTGTGGGGACCTCAACCAAATTGGGGGTCCTTCGGAGCTAAGTCGGTGATCTGTCATAAGTCTCAGGTAGCCGAGATGTGATATAGGTCTCAGAGAGGTTTGTTTCTTCTTGTCTTTCTGTCTATGTCGATGGTCCGCTATAGGATGGCGTCATCGTTCATTCTCCATTTGTAACTCTAAGTCATAAATGGATTCACAGAAAGTACAAATCAGATTGTGTATGGCTTTCTAGTTACTAACCGGTGATCGCTCTGTGGAACTGTCTTTGTACTAGACTAGTTAATCGAGACGATATTTCTCTATGTATAAGGTGCTGGAACCTTATACTAGCCATCGGTGTTCTACTTTTGAAAATGTCAATTTTTGGCAT